>OX387433.1:3123783-4515237 GCA_947563755.1 Lochmaea crataegi | reverse complement strand
TGTCAAAAGTGGTCAATAATAGTTAAAATTTGGAAAAATGGTCTAAAATGGTCAACATTTTTGAAAAATTGTCAAAAATGATCAATCATTGTCAAAACTGTCAAAATTGGTGAATAATTGTCAAAAATGGTCAATAATTGTTCATTTTAAATTTTAATAAAAAACGTATCCTTTTCACACAAAAAAAAACAGAGAGAATGAGTTCCTGTGAGAAGAAACGAAATCTCATCATCCTAATTGTTAAAATTTGAAAAAATGGTCAAAAATGGTCAAAATTTTTGAAAAATGGTCAAAATTTCGAAAAACTATCAAAATGGTCAAAAATTGTCAAATTTTTTTAAAATGGTCGATAATTATAAAAAACTGTCAAAAATGGTCAATAATTGTTAAAAATAGTCGATATTTTTGAAAAATTGTCAAAAATGGTCAATAATTGCCAGAACCTGTCAAAATGCTGAAAAATTGTCAAAAGTGGTCAATAATATTTAAAATTTGGAAAAATGGTCAACATTTTTGAAAAAATGGTCAAAATTGGTCAAAATTGGTCAAAAATGGTCAATAATTGTCAAAAATTGTCAAAAACTGTCAATAATTGTCAAAAATGGTCAATAATTGTTCATTTTAAATTTAATAAAAAACGTATCCCTTTCACACAAAAAACCAGATAGAATGAGTTCCTGTGAGGAGAAACGAAATCTCATCATCCTCGGTCTTCGATCAATAAATACACAACGAAAGAGCCCAATATATCGTCAATAAAAAACTTCATCATATCTCTAACATTGAAAACAAACTCATCAAAGGGTCTAGTTAAATAAACCAGAAAGGCATTTCATCCGAACCGATGGATTGCCGACAAGTGTTTACAGGGTCAATATGGTCCAGATTTCAATTAGAACACAGTATTTGCTATGCTCTCGTTATGATTTCATATCGAACAATCCGAGCTAGAGTCAATGGTAATCTTATGTGAGTATCAATATTTGGTTTGTGTGTTTGTCGGTGAATTCTTTGTTTATATACGAAACTTATTTTTCCAAACGCAGGATATTGCCGACGAAAATGATTTTTTTATAAAAAAAACGTACGATATATTGGAAAAAGTTTAGGATGGTTCCAGGAACAAGTGGTTTTAAAAAATACCTTAGGGACTTAAGGACTAGTACCGATACCAAAAAGGGGTGAATAAAATTCAGCATAACCGCTGTTCTAATGAGATTATAAAGCACGCAGGACGATCAATCATCCAGGACTCAAACAACCGACTACGGGAACTAAACATCGAATCCCGAACCTTGTAACAAAAGAGAAAGCTCTAATATACGGTCTGAAAAGTGTGTTGGTAATGCCGGAATACAATGTTTGCAGTTCTCACTATTTCATACTTTTGTTTATTTACACGTATTATCCTCGGAGCCAGTATGTTTGCTTCTAGGAGTTTAGGAACGTTATCTATTGTGTATGGTGTACAAAAAGTGGGAATTTTTTTTAATAGATGTCGAAGAATAAAAATATATTATTCTAACGCTTTGACAAAGTTTTGAAAAATAATTTTTCCAAAAACAGTGACCGTTCAACGAAGAAGAAACAACTACTTCCCGGGCTACATACCCCGACAGACATTGAATTACACTTCTAAGTCAAACGGGGTTGGTAAATCTACAAGATTTAAACCAACCATTTTGGTTTGCAACTAGAAGGGATAACATAACTTGTAGACCGGTTTCGGCGTATTGCGCCTCATCAGTACAAGGTATATGTTATCGTCCGAGAGTTAATATATAAATCGGAAGATTATTTAAAGTTATAGCGAAACTAGTGAAACGTCTTTTGGCACTAAATTAGGGCTGTTTGATATATTTTGAACAGTATATTTTGTTTTTTATGTGACATATTTTCGAAATTAAAAATATGTACGTACCCCAATTTCCCCTATTTAAAAGAATTGATGTTGACGTTGTCGCGTCGCAGTGCACTGCGATTACTATCGTCGTGACGCTTGTCCTACATATGTAGAACAAAACACAATTATTGTCGGGTATAATGCATGACCCATGGTCTGTTATGTCTCTCTTGTTTATGGCTTATTGCTGCAGATATAAAACCCATTGATTTCACAACAAATTGTACTGAACGTCTATGGAATTTTATTGAAAACGACCTGGTTTTTATTTCAATCGTAGGTACTAAAGATATTTGTCACTGAGTGAAAAAATTAAAACTAGTTATAAAATTAACAAAAATTTATGACTAAAATGGATGAAAATTATGGTATTTAAAAAAATTCATTTTAATTAAATCTTTTTTTACACACAAAGATATACATGAATACTAAAGGGAAGTTAAAAGTAGAACTGAGAAATCAATAATCGATTACGTAGACATATACAGAAAAACAATGATAGACACAAAAGGAAGAAGAGGACCGGAAATTGGTAGTGATCACTTTGTAGTAAATGTCTAAATTTAAAGAAAAGACATTGAAACAGAACAAAGAGTAGTCTATACCTACATCAGCAAAAGATACAAAGTAGTACAATCAAATCATATAAATTAAGAGATAAAGAAATTGCAAAAAAATACGAACAAGAGATAAATGAAAAACTGAAAATATAAAATACAGAAACAAACAATGGAAGCATAGAAGAAAGCTGGAATTACTTTAAAAATACATTTCTATAAACTGCAGGAGACGTAACAAACACCCTGGTGGACGGAGGAAGTTAAATACCAAATAAGGTTAAAAAAAAAGCATGGAAATTGTATCTAGCGAACAGAACAAGAGAAAACTATGAAAATTACAAAACAGAAAGAAAGAAAACAAAAGAATTAATAAACAGCATTTAACAATGACCAATGGGAAAAATTCGGGGAAAAAATGTGAAGAGATTGCACAGGAAATCAAAAATTATTTTACCGAACGCTAAAAGAACAGAAAAAAAAACAAAATATGCAATTTATAAAAAACAAAAATGGAGAAATATTAGCAGAAGAAAGAGAAATTATGGAAAGATGGAGAGAGTATTACCAGGAACTTCTTAACGGACCGCAAGAACTGGAGGAACACATAGAAGACAATGACGTAGTTGAAGCCGACATTAACCCTGGACAGCTAACCCTGTTTTTCAAAACCTTAAGAGTAACCTCTCGTAAATATTACGATTCTAAGTTTCCAATCAGGTATTTGGAAAGAAAATTATACATATTTATTGAAAATAGGCTTTATTGTGGTAAACTAAATACGAACTAACTTACTACATGGTATAAATTTTGTACAAATTTTGGCTTAATGTTCCGAACAAAAAGGTCGTTGGCAGACCTTGCAATAATTGGCTGTTATCCGCCTTTTGCTGGTAGGACAAATTCGACATACTGTTATTTTTGAAGTACCATCATCACCCTCCACAACAGCAGGTTTTTCATTCAAAATATCCTTAATGGAACGTTGCAAATTTGGGCTTTTATTTCCATAGCAGATGTCAAGGAAATAGTAGCGTTTTCTTTTGAATAGTTACTTGATTTGGCACGTATTTCAGTATTAGTATGAATATTGATCTCTTCAATCATTGCATCGGATATAAACAAAGAGAAAGCATCAATAGGAGTTGATGCCTCTAAAGCTATTCCTTTTGGGCCTTGAATTATGTGTGTTTTATTTTTCATATGTATTCTTGTCGATCTTGCCGCTACAGCTGACCAACGATGTCCATTTTGCCCTTCAGTGAGACCCTTTGGTACTGGATATTCTCTTTCTTGGTCATTGATGATTTCTGGATTTTCCAACATGTTAGACTCATTTTCATCTGAAGACTCACCAGCCAATGAATTAGGAGTAACAGCTTGACTTGCCTTTTTGATTCTCTTGCTTCAAAAGGTTCATATTCTTTTTCGTTAGCAATGTCGGCATCACTACAATCACTAGGTGAAGAATATAAATCGGAAGCATTTATTATGTCCCCAAGCTCTCGATCAAGAGGTCTTTTAAAACGATTTCTAGTTCTTCCTTATACGGATTTATGGAGTTAGCAAATGGCGTACCCCGTTCTACCCCGTTCTGCCCCACCTTCCCCTATAATTTTAATTGTCACCGAATTAAATCTTTACCAGACGAAGACAAACATTTTTGGAAGTTGAGCTCGTTGAAGATCATTGAAACACGAAAATTGAGATGTTTTTTCTCAAAATGTACCACAAACTAGGATTAAAAACAATTATATAAATTTAATATTTTAATATTGAAATGATATTAAAATATTAAATTCTGTCGGATATCGAATATAATAACCCAATTTTGTAATGTAAACACCGAATTGAATATCATTTATTAAATTATATTAATAATATAACTCTATACACAAATATTGCCATATAAAAATTACCTACGGATAGATATTATTTTGATTGAATATGTCATATTAATTAAATTAATCCATTGAACAGTGAAGCAATAATTGTACGTTCAATATCATATATTGTTGATTAAGAGTATCAACATATGTTTGATTAAAATGTAGTTAATAAAAATAATATTTATCATTTCATATTATATCGATTTCCATGCTTTATGTATATAAAATAATTTGAAACGTGTGAGTACATTCCATAGTAAGGTAAACGTTTAATCTTTCTATCAAGCAATTTTTTTATTATTTTTGGAATCAGAAGTACTCTGCTACAGTCAATTGACAGAGGCGTATTCAGGATAATTGGTGCATTTAAAGAAATAGTTCTTTAAAAACTCTTTAAATTTTTGTCATATAGAGTTTGTTGATACTATGATGATTTGAAAACAATTGATTACAAGAGCTAGAAAAAAAAAAACTTTTTCGTTGAGTTAACCAAACATGACAGTTGATTTTGACATTTCATATTTGTTGTTATATGCAACACTTAAAATACAACCCTTGTACCAGTCCAGATTGAAATGTGTAAATAACCACCCTGACAAGTATTTCCACTTTGTATAAATGTAATTCGGACAGAGAACCTAATCCGAGGTTTAATTATTAGTCAAAATTAATATTCTGGAATAAATCTATGTATAGGGTTATCCTAATACGTCCAGGAATCAACATATCTCCAACAAATCCAATATATCCGAAGAGGCGGTAACACGGACCCATCAGTAAACAAGGAGAACTCCACAAACAACAACTCTATCTCATATATATACACACACAGGGAACATCTACGAGGAGATGGCGAAGCAATGTTGGTAGAAAGGCCCATCGGCGTCTTGCTCATGTAAGATTCATGTCGCCGTGTACAAACAGTAAGGAGGATACATCAAAGACACTTATTCGGAGTCCATATCCTCGACAGACGTGATGTAATTAAAGAGCTTTCGAAACGTTGCAAGAGTATCCATGCGAAGAATATATCGTCATAGCACCGGAGAAGATTCAAAATAATCGTCTACGGGGTGTTCGTTGACATAATTTGATATTTAAGAAATTGTTTGAGGTCCGAGAAGTGAAAAGTGAATACTCTTCTCCAGTTCTAAATTACCTCTTGTAGAAACGATCCCACTCCATTAGCGTATACACATTTTCCAAATTCCAGAATCTGAACTTAGTCTTTTCCGACACTTTTATATAAGGGAATCTACTAATTCAACCCCGTAGATTCCGAAAATGATTATGACAATTTTCTAAAGTCAAAGGTTAAAAAGTTAAGTTTTTCGAAAATTGCGTAGAAGAAAATATTTTCACATGATTTAATTGAAAAGAAGGATTTCGTTTTATGATAAGAAGATCGATCCTATATAAAAAATTATGACATGGTGCTAACCTATGAATACAAAGTAGCTGATAAAAAGTGTTTATACTCGTACTCATTCTCTATTCGAAGGCAACAACATTTCGGTAGTAGGTAGTGTTTCACAGCTTTTATAAAGCTGAACTGTATGAGAATTTTTATTCGAGCTATACAATATTTCAATGAGCTGTTGATGTGGTCTTTTTATAGTATTTTAGAAGAAAAACTTTTGACGTTACAAGATTTTATTTACTTAATGTCAAGTACAAAAAAAATAACACCAATAAAATAAAGGGATGGTAAAACAAAGAAAGTGTTCTTCGTACAGGGCATTTCAACGTGAACTTGGTGAGAATTATGTATTTGCCTTAAAGTCGCTTACCTAATGTTGTTAACTACAAACGTGTTATTTATTATCAACTGATTTCTAAAAAGAGGTTTATTTCAAAAAAAAGATCTGTTCCCTCCATAAAGTCTTTTTTCTACAGTCGCGCGTAAAATGACTAATTACTATATTCAAATGAAATCGTAAAGTCGACAAATGCCGAGGATTGTTACTTTACGCTCTAGCGCAAAAAAGTAATCTTTTTCGCTCGCCTATTTAATCAAACCACGCCCTCCGAATTAACCCAATTGGTAAATAATTAACAATTTATCAGATTAAAAATTAAATAAAATTCTATGAAAATTGTCAAAAATTTTGATATATGGTCAAAAATGGTCAATAATTGTCAATTATTGTCAAAAACTGTTAAAAATGGACAATTTTTGTCAAAAATGGTCAATAATTGTCAAAAATGGTCGATAGTTGTCAAAAATGGTCGATAATTGTCAAAAAATTTTGAAAAATGGTCAATTGTCAAAAATTTTAAATTTTTTTTGAAATTGGTCAAAAATTTTTAAATATTGTCAAAAACTACCAAAAATGGACAATTATTTTCGAAATTGTTCAATAAATGTCAAAAATTTTTAAAATTTTGAAAAATGGTCGATAATTATTGTCAAAAACATCAAAAATGGTCAAAAATCGTCAAAAAAAACAATTATTGTTAAAAATTGTCAAAATTTTGAAAAATAGTTGATAATTGTCAAAAATTGTTAAAGTTTTTGAAAAATTGTCAAAAATTTTTGAAATATGGTCAAAATTGGTCTATAATTGTGAAAAATGGTCAAAAATTTGGAAAATGGTCCATAATTGTCAACAATTATCAAAAATGGTCAATAATTTTGAAAAATTATCAAAAATGGTCAAAAACTATCAAAAATTGTTAAAAATTGTCAATTATTTTTAAAAACTGTCAAAAATGAACAATTATTGTCAAAATTAGTCAATAATTGTCAAAAATTGTAGAATTTTAAAAAATTGTCAAAAATGGTCAAAAACTATGAAAAATGGTTAAAAATTGTCAATTATTTTTAAAAACTGTCAAAAATTATTGTCAAAATTGGTAAAATTTTGAAAAATAATCGATAATTGTCAAAAACTATCAAAGATGGTCAATAATTTTGAAAAATTGTCAAAAATGTCCAATAATTGTCAAAAACTATCAAAAATAGCCAAAAATTGTCAAAAATGGACAATTATTGTTAAAAATTGTCAAAATTTTGGAAAAATAGTTGATGATTGTTAAAGTTTCTAAAAAATTGTCAAAATTTTTGAAATATGGTCAAAAATGGTCAATCATTGTAAAAATTTGGAAAAACGTTCTCAAAAATGGTCGAAAACTATCGAAAATGGTTAAAAATTGTCAATTATTGTTAAAAACTGTTAAAAATGGACAATTATTGTCAAAACTGGTAAATAATTGTTAAAATTTTGAAAAATAGTCGATAATTGTCAAAAACTATCAAAAATGGTCAAAAATTGTCAAAAACTGTCAAAAATGGACAATTATTGTTAAAAATTGTCTAAATTTTGGAAAAATAGTTGATAATTGTTAAAGTTTCTAAAAAAATGGTCAAACATTTTGAAATATGGTCAAAAATGGTCAATAATTGTCAAAAATGGTCAAAAATTTTGAAAAATTGTCAAAAATGGACAATTATTGTTAAAAATTGTCTAAATTTTGGAAAAATAGTTGATAATTGTTAAAGTTTCTAAAAAAATGGTCAAACATTTTGAAATATGGTCAAAAATGGTCAATAATTGTCAAAAATGGTCAATAATTGTCAAAAATGGTCAAAAATTTTGAAAAATTGTCAAAAATGTCCAAGTATTGTCAAAAACTATCAAAAATGGTCAAAAATTGTCAAAAACTGTCAAAAATGGGCAATGATTGTTAAAAATTGTCTAAATTTTGGAAAAATAGTTGATAATTGTGAAAGTTTCTAAAAAATTGTCAAAAATTTTGAAATATGGTCAAAAATGGTCAATAATTGTCAAAAATGGTCAAAAATTTTGAAAAATGTTCTAAAATTTTGAAAAATTGTCAAAAATGGTTAAAAATTGTCAATTATAGTTAAAAACTGTTAAAAATGGACAATTATTGCCACAAAATGTCGAAAATCGTTAAAAATTGTCATCATTTTGAAAAATTGTCAAAAATTTGGAAAAATGGTCACTAATTTGAAAAATTGTCAAAAATGGTCAATACTTGTTAAAATTTTGAAGAATGGTCAATAATTGTCAAAAATGGTCGAAAACTATCAAAAATGGTTAAAAATTGTCAATTATTGTTGAAAACTGTTAAAAATGGACAATTATTGCCAAAAACTCTCGAAAATGGTTAAAAATTGTCATCATTTTGAAAAAAGGTCAAAAATTTGGAAAAATGGTCACTAATTTGAAAAATTGTCAAATATGGTCAATAATTGTTAAAATTTTGAAAAATGGTCAATAATTGTCAAAATTTTGAGAAATGCGTCAATAAATAATACGAGCCGTTTCCGAAAATCGATTTAAACACGTAATTAACAGAATCGATTTACTAAAAATCGATTAATATTACTATAAAAATCGATTTTTTTCTAACATCCCTAGTCAGTAGATCTTTTTAAGGTTAATCATGATGAATAGCGAAAATGAAGTTTTTTTTTGCATTTTGTATATAAACTCAGCCGCTTTAAAACATATGATTTGAAACTTGCGAAAAATATGCACAACTATAGTATACAGGGTGAAATAGGTTACCTTGTTTTTTTTTCTTAATTTTGAGACACCCTGTAGGATAATTCTGCAAGGAGGGCTTTACAGAATAGGCTTTATCAGAGAGGCTGATTCATTACCAACATTCTCTTTTTTTTATTTACTTCAATATCTCAATTCCTTTTAGAGATAAATACACAAATAACTATTTCATCCTGACATTGTTTAAAATGTAGAATGTAGTTATATGCTTTCACTCCCTAATGTCTTTAATTACCCAAAGCAAGAATTGTTATAACCAAATCACTCTTAAGTTTGGACAGGACGATAATCTGATCTTAACCTTGAGGAAGGGTTTCGTAATTTTTTTCTTGAATAAAATAATGTGAAAACGACCTGTTATTGATAATCTTCCCATTTCATATCTTGATCTTTAATTTATATGATCGTAATCCCCTGGAGATATGTATATTTCCAAACATTTATGGTCGTTTACCTCCTAGTAGGGATGAAAAATGGTCTCAAAAACACCAACAAAAAAACAACTTAAATGTTTAACACTCAGGATATTGTACAAGACTGGTAGCACCGAGTCATAATCCGTTAACAATGGTTTCATATCTACACAGATTCTCATATATTCTCATGAATGGAGTCCAGACGGACGCACGATTTAGTATAATTTTATGGTCGACTACCTGGTGGTCCGGTGATGGATGGGCATGGTACGATGGACCGGTAGCGCTCGTTATGTCTCACCCATTCAAGGATTATCATTCTTGTGATATCGCATCAGCGACTGGGTTAAAACCGCCTCCGCTATACTTTATACCCTTGCTTTGCGAGTACAGAGAATGTCGTTTACTTACGTATTACTGTACAGATTTTATAAAACGATCCAGCCATTTTTTTAGTAACTGATAGAGATCTCTCGTAGTCCTCGAAAAAACTATCTGCCATCAAAATACATTTTAGTTGGTGCGGATGAAGCTAGTAGAGCTATTGGTATGATTGAAGTAGATTATCTTCATAGAGAAGTTTCCCAAGTTAGTAAAAGTATCATTTCGCGGCTTCTCCGTAGATATCGAGCAACGTTGGACGGGCTGATGAACAAGTGAATTGGGATGCTGAAAAGAGGTCCTTATTATTCACAGATGAGTTGAGGTGTGAACGGTTTTTTCATAATCAGCGTTTTCATGTATGGACTCTTCCTCTAGTGCCCAAAAATCGAAGAGCAGTGCAGGAAGTTCAACTGTTCAGAAGTGGTACAGTTGATGTTTGAGTGTTTGGGGAGGCATTTGTTTTAATGAGCTGCTATTGGAGCAACTTTCCTCTTTTTGGAACCATAATGCTCTACCTTATCTTGCGAAAGTAGTCGAAGACGTTTTGGACTTCCATGGTATTCCATACATTTTGGCATTGCCCCTCCTTGGGATCAGTTACAAAGAGCCTTGAATTCCCATTCCCACCCCCACAGACACTCCAAAAAGTAGACAATCTCCGAAAACTTTTGTGACGTAGTTTATTATGATTACTAAATTCATAACAACATAATTTTTTTACGGTAACCTTTTTAATCCAAATTACCAGGTATTTTATAATATTCAAGTCCTCGTTCTTTTTTTTTTAATATAAAAGTGCATGACAAATCTGAATCCCCTTTTAGGTAACATCATATTATGACTTCGGTAGCACAACAAATAAAAACTATTTGATAACTGCTTAAGCAGCGATTAGACCATGATTTATGATAGGTGTACAACAGCTGGCTCGAAACCGTCTAATTGGGATAAACTACCATTAACAACTACCTGGCTTCGGCCTCCGGTTATATAGGAAGTTCCACAATTTCATGGCTTGTTTTTTAATAGACGCTCCGAATGAAATGTCATCTGCTTTTAGATAAATAATACTACACTGAGAAATTATTTATTAATTAACGTTACATTGTTTTCTTTTTAATATTTCAATCTGGGACAACTTTATTTTCTTAAAAAAGAAAAAATTTAAAAAAGTAAAAAAAGGGAAGCGTGAAGTAAGACAAAACAATTATATGTTTATCTGTTTTACTCGAACTTGACTGGATATATAAATATACATTCAGTATTTATCAGGAGGAGAAGTCGATGCAGAATACTTGAAGAAGACCATTCTATATAGTTGAATAGTCAGCTATTAGTAATCATTAACCATTGCGTATAAGTACTTATGCATAGCATTAGTTTAGTAAGTAGTGTAATGTATTATAGTAAATAAATTAAACGTACCCCAGTGCTAGAAGTAGTTTCATTCTCTTACGATGATTCTCCAAGTGACCCGCAACACCACCTATTCATAGGCCCTTCCACACCTTTAGTCTACCAACGTATCCACCGGCTTTCATCCATTACACCTGCGTTATCCTGCGTTACAAAGTAGTAAACCAGCCCTCCAGGAAAGCTGGACTGTCCCAATTCCTACGCTCATATCTCCAGCTGGGAAACGCATTAAATCTGCCAAAGAAAACTATCTCGGACCAGATGGACCGCAAAGCAAGGGTCTACTGAAATGAGATACCAGGTACTAGCAGAGATAAGTAACCTAACAAGATGTGCACGTCTAATGGAATATTTGGAAATATAGTCACATTATTTGTTTCTGCTTCATATATATTGTAATAGATGGCGCACAAAATTATTAACAGCAAATTTATTGACATTGTATCACATCTGGTATAATTGTAACATCTCTGGCAGCACTGAACAAAATGAATAGAATGAAAACAATAGATAACCTATAAAAAGCACATGAAGTTTTTGCACTTCCTAATCTGCAGATGATAAAGCTATAAACTCTCTTTGGAATCAAAGGCACTAGTTCCATCTTCTGGTTGATTCCAAAACCATGATGGAATATACTTCCCATCTTGTTGATTACTTATCTTTGAGACTAGCCAAGATCAAAGAACTTTCAAAACTTGAAGCAGAAATCTTGCTGAACATGATCTATAAACTGGAATCCTTACTAGACAATGCAGGCTAAACGGTCTCTTTCTGGAAGAAGATGAATCGGCGGAACACATTCTTTGGTGTTGAACGAGTTAGCCCTAGCTCTAGGAACTGCGTCCAGAAAGGTACCTTCTTCAGAGATTATCAACTTTTTTGAGAATATTGAACTTAGAAGGGTAATCAAATTTGGCTTGGGGCCCAATAGACAGAACTGTCGCAATGCAAATTTAAAGACGATGAAAAGATAAGGCAACCGACGGAAGAGAGAAAATACAGCATGAATCTATAAAAATTTATAAATCAAGAGATAAAGCAATTGCACGGAAATACGAACAGGAAAAAAACAAAAAACTTGATTATATAGAAATAGAAAACGGAAATATAGAGGATAAATGGAACTACATAGTTTAAATGAACAATCCTAGATATAGCAAGAAAAGTGGGTGGAATAAATAGAAAACAAGATAATACGAAACAAACTTCATGGTGGACGATAGAAATAAAAAACCAAGTGACAGAAGAGAAGATGACATGGAAAAACCACTTATCGAATAGAACAGAAGGGAAATATAATAAATATAAGGATGAAAGGAAGAAAACCAAAGAACTAATAATTAAAACAAGAGCGAACAATGGAGAATATTTGGGGAGAAAATAGAAGACGACTCCAAAGCAAATCAGAAACTCTTTTATAAAGCATTAAAAAATGGAAAAATAGAATAAAAACGGAACACATATTTTATAAAAAATAAGAATGGCAAAATACTAACAGACGACCAAGAAATTATGCAAAGATGGAAAGAATATTGCATTGCATATAAGATGCAGAAATAAAAATAAGTAAAGAAGAAATGGAACAGATGATAACAGAACTTAAAAATGGAAAAGCTCCTGGATATGACAAAGTTACATCAGAAATGATTAAAAACGTTGAACAAAAGGGAAAAAATATGTTGTTACTTTTCAAAAAGGTGAGCGCCAACAGAAGCTTGCTTCTTATGCACAATAGAATGACCATTTTTGACCATTTTTCGTAAATTTTTGACTATTTTTTCAAATTTTAACAATTATTGACCATTTTTGACAATTATTGACCAATTTTGACAATTATTGATCATTTTTGACAATTTTTCAAAAATGTTGACCATTTTAGACCATTTTTCCAATTTTTAACAATTATTGACCATTTTTGACAATTTTTGAGCATTTTTGACAATTTTTCATAAATTTTGACCATTTTTGACAATAATTGACCATTTTTTCAAAATTTTTGACCATTTTTTCAAATTTTAACAATTATTGACCATTTTTGACAATTATTAACCAATCATGACAGTTTTGACAATTATTGATCATTTATGACAATTTTTCAAAAATTTTGACAATTTTCAACAATTATTGACATTTTTTTATAATTATTGACATTTTTTATAATTATTGACAATTTTTTCAAAATTTTAACAATTTTTGACCATTTTTCAAAATTTTAACAATTATTGACGATTTTTGACAACTTTCAAAAATTTTGACAATTATTGTGAATTTTTCAAAACATTTAACAAATTTTGATCATTTTTCAAAATTTTAACAATTATTGAGTATTTTTGACCACTTTTAAAAATATTTAACAATTTTTGACTATTTTTGTGAATTTTAGTCAATTTTTGACAGATTCTTACAATTATTGACAATTTTTCAAAAATTTTGACAATTATTGACCATTTTTGACAACTTTCAAAAATGTTGACAATTATTGTGAATTTTTCAAAACATTTAACATATTTTGATCATTTTTCAAAATTTTAACAATTATTGAGTGTTTTTGACCACTTTTAAAAATATTTAACCATTTTTTGACAATTTTTGACCATTTTTGACAGATTCTGACAATTATTGACCATTTTTCAAAAATTTTGACAATTTTTAACAACTATTGACCATTTTCGACAGTCTTTTATAATTATTGACCATTTTTTAAAAATTTTGACAGTTTTTGACAATTAGAGAGAAGGAGAGAGACGCGCGATACTCTCTCTCTGTCTCTCTTCCGACCGTTTGGGAATCCCTCGTGCCGGCGTGAACGAGAGAGAGAGAGATTTGATTAGTGGATTATTCAGAAATCTGGCAACACTGTTGCGTGACGAACGCTTTTTCGTAACATTACACGTTTCACGAGTTCACTAGCCTTCCCAAAAGTCCTATGTCGTGCAATAAGAAGCAAGCTTCAATAAAATTATAGAAGAAGGAACACTACCAAGGGACTGGCAAAAAGCACCAATTAAAGAAAAGACTGCAATAACTATCGTGGAATAACATTAATTAGCACCGCGATGAAAATATTGGAGAAAATACTGGAGATAAGAATCAGGTCGACAATAGAAAATAAGAAGTGGAAGAAGTACCCAAGACCACATATTTACTACTAAACAGTTGACAGAAAAAGCAGTACAAGAAAAAAAAAACTATTCGTGGCTTTTCTGGATCTAGAAAAAACCTTTGATACAGTACGTAGAGAAAAAATGTGAAAAATATTAGCAGAAAGGGGATTGAATACAAAAATGATAAAAATAATACAGAACATCTATAAGAAAAATGAGAACGCAGTCATAAGAAATAACAATATAACAGAAAATTTCACTACAAATATGGGACTAAGACAAGGAGGGAGCCTAAGCCCTTTGTTATTTATTATTTATATGGATGAGATCATTAAGAAATGCACAAAACTAAGTAAAAAAGTATGTGTGGGACATTTGCAATTGTGCTGGGTGAACATCAGTGAAGGAGCATTTGCAGACGATGTTATATTAATAGCAAAAAATGAAAAAGAACTACAAGAAAACATAAATGTGTGGAATACACTAATGGTAGACATGGGAATGAGAATAAACAAAAGTTATGGTCATTGGAGACGACAAAGAGGAAATAAATGTAAGAATAGATACAGACAGAATGGAGCAAGTTAACCATTTCCAGTATCTTGTAACAATAATAGATGAAAACGAAACAAAGGAAGCAGACATTAAAAATAGAATAGTTAAAACTAACTATACTATGCCATGAATACCAAATTTATAAATAAAAAAGATAAGAAATTAAAAGTATTTAAAACAATATATCGACCAATACTTACATATGGATGGGTGTTAATAGGACAAAGAAAAAGTAAAATACAAGCGACAGAGATGAAAAATTTAAGAAGAGTAAGATGTGTAACAAAAGAGGATGGAATGAAAAACGTATAAGAAAAGACCTAGGGATACAATCAACCTTAGACTTTATAGAAGAAAGACAACTACAATGGTGGGGACATTTACAACGTATGGATGAAGGAAGACCGGTTAAGAGAATATTGAAAGCAAAAATTGGAAAAAAACAAAAAAGAGGCAGACCAAGGAAAACTTGGGATAAGGTAATAGCTGGATTACTGGATAAAAGAGGAAGAAGATAGAATGAAGCGAAGGACTTAGCTCAAAATAGGAAAGAAAAAATTCGTGAAGGAGTTCATAATGAACAACTCCTAAATGTATAGGCCGATTTTGATGAAATTTTGTGTGTTTGTGTAAGTAACTGGATGGTTTAGATTCACAATTAGTCCCAGTAGGTGGCGTTGCAATCGGGTTAATACTGAACTTTTCCTAAACGGTGGGTCCGATTTTTATGAAATTTTGTGTCTTTGAGTAAGTAACTGGATGGTTTAGACTCACAATTAGTCCTAGAAGGTGGCGCTGCAATCGGGTCCATAACGGTTGGTCCGATTTTGATGAAATTTAGTGTGTTTGAGTAAGTAACTGGATGGTTTAGATTCCCAATTAGTCCCAGTAGGTGGCGCTGCAATCGTGTTAATACTGAACTTCTCCTAAACGGTTGGACCGATTTTGTTGACTTTTTGGAAAGCAGTTTTTTTGGTACGATAATTTCAAAAAAACGCGACAAATTCTCACAAAAAATATGTTTGCCCGTCAAAATGGAAGAAAAAAAAATAGGAAAGTCGAAATATATTCCTTCTATCAAAAAGAGGTTACCACATGACAACGTCTGTCGGGTCCTCTAGTATTATATAAAATATATTAATTATTACTCCAAAAATTTTAAGGATTTTAATGTTAATTGCAAATAAAATAATATTCGTGGTTTACCTACACACTTTTTTTCTTTTAAGATAAAACACTTTTCTCTGTGTAGATAATAATTTCTACCGGGATATCAGTTTTATCGAATCGAGCCATCTTTAAGGAGCATATAGTTTATACGTTCCGAGAGCCGGAAAGGTTAGTTCGCATAGCTAGTGACAGCTACTTTAAAAGCTTTTTGTAATTAACGACAAATATATGATTTTTATCAAGTTTGGATCAGCACTATAGGTCGAAACGGATATTAACGCGGAGGTGTTCTGAAGTTTTTTTTAATTAATTGTAGTGGCTTTTATTTTGATCCTGTATACCACTTGCTGTTATTGTTATTATTTTGAACTTAGTATGTATTTAAATTGTGTCCCATTTCTATACCTTTCGACATTTTTCCCAAAGGAATAATATTTGGGGATTTCTACAGATGTTATATAACCTTAAAACTAATTGTAAAAACAATTAAACGCTTTTAAGATCACAACAAAGATTATGTTTACTGTGCGCGCGGTAACTATATATCAGATAACATTCGGTAACAATAAAAATTCGACAAAAGAAAAACAAAGAAACGTACATCTAAAATCTAGTAAAAAGTCACTTAACCTACAACTGACCAATAGTCATATCTTAACGACATCTTGTGTCCAGATGAATTTCTCCTTTTTATGCATAATAACTTCTTTGTGATGTAAATGTTTGGGCTACACCTGTATACGTGTTCCAACGAAATGTCATTTTCCTGCTCTACATAATAATAGAGTACAAAAGGCATCTCGAAAGAGATGAATCTTATTATTGTACACATGTCGTTTAGATACGACTACTAATAAGAGGCAATTGTGTATATATGTTTTATGTTGGTGGGCTTAGGTTTCCTTGCCCGCTACTGAACGTGAGAGGTTTTTGTGGTTAACTTACAGGATCGTAATCTATTTATTTCAAATTTTCTTAAAATTTCCCTCATCAACACAAACACAACTATTTTTTCTGACACAAACAATCACTGAAACGAATGCTAAAAAATTCCATTGCTTGTGACGTCAGACAGTATGATCTCAGTACAGTGCCCATACGAAAAAAAAGTATCCCTTCTAAATTGCCATTATCGCCTTTGTTTCTTTGCATTTGCGGTTACTTGTGACTTATTAGACTTTGTTAAATTTTGTTTTGGAGAAGAATATTAGTGGCAACCCGAAAATCTTCTGTTGGGATGTTTATGGTAGCAAATATTATTAAAAATTGTTCTTTTGGAAAAATGTGTGGTGTTTACTATTTTTCTTGGTGCATGTTCAGTTTTAAGAGATGCACAAGCTTTTACCAAGAATGATTTTTTGTGGAAAAACCCTCAATTAATAAGTTTTTCATTTAGTGCATACTTTTGGAAGACCTTCTTTGTTTAAATTTCTTAAAAAATTTCTTTTTTGTCTCAAATATCCCGCTCAAAAAAATATCACCTGTATAGTGAGTGGCAGCACTGTATTATTTTTTTTATATTTTAAATGTCTGCTATTAAAAAAATATGGTACTGACCTGTTATAATAAAAAAATTAATCATTAAAACCAACAGTTGTGTCCGGTCAAATAATGACATTAAATAATATATTAAGATCTTACAAATTTATGATATGCAAATGTTGTAATAAATCAATAAACACTGTAAATACCTTAATGTTGGTACCTACAGCCGTCGCATCCGACGTTATAATAAAAATCATATGGAGATTTGAATAACTTTACAAATTTATTATGACAGTACGAAGAATGTGTTTTTTTTTGTAAATTTGTTCGACACGATAAATTCATTTTGAATACCATGTATAGACTTAATCTTAATATGAGAAATGACTTTATTTACATAATTCTCTAGGTTTACAGTCCATAAGAAAGTTGAGAATTTAAAAAAAAATGAATATAGGGAAGAGTCTTGAAGGGCCATGAAAAATGTAAAAAGAATAAAAATAAAATTATTGTTGGTTTTATGAAACCACGATGCAAGTGAAACTTTTTTTCGGATTGTAGGCAATTATCTGAAAAATTTCGGAAAATTATTCTATTTTTTTTTAAGTTTTTGACACTGGTAGAGCCAACAGGCCAGCTATATTTTAGGTTGTTTTGTCAATTTTTCATTTAAAAAGTCATGTTAGTTATTGTTAGTATTTGCCTGATAAATTTTTTATTTTTACATGCATACTAATTATTTTTTTCCATCTTTATTTTGTTTTATAAATATATATATTTTTTATTATTTTTTTTTTATTTTTCGATTTTTGTTTTTCGTTTCAGGCTTACAATAAATACTTTGTTTTGTTTTGGGGTAGCACTGCTACTTACATATTTATGTTATTCGTTTTTACATAGTAATATAATATGTTATAAATACTATTGTCCTCCCATGTCAGCAGATTTTCTATATTTATGGGCAACTTAATATTTTGACATAATAAAGTTTGGTATAATTTGTCTATTTCTAGTTTTTTCAGAATACACCCTAGTAAAGTGTGTTGTAAATCGGCAATTTCATCACAAACACATTTATTACTATTTATTTATTATTCTATTTAAGGTATTAAAATAACTTTTTTCTACAGTCGCGCGTAAAATGACTAATTACTATATTGAAATGAAATCGTGAAGTCGACAAACGTAAATGCCGAGGATTGTTACTTTACGCTCTAGCGCAAAAAAGGAATCTTTTTCGCTCGCTTATTTAATCAAACCACGCCCTCCGAATTAACTCAATTGGTGAATAATTAACAATTTACCAGATTAAAAATTAAATAAAATTATATGAAAATTATCAAAAATTTTGAAATATGATCAATAATTGTCAAAAATTGTCAAAAACTGTTAAAAATGGACAATTTTTGTCGAAATCTGTCAAAAATGGACAATAATTATCAAAAATTGTCAATTATTGTCAAAAACTTTTAAAAATTGACAATTTTTGTCAAAAACTGTCAAAAATGTTCAATAATTGTCAATTATTGTCAAAAACTTTTAAAAATTGACAATTTTTGTCAAAAACTGTCAAAAATGGTCAATAATTGTCAAAAATGGTCGATAATTGTCAAAAACTTTTTAAAAATTCGAAAAATGGTCAAACATTTTCTAAAATTGTTAAAAATGGTCAATTGTCAAAAATTGTTGAAATTTTGAAAAATGGTCGATAATTGTCAAAAACTATCAAAAATGGTCAAAAATGGACAATTATTGTTAAAAATTGTCAAAATTTTGCAAAAGAGGTGATAATGGTCAAAAATCGTTGAAGTTTTTGAAATATGGTCAAAAATGTTCAATAATTGTCAAAAATGGTCAATAATTTTGGAAAAATGGTCCATAATTGTCAACAATCGTCAAAAATCGTTAAAGTTTTCGAAAAATGGTCTAAAATTTTGAAAAATTGTCAAAAATGGTCAAAAACTATCAAAAATGCTTAAAAATTGTCAATTATTTTTAAAAGCTGTCAAAAATGGACAATTATTGTCAAAATTGGTCAAAAATTGTTAAAATTTTGAAAAATGGTCGATAATTGTCAAAAACTATCAAAAATGGTCGATAATTTTGAAAAAGGGTCAAAATTTTTGAAAAATTGTGAAAAATTGTAAAAAATGGTCAAAAACCATCAAAAATAGTTAAAAACTGTTAAAAATGGACAATTTTTGTCAAAAACTGTCAAAAATGGTCAATAATTATCAAAAATTGTCAAAAACTTTTAAAACTGGACAATTTTTGTCAAAAACTGTCAAAAATGTTCAATAATTGTCAAAAACTGTTAAAAATTGACAATTTTTTTCAAAAACTGTCAATAATTGTCAAAAATGGTCAATAATTGTCAAAAATGGTCGATAATTGTCAAAAACTTTTTAAAAAATTCGAAAAATGGTTAAACATTTTCTAAAAATGGTCAATTGTCAAAAATTGTTGAAATTTTGAAAAATGGTGGATAATTGTCAAAAACTATCAAAAATGGTCAATAATTAATTATTGTCAAAAATGGACAATTATTGTTAAAAATTGTCAAAATTTTGCAAAAGAGGTTAAAGTTTTTGAAACATGGTCAAAAATGTTCAATAATTGTCAAAAATGGTCAATAATTGTCAACAATTGTCAAAAATCGTTAAAGTTTTTGAATACGGGTCTAAAATTTTGAAAAAATGTCAAATATGGTCAAAAACTATCAAAAATGGTTAAAAATTGTCAATTATTTTTAAAAACTGTCAAAAATGGACAATTATTGTCAAAATTGGTCAAAAATTGTTAAAATTTTGAAAAATGGTCGATAATTGTCAAAAACTATCAAAAATGGTCGATAATTTTGAAAAAGGGTCAAAAATTTTGAAAAATTGTTAAAATTTTAGAAAAATTGTAAAAATTTTTGAAAAAATGGCAAAAATTGTAAAAATTTTTGAAAAAATGGCAAAAATTGTAAAAATTTTTGAAAAAATGGCAAAAATTGTCAAAAATGGTCAAAAATATGGAAAAATGGTCAATAATCATGAAAAATGGTCTCAAATTTTGAAAACTTGTCAAAAATGGTCAAAAACTATCAAAAATGGTTAAAAATTGTCAATTATTGTTAAAAACTGTTAAAAATCGACAATTATTGTCAAAAATGGTTAAAAATTGTCAGCATTTTGAAAAATGGTCGAAAATTATCAAAATTATGGAAAAATGGTCACTAATTTGAAAAACAGTCAAAATGGTCAATAATCGTCAGCCTCGACCTCGTTGGACAATTTCACGTCGCGTGCAATAAACTCTTATTTTTTGCACGAGCTGCATACAATATTTTTTTCACCAAAAAATGTCTTATTTAGGTTGCTCTAAATGGACTAAAAATGGCGTCCATTTGATTGTTTACGTTTGTCATGATTACAAAACGCTAAGTAAAATGACAGATGAGTGCAATAAAGAACTAGTTTTTCCACTAATTAGAGTTCAATAAAGTTTTGTTTTTTGCATGAACGTAGAAAAATAATATTATTCCACTCCCAAACGAAGTTTATTATTTGGTACCCCTTACTCCAATTTACTTTATTTTACCGGTGAATCATTCAAACAATAGATAAATAACCCAAATTAAAAAAAAAGAACCTAGGGAGCAAGATCCATCTAAATGTTCTCATCAAGACGAATTATTACATTAAGGACACCAGGACACAAGGATATCGACCAACATATCGGCTGCCGTTGTTAACGCAGCTGACTAACGGCGGAAGCATTAGCCACTATCAGCTATTAAATAAAGGCAATCACACCGTATAATAGCCACTTTTCCGCTCTTCTTATTTTCTATTCCCATTTCAATAAATTATAGGCCAGCCAAAAGGAACATTTACAACAACATTTAATCCAGACAATTTTTTAAAATTATATAAATAATTGTAAACTTGAACCACAACTAATAAGGCTTGCCTTTCCTATACAGAGGGTTCTAAAATCTTGGGAAATCATAGAAGAGCTAAAAATAAAGATAATACAGTAGTTGCCAATTATCTAAATGTACTAGACAAGTGAGATAGCTATATCGATTGTTTCATATCGTTTAAGCATCTTTGCCCAACCAGTGTAAAACACTCAGTAGCGTGCAAGCTGTATAAGTCTATGGGATGTATTATTTAAATCAGGAAGCAAGTCTGGAGATTATCACGACGATTAATATGGGCTCAGGTGAAAGGATTGGTGGCAAAGAAAAATACCACATATAAAATGATAGATGTCCGTGAACATTTTAAAGAAGCTCTGGAACAAGTTAATGAAGAGAGACGGCGAAAATGCATAGAACATGTAATCAGAGATCAGCAAATGTGGAAATTAGACACTACCTAGGTACTCTTTAAAAATAGAGTTTAATAGAGAGAATGTACACAAATACAGAATATATAATATATCGATGTGGTTAGGAACAGGCCTATTTTTTTTATTGTATCTCCATTGGCTAGCCTGTTCAACATTAATTAAATTAGATGGACATTGGTACTCACCATCTGCAAAATGGAAAACAGTAGTTAATGGGTCTTTTATCGGCTTTTTCAACTAAATAGATAACTTTTAAATGTATTAATGTTGATAGTTGTTTCTGTTGGATGATGGTAGGTTCGTATATTAATGAAACCAACACGCATTTTTTTTTAATGAAGAGATTAAAACGGATCCGCAATAACCCGTTTAGGAAAATTTACAATTAACAATTACCGTTTGAAATTTAATTCAATTAGATTAACTGCAAAAATTTTATAAATGCCGATTTGCAATCTAAACGCTACAGAAGAAGTTTTTATACTATTTCCAAAGTTGATGTGAAAACATGTCAAATATGTTTTCTAAAACTTTATGCAGTCTACTATGTCGTTAAAATCATTTACAGCATTATATTCGCCAGTGGTGCCGTCTATATCAATTGGGCGGCGTTTCCCATCTCTTCACATTGACTTTAGAAAGAGTATAACTCCAACAATGGATATATCTGAAAAAATGCTGTGAACTATACGAGTATTCCTCGCGTTATAACATCCCATTATGTTAAAACAATTTATGCAAGAATTTCACAAAAATTAAAATAATTTATTGTGTCCAGTTTAAACGAAAGTCGTTTTATTGATAGAAATGATTTCTGCTTTATCCTCTCACGTAGCAGTGCGTTTCCACATGACAAAATTCCAAAAATTTATCAGAAATATATTCAAAAGGATCTTTTTCTAGTCCATGCAAGCATAATGTATCACAGTTAGTGTGTCAGAGTAGTTGATTGACACTATATGGTTCGGTGAAAGGGCAGATTAGACCTATACTATAATATATAAGCCCTAAGCAAACAACTTTTTCTGTGTGAAATACTCGACAACGAACGTGTTTCACAATCAAATTTCAGTAAAGTTAGAATACCGCTGTGATATTCTTCATTCAAGATTACAGGAAATCGAAAGTTGTGAGACATTCATTACGAATGTCATAACATCCTGTATTGTATTTTGTAGGTGTGAGAATGAATTTTGATTAGGTATTTTCGGGAATTTTTATGTAGGTAAAAATATGTATGCAGTTGTAGTTGTATTTTTTCTATATCCTCAAGCATTGTTGATCAAATTGATCCTAAAATATATACAGAGTAATAGAAATTAGTCAAAACGACTAATTTTTATGTCTTTCAACTTCATATAATCCATATATTCATCTATGATTCTCCAATATTGACCGAGCATGAATTTGTTTAGGCAGCAATGTCGGTTAGGAAATTTAATAAACCTGAAGAGTAATGGATGCCTCGTACTGCATGAAGAAAGGAAAAATCTGCAACTTTTTCATCAGTGACTTTTTCACAGAATTAGCTCGAAAAACGCAAAAAACTGCATTTTCGTTTATATTTTTAGTTTCGTCAAAAATTGTTCGATTTTGATGAAAATTTGGTAGAAGGTAGCTTTCATAGTCACAAACCATAAAAATAATTTTCAAATGAAAATATTGAAAATTTTCCGAATTTTGACGTTTTTTTGGTAAAAAACACTTTTTTGGGGGGGTGGAAAAAGACATTATTGCGATTTTCAGCCAAAGTTAAGTTCCTAGAAAAAAAGTTCAATGTAAAAGTTGTAGGTCTTGGAAAAATCTGCAACTTTTTCATATGTGACTTTTTCACATAACCTCAAAGTTATCTCGAAAAATGCAAAAAACTGCATTTTTCGTTTTTTATTTTTAGTTTCGTCAAAAATTGTTCGATTTTGATGAAAATTTGGTAGAAGGTAGTCACAAACCATGAAACTAATTTTCAAATGAAAATATTGAAAATTTTCCTAATTTTGACGTTTTTTCGGTGAAAAACACTTTTTTGGGGGGGTGGAAAAAGACATCATTGCGATTTTCGACCAAAGTTGAGTTCCTAGAAAAAAATTTTTATATAAAAGTTGTAGATCTCGGAAAAATCTGCAACTTCTTCATTTGTGTTTTTGTCACATAACCTCAAAATTATCTCGAAAAACGCAAAAAACTGTATTTTTCGTTTTTTATTTTTAGTTTCGTCAAAAATTGTTCGATGTTGATGAAAATTTGGTAAAAGGTAGCTTTCATAGTCACAAACCATGAAAATAATTTTCAAATGAAAATATTGAAAATTTTCCTAATTTTGACGTTTTTTCGGTGAAAAACACTTTTTTAGGGGGGTGGAAAAAGACATTATTGCTATTTCCTGCCAAAGTTAAATTCCTAGAAAAAAAAGCTTATCATGAAAGCTGTAGATCTTGGAAAAATCTACAACTTTTTCATAAGTGACTTTT
Source organism: Lochmaea crataegi (assembly GCA_947563755.1). NCBI lineage: Eukaryota > Metazoa > Arthropoda > Insecta > Coleoptera > Chrysomelidae > Lochmaea > Lochmaea crataegi. The sequence continues at coordinate 4,491,011 of OX387433.1, read as the reverse complement.
TCCTATAACCTCAGAATTAGCTCGAAAAACGCAAAAAACTGCATTTCTCGTTTTTCATTTTTGGTTTCGTTAAAAAATGTTCGATTTTGATGAAAATTTAGTGAAAGGTAGCTTTGATGGTCACAAACCATGAAAAAAAATTTTAAATTAAAATATTGGAAATTTTTCGAGTTATGACGTTTTTTCGGTAAAAAACACTTTTTTGGGGGGTGGAAAAAGACATTATTGCGATTTCCGGCCAAAGTTGAGGTTTTAGAATAAAAACTTGATCATAAAAGTTGTAGATCTTGAGAAAATCTACAACTTTTTCTTAAAGACTTTTCCACATAACTTCAAAATTAGCTCGAAAAACGCAAAAAACTGCATTTTTCGTTTTTTATTTTTAGTTTCGTCAAAAATTGTTCGATTTTGATGAAAATATGGTAGAAAGTAGCTTTTATAGTCACAAACCATGAAAATAATTTTCAAATGAAAATATTGAAAATTTTCCTAATTTTGACGTTTTTTCGGTAAAAAACACTTTTTTGGGGGGGTGGAAAAAGACATCATTGCGATTTTCGGCCAAAGCTAAGTTCCTAGAAAAAAATTTTTATATAAAAGTTGTAGATCTCGGAAAAATCTACAACTTTTTCATTTGTGATTTTTTCGTATAACCTCAAAAACGCAATAAAACTGCATTTTTCGTTTTTTATTTTTAGTTGCGTCAAAAATTGTTCGATTTTGATGAAAATTCGGTAGAAGATAGCTTTCATAGTCACAAACCATGAAAATAATTTTCAAATGAAAATATTGAAATTTTTCCTAATTTTGACGTTTTTTCGGTAAAAAACACTTTTTTGAGGGGGTGGAAAAAAACATTATTGCGATTTCCGGCTAAAGTTGAGTTCCTAAAAAAAAGTTGATTATAAAAGTTGTAGATCTTAGAAAAATCTGCAACTTTTGCATCAGTCACTTTTTCACATAACCTTGAAATTAACTCGAAAAACGCAAAAAAACTGCATTTTTCGTCTTTTATTTTTAGTTTCGTCCAAAATTGTTCGATTTTGATAAAAATTTGGTAGAAGATAGCTTCCATAGTCACAAACCATGAAAATAATTTTCAAATGAAAATATTGAAAATTTTCCTAATTTTGACGTTTTTTCGGTAAAAAACACTTTTTTGGGGGGGTGGAAAAAGAAATTATTGTGATTTCCGGCCAAAGTTAAATTCCTAGAAAAAAAAGTTTATCATAAAAGCTGTAGATCTTGGAAAAATCTACAACTTTTTCATTTGTGACTTTTTCCTATAACCTCAAAACATGAATTTCTCTATTGCAATTATTTACGAAATTAATAATATGATTCAATGTAAGAAGGGCTTCGCCACAGGAAGAAGCTTCAACCAACTGCCTATGAACTATAATAATTGTAAACTGCTCTAGTCACTTCACTTTTAGTATGAACAGACTGTACAATTATACTATTACTGGTATATTTCTAGCTCTTTCAATGCAAAATATAATCCACAAAGAATAACAACTGTATAATCAAACTAGCGATCCTATTTTGTAAAAATGGGATTATACTTTTGACACAATGTTTGTCAAACCAAAAAAAGAATCTATTCAATAATTAAGAAGTTGCAACTAAATAGAAATCTAAGCCGGTATAATACGATTAGGGTGCAAAAATGCGCCTTTTTTCAGGCAATTGTCGTGATGACAGTAAGACTCCCTTATAGGCAGGACACATGTGTTATTTTCGTCATTACGTTTGGACGGAAAGAGGATTATGTCAACAAAAAGATGTCGACCCAAATAAATAACCGTTTTATAAGTGTTGCAAGGAATCGGAGAATAGCGTTGGGTTATTGGAAACGATATAGAAAAAGGATCAGTGTGTTCTGACCCACCCACAGGACAATCTGACAAATCGGATCAAAAAGTCGACAATATTGTCGTGGTATATAAAAGAACTTCACCAGATGAAACATATTTTACGCGTCACTGTTCTTCTTTACATTTACGTCTTTTCGTTTATTATTTTTTATATTTCAATTTAATTAAAATTTCAGTTATTGAAGATATTGTTTATTATAATTTTACACTGTAATTTTAATTAGTAGTTTTAAAAATTCTCAATTCTGTATAACATCTAAAAATGCAGAACTTCACACTCGATATTATTAAAATTCATCGTGGAAAACTGGTGGGTTTATTTCGAGCTGTAGAAATTGCATTTAAACTGGTTGATAATTTATACTGTCAACCACTACGTGTTTCTACATTCACAGTTTATAAAATATTTCTTAGCAATGGACATCTAGAGATGCCACCGCATTTCGCTATGTTGAATTTAAAAAAAAACAAATCCCGTGTTTTTTTCACAACTCTTGAATTGTTGATTTGCTGATGATTTATAATAATTATTAAAAATCATGTAATTAACGATAGATAGGAATTTTATTAATCCCCTTTAAAAGTTTCATTGTACGCCCATAGTTTTTACAAATGAATTAATCCCTTACAAATATTTTTCGTGCGTTAATGGTAGATGGAAGGTTTTACTGTTAGAAAAATTCCCCTCAAAAATTTTATCGAAAGCCTTTGGTGAGTGGGGATTGTTACAAATAAATCCTGTTTCAAAAATAGAATTTTCATAAATGAATTTATCCCTTAAAGAAATATATTGATCACTTATAAAAATTTTATCCTACGTCTACGAAGGAAATTTGTTACAAACTAAACTTCTTTAAACATTTTGTCGTACGTTCATAAAGGAAAAATTTATTATTGCCTCTAAAAAAATTTCATCGTAGGTACATGGAAGAATGAAATATTAACAAATAAATTATTAATTGATGTAAATTTCATCGTAAGCCCTTAGTAGATTAAAATTTTATCAATCCCTTTTCAAAGTTTTATTGGGAATATTTATTTAAAAAATCAACCCCTCACGAAAAATTTTTCGTTCGCCTATGGTAGATGTAAGTTTTTAGTATTAAATAAAACCCTTTTAAAGATTTTACAATACGCCCATGGTATAGAAATTCTTCCAAATTTATTCATTTCTAATAAAAATTTAATTGTGCGTCCATGACAGTTTTGGCAAATTTACCCCTTTCAAGAATTGTATCGTACGCTCATAGTAAATAGAAATTCTCTTTAAAAGTTGAATAGTACGCCTGTGATACCAAAAATCACACCACTCGGCTAAAAATTGAGAGTTGAGACCATGGGGGGAAGGGGGTTAAAATTATAACGTCTACATATATGAGCAAAAAGATGCCCCCCTTTAAATGATTTTTGACGTGTTTTTCCATTTTTTCACAAAAGTGACGCCTTCAGAATTATGTGGGGTGGATAGTTTTCAATGAAATGATGTATATCGAATCTAAAAAAAGTGACATTTTAAAAAATTATTTCCATATTTTCTTTTATTGTCATCCAATTCTGGATTATGTTGAAAATTTTAAGGTTCTAACCCATCGGAAAATAAGTTTAAAATCATGTAGGTAAAAATTTCCACCCGGACAAACAGATAAAATATAGTCAAATTTACAGATTCAAAAATAGAATTTCTTCTTGGCATATCTACTTGTCTGGATAGCTGAGACACCCTGTTGCTAAATGTGTTCGTTATCCTCGCAGAAAACCCGCCATTGTGTAGACATTCTCATTTGGCAGCTCGGATCCGTACTTGATGCTGGAGCGCGTATCATGAAATATTCATCAGCAACCTAACACTCTCTCCAACTATATTAAAAATCTCAAATAAGTTGGTCGGTGTAAGTTGGCCTTCAAACAAGACCGGATCCACTGAAGGCAACCGCGTATTTCATTACGGTAGATTTGATGCTATGCAAGAAAAATTGAACATACTATTAGTCCAGTAAATGAAGGATGAAAAGTAGGAAAAGTGTACAAAAATCCTGCCGTTCCATGAATTTTTCGTGAAGGGTAGGGTTTGACTAGTATCTGTATCTGTAGAGTGGGGAAGGTGAGTTTTCGCCCACAGCACTGAGGCCTCATGTGACCCATTATACATCCTCCCGAGGAGTTGTCCTCCTAAGTCATCGTCCATTCTGTCCTTTCCAGGAAGGTGGACAGGTCACTAGGAGACTTCTCCTTTGAATCGGCAGGTGTAGGCCAAGACTCACTGAACACACACTCTCTTATTGACGATAACTCCTGGCATTCTCCTGACAGTTTCATCTTCTTGTTCACACATTCTGCATAGAGGTGTGTCCACTAGCCCCATAGTATGGGGGATGTGTTTCCTTAGTTGACAGTGGCCAGTCAGAAATCCTACTGTTGAGCGTAGGTTTTTCCTGGTCATCGCCAAATATTTCTTCCCAGGGTCGTCCAAGGTGATCCTGGCAAAACTGCATCATTTGATTCCATCCCATCTCTTTAGGGATTGAGCTTGGGTGTAACGCTTGGCTAGTTCCGCAATTGTTGAAGTCATCAGGCCGCAGGTGTCACTGGGTCCTAAAATTTTTAGACCAGCCGCTTCCCTGGCTAAAGAATCGGCAATGCGATTACCTTTACTCCTGTCGTTTCCTTTAACCCACCTCAGGGTAATATTGTTATCCACCGAGGAGTTAGCTAAATCCTAAATCTTGGTGGCACTCCATTACTAGCCCTGATGTAACACGTTGTCTGTTCAAGGTTAATAGGACTTGTCTGCTGTCAGTGCAGATTGTTATGTGTTTGCCAGAAATTCCTTTTCTGGTTAGTTCTTTTGTGCCAATTGAGATACCAGCCAGTTCTGTTTGAACCATGCTGGTATATTTTCCCATTCCCCACTCAATTCTTAAGCTAAGTGATCTGAAGTAAACTCTACATCCTGAGCCTTCTTTGGTTTTTGAGCAGTCTGTATAGAAGAAGGGGTAATAAGATCTCTCCCTGCGGACATCCTTTCATGGCCAGTCCTCTCACTATGATGTCTCCTACATTGATACGTATTGCTCTACTAGAGAGCATATTGAGTATCTATTCTCCCACTACCAGGGGTTCATTCCTGGAGTTAAGTTGCTGGGTAATTGTTGGGAAGGTTGTTTTATCAAACGCACCCTCAATATTTATGAATATACCCAGGGTGGATTCTTTATTGTCCAATGATCTTTCAATTCTGCCAACCACTTGGTGAAAGGCCGAATCAGTGGACCTTCCCGGAGTGTATGCATCAGTGATGAGATATCTTCTGATTTATCAGTAGATCTACTGATTTCAGGTTCCATCTACTGATCTACTGATTTATACATGCAATCTACTGATTTAACCATAGTTGTTTTTTTTAGTGATATTTCGTAATATTTTTACTATAGATTATTATCGATTATTTTCGAAAGTTTTACAATCGGTAATATCTTTGTACGATTTTTGTCAAAAATTTTGAAAAAATGGTCAATAATTGTCGAAAACTTTCAAAAATTGTCAAAATTTTGAAAAATGGTCTATAATTGTCAAAAATGGTCATTCATTGTAAAAATTGGCCATTAATTGTAAAAAACTATCAAAATTGGTCAATATTCTTGAAAAATAGTAAAAAATTGTCAATTATTGTCAAAAAACGTTCAAAAATGGTCAATAATTGTTAAAAATGATCAATAATTGTAAAAATTTTGAAAAATGATCAATAATTGTCAAAATTCCGAAAAATGGTCAATAATTCTCAAAAACTATCAAAAATTGCCAAAAGTTTGAAAAATGGTTAATAATTACCAAATATGTTAAAATTTTTGAAAAATTGTCAAAAATTTTGAAATATGGTTAAACATTGTCAATAATTGTCAAATACGGTCAATAATTGTCAAGACCTATCAAAAACTGTCAATAATTGTCAAAATTTTGAAAAAATGGTCAATAATTGTGAAAAATTTCGAAAAATGGTTAAAATTTTTGAAAAATTGTCAATACTTGTCAAAAATTTTGAAAAATGGTTAAAATTTTTGAAAAATTGTCAATAATTGTCAAAGACGGTCAATAATTGTCAAAACCTATCAAAAATTGTCAAAAATGATCAAAAATTGAAAATATTTGGAGAAATGGTCAAAAATAGTCAATAATAGTAAAAATTTCGAAGAATGGTCAAAAATTGTTAAATATATTAAAAAATTGTCAATAATTGTCAACATTTTTGAAAAATTCTCAAAAATGGTCAATAATTGTCAAAACCTGTCAAAACGGGTCAATAATTGTCAAAAATGGTCAATAATTGTTAAAATTTTGAAAAATATTTGGAGAAATGGTCAAAAATAGTCAATAATTGTTAAAATTTCGAAGAATGGTCAAAAATTGTTAAATATATTAAAAAATTGTCAATAATTGTCAAAATTTTTGAAAAATTCTCAAAAATGGTCAATAATTGTCAAAACCTGTCAAAACGGGTCAATAATTGTCAAAAATGGTCAATAATTGTTAAAATTTTGAAAAAATCGTCAAAATTTTTGAAAAAGGGTCAAAAATGGTCAATAATTGTAAGAACCTGTCAAAAATGGTCAAAAAATTTCAAAAACTGTCAAGAATGGTCAATAATTGTCAAAAATTGTTAAATATTTCAAAAAATTATCAAAAATAGTCAATAATTGTTAAAATTCTGAAAAATGGTCAAAAATTGTTAAATATTCTGAAAAAATGGTCAATAATTATAAAAAACTGTTAAAAATGGTCTAATAAGAAAAAAAGTCTTACAATATTCCGAGGGTCGCGAACCTTACCGAATCCGTCTCAGATTCCGACAATTTAAAATAATGACTGTAATCACACGCAATACACCTTCTTTTTCTCTCTCCCATTTCCCTCTCTCTTCCAAATGTCACTTTTTCTCTCTCATATTTATCTCTTTTTCTCATCTCTCTCTCTCTTTCCTATCTATCTCTTTCTCTCTTTCCTATCTCTCTCTTTCCCATCTCTCTATCCCCCCTCTCTCTCTCTCTATCTCTCTTCTAAATCTGTATCTCCCTCTCTCTCTAATCTTTCTCTCACTCTCTGCCATCTCTCTCTCCCATCTTTCTCTCTCTCCCATCTCTCTCTTCCATCTTTCTTTCTTTATTTCCCTTCTCTCTCTCTTTCCTATATCTCTATCCCATTTTTCTCTCCCTCTCTTCCATATCTCTGTCACTCCCATCTCTCTCTCTTTTCTATCTCTCTCTTTCTCTCATATATCGATATAGTACCGAAAACTATCAATTTTTTTCGATAGTCAAAAACATCTATGTATGTAAATTGGGGTGACATTCACTGAGACCTAAAAGATCTATTGTTCCCCCTTACTTCTACTTAGTTCCCGAGGAAAGTCTCAGAGACTAGTAGCTCCTTTAGTCCTATTTCCCGGAGGAATTTTAGGATATTTGCAGGTTTTAACTTAGGTAAATGTCCCTCTTATATCCAGTAATCTCCAAGGTGTTGTGCCCTAGGATTCTGAATTGCTGTGCAGTTCGCAAGTATGTGGATGGAGGTTTCTTCTTCCATGCTACAGAATCTACATTCTTCTTCCTCCACTATTTTGAGCTTTTTCAGGTGCCCATTCAGGCTTCAATGTCCCATAAAGATGCCTGTTAAAACTCTTAGTGCATCTACTGATATACAGAAAGTTGACATCTCATCACTGATATACATGCTGATTTGGATGAGGTGGGTTGTGAACTAGCACTTGATCTCTTATATACGTCTCACATAGCCTCTCCATTGTTTTTAAAACGAACGATGTGAGGCTAATAGGTCGGAATGCTTTTGGTGAGGTGTAATCCATCCTTCCTGGTTACCACTCGTACTTCTCTCCACTTTCTGGGAATATACCTCAGAGCTAAAGAGGCTCTGAAAATTCCAACCAGGTGCGGCATAAGGATATCCATTCCCCACTGAAGTAGGGCTGGTCTTATACCGTCAGGTCCTGGTGACTTGAAAGGGGAAAATCCCGAAATGGCCCACCTTATCTTGTCCTCATCAATTACTGCACTAACAAATTAACAGTCGTATTGTGAGGGTGTTGTAGGTACTTCCACCCAGTTCATTGTTCCAGGAAAGACAGAACCTGGGAAGTGCGTTTCCATAAAAATCTCAGCGCTCTCTTGGAGGTTGGCGGCTTTGTTGCCATTTTCCTCTCGTCAGGTTGCCGATACTCTTGTGGTGGTCGTTTGAGAGTGCCTTCTGTAGCCTAACTTGTGGGAAGTCTCACAGTAGGTTCTTCAGGCTGCTCTTTGTTTTTGTCTGCAGACTTTTTTGAACTCTTTGAGGTTGGCTTGGTATACTCCCCAGTCCTCTTTGAGTTTTGTTCTTTTTGCCTTGTTAAAGGTCGTTCTCGCTCTCTTTCTGGGGTGTTCCAGTTCAGGGCACCACCTTGGGTTGACTAGTAATTGAACATCCAGAAATTTCACAAACCTCATCACACCATATCTCCTAAAATATGGCATTTAGAGAATTCTTATATTAGGGAAAAACGAAGAGTAGTTCATTATCTACAAAAATGGACCTCATGATTTTTACCCACCAAAATGGCGATGAGGTGTGTGACATTTCTGGTCAAACCTTACCCTTCACGGAAAATTCATGGACCGGCAGGTATAATCGCTTCTGTGACCCTTTATTTACCAGACTATATCAGTAGCTTTTGTCTATAAAGGGTAAAAAATAATTCGGTAATAAATATATATTTCTGAATACAATGAACACACGCCGCTACTGATTTGAGAGTGCGTTTGAGTAAGTCTCCATTAAAGTTTTATTTTCAACGTACTTACTCGTTTATTCCTTTTATATTGGGTGCGTACGCAAAAACGACAGTAAAATGTTACGTATATATTTATGTAAAAAGTCCAAAAGCTGTGTAATACGATATTGGTTTTGGGGAGGCTGTGAGTGGCAAATCCCCAAAGATGTAACATCCAATTGGTCTTCGAGACTTCAGATTGCGAAAAAATGGAGATCCAAATCACTTTTTCACTCGGAGTTTCATAAATTTCGTTATTTACTTTATACGGGGGCTGTTCGTTTGAATATTTATATTAACCTTCGGGAAACAATAAATAATAATTGGAACACTATGCAATTTCATTTAATAAAATCTCCAGGACTAAAGCTCCTTTACTAGATCTCTCCACATGATGTTTGTTTAGCACCGCCTCCTGGGGTTATCCACAAGTTATTTGTTTATTTTTCTCGCCGAACATTCCAATACTATAAATAATATCTTATTGATCGTGCTTGAAATTCCACTCAGTACAGAGCGGAGTCATTTATTTGATTTGTGGTCTTGTTCCATGGACTATTGTGTCTTCGGGAACACAGCAATAATGTTATATTATACGGTAATATTGAATTGAATATTATATTTTCTTCTACTCGGATTAGGTCTGTTGCGTCGTTATTTATCGATAGTGTGTGTTGTTTCGTGTTCGAGGATATTGAATAGAAACGATTATTGCCTTCTCTGTATATAAACTACAGAACAGGGAGTTCGTATATGAACGTTTCGAGAAACTATTTTGCTTTTAAACGTATCTTTAATTTGACGTTTTACGAGATTGATGACATTAACGGTTTTATTTAAAAAAAAAAGTGAAAATATAGAAGAAAATTGATTATAGTATCATTCATTATATTAAATGAGTAGTAGTTGTAGTCGACAAATGCCGAGGATTGTTACTTTAGGCTCTAGATCAAAAAAGGAATCTTTTTCGCTCGCTTATTTAATCAGACCACGCCCTCCGAATTAACTCAATTTAACAATTTATCAGATTAAAAATCAAATGAAATTATATGAAAATTGTCCAAAATTTTGAAATATGGTCAAAAATTGTCGATAATTGTCAAAAAATTTCAAAAATTGTCAATAATTGTCAAAAATGGGCGATAATTGTCATAAACTATCAAAAATGGTCAAAAATTGTGAAAAACTGTCAAAAATAGACAATTATTGTCAAAATTGGTCAATGATTGTCAAAAATTGTTAAAATTTTGAAAAATGGTCGATAATTGTCAAAAACTATCAAAAATGGTCAAAAACTGTCAAAATTGGTCAAAAATTGTTAAAATTTTGAAAAATGGTCGATAATTGTCAAAAATGGGCGATAATTGTCAAAAACTATCAAAAATGGTCAAAAATTGTGAAAAACTGTCAAAAATAGACAATTATTGTCAAAATTGGTCAATAATTGTCAAAAATTGTTAAAATTTTGAAAAATGGTCGATAATTGTCAAAAACTATCAAAAATGGTCAAAAACTGTCAAAATTGGTCAAAAATTGTTAAAATTTTGAAAAATGGTCGATAATTGTCAAAAATGGGCGATAATTGTCAAAAACTATCAAAAATGGTCAAAAATTGTAAAAAACTGTCAAAAATAGACAATTATTGTCAAAATTGGTCAATAATTGTCAAAAATTGTTAAAATTTTGAAAAATGGTCGATAATTGTCAAAAACTATCAAAAATGGTCAAAAACTGTCAAAATTGGTCAAAAATTGTTAAAATTTTGAAAAATAGTCGATAATTGTCAAAAACTATAGAAAATGGTCAAAAATTGTAAAAAACTGTCAAAAATGGACAATTATTGTCAAAATTGGTCAAAAATTGTTAAAATTTTGAAAAATGGTCGATAATTGTCAAAAAATATCAAAAATGGTCAATAATTTTGAAAAAGGGTCAAAAATTTTGAGAAACTGTTGAATTTTTTGAAAAATTGTCAAAAATGGCCAATAATTGTCAAAAACTATCAAAAATTTTCAAAAATGGACAATTATTGTTAAAAATTGTTGTTGGAATATCCTATAAAATATAGTTGTATGCCACTGACTGGCTAGGCGACGCAGTTGTTGGTGGAAATGCATATCCGACAACGAGTAGACGTGGTTCATGTCATCCATAAAAAGAAAAGTCAAAAAAATTTAGTAAAAATTCACATGTTAAGTATTGTTCTGTATAGAGTGTAAGTTTTTTGATAGTGCATTCATTGACACACCCAGGAAATTGAGGTAGAAGTTTATAGTTTCTTTATTAAAAGAGATAAAAATTTTCAAAAATTGTCAATAATTGTCAAAAATTGGCGATAATTGTCAAAAACTATCAAAAATGGTCAAAAATTGTAAAAAACTGTCAAAAATGGACAATTATCGTCAAAAATGGTCAATAATTGTCAAAAATTGTTAAAATTTTGAAAAATGGTCGATAATTGTCAAAAACTATCAAAAATGGTTAAAAATTGTAAAAAACTGTCAAAACTGGACAATTATTGTCAAAATTGGTCAATAATTGTTAAAATTTTGAAAAATGGTCGATAATTGTCAAAAACTATCAAAAATGGTCGAAAATTGTAAAAAACTGTAAAAAATGGACAATTATTGTCAAAATTGGTCAATAATTGTTAAAATTTTGAAAAATGGTCGATAATTGTCAAAAAATATCAAAAATGGTCAATAATTTTGAAAAAGAGTCAAAAATTTTGAGAAATTGTTTCGTTATTAAAAGAGACTGGAAATTATAGTATAATAAACATTTGGTCCTTCGGGAGTATTTGTATTTTTCGTTGATAGTATGTAATATATGTTACAAAAATATATACGTATTTGATTGGTGCAAAGAAGCACTTTCCACGCAACAAATATTCAAGAAACCATCTAACAGTGAATAAATGATTTCTAACCACAATCATAAACAATTGTCAAAATTTTGAAAAATAGTTGATGATTGTCAAAAATTGTTAAACTTTTTGAAATATGGTCAAAAATTTGGAAAAATGGTCCATAATTGTCAACAATTGTCAATAATTATCAAAAATGGTCTATAATTTTAAAAAATTGTCAATTATTTTAAAAACTGTCAAAAATGGACAATTATTGTTAAAATTGGTCAATAATTGTGAAAAATTGTTAAAATTTTGAAAAATGGTCGATAATTGTCAAAAACTATCGAAAATGACCAATAATTTTGAAAAATGGTCAAAATTTTGAAAAATAGTCGATAATTGTTAAAATTTTTGAAAAATTGTTGAAAAATCGTCAAAAATTTTGAAAAATTGTCAAGAATGGCCAATAATTGTCAAAAACTATCAAAAATGGTAAAAAAAGGACAATTATTAAAAATTGTCAAAATTTTGAAAAATAGTTGATAATTGTCAAAAATGGTCAAAAATTTGGTAAAATGGTCCATAATTGTAGATAATTGTCAATAATTATCAAAAATGGTCAATAATTTTGAAAAATTGTCAAAAATTGTCAAAAATGGTCAAAAATGGTCAAAAATGGTTAAAAATGGTTAAAAATGGTTAAAAATTGTCAATCATCTTAAAAAACTGTTAAAAATGGACAATAATTGTCAAAAATGGTCACTTATTTTGAAAAACAGTCAAAATGGTCAATAATTGTCAAAAATGGTTAATAATTGTTAAACTTTTGAAAAATGGTCAATAATTGTTAAAATTTTTAAAAATGGTCAATAATTGTCAAAATTTTGAGAAATGGTCAATAATCGTCAAAAGTTGTCAAAAGTTGTAAAAATTTTTAAAAATAGTCAATAAATAATACGAAAATCGATTTAAACACGTAATTTATAAAATCGATTTACTAAAAGTCGATTAATATTATATAAAAATCGATAACTGAAAATCAATAATAAGAAAGTAATAATCGATTTAAATAAAAATCGATTATTTTTTAACATCCCTAGTCAGTAGATCTTTTTAAGGTTAATCATGATGAATAGCGATTATTCTAGCACTCCTATTATAACCAAAGATAATATAAAAAACTGTTTTAATTATTAAAAGGGCGACTGTAGAAAAAATTATGTGTTTTTCGAGCGTAAAGTAAAATTGCCGCTATCGAAAGATCGCCGCGCTCCGCTCCGCGTCGCGCGGCAACATTCTTTCTCAAGCGGCAATCTGTTACTTTACGCCCTAAAAACACAAATAACTATTTTCATATTTCCATTTGGTGTACCTTACGTAAATTTTGTTGAACATCTTAAGCAACTTTCAAATATATTTGCAACTTTAATAAATTAGCACATTATTTTTAGAAAGACTAAACTATCATAGTACCTCTTTAGCCGCCAGCTCTCCGACTATAAGAAGTCAAACATATTTGTGAGGTTATGAATCTTTCTTATAAGTCTTCATTGTTTTTATTTATTATTTTTAAATAATAGGACGAATATATAAAAAAATTGTATTTGTTTATTGTCGTACATTGGTTAAAAAAAACAGGAGCTAAAACGCCATCCCTTGGGAGGCTGGAGGATATCCGGCGGGCAGTCGAGTCCTCCCCGAGGTGTTGATGATGAACAGGCCTCATCACTCACCGGGAATTGGTATTAATGCAGCGGCGGGCCGAGTGTGGACAGGACCGGTCAGCTTGGTCGGCCAAGAATTGATATTAATGGTCCTGGTAGACGTTGACCGGCCTAAGGAGACAATGAATGGTGGTTTCCAACTTGTACCGTGTACGTTATCGCTATTTTATTCATACGATGGGCTTCTTTTGTCCAGGATTTAGTTATAATGGTCGGTAAATTGATTTCGTGAAGCCCATACTGACGTTTATTGACTGTGATTAATATTTTCTTCGTTCGTTGTTGCGACTAGGCCGTGTTCAGGTGATTACGGTTTCATTATAAAAGGTTATGATGCGTTGATGTGTTGATTTCGATTTTTTTTTTTCGGAGCTTTGTTCGGACGTCAGCAGAGACGTAATCTTATTAACTCTATTATTGAATCGACGTACCTTACCTGATTATATTTATTTATAAAGCCACAGACTCGGTTTATAAAATATACAAATGTTATTTCTGTGTTTTCTCTCATCGTTCCCAACGTGTTAGAAAAGAATTTTAATCATTCCAATCAACTTAATGCTATAGTACACTGTTGTATAAACTTCAAGTCTCCGCAAGCAATAAAAATAAACAACAATTTTTTTTGGTACAACACCAATAAATGTCCTCAAAGTACCATTTAAACACTTTTAAAGGTTTCAAATCAGCAGACTTGGTAGTTATTAATCTTCAGGAATCATCCCAGAGCGAAGGAAGTACAAAAACACAAAAGAGAATCAATATTGATAGGGCTTTAGTCTTTTTTATTTCGATAGCTTCTTCCTGTTTTGTCATCATTTATTACTAACTGTGTAATTGCAATACGTCGAAAGATGGAAAGGGATGAGTATAATTCAGATGACAGGAAAAGGAAAAATATGAAAAATGAGGATAGTGATGATGATGAAAATACCTTAAGAAGAAATGAAAATGAAAAAACTAAAGAGAAAATGGAGGAAAATATAGAAACGATAATGAAAATGTTAAGTACATTGGAAACGACAATGAATAATTTAGCAGATGAGGTAAAACAAATAAGGGAAGAACATAAAGAGAACCGTGAAGAAATTAAATTGCTAAAAACTGAAAATACTAAATTAAACAAGGAAATTGAGCAGCTGGAAAATAGATTAGAAACGGTAGAAGGAAAAATTGAATATTTGGATAAGGATAAAAGGAACAATAATGTGGTAATTCAGGGATTAGTAGTCGACACAAATGACCAGGATCAACTCAAAAACAAGATGGAGAAATTTATAGAAAAAGAACTGGAAATAAAAGTACGAATAAAAGAAGCCAATAAATTGGGGGAAAAATCATGTTTGCTGCAAATGGAAAATAGTAGCGAGAAAAAAGAACTAGGTAATGTATAATAAAGCTAAATTAAGGAATATAACGGAAGAAAAGGTATATATCGTGGATGATCTATCCAAAACAGATAGATACAAAAAGAAATTAGAGGTGTAGAAAATGAGGAAAGAAAAAAAAGGAAGAACGTTAAAATGGGATTTAGAAAACTATATGTAAACGGAGAACAATGGAAATGGGATATTAGACCCGGAAAACTGGTGCAAATAGAAGATAAAGATAATATAAAAAACTAACTGAAGAAAACTATAAAATACAGAATAAGCATATAAATGAAGAATGGGAACATGGAATGTAATGTAAGGGGAACTTACGAAGAAGTAGCCTTAAAACACATATTTAAGGTAATGAAGGAGTACAGAGAAGACATAATGGCATTCCAAAAAACAAAACAAAAAGGCAAAATAATAAAAGAAATTGATGGTCATACTTTCTTCAACAGTGGTATAGAAAATAGAATGGTGGGAGTCGGGTTTATGATAAATATATACATAAATTACTAGAGTTTAATGGAATTTCAGATAGACTATGCAGAAAAACGGTAAGAGGCACTTTTAGGATGTAATCAACGCACATGCCCCTTCAGAAGATGAAGATGAAGAAAAAAAAAGGTGAGCGGTCGTCGGACCGCCGACAGAAGCTTGCTTCTTATGCACAATAGAATGACCATTTTTGACCATTTTTCATAAATTTTTGACCATTTTTCAAAAATTTTGACTATTATTGACAATTACTGATAGTTTTTTCAAATTTTTTTATAATTTTTGACTATTTTTTCAAATTTTAACAATTATTGACCATGTTTGACAATTATTGACCAATTTTGACAGTTTTGACAATTATTGATCATTTTTGACAATTTTTCAAAAATGTTGACCATTTTAAACCAAGATTATTGACAATTTCTGAGCATTTTTGACAGGATCTGACAATTATTGACAATTTTTCAAAAATTTTTACCATTTTTCAAATTTTTTTAACAATTATATTGACAGTTTTTTATAATTATTAACCATTTTTTTCAAAATTTTGATAATTTTTGACACTTTTTCGATAATTTTGACCATTTTTCAAAAATTTTGAGAATTTTTGACAATTTTTGACAATTATTGACCATTTTTGACAGTTTTTTTATAATTATTGACCATTTTTTCAAAATTTTGACAACTTTTGACCATTTTTCAAAATTTTAACAATTATTGACCATTTTTGACAAGTACTGACAATTATTGACCATTTTTGACAAGTTCTGACAATTATTGACCATTTTTGACAATTTTTCAAAAATTTTGACAATTTTTAACAATTATTGACCGTTTTTGACAGTTTCTGACAATTATTGATCATTTTTGACTATTTTTCAAAAATTTTGACCATTTTAGACCATTTTTCCAAATTTTAACAATTATTGACCATTTTTGACAAGTTCTGACAATTATTGACCATTTTTGACAATTTTTCAAAGATTTTGAAAAATTTTTAACAATTATTGACCATTTTTGACAGTTTCTGACAGTTATTGACCATTTTTGACAATTTTCCAAAAATTTTGACCATTTTTCAAAAAATTTGACCATTTTCAACAATTACTAACCATTTTTGACATTTTTTTATAATTATTGACAATTTTTTCAAAATTTTGACAATTTTTGACCATTTTTCAAAATTTTAACAATTATTGACGATTTTTGACAGTTTCTGACAATTATTGACCATTTTTGACAATTATTGACCATTTTTGACAATTATTGTAAATTTTTCACAATATTTAACAATTTTTAATCATTTTTCAAAATTTTAACAAGTATTGACTATTTTTTAAAATATTTAACAATTTTTGACAGATTCTGACAATTATTGACCATTTTTGACAATTTTACAAAAATTTGGACCAATTTTTAAAAATTTTGACAATTTTCACCAATTATTTTTGACAGACTTTTATGATTATTGACAATTTTTTCAAAATTTTGACAGTTTTTGACAATTATTGACCATTTTTCCAAATTTTTGACAATTTTTGAAAATATTTGGCAATTATTGACCATATTTCAAAATTTTTTGACAGTTTTTAAAAAATTTAACATATTTGGCAATTAGAGAGAGATACGCGATACTCTCTCTCTCTCTCTCTGTCTCTTACGACCCTTTGGGAATCCCTCGTGCCGGCGTGTATGAGAGAGAGAGAGAGAGAGAGAGTGAGAGAGAGGCGTGCCGCTGTGTAGCCTACGAAAGAGAAGACGGCTGAGGAAGAGAGGGGAGAAAGTTAGCGCAGCGGGCGGCCGAGAAAGAGACGAAGAATGAGTCATCGCGTGACGAACGCTTTTTCGTAACACCACACGTTTCACGAGTTCACTAGCCTTCCCAAAAGTCCTATGTCGTGCAATAAGAAGCAAGCTCCAATAAAAACTACCTTTTATGAAAATATTGAAAACACACTAAATTGAATACCTAAATATGATATAAAAATTGTAGCTGGGGATTTTAATGCAAAAGTGGGCAGAGAAGACATACAACACATTGTCACAGGAGGGAAAAGCAAACATCTAGAAAGTAATAACAACGGAAAAAAAACTAATAGAATTTGCCCTTGAAAACAACATGAAAATAGTCAGTACGTCTTTCTATCAGAAAGATATCTACAAAAAGACCTGGATAGCACCAAATGGTAAAAAAGAACCAAATTGATAGAAAGGAAGCACTCAAAAGATGTAACAAATGTTAGAAGCTACAGAGGAGCAGATGCAAATAGTGACCATATTCTGGTAATAGCAAAAATGCAACAAATAGTGCCAAGCATAAATAAAGAAAACAACAAGACTTTATAGAGAATAAATCTCGACTAAAATTGATAAGTACTCCAACCGAAGAGAACAAACTGGAATATGAAAAAGTGAGAAGAAAAACGAAGCAAATATGTAGAAAGAAGAATTAAGCAACATTGAAGAAACATAGAAAAATAAAGAAATTTTTATCAGGAAGCTAGCAGGAATAAGGAACAGAGTGTTAATAAAATATTGTACCTTAAGAATGAAGATGAAGAAATGGTTGGAGATAAAAAAGGAAAATTAGACCTGTTTGAAGGATTACTGAACAACGATAAAAAGGACAATAATATGAGCTGTGACCTAGAGGAAGAAGAGGATGAATATTTTCAAACATATTAAAAGCAAAAAATGTATCCAGAGGGGCTAAGATTAGAATATATCAGACAATATTAAGACCATCAGTATGCCTGTGAAACATGGGTTATGAATCAAAAGGAAGAGAACATACTAGAAATATGGGAAAGAAAAATGTTGAGAAAAATATTTGGAGGAGTAAAAACAGAGGAGAACGAATGGCGAAGAAGAACTAATAAAGAATTGGAATGTTCTAAAAGAAAATTTATTGTATCTACATCATGTTCAACATTTGCTACTTAATGACTAGAAGATGTATTCGTCAAGCAGCGATAGTGATAGATAATGCTACACCCGAACTGCAGTTCATAGCAGATGAAATTATCAATGACCCCGTGATTTTGGAAAAATCCCAAACACCAAAAATAAAAGCTAGAAAGGATGATGCTATTAGAAATGTTAACAGCAAGTATAAGGTGACATTTGGTGAAGCACTGGATGCGAAAGACTTTTTAAAGACAATAACAATATAAGAGGAAGGTTGAAGAAAAAAAAACTGTATATAAAGCAATCAAACTGTTGGAATGGGAGAAAAAGTTATTGAAAGCTATGGAAGGCACTTAACTGGAAATTGGAGATAAATCTACTCAGCCTAGATTGAGCGAAGCTTCTACTACGCGAGAAGAGACTGAATCAGCCATCAAACCACAATCTAGTAGTGTCAAGACTGTCGAATCTCTTCTGCCAACGAGAAAAAAAGCAGCAACAGAAAAGTACTAAACAAATGAAACAAAAGGACTCGCAACCAAATAGCTTCAACGGCTAGTTCTTTAAGAACAGTATCGAGCAAGTAGAGTTCAAAGGGAATATTATGAAAATAAGTTGCAGAGGATGAAGCGGGAGGAATCAGTAGCAAATATTGTTAACGAGGGGGAGTTAGCATACTACAATATGTCCAGGTCAACTAACGTCCATACTAGTGAACATTTCTCTTGCATCACAAGTGACTTGCACATTCATTGTAGGATGGTCTTTTCGGTTGATATATCCATCACCATGGCGATTTGGTTTCAGTATTCTTACGTGGGTACAGTCAACTACGCCATTTCCTATCGGAAACCTATATTTGTTTTGCCATAACTGTTTTGCATCCTTAAGATCATTGTTGGTAGACCTAAACTTTATCCAGTAATTTGATTACGCCACTATGCAGTCAATTCTGGCCGTCACTGTACAAGATACTGTAGCTTGCCTTACACCCGAGTATCTCAACACCGATGGCCCCCTAGGTCAGCTGAACAGAATCCTCTGGATTTTTGTGTGGGGGAAAGGTTCTTACGGAAAATGTACCTCTCGTAATTAGAAGACGAATGTGGTTCAGTTAGTTAAAAGTGAATGAGTTTTTTAAAAACATTGAAGTATAATTCCCATAAAAAACGAACATACCACAAAGAAGATAGTTTCAATCAGACTTCCCATGTTATATATGAACAACTAACAATGGGACAAACGACTAAACAACAAGCCCCACAATTTCCACTTTTCAATTAATCATTAGGTAAAACTTTCCACATAATATTGTAACTCTCCCGACAATCCAACAGCTTGTTCCATGAATTTGTGTAAACATCGAAATGTGTGTAAACCAAACGGCTCTAACGAACAACTTGTAGTTTCCCGAAAACGTTAAATCTGTATATACGTTCGTGTAGACACAAGTTTTCGACCGGCGAACCAAACCATTTAGTACGATAAAATTAATTGAACCTTAGAATTAAATCAATAAGAATCTATTATTTCTTGAATAAACAAATTAACACGATCAAAAATAGATTAAAAAAAAGCATTTCAATAAACTGAGTTGGAAAATGAATCGTCATTATTTGGTAAGAGCAAACAAGATAAGATGGACATTGGGGAGACATTTTGAAGGGGAGTGTACCGAGTGTACTAAAATTGGCCAGGTGAAAGCTCTGGAAACAACTTTCAAGTTTCTAGCTTGACCACTAGAGAGAGGGAAACTTTAAAATCACTGTTCCATCAAACGTGTCTAATTATACTGGGTGTTAAGGGAATAAACTAGAAAGAGGCATACATTTCGCACAAATCTCCTATTTCTCTATTTGATAGAAAACTGAGTTTCAAGTTATTCTTCATAGATCCCTAGTGGTTAAGCTAGAAGCTTATGAGTTCTTTCCAGAGATTTCTTCTGGCCACTTTTGCGTAAAGTTTTTTCCTTCTCCCCAAAGTTATAAGATGAATAGTTTCTGATATACAGTCGAGAGATGAACTTATTGGTCCACCTAGTAGAAGTCCTTTTACAACAAAGATCCTTTTGTTGAAAAAAAATGTTTAATTTCATCGGTCTAAAACTATGTATCCGTGTAATCGTAGCAGAAGTTCGTAGTGCGGCTCCGTCGATAAGGAAGGCAACTCCCAGGGGACAAGGAACATCGACTGCCAGATATGTAGCACTTCCTCAAGCAAAACCGCCCTTATTCCTTAGAGGAATGGCCAACTCTCGGCTGAACTATTAACACATGCGGCAGTGTTAAAGATAAGCCAGCGTTGAACCTTGCACGATGGATGGATGATTAATGGGAAAGTCCGCGGAGGTAATATTTTATTGTAATGAACGATATGCGCTGACAAGAGCAGTACTTTATGAAGAATGAAATATTGATGCTTCTTCAGCTAAATATCCCTTGAAAATTTAACGGGATTTCTGAGAAGTCAGCTGTGTACTTTGGTTGAATTTTATACGTAATTTTGATTTATTTTTCGATAAAAATATAAGCTTTCTACCCATATAATATAGGTTGGAGAACAAACTAAAACTTAGGTGCTACTCGCAATACAATATACTTTTTGGTGAGCAAATTGCTGATGTAGCCCGTTTGTCTGCTTTGGATTTATTTTTGAGGAGTTATCGCAGTATTCATGAAAAACTTTGGAAAATTTTACAAATTATCCAAAACATGACACTTGCAATGTTATCAAATTATCCCAGTGAAATTAGCATTTAACCTCGGACTGGAAGATCAGCTAGAAATTTGTAAAAACCTTCGTTTTGGTGTTGTAATGATTGGTAGAAACTCATATAACTCATATAATAGGTTTGTTCCAACCGCAATCAGAAACGATCAGAATAGCAAACAACGAGTTTACTTTCGCGTAATTCCTGTCACTAATTGCAATGGTCGACTATTCTCTGATCGTTTCTGACAGTTTCTGATTGCTGTTTAAACAGACCTAATGGGGTGCCGGCGTCAGAAGATATTCAAGGTCAAGTTCACGAAAATCAGTTTTTCGCAATTATCTCGTTTCTTATGCAAAATTTGTTTTATAAGGTTATTATAAAATTTGAAGTCCATGAAATTGTCTATATTTTTTATTTGAAACATTTTTTTGTATCTCCAACCATTCTTGAGAAAAACGGCTGAGAATGGGGGGCGCGCAACAGTATATAGAGTATCTTGTAAAATTAATAATTGAATAAAAATACAGTTATTAGGTATTATTATTTTTCAAAAATTTGATAAATTTATTTATATATACGCATCACGCATACTATTTATAGGTAAGTGAAGGATATTATATATGAAAATGTAAAAAAAAGCACAATGTTAAATTTATTTTTATTCTTTCATTAAAAATAACTATTTGAAATTGTCAGTCTTCGTCTTCTTCATTATCCTCCAACTCAATTTCGACATCATCATTATCTTTATTATCGTCATCATTATCTTCGTTATCGTCGTCGACAGTTAACTCCAAAGTCGGAAGTAAGTCATCATCATTTTCATGCCTGTCCATTACATTGACCACATATTAGTGAACATGGTAAACCTACCTTTCTGCATCCACAGTTTGCACCACAGCCTTTTTTGCATTTAGAAAATATAGAACTTGGTCTCACCACTATTGTATACAGCCAGTGAACAATCCGTGGATTTACTCCCCATTATTCCTGTGATTACTTTGAGATTAGTTTTCTGAAGCACGAGCATGAGCATGAGCAATTTAGGTCGTTATAACATTTTTGTCTGCTTTTGGCGTGGAGTACCTTTCCAGTAGGATGCCTCTTCCCATTTTCGGATTTCTTCCCAAAGATGGGTATATTTTTGGTTTTTATTAATTTTTCCAAACAATCCAGTTGAATCTAGTAAACTTTTAAATTAACATATTTCCATAGTTTATGTTGCCGTACCGGCATCAGAGATCCCTCCGAGGCTCACGAGTTAAGTAATAACTTCGGTATCACGTCCCTTTACCGACTTTCACTTATCCCTCATCCGGATCACTCACACTTTGCTCCCTATTTTTGTATGGTTTCAGCAACAACACAAGGGGTCGCAGATCACTTACAGCCATATAATTACGCTTTTCTATTATTTACGCTCCACTCGCACTTGCTCAAAGCTTTAAATATACGATGATTAAGATTGACATCCTACCCTTTATTTATTAACTTTACTTTTATACTGAAAACATTTATTTTTTTCGAGCATCCTAATAAAAACCCGTGTGGGTACTAAATAATTACGTTTACTGTACGAACACTGTTTGATGTAACCGTGTGTTATTTATGAAAGTCTGGAAATGTTTGATAAAGAAAAAAAAACGTAGGTAGTGGGTTCATTCTGATACCTGGAAAATCTACTGTTTATTAAATAGGTTTCATTTTAATCGATAACAATACTATTATTTTTTGTACTCACTAACAATAGTCAAAGAATGAATATGGTCAGAGTTTGATTTTTCAGTTTTTCGCACTTTACACAGTATTTTTCTATTGAAGTAGTTTTTGTTTTCATATGAAAGTTAGAACTCAGTCCTAGTTCCAAGAACAATTTCGCATAGTGGGCAGAAGGTCTTAATAACCTTTCAGCCTGGAGTAGACTGCACTATGTTGCTTTTCTTATTTTCGAACTTTTTCCACGATGCGGCTTTTTGGGATACCCCAAAATGGTTCGGGTCCGATGCAAAGTTATTTTGTTGGGTCTATCCAGCTGGTTAAGGGATTGTTCGCAGCTCTAGACTGGTTAAGACTCATAGCTTGTGATCGTCAGAGGCTGAAGGGAGCTTAATAACAGCTTTCGGAAAATTACATAGGCTATCAAAAATCCTTGAATCGTGCTGCATTTGTGGAAAAATGAATGCACATGAAGCTCATGTGTGAGGTTTGATCTGTTGGTATAACTGACCTTAACCCCTTACCGCATCATGGTTCATATTTGGCACAATTAATATTTTCACACATAACCGTTATAAATAAAGCCACATACCAAACTATTTATGCATATGTGGTCATATACGGTACATATCTCATAATTCTGGTAGTGTAGCGACATCTCTGAGCAGCTTGGTCAATTTTCATACAAATTTGCACATGGCCGCCGTGTGAACAGGTGTTATCAGTTTTTGTGAATTTTGATCCAGGATCATCCAAGTTTCTGTCGCAGATTTTGATTAAAAAAAAAAAGGTGAGCGGTCGTCGGACCGCCGACAGAAGCTTGCTTCTTGTGCACAATAGAATGACCATTTTTCAAAAATTGTGACAATTATTGACCATTTTTGCAAAAATTTTGACAATTTTAGACTATTTTTTCAAATTTTAACAATTATTGACCATTTTTGACAATTATTGACCAATTTTGACAGTTTTGAAAATTATTGATCATTTTTAACAATTTTTCAAAAATGTTGACCATTTTAGACCATTTTTCCAAATTTTAACAGTTATTGACCATTTTTGACAATTTTTAAGCATTTTTGACAGGTTCTGACATTTATTGACCATTTTTCAAAATTTTTGACAATTTTTAATCATTTTTTATGATTTTTGGAAAATGTTGACCATTTTTCAAAAATTTTGGCATTTATTGACCATTTTTTCAAAAAATTTGACCATTTTTTCAAATTTTAACAATTATTAGCCATTTTTAACAATTATTGTCCAATTTTGACAGTTTTGACAATTATTGATAATTTTTGACAATTTTTCTAAATTTTATTAATAATTGACAATTTTTGAGTATTTTTGACAGGTTCTGACAATTATTGACCATTTTTGACAATTTTTCAACAATTTTGTCCATTTTTCAAACATTTTGACAATTTTTAACAATTATTGACCATTTCTGACAGTTTTTTATAATTATTGAGCATTTTTTCAAAATTTTGACAATTCTTGACCATTTTTCAAAATTTCCACAATTATTGACCATTTTTCCAAAATTTTGACAGTTTTTGACAATTTTTCACAATTATTGATCATTTTTTCAAATTTTTGGAAATATTTGGCAATTATTAACCATTTTTTTTAAATTTTGACAATTTTTGACACTTGATCGAAAATTTTGACCATTTTTGACAACTATTGACCATTTTTGACAGTTTTTTATAACTATTGACCATTTTTTCAAAATTTTGACAATTTTTGACCATTTTTCAAAATTTTAACAATTATTGACCATTTTTGACAGTTTCTGACAATTATTGATCATTTTTTCTAAATTTTTTACCATTTTAGACCATTTTTCCAAATTTCAACAATTATTGACGATTTTTGACAAGTTCTGACAATTATTAACAATTTTTCAAAAAATGTTGACCATTTTTCAAAAAATGCGACAGTTTTTTATAATTATCGAAATTTTAACAATAATTGGACCATTTTTGACAACTTTCAAAAATTTTGAAAATTATTGACTATTTTCGACCATTTTTTAAAATATTTAACAATTTTTGACAATTTTTGACAATTTTTGACAATTTTTGACAATTTTTGACACTTTTTGACACTTTTTGACAATTTTTGACAATTTTTGACAATTTTTGACAATTTTTGACAATTTTTGACAATTTTTGACAATTTTTGACAATTTTTGACAATTTTTGACAATTTTTGACAATTTTTGACAATTTTTGACAATTTTTGACAATTTTTGACAATTTTTGACAATTTTTGACAATTTTTGACAATTTTTGACAATTTTTGACAATTTTTGACAATTTTTGACAATTTTTGACAATTTTTGACAATTTTTGACAATTTTTGACAATTTTTGACAATTTTTGACAATTTTTGACAATTTTTGACAATTTTTGACAATTTTTGACAATTTTTGACAATTTTTGACAATTTTTGACAATTTTTGACCATTTTTGACAATTACATTTATTTCGTTTATTTTATAAAATGGATCCAAAAATGTTTTATGGTGTCAGCAAATGTGTGCCAATGGATGTACCAGATGGTAGTGAGGACGAAAAACTTTAAGAAGATGGGGAACCGCCTGCTATATTATCTCCAGAGACTGACGACGAAGACAAAAATGATATGGACGAAAATCAATCTTAGAAACGGACTTGGTTCTTGGTTCTCCTGACATTCCACCTGAATTGGGAAACGCAGACTCTCCTTATGCATTTTTTACATTTTCTCCAACAAAGGAGATGATCACGGATAAAGTTTACCAAAGTATATTTTACTCAGCTCAAACGAGACCACAAAAACTTTTGGATCTTACTGAAAAGGAGCTCGAACAGTTTATAGGGTCCTGTATTTATATGTGGATAGTGCAATTACCTACTTCTAGAAATTATTGGAACCACCGCTTGATCTCAGATGTTATGTCATGCAATAGATGGGAAGAAATAAAACTTTTTTTGCATTTTGCGAATAATGATGACGCTGTTGCAGCCGGTAATCCTGGTCATGATAAACTCTTCAAAATACGACCCGTACTCAGTAAACTAAGGGAGCAACTACTCAAAGTTCCAAAAGAAGAGTATTTGACTATATACGAGCAGATTATTCCTACTAAAGCGCGTTCGTCCATAAAACAATATAATCCCAAAAAACCTCATAAATTGGGATAAAAGGCGTTTGTTCTTAGTGGTGTCAGCGGATTTTCGTACGATTATGAAATTTTCCCAATGGTTTTCCTGATCTGGGAATAAGTTGTCTACATATGCCAACAGTTGAGATTCGACGATTTTCAAAAGAGGATAACAAACATATAATGGTTCCGTGTCCAAAGGCTGTAACAATTCACAACAAATATATGGGAGGAGTAGATCTCTTGGATTCCAAGCTGGGATACTATAGGATCAAACTGAGATCAAAAATATGGTACATGAGGATATTTTTTCATATTATTGATTTGATGGTTGTCAATGCATGGATACTTTGGAGAAGAAGAGAAAACGAGTTCAAAGATTTACCTCTGGCAGTTTTAAAAATGGCCGTTGCAGAGTGCTTGTATAAATTCAATAAAGCTAGATCAACAAAGAAAGGGGGCCGTCCCAGTGGAGTCATGGATAACTTGCAAAACAAGAAAAAAAGGGGCCCAACATCAGATTTTCCTATCCAAGAGGTTCGAAGAGATCAATATGGTATGATAATCGGCAAAGGTGCAAATATTCCTGTGGTGGAAAGTCTTATATAACGTGTGGAAAATGTGGTGTTTTTCTTTGCTCAGACAAAGACAGAAACTGCTTTTAAAAGTTCCATACTGAATAAGTTTTCATTGATTTATTTGTTTATACTTAGGTTAGGTCAGGTTCTATGTGAGTGGGGCCTTCTCGCCACCTCCATTGGGAACCCGTTGGGTCTATTGTGGCTCACTCCTAGGGATTACAATTAACCCCACAAGCCTGTGCTTCTGACAAAGTCCATGGTTGTATTTGGTGATACTTTTTTGAAGTCGCTCGGCTCCAAGGTACTAGAGCCGAATATGTTATACCTTACCCTGCCCAGAGCTGGCCATGAGCATAGTATGTGCTCAGCAGTTTCGTCCTCCAAATTACAGAACCGACAATCCGAGGTTTGAACCAGACTCATCTTCTTTAGGTGGTAATGTAGTCGACAATGTCCTGTAAGCAGTCCCGACAGAATGCGTAGGTTTGTTCTACTCCATTCCAGAATCTGCTTATTTTTTGTATAGGAACGCCTTCGAGTCAGAGAGCCCCGGTATTTTTGCCCAGGTAGCTATGGCTGATCTAGCAGTGCTTTCCACAATGCCAAAAAATGGTTCAGGTCCGATAAATAGAGACTCTGATCCCTTCTTTGCTAGAGTGTCGGACTTCTCGTTGCCCTCCACTCCTCGATGCCCCGGCACCCAGGTCAAAGTGACTCTGTTTTCAAGGGATTGTAGACAGTTATATACTAGCTTATATTTTATCCTGTTCGGGCTCAGTGCTTTAAGAGCAGCCTGGCTATCTGACAGGATGTGTATGTTCTTTTTAACAACAGGTTGATTCATCAGCTCTTTTGCAGCCAGTTCAATGGCGTATACTTCAGCCTGAAAGACGGTAGCGTACCTCCCCAGGTTGGCTGTGATTTCAACTCTGGGTTTCCTGCTGAAGACCGACACTCCAGCCCCGTTTCCGGTTTTGTGTCCGTGAGTGTAAATCACGTAGTCCGTTTCTAGGAAAGAGATTTCTTCGCTATCCCATTGGTCTCTCGTAGGAATGAGGACCTTAAAGCGCTTGTCCATTTGTGAAAGAGAGATCCGAGAGCATCCCAAGTACGTGGTGATTTTGTATTTCCCTCAGCATTCTCGAGTGATCCCTCAGATTCTCTCCATTTATTTGCCTCTCCACTGATAGCATTCTCTGAGCTGCTCTCCTGGCTTCATTCTCCAAATGAATGTGGAGAGGAGTTAGTTGCAGCAGGGCTTCCATAGCTGCCGTTGGTGTGGATGACATTGCTTCGGTAATGGTCAAGCATGCTGTTCGCTGCAAGCCTTGCAGCTTTGCTCTAGCTGTCTTTTGCAGACTTTTGGTCCACCAGACAGCTGAGCCATACGTGACCATTGGTTTAACCATTGTTTGGTAAATCCAGTAAATCTGTTTGGGGTTCATACCCCAAGATTTTCCACATACCCTTCTGAGATTCCAGAGGGATAGTCTGGCTTTGTTTATCACTCTTTCCAAGTGAGTTGTTTATCTAAGATAACCCCTAGAAATTTCACCTCCGTCGCAAATGGAATGCTCACGCCGCCTAAAATTGGCTGTAATTTTTTTACCTTTGTGAAGGGAATAATTACGGTTTTGAGGGGGTTCACAGTTGTTTATACTTACATTATTTTGATGTTTTGTAGCATTACTGCATATTGTGCCATATCTGACATAAAAAAAAAGAAAAAAATAGTTAATTAAGAATTTTACGGTAATCCTGAAATTTTTTTCTTCCTAGTGCATTTTTTTCATAAAAATCAAAAAAATTCCTGCAGTAAGGGGTTAAGTGATTTGAATGTGTGGTTTTAGGTTTGGACCTAAATCCATTTATTTCCTTCCCAAACATCAAAGTTTTCAATAAAAATAAATAAATCAGCTGAAATTTTCAAAAATTCCGTCTACAATCCCGTAAAATAAATTCGATTTCGATAGTTATATATCCATGATTCGGAATATCTCTTTTCAAATAAAAAGAAACCCGTATTATTGGTTTCGACTACGTCATAGGTTATGAATAGAGTCGATGCCAGATTCGAGTAGTGATCCCCCGGTGCGAATCTAGAACCTCTGTCGTGGATTACGGAGGAGATGTGCGCGACTGCCATTCGAATCATATTGTCTGATATTTATCTGATCCCTGATGTTTCCACTTCGAAACGATCGGTAGCATAAGCGCCGAAATGTTATTTCTCCTAAATTTCCGAATCAACCATCTCCAGAGAAAAGCATAAGGTACTTAGGATAAAGGCAACTACATTTATCCCAGAAATTAACACACCACTAAAACTAGAAATAAAACCAGACCAACAGTGATAGTGAATTAAAAAAACATTTATTCGGGAAAAACGGGAAAGTAGTTCGATTTAACTGGAACTCATTGCTGTACCTGGGACATCCCAGAGGAATATATATTATAATAAATATTAAAAATATAAAATTTAAGTTATTTTTATAATAGTTACGTGTACGTCTATGTTGACTGCCTTCCTTCGACCGCTTTGGGAAAAAGATACACTATTCGTAAGGCAAGATTTTCAACTCTTGATATTTTAAGGATACGTATAAGGGACACACGTTTGCTCGAAATGTTCCATTTAACTACAGGGATGAATGCTAACGGGTGTATTTCAATCAAAAATATATATATATAAGGGATAAGGGATATTATGCAGAGTTTAAGATTTTGAAAACATAAGCTTTTAACAAAAAACCGGCCAGATACTTCGGAAAATAAAAGTTTTTTTGGTTAAATATGTATTTACGGGAAAGAAAAATTTTATTTAAGAAAAAAAAATGGTTAAATAAAATACAAAAATATAATTTAGATTTGTAAATTAATTCCTCATAAAATCACTATATTATCAATTACAGGCGGCAATAGGGTTGCGCGATACACTAGAAAGTGTCGATATTAGGTATCGATACGGATCGGAACGTAAAGTATCGATACAGTAGAATATCGAATATTAATTTATCGATACTCGAAGTATCGATACGTTAACGATCCGAGATTTTCCTAATTTTGACGTTTTTTCGGTAAAAATCACCTTTTTGGGGGTGGAAAAAGACATTATTGCGATTTTCTTAAGAAAATCTACAACTTTTTAATTGGTGACTTTTTCACATAACTTCAAAATTAGCTCGAAAAACGCAAAAAACTGCATTTTTCGTTTTTTATTTTTGGCTTCGTTAAAAATTTTCGATTTTGATGAAAATTTAGTAGAAGGTAGCTTTGTTAGTCACAAATCATGAAAAAAAAATTCAAATTAAAATATTGGGAATTTTTCTAGTTATGACGTTTTTTCGGTAAAACACACTTTTTTGGGGGTGGAAAAAGACATTATTGCGATTTCCGACCAAAGTTGAGGTTCTAGAATAAAAAGTTGATTATAAAAGTTGTAGATCTTGAGAAAATCTACAACTTTTTTATTAGTGACTTTTCCACATAACTTCAAAATTAGCTCGAAAAACGCAAAAAACTGCATTTTTCGTTTTTTATTATGTTTCCTTAAAAAATGTTCGATTTCGATAAAAATTTAGTAGAAGGTAGCTTTGATAGTCACAAACCATGAAAAAAAAATTCAAATTAAAATATTGGAAATTTTTCTAGTTATGACGTTTTTTCGGTAAAACACACTTTTTTTGGGGGGTGGAAAAATACATTATTGCGATTTCCGACCAAAGTTGAGGTTCTAGAATAAAAAGTTGATCATAAAAGTTGTAGATCTTGAGAAAATCTACAACTTTTTTATTAGTGACTTTTCCAGATAACTTCAAAATTAGCTCGAAATACGCAAAAACTGCATTTTTCGTTTTTTATTTTTGGTCTCGTTAAAAAATGTTCGATTTTGATGAAAATGCAGTAGAAGGTAGCTTTGATAGTCACAAACCATGAAAAAAATTTTCAAATTAAAATATTGGAAATTTTTCGAGTTATGACGATTTTTCGGTAAAAAACACTTTTTTTGGGGGGTGGAAAAAGACATTATTGCGATTTCCGGCCAAAGTTGGGATCCTAGAATAAAAAGTTGATTATAAAAGTTGTAGATATTGAAAAAATCTACAACTTTTATATCAGTGACTTTTCCACATAATCTCAAAATTAGCTCGAAAAACGCCAAAAACTTCATTTTTCGTTTTTTATTATTAGTTTCCTTAAAAAATGTTCGATTTTGATGAAAATTTAGTAGAAGGTAGCTTTGATAGTCACAAACCATGGAAAAAAAAATTAAAATATTGGAAATTTTTCTAGTTATGACGTTTTTTCGGTAAAACACACTTTTTTTTGGGGGTGGAAAAAGACATTATTGCGATTTCCGACCAAAGTTGAGGTTCTAGAATAAAAAGTTGATCATAAAAGTTGTAGATCTTGAGAAAATCTACAACTTTTTTATCAGTGACTTTTCCACATAACTTCAAAATTAGCTCGAAAAACGCAAAAACTGCATTTTACGTTTTTTATTTTTGGTTTCGTTAAAAATTTTTCGATTTTGATGAAAATTCAGTAGAAGGTAGCTTTGATAGTCACAAACCATGAAAAAAAATTTCAAATTAAAATATTGGAAATTTTTCGAGTTATGACGTTTTTTCGGTAAAAAACACTTTTTTTGGGGGGTGGAAAAAGACATTATTGCGATTTCCGACCAAAGTTGAGGTTCTAGAATAAAAAGTTGATTATAAAAGTTGTAGATCTTGAGAAAATCTACAACTTTTTTATCAGTGACTTTTCCACATAACTTCAAAATTAGCTCGAAAAACGCAAAAACTGCATTTTACGTTTTTTATTTTTGGTTTCGTTAAAAATTTTTCGATTTTGATGAAAATTCAGTAGAAGGTAGCTTTGATAGTCACAAACCATGAAAAAAAATTTCAA
Source organism: Lochmaea crataegi (assembly GCA_947563755.1). Classification (NCBI taxonomy): domain Eukaryota; kingdom Metazoa; phylum Arthropoda; class Insecta; order Coleoptera; family Chrysomelidae; genus Lochmaea; species Lochmaea crataegi. The sequence continues at coordinate 4,459,892 of OX387433.1, read as the reverse complement.
ATTAAAATATTGGAAATTTTTCGAGTTATGACGTTTTTTCGGAAAAAAACATTTTTTTTGGGGGGTGGAAAAAGACATTATTGCGATTTCCGACCAAAGTTGAGGTTCTAGAATAAAAAGTTGATTATAAAAGTTGTAGATCTTGAGAAAATCTACAACTTTTTTATCAGTGACTTTTCCACATAACTTCAAAATTAGCTCGAAAAACGCAAAAACTTCATTTTACGTTTTTTATTTTTGGTTTCGTTAAAAATTTTTCGATTTTGATGAAAATTCAGTAGAAGGTAGCTTTGATAGTCACAAACCATGAAAAAAAATTTCAAATTAAAATATTGGAAATTTTTCGAGTTATGACGTTTTTTCGGTAAAAAACATTTTTTTTGGGGGGTGGAAAAAGACATTATTGCGATTTCCGACCAAAGTTGAGGTTCTAGAATAAAAAGTTGTAGATCTTGAGAAAATCTACAACTTTTTCATCGGTGACTTTTTCACATAACCTCAAAATTAGCTCGAAAAACGCAAAAAACTGCATTTTTGGCGTTTAATTTTAGTTTCGTTAAAAAAAGCACGATATCATTTCACAACGTGATTAAAAAATCACGATATCGCTCATCACTATAGATAACGCCACTTGCTGCTACCATTAAAAATCCCGTATCGCAAGGTATCGATACACTACAAATCGGAAGTAAAAGTATCGATACACTGGAATATCGGATAGTATCGCGCATCCCTAGGCGGCAATAAGGGGTCCGCACACTTACCGATGAAAAGTTGAATCCGGGAAAAATGTCTCACTAGTATCACTACAATATGTCAAATCCACTATAACCCCCCAAATCGGTAGTTACTTTCCAACAACGTAACGTATAATTATTCAATTCATCTGAATGAATAAGGACGAATATGATGCGTAAAGTTGTAAGCGATGTTGTCAGATATTTTGTTTAAAAATGGGTTCAAAGTAACTACGAAAAAAAATGCGATAACAGAGATGGAGCGATGTTGGTTAAACTAGAAGGAGGGGAACCATTTTGGTATTTTGTTTATTTAGACTAAGATTCTATCAGCTATATCGATAATCTGACAATGAGAATTTTCAGACGTATCAAAATGTCACTTGTCATATTATACTATCACTTGTCAGTTTTTCTCAATTTTCGTGAGTTGTATTTCAGTTTTTCAAAATATATTCCACCAAAAACTACTAGGAAATATTTGTAAATGTTGCAGATGAAAGTATCAACGTTGTAAATTTGTAAATTTTCATGTACCAAAAAAAGAATATCAAGTTACTATAACAACCAACGCAGAAAATAAAGCCCTAAACAGAAATTGCAGACCAACGTTTATATTAATTAACCTTCCAAAGGGAGTCAAAAGCATAAATTTCCAAAAATCCGACGAAATAATCTTCTGTTTTAATTACAGGGACTGCTGCTGTAACTAGTGATAAAGGGAATACGAGTCGCAGGTCACGGGTGTTGCGACAAGTGTTTTTTCTGTTATCTATGCAAACGAAATGTCCTAATCTCGCGAGTTCAGCTTGCAAAACATTAGTCTTAGATGAAAACAAGGGTCTTTTTTATGTTTGCGTAATGTTATATCTCCATTAGAACGAGAGAAAAAATTTACATGTTTAGCACACAAACAACTTTCTGTTTGGAGATGATTACGTAAAAACGAGGGTGAATACCGTCGTAGTTTTTTTGTTCTACACTGCCAAAACCCACACCATAATAATTCAACTGGAATTATTTAAAAAAAAACAATACTCGTAGAGCTGAATAGTTCTTTTTCCAAAAAGCAAAATATGGCGAAAGATTTTGTGAAGCCAACAAATCAGTTGACTTTATCTTCTAGAAAATCTTCTGATGAATTGCCACCGTCGGTTATTATGAGAGGATCGATATCGGAAGCGTCTACAAGGAGAAGGAGGAGAAGAAAAGACGCAGAAAGGAGGAAAAATAAGAGTAGAAAAGAAGTGAGGAGGAGAAAGAAAAATTGGAAAGGGTCCACAATTTTGCTAGTGAACGTTTGAAGCTTTACAATGATAGGGTGAAGGCTAGACTCGACGTCCATACTACAAACACAAGTTTCTCGAGAGGTGACCCAGTATGGCTCTTCAATATCAAGCGCAGAAAAGGTTTGTGCCAAAAACTGGGAAGGCCCTTACACCGTTCTCAAGAAAATCAACGACCTAGTCTACCGCATCCAATTGTCAGCGAGGAGTAAGCCTTTACTGCGGGCCCGATCCACCATGTTGACTTCAACCAGACCCCATCAGTTAGAATCCAAGAAAACTCCTTATTTCCTTTTTGTCCCTTGAATTAGGCCAGTCGTTAATAGCTACAATTTTCTCCGGATCGGTTTTAATTTCTTCTGCGGAAACGTCAAATACTTCTTTCACATATTTCAAATGCTCATCTCAAAAGATATCGACATGATCATTATAATATACTAGACAGGTTTTCCACGTTAATCCTCTCAAAACCATCTCCATCGTTGAAATATGGTCGGAGCATTACAGATTCCGAATGGGAGGACCTGGAACTGGTAGAGACCACTGCCAGTAGAAAAAGCTATTTTGTCTCCATCATCAGGGTGTACTTCTACTTGCCAGTATCCACTCTGGAAAGCCACTTCGCACCTGATAGAGTATCTAGTATATCATCTATTCTTGGTAGTGGATCGCTATCTTTTTGTGTAACCTGATTTAGTCTTCGATAGTCTACACTAAAGCGAGTGGATCCTTCTTTCTTGGTTACCAGGACCACGAGTGAACACCAGGAACCAGAAGCTTCTTCAATAATATTTGCGTCCATCATGTCTTCTATCATATTTTCTGCTTCTTTCCGTTTAGCAAATGGTAATCTTCTTGGCATTTGACGAATTGATCTGGCATCTCCTGTATAAATTCTATTTTGTACTAGACTAGTGCGTCCTGTAGATTTTCCCTTCTCAAAATTGAATGGAAATGAACAAAACTTATTAGTCAGAGGGCACGTTGACAATCAAAATTGCACTTTCGCCATCGACACCAGTGCCACCAAGTCTTTCATTCGAACAGGGATTCTGAATCGGAAACTACAACCAACTGGAAGGAGTTTAGTTCTTGAAGCAGCTGCAGGACACACTGCTCCTGTTCGAGGAGACCCACTCCTACTACTTATTAATCTGTTTTCATTGAACCGAGCAATATTTTATTATTTCCAGTATTTTCTTCTACAAATTCCCCCTTCTTCTTTTTGCAGTGTACTTTTTACCTCATATACGTATGTAAATACTACCATACGCAATTCTCTAAATTAAATATGGAAGCGTATCAAACCGTTGAGTATATTTGCTTGGTAGTGAGCTTTCCATTTTGCTTACACAAAAAAAACACGAGCAGCACATATAACACAGGTATGTCTCTATGCTTCAAGAATTCGTAAGTAAAGGTGCTATGTGGGTTCTGGGACATGGCGGAGGTGCTAACATGGGAATCTCCATAAGGAAATCGCAAAAAAAGCTAAGCTAAATTGTCTCAAAAAGTGGGGGGTGTATTTTGGGGTATTTTGAAGTGTTTTTAAGACTTTTGAAGGGGTCTGAAGATGTCTCTGAATGCGTTACGTCCTTCTTCTAAACATGTCATAACCTACTTTAAGCCCCTTCAAAAGTCTTCAAAACACTTCAAAACACCCCAAAATACTTCACCACTTTTTGAGACAATTTTGCCAGAATGGACCTTAGATTTTTTCGCGATTTCCCTATGGAGATTCCCATGTCAGCGCCTCCGCCATGTCCCAGTACTCACATAGCACCTTTACTTTCGTAACACTGCTGTTGCCAATTATATCGTGAACAAACAAGAAAAATGGTCGGAACGTTTTCATTGTCTTCATCACGAACGGATTTTTAGTCAAAATCGGTTCTGTTCTATTATCCAGCAAAATAATGGGAAAACGTTCCAAAAAGAACAACCAAAGAGGTTCGCCTCCAAACTTCTTGACACTGAACACTGTTTACACTACCACTACACAAAGTTTACCTTGAGTCTCTGAAGAAGATAACTTGGTTATCGAAACGTGCGTAAGATAGTGTAAAGTGTTAGTGTAGTGATAGTGTAAACAGTGTTCAGTGTCAAGTATCGCCAACGGTTCCAGAATTCCCAACTTAGTCCAAACTTCTTATTTTCGTATATTGAAACTAAGGCACTAATACACTAAGGCCTGCCGCATATTCAACGCAGCACAGCAAAACATAGCGAAGAATTTTGTAACAAACGCAATTAAATAGCAAGCTGCATGTTGGTCGTAGCAGAGCAGAGTACTACGCGACATAGTACCAAAGTACTCTGTCTAGCCTGCGTTAGTTATGGTGTGAGCACAGTTTCCCACGTTTTATTACGCCAGCTTAAGCTGGAAACGCACCGGATGCAACATTTTGTTGCGCATCGCTGCGCAGCATTGCAAGCTACACATTTCCTTGCTGGGCGCAACGATGCGCAATGTATCGCCACAAAATGCGTTACCGGAGACCAGAACAACTGTTTCTACTCAACACACGTTTGTCACTGTGATCGGTAGAGATGTATATTTAAATTTAACGCTATTAACAGCTACTTGTGCTTGTTTACTCAAAAACACTTGGCACTTTGTTGTGTGTATTGCTTTTTTGCAGCAGGTACGTTTTGTGTTCACTTTTTTCTTGTGTCGTAATAAAATGTTGCGCAGTAGAATATCTCGCAAGAAAAAGATGCGCAGCATAATGTCTCGCAATGAAATGTTGCAGCTGGTGCGTTTCCAGGTTTACCTTCATGAAAGAACCAATGCGCAGAGGAAGAGTTTTCCTCTGCTATGTCTCGGCTCTGCTGTGCTGTATTTTAGTGTAAAGTGTGTCGATTATTCCAAAAATCCCAACTTAGTTCTTAGTATCTTTTGAAAAACAATACAGACTAGCAACTCCCTATATTGTTAACGTTTTTATCGACAAAAAGATATAAAGTAACAAAACCTTGCATTGTGTCTTCTTTACACTTTTCGCAACAGCTGGATTATGTTGCAATGTTCAACAATAGCTATATATTCGTTGACTTCCATACAAGCAAAAACAATCGAAGAATACGCCATAAAAAATGATCTTCCCTTCGTTACACCCTTAGAGGGTACATCATCCAATTCACGGTAATTCTAAACCACAGTCGGGGGTAACATTAATCTAAATAATGGCTGTTTTAATGAAAGAGATGTTTGGAAATGTCAGGCCTAATACGACAATGTGTGAATGCGATTTTCTGGTCATTTCTCAACATGGTTGGTGGTTGCCCTTAAACTATTGTTATCACAGTTACTATTTAGCAAACGTCTTACCTACCCTTCATACTGAATATGTTGTTTATATTGAAGCAGGGTTGGTTTGAGAGACTTCAACCCGAAAGTTTACTCAGTTTTACTAAGGAACAAAAAGGAAAAATGCGAAACCGTACCTGAAGTGTTTGTAAAATGTAGCACATCATATTCAACAACTGTATTTCTATACCGATATAAACAGAATGGGTAGATGCTTAGAATGTTTTATTCATGTTTACAATTGAACGTATCAGAATGATGTGAAAAATGAAAGGTTGTCAGAATATCACTAACATAAAAGACCCTCAGAAATGTACGATAAATTGAAATATAGGAACCCATTTCCATTGTGAATTCGTTTAAAATGTGCCAATTCAATAAAAAAAATTGTACTAAAAGTATTTTAATATCCATTAATTAGGACGTTTAAATTTTTCCAAAAAAGTGACATAGACTTTCCCGTTTTATTTCCAATAAATTTAGTGTGCGGCACTGATTTAGCATTGAATCTAGCTGTTGGAAAACTCTATTGGGTTGATGTCGCTATGTATGTAGTTGGTGGTGGCTCTGTTCGATTTCGGTCGCTCTTAACACGATGCGGACTCCCGCCCTTTCCCTGTAAGATGAAATCATTCTTGATTACCTCGCTCCTGTCGTTTGTTATCCAGACGATTCGCTGACATCAGGTTCGACAGTCCATTGTTCGTGTAACATATTGGTCGAAGCGCTCACTGGTGGCGCTCACTTCGATTTTCTATAAACATTGGAGGAGTCGCGATATCGACAAAGATTACTTTTTGATACTGTCGAGAGATATAAGACATCGACCCCCAATTGGAGTTGCCCGGAATGACGATCCCGGCGGAGAGAGAGAGAGAGAGAGAGGTTTTTTATAGCTGATCGGGGGGATTTGAAGGTTATGGGTAGGCACGGATTTATCAGCAATTTCTTGTAATGATTTCTATGGAATAGGTCATTAAATGTAATTGAAATGTTATAAATATTTTATTATTTGTGCCCCATTTTACCTATTTAAAGCACGCATGTCTTTATAAATTAAACACACAGTGTACTACGGTAGAGCATCTCTAGCAGAAGACGTTGTTTTGAGTTTTTGCATTTATAAGCAAAACAATTTTATCCCTTTTGTACCGAGCAATGTATGTATGTATGTATGTATGTATATTGGGGTGACATTCACTGAGACCTAAAAGATCTATTGTGCCCCCTTACTTCTACTTAGTTCCTGAGGAAAGTCTCAGAGACTAGTAGCTCCTTCAGTCCTATTTCCCGGAGGAATTTTAGGATATCTGCAGGCTTTAACCTATCTTCTATCCAGTAATCTCCAAGGTGTTGTGCCCTAGGATTCTGAATTGCTGTGCAGTTCGCAAGTATGTGGATGGAGGTTTCTTCTTCCATACCACAGAATCTACACTCTTCTTCCTCCACTATTTTGAGCTTTTTCAGGTGCCCATTCAGGCGACAATGTCCCGTAAGGATGCCTGTTAAACTCTTAGTGCAGTTTTACTTTGACTTATGCATTCATTTGATCTCAACAGACTGTAGTCACCCAGAAGAATCTTTGATTGCCTAAGACCTACTAGATCTTTCCAATGGTCAGATCTTCTATTTTCTTCGGCTTTGCCTATTTCTCCCAATATTACATTGGAGCTGATACCGCAAAAGGGTTCCGGCCCCCAAAAGGGTGTTCCAGTCCCCCTCTTTGCTAGTTCATCTGCTATTGGAGCAATTGGTGGATGGTTACGCTCTCGGCTTGCATTCGGAAGAACTGGAGGAGTTTTTTCAGAGGTTTTCTCGTAGCAATAGGTGAATGTTGGGTCAGTACACACCTATCACCGTTCCCTCCACTCTCATCCCCTGAACCAAACAATCCTTAAACCTTCCAATATTGGCTGAATGCAACGGCTGCTCAGTTTAGAGAGCTCCTCAGGTGTAAATTCTGAGACCAAACTAGTAAAAATTCAGAGAGTAGTCTTACCGGTTCTCGGGTAATCCTACTTGAAATTTATTTTAATTAAGGTACTGAAATTAATAAAAGAAAAATTATGAAAGGTAAGAGGGCGCCACCCTGAATAATACTAGTCTATTTGTTACTCACATCAGCATTATAGCGACAAATCCTGGAATATTGGAAGGGAAAATAAACTTTATAAACAACGTTATTAAATTTACACGTTGTATATTGACTTTAAAAAAAACAATAAACAGGAAAAAAAACTAGGTTTTTATTGGGTTGTTCTATGTTGAAGAGTTAAAGAAACGATGAAATATATAGATGTTACTTTCCTGGAGTGATAGAGTCCTGATTCCAGATAAAGTCCTTGACAGATGGAGTCCTTGTTGAAGTTCTGGTTTCAGGTAAAGTTCTTGTCCCAGGTAACGTTCATGTCCCAGGTAAAATTCCCAGCTAGAGTGTCCCAGGTAAAATTCCTGTCCCATGTAAAGTTTCTGTCCCAGGTAAAATGGTCTCGTGTTCACTTCAAGCTCAGACGCTTTGACCAGGAAAGGAATTTACATTTTAATAGTAAATTCTTAATTCACATTTAATTAATCATTGGTAGAAGAAGAGATAAGAACGAGGTCGAAGTGGGAATAACAAATAGCAGTGGCTATTTTCACGACAGTGAATTCTTAATTCACATTTAATCAATAATTGGTAGAAGAAGAGATAAGAACGAGGTCGAAGTGGGAATAACAAATAGCAGTGGATATTTTCACGACAGGCGACACTCGCTCGGCCCGAATTAAAACTTTAATTTCGACTCTTATCGACAGCCTCGAAACATTTCTCGGTGTTGGGTATGAGAAAGGACTGGCTATTCGCCGCCCATACGATAATTTATTTAATTAAATAGAGGAAAGTAAAGTGAACGAAATTAACGTTACATGAAGAGGCTCCGGGAAGTCTATAGCGGCCCGCTCCCCTATAGAGGGGGGAGAATAAAAAACATACCTTTCTTTTTTTCCCTTTTGTAGCGCTACTGATCGTATCGAATGGCAGCTGTCATGTGGAGCTAAATAAGAAGAATGTCACCCATACTTTTTATCGTAACATAAGCTTGTATATGATACTTTGGTTACCCGCTGATTTCCAACAATACTTTGTACAAAATAGTTTACAGGAAGCATTTTTTATAGGATATTTCGAATCACTATTTCAGCTGTCAAACTATTTAATCTACCAGCACGTTGCTAAAATTTCCCTATTTTATTTTATGTAAATTAACTGTTACGGTTTTACCTAAAACTAACAAAAACACTCTAACAGTTGTCGTCCGTAGCCCTAACAAATAAATTACGATGGGACATGTCTATTATACCATTCTTCGTTTCTACAATATAAGACTTCCATTAGAACATAAATCTTCCAGGTTACATTGTTGGTTAAACAGATATCTACGACAAAACAGTTCGAAGGACCACACGCGACTAATGTTTTGACCACTAGGTGACTTTCTTTCTTCGAAATTTGAAATGAAATCATTTTCTAACAGTTATAACATATTTTGTCTGCGAAATTTCTATCTATCAATTTATCATTCTGAAACAGCTCAATCTTTGGTTTCCTGCTTTTTGAGTTCGTTACACCAGGTGTGAAAATCTTATTATTAGACATTGAAAAGGTTTCATTCTGTATAAGATTTACTGTATAACTGATACTTATAAATCAGAGTGTTCGGTCAATTTGGAAATAAATCTTTATTATCACAAAAGATGCTAGTTTGAAAGTGAGCAAACAATAATATTGAAATAATAAGTGAACTATTTTGGCTAGAATTCAAACCATTAAAAAAATGCGGAGTAATCTCCAGGTGTACAAATTTACGAAAGAGTATTCCTTCGTCGTTTTTTCTTAACGAGTCCATAGAGGATTCAATTTCCATCTGTTCCCATTGCTTCAATGACTCCCTGCCTTTAACAGAAACTGATCCATCTATTTCCTGGTTGTCCTCAAGAATATATGCCCACTTTTATTGGAGGGCACAATGTTCGCGAAGTTATTAAAACTGCTGCTCAGAAACTGTTGCATAGTGTCAGTCCAAATCTAGAGCAAGATTTTTGAAGCTTGCTTCTTATTGCACGACATAGGATTTGGAAAAATGATCAAAAACTGTCAAAATTATGAAAAAATGGTTAATAATTGCCAAATATTTTCAAAAATTGTCAAAAATGGTCAATAATTGCCAAAGACGGTCAATAATTGTCAAAACCAATCAAAATTCGTCAAAAATTGTCAAAAATGGTCAAAAATAATCAATAATTGTTAAATTTTGAAAAATGGTTAAAAATTGTTAAAATTTTGAAAAAATGGTCAATAATTGTCAAATATGTTGAAATTTTTGAAAAATTGTCAAAATTGGTCAATAATTGTCAAAGACGGTCAATAATTGTCAAAAATGGTCAATAATTGTTGAAATTTTGGAAAAATTCAAGAATTTGGAAAAATCGTCAAAAATTGTCAAAAACTGCCAAAATTTTGAAAAAATGGTTAATAAATGCCAAATATTTTCAAAAACTGTCAAAAATTTGGAAAAATGGTCAATAATGGTCAAAAACTGTCAAAAATTGTAAAAATTATTTGAAAAATGGTCAAATTTGTCGAAAAATTGTCAAAAATGGTCAATAATTATTAAAAATTGTCAACATTTTTGAAAAATGGTCAACATTTTTGAAAAATTGTCAAAAATGGTCAATAATTGTCAGAACCTGTCAAAAATGCTCAAAAATGGTCAATAATTGTTAAAATTTGGAAAAATGGTCAAAAATTTTGAAAAATATTCAAAAATGATCAGTAATTGTCAAAATTGGTCAATAATTGTCAAAAATGGTCAATAATTGTCAAAAATGGTCAATAATTGTTAAAATTTGGAAAAATTGTCAAAAACTGTGAATAATTGTCAAAATTTTGAAAAATGGGCAAAGTTCTTGAAAAATTGTCAAAAATGGTCAATAATTGTCAAAGACGGTCAATAATTGTCAAAACCAATCAAAATTCTTCAAAAATTGTCAAAAACAATCAAGATTCGTCAAAAATTGTCAAAAATGCTCAAAAATATAACAACCAACAACAAGAATTGACAATTAATTGTTACCAACAACAAACATTGCTACCAACTGATATGATTTTGAGGTAGTTTTTAGTGTTGCTTATTAACAAGATTTATTAATAATACAAAGTACATCTTTTAGGAAGAGCCAGTCCTGCTAAAAAAAAGCTACAAAACTCTTGAAGAACTAGTTATTTTTGTCCGGCTAACTACGTTATTTTTTTAGTGACACTGATATGATTTTGAGGGAGTTTTTAGCGTTGCTTATCAACAAGATTTATTAATAATACAAGTACATCTTTTAGGAAGAGCCAGTCCTGCTAAAAAAAAGCGACAAAACTGTTGAAGAACTAGTTATTTTTGTCCGGCTAACTACGTTATTTTTTTAGTGACACTGATATGATTTTGATGGAGTTTTTAGCGTTGCATATTAACAAGATTTATTAAAAATGCAAGTACATCTCTTGGGAAGAGCCAGTCCTGCTAAAAAAAGCGACAAAACTGTTGAAGAACTAGTTATTTTTGTCCGGCTAATTACGTTATTTTTTTAGTGACACTGATATGATTTTGAGGGAGTTTTTAGCGTTGCTTATTAACAAGATTTATTAATAATACAAAGTACATCTTTTAGGAAGAGCCAGTACTGCTAAAAAAAAAGCGACAAAACTGTTGAAGAACTAGTTATTTTTGTCCGGCTAACTTCGTTATTATTTTAGTGACACTGATATGATTTTGAGGGAGTTTTTAGCGTTGCATATTAACAAGATTTATTAAAAATGCAAGTACATCTCTTGGGAAGAGCCAGTCCTGCTAAAAAAAGCGACAAAACTGTTGAAGAACTAGTTATTTTTGTCCGGCTAATTACGTTATTTTTTTAGTGACACTGATATGATTTTGAGGGAGTTTTTAGCGTTGCTTATTAACAAGATTTATTAATAATACAAAGTACATCTTTTAGGAAGAGCCAGTACTGCTAAAAAAAAAGCGACAAAACTGTTGAAGAACTAGTTATTTTTGTCCGGCTAACTTCGTTATTATTTTAGTGACACTGATATGATTTTGAGGGAGTTTTTAGCGTTGCTTATTAACAAGATTTATTAATAATACAAAGTACATCTTTTAGGAAGAGCCAGTACTGCTAAAAAAAAAGCGACAAAACTGTTGAAGAACTAGTTATTTTTGTCCGGCTAACTACGTTATTTTTTTAGTGACACTGAATTGATTTTGATGGAGTTTTTAGCGTTGCATATTAACAAGATTTATTAAAAATGCAAGTACATCTCTTGGGAAGAGCCAGTCCTGCTAAAAAAAGCGACAAAACTGTTGAAGAACTAGTTATTTTTGTCCGGCTAATTACGTTATTTTTTTAGTGACACTGATATGATTTTGAGGGAGTTTTTAGCGTTGCTTATTAACAAGATTTATTAATAATACAAGTACATCTTTTAGGAAGAGCCAGTCCTGCTAAAAAAAAGCTACAAAACTAGTTATTTTTGTCCGGCTAACTACGTTATTTTTTTAGTGACACTGAGATGATTTTGAGGGAGTTTTTAGCGTTGCTTATTGACAAGATTTATTAATAATACAAGTACATCTTTTAGGAAGAGCCAGTCCTGCTAAAAAAAAAGCTACAAAACTCTTGAAGAACTAGTTATTTTTGTCCGGCTAACTACGGTATTTTTTTAGTGACACTGATATGATTTTGAGGGAGTTTTTAGCGTTGCTTATCAACAAGATTTATTAATAATACAAGTACATCTTTTAGGAAGAGCCAGTCCTGCTAAAAAAAAGCTACAAAACTCTTGAAGAATTAGTTATTTTTGTCCGGCTAACTACGTTATTTTTTTAGTGACACTGATATGATTTTGAGGGAGTTTTTAGCGTTGCTTATCAACAAGATTTATTAATAATACAAGTACATCTTTTAGGAAGAGCCAGTCCTGCTAAAAAAAAGCTACAAAACTAGTTATTTTTGTCCGGCTAACTACGTTATTTTTTTAGTGACACTGAGATGATTTTGAGGGAGTTTTTAGCGTTGCTTATTGACAAGATTTATTAATAATACAAGTACATCTTTTAGGAAGAGCCAGTCCTGCTAAAAAAAAAGCTACAAAACTCTTGAAGAACTAGTTATTTTTGTCCGGCTAACTACGGTATTTTTTTAGTGACACTGATATGATTTTGAGGGAGTTTTTAGCGTTGCTTATCAACAAGATTTATTAATAATACAAAGTACATCTTTTAGGAAGAGCCAGTCCTGCTAAAAAAAAGCTACAAAACTCTTGAAGAACTAGTTATTTTTGTCCGGCTAACTACGTTATTTTTTTAGTGACACTGATATGATTTTGAGGGAGTTTTTAGCGTTGCTTATCAACAAGATTTATTAATAATACAAGTACATCTTTTAGGAAGAGCCAGTCCTGCTAAAAAAAAGCGACAAAACTGTTGAAGAACTAGTTATTTTTGTCCGGCTAACTACGTTATTTTTTTAGTGACACTGATATGATTTTGATGGAGTTTTTAGCGTTGCATATTAACAAGATTTATTAAAAATGCAAGTACATCTCTTGGGAAGAGCCAGTCCTGCTAAAAAAAGCGACAAAACTGTTGAAGAACTAGTTATTTTTGTCCGGCTAATTACGTTATTTTTTTAGTGACACTGATATGATTTTGAGGGAGTTTTTAGCGTTGCTTATTAACAAGATTTATTAATAATACAAAGTACATCTTTTAGGAAGAGCCAGTACTGCTAAAAAAAAGCGACAAAACTGTTGAAGAACTAGTTATTTTTGTCCGGCTAATTACGTTATTTTTTTAGTGACACTGATATGATTTTGAGGGAGTTTTTAGCGTTGCTTATTAACAAGATTTATTAATAATACAAGTACATCTTTTAGGAAGAGCCAGTCCTGCTAAAAAAAAGCGACAAAACTGTTGAAGAACTAGTTATTTTTGTCCGGCTAACTACGTTATTTTTTTAGTGACACTGATATGATTTTGATGGAGTTTTTAGCGTTGCATATTAACAAGATTTATTAAAAATGCAAGTACATCTCTTGGGAAGAGCCAGTCCTGCTAAAAAAAGCGACAAAACTGTTGAAGAACTAGTTATTTTTGTCCGGCTAATTACGTTATTTTTTTAGTGACACTGATATGATTTTGAGGGAGTTTTTAGCGTTGCTTATTAACAAGATTTATTAATAATACAAAGTACATCTTTTAGGAAGAGCCAGTACTGCTAAAAAAAAAGCGACAAAACTGTTGAAGAACTAGTTATTTTTGTCCGGCTAACTTCGTTATTATTTTAGTGACACTGATATGATTTTGAGGGAGTTTTTAGCGTTGCTTATTAACAAGATTTATTAATAATACAAGTACATCTTTTAGGAAGAGACAGTCCTGCTAAAAAAGGCGACAAATCGTTGAAGAACTAGTTATTTTTGCCCGGCTAACTACGTTATTTTTTTAGTGACACTGATATGATTTTGAGGGAGTTTTTAGCGTTGCTTATTAACAAGATTTATTAATAATACAGGTACATCTTTTAGGAAGAGCCAGTCCTGCTAAAAAAAAGCTACAAAACTCTTGAAGAACTAGTTATTTTTGTCCGGCTAACTACGTTATTTTTTTAGTGACACTGAGATGATTTTGAGGGAGTTTTTAGCGTTGCTTATTAACAAGATTTATTAATAATACAAGTACATCTTTTAGGAAGAGCCAGTCCTGCTAAAAAAAGCGACAAAACTGTTGAAGAACTAGTTATTTTTGACCGGCTAATTACGTTATTTTTTTAGTGACACTGATATGATTTTGAGGGAGTTTTTAGCGTTGCTTATCAACAAGATTTATTAATAATACAAGTACATCTCTTGGGAAGAGCCAGTCCTGCTAAAAAAAGCGACAAAACTGTTGAAGAACTAGTTATTTTTGTCCGGCTAATTACGTTATTTTTTTAGTGACACTGATATGATTTTGAGGGAGTTTTTAGCGTTGCTTAATAACAAGATTTATTAATAATACAAAGTACATCTTTTAGGAAGAGCCAGTACTGCTAAAAAAAAGCGACAAAACTGTTGAAGAACTAGTTATTTTTGTCCGGCTAACTTCGTTATTATTTTAGTGACACTGATATGATTTTGAGGGAGTTTTTAGCGTTGCTTATTAACAAGATTCATTAATAATACAAGTACATCTTTTAGGAAGAGACAGTCCTGCTAAAAAAGGCGACAAAACCGTTGAAGAACTAGTTATTTTTGCCCGGCTAACTACGTTATTTTTTTAGTGACACTGATATGATTGTGAGGGAGTTTTTAGCGATGCTTATTAACAAGATTTATTAATAATACAAGTACATCTTTTAGGAAGAGACAGTCCTGCTAAAAAAAGCGACAAAACTGTTGAAGAACTAGTTATTTTTGTCCGGCTAACTACGTTATTTTTTTAGTGACACTGATATGATTTTGAGGGAGTTTTTAGCGTTGCTTATCAACAAGATTTATTAATAATACAAGTACATCTTTTAGGAAGAGACAGTCCTGTTAAAAAAAGTGACAAAACTGTTGAAGAACTAGTTATTTTTTTAGTGACACTATGTTGTCAGCACAGACATTAGAAGTTGTCATTCAGAATTTTTTTGATTTGTATGTTACGTTAATTTCGATAAAAGTAAAATTTGTGTGTTAGAACGTGCGTTTTTCTGATTCCTATCATCCAAAATTCATTCCTGCCATTTGAAATACACTAGTTAACACAGTTAACCATTTTGTGTTATATTCCATAGATAATTCTGAAAACCAGCTATAATATTCCCCAGTTTGTTATACGCCCGGAAACATTTAATTTGTTATACTTTTCCAAAGCAATAATGGAAACAGCTCCAGCGAACGAGAAACCCCTTCAAATAAATCACAGCATCCTCTTTTATTCTTCTATCAAATCCTGCGTTTCCGCCCACCGTTCTCGGGTCAATTTAATGCATATATTTATCCCATATGCCAGACCAAAAGCTAGTTAAGTGTGAAGTGTAATTTGTTAATGTTGTACTGTCGAATATATATATCGGTGTGTTATTGTGGGGATCAATTTAAATGCGAGCAAAGCTACTGCTGTTTCTCGCTCTCCCTCTTAAATGTTATTGAAACGAGCTTTCATGACCTAGATGAGGGAATGCATGGAGAAAACTCAACGAATCATCTATCATCAATGGAATTAAACATTTCTAACTTCACATTGACTTAAGAAATAGTATATCTTTATACATTTTGGATAAGTATCGTGAAAATCCCATTTCTCAAATACTTAGGGTGACTAGCTTAATATTGTTTTGACAATATTTCTGTTTATTTCCTGATAGGATATTTGCAATTCAACAGGCGTAAATTCAATTTTCACCAGATTTTTGGGAGACAAAGCTATTTTCCCACTACTAAAAATGCATTAAGCGTAGTGCTGTGGGGGAGTAGGTATACACAGCTAGAAGGGTTGATGCATAACTGACTTGGTCGCCGTCTGCTGCTGTCCTGCGAGGGTGGAAAAGAGAATTCAATCAGATGCTGTTTATCCCAGATTGTCATTATGACGCTATTTATGATTCATTGGATATTAGAGTTGAGCTTTTAAGAGTTTTCACAGGGATGGCTTTGCGTGATAAAATATTTCTCCCCTAACTTTTGTTGAGCAGTTTATTTAATACATAATTTCAACCTGAGGTCGTCTCTGCACATGTAGGTAGATTTAAAGGGGATTGTCGGGGATAGGGACAAATGTTGTAGTGAGAAAGTCCTTAGCGAATCTATAATTGGTATCAGGTTGAATTTAGAATGTTATCGGGTTTTATATAAATGATTAATTCTTGATAAAGTAGGCAACGTAAACGTTGTAAATGTTGTACAGACATTAATTTATCAGATAATGGAGAAATTGCTAACGTTTATAGCATTTATGGACATCGAAAATGTTATTGGTACTATAAACAGGATTTCAAGATGACAGATGTCAAAAATAGTCGTTAGTACGTATACCAGCCACCATAAATGAAAACGAAAGGTGTAGGTTTCATTTTTCGAGCATACTCCGGTTGGTTAGACATCCTGTTTCTCTACTATCATAATTCTAACAAGAAAGAGCGAAGCAACTTCGTTTTGGTCATTAAGATGTAAGTTTTACAGTCCGCTACATCATCAGCAACTGCTTATAGGCAACTCTCGACCATGATGTAAAAATAGTAGAGTCGCAAATGTCTTCTTTATATTATGTATAATCTTACCACAATAAAAAATCATCGTTAGACAATATTGCCACAACATAAAATACCATGATTGGAGCTGCTCTAAATGAATACTGCACTGCAGCTCCGTATTTTTAATAAACTTTTTTTTATTGTATTACTTTTATTAACAATCATAATATTAAGTTACATTTGCTCGCAAGTGCTAGGTGAACTAGCATTTATAATGTCTTGATGAGGTTTACATCCAGTGTTGTATCCTCTAAAACCTCATACAAGATCTATTGGTCATTTTTTTCAGTCTTTTTGTGTTTCTTGGTCTTAACAATTCCTCTAGTAGTGGATTTGGATGAGTTTCTATGGTTTGATGATTCTCTCCTGAATAACTTCTTGTACTGTGGGCACTCCCAGGTCTACGTTATTGGTGTTATTTGATACATACTGTAATGTTTTTATTATTTATTTAAATAGTTTTTACTCGTGGGATAAAATTATACACACTATGTCTAATTACTATCTATTTATTTAAAGAAACACACACACTGTATTAAACTTAATTTATATACACGCTCTACTTAATGTCTACTAATTTATTTACACTCGGTATATTAGTTCTAATTCATTTTCACTACTCGAATATTACACTATTTGTCTTCACTATTTTATTCACTGTCCGATTACTAAGAAGTTCTGTGTGCTAACTATTTACTGTCCGTTTCACTAATTCTCCCGAACTGACTAACTAACTCCACACTCAAAAACCCGCGTATATTTAGTCCTTATCGGTTCTGGAAAGTTCTAGTATTTTATGACGCTCCTCATATGCGTAAATACTGCAATAGACCAGAAGCTTCTAGAAAGCGCATTCACCAAAATTTATAATAAAGGGACAGGACCGGCTTTGAGTTGGTGACCTCGCAACAATACCATGAAGCATCTACTAGTTGACGGAGCATTTTCGATTGGGATCTCTGGATAATATTTACGTTAGATTTTGAAGCGCAACCTCACATCTCATCTCCATATGTCCATATAGGTTTAATGACAGTTTTGTAGATAAAAATTTTGTTTTCTAGCGAGACTTTAGATTTTTTTCCTATTAGCTTTAATGTCAAGTTGTTCTCTTTTTTCATGATGTAATGTTTCCAGTTAAGTTTTTTGTCTAGGTGGATTCCTAAATATTTGACGCTATCTGCTTGAGGTATTTCTGTATTATTTAGCTTTACTAGGGGACATGTGCCCTTACGTAGCGTGTTGATTTGCTTTTATTTACTTTAATCCTCCATTTTTGTAGCCACTCTTGTAACTTGTTTAGATGGGCCTATACATTCGTTGTTGCTGCTAGTGGTTATTGGTTGGTGGAGAGGATGACTGTGTCGTCGGCAAAAGTTCCTGTTGTTTTTAACAATTATTGACCAATTTTGACAGTTTTGACCATTATTGATCATTTTTGACAATTTTTCGAAAATTTTGATCATTTTAGACCATTTTTCCAAATTTTAACAATTATTGACCATTTCTGAGTATTTTTGACAGGTTCTGACAATTATTGACCATTGTTGACAATGTTTCAAAAATTTTGACAATTTTCAACAATTATTGACCATTTTTGTTAGTTTCTTATATTTATTTATCATTTTTTTCAAAATTTTAACAATGTTTGACCATTCTCCAAAATTTTAACAATTATTGACCATTTTTTATAGTTTCTGACAATTATTTACCATTTTTGACAATTTTTCAGAAATATTGACAATTTTCAACAATTATTGACCATTTTTGTCAGTTTCTTATAACTATTTACCATTTTTTCAAAATTTTAACAATTTTTGACCATTTTTAGCAAAATTTCAACAATTTTTGACCATTTTTCAAAATTTCAACTGTTATTGACCATTTTTGACAGTTTCTGATAACTATTGACCATTTTTGACAACTTTCAAAAATGTTGATAATTATTGATTATTTTTGACCATTTTTTTAAATATTTAACAATTTTTGATCATTTTAACAATTACTGACCATTTTTTCAAAATTTTGGAAATTTTTGACCATTTTTGACAATTTTTCGAAAATTTTGACAATTATTGACCATTTTTTCAAATTTTAACAATTATTGACCAATTTTGACAGTTTTGACCATTATTGATCATTTTTGACAATTTTTCAAAAATTTTGACCATTTTTGACAATTTTTCAAAAATTTTGACCATTTTAGACCATTTTTCCAAATTTTAACAATTATTGACCATTTTTGACAATTTTCAACAATAATATTTATTAGTTTTACTTTCGTAAATAAGATACTTTTAATGCTTGTGATCTGGATCCTCCAGACTAATAAGGGTTAGTGCTAGAACGTTGATGCAGAGAACAACAAAAACCAGACATCCATGGACATGCTAATTACATGCTCTCTACATACAGAATACAACATCGGCATTAATTCAACTTGCTAACAACATCATTTTAACAGTGGTGTTGTCGGAAGGTACAGGAAAAGAAAATTGAAATATACTGTTACTTGTTACTTTCTTGTGTATTACAAGCACACGCTCCAGTAAAACTGCCCGACAAATTCAAAGTGTTTTAGTCTTCAGTTTGGGGAATTTGTTCAGTCATATAACGTTTTGGAAAAATATAGAAAAATTGGTTTATGCCATGGAACGATGATTACTTCACAGATGAGTCGCATTTTTGCCCCAATGGACCAGACGGAAGTCGAGGTCTATGGAGGAGAGCCGGAAAAAGATACGTCTCCCTTTGTATTGAACGAAGACGTAAATTTGCTAGTGAGTCTGTTATGGTTTGGGTGAAGCCGTACAGAGTTGGTTTTCGTAAAGAATGGCTCTCTAACAGCTCACAGATACATAACGGAGATTCTGGAAGATCATTTTTCGACTTTCATGATCTTTAAGGGCGAGCAAGGTATTTCCAGCAAGACCACACGCTGCAAGAGTTGTCAGTGAGTATCTAGATGAAGTAGGAAAAATTGGATTTTGATTGAAATCATTTGCCATGGAACGATGATGACTTCACTGATGAGTCGCATTTTTGCCTCAATTGACCAGATGGAAGTCGACGTCTATGGAGGACACCCGGAAAAAGATACGTCTCCCTTTGTATTGAACGAAGACGTAAATTTGGTAGTGAGTCTGTTATGGTTTGGGTAAAGCACGTACAGAGTTGGTTTTCGTAAAGAATGGCTCTCTAACAGCTCACAGATACATAACGGAGATCCTGGAAGATCATTTTCTGACTTTCATGGTCTTTGTGGGCGAGCAAGGTATTTCCAGCAAGACCACACGCTGCCAGAATTGTCGGTGAGTATCTAGATGAAGTAGGAAAAATTGGATTTTGATTGAAATCATTTGCCATGGAACGATGATGACTTCACAGATGAGTCGCATTTTTGCCTCAATTGACCAGATGGAAGTCGACGTCTATGAAGGAGACCCGGAAAAAGATACGTCTCTCTTTGTATTGAACAAAGACGTAAACTGGGTAGTGAGTCTGCTATGGTTTGGGTAAAGCACGTACAGAGTTAGTTTTCGTAAATAATGGCTCTCTAATAGCTCACAGATACATAATGGAAGTCCTGGAAGATCATTTTTTTTACTTTTACGGTCTTTATGGGCGAGCAAGGTATTTCCAGCAAGACCACACGCTGCAAGAGTTGTCAGTGAGTATCTAGATGAAGTAGGAAAAATTGGATTTTGATTGAAATCATTTGTCATGGAACGATGATGACTTCACAGATGAGTCGCATTTTTGCCTCAATGGACTAGACGGAAGACGACGTCTATGGAGGAGACCCGGAAAACGATACGTCTCCCTTTGTATTGAACGAAGACGTAAATTGGGTAGTGAGTCTGTTATGGTTTGGGTAAAGCATGTACAGAGTTGGTTTTCGTAAAGAATGGCTCTCTAACAGCTCACAGATACATAATGGAGGTCCTGGAAGATCATTTTTTTTACTTTTACGGTCTTTATGGGCGAGCAAGGTATTTCCAGCAAGACCACACGCTGCAAGAGTTGTCAGTGAGTATCTAGATGAAGTAGGAAAAATTGGATTTTGATTGAAATCATTTGTCATGGAACGATGATGACTTCACAGATGAGTCGCATTTTTGCCTCAATGGACTAGACGGAAGACGACGTCTATGGAGGAGACCCGGAAAACGATACGTCTCCCTTTGTATTGAACGAAGACGTAAATTGGGTAGTGAGTCTGTTATGGTTTGGGTAAAGCATGTACAGAGTTGGTTTTCGTAAAGAATGGCTCTCTAACAGCTCACAGATACATAATGGAGGTCCTGGAAGATCATTTTTTTCACTTTTACGGTCTTTATGGGCGAGCAAGGTATTTCCAGCAAGACCACACGCTGCAAGAGTTGTCAGTGAGTATCTAGATGAAGTAGGAAAAATTGGATTTTGATTGAAATCATTTGCCATGGAACGATGATGACTTCACAGATGAGTCGCATTTTTGCCTCAATTGACCAGATGGAAGTCGACGTCTATGGAGGAGACCCGGAAAACGATACGTCTTCCTTTGTATTGAACGAAGACGTAAATTTGATAGTGAGTCTGTTATAGTTTGGGTAAAACACGTACAGAGCTGGTTTTCGTAAAGAATAGCTCTCTAATAGCTCACAGATACATAATGGAAGTCCTGGAAGAATATTTTTGTACTTTCATGGTCTTCATGGGCGAGCAAGGTATTTCCAGCAAGAACAAACACTGCCAGAATTGTCAGTGAGTATCTAGATGAAGTAGGAAAAATTGGATTTTGATTGAAATCATTTGCTATGGAACGATGATGACTTCACAGATGAGTCTATGGAGGAGACCCGGAAAACGATACGTCTTCCTTTGTATTGAACAAAGACGTAAATTGGGTAGTGAGTCTGTTATGGTTTGGGTAAAGCATGTACAGAGTTGGTTTTCGTAAAGAATGGCTCTCTAACAGCTCACAGTTACATAATGGAGGTCCTGGAAGATAATTTTTTTACTTTCATGGTCTTTATGGGCGAGCAAGGCATTTCTAGCAAAACCACACGCTGCCAGGATTGTCAGTGAGTATCTAGATGAAGTAGGATTGGCTGGCCAGCATGCAGTCCACATATATATCTCATTGAACATGATTGGGATGAGTTATGGCAACTTATCCAAAGGCATACATCTGAACCAAGAACTGCACAGGAGTTTAAGCATTGTCAAAGGTACTTTTTATTTAAAATATGTTCAGTTATTTTTCTTTAAAACACTGGATTTGGAAGTGAAAAATCAAAGCAAATATTTAGTTTGATTCGAACAATGATATAAATAGGGGTGAAGAGAGTAATATGTTAATTCGAATTTCACCCCTTTTAGGACAAATAGTAATTAAAGCAATAACGCTAAATACTCCTACCCCAAAATGGCGCTCATGGTTCTGACTTGGGAGTGTATTAGAGCTAATGTACCCCTGTCTTTAGGCTTAGTCGACAAACAACTTGGTTTTGTTGTAATTGTGTCCGCCGAACACAGTGTTCTGCCTAATAATGTAAGACATAAATTAATATAACTGTTCAGCATTAGGAGAGAAAAGGGATTTAGTTTACATCGTGTATGAACAAGACCCGCGCTTTATGTATATATTAGAAGACAAACAGCCGAATGCGGGTCTTTTCTCTAGAGGCAATAACTTCTCGACATTTTGGGATCTCTAGTTTGAAACAATTTATTCATGGACTTGAAGTAGATGCCATATTCACTTTATTCCTTTTCGATGTTTTTCAACTAAATCCACATTCCAACCACATATAAATTTTATAAAATGTTCGTCTTCTGATTTTATCTACGACCTTTGTTCTACATCAAATAAAATTAACTTCAATTGACTACTTACTTACTCTACTTACAACTTTAAAAGGTAGAAAATTTTTAGTTTTTAGAAAAAAAACTACAGAAAACTCTTTAATTTACATTTATCCAAAAGTTTTTCCTAGGGGAGTTAGAGCCCTTTGGGGGAGGTGAACTACTTCTTGACACACTGGTCATGGGTCGAGAAGGGAAGAGAGATTGGGAAGAGAGAGACTGGAGTGTGCGAGAGGTGTGAAGTGGGGTATGTGTTTAGATGCTGGAGGAACGAGGAAGTGCTGAAGAAGTTGGAGAGGAAACTAGGGAAGGCGGTGTATTGGGAGAATATGGTGGAGATAATGTTGAGGGGGGAGGAGGAATGGATGGAGGTAAGTGGCGTATTAGAGAGCATGGTCAGGGGGAGAGAACGACTCGATATGGCATGAGAGGTGGGAGAAGTTAGGGAGAAGACGACGGTGTGAGCGGAGAGTGTGCGAGGGACCGCCGCCCGTCTCGAAGTATGCTAGGGTGTGATTCCGAGGCGGGGGAAACGGCGAGTTTGAGGTGGGTTTGGTTGGTAAACAAAACTGTTTGGGTCTTGGTAGGAATATGAGTTTCCCATCTCGAGCCAAAAGAAACAACCTAATTTACCTTTATCCAAAAGTAGTTCTTCCTAGGGGAAGTTTCCCCTTTTAAGTCAAAAGGGAATTTTCCCTTAGCCATACCCGATTACGCATTTTTGGCACAAAATCCTGTTTGCTCGGTAGAAGATCCAATGCAGAATAAAACAGTACATCCAAGAACTGAATCTGCCCAACCAAGACCTGAATCTCCTCAACCAAGTACCTCTAGTATACAAAACCAACAAGGCACTCCTAACAACAGCTACTGGAGATATTACTCCTGGAAAAGCTCTGGATGAAGTTACTCCCGTACCCGTCGCATCTATTGGTGAAAAAAGGGTTCGTAAGAAAATATCAGGAGTTATATTAATTCACCGGAATTTATTAAAGAAAAAAAGGCACAATGCAAGAGAAAAGCTGACCCCAATTTGGCAGTGAAAGTGTGAAGTAAAAAAGAAGAAAGAATCATTCAAATGAATCTTCATCTGCTGAAGAGGAAGCAATAGATTATTACCATTCTAGTGGGGATGAACATTTCAGCGATTTGGAAAACGAGTGTGTTGGCTGCAGTGAAGAGTATCGTTTAACAAAAAAGAAAGATGAATGGTTGCAATGCCTTTTGTGCAAGCGTTGGTTGCACGAGTTTTATTAACCTTTGTCTGAACTGTGGAAACATAGCTTCTAAAAAAAAGAATAGTAGTAGCGAGGTCCATTCCTCCTACCTACAATGGTCCATCTATCCTACCGACTATGGTCCATCTCACCTCCATAGGGTAGGATAGATGGACCGTTGACAAGTTTAAGAATTTAATTTTTTTTAGTTTTATTGATGATTTACCTCGTAACTATTCCAAAAAGAGTACCAAACTTTCTCTCCTCCCTTTACTATTAGAAACCACAATTATTTACAATTTGTGCTGCAAGTAAGAGTAATTTCAACTTATTGCGATGATCCAGCTGATAATCCGAGCCTGCTATGATTATTATGCCAGCAATTTTTTAGAAAAACAGGATATTTTCAAATTTTTTTTTTTTTTTGGCAAAATGATGTGATCAGAATTTCATCAAATTGTGTCAAAGAATAATTTTTTCATAGTTTTAAAGTTTTTATTTTTTATTTTTTTTCACTTAAAAAAGGTGGAAGCTATCGAAAATTTTGAACATTATCGTATCGTGGTACTTAGTCCTTATTTTATATAAATATACAATATAAATATTTGAATAAATATATATAGAGATATTATCGTATTTATTTTTAATGATTTTTCCTGTGTCCGTTAAAAAGATTCTTAGAAGGTCCTTAAAAAAAATAAAAGGACGTACTTGGGAGGTCAATTACCAAAATTAAGGGGATGTACTTGGGATGGTTTAATTGGGACTTCCAAGGGACGTACGGTTTAGTAACAAAAGATGTCCTCAAGATGTCCTGAGGATGGCTAAGGTTCTGAAACGGATATCCTGGGAAATGAGATGGGAATCATCCAAATTGAATACATAATTTCTAATAAATGTCTTTGAGAACGAAATATTTAGAATTTCCCAAATATAGAACGATTTGTTTTAGCAACTCTCAGAAAAACGTCTTTTGTATCCGACAGAGTAAAAAGTGCTCAGCACCCTCCGATGTGTACAACTCGGTTTACTCGCAGGTTCATTTTTCTTCATCTAGTATTCTTTTCAACGCTTTATCACCATCGCTATCATTAATATCACTTTTATATCCTCAAGATGGTCTACTTGTATATTTCTTACATCGCGCTAATGGTGATAAACATTGTACAAAATGTTGAGTAAGCGCACTAAAGGGGATCGCAGTAAAATGTTGGTTTGCGTATAGCCGCGAAAAAAAATAACCCAGCTAACTTTCAAGGAAATTTGTCAGAATAGTACAGTCAAAGTAGACTCTTTTTGAGAAATGGTCAATTTTATTCCGTTTCTTTACATACAGGGTGTTTCTATATTCATGCGAAAAAATTCAGAAGGTTGTTGCACTATATAAAATTATGATGGGTCTTTCCTATAACAAAATTTCCCCTTCCAAGTTATCACCCCTAAAAGGTGCTGAGTAAAATTAAGTTTTTATTTTTTTCTCAGATTAAAGTGAGGATGAAACTTGAAATTTTGTACTTTCCATGCACTCGTAATCAACCCTTCACATGAATTTTGGAACATCCCGTATTTAAGAAAGCTGAACAATTGGTTTTACTGATTTTTTCAAAATATGGAATTTTCAGTTTTGAATTTTAATATAATTCCTTCAATCGCTTGTGCCTTGCATTGTTCGAAGTAGTAGAAGTTTTTCCTTAAAATTGACCACACTATAAAATATCCATTTCATACTGTTAAATAACCAAAGATTTTCCAAGTTGAGAAACTTTATATACACCCATCTTTTTAAATTTACGACATCCTTGAAGGTTTTTAAAACACCACTAAAGTAATTTTGAAACATGGTTTTAATTTTAACGGGGGTATGAAATAGAATGAGATGAGATTCACATCTGCTCGAACCAGGAACTGGGAAGGAAATTTAATGGCCGACAAACTTGTTTGTGTGAAATATTATGATGTATTATTTCGAATACGTAAAAGTGTTATTTTAGGGACACACCATCTTTAATTATTTAGCAATAAATCACCCTAAATTATTAATACAGCGTGCTAGATGAAAGTTATACGTCCGTAATTAAATTTCCTGGACCTGATTCATTTAAAATGATATATTCGTATTTTTAGATGATTTTTATTCAAATCACTTAATTGATTGATTGGTTCGGCTCCACCAGTCAGAGGCTTAGAGATCTCAGCAAATCAGCCTTTAGGGTACCGTTTATGTACCTTTATCAGGCTCAACAGGTTCTCTTGGAGAAATCCTCCCTTGGGTTCTCTAGTCCTAGGAGTCTATAACTCCAATGAGACAATGAGACGTTAATTTGTGCAACCTCCCTTGTACTTCCCTAGGGAACAGTGATCGGTGAGTACCGTTTGCCAAGGTTATGAGTTTTTGTAGGCAGTCCCAGACCAGTCTAGATCTGATCTGGGGACATGCTAAAGAACTTTATAACAAAACTATAAGTTTAATATGTTTTATGACGACGAAATTGATACAGAAAGTATAATTGCTGATAAAAATGTTATATTGCTTGAATGGTTAGAGCATGCTCTGAAGAATATGGTTAGCCACTTTTGGTTGGCAAAAACTGATCCAAATCTCTACAAAACTATTGTAGCCTCCAGGTAACCATTTAGCTAACGATATATTTTGAACTAAATTTATACCACTCGGTATTTAGACATTCGCGTAGTCTTTAGATCCAGTTTTTTACAAAAAATTATACCAATATAATGGATTTGTAAAAAACAAAAAGACCTTAAATATATATGTAATTGAAAAGGTTTTATCCCATCCCGAATATCGTCAGATATGTTAATAGAATGAAAACTGGTTATTGATTTGACCCTTCAAACAATCGGATCAACGTGTGATCTACATAATAATGACATTCCATAGTCCCGGGAGAGACACGAGTACAGGATTAACTTCGAACTCCCGGACTTATTAATTTAATGCTACGCACGTCCGTTCGTCATTGGCTGCCACTTCATTTTCGCTAATACCGGATATGTGTTTGGGATATCATATTATGAGAAACTGGCAGTGCTATCTTTTATTACATCAGCCATACTTTCCAGCTCGCTATCGCTTAATTGAAACTGAAATTATGACCGGCACTTGATTAAAAGGTCGACCGCCGCTACTTTTCTGTATACATTGCAGATTATTTTTAATGCTTACATAATCTTTTTGTTAATATTTTATAAATTTATAGGACTTTATGTAAGTACTTAATACGAATAAAAAATTCTTTATATTATTCTCGACTTTTAGATATGCAACCAATTCCCATCCAACCAATAAAGTAATGTTATAATTTGATGGATCTGCGAACGGTTGGTTTTATTGGTATTTTATTATTACTTCCAAAATCCTAATTGGTTATATTAGATTATATTTGATGAGGTGGCTAATCAGCCTATTCCACCGCGTCCTTTTGAGATCTATTGTGGTCCTCTGAATCCAGATTATATTAGACTTTCATCTGTTGTAGGTAGCTAAAGTGTTTTATAAATTTCGGCGATTGTAAACTTGGCCGGCCAAAATTTTGTACCTAATTTCAAGTATGTAAATTCGGCCGCCTCAATTCCAGGAAAGTTTTGACCTTTATGTCAGTTGTACAGACGGTTACTGAATCAGAGTTTGGTTTTGTTGCGTATACCGAAAAGTAAAAACACACATTTTAAAAAGTTTTAGACGTTTTGTGAGTTCATTTAGAAAGATGACTTCTAAGTTAAGTGCTTGGATAAGACCATATCCGGAACTATCTCTAGGAGATGGAGTATTTTGTAAACCGTGTGACAAATCAGTAAGTTTCTTTTTTTCTTTCTGTCAGTCACCGCATTTTCAAAATTATTGACCATTTTTTATAATTATTGACAATTATGGACCATTTTTCCAAATTCTTGACCATTTTTGACAATTATTGACTATTTTTGACCATATTTCATAAACTTTAACAATTTTTGATAATTATCAACTATTTTTCAAAATTTTGACAATTTTTAACAATAATTGTCCATTTTTGACAATTTTTGAAAATGTTTGACCATTTTTCAAAGTTTTTGACAATTATCGACCATTTTTGACAATTATTGACCATTTTTCAAAATTTTTAACAATTATCGATTATTTTACAAAATTTTAACTATTATTGGCAATTTTCGATAGTTTTTGACAATCTTTGACAATTTTTGACAATTTTTGACCAGATTTCAAAATTTTTGACAATTTTCATATAATTTTATTGGATTTTTTGAGGGCGTGGTTTGATAAAATAAGCGAGCGAAAAATATTCCTTTTTTGCGCTAGAGCGTAAAGTAACAATCCTCGGCATTTGTCGACTTTACGATTGCATTTGAATATAGTAATTAGTCATTTTACGCGCGACTGTAGAAAAAAACAGTTATTACCATTAATTGAGAATCCTCCTGTATTCCAACGTAAAGCAGTGGCGTAGCGAGGGTTTTCGCCGCCTGGGGCCGACCGGAAATTCACCGCCTCCTCCCTATTTTAATTATTAGTTTATTTATATTCTATTCAACGGACCTAAGGTACATCAAATTATTGTTGTTAGATCGTTCGCGTCCAGGAAAACTCGGTGCCGCCGCACCGGCCGACCGGGCGCTAGACAGTTGTCACTAGAAGTGATGAGCGATATTTCACGAACTGTTACTTTTTCACTGTTACAAACAAATCACAGTCAGTCACAGTTCCTATTAGCAAAACTAAAGCGTGACGTGATTACAGCCAGAGAAAACGACAATAAATTGAATGAATGAATAGAAATCGAACATAATATAATCTTCTTGTCCTTCATCTGAAATGAAGATGTAATGATGATATCCTTCTGAATCAAGTAGGAATATCATATTATTATATCTTATTCGTGGAATCTTTTCGCAAACAAAACAAAAGTAAGTTGGTATCGATTTAAATAAAACCTCTCTCTATCTCTAGCTCCTTCTATTCGGTAAACAGATACTTATAATCCTATAAGAAAACAAGACGAGGGCATGTTTTAAATTAAATTTACTCTAATCTGGTAAAACTTAAAAGAGTCGTGGCCATAATAGGTCACGTGATCTTGCGGTATTTTTTCGATGTTGTTGCCTTGCACAAACAACGCAAACGCCACAACGACTCGTATTACCACCTACCGACCTGTTTTTTTTTTCCAGGTGAACGGAGTACAGAAATCGGAATTAAAGTATGGTCGGTAGAAGCCGAAAAGGAGATTTTAATGTTTAACTGGATGAAAAATTAATGCATTTGTACTGTGTGAGAGACGTGAAGTTATCGAGTTTCAGATAAAAACGAAATTTTATAAAATTATCTCATACTCATCGACAACGGTTTATCTTCCATTTTGTCTAGCACTAGCAGTTAATAAATAAGTTTCCCATTCGGCTCATACTTTGGAGTAGTTTCTTCATTTTCATTTTCATCTTCTATCCCCACCCCAACTCAAAATGTCTATACTCTGTCCATCCAAGCAACGGAGTGTTCCAAAACATTATCTTGCATAGTGCACGTGATTAGGGATGCGCGATACTATCCGATATTCCAGTGTATCGATACTTTTACTTCCGATACTCGATAATTTGTATCGATACTATGCTTTTCGATGCTTTTACGATCAACTTTTTATTCTAGGAACTCGACTTTGGACAGAAATCGCAATAATGTATTTTTCCACCCACCCCAAAAAAAAGTGTTTTTTACCGAAAAAACGTTATAACTCGAAAAATTTCCAATATTTCAATTTTTAATTTTTTTTCATGGTTTGTGACAATCAAAGCTACTTTATACTAAATTTTCAACAAAATCGAACATTTTTTAACGAAACCAAAGTTAAAAAACGAAAAATGCAGTTTTTTGCGTTTTTCGAGCTAATTTTGAGGTTGTGTGGAAAAGTCACTGATGTAAAAGTTGTAGATTTACCCAAGATCTACAACTTTTATGATCAACTTTTTATTCTAGGAATTCAACTATGGCCGGAAATCGCAATAATGTGTTTTTCCACCCCCCAAAAAGGTGTTTTTTACCAAAAAAACGTTATAACTCGAAAAATTTCCAATATTTCAAATTGTAATTTTTTTTCATGGTTTGTGACTATCAGAGCTATCTTCTACTAAATTTTCATCGAAATCGAACATTTTTTAACGAAACCAAAATTAAAAAACGAAAAATGCAGTTTTTTGCGTTTTTCGAGCTAATTTTGATGTTATGTGAAAAAGTCACTAATGAAAAAGTTGTAGATTTTCTTAAGATCTACAACTTTTAAGATCAACTTTTTATTCTAGGAACTTAACTTTGGCCGGAAATCGCAATAATGTTTTTTTCCACCCCCCAAAAAAGTGTGTTACCGAAAAAACGTTATAACCCGAAAAATTTCCAATATTTTAATTTGAAATTTTTTTCATGGTTTGTGACTATCAAAGCTACTTTCTACTAAATTTTCAACAAAATCGAACATTTTTTAACGAAACCAAAGTTAAAAAACGAAAAATGCAGTTTTTTGCGTTTTTCGAGCTAATTTTGAGGTTGTGTGGAAAAGTCACTGATGTAAAAGTTGTAGATTTACCCAAGATCTACAACTTGTATGATCAACTTTTTATTCTAGGAATTCAACTAAGGCCGGAAATCGCAATAATGTCTTTTTCCACCCCCCAAAAGGTGTTTTTTACCGAAAAAACGTTATAACTCGAAAAATTTCCAATATTTCAAATTGTAATTTTTTTTTCATGGTTTGTGACTATCAGAGCTATCTTCTACTAAATTTTCATCAAAATCGAACATTTTTTAACGAAACCAAAAATAAAAAACGAAAAATGCAGTTTTTAGCGTTTTTCGAGCTAATTTTGAGGTTATGTGGAAAAGTCACTGATATAAAAGTTGTAGATTTTCCCAAGATCTACAACTTTTATGATCAACCTTTTATTCTAGGAACTCAACTTTGGACGGAAATCGCAATAAAGACTTTTTCCACCCCCAAAAAAGGTGTTTTTTACCGAAAAATCGTCAAAATTAGCAAAATCTCGGATCGTTAACGTATCGAATATTCGATATTCTACTATATCGATACTTTACGTTCCGATCCGTATCGATACTTTCTAGTGTATCGCGCAACCCTACACGTGATCTCTCAGACAAGGCAGCTTGTAGATACAGAGACAATGAATTCAGCCGGTCAATTGCAGTTAAATCCGATTGGCCAGCGTAGGGAGGCATATTTATTTTAGCCAATAGATGCAAAGGCGCATATTTCGATCACGCATCTATCGTTGTTTGGGTCGCTCTGTTTATTCGATGGATATACTTTAATTGTTGTTTTTGTTCGACATTTTAGTCGTCTTAGACATCTTTAGCCATTCTCCTAACATTCCAACTACTGATAAACATGCCTCGTGTCAAATCCCCATAAAACGCACTCATTATATAAAAATTTTCATATATACCAACAATATTCTGATAAAAGTAAACAAGAATTCAATTAATCATACTAAAATACAATAGTGTGTGTGTGTATAAAAATATTGAAGCCGTCCGTTTGTGGACAAACCTCCACAATCAAAAACCGATTGGTTGACATTGGCAACTCGTTAAGTAAAGCGTGACATCCACACATCAAGCAAGTCATGAAGGAAGCCTGGAAGTGGCCACGCCTATGTTCAAAAGAGTAGCACATTATAGTAATGAGCCTACAGTCAACTGTACACGGAGGATTGGTTGCGTAGGTGGAGCTTTTAATTACTTGAATTTGTCAGCGCCGATGTCGGTTTGAAGACAGCGACGGCTCGGCGTACCGAACAATTCAACAAAATATTCAATTTATTTACGATTAATACGTAGAACATTCTAAACTATTAACTAGAAATTTTAGATCAATTTTCACAATATTTTTTGGTTCTTCAGTGTGATTTTTTGAAAATTTCACTTTACTATTTTAGGCCGATCCGAAATTCGTCATTGTACGCATCAAAATAATCATCAATAATATAATGCACCGGGTGTATGATCAAGATAGGTAACCCGCTGTAACTCGCTGTTTCTTATTAGAATGCCCCCCACTGCTTATAGAACATTTTAAAAGAGAAAAATTCACTTCTGGAAGAGAAAATTGCTATTAAAGGTACTAAAAATCCGCAATTTTTTTTTAAATTTCTGACAATTATTGACCATTTTTCAAAATTTTCATAAATTTTGACAATTATTGACCATTTTTCAAAATTTTGACAATTTTAAACAATTATTGACCATTTTTGACCATTTTTCAAAATTTTGACAATTATTGACCTTTTTTGACAATTTTTGAAAATTATTGCCCATTTTTTAAAATTTTTTGGCAATTAATGAACATTTTTAAAAATTTTGACAATTATTGACCATTTTTTTAAATTCTGACAATTTTTGACAATAATTGACCATTTTTGACAATTATTGGCCATTTTTCAAAATTTTAACAATTATTGACCATTTTTGACAATTATTGACTATTTTTGACAGTTTTGACAATTATTGACCGTTTTTGACAATTTTTCAAAAATTTTTACCATTTTTCTAAATTATTGACCATTTCTGACAGTTTTTGACAATTATTAACAATTTTTGACCATTTTTCAAGATTTTGAGAATATTTGACTATTTGTGACCATTTTTGACAATTTGTGACCATTTTTCAAAATTTTAACAATTTTTGACAGTTTCTGAACATTTTTCAAAATTTTGACAATTATTGACCTTTTTGACAATTATTGACCTTTTTGATAATTATTGACCTTTTTGACAATTTTTGAAAATTATTGCCCATTTTATAAAATTTTAGGCAATTATTGACCATTTTTCAAAATTTTGACAATTTTTGACAATTATTGCCCATTTTAAAAAATTTTTGGCAATTATTGACCATTTTTCAAAATTTTTACAATTTTTGACAATTATCGACCATTTTTCAAAATTTTATCAATTATGAACCAATTTTGACAATTATTGACTATTTTTGACAATTATTGACCATTTTTGACCATTTTTTCAAATTTTTGACAATTTTTCTAAATTGTTGACCATTTCTGACAGTTTTTGACAATTATTAACAATTTCTGACAATAATTATTGACCATTTTTCAAAATTTTGAGAATGTTTGACTATTTGTGACCATTTTTGACAATTATTGCCCATTTTTCAAAATTTTTGGCAATTATTGGCCATTTTTCAATATTTTGACAATTTTTGACAATTATTGACCATTTTTCAAAATTTTATCAATTATGAACCAATTTTGACAATTATTGACTATTTTTGACAGTTTTTGACAATTATTGACCATTTTTCAAAATTTTTGACCATTTTTCTAAATTATTGACCATTTCTGACAGTTTTTGACAATTATTAACAATTTCTGACAATAATTAATTGACCATTTTTCAAAATTTTTAGAATGTTTGACTACTTGTGACCAATTTTGACAATTATTTACGATTAATACGTTGAACATTCAAGAATTTTAAACTATTAACTCGAAATTTTAGATCAATTTTCACAATATTTTTTGGTTCCTAAGTGTGATTTTTTGAAAATTTCACTTTACTATTTTAGGCCGATCCGAAATTCGTTACAGTACGAATCAAAATAATGATCAATAATATAATACACCGGGTGTCTGATTAAGATACAGGTAACCCACTGTATCTCAGACACTATTTATCGTACATCTTAGAGGAAGAAAATATGTATCACAAACTCGCATACGAGAAACTGCTGGAAATTATGATCAACTTTCCTAATCCACCGGTAGAGGGCGTAGTTCACAATAATAACACAAAAACATCATTTTTCTATAATAAATGTGCCATTGTAGTACTACAAAATTTTAATATTCATTAGATCATTTTACGTAAGTTTTTCCTATACTTTTTCCTCTATCTTGTAAAATAACTGGTAGGGGTGAGAGGGAAAGCTGACTCAATAAAACTGTTACAACTTTTGTTCCGCTTTATGGATTTTGACAAACCTAGTATCATCATTTTATTCCAGTGATCAAGGCATATGGACGCAGAGATTTGCGGACGATTGTCACCAATGGGAAATTCCCAGAGGTAGTTATGAATGTCCTACAAGGAGCACTACGAATTGTGGAGGAATAGTGCCTTAAAGAGGACCTTTCAGTTAATAAAAAAAAACGAATAGAAGAGTTCTCCCGCAGGGTAGAGTACTGTTGTTCGGAGAAGAGCTAGAAATATCCAAAGAAGTTAAATATCTGGGAGTGACCCTTGATTCCAAACTGAATTGGAAGGCACAGCTGGAAAAAATTACTACCAGGACGACTAGGCTTTTCTGGCAATGCAGAAGAGTTATGGGCAAAACCTGGGGTAAGCGACCTGGCTTCACACAACTATGGTAATGCCAACGATCACCTATGGAGCAATAGTCTGGTTGGAGGATGACAGGCCCACGGCACTGGGGCTGGTATAAAAGGACCTGGAAAGGGAACGTTCTTTAGCTTTAGTCGATATACGACTGTGTTTCAATGCAATAGAAGAGTTATGGGCAAAACCTGGGGTATGCATCATACATTACAAAGACAAACCCTTCTTGGTATTACCGGGGCAATGTACATCACGGGGACGGCATCAATGGAAGCCCTCATAGGCTTACTGCTTTGGAACTTTTTATAAGGGCGGAGGCAATGATGGCAATTCTTAGTCTGAAATCGGCAGACTTATGGTTCCCGAACAATGTTCGAAAAAGTCACACTTATACAACTGGGACAATACTAGAGGAACCCACATTTCACATGAGTTTTTATAGCATGACACCCGAGAATATATTCACTGAGCGTGTGAACATCCTCATATCCCATCAAGGGAACAGGTGATGCACCCAGATAATTCTGGAGAAATCATCTGGTTCACCGATGGCTCCACAACAAACCATGGCACTAGTACTGGTATAAAAGTAACTAGAAAAAGAATGTTCTTTAGCCTTGGTCGATATACGACTGCGTTTCAAGCAGAGACGATTGCCGCTATACCCTGAATTGATGACAACACCAAGAGGATGAAAAACTGCAAAGAACCCCTTAAAAGACTGGCAAGAGAGAACAAAGTATCTCTTATATGGGTGCTGGCACATGAGGAGATTGCAGGTAATGAAATGGGTCGTCGAAAACGCCAAAAAACTCCAGAAGAAGGCTCTAGTTGCTTTAGATGTAAAAATCGCCTTTAATACGGCAAACTGGCGACTTATAATTACCAGACTATCTGGTAGCGGCAATTGAAAGCTACCTTTCTGACAGAGAGATACAACTCAACACCGAATTAACAATAGAAGCAACAACAGGGATCTATCCTAGAGCGGACCCTGTGGAACGTCATATATGATGAAGTCCTAAGACCGCGCATGGGAGAAGGGTGTAGAAGCATAGCTTACGCAGATGAACTTGCCATATTGGTGGAGGCTGAAGACCGACAGGATCTGGTCAATAAGGTCGACCGAGCATTGCAAGTGGTAAACATGTGGATATACCAAAACAGATTAGAGCTGGCATACCATAAGACAGAGGCTATACTTTTAAAAGAAACGAAGCAGGCAAGAATAAGGCACAAAATAACGTTTCATATCGAAGGGCAGGGAATAAACCCAGCAACCACCCTAAAATATCTGAGCATTCATCTGAACCATCAAGGTCTCTTCAGGCCACATATAGAAGATGCCTGCAACAAAGCAGATGAGATATGCGGGAGACTACGCAGGCTATTGCCAAATATAGGAGTCCCTAATAGCTCGAAAAGGGCAATGCTCTATGGAGTAGTTCAATCCATCCTGATTTATGGAGCCCCAGTGTGGTATGGGGGAGCAGGTTGTAAGATATAGAGACATGATTATCAGATCTCAAAGAAGAGCTCTGTTGAGAGTAGCTAGTGCGTATCGCACTGTCTCGGCTGAAGCGGTCCAAGTGATCACTGGTGTGCCACCAATCTACCTGTTAGTAAGGGAACGCAAATTCCTGCATGAAATGGGAACCACCACGGACTAACAGAAAAAAGAGCAGAGAGAGAGAGAGAGGGGACCATAGAAGAGTGGCAGAGGGAATAGAAAAGTAACACAATAAAAGCACAATGGACAAAAGTGCTGATCCCGTCAGTCAAAGAATGGGTGAACTGCAAGCACAGGCAGATAAATTATTGGTTTTCATAATTTTTAACAAGACACGGGTCCTTCAACTCATATTTACAAAAAATAGGGAAAAGTGACAATAATGATTGCAGCGACTGTAACAGGGAGGATAATGCTAGACTTTCTCTTTTTGAAAGTGGTAGATTTTACCAGAAGAAAGTATACTTAGAAATATAAATCGGGGACACTCACCGAAGTGAATGTTATAAGGAAAATGGCGGAGAGCAAGGAAAACGATCATAAGATTTTAAAGTACATTACTGACATTGTAAGAACCAAAGAGGAAGAGGGGAGGGGAAACTAGGCTACCAACAGTGTACCTGACGAAAACTAGCAATAGTGGTACCAGTGGCACAGTTTGGCAATGTTTAGTGGGTAGGGCTGTTAGGGTATGGACAGAAAGAAAGCTGGTTACCTGCTCGCTGGTTACCGGCGCTGATCGGCGCCTAAATTTACTTATGGTTGATAAACGTAAGCGCATAGAGACAAAGCAGGCGCGTGTAGCAAGTCGCTGGCAGTTTACCGGAATGAGTATTTAATTATAAGCGAGCCGGTGATGGATACGGAAGCATTAATTTCTGCTGTTTTCAAGCAAATCCCTGTATGGGACCAACATGATAAAGTTCACAGCACCAGAAATATAGTGGAAACATTATTCATTCGAATATAACGATAAAAGCGATCTGGATAATCTTTTAATTCTTTAAACAACTTATGATATTCTCCAAATTGTGTTCTATTTTGATTAATAGGATGAATACCGCTTTTTCGCTTTTTTAATTTTAAAAACGGATTGTTTAACAAAATTTGATCGTCCGTTTTGCACTACTTTTAACCTTCAACTAAGTAAAATGAATCTACGAAATCAGAAGCCGATTCCGATTACCCGCTTTCTTTCTGTGTCCAAGCCTGCCTCTATCGGCGCCGGTAACCAGCGAGCAGGTAACCCGCTTTCTTTCTGTCCATACCCTGAGGAGAGTCCCACAGTGTAGTGGTCGCAAATGACTTCGGGAATTTGGTTCCACTACACGTGCGTAAATGGATTTCAACTACCTCACCAAAAAAAAAGGAAATGAAATAGCGGACCAGTTAGCTAAAGAAGGCTCTAAAAGATACTTCATAGGTCCGGAACCGTTTTGTGGAATCACAAAAGATTGCATAAGGGCGGAAATCGGGAACTGGCTAGATAGGGAACACCAACTCAAATGGAGGTTGACACAGGGGCACGTCCATACTGAACAAGGTAGACAAGGAACTCTCAACCAGGCTACCGAAACTGAGGAAGAGACATTTGAAGACAGTTACAGACCTGGTGACTGGACACTGCTCCCTGAAGAAACATCTGCACAAAATGGGCAAAATTAGTGAACCTATGTGCAGAGAATGTGAACTTGATGATGAAACACTTACTCACATACTCTGCTTCTGCGAGAACTTACAAGTACTTAGACGGAAGCACTTTGGAGAGGAATTAATACAACTATTACAACTACTGAAAATTCCTCCAGTCAAACTAGTGGCCTTCATAGAAGACAGGAAGCTTCTGTAATGGAAGTAGATAACATGGAAAATGATACAAAGATTCAGTTCAAGTGCCTGGGCTGTTGAGCATAACCCAAACGAATGAATGAATGAATGAATGAATGAATGAATGAATGAATGAATGAAACGGTCGCTAGGTGGAGTCGATTGAACAATTGTTTTGTTTCCTACTTTTTTTTGGGAATCTTCGAAGGCGATGCTAAATTTTTTAATCATTTACTTGAAAGTGGATGGAATTAAATTCAAATTAATTTCAACTTCTGAATGACAGTTGAGAAGCTTGAAAGGTGTATTCCAAAAAAGTGTACTTTTTCTATTTTTTTTTTGTTCAATGACCATTTTAAAAATTGAAAATCATCATATTAATAATTTAGATTAAAAAAATCACGGGTCAAATGTTCCAAAAGCGAAGACAAAGAAAACGTTTCAAATCTGAGACTAATAAAGATATTTTGAATTTATTAATAACCCATCATGTCATACATTAATAAGTCCATGTTTATCAATATTTCTTTGTCGGCAATAACTTAAAAGAACATCTTTCCCTAAATAGAATCATTATGTCGAATTTAAAAAGACATTTCCACCATTATCTCTTATTTATTACGTTTTGTTAATTCAATCATCGACCTTAAAACAATTAGTGGTATCTGTAGTCATAAATTTGTATTTCTTTAACTGCCTCTGTTTTTAGTAATTGTATCATCTTGGTCCATCCAGTAAATTGTCTGTTTATGACTTCTAGATAATATTTAATTATATTTTAGAATTTCTGTTTAGATAAATTCATCTTTATCCTTCAAATTATTTCTTATCCATTGGTCGTAAAACTGTTTGTCAAACTCTGCAGTTTCCAGAGATGGAAGCGCCAGATCAAACTATTAATTGTCTTATTTGCAATCAAACAAAGTACAAATAGTCTGTCTAAATAATTATGCCTACCGTCTCTATTAACAAATTTGAGGTTATGTACGTAGTATAGTTCTTCTAGGCTTAATGTAATGACCCCTTTGAAGGCAAATATTGTGAATATTTCTCTACAACAAAATTCACGCACACCACTGGATGTTCTAACCCAGGTCAGGCCAGATGTTCGAATGTTTTTATGTCCCAGTTGGCCGAGTTAAAACTGTTCGGTTACTTCGTTATATTATGCCAAATACTGGACTGGATGTAGTATAGTTCTTCTAGACTTAATGTAATGACCCCTTTGAAGGCAAGTGCCACCCAATGGCGTGCATATAATTTTTTATAAATTCGAATATTGTGAATATTTCTCTACAACATAATTCACGCACACCCCTGGATGTTCTAACCCAGGTCAGGCCAGATGTTCGAATGTTTTTATGTCCCAGTTGGCCGAGTTAAAACTGTTCGGTTACTTCGTTATATTATGCCAAATACTGGACTGGATGTAGTATAGTTCTTCTAGGCTTATTGTAATGACCCCTTTGAAGGCAAGTGCCACCCAATGGCGTGCATACAAATTTTTTATAAATTCGAATATTGTGAATATTTCTCTACAACACAATTCACGCACACCCCTGGATGTTCTAACCCAGGTCAGGCCAGATGTTCGAATATTTTTTATGTCCCAGTTGGCAGAGTTAAAACTGTCCGGTTACTTCGTTATCTTATGCCAAATACTGGAGGTTGCAAGGTTGCTACTTTGCCAGCTATTTTTTGTCGTTAGTCTGACTTTGGATCCACTATAAACGAAATTTGATGGTCAATAGTGGTGCGTAGAGTTGGGGAAATAGTAATTTTTTGTTTCATACATCTCATATATAAATAAAAGAGAAAGAAAAAAGGACTAAGGGGATTTCTCCGACTGCAGAGTTCATCGCAAAGCTAATTTTTTAGTTGGATATTAAAACTGAGCATTTTTTTTTAAATCAAAACTACAGTTATGTTGCAGTTTCTTTCCTTATTTATTTACTTGTCATTCGCTATGTACCGTTTAAACCTAGAGAGTTGTTATAACAAAAGTCGTGTTGTGATCGGTCGGTAACAACGAGTGCATGATTACCGGCTGGTTTATGGGACTCAGTGGGTGGCAGTTGTGATAACCGAAGACGCTGATTGTCTTACAGTTCTTCCTCTGATGCACTTTGAACTCGTGTCGTCGTTCATTGTGTTTGTTTCGATATTTTCTGCTTGCTTTACCCCACATCTATTTGATATATGGCTCATGATTCACTTACGACTTTGTAGAAATTCGTTGATAAAAATTGATGTCGTTTATATTGTAGAACATCGGCTTTTGAAACGAATGACTTGATTTGTTCGTGAGAGAATACACGATTAACGTTTTTTACTACTACATTGGGTGGTTTTCTGATTATTTTTACTTTTTTCCTGTTGGGAGGTGTGTTTCTTTGGCCCACAACGAACTTTATTCAACCTTAACATAACCTTGCTTGACTTCCCTTGATAAGGTATAAAGCGTTTCAAAGTGTCGTCATCTCTGCAGAAAGATGGATGGAAATAGCATTTCTTACTGATTTAAATATAAATCGAGAACAAAAGTTTGTGTACTAGTGTGTACCCATTACTTGGATACTATAAATTGTTATGA
The DNA here is from genome assembly GCA_947563755.1 of Lochmaea crataegi. NCBI lineage: Eukaryota > Metazoa > Arthropoda > Insecta > Coleoptera > Chrysomelidae > Lochmaea > Lochmaea crataegi. The sequence goes on along the minus strand of OX387433.1, from coordinate 4,419,883 downwards.
AGTTTAACGTGTTGTATTATTAGGTTTGAGGTTATATTAGAATTTAGGGTGACAGAAATTCGTCCCGATGACAAACTTGGAAAAGGTCAATTCAGTACTTAACCATAATAGAACTTCCACCAAGTAGGGGCACTCATCGATGCCGGCACAGAACATATACTTATCGACACAAGCTTCTTTCTGATCCATACAGAGGTTTGTTCATCAGTACTTCAAGTAGTATGCCGGTTAATGATCTTTTTCTATTTGCAACCACAAATTAGGGTGACAATCATTAGCCCTAAAATATCTATTGTTTCCAGTTCCTGGGGAAAGCTTCAGTTTAGAAAGATATTCATCTTCTATCCAGAAGATTCTCAGGTGTTGTGTCCTGGGCTTCTGTATTGCTATGCAAGTAGTTTTGGTGCCGCTCCTCCAACGCCTCTTCCCATCATTCAATTTTACTTTAACACACGTAATTGAATGTGGGGTCCATGGTGTATGCTAGAGTTCTTTGTCTAGACCTTTCCTTACTATTAGACTCCATATGCCAGACCGCAGGTGCCGAATTCTTGACTGAAGAAGTAGAGCTTTCCAAGATAACAGATATTTTGTCTTGGTCACTGCAATGACGAAGTAAACATCCCCCAATCAAGAATTCGACCCCAGGTCATCCACAGGGGCAGGTTATCTACCATTATATTTAGTTTTTTATTTCCGCGCTCTGTTTAATATCGATTGAAAGGGAAAAAAATCAAAAATTTCAATTATCAAATTTTCAGGCAATAAAACCTCGAACAATGTTAATTCCATTCTTTGTTCCAGATTAAATCAACCGTTAAAACAAAAGTTTAGTCGACATCTAAAGCCAAAAATGGGCCCTAATTACTTTCTTAATTCTTTTTGGAAATGTCAGATCCATCTGAAATAATAAAACTAAGACAAAGAGAGGGTAGCACTTCTCATTTTTAAGCGCCACCGAGCAATAATTAGGGATTCTCTGATTATTTAACGTAATTGTCTAGGTCTTAGAACTCGCCGGAGAGTGTCATTAGGAATAATGGATGGGATGGAGTTCTGCAATCAGCGGTCAGAGAGATCGATCCTCCGCCGTTTTGTTCTGAATAAATTATTGTTTCTCAATTAGTGTTCAGGAAAAAGTTGAATTAGGGGGAACGAACTTAACTCTTCCATTCATTTGCTCTTCCTACATTGGTAACTTTTTTACGAAGCGTACTAATCTCCTGACACCACAATTTTCCTCCTTAATATTAGATTAGATTGTCACACCAGGGCTTGGATCTTCACCAAAATTGGGTTATTGTTTGAGATTCTCGTCAGGAACGACAGAGTTAGTTGCGTCAATAAAAAGAGCCGAGGATAAGAAAAATCCATGTAGTTGTCAGTTTAAACAACAAAATATATTACGACTTTTGATCGTCACTGACAATGTAGAGTGTAGTGATACTGGAAGGCATCCAAGTGCTGGAATGCATTCAAATGCTGGAATTGAGTGCTGGAGTATATTCCTTAAAGAAAAAGAAGAAGAACGACTATAGCAACTACGATAAAAGACTTAAAGAGTATCTTGAGAAACGGAGCCAAAATAAAAACGTTAAGAATTTCAGGGTATGACGGAAGGGGTAGGGAAAAAAATTAGGGCGAATTCAAGAAAAGTGGTATTATGCCGGCTTTGGGAAAAAAAATAATGCCGCGTTACAAAATATTTTAAATTGTGAGACTGTATAACACTAAGAGTGGAAACACTACTCTGTATATAGATTCCTACTTTTAGAGTTTTTTTTGGAAAACCAAATAATTAATCATACCATAACGTTTTCGGTAATTTTTTAATTCTTCGTTGATTAAGTTATGTTATCACGTGTACGCTGTTACTTTTTTTTATATAAATTTTATCCCTACTTTTGTATAAAAATCATTCATCAAATCCGGTTTTTGTTGTAGGCCGTAGCGATCGCTGCCTCATAATTAATTGAACGCAAGAGGGCTTCGGGGCTCTAGACTTTAAGTACCAAAACATTTTTCAACGGCATTGTTTTCATAACAAATGGACATGTGCAAAAATGCTCCAAAACCTTACTTAGATACGTACGTTTGCAATTTATTATACGATGTATACGTAGTAGCCATTTGCATAGACGTAACCGAAAATTGGGGCACAGGATTTACAATGAAAATGTCAAAATTATTTCTATTTTTGAGTCCCTGGAGAATCCCGTTCATGAAAACAAACCTACCTAACTCAGTTTTTAATCTTACGATAGCTATTTGGCTAATTGAAGTGGCGTCACTCATTTCAAGGTCAAATGCCTGTTTATATTCGAAACAAAGTTAATTTTGGAAAACGTCGTAAGTCACCCTGCGGGCCCTACTCAGACACAGGGCCAGGGGCTATAAACCCTCCAAGCCCCTAGCTAAATCCGGATCTGGTTGGTATTGGTGTTGGTGTTGGTGTTGGTGTTGGTGTTGGTGTTGGTGTTGGTGTTGGTGTTGGTGTTGGTGTTGGTGTTGGTGTTGGTGTTGGTGTTGGTGTTGGTGTGGAAATGAAGTTGGCGTTGACTAGTGTTCAATGGTCGACAGCACATGTCTCTTTGGTGTTGGTCTACGTTGGAAAAACTACGCAGCTTCATACATATAATAAACAAGTAAAACATGAACTAAGTCGCCCCTTACTGCGCACGCGTACTTGTCAAATGCCTCAAGTGTCCAATGCCTACAGACGTATGTCAAAGTCAATACATTGAGATGTTAATCAATAAATTTTCGAAAATACAGGTCTAATTTGATTAATAATAGTCGTCTACGACTTCTTCTTATTGACAAATATTATTCTAGGTAACAAAATAAAACTCAATATATATTTCATTAAAAGATCTGTGTCTACGCCCTTTGGCACGTTAGAGTGTTTTTATTATCCTTCGACTCTCCCACGCAATTCTCCGAGTGATATTATTAACAAAAGCTAAAGCCCACCCCTAGCCGCTGCCACTACTCACCAACACACGTGACAAGCCAAACGTGGCTGTTCTTTTGTTTTCTCGATTCTTTTGTCCAACCAACGCCCACGATACAAAAAAAATCCGTCAAGTGTAAATTCTGACAAAAATACATTTATTTTTTACACCTGCGCTAACTTAGTGCGATAATATTTTTCTTATTGAGAATTATTAAACGGTAAATAATGGTCAGTGTTGCCAAAGATGGCAGGATTTCACAAATTACTATGGTTAAGTGTTATTTTGGTACTTTTTAATGGACATTTTTGAGTAAAAATAAAATTTCAATTGAAATTATGCATAAAAAAAGAACCTAATTCTTTTGTACTCCCGAAATTACTACGATAAGTCAAAAGAGATAGCGGCAATTGTTTTTAAGGCACCATCGGCATACGTTTACAATGGTTGGCAATCTGTTTCCGAAACAAATGAATACAAGGCGTAAGACGAGCTTAATTAAACCATATATCACCATCAAGTATTTCCTTTTCCAAGTTTTAGATTACCTTGTTAGCTGAATTCGGATTAATCATTCTGGATTTTTAGTCATTTTGACGCAGTGTCTTACTACGGGGGTATTTTAAGGGATACAATAAATAACATTTCATTCATTCGTTTGGATTGTGCTCAACAGCCCAGGCACTTGAACTGTACCATATCCCATTTTATCTACCTCCATTCCAGAAGCTTCGTGTCTTCTATAAAGACCACTAAGTTTGACTGGAGGGATTTTCAGTTGTTATATTGATTGTATTAATTCCTTCCTAAAGTACTTGTAAGTTCTCGCAGAAGCAAAGTATGTGAGTATGTATTTCATCAACAAGTTCACATTTTCTGCACGAAGGTTCACTAACTTTGTCAATTTTGTGCAGACGTTTCCTCAGGGTGCAGTGTCCAGTCATCAGGTCGGTAGCTGTCTTCATATGTCTCTTACCCAGTTTCAATAGCCTGGTTAAGAGTTCCTTGTCTACCTTGTTCAGTAAACTCTTTGTATGGAGGTGCCCTTGTGTCAACCTGCATTTGAGTTGGTGTTCCCTATCTAGCCAGTTCCCGCTATCTTTTGTGATTCCACAAAACGATTCCGGACCTATAAAGTCTCCTTTAGAGCCTTCTTTAGCTAACGGATCCGATATTTCATTCCCTCATTCATGCCCGAAGCCATTTGCGACCACTACACAGTGTGGGACTCGCCTTACAGCCCTACGCACTAAACATTCCACCTCCTTGACAAACAGTGCCACTGGTACCACTATTGCTAGTTTTCGTCAGGTATACTGTTGGTAGCCTAGTTTCCCCTGCCCTCTCCCTCTTTGGTTCTTACAATGTCCGTAATGTCCTTTAAAATCTTATTATAGTTTTCCTTGCTCTCCACCATTTTCCCTATTACAGTCTCTTCGGTGAGAGTGTCCCCGATTTCCATTTCCAAGTATACTTTCTTCAGATCACATTCAAAAATAAAGTGTCTAGCATTATCCTCTTTGTTACATTCGCTGCAATCATTACTGTCTCTTTTCCCCATTTTTTATAAATATGAGTTGAAGTACCCGTGTCCTGTTAAAAATTGGGAAAACCAATAATTCATCTGCCTGTGCTTGCAGTTCACCCATTCTTTGACTGACGGGATCAGCACTTTTGTCCATTGTATTACCCCATTCCCATTTCCTCTGCCACTCTTCTATGGTCCTCTCTCTCTGCATTTTTTCTGTTGGTCCGTTTCATGCAGGACTTTGCGTTCCCTTACTAATTGGTGGCACACCAGTGATCATTTGGACCGCTTCAGACTCACTAGCTACTCTCAATAGAGCTCTTTTTTGAGATCTGATAATCATGTCTCTATATCTTGCAATTTGCATTCCCCCATACCACACTGGGGCTCCATAAAGCAGGATGGATTGAACTAATCCATAGAGCATTGCCCTTTTCGAGCTACTAGGGCCTCCTATATTTGGCATTAGCCTGCTTAGTCTCCCGCATCTCTCATCTGCTTTGTTGCAGGCATTTTTTTTATATGTGGCCTGAAGAGACCTTGATGGTCCAAATGAATGCCAGATATTTTAGGGTGGTTGCTGGGTTTATTCCCTTCCCTTTCGATACTCTTGCCTGCTTCGTTCCTTTTAAAAGTATAGCCTCTTTCTTATGGTAGGCCAGCTCTAATCTGTTTTGGTACATCCACATGCTTACCACTTGCTATGCTCGGTCGACCTTATTGACCAGATCCTGTCGGTGTTACATGACGTTCAACAGGGTCGACTTTGGGACAGATCCCTGTGGAACTCCTGTTGTTGCTTCTATTGTTAATTCGGGGTTGACTTGTATCTCTCTATCAGAAAGGTAGCTCTTTATTGCCGCTACCAGATAGTCAACCCAAAAGACTGAACAAACTGCATTAGCAGATTTCTCGATATCAGGTGGTGAATCTATTCTTGTAAAGGTGGTGGATTAAGTCCGCAGCAGGATGTAGCAAACCGCTGAATTTTATGCTGGTGGCGAGGCTGCTTGTGTCGTCGGCCTAGACCAGTTAAGTGAATCTTCGCCTGAAAGTATCGAGTCCTAATATCAATTTCCCAAATATCACAATTTCTGGCTTTGCAACCTTGTGGTATAGTCCTTTGAATCCTTAACGAACAATTTTCTTCTTGTACTTTATGCTTTTATGTGTTCTTTTTTTTTTGTTAAATAGATGGAACATAATTACATTTGATTTATATTTACTCGGAAGCAAAATAAGTAGTTCGTGCGACACTGGTGATGGCAGTGTAAGAAACAAATCCCCATAAGATTTATGGTTGTGTAACACTAAATCTATTGCAAAGTACATGGAAATTTTCTGGGATTACTCACATAAAACGACTTTTTAATTAGTTGATGGATACGATAAATATTTCTAGTTAAACTATTTTTGTTTTGGAGGGAAGTATTTTTCCTGTCCAGTAACTTCAAGGTTTCATTTCCAAAAAAATTGGAACAAGCTTCGTTTTGACGATGTTTGGAAAATACCCATCGATATCTTTGCAGCTAACAAAGTCAAAAGTCGCCGAAATCAGTTTTTCGCTTACATCTCGATTACTATTGGATGCCCAGAATTTTTGGCTTAAATAAAAACAATCACCTCCACTGTTTACGAAAGACCTTCCATTTTCAGGTAGTTCCTTTTGTAATCATTCTCTACTCTCGTGATGGAAGTCTATGAAGATGTTGTTGATCCCATCGTCCTCTTCCTTCATGTCACGAATCCAATTGCTCAAAACAATTTCTTGCGTGCTCCTTTATCTAGCAACCCTTCCTTTCACATTCATAGATTCTATCAACGTTACCATGTCACTCCTGGTTTCGCAGTTTGATTGTGAATGTCAGTTTTTCCATATTGTTGATTAAATTGTAACGGTAAGAGGTTGTAACCTTACAGGGCACCAATTTGTAACGGTAAGAGGCTCCAGCTTGAAGTGCTCCGGCTAGAGACTCTTCTCAAGGGTGATTCGATGTCACACAGGAATAACAGGAAGGTTGTAAAAATTGAGGGCGCCACTACCTTTTTGACGTCGATAAAAAATACTAATTTAGAAAACTAAGGCGGAAAAGGTAGAAACGCCTTGTAGAATCTAGATGCAAGTTAATAATAAAAAAGTGACTCAAAATTACCCCGGGCGATATCTCCCTTAGATTAGATTTAAAACAAATTTACATTTTATTCTGCCACAGGAAATGAAAAAATTTTAGGAGAATTTGTACTTTAGTACTTAGCTTATGAATAGGTTGTTTCCTGAAGAAGGTAGGTAGGTCTTGCCTCTACGAAGTCTTAAGAAGATCTCGAAGAAGATAGGTAGATAGTCTTGATTTCTACTGCTGTGTCCTGGTCTAGGGCGGTATCCTGGGGTTATATCCTTACCTAGGGCTTATATTCTTGCCTTTATCCTAGGGTTGGGGTTATATCCTAGAGTTGGGGTTATATCCTAGAGACTGTGCTTACCACAACAAAATTAACTAGATACGAAAAGTATAAAACGATGAAAAAAATGAGGTCTTTCCTCGGAGAGAGTCGGTAACGGAAAGGGGTGTCCCTCGTGGCGTTGGAAAAAATGGAAGCGTCCGTTGGCAGACGTCAATTTTCTTATGGTCATGGTTGAAATTTGAGATCACAGAACTATAATTGGAAGTAGCTAGTGGATTTTTTCTATAAAATCGAAACAGGTCGATAGACATGTTACAAAATGGAGCATAACCTGTAGATATAAATACGTTGAATTTGAGTACAAAAAATGTCCTGTAGCGTGAAAGTAAGGTGTGGACGATAAGGTAGATAACATCTTCATAGGCTTCCACGAGATCAGAGAGGGATTGCAATAGGACGACTCATTAATACCTGATGATGACTTTAATGATGAGTCACTACTTTCTCTAGGAAAAGGAAGTTTGATTTTTGGATATTGAGAGAGACATGAATTCAGCTTATGGAGAAGACCATCAACCAGTTGCAGAGAGCGATTTCCTGCCGTTGATATATTATGAGCTCTCTAACTTGAAAACGGAAGGTCCTGCGTAAAAAGTGTAGAGTACCATTTTTATAAAGAATTTCTTGCTCTATATTTCTTATGAATAAAAAATTACAATCAATAGTAAGCGAAAAATTTATTTTGGTCTCGCACTCTTTTTTCCTATAAAGTTTCTGGGATATATTTTGACAAAAATCCTATTGACGACAAAAAATAAATATCTCCTGCAATAGATAAAACAAACTTGAAATTTTCTACTACCTTTACGATTATTATTAAATTATGAAGATGAGAAACGTTTTGAAGTGGGCGATAAAATTGTCAAAGTGGCATATTTATTGACCTTAAGATATTTATTGGTGTTATGGTTTACAGGATCTTTAAGTGGGATGATACACATTTGTTTATCTCGTACAAGTGGGAATTTTTCATGGAAATACCGTCAGCTGTATACACTAATTTAAAACAGCAAATTTTTTTTGAAATTACGATGCGTAGGTAACCAGAAGCGTCGCAAATAATTTAAATTGTATTCAAAACTAACTTATACAGAGTGAGTTTTAACTATTATCTCGAAAATTCACTCTGTATTGTCAAATGAACTCACAAACATATTGGGCCTTCTTTAACAAATGCTGAAGACAAAATTAGCGGATGGATTAATGACAAGAGGTCTCCTAGTGACATGTCCACCTTCCTGGAAAGGACAGGATGGACGATGTCCTAGGAGGAAACTTGGGAGGACGTTCAGTGGGTCACATGTGGCCTAGACTCACCCTCCCTACTCTACAGATACAGATACAGAATGACAAGAGGTAACTTTTGACAAGTAACTGGTATAAGGTTTGTTCCAACTGTCAACGGTTCTATCGCCAGTTGGAACGAACTTATAATTAGAAGCAGAAAATTTGAGTGGTAGAAAAAAACACAGTCACTGATACAATGAAATAAAGGAAGAAATAATTTTGGGAAATCAAAAAACCAGTAGTAAATATTGAAAAAGCGATAAACGATATGAGTAAATTTAATAGCTGATAAAAAATATCTTGAATTTAATCATTTCCGAAATCGGATTACACCATATATGCATGGGACGTATTCCAATTTGAATTCATAAAAACCAGTGATATGACATTCTCGAGACATCGTAAACTTCAAAGATATTGAAACTTGGACATGGTAATTTTAATAAAAGCGGCATTAAACGACACTCAAAAGCAATTTGTGCTTATAGCATGGCATTAATGAAGCAATTTAGATGGTAGACATACTGTTTAATCATCTTAACATTGTGCAGTCATCGCGAATATATTATTCGCATCAACGATCTCGTTTGTCTTATCGTTATGTGTACAAGAAGGAAGGGACCGAAAACGGATGCTGTAGAATTAATTTTTTAAGGGTAACACAAATTATTATTAAATTATTGTTATTATTAGTGAAAGCTACATAACCCAAGAAATTGAAAAAACAGCAAAGAGCAAAATGTGTGAAAAGCTCCAGATGAGGCTGTAGTTCATTTTATATTAGACTGGAAGCCCGGTGATACAAGGAGAAGAGGTAGACCAAGGACTACTTAATGGCAAAAGGTCAAGGACGATTCAGAAGATGGTAAAGTGAAAGAAAAAAAAAGGTGAGCGGTCGTCGGACCGCCGACAGAAGCTTGCTTCTTATGCACAATAGAATGACCATTTTCGTGAATTTTTCACCATTTTTCAAGAATTTTGACAATTTTTGACCATTTTTGACAGTTTTTGACGAATTTTGACAATTATTGACCGTCTTTGACAATAATTGACCATTTTTGACAATTTTTCAAAAAATTTTACATATTTGTCAATTATTTACCATTTTTTCAAAATTTTGACAATTTTTGACAATTTTTTCAAATTTTTATAATTATTGACCATTTTTGACAATTACTTACCAATTTTGACAGGTTCTGACAATTATTGACCATTTTAAAATAATTTTACCATTTTTCAAACATTTTGGCAATTTTTAATAATAATTGACCATTTTTAACAGTTTTTTATAATTATTGACCATTTTTTCAAAATTTTGACAATTTTTGACCATTTTTCCAAAATTTTGACAATTATTAACCATTTTTCCAAATTTTTGACAATTTTTGAAAATATTTGGCAATTATTAACCATTTTTTCAAAATTTTGACAGTTTTTGACGATTTTTCCAAATTCTTGACAATTTTTGACCATATTTAAAATTTTTTGATAATTTTTCAAAAAATTTAACAGTTATTGACCATTTTTGACAGTTTCTGACAAATTTTGACAATTATTGATCGTCTGTGACAATTATGGACCATTTTTGACAATTTTTCAAAAATTTTAACATATTTGACAATTATTGACCACTTTTTCAAAATTTTGACAATTTTTGACAATTTTTGACCATTTTTCAAAATTTTAACAATTATTGATCCTTTTGGACCATTTTTGATGAATTTTGATTGGTTTTGACAATTATTGACCGTCTTTGACAAATATTGACCATTTTTGATAATTTTTGGAAATATTTGGCAATTATTAACCATTCTTTCAAAATTTTGACAGTTTTTGACAATTTTTGATCATTTTTCCAAATTTTTGGCAATATTCACCATTTTTCAAAATTTTAGAAAAAGAAAATTAAACAGCAAAGAGCAAGAAGGCTGGAGAGTTGGAGATGAAGCTGTAGTTTATTGTATATTAGACTGGACCGGTGGTATAAGAAAAAGAGGTAGACCAAGGACTACTTAATGGCAAAAAGTGGAAGACGATCTCAGAAGAATTGGAGTGTGCAACTGGCTAGAAAAAACGATAGACTGACAGACCTGGTAGGACTTGTAGAATTATTTAATAAGAAGATAATGGAGACTGGTCAACCCCGAACTAAAAATGACCTTGAAAGCTCGAACAAAGTTTGTTAAGTCAAAAAATTTATTGTGCATTTTGAACGAGTTTGGATGAGTGTGTATGGATTATTTATGATGCTGTCGAAGCAAAAACGACGATAGAGAATTCCACACCAAGACTACCTTCTCTATAAAAATTTGATGCCTCAATCCAGAAAACTTTACGGGAAACACTGCAAACGATTGTAACAGAAGCCAGACTAGAAATTAATGGGGAAAAAACAAAATTCATGGAAGAAGATACTCAATCGATAAAAATTGGGAAGTATGAAGTTGAAGTAGTTGAAAACATTAACAATCTAAATGACAAAAAAGATGAAATTGCACTACGTCTACAGGAAGGATATCGAGCATACTATAAATACAAACCCCTAATGCAGAAAAAAAATCAAGAAAACCACAAAAATGAGAATGTACAAGACAGCGATACGAACAGCAGTCACTTATGAAGTCGAAACTACAGTAATGACAAGCGAAGATGAAGAAAAGTGTTCCGAAGAAATTAAATGATGGGTAGTAGGAAATATTGACGAATTTGGAAATATGAGCAATACTAGAAGCTGAGAATATGAGAAAAATGATAAAAGCATCCAGAATAAGATGGTTTGGACCTATCAAAAGGATGAAAGAATAACAGTTACAAACAGACCAAAAGGTAGACCAAAAGGTAGACCAAAAGCTAGATGGATGGACCAAATAGAGAGAGACCTAGAATAAAATGGAATTTGAAGATTGGAGGAACAGAAAGGAATGGAAGGGAAAAGACCCAGAACAGGAAGGAATGGAGGGAAAAGACCCAGGACAGAGAGAAATGGAGAATTGTAAAAATATCAAAGAGACATGTCAAAGTATAAAAGCAAGCAAGGAATTAATGTGGTTTGACTCTCCAGAAAAACAAAATCTAAGAGCCAAATATTGGCGGTTACTATTCCGAAATTTGCATATAACATATTTGGAATTAAACTAAATTTATATAAAGAAAATAGTGGCCGGCTAGAACTTCATACTTAACATTCGTAAAATTGTCAAAATCAATTTCGAGGTAAGCTGTCAAAAACCAGAAGAGCAACTTTGCAAAATCCAACTATCGTTTTCAAGGTCGTGGGCTACTTGACGTCAGAAAGGAGGGTGCGCACGCCTACTTTTCGTACTTTTGATAACTTTTCATGAATAGAAATTGTGTTAAGAAAAAAAATAAGAAATTAAGGTGACATTTTTTCATAAAATAGTAATAAATAAAGCAATAAAATAAATTTACTGAAAAGGCCCATTCAAAGCCTTCGTTGGAGCGTTATCCTTAGAAACTATAAAAATTGTGTAGCTCAGCTAAAGTATATTTAGAATGTGGAATAGCAATCGGTTAAAATATAATTAAAGGTTGAAACAAGAAGCAGTGAGTAAAGATTATGTAAATGTTCATCGGTTATTGTGGAGATCAGTTTTTGAGATGAGTTTTTTCCTCTTTTCTCCAGCGAAGCAATTGTCCTAAGAGATTCTCTTTTCGCGATAAAAATAAAACGCTAAAACCTCTAAGACACCTTAGAAAGTCATTAAGTGTAGCGACCGTAAACAGTATGCGGTATTCGACGATTTAAATAAAGCATCTAAAGTCGGTGGTGGCAAACTCCCCTTATACCAATGGATTCCTCTCGGCCAGAGGATTACCATCGCATTTAAATAAATACATAAATATTACATCACCGAATTGTGTATAATTAAATTCTGGAGCCGCGGAAGCCGCTTTTCGGAATGCTAATTTCTCGTTGATTGTAATGGATGTTCATTTCAGTTTACAGGAGAGCTTTTGTTGCGATATTGTTTCTGCCTTCCTTTTACATTTTCGGGTTTTATTTATTCAATTTGTTTCGATGATGATTTCGGCGAGTAAACGAACTGAAAATTGAATCGCGGCTAGTAATTGACTCTCCAGATTTTCCATTTTCCATGATTGATTGAATTTTTCCGAATATGTAAAACAACGAACAAATTGCCTATTCGGAAACAGTCAGCTACACGCCGAAACGAGCAGTCGAAAACAATTTAGTTAAACCTCATCACTACGACATTTGCAGCTCTATTGTTCCTCATCTAGACCTAATAGATCTACCGAATCCGATACTGTGCATGTGTTTGTTGTCCTGTCAAAATCCCATCCAGAATCCTGGAAATTTGCCTGTTCCTGTAGATACTAAGTGAATTTCAGCTATGGTTCTTTGATGAACTCTCTGGCTTGTCTCATTCCATTCTCGAGAGTGCTATTTGTTTTTTGCTATACCACAAAAAAGGTTTGGATCAATTGGATCACGTTGTGCTCTTACTTAGGCTAGTGAATCTGATGCCTCTTCATTGCTCTTGTGATCTAAATGGCCTGGAACCCAGCCTGCAACGTTTTTTATTGGACCATAGTTCGTTCTTTAAAAATCAAAGGACGTACATGAAGAAGCACTTCCAAACAAGCTCGAAACAAACGCGTTAAAGAAGAGAATGTGTAGGAAGATTGTGGAGAAGATAGAGCGGTGCGCACCAGAAGTGGCCGAAGTTGAAACGGTGGGGTTGCTAGTGAAGGGACGGAGCAAGACGAGGGAATTGGTGGTGATGGTGAAGGGAAGGAGAATTCGGATGAAGGACTAGGAAGGAAATACCTAGGAGTGTGGTTGGATAGTCAATTATCCTCCAGAACACACATGTTAAAGGCGGCAGAGGAGGGGAAAGTGAGGGCAGCATAGCTAGGGAGAATGATGTGGGTAATTGTTAGGACGGTAGAGCAGAGTATGCTGTACGGTGCGGAGATGTGGGGTGAACGCGAGGGCTAGGCCACTCCTAGGGTGCAGAGAGGGATACTGCTGAGGGTGGTGCAGGGATACAGGGCACTGGGTGGACTGGCAAGGACCTACCCATTGGACGTGATGGCTAGAGCCAGGAATAAACGCTGGAGGGTGCGACCAGGGAGAAACTACAGGAATGGATGGAGAAGGAAATGAAGAGAAGGTGGAAGGAGTATGTTGGCGCGCTAAAAGGGGCGATTTGGAATAGGAGCTATTGGATTGTCCGGAAGTTCGGGGAGGTGAACTACTTCTTGACACAGGTGTTCACTGGACATGGGTCGAGAGTAGGGTACCTCCACAAGATTGGGAAAGGAGAGTCTGGAATGTGCGAGAGGTGAGAAGTGGAGGATGATGTGGGGCATGTGTTTAGATGCTGGAGGAACGAGGTGCTGAAGAAGTTGGAGAGGAAACCAGAGGAGGCGGTGTATTGGGAAAACGTGGTGGAGATAATATTGAGGTGGGAGGAGTGGATGGAGGTATGTGGCTTAGTGGAGAGCATGATTAGGGGGAGAGAAGGACTCGATAAGGCATAAGAAATAGGAGTAGAAGTGATAGTTAGGGAGAAGACGACGGTGTGAGCGGAGAGTCCGACACTGTTTGGGTCCTGGACCCATTCGAACATGAGTTTCTCATCTCGATCCGAAAAAAAAAGATCTGTCCAGTCCGACTTTTACATGTAAGAAATAAGCATTAACTTCTCACCTTCTAGTACAAGAATCCGCCAAGCAGTGCACAGTTTTGCAGTTTTCTCTGCACATGGCTTCGTCTGTCAACCCCATTAGCTTTGCTTGCCTATCCAGCTCACAGTAGGTACCCTGTTAGCAGTCCTACTACGGCTTTGACTGTTCTCCTATCCTTGCTCATTAGGTCTTCTATACGTTTTGGCAAATGTCCTTCAATGAACTACTTCGCCTGTCTCTGTCCTGGTGTCCTACCACTATAGAGATTTCTGTGCTACCCACTTTTTTGTAGCCATTACATCCGCTTCTTCGTTGCCCTTATGTCCCTCGTGCCCTAGTACACAGGTCTTCTTTAACATACGCTCGCAATCCCATACTAGCTTGGAATTGACCTCTATGGACTATGGAATGGAGTGCAGCTTGACTGTGAAGATGACAACTGAACAGTTCTCTTCTATCTTTTAATTGTCGTTTCGGCTTTTACACCTACGTCTGCCTTGGAGCGGTCTGTACACCAAAGTGCCTTTTTTCGGTTCGAGATGGGAAACTCATGTTCGAATGGGTACAGGACCCAAGCAGTGTTGGATTCATCCCCAAGGGGATTCCTACCAACCAAACCCACTTCAAACTCGCCGTTACCCCCGCCTCGGAATCACGACCCATACTTCGACATGTTCTCCCAATACACCGCCTCCCCTAGTTTCCTCTTCAACTTCTTCAGCACTTCCTCGTTCCTCCAGCAACCTAACCTAACCTCAACTTCACACCTCTCGCACACTCCAGTCTCTCTCTTTCCAATCTTGTAGAGGTACCCATGTCCAGTGAACACCTGTGTCAAGAAGTAGTTCACCTCCCCGAATTTCCGGCCCATCCAATCTCTCCTATTCCCAATCGCTCATTTTACACCAAAGTGCCTTAGTTAAAGGAGACGTACCTGACAAAAGAGGCTATTTAATAGGAAATGTCCAAGTTAAACCTGCAGACAAATGGTATTTTATAATGAAGATCTTACTTGGAAATTTTGTGGTATGGGAACCAAGAACTCATCTGATCAGACTCTCAGGCATTAGATCGTAGAAGATGAAGAGTTTTGGGGAAACAAACATAGATCCTGAAATATACGGCCAATAGTCTGCAGTTATTTCGGCACGTGGAGCTACTTTACAACCTTTGGAGGACTTTGATTGGCAGTTAAAGATTGCCTGGATTGCTGGAGATGATATAGCAAGTGTTTTGGGTTGTGGCAATACTGTGAAATAATGCTTATAAGAATGTTGAAACTATTGATCATACTGCTAATATAATTTCGTAGTTTTTGTATTTTTCAAATAAATAAAATGAATAACCACGTTTTTCTTCAGTTAATGAAGAATCTTATCAAGAAACATATTTTTCATTTACGTCCGATACAGAAAGACGAAACAAATGTTTAGAAAATATATATCTTCACAGGTCATTAAATTTGAGTACTCGATTCAAAGGCGTGGAACATGTCAGTAGCACCAAACAACTTATCAACGTTTCCCAGCAATCGCTAAACACTTTTGGTGAGATTTTGGAACTCGTCAACACACTCGACTTAAGTAGTTTACACCACAAATAAATTTGAGATTATGATAAATTTAAATCGGTTAATATACGTGTCAGCACTAATACTAATAGTCGATTGGATAATACATTTATTACAGGAACAAAATTGATAGGTTTTAAAGATGAAATACTTAATATAGTAAAAACTATCGACATATTTAATTAAAAAGCTCTTGTTGTAGTCTACATATTTTTCTATAGTTGCAATAAAGCATTTTCCGCAGTTTCTAATCTCTGCTTATTCTAAAACTTCATTGTATGTAACTAAAATATAAAATTACATTCGACCTCAGCTCATTGATATCGGAAATAGGCATAGAAAACAGTCGACTTACGTAATCTAATCTCATAAGTCGTTATAGGAACGTGTAGGTAGGCACGCAATAAATTGATTAAAGTATAAAACTAGAAAGTCAATATCGTGAATCCTACATAATGTAAACAAATCTTGTTATCGGCTTCTTTAGCTTGTTACCATAGCTACTTAAGAGCACCATATACTGATTATGTCAATACGGGGTTATTAGATAATGTTATAATAACAACTAACTAAATAAATAAAAAAAGGTGAGCGGACCGTTGACAGAAGCTTGCTTCTTATGCACAATAGAGTGCGAGGTTGGGAAAACCATCAATAAAAAAACGCGCAATAGAATGCGATTTTGGGTATTACATTAGGCCCAGTACGTTCTACTAAGTTTTATTTTATATTTTGTTGACCATTTTTTCAAAATTTTGACAATTTTTGATAAGTATTGACTATTTTTTCAAAATTTTTGACCATTCTTTCAAAATTTTAACAATTTTTGACAGTTATTGACCATTTTTTCCAAATTTCTGACAATTATTGACCAATTTTGACAATGATTGACAATTTTTCAAAATTGTTGACAATAATTGTCAATTTTTAACAGTTTTTAACATTAATTGATAATTTTTGATAGTTTTTGACCATTTTTGACAATTTTTTACATTTCTTCAAAATTTTAGACCATTTTTCAAAATTATTGAGCATTTTTGATAATTATTGACAATTGTTGACAAATATGGACCATTTTTCCAAATTTTTGACCACTTTTGACAATTATTGACCATTTTTGACCATATTTCAAAATTTTTGACAATTTTTCAAAAACTTTAACGATTTTTGACAATTATCAACTATTTTTCAAAATTTTGACAATTTTTAAAAATAATTGTCCATTTTGACAGTTTTTGACAATTTTTGACCATTTTCAATAGTTTTTGAAAATTATTGGCGATTTTTGACAATTTTTAAAAATTTTTGACCATTTTTCAAAATTACTGACCATTTTTGATAGTTTTTGACAATTATCGACCATTTTTCAAAATTTTAACGATTTTTGAGATTTATTGACAAATTTTTGACAATTTTTGAGCATTTTTGACAGGTTCTGACAATTATTGACCATTTTTGACAACTTTTCAAAAATGTTGACCATTTTTAAAAAATTTTGACTATTTTTAACAATTATTGACCATTTTTGAGAGTTTTTTATAATTATCGACCATTTTACAAAAAATTTGACAATTTTTGACCATCTTTTCAAATTTCAACAATTATTGACAATTTTTGACAAATACTAACCAATTTCAACAGTTTTGACAATTACTGATAATTTTTTACAATTTTTCAAAAATTTTGTCTATTTTAGACCATTTTTCCAAATTTTAACAATTATTGACCATTTTTGACAATTTTTTAGCTTTTTGACAGGTTCTGTCAATTATTGACCATTTTTGACAATTTTTCAAAAATTTTGTCCAGTTTTCAAAAAATTTTTAACAATTATTGCCTGTTTTCGACAGTTTTTTATAATTATTGACCATTTTTTCCAATTTTTGACCATTTTTGACAGTTTCTGACAATTATTGAATATTTCTGACAATTTTTCGAAAATTTTGACTATTTTTCAAAAATTTCAACAATTTTAAACAATTATTGACCGTTTTTGACAGTCTTTTACAATTATTGACAATTTTTTCGAAATTTTAACATTTTTTGACCATTTTTCAAAATTTTTACAATTATTGACCATTTTTGACAATTTTTCAAAAATTTTGACAATCATTTACCATTTTTTCAAATATTTAACAATTTTTGACCATTTTTCAAAATTTTCATAATTTTTGATTGGTTTTGACAATTATTGACCGTCTTTGATAATTATTGACCGTCTTTGACAATTATTGACCATTTTTGATAATTTTTAATTTTTCCAGAATTTTAACCATTTTTAAAAATTTTTGACAATTATTGACCATTTTTTCAAAATGTTCACAAATATTGACCATTTTTGACAGTTTTTGACAATTATCGACCATTTTTCCAAATTTTTGAAAATATTTGGCAATTATTAACCATTTTTTCAATATTTTGACAGTTTTTGACAATTATTGACCATTTTTCCAAATTTTTGACCAGCCTTCTCAAAAGTCCTAAGTCGTGCAATAAGAAGCAAGCTTCAACAAGGGTTATTAATTTTTATGATTTGTCCCCAAAATATTTGATGACAAGCAGATCCAACTCATGTCCAAGAGCCAGGCGGTACTCCAAGATAACTCGAGCCAGAAAATGAGTCTAGATTGGTAGGAGATAGCATTTAACAACTCAGACTCTTTTGCAAAAGAGAGTCAATTTTAATCAAGACAGATTCTTGGTAAGGGAGCGCCGGGATGGTTAGGATAGCAGGAGGCATTGGACACATTCATATTTACCGCCAAATTAAAGAAGGAGTAAAAGCATAAACGTATTTAGAAACGCAATTGGATGCTCTTAGTATCTATCTAGATTGGAAGCAAGCATGTCGTATCGTTTTCGAACTACGTTGCGGGAGGGTATGGACAACTGCCCAAACGCTCCCGTAAGTGTCCTAACCCTCCCTAAATTATCAAATTGTTACAGGAAACATGCTTCATAAGCACAAAAGCTCGATAAATAGACTTTTTTCCGCTGAAGCCTTGCTTGAGGTATTATCCGGAAAATATTCTATTAGAAAAGCTGCCCAAGAAAAATCAACTCTAGCAAAAGAAGTTGGTATCGAAAATACGTCATTTTCTCCCCATTTCGTCACATGTCAAGTATTTTCTAATGAATTGGAATCCTCGCTTTCCTGCTACCTCAAAATGTGTTCAAATATGTACCACGGCTTAACGCCAAAAGCTACTCGCAGATTGGCATACGAGTTCGCAGAAAAAAATCATCTTAAATTTCCAGAATCTTGGAAAGCAAATAAATCAGCTGGAATGGTTCACCGGTTTTTTAAGTCGACAGTCAAAATTATCCATAAGATCTCCGGAAAACCCAAGATTAGCCAAGTTTTAATAAAACTACGGTCGGGATATTTCAAGATAAGTTAGAGGAAGTTCTGAAACTGAATAGCACTTCCTCCAGTATGGGTATTTCCGAGAAAAAAATTTAATAAACATCGAATGTTGAATGGTGTTCCAGAAGAGTATGGTGCAACTGGCTTACTTCATTCGTCTGGATGGATGACCAGTGATAATTTTTTAAAGGTTTTAGAACACTTTGCAGCTAATGTTCGTTGTTCTCATGAACGTCAAGTCCTTCTCATAATGGAAATCATGAATCCCATTTATCTGTGCCTGCAATTGTTTACTGCAAAGGAAATTGGATTACAATTTTAACTCTTCCAATAAGTTACAGCCATTAGATAGGACTGTGTTCGGCCCAATCAAGAGATGTTTCAACCAAGGAGTAGATGACTGGATACTCGCTCATCCAGGACAGACAATATCCATTTATGATCTGGCACCTATCTGCATGAAAGCTTGGGATCGGTCTGCTACTCCCTCCAATATAAAATCTGGATAAAATATTTTTAGTGAAGAAGACTTTATTTGCTCATTTGTTACAGACAGGGTAGCAATAGAAAAATACTTCAACAATGTGACTCTGCCAAATGAGGTTTCAAATAAAAATCCAGATTTATCACAGCACAAGAGCAAAAGTTTCTATCTCCATCCAAAATAAGACAGTATCCAAAAGCTCTCGAAAAAAAGACAACTAGAAAAGGACCAGTGAAGAGGACATCTATAATTGAAACCGATACTCCAGAACGCGTTAAAATTGAAGGAAAAAGAAGAAGAACGCACCAAAAATTGATCAAAATAAAATAGAGAAGGTAAAGAAAAAATGTATGAGCGAATCTGGTTCTTCCAATGAAGAAGAAGTTATTTACAAAGACTCATCTTCATAGTTAGATTTGAAAGAAGATGATCTCGCCAAACTTGCAGTTGACAATTTTGTAATTTGCAAGGTGTTTGGAGAAAAATCTGCTAGACATTATGCTAGGCATTATGAGCACAACCCAAATATATGAATGAATGAATATGCAGCTAAAATAGAAGAGGTCGTTGAGGATGTCATCAATGTGAAATTTTTAAAAAAGCAAATGGGTTCCAACCGGTTTAGATTTAGTGAAGAGCCTCCAGCACTTGTGTCATATGAAGAAGTTGTTTTGAAACTACCAAATCCATTGACAGACCGAAGAGCCAGATATTTGGACACAGTTGGGGAGATATCCTCCCAGCGGTCCCCTATACCAAAAATGGTAGTACTATAAAGAACTGGACCAGGGAGCAGCACAAAATTACTGGGTAGAAATCCCAAGACAAATGCATTGGGAAACCTTCATGAAAGAACGTATGTCTGGAACGTACAGTAGAGCTGCTCCCACTTTGCAGGAATTATAACAGGTTTCAAGACTGTTTTGCGAAATAGAGGCTTGTCATATATTAGTTGTCCAGCTTTAGCCTTCCTTCTCAAGTTCTCCAGGATTTCTTGAATATATAATATTTTAAATAAAATAGGACACATTGTTCATAGGAAAAAGTTTCGAATTTGTCCTTTCCAATTTTAACTACACTCTGTGCATCTTTATACAGGGTGTTTCCAAAGTAATATGAATATGTGGGCGATTCGTCGTTCAAGGTATTACTTTTATGTTTATGTTTATCTCAAGGTCATTGCTTCTTTAATAAATAATATTAAAGCCATTCTACTACTTAGTGGTGTAGTTACTCTGCCATTCTTTCTGGTCTAAGCCCTACTAGATCTTTCCAATGGTCAGATCTTCTCTTTTTCGGCTTCGCCAATTTCTTCCAATAGTACATTGGAGCTGATACCGCAAAAGGTCTCCGTCTCCCAAAACGGTGTTTCAGCCTCCCTCTTTTCTGGTTCATCTACTATTTCATTTCCTTCTATTCCAGAACACACGATGTTGTTCTCACCTAGTTCATTGAGTTTGCCTAGGCATTCCCTTACCATTTAGGAACTAATCCCAAAACAACTTAGTGCTTTAATGGCTGCTTGACATTATGATAATCCTTTGCCTTCTATATCTTGAACTAGTCACACTGTTTTCTGCTTGAAAGATACTCGGGGTTTTTCCCAAGCTTTCAGTGTTTGGTTACTGGCCCGTACACTCCTATCCCAGTCCTTTCTATCGCTTTGGAGCCGCCTGTATACCATTGAATAGCATTCTTTCCATGTCTGGTGATGGTGTTTGGATCCCATTCCTTCCCAACATAAGAAAAGTAAATACAACTAAAGCTAATGTTACGAAAGAAAATTGTTAATAAACTAAATTATTATTTTTTGTATTTAATTGTTGTAGCGTTTAGGTCCAATCTGATAGCTAGCACAAGTGATCCAGTTTACCGTCCGACATTGTCCTGGCGTGATATAATATACTTCATTAAATTAAACACAGGTAGGTACAGTCTAAACAAGTGTTTGGTTTCGATTACCACTGGCTAAAGGCGGAGTTTTATCCGAAGTTCGACCACACCTACTGCCAACCTGTTCTAAAAAAAATCGTCTTGTTAACAAGGTGGACTCGATATAAAGATGGCCGCTGACGCCACAGTAGTCTGAATAATTTTTTTTCTTACTCTTTATTTTAATTGGTGTTAAAACTGATGCAAAAGTCGTTAAGATATACCCGTGAACGTGCCTTGTATCGTTTATTGGTGATTTAACTAAATGTCGCTTCTTTATTTTAAATTTATTATACTTGTTTACATAATTCCAAGTTTTATGGAACTAAAAGTTGTTTTATGGTTCGTTGCTTTATGAAAATATTTACTTATTCGTATGGAAAAGCCGGCTGGTACTGATTGCTATTGGATCACGTCAAAATGTATTCCAGTGATCTAGTAGGACATTATAAAACTCGTTTGCCGCTTACAACCCTTTGCATTATGATTATTAACATGAAAGAAAATTTATTTATTAATTCACCAAGTTTGACGTTTGTAGGTAGCGATTTTTCTTAAATATGCTTAAAACACTGACTGACTGAACTGAATGTCTTCTTCATAGCTTCAAGAGAGATTTTCGGTAGAAACATCTCGGAAAAAATGTATGTATCTATACAGATAGCATACAAGCACTATACTAGCCATGAAGAGACCACTTATCATATCAGGGTCAGTACTAAAATGTCACTGTCGTTGACCAAAGGCCATGGTAAGTTTAAAGGCACCACCCTTCCAACTTTTCAGATCAGAAACACCGACTTAACAGCGTCATCTTTTGGATAAAAGTGAATTAGTTTCTATAGTATGCGTTTGGCAGGAGAGTTTCTGGAGACCCTGTATTTGAATAATTTTACGGATACCTTAATTAATATCTCGTGTATTCGTTAAACCTTTCCTGTATCATTAATTTTTCCGGTTTAACGCCAATATGTGGAATTTTTATTAAAAGTGACGTTGGTGCAGACCGGCACATAAAACTCATTTTATTTCCAAATAAAACATGTTCATTTTCTATCGACTTGTCATATTCATAGTCTGTAAATGAATGCAAATAAATTTTGTACGAACATTAACGCTTAAATTGCATTCGAATTTTATTAATCGGTAATATTTATGTTTTCATTTACAATCTACTGCGATAAAAAGAGAGAAAAAAGTACATAGAATATTTCGCAACTTGGTAGGTAATTCTTACTAATTGCCTTCATGAATGCATGCACATAAACCACACAGTCGACGCTTTGTACTGATCCGATATTTTCTGAAGTAGGCGTACCATTTATATCTGTTACTCTTTACTCTTTCATCCACTTGACATATTTTTAGACGCATTATTAGATTTCTGCTTCTGCTCCGACTATCACCGACACAAACTTCAAATCGCCACTATTCACTCCAATGTTCACTCCTATTCCACCTCTTCATATCCCAATTTCGATGGTCTTTAACCCATTTCAACCTACCTCGCTCCTGTTTCAGAGTCAATAACAGTTTTTCTTTAGCCGCCACATAAGAAAAAAATAATTAACTTTTGCTACTTTAGTTTCAACTCAAAACGCTTATCTAGTAAACCTGGAAACACCCTGTAACATGTCTATCGACTTTTAAATTTATATCGCAAATCTTTCTCTAATTCCCGCTCGTCGTCTCATTAGCCACTCCAATCTTCAACCCTGACCATAAGACAATTGACGTCTGCCAACGGTCGCTTCCATTTTTCCACTTCTTCGAGGAAAAACCTCCTTTTTTTATCGCTTTCATATCTTTCCTATCTAAATTGCTGTGGTAAACACAGCAGCCAGTATACGGTGGACAACTAAGTAGCTGCTGGATACCATTAACTGCTAGGAGATTATTAAGACACCTCAAAGATACCTCCAGGTATTGCCTTTCTAAGAATGTCACAAACTAACAGTTTACTCACACACACACACATGCGAGATGAGCCCGTCCCTCCCAGGATGCATCACTCTAAGCGCAATAGATCTCGGGGAGAACTCCCTCCAACCCCCATCACATCCGATGGGTCCTCATCGTCCCCAGCCAAATGACTGCTGGCTGTGGTTGGGCTTTCTTATACTTGGCTGTGCAACCGCGGTGGTTATTTCTTCGTCGATCTTCAAGTTGCTTTTGTCTTCCGTTGTGTGTTTATTTGCGCTGCCTCTATAAGGGGCGCAACTTTAGCCGACGAACTGCGGCTAAAAACGACCTTATAAAGTGGATCCACTTGTTTTTGCTGTCCTAGTTAAAATCTCGACTCATCTTTTTATGGATGAGCCGGGTCTTCTCGTAGGTGGGTCTTCTTTTCTTGAGATTTCTTACAAGTGACTTTAGGCCATTAGCTGAGCTAATAGACTTGTCACCTGCTCGTTAATCTATTGCTTCGTCGTCGTTGTTTTGTTGGTTGCAGCTTGGGCGTAGCTGACTCCTAGTTTCGTCATTTTTGGGACTGTTTTCCTTGTCTTCAAGTTGTTTGGGGTCTGTGGGCATCCTCTGCAGTTCGCCGGGTGTTCTCCTTGGCAGTTTGCGCAAGTGGCTGGGTTGTTCTTGGTTTGATCAGTGTGGTCCTCCGCACTTCACGCATTTGGTGCTTATGCTGCATGTCGTCTGTCCGTGGTGGAATCCTTGTCAGATGTAACACTGAGTCGACCCTTTTCTCTTCCCATCTTATCCTCACGATCTGTATGTGTTGAATTTTCCTTATTTCGTCCTTCTCTTCTACTTCGAGCTCTACCATGTAGATGGGTAGTAGTTGCCTCTCGCCAAATCTGGTTGATCTTCCCTATCTTGACTCCTTCTTTCTCGATTTCCTCCTTTATTTATTCTGTATCTTCGCAGCTTGTCAATCCTCGGATTGCTTTTCTTTCTTCTTGTGGCATATACGTATATCACTCCACTTCTTTTCTGTCTTCTCTCAGGTACCTGGTTAGGTGCCTGTAGATCTCTGGTCCTATGCAGGGTATCTTTACTCCGAGTCTTTCTCGGATTGTGATGTATCTCGTTCGGATTCCCTGTCTGTGTATTTCCTTCCTCACGGAGCTCCAGTGGTGGACAGTCCTGAGGATATGACGGGTGGTGGTCGGTGTGTTTTCGTCTTCTGGTTTTCTTTGATCCATAATTTCTTCTTCGTAGGCTTTCCTTTCCGTGGCTTCTTTTCGCTGTTCCTTTTGGATCATCTTCATGGATATCACTTCCGTGAAATCCATATCCTCGTTTTCTTCTTCTTCTTCTTCTTGGGAGGATTCTTCCATCGTCTTTGCCATGTTCTCCAAGGTTTTACGTAACAGTTTATTCGATGTCCTTCTTCTACATTTGCAAATAATTGTTATCCTTGTGAATAAATTAAGCAAGGATTAAAAAAGTATACGAGCTCAGTGAACTGTTTGAGGTTAAGCAATACTTTCCAATAATATATTCGACATATGTAGTTAGCATATCCAGCATGTTTATGAAGCCATAGACAACATCTGCGAGGGTCGTAACTGTTGGTCCCCAACACCTCCTTAGGTCGTCAATTATTAAATATGAAGTCGTGTATGCTGTTCCCTTCGACAATAACCCAACTAAACGATATGCAGCTATGTTAATATATGTAAATTTATATTCAATATGTGCGAAATATTCTTGCCAGCAGTCGTTTTATTAATTTTATTTGACAACTTTTTAGGTCGGTTGCAATTATTGTTCGGAATTTATTTGTACTTAATTTTTATAAAACTAACTAAACTAAAAGTCAAGTTCAAAAATAGTGGATTTATGTTAAAAATTATCAACCGTTACTTATTTGCTTATCTGACTAGTTTTTTGTTCCTAGAAATTTGCCTAGGCGTAAACTTGGTGCGGATGAAGCTATAGTGGTACGATTGAGGCGGGTCGTCTTCAGAAAGAAGTTGCGGACGTTTTCCAAGTCAGTGAAAGTGTCATCTCGCGGTTTCTCCATAGATATCGAGCAACAGAGAAATACCTAGAAGTGGTTATCCCTCCCTAACAACATCATTATCTAACAGTGAAGTGAATACTCGTAGAGCGACTTTCGATTGCTTCCGGTGTTTTGGTTTCAATTGAAACAGATGAGTCTCACAGATGAGTTTAGAGCCCAGAAACTGGAGAGCAGTGCAGGAAGTTGATCCGTTTAGAGGTGGTACAGCTGCTGTTTGGGGAGGCATTTCTTTTGATAGGTATACAGGACAGAGGGTGGACTGGCAGCAGCGGTGCTGTCAAGATCCTTCCCATGCGACGCGACGGCTAGAGACAAGAACAAATGCTGAAGAGGTGCGACCAGAGAGGAAGTACAGGAATGGATGGAGAGGGAAATGCAAAGAAGGTGGGAGGAGTATGAGGGCGCTCTAAAAGGAGCGATTGGGAATAGGAGAGATTGGATGTACCGAAAATTCGGGAAGGTGAACTACTTCTTGACAGAGGTGCTCACTGGACATGGATCGGGTATCTCCACAAGATTGGGAAAAGAGGGACTGAAATGTGCGAGAGGTGTGGAGTGGAAGATGATGTGGGGCATGTGTTTAGATGCTGGAGGAACGAGGAAATGCTGAAGAACTTGGAGAGGAAACTAGGGGAGGCGGTGTATTGGGAGAACATGGTGGAGATAATGCTGAGGATGGAGGAGGAGGAATGGATGAAGGTAAGTGGTGTGGTGAGACTGATTAGGGAGAGAGAAGGACTCGATATGACATGAGAGGTAGGAGTGATAGTTAGGGAGAAGACGACGGTGTGAGCGGAGAGTGTGCGAGGAACTCTCTCTCGAAGTATGCTAGGGTAGTGATTCCGAGGCGGGGGTAACGACGAGTATGAGGTGGGTCTGGTTGGTAGGCATCCCCTTGGGGATGAGTCCAACACTGTTTGCGTCCTGGACCCACTCAAACATGAGTTTCCCATCTCGACCCGAAAAAAAATTGTTTGATGGGAGCATGACTGCGCAATTTTACGTACAAGTTATTAACAATGTTATATGTTTGTTCAATGCTTCTATTGGACCAACTTTCTTCTTTTTAGACGATAATTCTTGACCGCGTTGTGCAAAAGTAGTTGAAGACGCTTTGGACTTCCTTGGCATTGCCCCCTCAATCACCGACCTCAATCCCAACTAGTATACTTGGGACCAACTACAAGGAGTCTTGAATTCTCATGAATCACTCCCACAAACATTCCAAGAACTTAAGACAGCTTTTGCCCCAACTTGTGAGAAAAATCGACCAAGGCTACTTCAACGACCTTATTGAAAGTATGCAGAGGCGTTGATTGGCTGTAATAGATATTGGAGGAAACCATACCCGTTATTAACCTCAAATTGTGGTTTTTGTTGTTCAAATCTGCAAACGTAAAAGGGCAAGCGGCGTAGTAGAGAGCATGGTTAGGGGGGGAGAAGGACTCGATATGGCATGAGAGGTAGGAGTGATAGTTGGGGAGAAGACGACGGTGTAAGAGGAGAGTGTGCGAGAGACTCTATCTCTCGAAGTATGCTAGGGTAGTGATTCCGATGCGGGGGTAACGACGAGTATGAGGTAGGTTTGGTTTGGGGATGAGTCTGTTTGCGTCCTGGACCCATTTGAACATGAGTTTCCCATCTCGAACCGTAAAAAAGTGCTTTATGAGAGCACGACTGCGCAATTTTACGTACAAGTTATCAACAATGTTATATGTTTGTTCCATGCTTCTATTGGACCAACTTTCTTCTTTTTAGACGATAATTCTTGACCGCGTTGTGCAAAAGTAGTTGAAGACGCTTTGGACTTCCTTGGCACTCCTCATTTGGCATTGTCCCCTCAATCCCAACTAGTTTACATGGGACCAACTACAAGGAGTCTTGAATTCTCATGAACCACCCCCACAAACATTCCAAGAACTTAAGACAGCTTTTGCCCCAACTTGTGAGAAAAATCGATCAACGACCTTATTGAAAGTATGCAGAGGCGTTGATTGGCTGTAATAGATAATGGAGGAAACCATACCCGTTATTAACCTCAAATTGTGGTTATGCTGTTCAAAACTGCAAACGTAAAAGGGCAAACAATCGCTTAAATAAAAGAAAAAACAGTCACTTGGTGACCAAAAATCGGAATTTGTTGAAATATGATATTCACTACATACGTATTCACCCTTAATATTAATAACAAATCTGTCAAAAAATGGAGTAATATTTGATGGTGATCGATTCACCCTATTCGACAAAATGTTTTATTTGAGTGGATATTTTGGAAAGAATCAATCAAATCCGATGGAATGTCAGTACAAAGAATTGTCCTTTGAAAATGCCCATCATCAGGAACAGGATCGTGTGATGTTAAGAAGATGCGATCGCGAGTTACTTGGTCCTGCTGTCTGGCCAGACTGACGCCAGAGTTCGTGTTTAGACCAATTATAACACCTTTAACAACTAAATGACCGCGATGGGCATCTTTTCTTGACAAAAAAAAGGTACGGCAGTAAAAGTTAATGTTTATTTAAGAGACGTAGTTTACATCAGTATCATTTAACTAAGGATTCGAGGAGAGTGGACGGGACTTTTGTCAATGAGACGGGTTTCAGTTGACGAAGGCGCTTGTATCGAGAAAAAGAATAAACGGCAATTTCATCAGATAAACCGTATCTAATCAATTATTTCTTTCACGATTCAGATTATTTGGAACTAAAATATTTACAGTGGCTACCAAGCAGTATTTCAAAGTAATATAGTAAATGGAGTTCATTTTCGCAAGTAATATCATAAAGGCATCTAAGTTATTTTTCCGAAAAAAATCGAAAAAACACGTTGCTAAGTAATATTTTAACAAGGAGGATGAGTGCTGGTGGTAACCAAAATCCGAGTCGAAGACGAGGATTTTCGCACCTGCACAAATGCATTTTGTTAAAAAAATATTACTCTGCATTGTGTTTTTTCGATTTTTTTTCACAGGAAAAACTAAATGCCCGAATGGTATTTGACAATACTATTTCATGAGTAACAGATTATGGGTCCAGCTGTATAGAGTGAGATGCTCGAGAAGTGGCTGCTGGATCTTCTGGTCATCAAGTGTGTTGGGGTGATGTGCCTTATTAGCTGATCTCAT
Source organism: Lochmaea crataegi (assembly GCA_947563755.1). NCBI lineage: Eukaryota > Metazoa > Arthropoda > Insecta > Coleoptera > Chrysomelidae > Lochmaea > Lochmaea crataegi. The sequence continues at coordinate 4,391,516 of OX387433.1, read as the reverse complement.
ATCAACACATAGCCTTATTGTGTCTTTTGGGACTATAACTATTGATGGAGTAGCACCAGTAGATTTTTCGATGCTTCTAATATGTTCAACTCTTCTTCAAGTTTTGTTGGAATAAGGTAGGGAATTCTTCTATGCTTCTGCGCAATAGCTAGCTAAATTTGAGTCTATGTGTAGTTTAATCTCACAGTTCATTAACCGATACCTGTACAAATTTCTGGGTAATTATTTTGGACATATTTCGTGTTGATAACTGTTTGAGTAACGTTATTGGTGATTTTTTTTTCAATTTATTGGCAGCACAAAATGCATATCTGAGCAGTTGTTAAATAAGTTTTGAAAACGTTTTAATGCCGATCAAATTTACAGAGCTACCTGTGTCTATTATAAATTTTATAACATTATTGTCAACTTTAATATCAGTAGTAGGTACATATCAGTTTCTCTATTTACAACATTTACTTGAAATGAGTGCTCAGAGCTGCTATCACCATCTATAAAGGCATTGCTGTTTCCCTGTTTATTGTTCCATGGTTTTTTGTATTTGATTCAATATTTTGAAACTGACTTTGTTGAAGTTTTTACTTTGTTATGCAACATTTTAAGAAATGACCTTGCTTGGAGCAAGAATGGCAAGTACAGCATTTCTTGTTGGACACTCTTGTCTTCTGCCTGCATAAAATAAAAATGTGTGTTAAGTTTTGCTTTGGCTGTCTCACAGCAGGTTAAAGGGGGAGTAGAAGGGGAAGGATCAGGAAGAGAGCAGTAAATATCAAAAACCTCCTCACCTGCACAATGCAACAGCATCTCCTCTTTTCTTTGTTCTTCATTTATTCCAGCAGCGATTAGGAAGTTGTCGAACCTTTTCAACTATTTCTACCATCGGGCTCCAATGTTTTCCATGCCATTATGTATATTAAATGTGTACTCGTCGCCAAAATGTAATGTTTATGTTTGTTCAATAAAGATTATTAATCAAGTTTTTTTTAACTCCAACTTTATTCTGTTTTCTGAAATTCGTACAAAACTATTGCGCGCGTTCTTCACCATATGTAATTAAAAATTGCGCGTTTGTGATTGGTGGAAATTAAGACGAGGGAAATAATCAGTTAATATTTTTTCAACTTCTTTGTTGAACTTTAAACCAGTTGTGTGTGGTCTGTATATCTTTATAGTATACAATTATTCCTCCAGTAATTTTACAAATAATAAATTAAGTGATTCAGATCCGACTTAATTGTTTTGGCAACAACTGTAACTGTTAGTCTATTTGCACGTGCTATAAATTTTCTAGTACGGACACTAATTGGGACATTTATTAAAACGATTGCTATATTTTATTTTCATCATTTGCAATTGTAAATCGTACACACTAAATTGATCGCATATCGTGTATCTAATCGTATATTAATCGAAAATTAGATTGTATTATATATCAATTAACTTGTTTGAATCAAAATATTCCTAACCTAACTATAACAGTTTAAGTTTTGGGTATTTTCTGACAATTCGAGGTACATCTTTGAACGAAGCTGACTGAAACTTTGGCGTCAATAACTTCAATTGTATATAATAAAATGTGTAAAAAATTTGTTTGGTTCCACACCTGACCTGATTTTAATATTAGCCAAAAGCGATAAATGCAAATATAAAAGTATTCTTATACCCCCTTACATCTACGATTTATAGCCACTAAATTTAACGTAGTTTCCGAAGGTTATGACTTAAAGGCGGTAAGTGCGATTTATGAAGTCTTACGACACGTGTAATTGCAAAATATACGGTGGTTTTTCCACTGTAAAAACTAAATTCTGTGATGTTTACGATCGTAAATTATGTTCTCTATACTCAGACTCTCACTAATTAATGCATATTTCAAATTTTAATTGAGACGTTCAAAGCGATTCTAAATGTTTCATCAACGTATATTAATTTAAATTACTGTCTTATTTTATGTTAGTTATCCGCAATATGCACTAATTATTTATAAATTTATATAATTTATACAAATATATATACTGTGTTCATTTTAAAAGGACCCACCCTTAATATTTCAAAAATGGGACATATTAGAAGGAATTGCCGAAACATGTCAACTTCTAAGGAGGACACTTTTTGGCGCTAATGTCATAAATGTCAGATTCACCCCCTCCCTTCTGGAGATACCCCTTACATTTTTTCAAATGGCATTAGGTATCAAGTCATACCTCATTTAAAAGGTCTGGTAAATCTCTATTCAATCATTTTGTTTTGCCTTTGATACGAGCCTTCCATTGTTATTTAATCGTTGTTTAAAATTGGCTCTTTTTCAGCTTTTATTGCCTGAATGTTAACGGTGGTCACTTTGTACACATGATTAAATAGCAGTTTTTACTTGTTAACAGTTGTCTTTTTACTATTTGTAAATTTTTTATTCTTTAAAGAGTCTTTCTATCATAACACAATACGAGGGCATACGAAAAATTGAAAGAGAGCCAATTTTAAACAACGATTAAATAACAATGGAAGGCTGGTATCAAAGGCAAAACAAATTGATTGAATAGAGTCCTTTTAAATGAAGTGTGACTTGATACCTAATGCCATTTGAAAAAATGTAAGGGGTGTCTCCAGTAGGGAGGGGGTGAATCTGACGTTTATGACATTAGCGCCAAAAAGTGTCCCCCTCAAGTTAAAAGTTGATGTGTTTCGGCATTTATTTCTAATATGTCCCATTTTTGAAATATTAAGGGTGGGTCCTTTTCAAATGAACACAGTGTATATACACTTTTTTTTCGCGATATCCTCGATGTACCGAGTGTTCCAATATGAATGGCTCTCGACCATATATCAATAAATTTCTCATATTTTTGTCAAGATATATTTCCATTATCCTCAGTACTCATTCTAATAGAGTATGTCATTTTGACACTAACAATGAAATCCATAATGTCAATTTGTATGAAATTTTCTGACTCCACAATTTCTCCATCTCTAATCAAGTTTTCTATTACTCTTGAAGTACTGCAGGAGACTTCTGGCTTCGTTATGTTGTATAAAATTTTATTTGCAGCTTACTTTTTATTGTTTATTGTTAAAGTGTCGTTTTTCACTCATGCAATTGTCAATTTTTCCATTCGTGAAAAAAAGCACCACTTTACGCACTTGTTGCATAAATATTAAAGCATCTGTCAAACATTCCTGTCTATTTCTTTTTGTCAAATGCCTTTGGAAAACTGATTGGTCACATGGAATATTTTTTAAAAAGTGGGAATTTTTTCAGTCAAGTGAATTAATGTAACATATTTTTATAAAAGTTTTTTTTTATACTTGACTTTGAGTGTACCGCCTCGAGGTGGTGGTATAATTAAACGGGTCCAGTCAACGATTACACGAAACGACCCATCGTAAATCTCTCCAAAAAATCCCTTCTTTCTATTCAACACTGAATAATCCTTTTTTGCAGCGGGCCCTATTTTTTTTCTCGTGAAGACACCTTATACTTTCGGTCGCTGGTTCGATGTGATTTTCGTGTTCGGTCCTTATCTGGCGAGAGATCTAAATCTCGAAATATCACCGATATCTTTGTTTTTATACCGACCATTGGCGCCACATACCTTCATTAGCTGGTAGACGATCGTGTGTCAACCGTACTGGTATTAAATTGATGGACACTAATAATCTGTGTTGTAGATAAGGCTCTAAACAATTAGGCTATTAGGATTGGTTTAAATTGGGACTGTCCGATGGTTCAGGCTTTAATTAATTTACTGGTTATCATTTTAAATGACGAAAGTATTCTCAAATGACCACCAGTCGACTAGGAAAAAAATTACAAGAGCATAACTTGAAGGGTTTCCATTTTATGGTTCAAAAATGTAAAAGTGGTAATGAAACAAAAAGGTACTCATAGCTCGACTAATTGAAAAGATAGAACGTTCTAGACTTGACCAATCGATTTAGGGGACAATTTTACATATTTAAGTGAATTTTGAGTCGATATTTCCAAGCAATAAGGGAGTTAGGAAGAAGCAATTTATATCGCGAAATATTTCCATACCTACCCCTTGGTTCTAAATTTTCGAAAAAAAAAATAAGAAAAAAGCTAAAAATTCGTAATAAGGGGTTTTTTGGAACGAGAAAGCGACTGACACAGTCAGTTTTTTAATAAAATCATCATTTCGCCTTCAAATTGAGTTATGAAATTTTCGAAAATCCACTTTTCAAAACAAAAGATGATCATAACTCGACTAATTGAAGAGATAAAACGTTCTAGTCTTGACCAATCGATTTGGGGGACAATTTTACATATTTAAGGAAATTTTGAGTCGATATTCCCAAGCAATAAGGGAGTTAGGAAGAAGCAATTTATATCGCAAAATATTTCCATACCTACCCTTTGGTTCTAAATTTTCGACAAAGAAATATGAAAAATGCTCAAAATTCGTAATAAGGGGTTTTTGGGAACGGGAAATCAACTGGCATAATCAGTTTTTGGATAAAATAATCCTTTCGCCTTCAAATAGAGTCATGAAATTTTCAAAAATCCACTTTTCAAAACAAAAGATTCTCATAACTTGACTAATTGGAGAGATAAAACGTTCTAGTCTTGACCAATCGATTTAGGGGACAATTTTACATATTTAAGGGAATTTTGAGTCGATATTTCCGAGCAATAAGGGAGTTAGGAAGATTTATATCGCGAAATATTTCCATACCTACCGCTTGGTTCTAAATTTTCGACAAAAAAATATGAAAAATGCTTAAAATTCGTAATAAGGGGTTTTTTGGGGCGAGAAATCGACTGACACAGTCTGTTTTTTGATAAAATAATTCTTTCTCCTTCAAATTGAGTCATAAAATTTTCCAAAATCCACTTTTCAAAACAAAAAATACTCATAACTCGATTATTTGCAGAGATAGAACGTTCTTGTCTTGACCAATCGATTTAGGGGACAATTTTACATATTTGAGTGAATTTTGAATCGATATTTCCAAGCAATAAGGGAGTTAGGGAGAAGCAATTTATATCGCGAAATATTTCCATACCTACCCCTTTGTTCTAAATTTTCGACAAAAAAATATGAAAAATGCTCTAAATTCGTAATTAGGGGTTTTTTGGGTCAATAAATCGACTGGCATAATCAGTTTTTGGATAAAATCATCCTTTCGCCTTCAAATAGAGTCATGAAATTTCCAAAAATCCACTTTTAAAAACAAAAGATGCTCATAACTCGACTAATTGGAGAGATAAAACGTTCTAGTCTTGACCAATCGATTTAGGGGACAATTTTACAAATTTAAGTGAATTTTGAGTCGATATTTCCAAGCAATAAGGGAGTTAGGGAGAAGCAATTTATATCGCGAAATATTTCCATACCTACCCCTTTGTTCTAAATTTTCGACAAAAAAATATGAAAAATGCTCTAAATTCGTAATTAGGGGTTTTTTGGGTCAATAAATCGACTGGCATAATCAGTTTTTGGATAAAATCATCCTTTCGCCTTCAAATAGAGTCATGAAATTTTCGAAAAACTGCATTTTCAACATAAAAAGTCTTGTAAATACCAGCAAACTATGAATTTTGAACAGCTCACCAGATTGTGACGATAGAATAAAAATATGTAATGGAAAATATAATTTTATCAGGAAAGCAGCTCCTACTTTAACGAGGGCCGCTAATAAACATCAATGAAGCAGTCAAAAGCTTATATCAACAAAGAAAAGGGGGAGAGAAAGTCAGGGATATAGACACAATCTGTGAGAGACTTTTAATTATGAGATATAAGAGTAATGTCAACACACTCCACCGATACGGGTTATATAGCGAATTAATTAATATACAGTCCTGTCTACTTTGTCCTAAGTAATGTTTAATAGTTGTGATTCATGCTTTCGCTTTTGATGATGTTTGAACAAACTGTAATTAAAATGGTAATTCCCTTCTTTTTCATAATTGAACTAAACGATAAATTTTTTTAACTTATATATACAGAGTGTAACAAAAAGATTGGTCATAAATTATACCACTTAATCTGGGATCCAAAAAAAAACAATTTCCATTCCATGAATTATTTGTAACATGATTTACCAGTAAATAAACATATGTTGCTAAATTATTTTAATTTTCAGGACTAAATAATTGCCAAGAAGTTCCAGAATTAATAATTCCCAATCCCTTGGCAGAACTCCATCCAGCAAAGTCTATTAGACTGTGGTATGTGGGTCCGCCGCAAACCACATCCTGACATGGATGATACCGACGCCTGCTTGGAGCCTTGTTTTGGAACAGTAATTATTATTCATAAAGCCCTGACCGTGCTGACCGTCGGTCTCCAAGCCTTGTCCAAATTAATATCGCCCACTTTACATGAATGTTCACGGATTAAGGATCAACTTGCTTAATGTTAAGCTCCTGACTCGTAGTAGTTACATTCACTATTTTCATCAAATTTTAACATTTTTACTTCCAAACATTAACAGTCCAGTTTTATCTTGTTAGTTTTTCATTAATACAGTCATTTGGTAGTATTACCAGGAAAATTTTCCAGGGGTTTCGAAAATTGGTAATTTTATAGATTTTGACAAGCTATTTCCGAATTTCTACTTTACCACCTCGTATCTTCGCCAATAGCGTCTCCACATTTGAAAAATGGCAGTTAAAAACAGTTTTTTTGACAAAAGCTCTTTTCCGAATCATCTTACAATGAAAATAATTTTGGCGATACTCGACACTAAACAGAGTTTACACTCACTACACCAAAAACACTCCACGCGTTTCGATGACCAAGTTATCTTCTTCAGAAACTGAAGGTAGACTGAAACAGTTAGTTTCAAGTTCAGGAAAAAATTAGTTTTTTCCTTACTTCACGGAAACACTGTATTTATCATCGACTGGAACGAAAAATACCACAGCATGTGTTCCCCTTAACTTGCGTTAAATGTAATAAATTTGAAATCAACCAACAGACCATTAATCATACATGTACGTCATATCTAGATATCTCGCAAAAATCTGTAAAGGATCTTTACCAATAGTCCTTTATGAAAGGAATATAAATCTTGTATTCTACGCTTAGGAACTTGTAGTTGACAGAATCTCTTAAGATAATGTGTAAAAAAATCTACACTATTTAATATAAAGCAAGAATACTTTATAAAAAGAGAATTTGCTTAAGGCCGCACGGCAGAAGTGAAAACTTAATTGTTGACAATTATTGACCATTTTTTCAAATTTTAACAAGTATTCACCATTTTTGACAATTATTGACCAATTTTGACAGTTTTGACAATTATTGATCATTTATGAAAATTTTTCAAAAATTTTAACTATTATTGGCCATTTTTGACAGTTTCTGATAATTATTGACCATTTTTGAAAATTTTTAACTATTATGGACCAATTTTTGACAGTGTTTTATATTGCATCAAAACTCTCCTGATACCGACGACCGACAGAACATTGGACATGACGCTTCTAATGTGATCACTTGGTATGAGGTGTCTGGTGCCTACCTGAAAACTCCCCTTTTTCCGACTACTAAGTTTTATTTTATATTTTATTGACCATTTTTTCAAAATTTTGACAATTTTTGATAATTATTGACCATTTTTTCAAAATTTTAGACCATTTTTCCAAATGTTAACTACTATTGACCATTTTTGACAATTTTTGAGCTTTTTGACAGGTTCTGACAACTATTAAGCATTTTGGACAATTTTTCAAAAATTTTTAGAATTTTTAACAATTATTGACCATTTCTGACAGTTTTTTTATAATTATTGACCATTTTTCAAATATTTTGACAATTTTTAACCATTTTTGAGAATTTTTTGAAAATTTTGACCATTTTTCAAAATGTTTGACAATTTTTGGCCATTTTTTCAAATTTGAACAATTATTGACCGTTTTTGACAATTATTGACCAATTTTAACAGTTTTGACAATTACTGATCATTTTTTACAATTTTTCAAAAATTTTGACTATTTTAACCATTTTTCCAAATTTTAACAATTATTGACCATTTTTGACAATTTTTCAGCTTTTTGACAGGTTCTGACAATTATTGACCATTTTTGACAATTTTTCAAAAATTTTGTCCAGATTTCAAAAATTTAGACAATTTTCAACAATTATTGATCGTTTTTTATAATTATTGATCATTTTTTCCAAATTTTGACAATTTTTCAAAATTTTAACAATTATTGACCATTTTTGACAGTGTTTGACAATAATTGACTATTTTTGACAATTTTTCAAAAATTTCGACAATTTTCAAAAATTATTAACCATTTTTGACAGTTTTTTATAATTATTGACCATTTTTTTTAAATTCTTACAATTTTTGACAATTTTTCAAAATTTTAACAATTATTGACCATTTTTTACAATTTTTCAAAAATGTTGACAATCATTGACCATTTTTTTAAATATTTAACAATTTTTGACCATTTTTCAAAATTTTATCCATTTTTGATCGGTTTTGACAATTATTGACCGTCTTTGATAATTATTGACCATTTTTTTAAAATCTTTACAAATATTGACCATTTCTGACAATTATTGACCATTTTTCCAAATTTTTGACCATATTGTGACTTACTTATACGATCGAATCACTCTTTATAATAACAATAGCAATAATTATAATCTTTAATGTTTATAATATTTTTTCAATATATAATATTAGCACGATAAACCGCTAACTACATACACTAACCTCACAATAAAAACCATATAATTGTTAAAATAATTATTATTGCGTACCAATAATGACTATTAAATTAACAAAGACAATTATTAGGTATCAATTGAATATACTAAACAGCGACACAACAGTGAAGAGCAGCTGACTGTATCTTTCTCGCTCGGGTACACTCGGCGGTCCCGAGCTCATCCGATCGAGCCTTTCACCTCAGAGCGTGACGGATCAGTCTAACTTACTACCCACGACAAAATCTGTGTGCGGTGCGCCAAAAGAAGTTTTCACTTCGAAAATCCTAGTATCTTTCAGTGGCATAGCCACACGGAGGGAAAAGGGGCGATCGCAAGAATCCTGGTTGTGGGTCTTTTCTCTTCGGGCTACCATTCTCGAGACTCCTATTTTATCCAAGTACAGCAATTTGTTGTTACCACAAAAAAGATTCTGGAATAATGGGAGATCATCATACTCCTTCTCAGGCTAATGAGTCTGCCTCTTCATTACATCAGTGATCAGGGTGGCTTCTGCACAGAGCTGTATTGCTACCACTTCTGCCTGGAATATCCTCAAGCGTTTGCCTTAGCTTGGTGAAACTCTTGTCTTTGGGTTGGGTATAGAAATTCCTGATACTACACCTTCCTCGATTTTGGAGCCATTCCTGAAGCATGCCATTTATGTATTATTTAGAGGTCCCTGCTTCCATGTCTTTCTGCCTGTTTTAAAATTTTTCCCGAAGCTATACTTGGGAAGCGTCATTGATGATTATTCTTCAAACTATCTCGATTTTCCATATCACTTCCTTGAAGAAATTTTTCGAAACTCATTAGTAAAAATATGAGCCCTTGAAGGACGTCGTCCCACCTAACCTTCGGTTCTGGCTTCGCTACTGGTAGGGTTAAGTTAGGTTCGTGGTGAGTGGCTCACACCCATTCATATTCCACCAAACAAATTTAGCTTATTAACAAACCCGATTAGTTTATTTGGTAAATGATATTTCAGATTTGAGGATGAGATAGAGGCACTGTCTTAATATCAGATACCTGATTCGAGCCACAGACTATATGCTTCGCTGTTTCATCATCTTCCAGCTTTTCTCCAATCTCGCTGCTCCCGCAACAGATCCTGATGGTGCTTTTGAGCCAACTGCTCGTAGTAGTTCCACCTTACGGAGGACCTAGTCATCTCTATCATGAATTAGGACGCAACTTTTGGCGAATGAGAGTGATCCCAATATTATCTTAGCAGCTTATACATTTCAAAAATACAAAGCAAAAATGGACCTACTGTTTTCCCAAATTTTTCCTTGAAGATCGATACATTTTTTCAGTTGCATGAACCATTTTTTGGTCGCATTTGGCTCATCCATACTACTGTAGATTTCTGTAGATGTTAGAAATGCCATAAATTAAATAACGTCAAAATAAACAATTAATTTCCGTTAAATCAAACTTTTTTCCTCGATATTCTTTGCTACAAAATTTTTTTTTTATATTCGGAGTTTTCTCCATGAATCCTTATAAAAACATTAAGTTTTAGTCGCGGCAGGTATTCGTGTGCCCCCCCTACAAACCCAGTACGACTTGGAAATTACGCGCCTTGTAAAACCACGCGGTGGCTTCGTTTGCATAAGTTTTACTTTTCAAGATTAACAGCCGAGGAAAGTATAATGGAATCGACAATGATGGTGGAGAAAAACAGAGGCGGTGTAAGAACGATTACCATAATAAGAAATTTCTCGATGACTTTTTTCTAGGGTGTCTAGAAAATCTCCTTCCAAACGCAAACTTTACATACTAGATGTGATTTTATTTATGTCCATCTAACCTGATTTATCTTCATCCAAAAGTTCCTCCTAAAGAGGCTAGATCCATTTAATCATGACGCTGTTAAGTTAAGTCATCGTCTCATTAATGTGGTTTCCTGGACATTCTGGAATAGAACGAAAGGAAATAGCTGATGAATTAGCAAAGAGCAGGGCTCTCAACTGGGATTCAATTTTGTCAAAAAAGGTTGAAATTTTCTTCTTGGAATTAAAATTTCCTTGAATCTATTTCAATAGCTGTCAAAGGTACATCTTTACTGGCAAATCTCGTTGACCAAATCGATCTCTTGGAAGCTCGAGGACCTTAGATTTCTCCCGTAGCAAGCAACTCTACTTTTTCTCCATCAATGAAAACTTAAGTTGGTACCAATTGCTCGCTGGGTAAGCAATTTTATTGCTGTAAATTACATTGAAACGCTTCCTTGGGTGGCTAAAAGTCCAGATCTTAATCCAATAGTGAAAAAATTTAAAACATTTAAATGTAATTCCACAAAACACAGAACACTTATGGACCCGAATAGGAGAAACCTGGGAAAGTTTGACAGAAGATAAAAATTATTTGACTCAATGCCTACAAGATAACAAGAATTTTTCAATAATAATGGAGCTATGACACGTTATTAATTATTTCATAGGAAGGAGGGGGTTAAAGTCTACATATGTGCAAAAAGACGTCAATCTTTATATGATTTTTGACGTGGTTTTTTCATTTTTTCATAAAAGTGACGCCTTCATAATTATGTGGGGTGGATAGTTTTCATTGAAATGCTCTGTATAATAAGTATTGAAGGACATATATTTAAATAACTCTTCTACCACATTGTGGTGTAGGGTGATATTTTTATTCTTTCAAAATTTTTTTCCATTTCTTTCTGTCAGTGGCCAGCTTTTTAGCTTCTATCCAAACTATTCCTTCCTGCTGTAATATTTCCCCTATTGTCCTATCCCAAGTCTTCCTGGGTCTACCTCTCTTTTTATTCTTTTGAATTTTCGCTCCCCACATTTTTTTAGTTAATCTGGTCTCCTCCATACGCTGCAAATGTCCCCACCATCCCAGTTGTCTTTCCTCAATATACTCCAAAGTTGACTGTATTTTTTTTTTGTTACTCCTCTTATTCGCCTTAAGTACTTCATTTCAGCCGCTCGTATTTTACTCTTTTATGTTCTATTAAGTATCCAAGATTCACAGCCATGCGTTAACACTGGTCTGTAAATAGATTTAAAGACCTTTAATTTCGTTGTTCTTGAGATTTCATTTTTATTAATAAAGTTTTTATTTATAGAATAATATAGATTACTTGCTTTTTGAACTCTTCTATTTATTTCAGCTTCCTGTGTTCCGCCCTGATCTAACTCTACTCCAAGATACTGAAATGATTCCACTTGCTCTATACTTTGATCCTAAATATATATTTTTATCTTATCTGTTTCATCACAAATCACCATAGTTTTAGTCTTAATCGTGCTTATTTTAATACCAATCCTCCTACCTGTCTAAGTCCACTTTGAGTTGTAGATGCTTCGGATCTTCTATTATGGCTTATAACAGTATTTAGATTATTATCGTATATTTTTTGTACTATTCTTATTGTTTTATTATCAACCCCTTTTTTTCTAATATTTTCCACATTCTTTCCCTTGATACCATATCAAATGCCTATTCTAAATGTATGAATTCGCAATATATATTTCTCTTCTCTTGTATACATTTCTCTATTTGTTTTATCATAAATACATTATCTAGTATGCTCCTTCCACCTCTTAAACCTATTCTGTGCCTCGTCTACTGTGTTTTCCACGACTTTTCTAATTTTTCGGATTCTAATATTTTCATGTCTGTACAGAGCAACATCAGTCCCCTGTAGATGGGTGATAGACGGGAATGTGGTAACATTCCCGTCTATCACCTTTTTTATATGAAGGGACAATTGATGCCATTTGCCATTCTTTCGGTATCTTTTCTTCTTTCCAGCACTTATTACATATTTTTACTAATAGTTCTTCTCCACTTTTACCCATATTTTTTATCATTTCTCCAGTTATTTTGTCGCATCCTGGTACTTTCCCATTTTTCAACGTTTTAATTATTTCTGTGAATTCATCTATGGATATTTCTTCATCATTTTTGTATTTTTTCTTCATTTGATTTAGTTGTGTTTTCTGTGTTATCTAATAATTCTATAAAATATTCCTTCCATCTTTCCATTACTTTTATATCTTCTGTTAACATTTCTCCTTTCCTGTTTTTAATATTAGTTATATTTGTTTCTTTTGCAGTTCTCCATAATTTTAGCACTTTGTAAAATAGTTTTTGGTTGCTCTTGCTATCCTGCTCCATTTTTTCTCCAAATTATTTCCATTGATCTTCTTTTGCATTTTTAACTAATTCTTTGGTTTCCTTTCTCTTTTTCTTTATATTGATATGGTTTTTAATTTCGTCAGTTTGTTCTCTATGATTTTGTTTTTTAGTTATTCCACATACTTCTTTTGCTGTTTCTGTGATCGCATTTTTCATTGAGTTCCAAATTATTCCAATGTCATTGTTAATCTGTATCTCAACATTCTCTTCTTTCTTTGTTTTCCAGTACATACTCTTTTATTGTACTAAGTCCTACATAATGATCACTGCCTATTTCTGGTTCTTTTTTCACTTTAGTATCTTCAACTTCTTTTGTACTAGTATGTAGTCTATTACTGATTTTTCTCCTCTACTTTTTACTTCTCTGGTGTATTTATGTATATTTTTATGCTCGAAGAACGTATTTGTTATTACTAATTGGTTTATCAAGCAAAAATCTAGCAATATTATTTCTTTCTTGCTCGCCATGCTTTCCCAATATATTTCTATACCATTGATCTTCTATGCCCACCCTACTATTAAAACCCCCCAATATATATAGTGTTCCTTTGGCTTTTTCTGTAGCTACTTTTAATACTTCCCAGAATTGGTCCTTATTTGCTGCTGTATCGTCCTTGTTAGGTCCATAAACTACTATAACTGTTTTTTGGATATTTTGATCAGTTTTCATTTCTATTTTTAATATTCTGTCCAACCATTTTTTTGTTTTTCCAGAAGCTGCCCTTTTATCTTGCTTTACTCCGCTATATATCAATATATTTCCATTTATCATTTAAATTGAAATAATACGACATGGCAACATCTGTAGAATCCAGAAATCCATAAATTTTTGATTTTGACATTGCTTACGTCTGTTTACTCTTCTAGTACTGTACAAATATCAAATAGGCTGCAATGAAGCCATCCCTGTAGAGTTTGTGTATGCTGGAAAGTAACGAACGCCCCGATGAGATTCTGTGTGAAGCTTAATTTTTATAGCGACCGCGCGCCCTATCGAATCTCGAGACTTTATAAAGTTAGAACCACTTTTTAAGGATTTTAGGATTCGTTAACAGTTTTAACAAACTCGCTACACTTTCCGACCCTCGTCCTTAGTTTCCCGCCTTCCCTAATATACCATTATGATTACTTTTCCAAGTTTTTTAATATCTTTCTTACAGCTCCGTTCAACATGACAAGTAATTTTGGAAATTTCATTTTAATGGGGTATTACTTTGGACTTTTTGCTTTGTTGGTGTTTTTAGAAATTCTATTAAAGATTTTTCTAAGCTCTTTATATATACCAGGAGGTATAATGACAACCATTTCATAAGTTGTACTCGTTTAAACGGTTATTTTATGACAGCAATAACATTTTGATGGGGTTTCTTAAAAAACCGGTCATATTTTTTAGTTGTATGCTAATTTAATGCTAAGAAAAAGTTGAGAAAATGAGTTGGAAAACTTATTGGACGTTTAAATGGGAATTTTATAATTACTAGCGCACCAACCACTGCAATTTTCTATTCCTCTTTCAAAATACTTAGGTTAGATTACCCCTTTTTGTTGTCGTTTCTGCAGCCTTGCAGAAGGACTCTGGTCCGTGAAGGAAAATCATCTGCATAAACTTCAGTCAGTAAACCCTTCTACCATTTGATGGTGTATGGTATGGTGCAATTATTTACGAATTAAGAATAACGAATTACTAATTTCTTCCATTCTCTTCTGTTTTGTGCAAATTCCGCTGCTTATATCTCTTTTATTTAGTACATCTCCTATAACTTTGTCCCACGTTTTTCTTCGCCTGCCCCTTTTCTTGTTATTCTGTATTCTTGCTTTCCAAACTCTTTTTACTGATCTTTTTTCCTTTATTCTCTGCAAATGTCCCCACCAATCTAGCTATCTCCCTTCAATAAATTCTAATGTGGATTGTACCTCTAGATCTTTTCTTATATCTATATTCCTCAGTCTCTCACTCCCTCTCTCTCCCTCTCTCTCCCTCTCTCTCCCTCTCTCTCCCTCTCTCTCCCTCTCTCTCCCTCTCTCTCCCTCTCTCTCCCTCTCTCTCCCTCTCTCTCCCTCTCTCTCCCTCTCTCTCCCTCTCTCTCCCTCTCTCTCCCTCTCTCTCCCTCTCTCTCCCTATCTCTCTCCCTATCTCTCTCCCTATCTCTCTCCCTCTCTCCCTCCCTCTCTCTCTCCCTCTCTCCCTCCCTCTCTCCCTCCCTCTCTCTCCCTCTCTCTGTCCCTCTCTCTGTCCCTCTCTCTCCTTTTCTCCCCCTCTTTCTCCTTTTCTCCCCCCCTCTCTCCCTCACTCTCTCCCTCTCTCTCCCTCCCTCACCCTCTCTTTCCAGCTCTCCCCTTCTCACCCCCTCACTCCCCCCTCCTCCACCTCTCTCCCTCCCTCTCCCTCCCTCTCTCACCCTCATTCCAATTTCTTTCTCTTGGTGATCTGCATAAACAAAAATTTAAAAAAAAAATCTTTCATTTGATCTGTTTCCAGAATTAACTTACTAGATGTAAGTTTCATAATTATTTTAAATATTTTGCGGTTCTAAAATGTGACGAAAATATTTCAAATTCTTTAAATACAAAAGACATACAATGTAAGTCGTCAAAATTCTAGTTATTCAGGTTCATTAACTGCTAGAGATAAATGGCGTGTTCTATTTTCGTGAACGATTTAATGATTTTTGGGATTTCTGCATCCTTGCTGTTTATTTTTGTTACAAGACAATAATTTACGGTTACTTATTGTATTATCTGGAACTTGAATATGGTTGACTAGTGTCAAAAGAAGCGATGATAAAAATTTATACAGGAAGAAGGAAAAACTTAATATCCCATTCATTCAACTATTTTCAATTTAATCATCCTGTAGTTCGAAACTTTATATCTTTTGCACTTACTTTTGTGCAAAATGAGAGAAGATCGGACCAATGAAAATGTAACGTCAATTTCGTTCATTTTACTTTCTTCTATATAATCATAAATTATCGTGTGGGCGGCGAATAGCCAGTCCTTTCTAATTCCCAACACCGAGAAATGTTTCGAGGCTGAATATATTTACTGTCTACAAGAGTCGAAATCCACGTTTTCATACGGGCCGAACGAGTTCCGTCTGTCGTGAAAATAGCCACTGCTATTTGCTCTTCCCACTTCGACCTCGTTCTTATCTCTTCTTCTACCACTTATTAATTAAATATGAATTAAGAATTCACGATTGAAAAGTAAATTCCTTTCCTGGTGAAGGCGTCTGAGCTTGACATGAACATGAGACGTAAGTTATCTTTCACATGATTTCGTGTATTTAAACAATGGCGAAAAGGTTTCATTCTTCTTTCCTGTGGACATGTGATAGTAAAAATTTTATTTTATCTTATCTTATCTTTAAAAAAGTGCATTCATGTGAATGGTAAGTTATTTCGCTTGAATATTGTTAACTTTTCTTTCTTAGCAGTTTTCCACTTTCCTATCTTTATTATGTAGCAATGTCGTTCCAGTGCCAGGAATATATATCAATATGATTTTGTTTTTTTTTTGTTCTTTCATATTTCTTTAATATTATCTTTGAATATATTTCAAACCTTTTTAAAATATACAGATATTTAAAATATGTATGTATTTACCGGTATAGAATCGGTTATTCGATTTTATTGTGTTTTTTATTTGCTTTCTTTGATTATTTTTTTAATTAAAATACAGGATTTATGAACCACGTTTTTAAATGATTTTCTTTAACAATTTAATAGCAAATTCCTTAAGCAAATTCATACTTCAGACATCCTGGATTTTGTAAAATGGGGTTAATTTGTTCCTGATACAATTATTGTTCCTTAGCACTTTACCTGGACCCGAAACTTTACCTGGACCCGAAACTTTACCTGGACCCGAAATTTTACCTGGACCCGAAACTTTACCTGTACCCGAAACTTTACCTTTACCCGAAACTTTATATGGGACAAGGACCCCATCAGAAACGTCTGAAGTGCATTTTGGCACTGGAGCATATTGTAACCATTTTATATATTTTTGACTGAAAGACGTGGACAAAAGAATAAATTATAACGAAACAAACATTTAAAAAGTTCTTGTAAGTTCTCGCAGAAGCAGAATATGTGAGTAGGTGTTTCATCATCAAGTTCACATTTTCTACACATAGGTTCACTCTGCCCATTTTGTGCAGATGTTTCCTCAGGTTGCAGTGTCCATTCACCAGATCGGTAACTGTCTTCAAATCTCTCTTATCCAGTTTCAATAGCCTGGTTGGTTGTCTACCTTGTTCAGTAAACTCTTTATCTAGCCAGAAAGTTTCCAGGCCTAATAAGTCTCTTCTTCAGTTAACTGGTCCACTGCGTTGTCCACTGCCAGCCCATTAAGGGATTCTTCACTTCAGTCAATACTTAGTATTTGGATCGTTTTCAAGCAGGGCCTGGCTAGCCCTGCTTGAAAGCAGCATCATTTTTGTTATTTTACCACATAAAATGTTATAAATACATTTCAAAAATACAAAAATAAGTATTAAAATTCCGAGGCGTGTTAAATTTTTGACAAGGGATTATTAAAATGTCTTCATAACATTGTTACGCGGTTGTGTAAAATCAGTTTTTATGTGTCACTAACCAATATTTCATATACCCGAAAATTGTCGTCGCCTAAAAAAGTTATATACGTCGAGATCACTAATTATAGATATCTACACTCAATGAAACGGTGTTGACAAGCGAACGTTTAAAATTCCTGTGTGTTTGCCAAACATTGGTACAAACATTTTCGAACATCGTGTAATCGTCGATTCTATGCCAAAAATACAAGACAGTTGTTTATTACTAATGACAGGAGTTATTTAAATATCTCTGCTGTATGCGATATACAACGACAGACGATCTGGAACAATACGAGACCAGTACAAAGAAAAATTGCCGGAAATAATTACCCAGCTGAAATAAGAAATCATGTAGCTGAAAAAAAAAACACTGAGAAGACAATAAAAATAGATTAAACAATATCACAGAAGAGAAATAAAGAAAATTAAGAATGAAACAGTAAATACCTACCTTCAGGGAAATATTTATGAGAAAGACACCAACTACTATCTGTGGAAGGCAACCAAAGGAAAAAAATCCAAAAGAACATAACCCGCCTTAAAGAAAAGAAAACGGAACATGGGCTAGGAGCAATCAAGGAAAAATCACTTCTATTTGCCAACCTTCTGGAAAATCTTTTTCAACCAAATGAAACAGAAGTAGCAAAAATCCTACCTGCAATAAATGAAGTAACTACCGAAGATATAGAACTAGTTACACCAAAAGAACTTTCATCGTTCATAAATGCCAGCTGGAACAAACCTATTATATCTGACAACTTACTAGGGATATGAGATTAATGGAAAATAATCGATTAAATAAAAATCGATTTTTCTTCATTCAAAATTAATCGATTTGCCAAAAATCGATTTTAATTAAAAATTAATCGATTTATGCGGAAAAATCGATTTTTTTTTGTATTATTTTAAAAAGTACATGCTTTTCATATTCCGATAATGAACCTAAGAGATTCATTCATTAACAATTTATCAGATTGAAAATCAAATAAAATTATATGAAAATTATTGTCAAAAATTTTGAAGTATGGTCAAAAATGGTCAATAATTGTCAAAAACTGTTAAAAATCGACAATTTTTTGCCAAAACTGTCAAAAATGGTCAATAAATGTCAAAAACTTTCAAAAAAATTTGAAAAATGTTCAAAATTTCTCAAAAATGGTCAAAAATGGTCAATTGTCAATAATGTTTAAAAAAATTTGAAAAATGGCCAAAAATCTTCAAAAATTGTCAAAAACTATCAAAAACTGTCCAAAATGGACAATTATTGCTAAAAATTATCAAAATTTTGAAAAATAGTTAATAATTGTCAGAAATTGTTAGTTTTTGAAAAATTGTCAAAAATTTTGAAATATGGTCAACAATTGTCAATAATTATCAAAAATGGTCAACAATTTGGAAAAATGGTCCATAATTGTCAACAATTGTCAATAATTATCAAAAATGGTCAATAATTTTGGAAAATGGTCTAAAATTTTGAAAAATTGTCAAAAATGTTCAAAAACTATCAAAAATGGTTAAAAATTGTCAATTATTGTCAAAAAATGTTAAAAATCGACAATTTTTGTCAAAAATGGTCAATAAATAGCAAACATTTTTTGGAAAATTGTCAAAAATGGTCAATAATTGTCAAAAATGGTCGATAATTGTCAAAAACTTTTTAAAAAATTTGAAAAATGATCAAAAATTGTCAATTATCAAAAATTAAAAAAAAAATTTTTTAAATGGCCAAAAATTGTCAATAATTATCAAAAACTATTAAAAATGGTCAAAAATGGTCAAAAATTGTCAAAAACTGTCAAAAATGGGCAATTATTGTCAAAATTGGTCAATTATTGTCAAAAATTGTTAAAATTTTGAAAAATTGTCGATAATTGTCAAAAACTATCAAAAATGGCCAATAATTTTGAAAAATGGTCAAAAATTTTGAAAAATTGTCAAAAATGGCCAATAATTGTCAAAAACTATCAAAAATGGTCCAAAACTGTCAAAAATTGACAATTATTATTAAAAATTGTCGAAATAGTTGATAATTGTCAAAAATTGTTAAAGTTTCTAAAAATTTTTGAAATATGGTCAAAAATGGTCAGTAATTGTCAAAAATGGTCAAAAATGGTCAAAAACATAGAAAAACAGTCTAAAATTTTGAAAAATTGCCAAAAATGGTCAAAAACTATCATAAATGGTTAAAAATTGTCAATAATTGTTAAAAACTGTTAAAAATTGACAATTATTGCCAAAAACTGTAGAAAATGGTTAAAAATTGTCATCATTTTGAAAAATGGTCTCCAATTTGAAAAACGATCACATGGATCATAATGGTCAGTAATTGTCAAAAATGGTCAATAATTGTTAAAATTTTAAAAAATGGTCAATAATTGTTAAAATTTTGAAAAATGGTCAATAATTGTCAAAATTTTGAGAAATGGTCAATAATCGTCAAAAGTTGTCAAAATTTTGAAAAATAGTCAATAAATAATACGAGGCGTTTCCGAAAATCGATTTAAACACGTAATTTATAAAATCGATTTACTAAAAATCGATTAATATTACTATAAAAATCGATTATTTTCTAACATCCCTAGTCAGTAGATCTTTTAAGGTTAATCATGATGAATAGCGAAAATGACGATTATTCTAGCACTCCTATTATAACCTAAGCTAATATAAAAAACTGTTTTAATTATTAAAAGGGCGACTGTAGAAAAAATTATGTGTGTTTTTCGAGCGTAAAGTAAAATTGCCGCTTTCTCAATCGGCAATTACTTTACGCTCTAAATACACAAATAACTATTTCGTTTTCCGAAATAGTGTTTCGATTGTCCCGATTATGCAGTTTCAAAAATATTTTTCTGCTTCAGTTTCAACATAAGAAATTAGCTCAATTTCTTATGGAAGCATAGACTAATTAATGACAATAAAAGATTTTAACGTAAGAATTTGGCTAATATTGAACCAAAGAAAAAGCATGAGCAGAGGTAAACTTTACGGATATCATTGCCAATGTGGTCACTAAATTTCACAGACTTCATTCTCTACTTCGTTTTTTCCTGGTATATCGAAAATATCAGAATTTTTTCATAAAATTCGTCCCCGATGAAACATTTTTATAAAATCAGATGGCTCATATATATCACTCAAAACCTCTAATAAGTAATTCAAAGGAAACATCCGATGAGACTTTTATAGATCCTCGAGTAAATAGTCCTTTGCTGAATACGCAATGTGCGGTGTGACCCGTGTCCACTAGTGTCCTGCAATATCCTCGATCATCCATTATTCAGTCGGCCAAGAAGCCATCCGAGTTGTCGACAGCGTGTCAACCTTCCCCTCACCACCCTCAAAGGGACCGACAAATGTATCCCTCGTCCACGCTGACCCTGAGGGCTTAATCCCGAACTTGCCGGCTCTGCCGCCGTGTTGAAAACAATGGTGATTCGTAAAAAATTACGTGCTAGGGAGAAAAATTCGGTCTGCCTCTCCAACAAATGCGATGTTTTACTGAAGTAAATTCCGTATCATTTTAGTCTTTTTGATGTTTCTCTCCAGTTTAGAAAAATGTTTGTTTTCGGGAGAAAAAAAAACGGTTGATATTTTAATGTATTGTCACACAAATTCTACTTAAATTAACCAATTAGGACAATATCTGTCTTTATATAATTGACTATGTGAATGACAGGAGAAGTATTTAGCAAACTGAAAAAATTGATGGACAAAAAAGGCATGCTTTTTTATTCACCAATTCTCCAAGTGTGGTTTTATATTCATTGGTGGATTTCAGATTGAAAAAATGACGCGTTCGTGACAGCTTAACCTCAAAAAAGTAAAGATTTGAAGCGGTTATGGCGAATTATTAAAGAAATGGACGTGTAAGACGCAGTCGCGGTTAAATGGTAACATATAATACCGATCCGAACATCGATAGGTACGAACCGTCGTAGCGCTGGGCTTGGCGTGTGGAATTCTATCCCGAGTTCTATCCCCGATGGTTCCGCTTTTTCAATTTTCGGAATATGTAGCTTAAAGAATAAATAGAAATCAATTTAGAATGTGATAATAAAGTACTGACTGCAGTACTAACAACGTAAGAAATTTCAAGTGTTATCGATTGTCAGTTGTAGGGATGTTAAAAAATAATCGATTTTCATATCAATCGATTATTATTTTCTTATAATCGATTTTTAGTTATCGATTTTTATAGTGATATTAATCGATTTTCAATAAATCGATTTTATAAATTAAGTGTTTAAATCGATTTTCGGAAACGGCTCGTATTATTCATTGACTATGTTTCAAAATTTTGACAACTTTTGACGATTCCATTTTTCAAAATTTTAACAATTATTGACCATTTTGACTGTTTTTCAAAATTAGTGACCATTTTTCCAAATTTTTTACTATTTTTCAAAATGATGACAATTTTTAACCATTTTTGACAGTTTTTGACAATAATTGTCCATTTTTAACAGTTTTTAACAATAATTGACAATTTTTAACCATTTTTGACAATTTTTCAAAATTATTGACCATTTTTGATAATTATTGACAATTGTTGACAATTATGGAACATTTTTCCAAAATTTTGACCATTTTTGACAATTATTGACCATTTTTGACCATATTTCAAAATTTTTGACAATTTTTCAAAAACTTTAACAATTTTAGACAATTATCAACTATTTTTTTAAATTTTGACAAAATTTAACAATAATTGTCCATTTTTAAAAGTTTTTGACAATTTTTGACAATTATTGGCCATTTTTGACAATTTTTCAAAATTTTCGACCATTTTTCAAAATTTTAACAATTTTTGACTATTATTGACCAATTTTGACGATAATTGTCCATTTTTGACAGTTTTTGACAATTTTTGACCATTTTTAATAGATTTTGATAATTATTGACAATTTTTGAAAATTTTTGGCCATTTTAAAAATTTTTTTCAAAATTTTTGATAATTGACAATTTTTGATCATTTTTCAAATTTTTTTAAAAGTTTTTGACAATTATCGACCATTTTTGACAATTATTGACCATTTTTGACAATTTTCCAAAAAATGTTTGCTATTTATTGACCATTTTTGACAAAAATTGTCGATTTTTAACAGTTTTTGACAATAATTGACAATTTTTAACCATTCTTGATAGTTTTTGAACATTTTTGACAATTTTTCAAAGTTTTAGACCATTTTCCAATATTATTGACCATTTTTGATAATTATTGACAATTGTTGACAATTATGACCATTTTTCCAAATTGTTGACCATTTTTGATAATTATTGACAATTGTTTACCATATTTCAAAATTTTTGACAATTTTTCAAAAACTAACAATTTTTGATAATTATCAACTATATTTCAAAATTATGACAATTTTTCAAAAACTAACAATTTCTGACAATTATTAACTATTTTTCAAAATTTTCATAATTTTTAGCAATAATTGTCCATTTTGGACAGTTTTTGATAGTTTTTGACAATTATTGATGAAAATTTTTGACATTTATTGACCATTTTTGACAGTTTTGGCCAAAAATTGTAGATTTTTAACAGTTTTTGACAATTATTGACCATTTTTGACCATACTTCAAAATTTTTGACAATATTCATATAATTTTATTTGATTTTTAATCTGATAAATTGTTAATGAATGAATCTCTTAGGTTCATTATCGGGATATGAAAAGCATGTACTTTTTAAAATAATACAAAAAAATCGATTTTTTCGCAGAAATCGATTAATTTTTTATTAAAATCGATTTTTGGCAAATCGATTAATTTTGAATAAAGAAAAATCGATTTTTATTTAATCGATTCTTTTCCATTAATCTCATATCCCTAGTCAGTTGTCAGATATAATAGGTTTGTTCCAACTGGCATTTATGAACCGTACTGGAATCGTTTCGAGTACTGTATAGTGCGCAAACTCGAATTTGGGATGGACACATCAACTTTATCACCCCTTTCAGAAGGTACACTTTGTATACCGTCCCAAGCAGTCCCAAGAACGATACTATAATCATTTGGAACACGAAAGAAATACAGCACTTGCGCGAACGATACCAGGCGTGAACGACTGTGATGAGCGATATTTCACGAACTGTTACATTTTCACTGATACGAACAAATTACAAGCAATCACAGTTCCTATAAGCAAATGTAAAGCGTGACAAGATCACAGTCAGCGAAATTGACAATGAACTGAATGAATTAATCGAAATATTCGAAATCGTTCATAATCGCTCTCATTCTACAAAAATTCGTCAATAAGATCGAATTTTGTTTTGTTGTGATTATCACGTCACGTTTTAAAATAACTGATATTAAAAAATCACGATATCATTTCACAACGTGATTAAAACATGACGTAAACAACAACTGCGTTTTTTTATGTGCCACTGGTGGTCAGTCAACCAATGGTAAATCAATGATGTAAAAAAAACGTGCTTAAATTGTTCAATGTGACGTCTCTTTTGACAGCTGTCAGGGGCCAGATAAGGGAAGTGACGAGGCTACTCACCGGTCACTGTACCCTAAGGAAGCACATGCATATAATTAAGGAACCTATCTGTCGATTGTGCATTGAAGAAGAGGAAACAGCCTCACACATTATCTTCGAATGTGAAGAACTGTCTCATTGGAGATATAGTCTCCTAGGACTAGAGTATCCAAGGGAGGATTTCTCCAAGAAGGACCTAGTGAAAAGACTGTTGAACCTGATAAGGGCTACTGGTCTATTCACAGAAACGGAATAACCAAGAGCACAAAAAGCCTAAAGGCTAAAAGCCTCTGACTGGTGGTGCAGAACCAATCAATCAATCAAGCTTGTCAAATCATGCCAGAAGGTATGTTGTCCTATAGTTGTGGGCGATTCGTCATTCAATTTTAAGACGAAAGTCAAAACAGTTTTGTGACTAGCATTTACTTGTTGAGCAGTTTTTTTTGGTATTTGAAGAACCTGATCTTCGAGCTGTGAAGTTCTCTCAGTTCTAGGTCGTCCAATAATATTACTTGATTTTGCAAAAGTTCCAGTTTCTTGTAAACGAAATAACACCTAAGGTGTTATTTGGATAACGCAGGGAATACATACGTCTGGCCTCTAAGGCATTACCATTGGCTAATCCATATAAAAAATTCGAAACATTCTTGCTTAAATACACGAAATTGATTTTTTTGTTACAAACAATTATTCTAAGGTTATGGTTGGTAACAAATTGACAGGAATTCCTTGCAGGAAATGTCTCTCACTCTACTTCTACTGAAACTTTAAATCCTTTAATTTTCATATTTTTGAATCAAACACACAAAAATACAACTAGGTACGTAATACCTTTTCTACTCCGGCAAATCTTATTATTGTGCGGATAAAACGAAAAGGGGATCCTGAGATCCTGAAAGAAACGTTTCGAACCACAGCGGTCAGCTGTCAACCATCACTCACATTTGTCCGGCGACTACAAGCTTTTCTACTTAGACCGGCTCTTCGGTCCTAATTGTGTCCGCACGTATTTACTTACTTCTATTATCTCCCCCTTTTACTTAGACCGTTCTTGGAGATTTTTTTTTTGGCAAACAACACACTCAATTAAAATAATTAAAATTTGAACTAACCTTAAAAATATGTTTTTAAAAATCGACTTAGAGATGGGACAAATAATTATTGTCAATTTCGGTAATCGACAAATCTTTGTGAGTATAAAACAAGCATGGTGGCTTTCAATACATATAAATACAGTACCCTTTTTAATGTATACCAGCTAGAATTACAACTCTAATATTGACTTGCAAAATCGTCGGGGAAAGGAAAGTATCACGTCCTGGGGCGTGCTGGTGCCCAACCATCGACGACTTACCGTGATTGATTGGCCGCTTTGATACCTCTTCGGCCTTAATTGCATCTAGAGTATGTTTACATAAATCGCTATTTCATTCAGTCGGGATACATCAAATGAGAATAGAGTCAATTGTCGAGTAGCTTTATTTAAAAAAATATATCTGGAGAGTTATTTACAGGGTTGTTGGAAAAGGAATTTTAATACACAGAGATGTTCATCAATATGATACAGGATGCACCCAGAGGATGAATTAAACCAATCGCTAAGTTTTTCTACCTAACGATTTCAGCATTGTAGACTAGAGCTTAACCAAATTGATATAACGAGTGAATTTGTCACTACGTCTATTGTATATATTAAGTATTTGTATATAGCAAGTACCTGACGGATTTTGTCTCTATGTTTCTAACATCATTTGTTCACTACGAAAGTACTTCAGTAGTTAATTAATTTCTGTCAGCCCAGAGTATTACCTTTCTTCACATCATGACAACAATTTTATATTTTGTCGCCAGGTAGTGTAAATAATGTAAGTCTATCTGGTAAATGTCCGTAGGTAGATTCATGTTAGTTGTTTTTTTTTGTTTGTTATAATTCATCATTGAGGGTAGTAATAGGGTTTCTCTCTTTGGGGTGTAGCCACAGTAGCCCAAATACTTTTTCCGCTTCAGCTGGATAAACGCTAAAGTTCATTAGGGCTCAGTTATAAATTACTGACTCCTTGACTTGAAGTCTAGAACATTTGAAGTAGTAATTAGGTTTGATAAAACTTACTGATCTGTGGAGACATACTTTACTTTTGAGTTAGAGGTATATTTTCTTCATTTATCTACCATGTTTTGGCTTGAGCAAAGACATACTAGTTAGAAATCTTCTGTGTATGATGGCATTCGAATATTTTCTGAACATCTACTCATAATATATTAGCTATTTGTGTTTTGTCTGTTAAATCCGAGTGTTTGATCTTGCTTTGTTTACGTTGGCAGGGGGGTATTGTGGTACTATTATTGCTCAAATTTATTTGAATAATCCTTAATACACAGTTTATTATTTCTGTTCATTGTTTACAAAGTGGAATTTGTTGGATGACATTGACAATTGGCCGTGACAGTCGTGTCTTGGATAAAAGCGTTCGTTCGTCATGACTTACATAGAAGGAAGTGTAGCACTACACGCTCGGTGTAGTGAGCAGTGTAGTTCGGATGTATGTTTCGGGTAGGATTCTCTATGGTAGTATTCTGTACTGAAGCTGAGGAAGTGTCAGTCAATTTTTTTAGCTGTCTACTAGATGGCTTAGTTTTCAAAATCTGAAATTTGTTAATGACTGGGAAGTCATCCCTTGCTGGGTTTTATAGGTTCTCGTTTTGAATTAGTTGTGGAATATACGGTTTAGTATTTTGTTCCACAGGAGTTCGTTTTGTTGGAGAATTCCGTCTTGTTCTGGAAGCCGTTTTCACAAACCCTTATAGGGATTATATAGCACACAAACGATTGTAAGTACTTTCTGGTTTCGCATTACAATGTATTTATCACTATTTAAAGGAAACCGCCATCGTTGAAGTTTTGGAATTGGAGGTGTGCCACATGTTTTTGTTGGTTCATTATTTGTTGGTTGCCATCCGGTAAGAGGAAAATTTTGAGTATTGGACCCTTTTTGGAAAAGGTATGTCTCATAGATTTGTAGGTAGAACAGTTGGTGGTAAAATGCAAATTTTTGATTAAGAAGGCTGTACGAAAGTCTACTTTTTTTGTCCGGAAGATCAAGAAGAGGGACCCACCCCTAACTCCGTTCTGAGCGACGTCGAAGGCCTAAGGTTGTCACCGGAGCAACCGAAACTTATGTAACCGAGTAGACAAAGTAATTGATAATCTTGCACTTTTTTCTTTTTTATCATTTAAATTTTATAAATAAATTCATGTTTGGGCTAGAGCTCAATTGTTAAGGTTACATTGAGTCCCTTTCAATCAAGACTGAACCCATGAAAAAACCATTGATAGTATTTTAAAATGGATACATTTATTTGCCTAAATTTCTATTTATCATGGACGTACGATAAAAATTTTATAGAGAATTAATTAATTAATTAACTACATAAGGGGCCATCCATAAAGTCACTCGAATTTTAGGAATTTTTATCCCCTCCCCCCATCCTTGTCGCAAAGTTGTCACATTTTTCGAACCCCCTTCCCTTTATGTGACGTCACACATTTTTCAATTTTATGCATGTATTTAAAAATAATAAAAGAAAAAAATTATTTTCCTTTTTTTCTTATTTTTATTAAATAATCTTTAATAAAATCATAACATAAAAGTTTTTTACTAACATATAAATTTTGCGTTTTAGTATTTTAAATTTATTTTAACATGTGACGTCACGAAGCTTCTGCCCCCCTACCTGTTCCTTGTCACATAATGTCGCATTCAGGTGATACCCTCCCCCCTTTAAAGTGTGACGTAATTTATAGATGGCCCCTCATGGGCGTGCGATAATTTTTTTGTAGGGGTTAATTTATCTACTAATGCTATAAAACATATGCTGTAGGTATTAAAAAAAAATTAAGCAATGATTGGGAGCGATTGCTCCTTGTACAAATTTTTATAAATCATTTAAGCTCTTTTTATCGCACGCCCATGATATACAAATACACTTTGACTATTTTTGTTCTGGTGATACTCCAACAATCTGAAATATGTTAAATGCATAATTCTAACAAAAGTAAATAAAATACAGGAAAAAAAGTCTGGATATATCGTTAGAATTTGGAAAGTGACAACTGAGAAGGCATTAAACTAAACGAGTACGTTGTTGTAGCTCAGGGGAATTGCTCTTGCCAGCATCGCTGTGCTACTTCGTTCGCTGCTCAGTATCGGACACACAAGGGCGTGATAATGGGTCCTTTCCCTTAGGAAAGACATTCAGAGCAGGACTTGATGGTAGGTTATTTACGAATATTAAATTAAACTCCGCCAATTCTATTCAAAAATAATTTTAAGATGCTTGAACATCTTACGCATAGTGTGACATTTTTATGATTCAACATTATTTTTTGATCAGTACTGCAAACCTATCCAACCTATCCAACCAATCCAACGGTTGGGATAAGTTGCATCTAAGTACTGCCTAGAAATCTGACTAAATGTACTGGAGCATCATCGTGCATGAACCACAAGATGTTCTGTCCTCAAGGTGGAGTACCTTCATTGTGAATGAGTTGATTTGCAGGTTGAATGATCGAGGAATATGGACGCAGCGCTTTGAGGACTACATAGTGATTGTCACCAATGGAAAATTCCCAGAGGTATAGTTATAAATGTCCTACACTACGAATAGTGTAGGGATGGTGCCTTAAAGAGGACCTTTCAGTTAGTCCAAAAAAAAATAGTTACTTTACCGAATAAAAGAGTCCTCCCGCAGGGTAGAGTTCGGAGAAGAACTAGAAATATCCAAAGAAGTTAAATATCTGGGAGTGACCCTTGATTCCAAACTGAATTGGAAGGCACACCTGGAAAAAATACTTCCAGGGCTTTTCTGGTAATGCAAGAGAGTTATGGGCGAAACCTGGCACATGAGGGGACTGTAGGTAATGAACTGGCGGACCAGTTAGCTAAAGAAGGCTCTAAAGGAGACTTTATAGGTCCGGAATCACAAAAGAGGGCTGGCTAGATAGGGAACACCATCTCAAATGGAGGATGACACAAGGAAACCTCCATACAAAAAGTTTACTGAACAAGGTAGACAAGAAACTCCCAACCAAGATATTGAAACTGGGTAAGAGACATTTGAAGACAGTTACCGACCTGGTGACTGGACACTGCACCCAGAGGAAACATCTGCACAAAATGGACCAAGTTAGTGAATCTATGTGCAGAAAATGGTGCTTCTGCGAGAACTTACAAGTACCTAGATGGAAGCACTTTGGAGAGGAATTAATACAACCATTATAACTACTGAAAATCCCTTCAGTCAAACTAGTGGCCTTTATAGAAGACACGAAGCTTCTGGAATGGAAGTAGGTAATATGGGAAATGGTACAAAGATTCAGTTCAAGTGCCTGGGCTGTTGAGCACAACCCGAATGAATGAATATTCTGTCTAATATTAAGTGGGATGTCCTTAAACAGTTCAGGAAAAAAAAGCTATGGAAAACTGGAGTAAGCAATTCCATATAAAGGCTGGGAACATGGGCGTACCCAGTGTCTGGCCAAGGGAGGGGCAAGTCAGAGTTTTTCATGGACGGACCCCTGCTCTTGTTCTGTCATACACACTTTACAGAAGGTATATTGCGTGTAGAAGTAGTCAAATGAATAAACATAAATTTAAGTATCTCCATTCAATTCAAATTGTTCAATTCGACTTTTATTCTGAAAATAACTTTCGAGGATCTTCAGTAAAATGGTTTATGACGTCTCATGTGGATAAATCCCCCATACTGCTGCTGTTTCTCATGTACACTGAGGAAACAAAGCCTATATTCTACCTGTCTTGGACCATTGTCTTGCAATATCGGTCTTGGTCTTGCGAAAAAGCAAGACTAAGTCCAAGATTGTCCAAGTCTTGGTTTTGGTCTTGCTTTGCTCAACACTAATCCAAATAGGGCACGTACAGCGAGCGGCGAAAATACTTGCTTAACAAACCAGCTGGATGATTTTCCCTATATTATTGGCGGCTAAATATCCTTGGAATTCGAAGGCTTAGCAATTTCATTAGCTGATTTTAATAATTATTCACTCCCTTCTTCCGCAAAATGTCTGTGTTCTGTAACTGCTGTTATGCAGTTATGCTGTTATGGTTTGCTCAACTGCGGATAACAACTGAAAAGCTACTCTACTTGTTCAAGAATTCTCTCCTGGAGAAAGCTTTTCCAAACCTCCCACAATTTCGACAAAATTATTTTTAATCATAGAAAATTTCCAGGGGGGGTAGCTGCCCTCCCCTGTCCCTCCCTGGGTACGTCCATGGCTGGGACAGAAAATATGGCCCAATTAAGTAGTTCAATTCACACATTAATTGGAAAAAATTTGGAAAACGGTACTTTATAGTATAGTAAGATTTTTCGTCTGCCCATACGTGATTATAATGGAAATTTACGATGGATACTCGCCACAAGATGTATGGCGGTTATTTACAATTTCCATAGAGCGCGTTGCCAGGTTATAGTTTTAAATAAAAAAATGACAACTCAACATTAGGAACGGTAATCTTTCTAATACTTTTCACAGCAGACCTAAAGCATCCTATATAAACTCAACAGCTTCCAGAAATCGTTAAGTAAGGTAAAACATACATATTGACATTTTTATCCCCTTAAAGTGTTTTCTAGAACACGACTATGCTCACACAAGAACAACAAAGAAAGTTGAACAAGAAAACGATATAAAGCATGAGTGGACGAACTATACACACATTACATCTTTCTAGTAGAGTAGGTACAATGTTCGAAGGATTTAACATGTCCTGGCTAGTAAGAAATCATCTAACATGGAGGTTTAAAGAAGAGGAAGAGGTACGAGGCGGAGCCCAAGCTCCACCCAGAAAGTTCCGCCTTTTCTATTCGGAGAGAACATCCTTCTGCCATCTATCGGTCTTTATCGGAAGTGGACAGTTAGGTAACCGGAGGATGTATTTTCATTACTTTTTAAACGTTTCACGGAAAATTGTTTATTGGTTATTTGTAGGTTAAAAAATCGCTTTTTATTATGGAAATTACTTTTGATAACTAACCAATGATTGTAGGTACAAACTTATACTTTTATTTTTTTATAGTGGCTCAAAATTATTATCAAACTCTACATGTGTAGAATCAAATTAAACGGTTTTATTTATTTATTACCTACGAACAATGTATAGGGAACGAAATCAAATTTGCCTAACCTTGTTGTTAGGCGAAATATATCGACCGAAATTAACTAGTATATAGTGTGAGTATTGGCAAACAGAATCGCTGAGCTGGCAGTAAATGGGCAAACAAAGGGCCTAAACATACAGCGGTATATTTACTATAGCTTGTTTAGATATACAGACGGTCCTTTTAATTTAAAACATTTAAAATAAGGTTATACAAACCTGAGTACCTATACATAAATGGTGATTTATAACTATTGGGACATCGGGTAAGGGCGGATTATTTGACCAAATCTGACTAAATAAAATATTGATGTGGAAAAGATGGAGAACAAAAATTTAATTATTTTGTTTGCAAAATATTTTTAGTGATATTTTGGCGCTAGATATAAGAATGAAAATGGGGTTTATGCAGCTCATTTTTCATTTTATTATAATAAATATCGGTTTTTAAAGTACTAAACTTTTTATTAAAATATTCATTAATTGATTATGACAAGTAATGACAAGTACATATTGACATCTTACAACTATGATAAAGTACGATAATATACAGGATGATTTGCTAAATAATAATAAAACACCTATTAAACGGGCACCAAGAATTCCTGGTATAACCCGCTTGATTTTTATGTTTGGAGACAAGAAAATCCCATGTCAACCATCATTTTTGTTTTGAAAATTTAATATTTTTCTAAAATCTGGCTATCAGTAATATTAATAATATCTTACTTGAATAATTGATAAAAATAAATTTATGTTATAAAATTATATTTGTTCTTAAAAAATGTCGACCGATCGTGAACTTGTTTAGTCAGAAGGCTCAGCTCTTGATACATGATTTTTAATATTTAAAATGTGATTATAAAACAGCTCAAGTTAAACGGTTGGGTCATTGACGCGATTTTGAAATATACAATAGTACCTATAACCTAAAAATCTATGGCATGGTACCTGAGGTATAGAAAGAGGATTATAGCAAGTGGTTGTAAGTAAACCTACACCACGATAATAGTTTCGTCTTCCATTCCATACAATTTCCATTCCACCTTCTCCACTAGTTTTATCTTTTTGAGGAATCCGTTCAGTCAGTGGCAGTGACATGTTAAGACGCATGTCCAAACTCTTATTCTTGGCATATGCATTTTCTGATATCAATTAGTCGGGGTATCTTTCATTATCTTAGCTCTACTAGATCTCTTCAATATTCCAAATTGACCATTTTTCGAAATTTTAACAATTATTGACCATGTTTGACAATTATTGACCATTTTGACTGTTTTTCAAAATAATTTTTCAAAATAATGACAATTTTTAACCATTTTTGACAGTCTTTGACAATAATTGTCAATTTTTAACACTTTTTAACAATAATTGATAATTTTTATTCATTTTTAATACTTTCTGCCCATTTTTTTAAAATTTTGACAATTTTTCGAAATTTTAGATCATTTTTCAAAATTCTTGACCATTTTCGATCATTATTGACAATTGTTGACAATTATGGACCATTTTTCCAAATTTTTGACCATTTTTGACAATTATTGACCATTTTCGACCATATTTCAAAATTTTTGACAATTTTTCAAAAACAATTATCAACTATTTTTCAAAATTTTGACAATTTTTAACATAATTATCCATTTTTGACAGTTTTTGACAATTTTTGACCATTTTTGATAGTTTTTGACAATTATTGGCCATTTTTGACAATTTTTGACCATTTTTCAAAATTATTGACCATTTTTGATAGTTTTTGACAATTATCGACCATTTTTCAAAATTTTAACAATTTTTGACCATTATTGACCAATTTTGACAATAATTGTCCATTTTTGATAGTTTTTAAAAATTATTGACAATTTTTAACCATTTTTGATAGTTTTTGACCATTTTTCAAAATTGTTAACAATAATTGTCAATTTTTAACAGTTTTTAACAATAATTGATAATTTTTAATCATCTTTGATAGTTTTTTACCATTTTTGACAATTTTTTACGATTTTTCAAAATTTTAGACCATTTTTCAAAATTATTGACAATTTTTGATAATTATTGACAATTGTTGACAATTATGAACCATTTTCCCGAATTTTTGACCATTTTTGACAATTATTGACCATATTTGACAATATTTCAAAATTTTTGACAATTTTTCAAAAACTTTTGACAATTTTTAACAATAATTGTCCATTTTTGACAGTTTTTGACAATTTTTGACCATTTTTGATAGTTTATTGGCCATTTTTGACAATTTTTCTAAATTTTTGACAATTTTTCAAAATTATTGACCATTTTTGATAGTTTTTGACAATTATCGACCATTTTTCAAAATGTTAACAATTATTGATCAATTTTAACAATAATTGTCCATTTTTGACAGTTTTTGACCATTTTTGACAATTTTTGAAAATGTTTGACCATTTTTCAAAATTGATTGAGTTTTTGACAATTATCGACCATTTTTGAAAATTTTTGACAATTTTTTAAAATTTTAACAATTATTGACAAAAATTGTGCATTTTTAACAATTATTGACAATTTTTGACAATTTTTGACAATTTTTGACAATTTTTGACAATTTTTGACAATTTTTGACAATTTTTGACAATTTTTGACAATTTTTGACAATTTTTGACCATTTTTGACCATATCTCAAAATTCTTGACAATTTTCATATAATTTTATTTGATTTTTAATCTGATAAATTGTTAAATATTCACCAATTGAGTTAATTCGGAAGGCGTGGTTTGTTTAAATAAGCGAGCGAAAAAGATTCCTTTTTTGCGCTAGAGCGTAAAGTAACAATCCTCGGCATTTGTCGACTTCACGATTTCATTTGAATATAGTAATTAGTCATTTTACGCGCGACTGTAGAAAAAAGGTATAGTGTAACCAAAGTCAGTGTAACGACAATAAAATATATAAAATATTTTCTAGAATTGTTAGCCACACTATACAAATGTTCTCCTTACTTCAGGAAACTGTTAGTTCGTGATGTTCTTAGAAAGATAGTTTGGAAATATTTAAAAAATATATACATAATATAAATTTATTAGTAAGCGTTAAAATTGCTGGAAAAGAAAAATTAATTAAAAACAACTTTCTGTATGTTACTATATTTAAGAAAACTGTGAATAGCTTGCAACGTAGCAACATTGCAATGAAAAGATAATACATCCAGTCCAACATTTGGCATAAGATAACGAGGTAACCGAACAGTTTTAACTCGGCCAACTGGGACATAAGAAACATCTCCGAATGAGTTTGCTTACCAACTGCTTCTCTTATGAAGTGTTATCGAACATCTATATGTCTAGTTCTCTTATATACAGTTTCATCCAATATCATGTGAATGGTACTCTGATTGTCGTCTTTTAGAGACAAATGCAACTCACAAATACCAAGTTCCTGTGCCAAATTGGTCATGATGATGATTTCTTTCACTGCATCATCTGCTGTAGATAGCGCTACTACAGACTGCCTCCTAGAAAACCAATCTATTGCAGTATTGCCAAATGTCATTACCAATCCTGAAGTACATTTTCTTGTCTGCAGATCTCCTGCAAAATCAGCGCCACTATATGTTCTCAAAGTATCCTCCTCCAAGACTCGATCAAATAACAATCCGAAATGTTTTGTTCCATGTAGATATCGAAATACTCGCTTTACTCCCTCCCAATGAATAAGTTTTGTATTCTCCATATGTCTACTCAACTGGTTGATTGTAAAAGCAATATCAGGTCTTGTCATCGAAGCCAAAAATGATAAATTTCCAGTTGCTTCTCTATATGGAACTGTAACTGTTTCACATTCTCCTTTTTCCAAAGAGTTGGTCCTGGAGTCGAAACTTGCTTACAAGTTTCCATATTTAATTTTCTTAAAATCTTTTTGACTTATTAAAATAGAACTATCCTGTTGTTTCTTTATTTCCATTCCTAAAAATCTCTCCAATTTTTCTCTTTTTATTTCAACTCTGGATTCTATATGTCTCAATAAATTTTCAATTTTGTTGGAATTTTTAGATACAAAATCACCAGAATCAACTTTTCATCACTAGAGTTGATGAAAACATAAGGATCTGCTTCAGTTTGCTTCAATTTAAAAGACTCCAAAATTTCAACAAACTTTTTATTCCAACATCGTGGCGATTGTTTCAGGCCATAGATACTCCGCTTGAGCAAACAAATTCTTTCCGAATTGTCATAAAAATTTCTTCTTCCAAATCTCCATTGAGAAATGCGGTCTTCACATCAAACTATGCAATGTTAATATTCTCTTTTGCTGCAATCCCCAGAATCTTTCTAATTGACTTGTATCGATCTTCCGAACTGATCATTTCATTATAGTCACGTCCATATTTCTGGCTATACCCTTTTGCTACTAATCTTGCCTAGTAAATATCTCCTACTTTCTTTCTGTAAACCCACTTATTGGTTATTGCAGTCCTGGTGGACCAGCTCCCATGTTCCATTTTTTCTTCCATAGCTCATCTCCAATTTTCGTCCCCAACAACTTGTCTGTAGTCCATATTTTCTTCAGCTATGTAGCAAACAAATTCATTAAATCTATCGGGTTGTTGAATTTTTGTTCGATCTCTTAGTTGTCTCGATGAATTTCCATTATCATTATTTTCCCCTTCGCTTTCGGTGATCATTCTTCCTTGTTGTTCTCGACTGCTGACGCATTCCTCTTCATCTATGTTTCTTTCATGTTCAATTTCTTTATCATCTTTCTCCATAACTGGTGAATTAACTACAACAGGATATTCTTGTTTCTTGAAGATGATGTCAGGAAAACTTTTCCTAAGCTAAGGTCCATTCTGGCAAAATCGTCTCAAAAAGTGGTGAAGTATTTTGAAGTGTTTTGAAGTGTTTTGAAGTGTTTTGAAGTGTTTTGAAGTGTTTTGAAGTGTTTTTTGAAGTGTTTTGAAGTGTTTTGAAGTGTTTTGAAGTGTTTTGAAGTGTTTTGAAGTGTTTTGAAGTGTTTTGAAGTGTTTTGAAGTGTTTTGAAGTGTTTTGAAGTGTTTTGAAGTGTTTTGAAGTGTTTTGAAGTGTTTTGAAGTGTTTTGAAGTGTTTTGAAGTGTTTTGAAGTGTTTTGAAGTGTTTTGAAGTGTTTTGAAGTGTTTTGAAGTGTTTTGAAGTGTTTTGAAGTGTTTTGAAGTGTTTTGAAGTGTTTTGAAGTGTTTTGAAGTGTTTTGAAGTGTTTTGAAGACTTTTGAATGGGCTTAAAGTAGGTTGTGACATGTTTAGAAGAAGGATGTAACGCATTCAGAGACATCTTCAGACGCTTTCAAATAGTCTTAAAAACACTTCAAAACACCCCAAAATATACCCTCCCCTTTTTGAGACAATTTTGCCAGAATAGACCTTAGATTTTTTTGCGATTTCCTTATGGAGATTCCCATGTTAGCGCCTCCGCCATGTCCCAGAACTCACATAGCACCTTTACTTCTATAGCTTTATTCGGGTTCCTTCAATTACTGTTCTAAGACTGTCCGGAGTTTGCGCAGTCGAAATTGGCTTGTTCCGGTTTTAACAGGATGGTTCTGACACCCGCAGTTTGGCGTTCGGGTTGATTTTAGAACGATTCTTGAACGGTTCGAAAACCGTCTAAACCAGTCCCTAGTCTCGAGCAAGGACGATTTTCGGATTATTTTTTACGCATGCTCAAATTATTTGCAAATGAGGAGGGTGGGAGCTATTTTAAAAAGGGTTTATGTTTTATTGACGGATTGTTGTTTGTTTTGGATTATTACTTTTCAAATTTAATATTTACGAAATGGATGTTACTGCTCACCGTTATTATCCAAGACTTCTTATTTTTATTAATAGAAACTAAAAAATTGAACAAAATGGCCTAAATGTAAGGTATACAGGATAGACCACTTTAATGAGTTATCTTGATACACAATCCAAGCCAAATAAAAGTCAATTGTCAAATTAGTTAGGTTAGTCAGTTCTATAGACCATGAGGGATGTTTCAAACTCTGTCCAATTTCAAACGGTCCGAGAATAGTTCTTAGGACTGAATAAAGTACGCAGCTAGCTCTGCGCAATTCCAGATTGGTTTACGGACTATCCAGAAACTAAAGCTTAAAGCTAAATTTTTCCTGACATTATACTTGGAGCTAAGAATTCATTGACCCAGTAATCTAGATTATCTATGGCTTCAATTCATCAAAAATATACCGTGTGAACTTCCTTTTAAATCTTTGCAAATACCAAAAAAAAATTAGATGCGAAAATCGAACGTGTATTAAAAACAGATTTAACGCCATAAGTGTCTTCGAGGGTACATTTTATATATACATCGATCCTGGCAAACGTTTACATCCTAACCGCTGCCTGTCAATGTGATTTAGGTGCGTCCAGGTGTGTTTATCTAGAGTGGTATACGTAAACATGGCGGCTTCTTTGAGGACTTCTTCCATAGACGTACATAATTAATCCTTAATGATCGTCATTGGTTCACTAAGAAAACGCGGATTGAATACGTTTATTAGAATCTAAATTGTTTCAACAATATCGATTCAGTCGTAGTTAAAACCAGTTGGCTTCAGTCTTACGTGTTGTAAATTCTCTTTTTGAAAATATTATTAAAGCGTTCGATGGTTTTAAGACGAGATTATGGTGTTTTTTGATACCTGGTGATCGAAAAAGTTTTACATAAAAGTTATATGGACAAGTTTCATAATTTATTATTTTATAATATAAAGGGTGTTTTATACGATTACAGCATATTAAAGTTCGCTCATTTTGCTCATTTCAGTAGGGATTTAATAGGTTCTAATGGGTACTTTGTAAAGCTCGGTAATGACGGTACAAGTTGAGCTTCAGCTTGATCTATTTAGACTTCAGTCCGCTCAACTGACCTTTGTAGATCATTATATGTACCGTTAATTTCGTTCACTTTACTTCCCTCGATTGAATTAATAAATTATCGTATGGGCGGCGAATAGCCAGTCCTTTCTCATGCCCAACACCGAGAAATGTTTCAAGGCTGAATATATTTACTGTCGACGAGAGTCGAAATCAACGTTTCTATGCGCGCTGATCGAGGTCCGTCCGTCGGAAAATAGTCACGCCCATCTTGAAATTCCCACTTCGATCTCGTGTCTCTTCTTCTACCAATTATAAATCAAATATGAATCAAGAATTCACTACTGAAAGGTAAATTCCTTTCCTGGTCAAAGCGTATGAGCGTGACACGAACATGAGACGTAAGTCGGTGGTCGTTCACATGATTTCGTGTATTTAAACAAGTGGCAAAGGGGTTTCGTTCTTCTTCCTGGCGAACATGTGCTATTGAAGCCTTTCTGGCTTATCTTATCTTATCTTAGAAGTGCATTCATTTGAGTGCACTTTACCGGGACCCGAAACTTTACCTGGGATACTTTATCCGGGATACTTAACCTGGAGCACTTAGCCTGGAGCACTTTACCTGGAGCACTTTACCTGGGACACTTTACCTGAGACACTTTACCTGGAATACTTTACCTGGAATACCTTATCCGGGACTTCAAGTTTTCCGACAACTTTCTACAAGAACAGGAAAGTACAATGGTTCTTGCTCTCCAACACAACATATGTTGACTAGTCAATTTTTTTTATTTCATATTTTTAAAGTTAATATACAACTTGTAAATTTAATAACGTTGTTCATATAGTTTTTTTCCCTTCCAATCTTACAGGATTTGTCGCTATAATGCAGATGTGAATAACAAATAAACTAGTATTATTCAGAGTGGCGCCCACTTACCTTTCCTAATTTTCATAAGTTATCTTTATTTCACCTTAAATAAATTTTCAAGTATAATTACCCGAGAACTGGTAAGACTACTCTCTGAATTTATACTAGTTTGGTCTCAGAATCTACACCTGAGGTGCTCTCTAAACTGAGTAGCCGTTACATACATATATTTCTAAAATGTCTAGTCATGAGTCGTCCTAATCAAAAACTATATATTTATGCTTACTAACACTTTTTTTATATCATTGTTGACATCTGGTGATTCATTGGCAACATCGTTATGGAATCATCTCACTTTTCACTTATCCACATTGGGGAAGAGCATAAACAATAAAAATGACCCCGGTAAGTGCCGGTAAAAAATTTAGTTCTGAGATTTAACAATGTTGCCGTTAATCCTCAGTTCAATTTGTAGATCAGTCAATTGAAAATTGTTGTAGTATAGACCAATATTATAAAAGTGTTAATTAAACTATTAAACTAAATTATACGAATCGCACTACAACTTTAAAAGATATGGTCACTTTTATGAAAATTGGGAGAAACCTGTAGAAAAACACATTTTTAAAGTAGCCTTTTTAACTATCTTTCACTCAACTCTTTCTGTTTTATGCTTCGAATTTTTAGAATGGGTACGCCACTGTAAGTTAATTCAATTTTCGAAATAATATTATACGTTACAGATGAGACGAAGTTTGCGGCTTTTAGGAAAGTTGGCAAGTGCGAAAAATAATATTTATTTTTCGGATTTAAATTGGGTTTCCTCTTTCTAAATTTTCAGAAAGTATATATTGTCGGTATTTCTAACGAGGAATTTACTTTCATAACATTAATACTTTTTGTCGATGTGGTTGGAAATGATTACTTTGAAATAAATTGAGGTGTATTTGCTTAAATTATATAAGCGTTATTCTAGAGCAGGGGTTCCCAATCGGTGGTACGCGTACCACTGGCGGTACGCGGGAACGTTTAATAGCTTACCCCTCTTCCCCCACGGTGAGAGTTATTAACTTCATAAAGGCTAGTGCTCTAAAAACAAGATTATTCTCCCAGATGTGTGAAGAAATGGGTGGCAAATTCAAGACTTTACTCCTTCATTCAGAAGGTGAAGAATGTGAGGTGGTTATTCGGGGGAAAATTTTGAACCGTCTCTTTGAACTGAGATTAGAAGTTTTTATGTTTTTAAGTGAAAAAAATCATGACATGAAAAAATTGTTTGCTGATGATTTTCCGGCAAGCTCTGCTATTTTTGGTGCCATTTGTTACGAGTTACTTGTATGAGAGTGGATTTTCTAAACTCTTGTACATAAAAAATAAACATAGAAGCCGAATAAGTGCTGAAGAGGACTTAAGAGTGAAGATAAATTGATATTTTAATCACAGGCACACAACAACAAGTTTCGCACTAAAGACTATAAAAGTATATTTTGTATGATGATTAATTTTTTGCTGTTATAAATAAACAAATATCTAACCATTAAATATGAAGTTTTCTCAGGAATTTAATTCAAAAAGCCTTTGAACACTTTTATAAGAGTAAATATTATACGTTTATTAAAATATTTAGGTCTGGTGGTACGCCAAAATTTCTCAAAAAATCAAGTGGTACGCAGGTTCGGAACCTCTGTTCTAAAGCCATTTTCTGTTTTGCAAAAACTACTCTGAAGTAAGTATCTCAAAATTTTTGAAAAATGGTCAAAATTTTTGAAAAATCTTCAAAATTAGTCAATAATTGTTAAAATTTTGAAAAATGGTCAAAAATTGTCAAAATTTTGAAAAAATGCATGGTCAATAATTATAAAAAACTGTCAAAAATGGTCAATAATTATAAAAAAACTGTCAATAATTGTTGAAAATTGTCAAAATTATTGAAAAATGGTCAAAATTTTTGAAAAAATGGTCAAAAATTGTCAAAAATTCTGAAAAAATGGTCAAAAATTGTCAAAATTTTGAAAAAATGGTCAATAATTATAAAAAACTGTCAAAAATGGTCGATAACTGTTAAAAATTGTCATAATTATTGAAAAATGGTCAAATTTTTTTAAAAAATGGTCAAAAATTGTCAAAAATTCTGAAAAAATGGTCAATAATTCTCAAAATTTTTGAAAAAATTTCGAAAAATTGTCAATAATAGTGAAAAATTGCCAAAATTTTGAAAAAATAGTCAATAATTATAAAAAACTGTCAAAATTGGTCAATAATTGTTAAAATTTTGAAAAATTGTCAAAATGTTTGAAAAATTGTCAAAAATGGACAATAATTGTCAGAAACTGTAAAAAATGGTCAATAATTGTTAAAATTTTGAAAAAATAGTCAATGATTATAAAAAAACTGTCAAAATGGTCAATAATTGTTAAAATTTTTTGAAAAATGGTGCCAATTTTTGAAAAATTGTCAAAAATGGTCCAAAATTGTCAAAAATGGTCAAAACTTGTTAAATATTCTAAAAAATGGTCAAAAATAGTCGATAAATTTTAAAATTTTGAAAAATGGTCAAAAATTGTTAAAATTGTTAAAATTTTGAAACATGGTCAAAACTTGTTTAATATTTGCTCAATAATTGTCAGAAACTGTCAAAAATGGTCAAAACTTGTTAAATATCTGCTCAATAATTGTCAGAAACTGTCAAAAATGGTCAATAATTGTTAAAATTTTGAAAAATGGTCAAAAATTGTCAAAATTTTGAAAAAATGGTCAATGATTATAAAAAACTGTCAAAAATGGTCAATAATTATAAAAAAACTGTCAATAATTGTTGAAAATTGTCAAAATTATTGAAAAATGGTCAAAATTTTCGAAAAAATGGTCAAAAATTGTCAAAAATTCTGAAAAAATGGTCAATAATTGTCAAAAATTCTGAAAAAATGGTCAATAATTGTCAAAACTTTTGGAAAATCTTCAAAATTGGTCAATAATTGTTGAAATTTTGAAAAATGGTCAAAAATTGTCAAAATTTTGAAAAAATGGTCAATAATTATAAAAAACTGTCAAAAATGGTCAATAACTGTTAAAAATTGTCAAAATTATTGAAAAATGGTCAAAATTCTGAAAAAATGGTCAATAATTCTCAAAATTTTTGAAAAAATTTCGAAAAATTGTCAATAATAGTGAAAAATTGCCAAAATTTTGAAAAAATGGTCAATAATTATAAAAAACTGTCAAAAAATGGTCAATAATTGTTAAAATTTTGAAAAATGGTCAAAAATTGTCAAAATTTTTGAAAAATTGTCAAAAATGGACAATAATTGTCAGAAACTGTAAAAAATGGTCAATAATTGTTAAAATTTTGAAAAAATAGTCAATGATTATAAAAAAACTGTCAAAATGGTCAATAATTGTTAAAATTTTTTGAAAAATGGTGCAAATTTTTGAAAAATTGTCAAAAATGGTCAATGATTATAAAAAACTGTAAAAAATGGTCAATAATTGTTGAAAATGGGCGTCGGCCCAGCTTTGCAGTGGAACGCTTCTGATGCGATAATGACAACCAAGCAAGGTCGAGCGAGGATAGTACTTGGATGCCTGCAGCGAATCACTTTAGATTACTAGGGTCAGTAGCATATCACAGCTCGCAGGCATTATACCAATGAGCACGAGGTATAATAGAGATATGCCGTCTTTCGGATGAGTCGTAAAACCGAGGTCCCGAGTCCATGGATGTTGGGCTCGATAAAGATCCCTACCACTGGTTGGAACACTAGTGGATTGGGCGAAATTTCCGGTTAGGGGTAGAGTGCTCCCGGCGTCGGTGATTAGCCTAAGTTGCGCAGAAATAGACCGACGTTAAATAACCGAATAAAAAAAAATTGTTGAAAATTGTCAAAATTTTTGAAAAATGGTCAAAATTTTTGAAAAATCTTCAAAATTGTTCAATAATTGTTAAAATTTTGAAAAATGGTCAAAAAT
Source organism: Lochmaea crataegi (assembly GCA_947563755.1). NCBI lineage: Eukaryota > Metazoa > Arthropoda > Insecta > Coleoptera > Chrysomelidae > Lochmaea > Lochmaea crataegi. The sequence continues at coordinate 4,348,744 of OX387433.1, read as the reverse complement.
TGTCAAAATTTTGAAAAAAAGTTCAATAATTATAAAAAATTGTCAAAAATGGTCAATAATTGTTAAAAATTGTCAAAATTATTGAAAATGATCAAAGTTTTTGAAAAAATCGTCAAAAATTGTCAAAAATTCTGAAAAAATGGTCAATAATTGTCAAAATTTTTGAAAAAATTTCGATAAATTGTCGATAATAGTGAAAAATTGCCAAAATTTTGAAAAAATGGTCAATAATTATAAGAAACTGTCAAAAATGGTCAATAATTGTTAAAATTTTAAAAAATGGTCAATAATTGTCAAAATTTTTGAAAAATTGTGAAAAATGGACAATAATTGTCAGAAACTGTAAAAAATGGTCAATAATTGTTAAAATTTTGAAAAAAATGGGCAAAATTTGAAAAAAAATTCGAAAAAATGGTCAATAATTGTCAAAATTTTTGAAAAATGGTAAAAAATGATCATTCTATTGTGCGTAAGAAGCAAAATATCCTTGCGTTCGATAAAATTTTTATAAAGGGTTCTTTTATTCGCAAAAATTTCCGACTACCATGGGCGTTCGATGGAATATTTCAAAGGGTCAATATAAGTTTAAAAATTTTCTTAGTCCGATTTTGAATTTGAAAAAATTCCCTGCGTACGATAAAATTTTGATAAAAAGTTAATTCATTTGTAAGAATTTCTTTGCAAAATTTTCGATTAAAATTAGATAAGATGTTAATTTATTTGTAAAAATATCCTTGCATACGATAAAATTTTTATAGAGGGTTATTTTATTTTCAAAATTTTCTATTTACCATAGACTTATACATTATACCATTGGCGTACAATAGGATTTTTATGAAAGCTTAATTTATTAGTTAAAATTTCTCTGCGTTCCATAAAATTTCAATAAGGGGTTAATTTATTTGTAAAATTTTCCTTCTACCATGGGCGTACAATAAGATTTTTATAAAAGGTCAATTTATTTGAGCGAATTTCTTTGTGAAATTTTTCATTTACCATGGGCGTACGATAAAAATTTGATAAGATGTTAATTTATTTGTAAAAATTTCCTTGCGTACGATAAAATTTTTATAGATGGTTATTTTATTTTCAAAATTTTCTATTTACCATAGACTTACCATAAAAATTTTATAAGAACTAAGCTTATTTGTAGAAATTTTCTATCGTACGATAAAATTTTCATAAGGGGTTATTTTATTTGCAAAATGTCATTATACCATTGGCGTACAATAGGATTTTTATGAAAGGTCAATTTATTAGTTAAAATTTCCCTGCGTTTGATAAAATTTTTATAAGGGGTTAATTTATTTGTAAGAATTTCCATCTACCATGTGCATACAATAAGATTTTTATAAAAGGTCAATTTAATTGTAAGAATTTCTTTTCAAAATTTTCCATTAACCATGGGCGTACGATAAAACTTTGATAAGATGTTAATTTATTTGTAGAAATTTTCTTTCGTACGATAAAATTTTCATGAGGGGCTATTTTATTTGCTAAATTTCATTCAACCATAGACGTAAGATAGGATTTTTATGAAAGGTTAATTTATTAGTTAAAATTTCTCTGCGTTCGATAAAATTTCAATAAGGCGTCAATTTATTTGTAAAATTTTCCATCTACCATGGGCGTACAATAAAATTTTTATAAGAGGTCAATTTATTTGCAAAATTTTTCATTTACCATGGGTGTACGATGAAAATTCGATAAGATGTTAATTTATTTGTAAAAATTTCCTTGCGTACGATAAAATTTTTATAGAGCGTTATTTTGTTTTCAAAATTTTTTATTTACCATAGGCTTACCATAAAAATTTTATAAGAACTATATTTATTTGTAGAAGTTTTCTTTCGTACGATAAAATTTTCATAAGGGTTATTTTATTTACAAAATGTCATTATAATATAGGCGTACGATAGGATTTTTATGAAAGTTTAATTTATTAGTTAAAATTTTCATCTACCATGGGCGTATGATGGAATATTTATAAAAGTAAAGGTAAAACTTTTATGGGGGGTTGATTTATTTGCAAAAATTTCCAACTACCATGTGCGTTCGATGGAATATTTTAAAGGGTCAATTTAATTTTGAAAATTTTCCCAGTCTGTATATATGTATTTTTCAAAACCGTTTTCAAATTCAAAATTGGACTAATATAACTCATCTAGACCTACTGCAAAATGTTGCATTAAAAAATTGTAAGTACAATTGCAACAACAATAATTGTCCCATGGTACCTGATCTTCGCGCACATAAAGTGCATACAAAGGACTTATTTCTTACGAAGTTTAAACGCTATAACTTGAAAAACGACAAAAATATGAATTTTGAAAAAGTGACAAATTTTTCAGTTTTTCCAAATTTTCATTCCTCTTAATTATATCTATCTATTTTAAAATGCAAGTTACTGTTAAATTTTTATTCTATTCTACTGTTACAAAACAACCTTTCAAAATTAATACCATCAACGGTTTTAAAATTCTGAATACTTTTTTTTTGGTAGTATCTATATGGTAAACATCCCAGTCAAGGATATGAATCGAATTTTTCAAGCCGTTCAATTACACGAAAGGATCCATTCCCGACAAGGACGTCAAGCGTCACTGACACGTGGGACGTATCAAAATTTATACTTTTTATTACGGTCACACTAAAAAGTGTAAAATTTCAAAATGAGATAGGGGATATTTTTAATATTGTTCGGTGTGTGAAATATGTAAGAAGTCCAAGTCCTGGTGCCCGTTTATTTTGAGATATTGGCTTTTTTTTGGACAGGGGTCACAGTATGTTGAAAATATATCTGTTTGCATTAAAAATCACTTTAATTGACTGTTTGTAATATTAAAATTGAACAAAACATCCACAGGGTATGAATCAAGTGTTTTCCACAAACAAACACTCACGAATAGGTGTTTAATATTACATTGTATGAGCATAAAAAGAGGGATAGTGAAATCACTATTAAGAGCCAAAAACATTACAAAATAAAAGTTATATCTGCAAAAAAGAAGAAATGTAACTTTTGAAAATACAACTTGAATTTATCGCCGAAGCGCTAGAATAGTAATGAGCTCGGTACTATAAACTTCCAAGGACAGAATATTCTTTAATTTAAAGCATGATAGTGATTTTTACAATTAAAGTGTCTGTGAGCAGCCACTATTGGTTTAATTAAAAATACGTCTGTACCGAATAGTTTAAAAATTGTCAGTAGGGAGTAAGCGAAAAGTTCGTCGCGGAAAATTTATTAAAAAATATAAATTTTGAAATGTCTCATGTGCACTTGACGCTTGATGTTCACTTTGCCGTCGCGACGCGTCGGAAGGGTTTCGTAATTGAGATAGAATTGACATTCGGCTCGTTTTAAACCTCTCCTATTTAGCATACATATTGTCGATTCATGTTCTCGCTTTTTAATATGACGCCTTTTGTCTGATGTTCACTTGACAAATTTCAAGGGTGCCTAATGAAACGGTTATCTCTATACACTATTAAAAATAATTTCCCTTCCAATAATACTGTATTTAGACAAGGGTATACCACACTGGTTTCATCAGAAAAAAATGGATCTAATGCTTTTAATGCAGATCAGATCCTTTTATATGCCCCTGTATGATGTATACGATCCGAAATGATGTTTGGATGCTTTTTTGTCGAAAAAATGTAGCTTCAACAAGAGTGAATCCTTCTATATTTGTTAAAAGGTACTGCCAATGAGACGTGGAATGAATGCTGGCAAAACTTTCACCTTATTCCCCAAAACCAAAATTTGCTATCGTCATCTTATAAGTTGGGAGGGTACCCCCCCCCCCCCACAGAGCATCCTCTCTATTCGTACGTCAACCAACTTATATTAACATAGTCGATAACCTCCCCAAGAGGAGGTACTGCATAAGATGAAGTCCTGGAGGATTTAAACAAATGGGAAGCAATCTAAAGCGAGGCAACTACAACAATAATAATAAAAACCAAAGGAATCTTATCCAAAATTATACCTTGGTATATCTAAGTAAAATACTAATTAGTATTTTGTATGGAATAATTATTTTTGATAATTTTTAACAGTGTACAATTTGCACTGAAAGAGGCATACCGAAATCACGGTTTTATTGGATTTTTAAATTTCTATTTTAATTTTAAATGCCCGATTCGATGCCTGCACTTGGGGAATATCCAATAAGAAAATCATGAGTTGCTATGCATACAGTTTTATCAGCAATTCCATCGTTCTTCCATTTTCAATAGGAATTCGAATTCAAATGAAGGGATCGTATGAGTTAAGACGCTTTTTATATATCGTCCAAAAATGACGTTAAATGAATTTTAAATTCACAATATCTATTTATGTGATAAATATAACTTTAATGTCTGATAATAGTGATAAAACGATCCAGTAGTATTCAACAAATAGAATTAAACGTTGAAATATTATTTTAAACAAAAATTGAGGCTCTTATTTAGTGGAAAAATATTCGTGCAATTATAAAAAATCTCGCAGAACAAGCAGAAATTTTAGGAGTGAAAATCAATCAATAAAAAACAAAATATTCGATCCTTTATAATCATCTTTATTAAAAATGTCATATTCCGCTGCAACTAAATACTCTCCTTTTTCTTCCTTTTTTTTTAAATTAATAAATTTATTCTGGTAGTTTCTAGTTTAAATTTCTAATAATTACTTGTCGCATTCCCCTCGTAACACAAACAAGAATCGGAGGAATCGCTTTAGATTCGTGTCATGCGCATAAACACTGTAACCGATTCTATTGTAAAATGGCTGGCAACGCTGTCTCTTGAAAAGGAGTATTATTTATTCTAATAAGGTAAGCTTCCTTTTTAATTTATAACTACTAATACGCAATTGGTAAATAAATGTTTTTACGATGTGAAATATTTATAGGTTATTTCTTTTTAGGAACAACGAGTCAAAGAATATTCACTCCTCTGCTGTGTGGGATATAAAATAACATCAAATCGGCATGCTAAAGTCATATACACTATTGTAGAGAGTAAATTAAACTTTCTCTGGAACAAATTTTGTATATACCTGGGACGCTATCACCAGTCGAGTTTAAATATGTGAAATTGCGCTTACTGCTTTCTGGATGTTATCTCTTATAAGGTTAGTACTTCTTAACTTTTCCACTTCTCTGGTTTGATTTTTCAGATTTTTTCTTTTAATTTTTAATTTTTTATCTTCATCATCAAAATTCTTGTACTTACTCCTTCCTCGTTACCAAATCAACAATATTCAATTTTTTTCTTGTTTATCTTTTTCCAGACGACTTGCCGTTCTGATAAATTGTTTCAGAGTAATTTTTATTGATTTCTATTGATGTTAAAGGCACTTTCACATGTTTTAATACCATGTCCTCTATGAACTACACTTTTTTCAATCGGTTGATTCTATTCGCCATTATTTACTGTCACTTCACAAATTTTTGAATTAATGACATAAATCTGTTTGGATTTCAACGTTTCAGACCTTTATGCGCTATGTTCAGTGTCCTTTCCAATCTAGATTATTTAACCCCAGGTCATTTTTTAACTGGAACAGTTATAACCAGTTTCCCAGAACCTGACATCAGTGAAGTTCCCCAGAACAGACTAAAATTTTGGAAGCATTGTGTTCAAATGCAGCAGCAGCAGAATAGACCAAAATGGTGCAATAATTTACCAAATTTGAGTGAAGGAATGTTGGTTCTATTGAAAGAGGATAACGTTCCCTCCTTCAAATGGAGACTTCCTTGCATAATAAGGGTTGTTCCAGGTAAGGACAACAAAGTAAGAGTTTTAGAGGTTTAAAAACAAGAGATGGCAGAGGGAGGGGACTTTTGAGAAGCACTGTATATAAATTGTTTTTTGGACTGGTACATTCGTTAAAAGGTTAACTACATCAAAACTAACTAAATAATGGTTTTTGTTAAAGTTTAACATAGAAGTTTTTTAAAAAAATGTTGACATCACACAAATAATACCTCAATAATTAACATACTAATAACAGAAGATCGTTATTCTGTAAACATTGTTCTATTATCTAACCTTACTATATACGACAGGTTCATTTTCTGTGTAATAAATGCAGATGGAAACTGGACGTGCCGTGTTCTCCGAGCTAAACTAACCCGATACAAGCAAACTTGCAGTAGTATAATTACCAAGTTAACAAGGGCAATTACCGGTTGGCAGTCTGATTAGAACTCTGCTGACTGATGTTTCGTTGTACGTCAAAATTCACTAATAGGGGAAGAAAAGATAGGTCTTTTTACTCGTAATTACAATGTTTAAACTATCAAATCAATGAACTTATGCGGAATAGTACGTATGATTCATTTGAAAATTTAAAGTTGCTAAATATAATAAAAATTTAGCTTTATTTGTTTGAAATAAAAAATTTGCTTACAAAAAAAGAAAAAAGTGATTTTGAGATACAATAGACAACCCCCCTGGAGTTTTTTTGTTGTATGCGTAAAATAACAACAATAAAAAAGTGAGCGTTGACGAAATTGATTATTAGAAAAAATTACAGTGGATAAAAAGAGAATCCAAGAGCTACTGTAAAATTGAAAGGAAAAAGAAATGGAACTATTAGTGGGAAAATAGTTAAAGACAGTAAAAACATTCCTGTTAGAATTTTGTTAAGTTGGCAACAATAACGCTACTCAGATTACTACAACCAATGTTTCACAGATGAATTGATTACATCTCGTTGGAAAGTGATGATGCGGATACATCTGGAGACGAAGAAAATGAATCTGCAGAAATTATACAAACACCCATTCAAGACAATAAAAAAAAATTAGAGTGTGTGCTTAAGACTGCACGGCAGAAGTGAAAACTGTATGTCGATGATCTGTTGAATTGAGAAGTGGGAGCAACTTGTAGTGGCGGTGAATTGTCATCAATGTTTATTTCGCAATTTTCTTCTTCACGCTTTTTTTAAAATCATCATTATTACGTACCAATAATACCTATTAAATTATCAAAGACAATTATTAGGTATGAATTGAATATACTAAACAGCGACACAACAGTGAAGAGCAGCTGACTGTATCTATCTCGCTCGGGTACATTCGGCGGTCCCGAGTTTGTATTGTTTTGTATAAGTTATATGCATAAAAGAACAGATTAAAAAAGTGAGATATGGAAGAGAGAGGGAAATGGGAGCGAGAGATGGGAGAGAGAGAGAGAAAGAAAGTGTATTGCGTGTGATTACAATCATTATTTCAAATTGTCAGAATCTAAGACGGATTCGGTAATGTTCGCGACCCTCGGAATAGTGTAAGACTTTTTTCTCTTATTAGACCATTTTTTACAGTTTTTCAAATTTTTTGACAATTTATGATCAATTATTGACAGTTTCTTATAATTATTGACAATTTTTTCAAAAATGTTACAATTTTTGACCATTTTTCAAAATATTAACAACTATTGACCATTTTTGACAATTTTTCAAAAATTTTGACAATCACTGACCATGTTTTTAAATATTTAACAATTTTTGACCATTTTTCAAAATTTTAACGATTTTTGACCATTTTTCAAGATTTTAACGATTTTTGACCATATTTGACATTATTTGACAATTTTTGATTGGTTTTGACAATTATTCACCGTCTTTGACAATTTTTGACCATTTTTCAAAATATCAACAATTATTGACCATTTTTGACAATTTTTCAAAAATTTTGACAATCACTGACCATGTTTTTAAATATTTAACAATTTTTGACCATTTTTCAAAATTTTAACGATTTTTGACCATTTTTCAAGATTTTAACGATTTTTGACCATATTTGACATTATTTGACAATTTTTGACGATTTTTCATTGGTTTTGACAATTATTCACCGTCTTTGACAATTATTGACCATTTTTGAAAATTTTTCAAAAATGTTTACCATTTTTCAAAATTTTCACAATTTTTGACCATTTTTACGAATATTGTCCATTTTTAACAGTTTTTGACAATTTTTCCAGATTTTTGACAATTTTTTAAAATATTTGGCAATTATTAACCATTTTTTCAACAATTATTGATTATTTTTGACAGTTTTTTATAATTATTGACCATTTTTCCATATTTTTGACCATTTTTCTAAATTTTAACGATTTTTGACATTTTTTGACAATTTTTGACAATTTTTGACAATTTTTGAAAATTTTTGAAAATTTTTGAAAATTTTTGACAATTTTTGACAATTTTTGACAATTTTTGACAATTTTTGACAATTTTTGACAATTTTTGACAATTTTTGACAATTTTTGACAATTTTTGACAATTTTTGACAATTTTTGACAATTTTTGACAATTTTTGACAATTTTTGACAATTTTTGACAATTTTTGACAATTTTTGACAATTTTTGACAATTTTTGACAATTTTTGACAATTTTTGACAATTTTTGACAATTTTTGACAATTTTTGACGATTTTTGATTGGTTTTGATTGGTTTTGATAATTATTGACTGTCTTTGACAATCATTGACCATTTTTTTAAATATTTAACGATTTTTGACCATTTTTGACCATTTTTGACGATTTTTGATTGGTTTTGACAATTATTGAACGTCTTTGACAACTATTGACCATTTTTGACCATTTTTGACCATTTTTGACCATTTTTTCAAAAATTTTAACCATTTTCCAAAATTTTCACAATTTTTGACCATTTTTACGAATATTGTCCATTTTTGACAGTTTTTGACAAGTTTTGACAATTATTGACCATTTTTCCAAATTATTGACAATTTTTGAAAATATTTGGCAATTATTAACCATTTTTTCAACAATTATTGGCTATTTTTGACAGTTTTTCAAAAATTTTGACCATTTTTCAAAATTTTAACGATTTTTGACAATTTTTGACATTTTTTGACAATTTTTGACGATTTTTGATTGGTTTTGATAATTATTGAGCGTCTTTGACAATCATTGACCATTTTTTTAAATATTTAACAATTTTTGACAAAGAGGTCAAATACTTGGGAATTTGGTTCGTTCGGGAATTATTCTTTAGAACCCATGTAAGAGAAACGGTAAGGAAAGCGGGGAAGAAAGTAGTGACCCAATATAGGGGGACTCACAAACGCCTAAAGGCGAGTATTGTGGGAGGTAGTAAAATCCATACTGCTGTATGGATCCCCGGTATGGGGAAGTACTATGAAAACTGCGAAGCACAAAGAAGACATGGGGAGTGTACAGAGAAGTATGCTACTCAGAATAGCCCCCGGATATAGAACTGTATCTGACGTAGCTATTCAAATAGTCACTGGCGTTCCACCAATAGATTTATTGGTTGAGGAGAGAAATCGAGTATGGGAAAGAGGAAAAGATGAAAAGGAAGCTATAACCGAAGAAATAAAAGAGGAATGGTTGACCAGAATAGCTAATGAGAGAGATCGAATATGGGAAAGAGGAAAAGATGAAAAGGAAGCGATAACCGAAGAAATAAAAGAGGAGTGGTTGAACAGAATAACTAACGAGAACATAAAGGCAAAGAGGACCCGACGTATTATCTCGGATATGCGTAAAAGGGTGGAATGCAAATTTCGCAAAATAGACTACCACATTACACAAGCACTTGTAGGACATGGGTCGGTCAAGGTGTTCACCGATAAAATCAGCAAAGCAAGTGATGACTTGTGCATATATGGCAAAAATAGGGATGAACCTGAGCATACGCTATTTCAGTGTATGAGATGGGAAGAGGAAAGGACGGAGGTAGGGAAAGAGCTGGGGGTACGATTGGGGATAAATAACATGGTGACAATCATGATAGAATCGGCAGAAGGGTGGTATGTGGTTAGGAACTATGTTACAAAAGTAATGGAAAGGAAGGAAATAGAGGAAAGGATAGAACAGGATCGAGATGCACAATCTGACTGATTTTAAAGAAAATATATATTTATTTATTTACATATTTATTAGTGGAATAAGGAAGAGTATACGAGAAGAATATGGATGAAGACCCACTCGAGCACTGAAGTAATGCCAAAAGGGTAGTTCTAGAGTTCGAAGGAGGGGAGCGGTTTTAGTGGTGATGCTGGCTTTTCCGGGTGCACCTCTTGTGAGAGATGCTCCTGATGCCGTATCGGTTGGGCTGGAAACTGGAAACCCACACTGGTTGGATTATCCAGCTGCTAGTCTTGTTGAAGATTCCCCACAAAAGGTATTTTTGAGTTGATTTCATTGTTATGCTGGCAACAAGAACGTTGCTGTGTGAAGTTCTCGAAATAAAATGTTCTAAATAAAATATAGTATCCGAATTATTGTTAATAAATCATGTGGAAAAGCAAAGAAGTTTTCAATTCTGAGTGTCCTTTTAAACCAACAATATTCCTGTGTCGCGCAGAGAGCATCCACCTAGTCCTTAGATAATTTATGGCTTTTTAAAAGGACCGTAGTTCTTACTGTGTGTTCCAGGCACACTGGAATAGAAGGAAATAAAATAGCAGATGAATTAGCAAAAAGAACATCCTTTTTGGGAGCCGAAGCCCCTTTTGCGGTATCAGCTCCAAAGTAATATTGGAAGAAAAGACAAAGCCGAAATGAAAAAACGATCTGACCATTAGAAAGATCTAGAAACTACAATCAGAGGAGAACAAATTAATGCCTAAGCCAGAGTAAGACAGGTATTTTTTTCAGGATCCTTTTTGTAGCCTCATGTAGAAGTGTAAAATTCTCCCACATCTTAATTTACATGATTTTGGCTAGCAGAATAAGTTCTTTTTTTGATAAAGCAAAAACAGACCAGAAACCATAATTTTCTTAGCACCCCAACTAAAAAAGTGTTAAGTATAATTGAGTTCTCAGTTTTGAACAGTTTTTTTTTAATCGTGTTGTTTTCCATGTTCTATTTTGTGATACAGCTTGAAATGTAACGTAATTACAGTTTTCATTGTGCTGGTAAAAACAATTTTATTAGCGAGTTGTAATTACAACTTTAATTACACCGCACGAACGAATAAATTGGTTTTAATGTTGGCGGGCTTCAAATTGGAACATTGGATGACATTAAGGTGTTTTACTGGTTGGTATCTTACGAAGCAATAATAGATGAACTGAAAGTACTTTGATAACATTTATTTATCCCAAAAAATGTAGTGCAAAATGGTAAAGTTTCGGAAAATTTACCAGTATCCCTGGACTCAGTTTTAGGTCCAATTGTTTTTGATGTCACAAACGAATAAATAGTGAGCTGATGACACAGTGTAGCTTGGAGTAGGTTTATTCTCTGCCTTTTCTGTCATTTAATATGTGTCTTAACAGCTTGATCGTTCTACTGCATTAACAACTTCCTATTCTCTGTTTGAATCGCTCCTTCGCTAAGGTTTACTTTTCTGAGGATCTTGTAGTTTGAGCTAGGCATATGCCTAATCAAAGGGAAGAGTCGGCAAGGGAGAGGAGCACGGGCTTTAACTGTCTTTTGTCAAAATTGAAAATTTTACTTATTTTTATAAGAAAACTACTGGCCAATACCTATTTTTATTTTTTAAATTTTCGAGTCGTTCTATCTCACGCCATGAATTAAACATTTTTTATAACAAGCCGGCGCCTTTACTAGCAGAATAAATAAGAACACCAACGAATATCTTCGAACGACATCAACCAAAAAAGGAAAAAAAAATCCAAAGTTAACACCGTTTTTTTGCGGCGTAATTGCCAGCCATAAATTCGAAAAAATATGTGTTCGCATTTAGAATACAATGCCGAATTGGAATCGAACAAAAATAAAAAGAAAGACCGAACGAATCAGCTACAAGCGCCAACTTGATCTGTTTTTATCAGCGAAACAGAAGGTTGATAAAAAGAAAACAAGCCAAACTGAAATTCTGACAATAACAGTTTGAATTCCCCGAACGCGAATCTCCTACAAACTCTCGAATACAATGTACAGGTTCTTCTTAGTGGAAACCATGGAGACGTGTTCACTTTTATGTTTCTCTTTTTGATAGTTTCTACACTGATACACAACATTTGGTATAAGAATTTTCATAGTGATAACGGATTTCATTCTTTTCAATTTCTTTATACCACTGTATGTGTACAAAAGGGGCAATTATTCCAGCGCGCGCAATAAAACTATAGCGCTGCAGCGATTAGGCGTCATGAAGAGGTTCAATAACTTAATCTTTTCTGTATCTTTTCAAAGTCACTTTTTATGAGAAAGTTTCACGAAATTGTATTTTCTTTTTTTTTCGTATTCTTCGTGTACAAAAATAAGCCGAATCCGTTCGGCACCTAATCGTATATTTTTGTGTAACATCGTCGGCGAGGCTGTTGATTATCCTGGACCACCGAACGTGACTAGAAAGTTGAACAGTTTGCACCTCTAGTAGAGAAGGTAGACGAAAAAAAATTGTAGATGGTATTAATTGCAGTCGACTTTCGATAATTTGACACTTGTTATTTTGAATCTCTCGATAATTGAAAAATACTTGAATAAATTGAAAAAAATCAATATTAATTTTTCCCCTCCAACAGAGCTCCAACAGCCGAACGATAGGGGAAATCCGGAGCGATTTCTGAACCTTAAATGCTGAGCTTAACCATTGGTGTGAGAACCGGATGTTGAATCGTGAAAGGATTTTCTTGATATATGCCGATTGGCTGACCATAATGTCTCCACCACGTCGAATTATTTCAAGTCCAAGAAAGTAGGATACTTCTTTCACAACAATATCGAATTGTTGAATAAATAAGTCCATTTCAGATTGGCAACTAATCAGTCGTTGGCATATAGTACAACAACGATTTTACCAGCAGGAGTGAGGCAAATATAAACGCAAAGATCTTCACGGCTCTGAAGAAATCCTAAGCCAATCATAAAATCATCAAACCGCTTGTTTCAACTGCGTGGGGCTTGCTTGAGGCCGTACAAGCTTCGTTTTAGGCAGCAGACTCGATTTGTTCCATCTTCATACCCTTCAGGCTGTTTCATGAAGATTTGTTCCAAAACGTCACCATATAGAAATGTCGCTGAAACTTCAAACTGACACAACGTCATCTTTTCTACAGCTGCAATGGACAACACCGATCGAACAACTTCCAAACGTGCAACTGGACTAATGGTGTCTTTATAATCCATGCCAGGTCGTTTGGACCAATATCGCGCGATACTTCCGTCAGGATTCCGGAAGTCGATAGACCCACTTATTACTGATAGGCTTCTTTCCTGGAGAAAGTTCGGTCAATTCCCATGCGTTATTTTTATACATTGACCTAATTTCTCTGTCCATTGCTGATTTCCACTGATTTTTATCCTCACATTGGACAGCTTCATCAAATGTTGTCGGCTCGTTTTCAGTTGAAAATACTTCAGCAAAGTTGGATGTGACGTAGTCATTCAGCCAATCGGAAGGTTTTCGTTCTCGAGATGGTGGCTTGGTTGGCATAGTAGGTAAAGAGAACGAATCTGAACTTGAACTAGCTTCTTCATCCAAAATTTCGGTATCAGAATTAGGCTCTTTTTCCGACGTATCTTCAACAGGCTTCTCTCTGTCCACTTGATCCTCGTTAGCTTCACCAATTTCATTTTTCTTGACAGGCCAAACTGTTTCGTTATCGGAGTTTTCAACTTACTCATAAAATATGACGTCACGCGAAACTATAACATCTTTTTTCTCAGGGATGTAGATCCGATAGTATGACGGAGCTCATCTCCAACCATTGCCTTTGGATCCATTTTCCGTCTCTTTTGTGCATGCAGATGGACATAGCATTTAGAACTCACAACTCGTAGATGTCTTATTCGTGGTTTCTGAACAAACCAGAATTCGTACGGAGTCTTATCAACGATTGGAGATTTTCCCACTCTATTTAAAATGTAGCTAGCAGTAGTGACCAGCTCAGCCCATATAGATGTGGGAAATTTTATATCAGGATTCGCATACTTAAAGGTACCAGCCATTTTTACGATGCTCCTGTTTTCACGCTCCACTGCTGCAATCTGCTCGGGTGTATAAGGGGCTGTCAATCTTTGGGTAACCCCATACTCCTTCAGAATTTTTCGCACATCACCATTATCAAATTCCTTGACGGCTGATTTCTCTTTGGCGACAAAACAATATCTGTACCTGGAGTAATGGACCTTGATGACAATCAAGTAGCGACGACCAATGAATGATGGGTCAAAAGGACCGCACACAGCTCACCAAGGGCCAAAGCTTGCATTCTGGTACCGAATGGTAAACAGTGTGCTTTTCCAAACTGACACGGCTCGCAAAGCTCGTTCTCATCAGGCACTTTGATACCAAGTTCAGTATTGAGCTTAGAACGGATGTAACGCTTTTCCATGTGTCCCCAGCGCTGATGATAGATCTGAAGAACCCGGTCGTCTTCAATTACATTTGCACAGACTTCTGCCGGTTGAACTCTGTGAAATGAGGATTGGAAGAGAGTTCCACCCAAGTTCCAAGTACCCTCAAAGATTAGCTCTCCCTTAACACTGAAACGACACTCAGTGTCTGTAGACTCAAACTTGCTGTCAGGGTTCCGATCATGAGCCGCAAGGACAGACACAAGGTTTCGTGATATTTCAGGTATATACCATACATCATTAAGGGTGAACCCTTCAATCGTTCCGCTGCCAAGAGCTTTGATGACTTCCTTTCTCGTAGCCTTGACTGTATTGAGAGGAAGTGGAAACGGCTTATAGCCTGTGAACCAGTGCAGATTTGGCATAATGTGTCGAGTTGCACCATTATCTATCCACCACTGGTCATTTGTGGTAGTCAGGTTGACGTTATTACTGATAGAAACCAGCGTAATACTTGTATCAGTGATGCTGGCTTGAGATATTTCTTTAAGTTGCCAGCTGAACCTGAACCAATACCACCAGCTCGCGCTGGATATGGAGGTTTTTCATCGGCTTTCCGTTTTGAACATTGGCGCACCCAGTGACCCTTAGCGTTACAATACTTGCAAATCGAATGATTAGGTTTCTTCTGTTGACCACTAGGAGTGTTAATAATGCTCAGAATATCACCAGATTTTGACGCCGATACAACATTACGTTCATGAAGAATCAACGCCGCCGAAATATCTTCAATATTTTTATCTCGGTTCGCTTTCAGCAGAATTGAACGACTCAAATCGCTTAGGTAAAATGTGCATGACTTTTGAAACAAACAGCAACTCGAGAAAGTCATCAACTGTTTCAATTTTTCTCGTTTTTAGACCAGCGGCAAATTCACGATGTTGATTTTTAACTCGTGATAACATAGATGGAGCATCTTCGGTATCATCCCATTCCATGCTAAAAAAATCTAGACATTGACGAAACAACTAGTCTTCAGCCTTGTTATCAAACTGCTGATCTAAAACATCCCATGCTTGCTTAACTGATAATCTACCTGATATACGTTGTTGTTGTATGCGTTTAGTTCTTTCTCCTCGTCGTTAGTCGGTGGTGTTGAGAGAGTAGGCTGCTTTCTCGTTCCCTCAAAGATTTTAACTGCATCAAACAACTCTAGGACGTCCAAAACTGAATAGGTGAATCCTACCTTGTTCACGGTGTTACTGGGACAAACAGGTGAGGTTCCAAAGCCGGAAAACAGCCCAAAGGGGTAGTAATACAGGGTAGTTGATCGACCTTCCAGGCAAGTAAATGGTACTCAATAAATATCTCTAACCAGATAACTGAGTAGCATGCAGAGGTCAAGCGAAGTCAAAGCACCAGTTCACAGCAGAGTACGGTAGATTGGAGGCCTAAAATAGAAATACCTAGTAGTGAACGTATGTAAATGGTTTCGATATGTTATTTGAGCACCTACCTGTTGATGATGCTTCGATCTCGGAGTATTCACTATTGGCAAGATCCATAATCGAATCCTTGACCAACTACTGGCCCATATGGAAATTATGGATCTCACATTCCTATTAGCACAAATCCTCAAATTGAGATTGTTAAAAGCACATGCTTCCAGTGTCAATTTCAAGCAAGCATTGTTGTTGTTTTAACTTTGATCTCAGTGGAGAGGTTGGTGAACCTGTAACGTTAATTTCGTTCACTTTACTTCCCTCTATTGAATTAATAAATTATCGTATGGGCGGCGAATAGCCAGTCCTTTCTCATACCCAACACCGAGAAATGTTTCAAGGCTGAATATATTTACTGTCGACGAGAGTCGAAATCAACGTTTCCATGCGTGCTGATCGACGTTCGTCTGTCGGGAAAATAGTCACTTCTATTTTGAGATTCCCACTTCAACCTCGTGTCTCTTCTTCTACCAATTATAATTCAAATATAAATCAAGAATTCACCACTGAAATGTAGATTTCTTTCCTGGTCAAAGGGTATGAGCGTGACACGCAGCCGTTGCAAATTGGCGCCCAACCTTGTTGGAGGCGTTGCAAAGTGGCATTACCTTATCGTTACGTAACAAACCTGCTAGGTCAAGGGTCAAGTTCATGGTTCCATGGCAATCAATTATTGACAGGCTGTTAACCATAACTGACAGGCCTTAAGTATAACCAAGAATCAGTCTAACAAAATAAGAGTCTGGTAATTAGTACTGTTCATTAGAGATTGCTTTCTTAGTCCACTAATTCCCCTAATCATGAGAAACTGCAGTCAAGAAGAAATAGTGGTATTTGATTATATCGTTGGTTATGCCTTAAAACCGCAACACAATGCAAATTAAGGTAATTAAGTCACTATAGTTCTTCTTTTGTTTTAGCAACAGTGTTGGCATGTTTCCTAACCTTCAAACTTTTGAAAGTATAAAACAGTTTTCGTGTATCTTCCCCACTATCAGCATCATTTATTAATCAAATACGCGTTTTTTTATATCGTCTCAATAATATAACCTCCATTATTGCGTCTTTGTTTTTTTCACTCTGGAAGAATCTTCCCGTGGTTATATGTTACCTTCTCAGAAATATCAAGTGTTTCGTTGAACGAGACTGGAATAACAAGAAGAAAAAGAAAGTTGTTTCCCGAAAAAGGAAATTTGATATTGATAAAGTCTTTTTGGTATTGAATCTATACGTGTCCCAGAATATAAAGAGGTTTCTAATACTCGATAACATACAGTTTGTCTGCACGTAAAATTCCTGTTGAGGACAAGATACAGCACATATTATACGGGGTGATTGATTAGTTCGGCAGCACCAGTCAAAGGCTTAGAGACCTCGGCACCTTTTTTGTGCTCTTGGTTATACTGTTTAGATGAAGAGACCAGTAGCCCTTATCAGGCTCAACAGTCCTTTCACTAGGTCCTTCTTGGAGAAATCCTCCCTTGGATACTCTAGTCCTAGGAGTCTATATCTCCAATGAGATTCAAATAATGTGAGCTTCTTCCTCTTCCATGCACATCTGACAGATAGGCTCCTCTCTATATATGCCAATTGTATGCATGTGCTTCCTTATGGTACAGTGACCGGTGAGTAATCCCATCACTTTTCCCTGCTAAGGTTTAATATTTCATTAGTCAGCGACTCCGAGGGTTTTTTTGACCAGGAATTTGATGTGTTCCTGTTCTGGCACATTTACTTTGAATCCACCAAGATGTACAATCACGTGCAGCAGTTTCAGACCCTTGCTTTGCTAGGGTCTCTGCCTTTTCATTGCCTACAATACCCTTGTGCCCCGGGACCCATTTAAGAACTACTCTATTATGGTTTGCCAGGTTTACAAGTTTTTGTAAGCAGTCTATTCTGATTTGGGGACATGCTAAAGATTTCAGTGCTGCCTGACTATCTGAGAGTATAAGGATCTCTTGGCCTCTCCATCCTCTTTCGATGTTCATTTGGAAACACGTGTCGATAGCGTAGATTTTTGCCTGGAATACAGATACAAACTTCCTCTACATTGCACCTGGGTCTAGCACCATGGACTCCAGCTCCTGTTCCTATATCACTCTTAGATCCGTCTGTGTATCACACCATCGTTCCTTCCTGACTGCATGCTTCCAACCTATCCCAGCTTAGTTTGGTTACTCTAAATAAAAATCCCCAAGCTGCTTTTAATTCACATTTTCTCAAAAAGAACTGCAATTATCAAGATTTTTGAAATTGTAATAATTTCCACGTGCCTGTTCAAAATATCTATAATATCTTAACACATAACTATTTACAATTCTAAAGTTTCTAAACTTCGCGAACGTAACAGTTGGTAGAGTAGTTAAAACATTGGTAGGTATGTCGATAAACAGAGTAAACTACTTATACTTTAGTCAGCGCAAAGGGTAAAGGGATATAACCAATATTATGGAAGTATATATTATTATAATTGCTTCAAGTTTAAGTTTCAAATTTTGGTAACAGTGAAATTAAAGCCTTCTAGGAATATTTCTTGAGATAAACTAATTCCAAATAATCATGGAATTATTTTATTGCCACCGGATGGACCAGTAAAATAATCTCCTGGCTGTATATCAGAAACTATCCGACTGATTGCTTCTTAATAAAAGTAGCCAGTAGAGCTCTGCAGTGGCGGCTCCTCCATTAGGTCATTGGGTCAATGACTTCCCATTAAAAAATAATTTAAAAAAATAGTTAAATAAACATTTAAAAAGTATTCCTTTTAAATAAAATGTACCTAAAACGTATCAAGACCACCGTGTAAACGTTATTCCGCATCAAGCATCAAGTACTCGGCGAAAACCAAAATTGGAAAGCGGGCTGGTGTCCACTGTTGACCTCAAGGTGTTAGATGGGAACGGAATTTGCCGAGCGCTAACGATCTTCGCGGCGTGAGAGAAACACGCCCGAAGTTTACATGTGATGGGTCAAAAGCCTGGTTTGATATCGACTTACGTCGGCTGATTATTACACGCTTAGGAAAGAGATGAGTAGAGGGGTTGGCAGGCCACGCTATATTTTGATTTAAAGGAGAGCATTTGAAGCGAAATAATGAGCTGTGTTTTGTAATAAGTTGTTGCAAATACAAGAGATCGAAGGCTTCAGTTAAATTTTAAAAATATTTAGAGTAACTATCATTTAATTCAAGTTTGTCATATTTAATATGTATAGAAATGAATAAAATATAAGGGAGCATTATTTTTATATAAAACAAGCGAGGCCAAAAAATTTTTTTTGCCTCTGGGGCTTTGGAAAGGAGCTCCACAAATTTTACTTTTTTAACGATTTTACCGACTTCTGGGCAGAAATTGGGAGTGGTTTTTGGAAAAATTCGGATAGGCCTCCGGGGGGCAGTAAAAAAGTCCCGTAGGCGAGAATCTGAATTAAAAAAAAATCAGCCAAAAACTATCTTACACGAAGATCTTTCTATATTTTATTTAAATATCGTACAATCGCAATGGAAATTTCTTCACTTAAAATAAAAGTATCTAAAAACATCAATCATCTTGTTTAGCCCATCCTTCTTCTAAAATAACATATTATTATTCCCTTTAGACCATTATTAACACATTAATATAATATTTTTACAATTGGGCGTGTCTATCGAACCTTCTGTCAGTTGCAGTCAGAAAGAAATTAGTTCGGATCCTTTCCAGCAACCTTTTGTGTCTGCTGCTTTAAAAATTCTAATAATAGTCAGCGAGCATATTCGTTAGAATTAAAAATATGTATCAAGTTTATTTATTTTGGTTTGAAAAAAAAAGAAACCAGGTCGTTAGTTCTATTCAATCGTTTGCGACACAAATTCTAAGGAATAGACTAACTATCAGCCTGCTATTTGCAAATAGGTCATTATGTCATAATATGACGTTTTAACAGTTCTCAGTTTTACCCATATTATGATTAGGTACATTTGAACTTATCGAGTACCGATGAATTCTGCGACGGACTACCCGAAGTTGGGCGCTATACGGGATCTAAGAATACTGTCATGGAGTCTTCCCATTTTATACTGTTGTGAGAGGCTCATGCCATTCAGTAAAAGGCCATCTTCTTCCCTTTTCGTAGAGTTGACGTTTAACGTTGACATGCGACAGAGTTACTGTTAATGAAAGTACTAATAAAGTGCAACACAATAATCTTTTAATTATTATTTGATCTAATCATCATAAAGTATATAACATGGCGCAGTCAGTAGGATACAACCTGTAGGTTATGGAATATTTAAGGCAGCCGTCACTGATAGTAATGGAAGGAGATCTAAGACTGAACTGGAAGAGGTTCTAGGCAAATTTTCAAACATACATAATAGCCGCAGGATGCACTGAGAACCCTAAAGAAGAAAGAGCAGCTGTTCTGCTACATTGCATTAGGTGAAGAAGCCAATGGAGTGGTTGATAGCCTTGAAAAAGAGGATCCAGATACAATAATCACAAAACTGGACGAGTACTTTGTACGAAAAACCAACACAAGTGAAGAGACACATAAATTTAAACTCTAGAAATCAGTTAGCAGGCGTAACATTCTACAAGGAACTTCAGAAAAAAAGCATCGAACTGTGAGTTTGGTACATTCAAAGAGAGATTATTAAAAGACAGAATAGAAGGTGGAATAAGAGATCAAAGAGTGAAAGGCAGATTGTTGAGTGAGGGAACTTTAGATTTGACGAAGGCTATTGAGATATGCAAGGCTGCAGAACGAACAGATCAACATTTACGTGATATTGCAGAAGGTGAAGCCAGAAAGGTTGAAATAGAAGAAATGAAAAATGATAATTCGAAAAGCTTGCAAAGCAGAGGATTTTTAAGAGAAGAAGTTGGAAATCTACAATCCACGGGCAACTACAGTTCAAGGAACTTTTAAATCATCAGGAAATTATAGGCAAGTACCTGCAGGAAAAAGATTGCCTTTTACTGAATGGCATAAGCTACTCACAACATTGATCAATACAGACTAAGAAGTTATCTGGTAAGGTTGAATGAAAGTCAAAAGATTTTTGTGAGAAACAGAAAATTTTCAAAAGCCTTCGAGGTAGACAATTTTAAATACACTAGAGAGTTTAATAACTTACTTGAATACGTCTAAAGAAAACGCTACTTCACAAAATGTAGATGAAGGTCTCGAACAGCCAGAAATTTTGGAGGGTCCTCATAATCTTGAAAAAGTAACTGTTCGTGAGGAAAATAAATCAACATTAAAATGCCCTCTTATTTGAAAGATTTTGTGAAGTAACAAATTCTTAGCATTTTTCTTATTCCTTTTTGTTATGTATTTTAATCATTGTAATAATGGATTTTTTAATTTTTTTGTAAAAGAGGGAAGGGGGAGATGTTGTGAGTGGCTCATGCCATTCAGTAAAAGGCCATCTTCTACCCTTTTCGTAGAATTGACGTTTAACATTGACGTTGAAGTTGACGTTGACGTTGACGTTGACGTTGACGTTGGCTTTGTCTATATATACAGAAGAGTTGAGAACTTCCTACTTTTTTAGAAGATTTTGTAGGTTCCCAACATTCTTGCTTCACAGCTGTTTATTCTGAATTTAAATTGGAATCAGAGTATTGATGTTTTTGACACTTGAACATTTTGAAGCCACTAAAAACCAGATACTCTGAGTAGTAATGCTTTGAACTCTTCATAAATGGACCTCCGAGTATGGATTACGTCCTTCCACGTTTTTTTCAAGGTCATGAAGCTGCTTCTACATAAGCTTCGTTAACAACTACCAAAATCTACTTATTTTTCCATGGAAGTAGAAAAGTAAAAAAAAGATTCCGAAGTTTCTTAATCTCAGTTTATCATGTTATTTTGGTCTTTTCGATGAAATAATTAAGTAAAAATGCAAGAAAAAAGCCACTAGTGGCTGCTTATGGCATAAATAAATTACAAGAATATATTTTTCGTACTTCCGTGACTGAAGTAACAACTTCAGTCCATTTTGACAGGTACTGAAGTGTACGAAAAATATTGTATATACCTGGAGGCTGAAGTAGTATTCCTAATCCATCAGGAAAATTATAAACTTTCCCTTCGGGAATCGCAATTAAAAGGACTACTTCAGCCTGAAGTCATCAGCCCTAATAGTGACTAAGTTCAGAAATCCAAGATAGACTAAATGGGAAGGATATGATGAATCCCTCAGAGAGTCACTTAAGGAAGGGACAGTCACTATTAAAGGGAAAGAAAGCCTAGAAGTGGCAGTTGACCAGGTTAACGAGGCAATGTTGAATGCCTACCGAGTGAACCATCCAGAACGAACAAGGCAACGCAAAGGGAACACAGTTTGGTGGAATAATTACCTAGAGGGATTAAGAACCGAGGTAAGAAGGCTATTCAATAAAGCCAAGCTCAACCAAAACTGGGACCTATACAGGAGTAAGCTTACTCACTATAATGAGGAGATCCGGAAGGCCAAAAGGGACTCATGGAGAAGGTTCTGTGAGGAAATTACAGAGACCACAGAATGCGCCCGAATCCACAAAGTTCTGGCCAAAGAAGGCTCCAATGAAAAGGTGAGTCTCCTGAAGAAAACGGACGGGAACTATGCAGAAACGGCTCAGGAAAGCTTGGAGTTGCTGACAAGAGCACACTTCCCAGGAGCTATCATGTATCTAGGTCGGCAGGAGGTAGCCAGAAATCTCCAAGAGGTAGGTAGACCCAGTCGGGAAGACTGGCAAATTGCCACTGCTACTACAAGACCAGATAAAATAAGATGGGCGATAGATGAATTCCAACCCTTTAAATCACCGGGAGAGGATGGAATCTATCCAGCCCTACTGCAGAAGAGTAAAGAGGCATTAGTGCCGCAACTAAGTAAGATCTTCAAGGCTAGCCTAGCTTGGAAATATACTCCGGTAATATGGAGGAAGGTGAAGGTCATCTACCTTCCGAAAGTAGGTAGTATATCAGACCAAACGCCCCAATCATATAGACAAATTAGCCTAACGTCCTTCCTGCTTAAGACTTTGGAAAAGCTAGTAGATAGGTAAATAAAGGACAACGCTCTGACGACTCGCCCTCTAAGCGAGCGTCAGTATGCCTACCAACAAGGCAAGTCAACAGACTTGGCTCTGGATGACTTAAACAGGCTACTTTCCAAGTCGATCGATGACAAGGAAATAGCAGTAGCTACTTTTCTGGATATAGAGGGAGCATTCAATGATGCGTCACCAATATCTATAACCAGGTGTATGGAAAGAAGAGGGATCGAACCCATCATCTGCAGGTGGCTTGCAGTCAATCTAGGGAATGGGATAATCACATCCACCCTGGGAGAGGCAACCATCACGGCGGGGGTGGGGAGGGGTTGCCCTCAGGGAGGCGTGTTATCGCCCCTTTTGTGTGCGATTCTTGTAGATACTCTTCTAGTACGGCTGTCCGATGAAGGTATTCAGTGCCTAGGGTATGCGGACGATCTTGCTGTCGTCATAAGAGGACGGTTTCCAAACACGATATCAGAGCGCACCCAAATGGCGCTTAATATAGTAAGTGGCTGGTGTAGGGAGGAGGAGCTGGCAGTGAACCCTCACAAAACTACACTGGTACCGTTTACAAAAAAGAGAAATTTGCAAGGTCTACAAAAGCCACAAATTAACGGAGTGGAAATTCCATTTGCTAAAGAAGTTGAGTACCTAGGGGTAATCTTTGACCAGAAGCTTACATGGAATTCTCACATCGAAAAAACCACGCACAAGGCCAGAATCGCTCTCGGAAGGTGTGGGAAGAATTGGGGATTGAATCCTAACATGACCAAATGGTTATATACACAGGTCGTGAGGCCAATGATAACCTATGGATCAGTAGTCTGGTGGCCCAGGACACTGCAGATTGGGGCGCAAAGGCAGTTAAGTGGTATCCAAAGGCAAGCTTGCCTAAGTATCACAGGGGCCATGAGAACGACGCCGACTGCAGCCCTGGAGGTAATACTGAACCTGCCACCACTGCATATCTTCGTTCAGGGAAATGCAAGATCTGTAAGTCACAGATTATTACAGGGGCCTCCTCCGATAAGTCAAGGACAAGGTAAGGTCTACAAAAAGCTATATGAAGAAATAAAGGCAGATCCAATACTGGGAATGCCAATGGATCAGATTGCCCCAGAATATAGTTTTAAAAATGAATACACAGTAATCATTCCAGAGAGAAAGGACTGGGATACAGGGCCTCCTATAATAGCGAATCTCAACTGGTACACTGATGGCTCTAAAACAGACTCTGGAGTAGGAGCCGGAATATATGGGGTACAAGAGAAGATCACGATCTCTCTAAGCCTTGGGAAACATGCCACTGTCTTTCAGGCAGAGGTAATGGCGGTGCAATGCTGTGCAGAAGAGTTGATGAGACGGGAGGTAGATAGCCAAAGAATCGTCATCTACTCCGATAGCCAAGCAACACTAAAAGCGATAAGCTCATATCGGACGACGTCAAATCTGGTGTGGGAGTGTCGCAAGGCCCTCAACAGACTAGGTAGTCATAATAGAGTGACCCTAGCCTGGGTGCCAGGCCATCAAGGAATAAAAGGCAATGAAAAGGCCGATGAATTAGCCAAGCAGGGAGCGACGGAGGTCATGATAGGGCCAGAACCTTCCTGCGGAATTGCTAAATGCCTCACCAAGGAGAGCATCCACCAATGGATAAACAACCAGGCGTTGCGCTGGTGGCATGAAACTCCGGGGCAAAGGCACGCTAAGCTATTCCTTAAAAGCCCTTCGGTCAGACTGTCACGCGACCTACTATGTCAAAGTCGAGAAACGACGAGGATGATGGTGGGAATGCTGACAGGGCATTGTAGGCTAAGGAAGCATATGCACACAATTGGCCTAGCAGATGACAGCCTATGTAGGTTATGCCAGGAAGAAGACGAAACCGCGGAGCACTTACTCTGCGAGTGCGAAGGCCTAGCAAGGGTGCGGTTTCACCTATTCGGAGAAGAAAAACCGAGGGCAGAGAGCTACGCAAACGAGGCGGTATCCAGGCTAATAGGTCTAATAAAAAGAATAAAGCTAGATATCGAGCTCTAAATATGGCGGAGGACCACAATAGATCTGCAAAGGTCGCAGTGGGATAGGACAAAGAGCCACTCCAATTCTAATCTAATCTAATCTACTTCAGCCTCGCTGTATATAATATACTATTATCGTTTTAGCGTGACAAAAATGGTGATTGGAAAATTTAAATATTTGATAAATGAGCGCACGTACTATATAAATGCCGTAGTAAAAGAGGTTGCTTCCATTCACGGCTAATCGCGTATATGATATTAATGTGCCCAGAAACGTCCGGGACAGATTTTAAAACTAGTTAATGCGACAGTAGCGATCTCTTGCCTCCCATTTATCATATTTAGTACAGTTCTCTACAGCAACAACAAAAGACTTTGTCAACGCAAGTGATCCTTTATAATAATATAATAATCAAATTAGGCGTATAATTATTTTTTGTTAATATTTATTCCCACGGAAATGGATAATGATTAAAATGTTAACGTCTATCTCTGAAAGGGACCAAAAATCAGCTACTGCTGCGGCCGGCCGGCCGGCCAACCACCCGCGACGACCCTCTTGCCGTTGTCCTAACAGATAAAGTTGATTCAATTATAGGCGACCACATCTGCCATCTGTTGGCCATTATGAGTGAGCATTGCCCGTTTTAACGCGATTAACTCGCCAGCTAATCTCTGTGCACCAGCTTGGCTTTCGCTCTCTATCTACTCTATTTTACTTTACTCCACTGGTCTTTGTCTGCGATTAAAAGGTGATAAGATATGTGGGATGATATTCTCCGCTTGACACTTCGAGGTTACTGGGTGCTTATTTAGCGAAGGGTGCCTTCTGAATAACAAGAGTTCTATAGATTAACATTTACTTTAATTTTTATCCATTAAACATTTATGGTCAATAGATACAAGAAAAAACTAAAGCTCAGGCACTTTCTCCACCAAAATGGACATTTTTTTAAACCAACAACTCCTTCTACCTTTTCAGTTGTCGGACGAGGGTTCCGGTTCCTCTTGTACCCAATGCTTCTGTAGACACCCTGTAGATCATTGTACTAATTTCAATAGTTAGCTGACTGGTCTTCCGAAAATATAGGTTGAATATAATTAGACTTTGTACTTAAACATCAACTCGATGTTTATGATGAAATATATATTCATACTGACATTGCATTCTTATTACTAATGAAGGTATTTGTAAAAGTGTGGTTTTACAAGAAGAGTTTTAAAAATAAATAGTAAAAGTACAAAAGGACGTTTAATCCACCATACTTCCACTCTTTTCTGTCTCTTGCTAATCTTTTCATTTCATCTCGAGTTTTTCCTTTCTTATTCCCTATCTCCTTTATTTGGTCTATTCACCCACTATCATCTCGGACTACCCCTTCTTCTGTAAATAGTACTTTCCAGCTTCCATCACCTTTCTTGTAATTCTATCTGTTTTCATTCTGACAATATGTCCATACCAATTTAATTGTTTTCTCTCTCTTATTTTTCTTATTATTGATTCTTGTTTTGTTATTTGGCTTCATCCTTCTTTCTCAGTGTTCAATTTTCACTTGCATATGTTATTATTGGTACCGTTATTATTGTATTGTGGATCTTCAACCATCAAGAGCACAAAAAGCCTAAAGGTGTCGAGGACTCTTACTGGTGGTACTGAACTAAGCAATCAAGGGTCTCACTCATTAGTAGTACCTTAGATTCTGATATAAACAAACACTACACTATTATACAAATCTGCACTTTTGCTCTGAATTAGTTAACTTATTTCTCTCACGTCTTCTCAAGTGGTTGGTGTCACAATTGCTATCTCTACATCTGCAGATATGGATTCTGTAGCAGCCGAGTTACTACGAATTTATTTACTCAATTACAGTTAACTGTAAATAATTGTCATATTAGTAAATCGTGATATATAGACGTCAAAAAATAATAGTTCAATACTATTAAACGCTTTACAAAATTAGAAAAATTAATTTCCAAAGAGCATACCGTCCACTAAGAAGCAACAACTACTTCTCGGGCTATATGCCCCGACAGATATTGAATTACACTTCTAAAGTAAACGGGGTTGGTATATCTGTTAAGATAGAACCAACCATTCTGGTTTTGAGATGTCGCTGATATCGCACTCTTAGCATTTCCTTAGCTAACGCTAATGTATTGGTGTGGTATCAACGTAGTCTCTAGTCCAGGATTATGCTCTCAGAGCTTCTGGACGAATAGCATCTACCTTGTGCTGATGAGGCGCAATACGCCGAAACCGGTCCACAGGTAATGTTATTCCTTCTAATCGCAAACCGTTTACTTTAGAAGTGTAATTCAATGTCTGTCGGGGCATATTGCCCGAGAAGTAGTTGTTGCTTCTTAGTGGACGGTCTGCTCTTTGGAAATTAATTTTTCTAATTTTGTAAAGCGTTTAATAGTATTGAACTATTATTTTTTGACGTCTACTACGAATTTAGTTTTCTACTATGTCCGAATCCATATTTTCATAAAATTCTTGAGGTCCGGAATTTGACGGAATTTGTGTTCATCTTGGCTAAAACAACAATCTGATGAATAAGAGGAATAAAAAAGCTTGATTCGATCATAGATCCATTTTCCATTCATTTTTCTCGCATCTTCCACTTCCTTTTCACTAAATGATCCTAATTAGAAGTTTGGTGGGGAAAATCATTAGTATAGTACGAGTAAGAGATATATAGATGCAAAGCGATGCCAATAACATATTCCGTCTGTTATTAAAACTTGAAGTAAAGCGAGGAGGATCCACTCTGAAAGGAGAGCTGCAGTGTCTATTATACCGAGACGGATTTAAATGTTTTCTTGTTTACTTTTTCAACGTATAGCGAAAGGTTCGTACGCCTATAATACGTTTGCCACTGTCAAAAAACACAAAATGCAGCTAAAGAAGTTTCCACTTCAATAAATCGCAATTTAAACAATGCACAGTAAACACAAATTACACTTTTCACCTTTGTGTTAATTTTCTTTAATTACTAATTCACTCTTGGGCGATGTAAGACACCTGTTCGTAGATGAAAGATGTTGTCGGCATCGCTTTGTATCACTATATCTTTTGCTCGTACTATAACTCTGCACTAATGTTTTTGTGATATTATGTATCAACGCGTTTTTCTGGTCTTTACGAGACATTTGTTGTTGATGTTTTTCTTTAAATATATAAAAGTGAAACTGCAAATTACGTATAATAGTATTGCATGGGTGATTAATCAAGATTAAAACCAAGTACGTAATGTTGTTTTTTAGTAAGTTATAGCATCAGATTAACAACAACTGATTTGCATTTCTTATTCCAGAATTAGCAAACACGCGACACATGTGTATGTCATAACAATATTCGGGTTATACTTTATATTGTTATATAGAAAATCACGAGACTATAAGAAAAGTGCAATATACTATGTACCGGGTGTTCGATTAAAAAAAGATATTGAGATGCTGCTATCTGCTATACCCCACTTATTCCTTTGATCTTCACCGACATTTGGCCGCTGGCAAAACAGACCGGCGATATGTGCCGGCGGCCTGAACATATCTTTTTAATTCCATTTATTCGGCGGCTGAATCAGGCGCCCATGACAGTTTGGTCGATGTATACACACCTCGGCCAGTAAGTAAGAAAGCCTCAGATCACATGTTTGTCTGAGTCATACTTGACTGGCCTAGGTCTGTAATATACTATATTCAGTAGACCAGTCCAAAACACGTGACTCACAGGTCGGCCATATTGTGCTGGAGGGCAAGCAAATCGATTAGTTTGTATGTTTTCGGATGTGCTTATTATTTATCTCTTAGTAGTGACATCAAGTGCCAGTACAATGAAAAATTTCGTATTAAAGATAATATGTATCGATCCTTTCTACCAAAGAATTTCATTGTTGTAAGCAATTAATTTGTTGTTGTGATTCACTGAGGGGCCCTCAGAAAGAGCATTTAAACAAATAGTCACATCGCTTCCTTAAAACAGCTGGAAATCGAAAAAAATATATCTCACAATCTACACTTAACAACACTATAAAACTATGGCATTTTAGATACTTTTAAGAACTAATTATCATCCGTTGTTTACCAGTAAACAATGAAAACTTAATAGTGTGCCCTCCAGCACAATATGGCCAACCTATCAGTGACGTCATTCTGGAATGGTCTCTATTTTCAGTTTCATATATATTACCAGACTTGGAAAGAATGCCATTCAGTGGTATACTGAGGGCTCAAAAGCAATTGAAGGAACTGGGATAGGAGTGTACGGGCCAGGAACCAAACACTCTGAAAGCTTGGGAAAAACCCCAAGTAACTTTCAAGCGAAAATTCACGCCAAAAGAAAGTGTGCCCAGTTCAATATTGATAAAGGATATAGAAGGCAAAGGATTATCATATTGTCGGATAGTAAAGCAGCCATTAAAGCACTGAGCTCTTGTGTTATCAGTTCCAAAATGGTGTGGGAATGCCTAGGCAAACTAATAGCAGATGAACTAGCAAAGAGTGGGACTGGAACAGCCTTTTGGGGGCCGGAACCCTTTTGCGGTATCAGCTCCAATGTAATATTGGAAGAAAATAGAAGATCTGGCCATTGGAAAGATCTAGTAGGACTTAGGCAATCAAAGATTCTTCTGGATGACTACAACCTGTTGAGATCAAATTAATGCATAAGTCAAAGTAAAACTGCACTAAGATAGGGATCCTTACGGGACATTGTAGCCTGAATGGGGGCACCTGAAAAAGCTCAAAATAGTGGAGGAAGAAGAATGTAGATTCTGTAGCATGGAAGAAGAAACCCCCATTCACATACTGGCGAATTGCACAGCAATTCAGAATCCTAGGGCACAACACCTTGGAGATTACTGGATAGAAGAGGGACATTTACCTAAGTTAAAACCTGCAGATATTCTAAAATTCCTCCGGGAAAAAGGACTAAGAAAGTTACTAGTCTCTGAGACTTTCCTCAGGAACTAAGAAGAAGTGCGGGGGCACAACAGATCTTTTAGGTCTCAGAGAATGTCACCCCAATTTTCATACATACACAGATCTCCTAATTTTAAAATTGGTATGATAATTGCTTCTGTCCATTGTTTGGGTAATACTTCTTCTTCTCTTATTATCTCTGCAATTATTCTATTTTCACTGCTACTTTTATTAATTTCCAGTTATTTTATTATTTGTCTTAATTCTTCTCTACTCGGTATTGCAGTATGTTCATCTTCTACAGTTGGCACTGTGTTATTTATTATTCCTGTTTACTTCTTTTCAGTTTCATAACCTCAAAAATTACTTTCCAAAATTACTCTCCACGTCGTATTTGTTGAAACAACCAATGAACGTTTCTTATCTCTATATGTCAATATCGCTGTGATTAATCGTGAGAACATAAAATTTAGTAAAAACTCCCTGATTTTACTGATTTTTTGAATAAACTCAACAATATTTACATGAAGTAATCAAAACATGGAACAAGTGTGATGTTTATTTTAGCATTATATATCACGGAGGGTCTGGATATATGAACATTTTTTTAAATTTATACAGTGTGGATCAACATTAGAGAAAAAAGATAATTTTGGACAATAAATGGTGATTTTTTTAAATGAAGCGATTGAGTGTGATATTTCAAGAAAGCCTCACGTTGAGGCACATTTTGTTGCATGAGAGAGATAGAAAAAAATTGCTAAATATATTTTGATGACCCATAGATTAATTTTTGTTTCTGATGAATTTATTGAGTTAAAAATTTATTGAAATCCTGTTCTTAATTCGATTATATTTTATAAAAGAATTTGTTTAATTTCAATGCATTTCAAGCTTGGAAATGACTCAAAATTCAGTCATATATGTAAAAGTATTCCCTGAATCGACTGGTGAAGACTAGAGTGTTCTATCTCTCCTATTGGTTGAGTTATGAGTATTTTTTGTTTTGAAAAGTGGATTTTCGAAAATTTCGTTACTCAATATGAAGGCGAAATAATGATTTTATCAAAAAACTGATTGTGCCAGTCGATTTTTCGTCCAAAAAAACCCCTAATTAAGAATTTTTCATTTTTTTTTGTCGAAAATTTAGAACAAAGGGGGTAGCTATGGAAATATTTTGCGATACAAATTGATTTTTTCTAACTCCCATAATCCTTGGAAATATGGACTCAAAATTCACTGAAATATTTAAAATTGTCCCCTCTATCGATTGGTGAAGACTAGAACGTTCTATCTTTCCTATTTGTCGAGTTATGAGTATTTTTTGTTTTGGAAAGCGGATTTTCGAAAATTTCATGACTTTATTTGAAGGCGAAATAATGATTTGATCACAAAACTGATTGTGCCAGTCGATTTTTCGGCCCAAAAACCCCTTTTTACGAATTCTTAGCATTTTTTATAATTTTTTTGTCGAAAATTCAGAACAAAGGGGGTTAGCTATGGAAATATTTTGCGATATAATTTGATTTTTTCTAACTCCCATTATCCTTGGAAATATGGACTCAAAACTCACTTAAATATGTAAAATTGTCCCCTGAATCGATTGGTCAAGCTATCTCTGCAAATAATCGAGTTATGAGTATTTTTTGTTTTGAAAAGTGGATTTTGGAAAATTTTATGACTCAATTTGAAGGAGAAAGAATTATTTTATCAAAAAACAGACTGAGGCAGTCTTCATTTTTTTTGTCCAAGATTTTCGGCAAAATTTCCGAAACGACAGGCTCTCCAGTATTTCGTACTAAGTATATCAATTAAAATAAACGGAAGACTAGAAAGTAAAGTCTCTGTTAAAATAGTTTCTAGAGAGAATAACAAGAAGATAAAACAGAAACCTGAATAATTCAACAGACATTGCAAATAATAGTCTTAAGCCGAGAGAGAGCTCCATAAATCTTTCTGAAACAGAATCCATCATAACTCCTGGATAATAAGCTTCAAACACAGCATAAGTATACTCTTATATTTATTATGGCCCTTTGTAGATTTCTCGAGCCTATTGTTTGCACTGGCGTAATAAATGCGGTTTAGCCGTCGTTTAGATGACATATCGATATGTGTGGGGATTAACATATGAATCGGATTTATTAGAAATTTAATGTTTGCGGGGAACGCGTGCTGCCCTGACGTGGGAATTGCAAACAGAAACACTGTGAATGATTATTATTTATGTTGCGGATCGAGCTCATTGTCTATGAGGGCCCGTTGACGCCTTCAGCTCACCGAGGGGGTGACTCTCCCCCTTCCTCGGTCATCTCTCGATTCGAGTGTTTGTGTTTTAATGTGACGTATGATTTTGACACATGTAGTTCTGTTTAAGTGGTATGTTCTATAAGGAGCGGATATATATCATGGACGTTGCCAAATTTCAAGAAAGTGACATTTAAAACATTTGGAGAAGAAAATGAGGTTAAGTGTTTGTTTTCGTTTTATATATCTTAGCTCTTACTTTTTCAAGAAGAAGAAGAAGAAGAAATAACCATTCCATACACCCTTCACCTTTTAATGAACCTTCAAGGGGAAAGGTTCATTTCCTTCCCCTTCTTGAAAAAGTAAGAGCCGCGAGCTGCGAGGAGCTAAGATATATAAAAAACGAAAAAAAAACACTTAACCTCATTTTATTCTCCACATTTTTTATGTCACCTTCCGCTATCGACTCTCTTCGAGGAAAGACTTCCATTTTTTTATCGCTTTTATACCTTTCCTATCTAATGAATTTTGCTGTGGTAAGTTCAAAATCATAATTTATAATTAATAAGCTTCTTCTAAAGTACTGTCTGATATAATTTTTGTATGCATTCTTAATTTTTTTTACAGAGATAGACGAAATTAAATTCAACACGTGGTCATAAACTGTTCTTTTATACTAATATAGTAGTTTTAAACCAAATATTCTTTTATAATTCACTGTTTTACTTTTGTGCAAATATTTGCAAGCTTTTTCTGTTGCAGAATAACTTTGTTAACCAAAAAATAACATTTTTATAACAGAACGAATCTACTAACCTATAAAATATTCTTTCGTACCGCCAGTGCCGGTATCATATATTTCTTAAGCACGATATTTTTTCATATAACTACATGACTTTTTGCTATAATTAGTTTCTTTCAGATCATTAGTTTTTTTCTTAATTTAGCCGATAATTGCTTTTTTACTCTTTTAACATGGGACATATAATGTTGGAAAGCTTTCAGTGAATTAAATCAATTTTTTACTTTCAGACAACTGCCTTCCTTTTTTTAACCTGAAAAGCTGACCAACATAATGTGCCCATTACATTCAAGTTCCTATATATCCCTGAATCACCTGTAAGTAACTTTTCTGGTTAACTTTTATTTAAATTCTACAAGGCGTTTCTACCTTTTCCGCCTTAGTTTTTTAAATTCATTAGTATTTTTTATCGACGTCAAAAAGGTAGTGGCGCCCTCAATTTTTACAACCTTTCTGTTATCCTTGTGTTAGATAAACTAGGGGTCGAATTACCCTTGAGAAGAGTCTCTAGCCGGAGCCTTTCAAGCTGGAGCGCTTACCGTTGCAAATTGGCGCCCTCTTACAGTTACAATAGTATATATTAATCATCAGGAATCTTCTGATCTTGCGTTAAAAACAAATTTGGACCTGTTAATAAATAATAAAACAATTAGAATTAATATTGTCTTCAGTCGGGGAAATAGGGAGTCCTTTTATCTGATCATACTATATATAAATATATTTACAAAGCGTTCGAGTTTTAAACTGTTAGTGGCTGTCAAAAACTCAGTTTTACTCAGCATCTCCTGAATGTTTTCGCATGAATTTAGAAACACTCTGTATGTTAAATCGTGATTTTTTTTCATATAATTCTTCATTAATTAATGAAAATTATGAAATGATATTGATAATTATTTCGATATTGACATATCATCAATATTTTTTCATAATTTTTTTCATTAAATAGTGGAATTAATTACAAACAGTTTCATTCATTTATAACATTAATATGAGTAGTAAGAGTCCAAACAGTAAATTCACTTTATCGTTATTTTTATTTTTACATAATAGTCCAGGCAACGATGGAAAAATAGAGGAAATTTTGGCTCACTTGTAGGGGAAGGTGTTTTTAACAACATACTGAAAGTACTGGACACCTTCCCCTATAAGTGTGCCAAAATTGGCTTCTACATGAATTATTTCCGCTATTTGGTATTTTTTTGGTCTTTGTTGTCTGGACTATAAAATTGATTATGGAATGAAGAGGGTTTAGAAAAACTTAAATTAGGTAGTATATTATACATTTTATTTCATATGTCCTACCAATCCATTACTTACCTCAACTTTTCATTATCGTATTTTCCATCTGTGGCTATTTAAAAAAAAATAAGGGTTAAAACTGTTACTTTATTTCCAATAATATTTTATTGCTTCAGCGATTGTTATAAAGAGTTTCAATTTTGCTAAATATTACATTGTAAATTTCAAGTAATTTAAAATAAGATAATAAAAACATCATAAACACTTGCAGGCGATATTTCAAAATGCAGTTATCACCCCTTTAAGGAGAACCGACTGTATATTATATTGTGTTTGTTATAAGTAGAGGGTGAATTCTATTTACCCTTGACAAACAATCTTTCCGTGATTGTTTGCAGCAGTTTTTTATTTTCCTATCAATATTTGCTGTCAGAACGTTTATATCTTTTATACATATAGTGGGTATCATTTCGGGAAAGATTGTGGGAAAATCATTTTTATGGAAAATGTGGAAAATCGGACCCTTATATATATATTTATTTTCATATAAATACACTGTGTTCATTTGAAAAGGACCCACCCTTAATATTTCAAAAATGGGACATATTAGAAAGTGATGCCGAAACACGTCAACTTTTAACTTGAAGGGGGCACTTTTTGGCGCTAATTTCATAAACGTTAGATTCACCCCCTTCCTACTGAAGACACCCCTTACATTTTTTCAAATGGCATTAGGAATCAAGTCATACCTCATTTAAAAGGTCTGGTAAATCTCTATTCAATCATTTTGTTTTGCCTTTGATACCAGCCTTCCATTGTTATTTAATCATTGTTTAAAATTGGCTCTTTTTCAACTTTTCGTATGCCCTCGTATTGTGTTATGATAAAAAGACTCTTTAAAGAATAAAAAATTTACAAATAGTAAAAATACAACTGCTAACAAGAAAAAACTGCTATTTAATCATGTGTTCAAAGTGACCACCGTTAACATTCAGGCAATAAAAGTTGATAAAGCACGAAACTACCTATCTCAGTCGGATTCGTTAGTTGTGTTTGGAGTCGACGCTCTACGCGCTCTTATTAATTATCTCCAAAATGGCTGTTCGATAATAGACAAGTAGTTGAATTAAACGAAGAAATATCATATTTTTTTATTGAGAAACAAAATCTAACACAGTGGCATATTTGGCGACAATATTTTATCTTTAACATAAGCTGGTAATAAATATAATTACCTATCTCATAAATATATATTTATTCGCGTATTACCTTAGCACACAACTTTAAAACATTTTATGTAATTATGGTGTTTTCACATAAATTAATTAAATTTGAATAATCATCTGATAATTGCAAAGAACGAGGTTCCACGACATTAAATATTATAAAATCCTACCTAATTTAAAATACGATTATCTTCATTGTAATTTAATAAGAAAAAATAATAAAAACAGGCACATTTAATGGCTTGTTATGCTGTTATAAAGTAAAGTAGAATCAGTTGTAATTATGTGATTATGGATGGTTTGTTCGCTTATCGATCGAACTAGATTACTATCCGTTTAATTTTTAACGGTTTTTATCATTAAAATGGTAAATACAAGTTCGAAATATGTGTGTGGCGAGTTGAAAGAAAAATGGCTTGTATACGATATATTTTGAGAAAATAAAAAATGTCTGTTTTAATAAAAAAAGAGATCAATAACATTTGTTAAAAATATCACTTGTTGCTACTATTTATTCAGAATCTTCCACTGAATTTTTTCGCATGAATATATTGTTACGTCGGACCTGTACTGAGGATATGTAAAGGTCCATGAAGAAAAAGAAGAAGACATACATCTAGAATCATCTAGAACTGTCTGGAACAGGTGAAAAGTATAAAAAGCGGGACAATTGACATTATAGTTTGGCAAGTCTATCTGAAGCTACGGGGCATCGGTAAAGGGCGAGGAAACATGGCCGATATCTGTCATAAACGTACGAATGTTGTACGGTACCTATTTTATAAAAGCATTAAAAATAATAATTAATATTATATATAGAAACTGATTTATGCCTTGCTTTGAAGGTAAGGTATTTTTCAAAACACGGTACCTATTTGTTAAAAACAAATAATGTTAAAAATCGTACTTGAATTCAATATGGATACAAAATAATAAGATACCAAGTAAAACTGGAAATACGAAGGTAAATACTGACATTATAAACGCCGCTGGATAATCAATGTCAATCAATTGTCGAAGTGAGAAGGAAGAACACACGCACGCGCTTGCCAATAGGAAGTCAGGTGGTTACCTAACAACGGAGGTTCGATAAATATTCACCAATTGAGTTAGTAGGAGGGCGTGGTAATTATGATTTTCTCACGACGTTGCCGGCTTGAAGGAAACCCATAACATATTTGGAAAAGTGTTCATCTTTTAATATTCAGAAATTGAAAAAATAATGTTAATAGACAAAATCCAATGAAACAAGCACATTAAAGAACTAACGTTTAATCATTATTGACATATTGTTAATAATAAAAAGTCCATTTTCTAATTATTATCACTACATACTTAGCACTTTAGGTTTTTCATAGTTAAACGTGGCAATATCGAATGTTTTCGACCGCATTCGTTCCACAGCTTCAGTTATGTTTGCCAAACTATAGTTAGTTAGTTATTAGAGATTTGAGTTCTGTGATGTAAAAGTACATACATAGTATTGTGTTATAAAAGTTATATTTTATAGAAATAAAGAATGTTTAAGAATTGATAAGTTGTAACAATATATAACTTTCTGCGGATCTCTGTTCTCTAAGGTATTCCCTTAAAAAAAGGTCAAATCGGACATGAGAAATTGCAGATTTTGTAAGCAAATTTTTTGGCAAAAAAAACTGAAATATCTACACTCTGTAACAAAATAAAGATAAAGATTTCTCTTCGCTATTTTGTAGACTCCATTTCACGTACGAAGAACCCACTTGAAGTTGCAGTCGTATGCGCGAACTTGTTGTCAAAACCAGCGCCATATTGTAAAATTGACATTCAACTTCAAATCAGTTTTCCCATTTTGTAGGTTAACACAAAATTAGAGTAATGTGGATAATTTTTCCTTTAACGACAACAAGTTTTTTTAGGAGGAATGGTTTTAGATCAAATGAAATACACAACACTCACAGATAAACTAGCTAAACGTCTTAATATATTCAAAAATCAAAAATATTCAACAGTAAATGATTGCTTCAAACACAACCTCAAATGTCAATAATAAAATGGCTGTCGACATGAAACGCCAATGGCATGAAACCGATTTTGGTTTCTGCGCAAGACAGGTGGCCAACTTCACGTGGCTTCATCTTATGTGAAGCGGAGTCTACTCTGTAACTGAGTTCAATCGTTTCCGATAGCGAAGTGAATGACAGCCACAACTTCAAGGGTCTTTCTATTTAAGAGACGTATCGTTCTGTCTTATTCTACTTAATGTGTAAGATTTTTCATCTCTATTCGATGAAAAAAGAAAAGAGGTTATTATGTTGTTGTTATTAATTTTAATTTTCCAGTGTTAGTTGTGTTTGTACCTATTCTTATACCTGAAAAAAACTATAAAAAGGTAAGCATTTAGTATTAAGAATCTTTAGAACTAAGCTTTTTGGGTTAATTGCAAAGTAAACTATGAGACCTATCTACCTCTACCACATTCAGTTGAATACCAAATCTCATAGATAAATGTCAAATGTCTTCTTCTTTTCTATTTTTGTAATTAAATGGTCAAATTTGCATAATGTTTTCTGAATTATTAGTAGATTATTAATAGATTATTAATAGATATCGAAGAATAAAAATATATTATTCCAACGCTTTGACAAAGTTTTGAAAAATAATTTTTCAAAAACAGTGACCGTTCAACGAAGAAGAAACTTGTACTGATGAGGCGCAATACGCCGAAACCGGTAATAATTCATAGTAGATTATTCCCTATCCGATTGACGATCACGAATATTGTCGAACTATAGCCGAGGCGATAGAGATTCGCTTATAGAGTACCGCTAATCAAGTATAGCGATTATTTTCGCTTGAAGTGCCAGTCCAGGAAACCTATTATAAATCTCAGCAGATTTCTGCATAGTGTTCTGCAGTACGTTGTAATAACGCGTTACTTTTAAGGTAACGAAATAAGAATTTAAAATTACTTTATAAAAGTAACGCAGTTGCCGTTACTTTCCACATTTCCAAAAAGTAACGAAATTACTGAAAAGTAACGTTACTCCCAGCTCTGAACTCCTACATCCTGATCTAGCGTTTAAGCTGTCCATCGTGTTTTCTAGTCCACAAATACTCAGCTTGTCTCTCCCAGGTCTAATAGAACTTCCATTGCTATTGTAGGAGTATTTTTGCATGCTCAGACATGCAAGTCTTTGTATCTTGCTTAGTCTCATCATTGCCATTTATTATTGAGTCCTTGGCCACTATACCGAAGAAGCGTTTGTTATGGCGGACTTCATCATGTTGAGGTATAGCCAATACAGCATGTCTGGTTAAAGCCTCAAAAGAAGAGTCTGGTTAGTACTTATAAGGTCTCCAATTTCCTTATTACTATTTCCAAATAATGGTAGGTTGGCAGGTAGGTTTTGAGTCAATTAATTTCTACAATGTCTCTCCCTTTCTTTTTTTCCTTAATATGATTCCAGTAATAATTATGAGATCCTGGCGTACGATTAGGTCGACAAGATCCAAAGGCATGTCACGTTAACTCTTATCCAATACAAAAAAAACGATTTAATTCATTAAACAGATATTTATATAAACACGTATTTGTAACGTTTGTATTGTTGATAATAAATTCTATCCAAAACTCAGCATGTACTACGCATTTAATTCGAAAAGTATAGTTACAACTCGGTCCGGCACAACCGATATTTCCCTCACGATAAAATTTATGTAGCAAATTTTATTTTAATTATTCAGATACAAGTGCACATATTCAAAAAACATGCAACGAATATATTCATGAATATTGCGAACATAATAAGGGTTCATTTCATTGCAAACACGATGCAACTTGCATCAGTCTATGTTCTGCTGCTCTATATTCATAGACCAGTAAGGATAATTAATATTTTAACCTATGGAATATATGAAACTTTTGTTTGGAGAGAAGAAGCAGCAAACACGAAAAGAAGATTGGTTCTAATGGCGTGCAAGAGCCTGGGAGGGAAAAAGTGGGGTAGTACTGAGCTCCATGTATAGTGAGACCAATTATCACTTATGGAGCCATTGCGTGGAATAGTAGAAATAGCATATTGATGACGAGAAAAAACATCTCCAGAATTTAAAGACTAGCCTGTATATGCATTACAGGTGCAATGAGAATGATTCTAAACGTCTCACCACTACTTATGGTGATGGAAAGTGTTGCAGAAAGAACAAGATACAGACTAAGTAGAGAGGGAATCATTGAAAAAAACCACCTTCTTACTTTCCAGAAAACCTGGAATATGCCACAAGATGGTTTGATGAAAAAGTGTAATTTTTCAAAGAAATTGGTTACGGAATTAAGCAACAAGAAGGAATGGAAAGACTTGGAAAGAATGCAAAGCAATGGTACACAGACGGCTCAAAAGCAATAGAAGGAACTGGGATAGGAGTGTACGGACCAGGAACCAAACAGTCAGCTTGGGAAATACCCCAAGTATCTTTCAAGCGGAAATTCACGCCTTTGGAAAGTGTGCCCAGTTCAATATTGATCAAGGATATAGAAGGCAAAGGATTATCATCATATCGGATATTCAAGCACTGAGTTCTTGTGTAATCAGTTCCAAAATGGTATGGGAATGTCTATCAAACTCAATTAACCAAGTTGTCTTCATGAGAGGCTGGAGGGATATTTTTCCAGATCTCCAACGAAATTTTTCAACAAATTGTAATGATTTGAAACGAACACTGGTCTATTGGTATAGCAGGAATAAATAAATATGTAGTTTTAAGTACCTCAACAGATAACAACGAAATATAGCAAAGATAAAATTAAATTTTATGCCACAAACTGTTTGTGGCAGATTAAGCTCTTATAAAAACACGCAAACCTAATCACTTTGTGCTTCAACAACCCTATACCGACGTTAGCGGTTGTCCGAAAATTCGACGCTGCTGTTGTAAATTATCCCAAAATGGATGCGGGCTCACATATATGTGTAAATATGGGATTATTATTGCATTTATGAATTTTTTTAAATAATATAGTCGATATTTATTTTGTGCAAATTTACCATTGTAAAACTGTCAAAAAATGCTTAAATTGATTACATATAAGTGCATAGCACCCTAAAACCGCAAAAAACCATAGGCGGACATTGGAATTTCGGCAGGATAAAATAAATCAATTGTATCTCAAAGTAGGATATTTAAACGTGGGAACCTAAAACCTAAACATAAAAACTACGCGAACATACTACCTACTTATACTTAGAATAGTACTCTCATAAAATACCTAATAGGATCTTATTCTTACCTAACTACACTGCATTGTCACGGCAAATTTATTACTTCTAAATATATTTGAATGGTAATAGTATTAGGGTTCTATTGTCCTCGCTACCTGCGGTTCACTATACAGGAAGAATCTAGCGAAACTGAACACTTATTTACATGAAAAAGACCGGTTTCTAGATTCTATAAAATTTATCAAAACCTCAACACATAATAGTATACGTTCCCTAAAAGTATCTTTATTTAAATAATATTCCTTGAGAATTTTCCTTAATAAAACGTGAAATGATTAATATCCACCCACGTCCAAATTTAAATATCTTCACGTACGCCCCGAATCTAAGATATTCCTCTGGGATTGTCGGCAAACTGATAAAAATGCAGTGGACTCTAACTTACAGTGTAATATTTGAGGAATGAGCTTTACGTACGAAATCCAATGGCGTACACTTTAAAAAACACAACAAAGGATAATCTTATTATGTGCTTACTCGATGTCCTTTTACCACCCCAAATTACATTAGTTAGGGACATGTTGATATTCACATATTGAGCTGGAAATGTGGTGAAACTGCTGAAAATGTAACTGATACTGTTTGGCTCAATTTTCTCTTCATTATTCCTAGATCTCTGGAAACAAACCAAACAGATTTTAGTTTGGTGGAGAGCCTCCTTGAGGTACTCCAGCTCGAATCTAAGAATCAGTTTATATTATTATAAAATTGTGAACATTTTCCAACTAAATTTATACAGTTTTTGACGCACCGCCGCTGAGAGCTTAGGTTGAAAGATACAGCTTGGGGTGTCGCTTATGATTGATGAGTGTTGTCGACACTGTGTTCTGGAAGATGTGGAAGCTCAGAGCCAACGTGGCAGGAGGTATAACTAATAACTACAACGCGAGAACGACTCTTGAGATCGATATGGTTTCTGAACTAGTTAGAGCAAAAAAGTTTGTGTTTGTCGACTTCCTTCTTCATTTTTATATTCCGTTTCGGAATTGGATAATGTTATTTTTGAACGGGACAACTTTCTAGCGTATTAATTAGATTAAAAAACAAAGGTTTATATACGAAAATGTTCAATTAAGACCATTTTTCACCATTAATCCGGCTCGAAGGACCATTTTTATGTTTGATAACATAAAGAGTTCGATAGCTATATACATTTATTTACACTATTTACACTTCCATGTACAAAATACAACAGAGGCTGTTTAAGATGCCATACCAGGCAGAGCCTATTAAAAGTTTTTGGTTTTATTTAGTAAAAATAAGAGCGCGTGGGTTCGGCCACCTTACGCCACCGCCATATTGGATTTTTTTCACTGTTGACCGGAAATCGGTAGTACGTTATAGCGCCGCGCCACTTGTAACAGGAGATCCTGTTTCTCTGCTCAAAATAATTCGTTTTGCTTATATATTACCTATTTTAATACCTCTCGAGCCATCTAACGGCAATGCCTAGGAACGCATTTAACTACATTTAAATATAATGTCGACGCACGTTAGATTCCTTACTTATGTTCTCATATCTTTTCTGAGAGGGCACTGTTAAAGATTTAAAACATCCGAAAATTGTCAGAAATGATGTGCGCAGAAAAGTTTGTTGGT
The DNA here is from genome assembly GCA_947563755.1 of Lochmaea crataegi. Lineage (NCBI taxonomy): Eukaryota > Metazoa > Arthropoda > Insecta > Coleoptera > Chrysomelidae > Lochmaea > Lochmaea crataegi. The sequence continues at coordinate 4,306,632 of OX387433.1, read as the reverse complement.
AATTAGATACCATTTTGGAGACAAGCCTGACAGAAAGACAATTATAATGTGAGTTGTGTCGAAGGAAATTCTAAGTAAGTCAACACCTTTTTATACATTACTAATGATTGTCGTGTATATATCTTTGAAATGTTTGTGGGATGACTCTGTCATTCTAAATTAATTACTTTCGCCGACAGCACTTGTTGCTTGTAGAAGCTTCTAAAAATTCCTGTGTCTTTTTAGATTGCAACAACTCTCCATTATACGCTCTACATTCTACACTCTACGTTCTACATTCTACATTCTCCATTCTACGTTCTACATTCTACCTTCTACATTCTACGTTCTACATTCTACGTTCTACATTCTACCTGATTCAAATAGCAACTTGATTTGAAAATCAATTCAGTTCGATTCTCTACTTCCGACACTACGTTATACTTGCTTTTACAAGTATGGATCATATTATGTCCAGTACTTTATTGACATAAAATTCATTTCTCTTCTCCATTGGAGAATACGTAAACCATTGATAGATGCATAAGCCGATATATATTTCTAATATTTGATTAATCATACCATGGTAGAACCTTTAGCATTGAACTAATTTCCCTCGAAATCTTATTAATTTGTATACTTAATGTACGACGGCCAAGGGCCATATTTCTTTGATTCATCATATTGTTGTAGAACCTTTAGCATTGAACTAATTTCCCTAGGAACCTAATTAATTTGTATACTTAATGTACGACGGCCAAGGGCCATATTTCTTTGATTCATCATATTGTTGTAGAACCTTTAGCATTGAACTAATTTCCCTAGGAACCTAATTAATTTGTATATTTAATGTACGACGGCCAAGGGCCATATTTGTAAAATAGTAGGGACCAAAGTCGACTATAAGTAGGATATTCTTCATTAGATTGTTAAGTTACTTTCCCGATTTTTATTTAATGATCATCTAAGTACCATATACTCTGTTTTTCGTCATTTGATCAGGGTAAATTATATTATTTCATTTTACAAATGACGTGGCGCTCAAATAAGTTATATGCCAGACAAATTTTGTTATACAACATTTAGGCGAAAATTCACGACCCATTGTTTTACCTAGAGCTTAGTCGAAGGCATACCGTAAGTAACACTAGAATTATTATCTTTTTTTATCGCTATAGCTACCTAGAGGTTACACACTTCACGAACACTCCCGAAGTTAACCCGCGTATTACGAATTTAAATCTTCGTTTACATTTGTTGGATATTGTTTCCAACAATAAGTAACACGAACAAATAGTTTGGTTAAGGTCATTGTAATAAAATTAGGAAACCTCAAGATGACAAAAATATCCATAATAACAATTTAAGTCTAAGTGAAAGTAAGTTTTCCATCCGAAAATTTAACTGCACTAATCAAATTTAAGAAGCACATTCTTAAATCTTCTAGTAACTAGAAAGTTGGATTTTCCAGAGTCCAAATCACTATCTGGATTTACATGGAACAATTGAAGTATTACGTACTTGGTTTTCTTTTGAAACATTTTCACTTCCATAAGCATCAACGTCTAATATAATCCAAAAACCCTAATGAGCTTTCATACAGAAATACTGTAGACTTCGAAGGCTTTCATCTCTCTTCAAGGCTCAAGTATTGTTTTCCCATTCACCCCCTTCAAACTTCCCAACTTCAACAAAAAGATGTAAAACAATGTACTTCTTGCATGATTCAAGCTAAAACCATTGTGCGAAGACGGCGAAAACTTTATATATATTCCACCATATCTAGAGTTTCTATACAGTCTTTAATAATCCATTGTAAAAGTAAGTCAGTCTTTTACGTTGCAAAACGTTTAAAATACATTCCACCAAAAATGATTCTAATTCCATCATAGTTATAATAATTAGACCTAATAATAAGGACTCTGGAAAATACATACATCTCAGGAGTAATGCTCTGGGTATCCATCCTGCTGGAACAGCATGGACCTACGAATGGCTAAGAGTATATCTTCTAGAAGAAGAAGCAACGTCATCTAGCGATAGACATACAAAATTTCTGACATATGGACGAGAGCCATTCTTATTGAGACACATTCAATGGCTTCGTCAATATGGAGATCAAGAAACTTGATCCAATTTGTAGATGTCATCGAGTTATTGTTTAGTTTGAAAGGATTCCAACATATTAAAGAGTTTTAAGGATCGTGGTGATGATATTAGTCTTCCTAATTTTCAAAATATTTTCGAAAGCTACAGCGTCATTAACTCTTTTAAATAATACATAAAAGCCCTTCATTCACATAGGAATAGCCCTTTACTTAATAACAAACGAAACAAGAATAAGCTTCCGTCTAAAAACGATTATTACTGGACGCCTCTAAGACTTGAACATGTGATCAGTTGCCAAGCAACCGGTCGTTTTCAATTTATATGATTCAAATCACTACCCAGTTCAGTGTTTTCAATAAAAGAAGTGTAGTGTTCATAAATAAACTAGATCTGTGTTCCATATTGCGAGAGACAAACAGAAGAAGAACATAACCTAACAGAGCAGAACGCGATATTCAGAGAAGAGAATAAAGTTGGAGTTAAAACAATTCTTGATTAATAATCTTTATTGAACAAACGTAAGCATTACAAGAAGCAGTGGACTTTTGAAGGTTCTTTAATTTCGGTGGAATTGAATGAGATGTTCGTAAAACCGTTTGAATACATACCTAAAACTGAGCTTCTCTATTGTTTAACACACAGATGAATTGAAATTGGGAAGCGAGTGAAATTTTCAAACTCTTATGTAAATAGAGTCCCTAGAAATCTCGACAAATAGTGTATAACTTATGAAAATCATAACTGGATTTATGCACGATCTGGATGTGAGTTCCATAGAATTTTCCGTACGAATAATTTTCCACCACCCAGCTGGGAAAAAAATAGCAAAATAACTAGATATTTTTTCATTGTAGTCCTCAGTAGTCTAATTAAATCATTTTAGTACTTAGTCAAATAAAGTCTGTCATATTGACACTAAAAGTGAAATCTATATTAATGTCATTATGGAATACTGTCAGATTCCTCAAAAAAACTCAAATTCCTTCACAAAACTGTTAAGTTTTATCGAAAAAATGTGAGATTTCCTCGAAAAACTCAAATGTATGTAAAAAACTGTCAAGCTTCTTCGAAAAACTCAAATTTATTTTAAAAACTGTCAAATTTCTTCGAAATACAGTCAAGATTCTCTGAAAAACTGTCAGATTCTCTAAAAAAATCAAATTACTTCTCAAAAACTGTGAAATTTCCTCGAAAAACTCATATTTATTTGAAAAACTGTCAAACATTTTTGAATAACAGTCAAATTTCTTCGAATGACTCCGATCTCTTTGAAAAAGTCAAATTGCTTTAAAAAAAATCTGGAAATCGGTCGACCCTAAAGATCATCCCTGCAACTTCCCGTTGAATTCAATTTTCAAACGCATGCGATTTAGTCGCTAGTTGCGAAAATGTAATGTTTTTGTTATTTTGAGCTCTCCGAGCTCAAAGATAAAGCTATTCGATGCTTTTGAGCTCTTCGAGTCTTATCAAAGTTCGATGAAACACGATTTTTTTAATTTTCAAACTGCTATTACTTTTGAATGTATTAACCGATTTTCACGAGGTTGGCGGCGATCGATGTAGTTTTTTGAGCTCTATAAAAAATTGAGAACAAAAAAATTGATCTGATGAAACATTTCGGTGTTATTACAAAAAAACACTTTTTTTCGATTTTTTTCGACAACGATATCTCACTAACGCATCAACCGATTCTGACGCACTTGGTGGCGATCGATGCGGGTTTTCAAGATTAAGAGCTGATTAGTTTTTGAGGTCGATCGGTTCAGACACATCGCCTCCCCTAGTTTCCTCTCCAACTTCTTCAGCACTTCCTCGTTCCTCCAGCATCTGAACACATGCCCCACATCATCCTCCACTCCACACCTCTCGCACACTCCAGTCTCTCTTTTTCCAATCTTGTGGAGGTACCCTACTCTCAACCCATGTCCAGTGAACACCTGTGTCAAGAAGTAGTTCACCTCCCCGAATTTCCGATCCATCCAATCTCTCCTATTCCCAATCGCTCCTTTTAGCGCGCCCTCATACTCCTCCCACCTTCTCTCCATTTCCTCCTCCATCCATTCCTGTACTTATCATCTCTGGTCGCGCCCCTCCAGCGTTTATTTCTGGCTCTAGCCATCACGTCCAATGGGTAGGTCCTTGCCAGCACCGCTGCTGCCAGTCCACCCACTGTCCTGTACCCCTGCACTACCCTTAGCAATATACCTCTCTGCACCCGCAGGAGTGGCCTAACCCTCGCATTCACTCCCGCTCTTCAACACTGCCCGTTTGCTGACACTGTTGAGCGCGTTCCCGACGTCGAAGAACACGAGTAGGGCCAATTTCTTGTTTCTCCAGCTGCCCTCCCTAGCCCTTTCCACCAAGCCCATCACCCTTCCCAGCGCCGAGATGCATGATTTTCCCTTCGCAAACCCGTGCTGGTTTTCCCTAAAACCCCCATTCCTACCAACTTCCTCCTCAATCCTATCCTTTATTATCCCCTCCTTAGTGGTTCTTATTAGGTTTAGCAATCTTTGCACAAGATCCTTATTGGAGAAATAAAATTTTGGAGGCTCTGGGTTTTTTCTCTGTTATTCTCTTCATCAACTGTCTCGATAATGATTCCAATGCAAAGCTATTATTACCGAGTTTGTCACTTCATTTGGTACAAATAGCTTTAGTTCCTTCTCTGATCAATTTAACAGATCATTTAACATCATGCCTAGCATCAGTTTGGCAAGTTTACGCCAATTTTCCGTTGTGAAGGTCCAAATTCAGCTCCCCAATGTTAAACTCGAAACACATTCATTCTACTTCCGCTTTTCCACCTTTTACAATCAATTTTATATTTTAATGCATGCTAATGTAACCCCTCTGACAACTGTAACTGTCTGAATTTATTTATTTTTATCCATTTTTTACAGTCACCTACCCATTTTCCACTTATGGTAGATAGTTTCACCTGATGGTGAAGATTCTCAAATTGGAAGTGAATCTTTGAGATAAATTGGTAGTAGCTTCCAAAGATCCTACGATAGTGATATTTTCAACTTCGATAAATTCCACGTTCGAGTCGAAGAACCCTCTGTATACGATCAACTAAAATGTGAATAAACTAAACGTCAAAAGTGTGTCAAAATTTGAATACTTTAACGAATATAATAATTTTTTATAAATGGATATTTTACGGGTAAGTAAATTATTAAATAATATATAAACAGCTGATAAAGTTGAGGAATTTTGATGAAATTGTGCCTGCTTTGAAGCCAACAAATTCAGCTTCAGTTCTTTTCTCTATAAACGTATTTGTAATTACGGCTGTAGATCTAGCTGAAGATTTAGAAATAGGTAATGAAGTATTTTGATCCGCTCCCCTTATTCTGTTCGAATGGGTTCTCTTTACGTTCAGTCCATTTTGGCAAGATTTTTTAGTTCCAATGTTTTTTTTCCGTATAAGTTTTTAGTCTACGATCATTCCTAAGAAAGGAATTGGTATTGTAAAGTTCCATCTCCATCATACATTTTCTCTTTGGGTGTAGAAAATTGGAACCCTGGAAACCTGGTCCGAATCAACAGAACCAGGTTTCTAATTTATGTCAAAAGCATTGTATATTATGGTTTTTTTGTCAGTAATACGTCTGCATATGGTTTACCTTTGGTCAATGGTGAGCATTGTCTGAGTAAAGGGATTAAAGGAGGCAGTAGTGTAGGGAAAATAACAGAGTGGACACCAGTTTCAAACAGACCAAATAGAGTGAGACCTGGAAAAAATGGAAACTAAAGATTGGAGGAAAAAGACCCAGGATAGGAAGGAGTGGGAATAGCAAAGAAACATGCCAAACTTTAAACGCAAACAAGGAATCAATGTGGATTGACTCTCCACAAAAACAAAATAGTTTAAAAGCCAAATATTGGCGGTTACTATTCCGGAAGGAATTAGGAAGAGATCCTTGGGGTATTTCGTTTTCTAGTGTTTTTTTACTAGTCCAGGGTCGATAATTTTTGAAACAAAAAAAATTATAGTAGGATGAAACCTATAGGAAAAGGAAAAGAATAAAACGGAAATGAAAGGAAAAATAATTTACGGGCGATCTGAGGTCGGGAAGTGGTAGGGGGTGAGTTTTTGAGGATAAAAAACGATTTATCTCGATTTCCGGCTATACTACAAGTCCTATGGAAAAAAGTTAAATGGCAAAGTTGTAGATAATATAAAGTTGTAGTTGTAGGTAATATAAAGAACTTTTCTATTCATACTTTTTTCACATAACCTCAAAATTTATGTGAAAAATTCAAAAAACTAAGTTTTTGGTTTTTTTTTAACTTTTACAAAAAAAAAATTACCTTTTTATGTCCCAAACACGCTGTAATTTGTTTGATTTAAAATATTTATTTTGTCTCAATATCGAAAAAGCACCCTAATTTTCAATCGAAAATTCTCCCGTCAGAATATCAGCTTTTTCAAAAAAGTCGGTGGACCTATTCGAATTTTTTTTATAAATCTTTATGTAAAATTTTGAGCTATTTCTTAAAATTTATACTTTAATTGCTTGAAAAACGTAAGATTCCATGTTAGATTGATAAACATAAAAATTACAAATCCATAAAACATAAAGATAGTTGTTCGAAATATTAAAGATAGGATTGTAAGGGGATTTTATCTAAAAAATGTGACTGCTGCTATTTTTTTCATAAAAAAAAAGTTTATTCTTTAAATTCTCATTACATTTATGCCGTAGAAAATCTCATAATATATAAACATACATGTGAATCGTACTTTTCACATTATTTATAATATTTTTAAAAACATTAATATTTTTATTGATCACTACATTATCTTCAATTCTAATCACGTATCTGTTAGTTTTTGTATCTTAGATGGTATTTCTTCATCGTTAGATTCGACAAACCTTCCCGATTCTAGTAGATCTTCGAAATCGTCTTCGTCTCCAACAATATTTCCAGTCTGCATTAGCACTTCATCCACAATTTCATCTTCATCATGAACTTCCTCGTAGGTTTTTACTTCCACCATGGAACATTTTTCAGAACCATGACAATTTGAGAATAAATTTTAAACCATATTTTCGACAGCCACATTTTAAACTGTTACATCCAGTTTCACAGCTGCAGCAAATAGTTTTCAGAAATACTTCCAGAATTAATTCCTTTTCTGTAAATTTGGTCATGATGACACGTTGATGTTGCTTCCAGCCCCAATCTGTTGCTGTCAGTTCGTTACCCAGCCAATCTTGAAGCTGATATTTTATCCCTGTAACAATGTTGTTCTGCTGCACCTTCTATGGGTGGTCCCAGACCCTCCTAGCCCCTAGACCCTTCCCCACTTCTCTACGAAATACCTTTTGATGGGCTACAATTTTCTGTAGGTCACTCAGGTATACAAATTCAATCTTGAAATAGCAATAAATAGGTATTTACGCACATCATTTAAAGAAGATTCTACAACTAAATAGACCAAAGTGGAGGTGGCTTTATTACCTTTTCCATTACTAAATTTGATCAAATAAGCGAGCGAAAAAGATTCGTTTATTTGTACAGAGAGCGTAATTAGTCATTTTACGCGCGACTGTAGAAAAAGTATATTTTTGTTTCGTGGACGTATTATTTGCATTATTGTCGAAATTTCAGTTTCAAGTTGCATTTTTATCGCTCAAAATTAACCACAATTCTTATTTGTCACAATAAAAATGTAGGATTTTTCACAACATTTTCCAACGTCAGTAAATGTTAAAATTCATGCTAACAATATTACCGACTCTTGAATACAAAGGCTAGGAAGCATTTTGGGGCAAAAGATATTTGTTATCATCCTTAAGCCATTTTAGGTGTCAAATTGACACACACTTGCAATTATTTCTGATTTTTTCACTAGAATTTTTATATCTTCCGTGAATTTCCTTTCGGTTTGTTCCATCGTCAATATTTTGTTTATCCATTAATTTTATTATTTCATCTCCGTTCTTCTCTTACATTCTCTTGGCGTGTCTCAAATTTTCGTAGTTTCGTATTTCTTAATTCCCTACTCTGTTCCATTTTCTCCCCTTCTCTCCTCACTCTCTCTCCACTTTCTCTCACTCTCTCTCCTCTCTCTCTCCACTCTCTCTCTCACTCTATCTCCACTTTCTCTCCACTTTCTCTCCACTTTCTCTCCACTTTCTCTCTACACTCTCTCTACACTCTCTCTACACTCTCTCTACACTCTCTCTACACTCTTTCCACACACTCTCTACACACTTTCTCTCTACTCTCTCTCTCTACACACTTTCTCTCTACTCTCTCTCTCTACACACTTTCTCTCTACTCTCTCTCTCTCTCTCTCTCTCTCTCTCTCTCTCTCTCTCTCTCTCTCTCTCTCTCTCTCTCTCTCTCTCTCTCTCTACACACTTTCTCTCTACTCTCTCTCTCTCTCACTACACACACACACACACACACACACTCTCTACACACACTCTCTCTCTCTACACACTTTTTCTCTCTACACACTCTCTCTGCACACTCACTTTCTCTACACACTCACTCTATCCCTTCATACACACTCTCTCTAGACACACTTTCTCTCTACACAATCTGTCCGTACACACTCACTCTCTCCCTTCACACACACCCTCTCTCTACACACACTTTCTCTCTACACACACTCTCTCTCTCTCTACAGACTCTCTCTACACACACTCTCTCTCTACACACACTCTCTCTCTACACACTCTCTCTGCACACTCACTCTCTCTACACACTCACTATATCCCTTCATACACACTCTCTCTACACACACTTTCTCTCTACACAATCTGTCCCTACACACTCACTCTCTCCCTTCACACTCTCTCTCTCTACACACACACTCTCTCTCTCTCTACACACACTCTCTCTACACACACTCTCACTCTCTCCCTTCACACACACTCTCTTCCTTCACACACACTTTCTCTACACACACTTTCTCTCTACACACACTCTCTCTCTCTCTCTCTCTCTCTCTCTCTCTCTCTCTCTCTCTCTCTCTCTCTCTCTCTCTCTCTCTCTCTCTCTCTCTCTCTCTCTCTCTCTCTCTACTCACTGTCTCTGCACATACTCTCTCTACACACAATCTCTCTCTACACACTCTCTCTCTACACACTCTCTCTCTACACAGTCACTCTCTCCTTTCACACACACTCTCTCTCTCTACACACACTCTCTCTCTACACACTCACTCTCTTCCTTCACACACACTCACTCTCTTCCTTCACACACACTTTCTCTACACACACTCTCTATCTCTCTCTACACACTCTCTCTGCACACACACTCTCTCTCTACAGAGTCACTCTCTCCCTTCACACACACTCTCTCTCTACACACACTCTCTCTCTACAAACACTTTCTCTCTACACACACTCTCTCTCTCTACACACTCTCTCTCTCTACACACTCTCTCTCTCTCTCTACACACTCTCTCTCTACACACACTTCCTCTTTACACACACGCTCTCTCTCTCTCTCTCTACACACTCTACACTCTTTCCCCATTCTCTTCAATCTCATCTTCTTTCGATGCTGTAAAATACTTCTTTAATGTTCCTAAAATATTTTTAATTTTCGCCTTAGATAGTTTTTTCTACTCTTCCTTTGCTTTTCTTATCTACCTTATTCACTCGGCTCAAATATTCTCCACACTTCCTCCACCTCTTTGGTTTGATTTTTATTTGAAAGCCTCCTTTATTTGATTCTTCTTCTGCGGTATCTCTCCTCTTTCGTGCTTTAGTTTCACCATGTATTCTATCGCTGATTCAACTTAATTACCTTTTTTAAGTCTACTTTTTATACAGATGTCGAAGAATAAAAATATATTATTCTACGCTTCACAACTAGTTTTGAAAAATATTTTTCAAAAACAGTGACCGTTCAACAAAGAAGAAACAACTACTTCCCGGGCTACATGCCCCGACAGATATTGAATTACACTTCTAAGTCAAACGGGGTTGGTAAATCTACAAGATTTAAACCAACCATTCTGGTTTGCAACTAGAAGGGATAACACAACTTGTAGACCGGTTTCGGCGTATTGCGCCTCATCAGTACAAGGTATATGTTATCGTCCGAGAGTTAATCTCGGACTGAAATGTGACTATAATCCACAACGGTACATATTGTCCAGTTACGGAAATATTTTTGTTGCGAAAATAGCGACATCTCACCTCTAAGTCACAAACCAAAATTCGAACGAGACAACAAATCACGTGGATTCGAGACAAAAATGAATTAATACAGTTTCCTGTAAAATTGTCGTATTTAGTAAAGCGTTTTAACAACAGATGTCGAAGAATAAAAATATATTATTCTACGCTTCACAACTAGTTTTGAAAAATATTTTTCAAAAACAGTGACCGTTCAACAAAGAAGAAACAACTACTTCCCGGGCTACATGCCCCGACAGATATTGAATTACACTTCTAAGTCAAACGGGGTTGGTAAATCTACAAGATTTAATTATATTTAAAAAATATTTTTCAAAACTAGTTGTGAAGCGTAGAATAATATATTTTTATTCTTCGACATCTGTTGTTAAAACGCTTTACTAAATACGACAATTTTACAGGAAACTGTATTAATTCATTACTTTTTATACCTTTTCTTTTGATATTATACCCTTATTTCCTCATTTTATTGATTCTATACCACTATTTTACTGTATTTTCTCCCTCTTTTAACACGCTAGGAATAAATATGTACCAGCTCTAAAATATGTAATCTAGCGTGTCCCCTCTTAGTACAAACTCTTTGCTAATCTCTCAAATTGGACATTGATTATACATAAAAAAATAATGACAAGCTGTCAAACCATTTATATTTGTCAGTTATAAACGATTTTTTATCGTATCTACGAATTATATTTTACATTTGGTTACAGATTTTTCGTATGCAAGAGCCTGTCTCGAAGACGTTGTTGGAGATGAAACAAGATAATATCGATGAATACAAAGATGTAGTAGAAGAGGAAGACGTTCTTATGAAGAACACTAACGCTAAAATTGGGGAATTGGAAGCAGAGGTAGAAATTTAAACTCACTTTCGCAAACTGTTATAATATTTGTGATTATTTTTAGGTTTCAGAGTTGAAATCAGCAAACGAACAACTTGATGCAAAACTTATAGCGAGCTCTTTCGATGGTAATTGTTTGCAAAAAATGATACTAAATTACGATGATTTTTTCAAAAAAATTTGGATAGAACGAGAAGAATTATTAAGAAAAGGTGTTGTTATGGATTGTTATCTCAAAAATTTAGAGATTTCGTATAACGAGCTTTTAGAAAAATTCCAAAAATCTAAGGAGATAATATTCGGGATGAAAGAGAATCAAGATCAACTTATGGATGAGCAGGAAGAATATAGAGAGGTTCTAACGGTCTTACAAAACAGATATGAAAGTCTTAAGGTATTTTTTTGATTTATTATCCAAAAATGTCGATTAAAAATGACGTAATTTTAGATATTTGTTTTCAAAAGACCAATTAATAGGGAAAAAATCAACAGTACGGTATCTAAAAAATGTCCGTACTAAAAACAAAAAAGTATGCTCGAAAAGTAGAAGAGTGACTTTGAGACATTGTACACTAAAAAAAAAGGCATATTTTAGAGGCGAAAAATCCTCTTGATATAGAAAATTTCATGCTACAACGATTGACATTAACTAGAGAGAGATAGGTATAACGGTTCTACAGTTATAGTCAAAAGTATGGAGTTATCGGTCCACCGAGAACTGATAAAAAAATTTAATTATCCATTTTACACTTTTCTATGGGCATATTTGTGATCTACGGGGTCGTATTAGTGGGATTTGACATATTGGAAAATCTGGAAGGATTTTGGATTTTGAAAATTTTGATATAGTATGGGGGAAAACCTACCAATTGTGACATATCCGGACTCAAAAAATCATACTGACTTTATTGATGGGAATTTCGACTAGAAATTTTGGATGAATGTTCTCAAAAGACCAATTATTAGGGAAAAAAATCAACAGTACCGTATCTAGAAAATGTCCGTACTAAAAACAAAAAAATATGCTTGAAAAGTAGAAGAGTGCCTTTGAGACATTGTACACTAAAAAATAGGCATATTTTAGAAGCGAAAAATACTCTTTTTATAGAAAATTTCATGCTAAATCGATTGACGTTGACTAGAAACAGCTAGGTAAAACGGTTCTACCGTTATAGTTAAAAGTGTGGAGTCATGTCATATCGGTCCACCGAAAACTGATAAAAAAAAATTTAATTATCCATTTTACGCTTTTTTATGGACATATTCTCGATCTACAGGGTCGTATTAGTGGAATTTGATATATTGGAAAATGTTGAAGGGTATATTTTGGATTTTGAAAATTTTTATATAGTATGGGGGAAAACCTACCAATTGTGACATATCCGGACTCAAAAAATCATACTGACTTTAATATTGGGAATTTTAGATACTTGTTTTTAAAAGACCAATTAATAGGGAAAAAAATCAACAGTACCGTTTCTAAAAAATGTCCGTACTGAAAACCAAAAAATTTCCTTGAAAAGTAGAAGAGTGATTTTGAGACATTGTACACTAAAAAATAGGCATATTTTACAGGCGAAAAATCCTTTTTTTTTAAATTTTAATCGTTTAGGAACAGTCAGAATCTACCTTAGATGAAGCTAACGTAAGAATCCATCAACAACAAGAGGAGTATATGGAAGAAATAACGAAATTAAAAATGAAGATTATACAAAGACAAGCGAAAATTAGAGAGCTAGAAAAGAAGATTAGATTTGAAGAAGCCAAACCTTTGTTGGCTCCGCTCAGAAATAAAATGGCAGATAATAAATGAAAACATAAAATATCCATAACTATTATTCGGTGTTATTAATAAAATTTCAGTAAAATGTTATTAGTTTATTCGAGTTTTTCCAAATAACTTTTTAGATGATGCATTCTTAACCACCGACTATTAATTAAGATGAAAGAACGAACTTACCTGATTTAGAAACTCAATAAGTATATTTGTACCCCATTTATCGGATTTTAAGAGATGTAAGTTCCTGAAATGGAGTATCAGATGTCCTTTTTTTGTCTCAATACTTTACCTTTGTGTGTATTCATTTGCAGGCAATTCAAAAATTGAATCGATTAAAAAGAGATATTTTATAACGAAAAGCGAGATTTTAATGGACTATTCAAGACATTCCAACATTCTCAACTTAATAATGTCTCTATCCGGTCTCCACAGTCAATTTTTTTACCTTAACGAGTACTCTGAAGAACCTTTTGTAATTTTAAGACAGTGTGACATCGAACTATGCAAATCTTCTATATATTTAAAATTGTGCAGTGAAGTAGTACATTCCATTAACGATATTTCAAACGATATCGTTGAACATTTCAAAGTACCAGAAGCAGAAGTACCTAAAGGAGAAAAGCTTATTAAGAGTATTAAAAATTCCGAATCGGAAGATCTTTGGGAACCGAAAAAATTAAACGATTTCCTCACTACTGCTTCTAACAACGAAAATGAAATGCATAATAATGTCATTATAGAATATAATCGTTATATCTGCACCAATGACGAAAAACTGTCTATTATAGTCGAGCCTGCAAATTTATGCCTAGGCTAGCAAGAGGCGACACTTTTACTACACTAAATTATGCATGTGAAAAATTAATCGAGCTCTACTTCACCACAACCTTGGTAGGATTACTTTAATTTTTTGTATTTCCAATTTTAACGAAAAATTAATTATATGCAAGGACATAATTCTAATGGATGCATTCCAGAGGGTATCAACAAAAAAATAGCGACCAGGTAAGTCAACAATATTACAGATTTGACCAAGGCTATAATTACCAATAATTACAAGTATGTACTACATCTGAAATTCCAATTGAACCGATGCTTCATAATTTGTGTCGATTATCTTTAAATTTCAACGATCATGTTTTTTTTTAAAAACAATTTTCTCGGAATTAAACCCATTAAGTAAATTGGTTGTAATTTTCAATAACTTTCTCATAGCTTTTAATTCAATGAATGTTGTGAGAATTATAATTTCTTTAACAAACAATCAATTACCTTCACTTATTAACAAAAATAAATCATTATTTAAAAAATTGACAAAAGAACCATAAAAACTAAAATGGGACAAATAGCATATGCTGACGACAAAAAACCGAAAAACAATGGAAAATATATGCTTAACAAGATAGTTTCCGAGGTAAGTCAAATGGGACTTAAAAGGGATGAGAAGAAAACAAGGATGAGGTCACCAGATTGTTATCAAAAAATAAAAATTAGGAATCTCAAATTTACTGCTCTTGCACAGTCTAAAAAGAGGAAATTTGATCCAATAGCAGCATGAAACAAGTATTCTGAAGACCATCATACCAATAGCTCTACTAACTTCATCAGCACCAAGTTTAAGTCTAGGCGCTTTTAAGGAGCAGTTTGTAGCCAAACACTCTGTATCTCGGTAACTAACCTCTTCAAGGGTTTATGTAATGTTGATGTCTAGTTTCTGTGGCTATATAAGTAGTATCGTCATATTAAGTAACTGTCATTTATGTAAGTTCCCACCCTTTTCCAGTATACATTTAATGTTGTTTTAAGGGTAATAAACTCCCAAAAAAGCATATAAAATGAAACGTAATTTGGTTGCGCATAAAATCAATCAGCCATATAAAACGGCACCTCTATATACCGCACGTAAGAGTCTAATTCAGTTAATTTATAAATATTTTAGAGAGGGTGCCACCCTTCGGAGAGTATCTCGAATCCCCCAGTTCCGAAATCCGCCTCTTTCGTTCAATTTTATCAACCAGAGCATTTTATTCCGTTCTCGCCTTCATGACTCGTATAATATACCAATTTGTCCTGATGGCTTCATTGGCGTTACCGAAAGGGAAAATGTTTACTGTAGGAATACAAACTGATCAAAATAATATACTCAGTTGAATTATTCATCCCCCCAACAACTTCCTGATTAAATTACAAACGGTTAGTGTTAAAAAGATTGAGCTGCAACTACTTTAATGTCAATAACATCATTATTCCTTGCTTATACAAATAAATTAATGAGTTTATCAAGAGTTGTTTCTTTTGGATACTGAAATACAATAGGTTATGGACCCAGTAATGGTCTTACTGTGTCCAACAATATGGATATGGAAGTATTAAACCTTTTAGTGGTAGTGGATTTACTAACTGGGTATACAGAGTGTTATGAGTAGTCTTGGGCTTTGTTACTGAACACGCCATGGTTATGACAGTTGGCAACCTTGATGGTTGACAGATGTCAGAACTGGCAGACAGGCGCGAGCTGTACGTAGTTTTCAAGACCTTTACCTATGCTTAAATATTCACCAAGTCAAATATTTTTAAACCGATCTTTAAAAACAAAAATTCCGATCTCTGAAAAAGCTCTTGAACCTACCTTTATTAACAAGCAAGAAATGGAGAGTAAATTGAATCATAGGCAGAAAGTTGAATCCAAATTTTATGACAATCATGCTAAAGATTTGCCAAATTTAATAGTAGGTGATATAGTACTGATACAGGCCACCTGGAAAAAGGGAAAAATAATTGGTATTATCAATGATAGGTCATATATTTATGGTAGATGAGTACGGTAGTCAGTATAGAAGAAACAGAAAATTTGTGAGAAAAACTCAACTATCATTTACAATTAAACAGAATGAAAGTATATTGTATGATTTTGATTACAATTTCTCTGAAATTTGTCGACAAAATTCTGAGCAAGTACCTTCTAGTAGCTTCAATCATTAAATAAATACTGACACTGATAGACGTCAAAAAATAATAGTTCAATACTATGTTTAACGTCTATAGATCTCGCTTTACTAAATATGACAATTATTTACAGGTAACTGTAATTAAGTAAATACTGATGCTGATGATAGTATGTCTCAAATTCCTTCTGATTCTTGCAATAGTATACAATTGTTTAGGTCATAATGATCGTGTATGTGCCAGTATACTGCTTCAATACTCTGGTGGTACCGGAAGAAATGAAGGTGTTTATAATTTTAATATTGACGATCCTCCTGAAAGTATAAAATCTGTCTACCAGTTCCAAGAAATGAAAGCATAAAGTAACCAAGCAAATAGTTATTTGTGTATTTAGAGCGTAAAGTAAAAGATTGCCGCTTGAGAAAGAATGTTGCCGCGCGACGCGGAGCTGAGCGCGGCGTTCTTTCGAAAGCGGCAATTTTACTTTACGCTCGAAAAACACACATAATTTTTTCTACAGTCGCCCTTTTAATAGTTAAAACAGTTTTTATATTATCTTATCATTTTCGCTATTCATCATGATTAACCTTAAAAGATCTACTGACTAGGGATGTTAAAAAATAATCGATTTTTATAGTAATATTAATCGATTTTATAAATTACGTGTTTAAATCGATTTTCGGAAACAGCTCGTATTATTTATTGACCATTTTTCAAAATTTTAACAATTATTGACCATTTTTGACAATTACTGACCATTCTGACTGTTTTTCAAATTAGTGACCATCTTTCAGAATGATGACAATTTTTAACCATTTTCGGCAGTTTTTGGAAATAATTGTCCATTTTTAACAGTTTTTAACAGTAATTGACAATTTTTGATAGTTTTTGACCATTTTTGACCATATTTCAACATTTTTGACAATTTTTTGAAACTTTAACATTTTTTGACAGTTAACTATTTTTCAAAATTTTAACAAATTTTTAACAATAATTGTCCATTTTCGACAGTTTTTGACCATTTTTGATAGTTTTTGACAATGACTGGCCCCATTTTTGACAATTTTTCAAAATTATTGACCATTTTTGATAGTTTTTGACAATTATCGACAATTTTTCAAAATTTTAACAATTATTTACCAATTTTAACAATAATTGTCCATTTTTTAAAAATAATTGACAATTCATAACCATTTCTGGTAGTTTTTGACAATTTTTCAAAATTTTTGAAAGTTTTTCAAACTCATTGACCATTTTTGATAGTTTTTGACAATTATCAACCATTTTTCAAAATTTTAACAATTATTGACCAATAGACCGTTTTAACGAAAGACATCTTGTGGTATCGGCGACCGTTGTCCACCTATAGATTTATATAGTAATTAATAGAAGCTAACTGTAATTTTAAAAGGAAACTGTACCCACAGAACTGGTAGATTCACAAAATTACGTTAAAAGTGTCACTGTTTACTATACTTCACTATACGAGACCTTTATGTGTCTAGAAAAAGCGAAGAAATATACCGTTGCCGTAATCTTAGATACATTTGTCCAAGCTCTAAGTTACACTTTCGTTTTAGAATTACAGTTAGCTTCTATTAATTACTATATAAATCTATAGGTGGACAACGGTCGCCGCTACCACAAGATGTCTTCCGTTAAAACGGTCTATTTTGACAATAATTGTCCATTTTTGACAATTATTGACCATATTTCAACATTTTTAACATTTTTTTATAAACTTTAACAATTTTTGACAATTATCAACTATTTTTCAAAATTTTGACAATTTTTAATAATAATTGTCCATTTTTGACAGTGTTTGACCATTTTTAATAGTTTTTGACAATTATCGACAATTTTTCAAAATTTTAACAATTATTTACCAATTTTGACAATAATTGTCCATTTTTGACAGTTTTTAAAAATAATTGACAATTTTTAACCATTTCTGATAGTTTTTGACCATTTTTGACAATTTTGACAATTTTTCAAAATTTTTCGAATTTTATCAAATTTTTTGAAGTTTTTCAAACTTATTGACCATTTTTGTTAGTTTTTGACAATTATCGACCATTTTTCAAAATTTTAACAATTTTTGACAATTATTGACCAATTTTGACAATAACTGTCAATTTTTGACAGTTTTTAAAAATAATTGTCAATTTTTAACCATTTTTTATAGTTTTTGACCATTTTTTACAATTTTTCACAATTTTAGACCATTTTTCAAAATTATTGACCATTTTTGATAATTATTGACAATTATGGACCATTTTTCCAAATTTTTGACCATTTTTGACAATTATTGACTATTTTTGACCATATTTCAAAAACTTTAACAATTTTTGACAATAATCAACTATTTTTCAAAATTTTGACAATTTTTAACAATAATTGTCCTTTTTTGACAATTTTTCAAAATTTTTGCTAATATTTCAAAAAAAATTCAAAATTTTTGACAATTGACCATTTTTGACAATTTTTGAAAATGTTTGACCATTTTTCAAAATTTTTTAACAATTATCGACCATTTTTTACATGTATTGACCATTTTTGACAATTATTGAACATTTTTGACAGTTTTTGACAAAAATTGTCAATTTTTAACAGTTTTTGATAAAAATTGTCCATTTTTAACAGTTTTTGACAATAATTGACAATTTTATTAATTATTGACCATTTTTGACCATATTTCAAAATTTTTGACAATTTTCATATAATTTTATTTAATTTTTAATCTGATAAATTGTTAATTATTCACCATTTGTGTTAATTCGGAGGACGTGGTTTGATTAAATAAGCGAGCGAAAAAGATTCCCTTTTTTGCGCTAGAGCGTAAAGTACAGTTTTTGATAATTGACAATTTTTGACCATTTTGGACCATATTTCAAAATTTTTGACAATTTTCATATAATTTTATTTAATTTTTAATCTGATAAATTGTTAATTATTCACCATTTGAGTTAATTCGGAGGACGTGGTTTGATTAAATAAGCGAGCGAAAAAGATTCCTTTTTTGCGCTAGAGCGTAAAGTAACAATCCTCGGCATTTGTCGACTTTACGATTTCATTTGAATATAGTAATTAGTCATTTTACGCGCGACTGTAGAAAAAGAGATTTTGTGATTATATTTTACATGTCAGTATATCTGAAAGAGAGCATGTTATGAGTAGTCTTGGGCTTAGTTACTGAACACGCCATGGTTATGACTGTTGCAACCTTGATGGTTGACAGATGTCAGAACTGGCAGAAAGGCGCGAACTTATCGCTTGGCAGATGCCACATCATAGGTTAAGCACATGTATGTAGTTTCCTAGACCCAATAAAAGTTCTTAAACAAATTTAGTATTACAATACTTTATTTACTAAATAAAAAACCCACAAAACACAGAGTTAAACTGATTCTTGAACAGAATGCAGTTTTGGATGTTTTAACAATAGATGAACCAGAAGAACCAGGACGAATGGAAGTATTTCGGAAGAATGATCTAAAGGCGCATAATATCATTGTCCAGTGCCTGGGAGACAACGTATTAGAGATGATAAAAGAAAAGCATACAGCAACAGAAATGATGGAGAAAAAGTTGAGGACATTGAGGTACAATGGTAAAACACCTTTGATCGAATACCTAATAGAATTTGAAAAGACGGTGACAGAATTAAAAGGGGCTGGCGGAAAGATGGATAAAGTAGAAACCATCACACAGTTGTTAGCGAGCATGCCTGATAGTTACCAACCTATTGTAACGGCATTGGATGTTCTATTTTACGAAGATGATGCATCTTCAGTACTGACTCTAGATTTTATTAAGAGTAAAGTAGGGTAAATTCACTACACTAATGATAGCTTTGCATGAGTGCTTTGCAATCGCTTCAGCAAAACTTTCCACACAGTTTTCTGCGAAATACCAAGTGCTGCTTAACTGGTGGATTGTGTGGCGAACGCATAAAACATTGTCTAAGCGCATTCACTATTGCGCCTGACAATCGTGGTCTTTCGGTGGTTTTACGTTTATGAAGTACACCTTTGGTCTTGAATTGTCGATATCTGATAATCAATTTCGTATTCCCATCTGAATGTACGCTGCACTGTAACAACCGATAAACAACGCACTTATTCTAACACATAAAATGCTTTCTGCTGCATAGTCGCCATTTTGATTACTGCGGACGTGACGTCGGCGTGCGCATGACAAGCTGCCTCCACAGGCGCGAGTTTTAAACGTAGAGGTTATCGCTGCCATTTATTGTTCGATCTGTCATATTTTCCGAATTATAGCTTTGTCAAACCAGATGATTATTTTGTAGTAACCCTGTATAATACAGGGCTGCTGAAAAGTCTCGCTCCAAGGGATTATGTTTATCACATTATCAGGCGATATTTAAATACAATTTTCCCTCAGAGATGGATTGGTCGAAGATGTGCAATTTAGTGGCCGACTTGACACCACTTGATTTTTTTCTCTGTGGCTACCTGAAAGACTGCGTTTATGTTAACAGACCAACCAACTTGAACGATTTAAAGGATCGCATACGTTTCGAAATGCAGGGAGCTACTCCACAAATGATCATACAGGGCTTTCTTGTATGTGTATACCATTTGAGAATCGGTTAGTTTTGTTGTAACATTAAAAAATCAACATACCAGAAGAAAAAATTGTTAGGCAAGTTCTAAGTGTTTCATGTAAAAAAAGTAACAGTGGAAGGTTGCTGGAATCCGGTCTTCATCTAGTTTTATTATGATTAACTTAATACTAATCAATATCATCTTTATCTAAACCTCATTTTCATCATCCAATTTCCATCAGTAAACACGTCATAATTTCAATTAAATTAGTGACTTCAAAATGAAACACCCCCCAAAAACATTCACGTATTAATTTACATTCATATCTTAGAGGGCATTAGACCTTAATCTCTTGGTACTACGTATAAATGACGTGTATATTGGAAAAATGGATTAGCTGTATATATGTGCATTGAGTCCCCGGAGAGAAACTATCTATCGCCTGCAAAACACTCAGTCAGCCCTCCGGGAGCTCACCCCCTTTTGCGAAAGGATTTGCTGTTCTGTTTTACACTCTGCTATCTTTTCTATACATGCGTATTATTCTGTTAGTGGGGCCCCGCATACATCTGCGTTTTTAAATTAAAAACCTGCTTTTCGAATCGCGAAAACAATGTTGACACTACGGTTTTTATGATTTCCTGGCGTTCGAACTCTTTTTTTTTCATTATTTTTTTTTGTTGTGTTTCATGTTGGTTTGCGTTATGTTATCACTTATTGCAGGTTGAAAACCAATTGATGTTTTTAATTAAGCTCTCAATCGATGCTGGCTATATTTATAAAACTGGTAAAGAGTTTAATTTAAACATATTTTCTCGTGGACATTCATTTCATGATTTCCAATGAACTCGAATCGAACGGAAGATACAAACCATTCAAACCATTTTTGTAGTTACTACTACTACTAGTAATGGAACGCCTCTGATGATAATTACGGTGAAGCGGTGTCGAGCGCGGTTAGTACTTGGATGGGGGAACACCGTCATAGAAGATGTAGTCAACGCCTTCAAAAACTCTATATTGAATGTACCAACAAGCAAGTGGAATAACTTGTTCCAGAAATGCAAAATATAAGAAGAAGAAGTTGATAAAAATATGAATATTTATAATACGAATTGTTCAAAGACTATGTTTGGGATGTCCTTATTGTCAATGAGTGGTGTACCTATTTAGTTTTTACATTCTTTGGACTTGTCAACAGTCACAAGTCGATGTATTCATTCGAAAGGGCAAAGGAGCGATCATGCATTACCGAAAAACAGAACACGTCGTTGCACAATAAAGGACATCGGTTGACTTTTCAAAATGATACAACAGATGCTGTAAATAAGTATACAAAGTGCTTCAACTTGATTGACATATTTTCCCAGAGGGCCTTTACTTATTCTATTCAACCCTCTGAGAGCGTGCCCTCTTGCTTGCGTTATTCTAACTTACTTCTGTCACTCATTCAAAAATATCAACCGAAATTGCAGATTTTACCGATATACAGAGGCGTACAAAATAGTTGCAGATGCTAGTGTGGCTGTCAAACACACAGCTTGCACAAAATTTGACAGTTGATACATTTGAAATTGAAAAAATCGCTTACTTAACAGACTGATTGCTTTATTCTAACTTTCTTCTGTCACACATCCAAAATATCAACCGAAATTGCAGATTTTACCGATATACAGAGGCGTACAAAGTCGTTGCAGATGCTAGTGTGGCTGTCAAACACACAGCTTGCACAAAATTTGACAGATGATACATTTGAAATTGAAAAAATCGCTTACTTATTAAAATGATTGTTTTATTCTAACTTACTTCTGTCACTCATCAAAAATATCAACCGAAATTGCAGATTTTACCGATATACAGAGGCGTACAAAATAGTTGCAGATGCTAGTGTGGCTGTCAAACACACAGCTTGCACAAAATTTGACAGATGATACATTTGAAATTGAAAAAATCGCTTACTTATTAAAATGATTGTTTTATTCTAACTTACTTCTGTCACTCATCAAAAATATCAACCGAAATTGCAGATTTTACCGATATACAGAGGCGTACAAAATAGTTGCAGATGCTAGTGTGGCTGTCAAACACACAGCTTGCACAAAATTTGACAGATGATACATTTGAAATTGAAAAAATCGCTTACTTATTAAAATGATTGTTTTATTCTAACTTACTTCTGACACTCATCAAAAATATCAACCGAAATTGCAGATTTTACCGATATACAGAGGCGTACAAAATAGTTGCAGATGCTAGTGTGGCTGTCAAACACACAGCTTGCACAAAATTTGACAGATGATACATTTGAAATTGAAAAAATCGCTTACTTATTAAAATGATTGTTTTATTCTAACTTACTTCTGACACTCATCAAAAATATCAACCGAAATTGCAGATTTTACCGATATACAGAGGCGTACAAAGTAGTTGCAGATGCTAGTGTGGTTGTCAAACGCAAACTAAATGACGCAGCTTGCACAAAATTTGACAGATGATATATTTGAAATTGAAAAAATCGCTTACTCAACAAAGTGATTGCTTTATTCTGACTTACTTCTGTCACTCATCCAAAATATCAACCGAAATTGTAGATTTTACCACTATACAGAGGCGTACAAAGTAGTTGCAGATGCTAGTGTGGTTGTCAAACACAAACAAAATGACGCAGCTTGCACAAAATTTGACAGATGATACATTTGAAATTGAAAAAATCGCTTACTTAGCAAAGTGCTTGCTTTATTCTAACTTACTTCTGTCACTCATCCAAAATATCAACCGAAATTGCAGATTTTACCACTATACAGAGGCGTACAAAGTAGTTGCAGTTGCTAGTGTGGTTGTCAAACGCAAACTAAATAACGCAGCTTGCACAAAATTTGACAGATGATACATTTGAAATTGAAAAAATCGCTTACTTAGCAAAGTGCTTGCTTTATTCTAACTTACTTCTGTCACTCATCCAAAATATCAACCGAAATTGCAGATTTTACCGATATACAGCGGCGCACAAAATAGTTGCAGATGCTAGTGTGGTTGTCAAACACAAACTAAATAACGCAGCTTGTACAAAATTTGACAGATGATATATTTAAAATTGAAAAAATCGCTTACTCAACAAAGTGATTGCTTTATTCCAACTTCTGTCACTCATCCAAAATATCAACCGAAACTGCAGATTTTACCGATATACAGAGGCGTACAAAGTAGTTGCAGATGCTAGTATGGTTGTCAAACGCAAACTAAATGACGCAGCTTGCACAAAATTTGACAGATGATACATTTGAAATTGAAAAAATCGCTTACTTAACAAAGCGATTGCTTTATTCTAACTTACTTCTGTCACTTATCCAAAATATCAACCGAAATTGCAGATTTTACCACTATACAGAGGCGTACAAAGTAGTTGCAGTTGCTAGTGTGGTTGTCAAACACAAACTAAATGACGCAGCTTGCACAAAATTTGACAGATGATACATTTGAAATTGAAAAAATCGCTTACTTAGCAAAGTGCTTGCTTTATTCTAACTTACTTCTGTCACTCATCCAAAATATCAACCGAAATTGCAGATTTTTCCGATATACAGCGGCGTACAAAATAGTTGCAGATGCTAGTATGGTTGTCAAACACAAACTAATTGACGCAGCTTGCACAAAATTTGACAGATGATATATTTAAAATTGAAAAAATCGCTTACTTAACAGACTGATTGCTTTATTCTAACTTTCTTCTGTCACTCATCCAAAATATCAACCGAAATTGCAGATTTTACCGATTTACAGAGGCGTACAAAGTAGTTGCAGATGCTAGTATGGTTGTCAAACACAAACTAAATGTCGCAGCTTGCACAAAATTTGACAGATGATACATTTGAAATTGAAAAAATCGCTTACTTATTAAAGTGCCCCCGTAAAAAAGCGAATTTAACGATAAATCTTTCGGTAAATATGAGGTGTGAAAACAGTATAAATGATTGCAGTGTTCTAAAAGGTGTAAAACAATATAATTAGATAATAAACCAGTTTGGATGATGAATGGGTAACGGACAGTTCGAATAATTAGAGGCAGGTCGGTTACAATCGAAACGTTGCTGCCATAGATCTAATCAAGTGCACAATGGTATATATATATATGTATACCGACTGCATGCATAGAAATGGCGTGTAGAGAGGGACCAGTGACGGGTATGGAAAATAATAAAACAGGATTTAACTAAAATTATTTACTAAGTTGGGAATTCTGGAACCGTTGGCGATACTTGACACTGAACACTGTTTACACTACCACTACACCAACACTAACACTTTACACTATCTTACGCGCGTTTCGATAACCAAGTTATCTTCTTCAGAGACTGAAGGTAAACTGAGTGTAACTAAAACTATAGTGTAATAGTTTACCTTCAGTCTCTGAAGAAGATAACTTGGTTATCGAAACGCGCGTAAGATAGTGTAAAGTGTTAGTGTTGGTGTAGTGGTAGTGTAAACAGTGTTCAGTGTAAAATTATTTATTAATTTATCCCTTCCAAGCAAAGAAAAATTTATTTTCGACTAAAATTGATATTTTTTTGGAAATATTTCATCAACTAACTCACAATATTTTTGAAAGTTTACTCTCATATATCGTTTTCGCAACAATGGTGATGAATTTGATTTCAAAAATATAAATTTCCTCTTAAAAAAGTCCTTAAATCTTATATTTGGTGAATCCTACTGTACAACATTGTCACTTGGGCACTGGAAGTTTCCACCTTGAACAAAATGAAGGTATTCTTAACTGAACTTCAAAAAAATATAAATATATGAACCTCTTATTTTAGAAGTATAAAACAGTATGTAAATTAATTTTTAACTCCTTCGCAAATGATAACGGTAACGCTACTGCTTCGAGTTCAGCGCTATCCAAAATTGGTCAATTATTCGAATTGATATACAGCCTTAAATTACTGGCTAATAGAATGTATCAACGTTTAAATAAGTGGTTATGTTTACAGTTTACAGATAGGTCGTTATTTATATTTCGAAAATTGCTAGCACTGATAACGCCACATAAAATCTGACGTTTCTATAGCGAAGCTTAACATTTTTAACGTAAACGTACTGTAATTTTAAACATAATAGAAAGTTAACAGCTCTGCTGATGAAGGAGGCTGGTTCAAGACCTGCTCCATACCTGCAAGACCAAGAATGAACAGATCACATTCTCCAGCCCGACTAGTTTCTTGCAGGTGGTTTCTGATCGCTTAAACTGCGATCTGAGCGAGTGAATATCGTCATCTCATCCAGGGAACATGTGATGCATCCAGGTAATATTGGAGACGTTATCTGGTTCACCGATGGTTCCAAAATAAACTCTAAAATTGTTAAAATTTTGAAAAAATGATTAATTGCCAAATATGTTACAAATTGTTACAATTTTTGAAAAATGGTCAAAATTTTTTAAATATGGTCAAAAATTGTCAAAAATTTGGAAAAATGATCAAAAATTGTCAAAAACTGTCAAAATTTTGAAAAAATGGTTAATACTTGCCAAATATTTTCAAAAATTGTCAAAAATTGTCAAAAATGGTCAAAAATGGTCAAAAATGGTCAAAAATGGTCAAAAATGGTCAAAAATGGTCAAAAATGGTCAATAATTGTCAAAAATTTTGAAAAATGTTTTTAATTTTTGAAAAATTGTCAAAAATGGTCAATAATTGTCAAAGATGGTCAATTATTGTCAAAACCAATCAAAATTCGTCAAAAATTGTCAAAAATGGTCCAAAGGAATCAATAATTGTTAAAATTTTGAAAAATGGTCAAAGGGAACATGTGTTGCATCCAGGTAATATTGGAGACGTTATCTGGTTCACCGATGGTTCCAAAATAAACTCTAAAATTGTCAAAATTTTGAAAAAATGGTTAATAATTGCCAAATATGTTACAATTTGTTACAATTTTTGAAAAATTGTCAAAAATTTTTAAATATGGTCAAAAATTGTCAAAAATTTGAAAAAATGATCAAAAAGTGTCAAAAACTGTCAAAATTTTGAAAAAATGGTTAATACTTGCCAAATATTTTCAAAAATGGTCAAAAATTGTCAAAAATTGTCAAAAATGGTCAATAATTGTCAAAAATTTTGAAAAATGTTTTAAATTTTTGAAAAATTGTCAAAAATGGTCAATTATTGTCACAGACGGTCAATTTTTGTCAAAACCAATCAAAATTCGTCAAAAATGGTCCAAAAGGATCAATAATTGTTAAAATTTTGAAAAATGGTCAAAGGGAACATGTGTTGCATCCAGGAAATATTGGAGACGTTATCTGGTTCACCGATGGTTCCAAAATAAACTCTAAAATTGTCAAAATTTTGAAAAAATGGTTAATATTTGCCAAATATGTTACAATTTGTTACAATTTTTGAAAAATTGTCAAAAATTTTTAAATATGGTCAAAAATTGTCAAAAATTTGGAAAAATGATCAAAAATTGTCAAAAACTGTCAAAATTTTGAAAAAATGGTTAATACTTGCCAAATATTTTCAAAAATTGTCAAAAATTGTCAATAATTGTCAAAAATTTTGAAAAATGTTTTAAATTTTTGAAAAATTGTCAAAAATGGTCAATAATTGTCAAAGACGGTCAATTATTGTCAAAACCAATCAAAATTCATCAAAAATTGTCAAAAATGGTCCAAAAGGATCAGTATTTGTTAAAATTTTGAAAAATGGTCAAAGGGAACATGTGTTGCATCCAGGTAATATTGGAGACGTTATCTGCTTCACCGATGGTTCCAAAATAAACTCTAAAATTGTCAAAATTTTGAAAAAATGGTTAATAATTGCCAAATATGTTACAATTTGTTACAATTTTTGAAAAATTGTCAAAAATTTTTAAATGTGGTCAAAAATTATCAAAAATTTGGAAAAATGATCAAAAATTGTCAAAATTTTGAAAAAATGGTTAATACTTGCCAAATATTTTCAAAAATTGTCAAAAATTGTCAAAAATTGTCAAAAATGGTCAAAAATGGTCAATAATTGTCAAAAATTTTGAAAAATGTTTTTAATTTTTAAAAAATTGTCAAAAATGGTCAATAATTGTCAAAGACGGTCAATTATTGTCAAAACCAATCAAAATTCGTCAAAAATTGTCAAAAATGGTCCAAAAGGATCAATATAATTGTTAAAATTTTGAAAAATGGTCAAAAATTGTCAAAATTTTAAAAAAAAGGTCAATAATTGCCAAATATGTTAAAATTTTTGAAAAATTGTAAAAAATGGTCAATAATTGTCAAAGACGGTCAATAATTGTCAAAATTCGTCAAAAACTGTCAAAAATGGTCAATAATTGTTAAAATTTTAGAAAAATTGTCAAAAATTTTTCAATATGGTCAAAAATTGTCAAGAATTTGGAAAAATCGTCAAAAATTGTCAAAAACTGTCAAAATTTCGAAAAAATGGTTAATAATTGCCAAATATTTTAAAAAATTGTCAAAAATTTGGAAAAATGGTCAAAATTTTTGAATAATGTTAAAAAATTCACGAAAAATGGTCATTCTATTGTGCATTAAAAGCAAGTTTCTGTCGGCGGTCCGACGACCGCTCACCTTTTTTTTGACATATACTGTCGACTGTGGAAGAAAAATCAATATATGGAAGAAAATACAGAAGAATTCGATATTGGATTCTTGATAAAAGTAATTATCCTGTTACATATAGTGCTCCAGAAATCTGTTGTATAAAATATTAAAGTTCGCGTCGGCTAAACCCAACGCCGGAATTCGAAAATTAATTAAATTAAGAAGTAATCCAAGTTGATACCATAAATCTGTTTCAACTTAATGTTGGAATGCTATGATAAGAAACTTGGAGAAAACAAATAAGCAAATAAAATCATGAATAAAGTAATCCTGTTTTAAAGAACGATCACCAGGGTTGTTTTCGAAAATTTTAGATTGTTAGGTTTATAATTATATATCAGTTAACAAGCTATTATTACGAAAAAGAAATGACATGATTTTCCATATTATATACAGGGTGATTCATTACGTTCTTAAATATTTTACACATAAAATCCTGAGCCTAAAATGTTATTACCAATAATAATGGGAATTTCGAGCTGAAATTCTAGGGACACCTTCTTAGTTGATGAACGAATATGGGAAAAAATCAGCGAAAACGTATCTACGATATTTTGTATACAGTGGTACCCGAAAGTGAGGGAAAAAACATTTAGAAAAAAAATGTATTAAGGTCTTTAGAAAATTTTTATTGGGATTTTCGGAATCTACTGGGTCGAATTAGTGGATTTTTATATATAAGAGTGTCGAAAAAACATTGGTTCCGATTTTGGAAATTTCAAAATTCAAGGAATGAGGTTAAGTTGTAATCGCAAGTACACGCGCAAGTCAAAAAATCGTAGAGACCATAATAATGGGAATTTCGAGCTGAAATTCCAGATACACCTTCTCAGATAATCAACGAATATGGAAAAAAATTAGCAAAAACGTATCTACTATATTTTGTATACAGTGGTACCCGAAAGTGAGGGGAACAAAATTTATGAAAAAACATTTATTAAGGACTTTAGAAAATTTTTATTGGGATTTTCGGAATCTACGGGGTCAAATTAGTGGATTTTTATATATAAAAGTGTCGAAAAAACATTGGTTCTGATTTTGGAAATTTCAAAATTCAAGGAGTGAGGTTAAGTTGTAATCGCAAGTACAAGCGCAAATAAAAAAAATCGTAGAGACCATAATAATGGAAATTTCGAGCTGAAATTCCTGATACAACTTCTCAGATGATGAACGAATATCGAAAAAAATCAGCGAAAACGTATCTACGATATTTTGTATACAGTGGTACCCGAAAGTGAGGGAAAAAACATTTAGAAAAAAAATGTATTAAGGACTTTAGAAAATTTTTATGAGGATTTTCGAAATCTACTGGCTCAAATTAGTGGATTTTCATATATAAAAGTGTCGAAAAAAAAACATTGGTTCCGATTTTGGAAATTTCAAAATTCAAGGAGTGAGGTTAAGTTGTTATCGCAAGTACACGCGCAAATAAAAAAAATCGTAGAGACCATAATAATGGAAATTTCGAGCTGAAATTCCAGATACACCTTCTCAGATGATGAACGAATATTGCAAAAAATCAGCGAAAACGTATCTACGATATTTTGTATACAGTGGTACCCGAAAGTGAGGGATACAACATTTAGAAAAAAAATGTATTAAAGACTTTAGAAAATGTTTATGAGGATTTTCGGAATCTAAGGGGTCGAATTAGTGGATTTTTATATATAAAAGTGTCGAAAAAACATTGGTTCCGATTTTGGAAATTTCAAAATTCAAGGAGTGAGGTTAAGTTGTAATCGCAAGTACACGCGCATGTCAAAAAATCGTAGATATCATAATAATGGGAATTTCGAGCTGGAATTCCAGATACACCTTCTCGGATGATGGACGAATATGGAAAAAAATCAGCAAAAACGTATCTACGATATTTTGTATACAGTGGTACCCGAAAGTGAGGGAAACAACATTTAGAAAAAAAATGTATTAAAGACTTTAGAAAATTTTTATTGGGGTTTTCGGAATCTACGGAGTCGAATTAGTGGATTTTCATGTATAAAAGTGTCGAAAAAACATTGGTTCCGATTTTGGAAATTTCAAAATTCAACGAGTGAGGTTAAGTTTTAATCGCGTAAGTCAAAAAATAGTAGAGTCCATAGTAATGGGAATTTCGAGCTGAAATTCGAGATACACCTTCACAGGTAATGAACGAATATGAAAAAAAATCAGCGAAAACGTATCTACGATATTTTGTATACAGTGGTACCCGAAAGTGAGGGGAGCAAAATTTTCGAAAAAAAAATGTATTAAAGAATTTAGAAAATTTTGGTTCGGATTTTTGGAATCTGCGGGGTCGAAATAGTGGATTTTCATATATAAAAGTGTCGAAAAAACATTGGTTCCGATTTTGGAAATTTCAAAATTCAAGGAGTCCTGAGGTTAAGTTGTAATCGAGCTAAGTCAAAAAATAGTAGAGTCCATAATAATGGGAATTTCGAGCTGAAATTCCAGATACACTTTCACAGATGATGAACGAATATGAAAAAAAATCAGCGAAAACGTATCTACGATATTTTGTATACAGTGGTACCCGAAAGTGTCGAAAAAACATTGGCTCCGATTTTGGAAATTTCAAAATTCAAGGAGTGAGGTTAAGTTGTAATCGAGCTAAGTCAAAAAATTGTAGAGTCCATAATAATGGGAATTTCGAGCTGAAATTCCAGATACACTTTCACAGATGATGAACGAATGTGAAAAAAAATCAGCGAAAACGTATCTACGATATTTTGTATACAGTGGTACCCGAAAGTGAGGGGAGCAAAATTTTCGAAAAAAAAATGTATTAAAGAATTTAGAAAATTTTGGTTGGGATTTTTGAAATCTGCGGGATCGAATTAGTGGATTTTCATATATAAAAGTGTCGAAAAAACATTGGTTCCGATTTTGGAAATTTCAAAATTCAAGGAGTAAGGTTAAGTTTTAATCGCGATAAGTCAAAAATCGTAGAGACCATAATAATGGGAATTTCGAGCCGAAATTCTAGAGACACCTTCTCAGATGATGAACGAATATGGAAAAAAATCAGCGAAAACGTATCTACGATATTTTTCATACAGTAATACCCGAAAGTGAGGGGAACAACATTTAGAAAAAAAAATTTATTGAAGACTTTAGAAAAATGTTATTGGGATTTTCGGAATCTACGTTGTCGAATTAGTGGATTTTCATATATAAAAGCGTCGAAAAAACATTGGTTCCGATTTTGGAAATTAAATTATTGACTTACCTATTGTTGTTCATTCTTGCCAAATTTTACACATTTTCAAATTTTTGGTGACCGGATTTTTTTGATGGTCAGTTGATTGATTGATTAATTAGTTCGGCACCACCAGCCAGAGGCTGAGAGACCTCGAAAACTCAGCCTTTAGGCTTTTTGTGCTCTTGGTTATACCGTTTATGTAAAGAGACCAATAGCCCTTTTCAGGCTCAACAGTATTTTCACTAGATCCTTCTTGGAGACATCCTTCCTTGGATACTCCAGTCCTACGAGTCTATATCTCCAATGAGACAGTGCTTCACATTCGAAGATAATGGGAGAGGTTGCTTCCTCCTCTTCCATGCACAACCGACAGGTAGGTCCTATATATATATATACCAATTGTATACATGTGCTTCCTTAGGGTACAGTGAGTAA
Source organism: Lochmaea crataegi (assembly GCA_947563755.1). Classification (NCBI taxonomy): domain Eukaryota; kingdom Metazoa; phylum Arthropoda; class Insecta; order Coleoptera; family Chrysomelidae; genus Lochmaea; species Lochmaea crataegi. The sequence goes on along the minus strand of OX387433.1, from coordinate 4,274,976 downwards.
TCCCGTCACTTTCCTTATCTGGCTCCTGCTGAGGTTTATTATTTCGTTATTCAACGACTCAGAGGGTTTTTTGACCAGGAGTTTGCTGTGTTCCTGTTTTGGCACGTGTTTGGGACATGCTAAATATTTCAGTGCTGCCTGACTATCTGAGAGTATGAGGATCTTTTGGCCTCTCTACCCCTTTCGATGTTCATTTGGAAACACCTGTCGATAGCGTAGATTTCTGCCTGAACTACAGATGCAAATTTAGTTAGTGTATTTGGAACATTCAGTGGATATACATACAATTTTCGTATGGGATAAACTTCAAGCTAAGAGCGGCCCTGTTAGCAAAACAGTGAAGGCAAGGAAAACTTAATTAACAAGATATTATAAGTTTAAAACAGGGCTGCAGATGTGATCTGAATTTAGTAGCTCTTAATAGTCATCCAATTATGAATAAAAGGTTAGCAAGAAGGCATTAATTAGTTAGTCGAGGGGGTTGCCTAATGCACACTCCTCTCAATATCTTAGCTATAAATCACATTAGTCAGCTAATCCTATACTCTAAGCGTCGATTGGTGTCCCTTATGTCGAAAAAGGGGACTCAATGTTTCTATTCAGTGATACAGAACCCAAACATGTTCATTAATCATTATTATAGTTGTTCTTAGGGATCGATTCTTATCAGAAATGTATCATGTCCTATATCCTATTTTATTTATACAAGGCACTTCAGTTTATCTCTCTTGAAAAACTTTCATAATTTAAATATAACAAAATGCAAAAAATACTTATTCATTTGCTAAATACTTTCGTTTATACGAACACCCATTTAACAAGGAGAAACCGCTTCTGAAATGTAATTTAATAAACCAAAAAAATTATACTGTTGTTTCGTATCTAATTGGACGGATAAATTCCATTCAAAGAAAGAAACGTACCACGAAGAGTGCCAAAAATAATAAAAGACCGTCATACGAAAGTCCACTGGCTGAATTGAAATTCCCATTATACAAGGTGTTCCATAATTAATGCAAGCAAGAGAAAGTTAGTTGAATTTCGTTTTAATTTAAATCCATCTTTGTCTAGATTTTCTCTAAATAGTAGATTTAAGGTCGCTGCAAATTTGAACGCTGGTTATTGGGGTAATTGATGACGCAGCTTCCTTTGCGAGGACGTCTTGAGTTCGTTGTCTGTCATGAGTAGTGAGGGTAACCAGATGACAGTAGCTAGAATATTTTGGGAGAGGAGATGTTGGTAGGAATCATGTACGTTTTAAACCAAGGAATGGTCAGTGTATGTGACACTCAATGATTTAATCGAAGCGAGGAAGTTTGTTGGGTTTAAGGGTTGGAAGATACTAAGCAGCTCTTCAATATAAACATTACTTATTATTTATAGCGTTTGAAATATGGTTTTCGAGGAGAACAAGCGATGACGTCGAAATCCAGACTGGACCACAGGGAAGACTCTGTTATTTACCATATTTTCCATTAGTTGGCACATAGTGCATTTTTTTCAATTGGAGAACATATGAGGTTGAATAGAGTTTGTGTTGGCATGTATTGGAGAGCTGAAATATATAGGAATAGTTATCTGGGTCTGCTCAGTGTTTTTGCAGGAAGTGAACACAGAAGTTAATTCCAAGTAAGAGCATTGCGGCAGTTGATTTCTGGAGTGGTGAAGAAGAGGAGGATTATAATTTTTCTGATGTGTCAGACAAGTTGGGGTTATTTGGAGACTTGCATTTTTCATAAAATCGTTGGCAATTGTCTGATTGTCACTGATATAGGGTTGGAAAGAGGCCACCTCTTCCAACACCACAACAACGATCCATCTCCCAAATTATATCAAGCTTGGATTCAAAAAGTAAGTCAAATAATCCTGGCAAAATTTTTGGGTGTCTCTCCCAGGACTTACTATACTCACTGACTGCCAGCTATACAAAGATTAGCTAAGCTGCAGTGCCGAAATTCTGAAGGTGTTAACCTCTATGTGTATATTTATGTAGATTATTTATGTTACGATCTTATGAACTTTTGTATAGAATTGCCATAACTATCGAGGCATTTAAATTCTAGTAAAAAATTTAAACTCAAATTGGTGATCTCTTGGCATGCTATTGACAAATATCCCTTTTTTTTATTGAAAATCTTCAAATTCGCTCAACTATTTCGACTTTTAAGACCCTTAAAAATAAATTTTAAATGTACGTTGTAAAGTTACGTTTTTATTCTTTAATTAGTCCCATTTCTGGGAACAACTTAAACTTGACACAACTGTATGCTGGTGAAATAATAACAGGTTTTGTTAAAGTGTTGTCACATCAACGAAATACACTGAAGATTTCACCTGCTTTTTGTACGTCCCGTTTATTTTACCATCGACGTTGCTGTTAATTGGTTTCTTGTTTTTGTCTCACCAATAGTGTTATGACTTTTCAGACAATTATTTTTACATTAATGTATGTAGACCACATGGTGTGATCGCTTTTAAAATCTTTCACCAAATCCGACAAGTTTAGAAAACTTAAAAACATGCCTTATTAAGATAAATATAGTCGAGTCAACAACCAAGAAGTGAAGAACCTGCACATACTGGTACAGAGGGCTACAGTTACGAAGTGGGTGTTGTGAAGCTTTACCCGGAAGACACAAAAAGCACAAGAGGTGTAGATGGTGATAGGACCAGCACCCGAGTAAAAAAAAGGATGGAACCTTCCAATTCAGTGAATTTCGTTAGGATTTGGAGGTAGAAACTGGATCAAAGGATTAAGTGTTGAGGTAATCTAGCTCGTTGAGAAGACTCAAGAGACACACACTAAGAGTTAGTTAATCAAGTGTGAGTGTAAAAGTGCGGTAATTGCAATTTCGAAAAAGTTCTACCCAATAGAAAGTTTTAATAATTTCATCGAAGCGCCATTATAATGTTGTTGTTGTTTGTGTCTTTATAATATATGAAAATAATTTAGGTATACAATTACTTTTACACATCGTCGACTTCGAAATGAAACTTCAGAAGACCTAAATATTTCAATTTAACTGACAATTTAGAGCAGACGAAAAGTCGACAGGCATTAGTTCCGAACATGATCAATAATAATGGCAACAAGATCAACCCATGTCTGGGTAGAAATAAAAAAATATATTTTTACCTTTTTGGTGTGTGTGTGTGTGAGTGTGTATAGTGTTACAAATTCTGACCACTTAACTAAAAGATGTCTTTTTCGGGGCGTAACAAAATGTTCAGTCGCTTAGAAAAATGTCAAGTCGAGAAAAGGGATACTTTGACAATGAAAGACATTCAAATGGTTTAAAAAACTTTGTAACTTTAATCCCGGATAAAGAGCTTATGAGCGAGGGACTGAAATGAAATTCTTTTTAATGAATAAAAAATTAAATAAAAAAGAAACGGTATTATGTATAATCATAAATTAAAATTCCACATAAATATAATATATATATAATCAGAACCTTAATGTACTTTAATTTGTTAAGGTGTTTTTAATTATGTACAAATTTAGCCCATTCCCGTTTATTTCCAGTCTTTAACTTCGCCTCCTGCCAATTTAGTCCACGTTCTTTCAGGATTTCCGCTACTGCATCATCCCAGATTTTTCGTGGTCTCCCCCTTGGGCGCCTTTCACATGTTTTTTGTTTACCATATCCTTTTTGTCCATACCACCTTAACTGATTCCTTTCTATGCTTCTTCCTAGAAGTTCTACTTCTAGCTGTTCTCTTATATAATTTCGAATTTTGTCCCTTCTTATAATTCCCAATACTGCTCTCAGATACTTCATCTCCACCGCTTGTAATTTTCTTTTTGTCTCCCTCGTAAGAACCCAGCTTTTGGCTCCCGTGGGTTAAAATAGGTTTAAAAACGGTTTTATAGACTGTCATCTTTGTTCTCTTTGACACAACTTTCTTTTATTGAAAGTATTACTTATTGCATAATATAGATTGAGGGCACTTTCAATGCGTCCATGAATCTCAGCGTTATTTTTCCCTTCTTTACATATTTTTACTCCCAAATATTTGATTGTATCCACTTGCTGTACTTGTTTTTCGTTTAGCTGTATTTCGAGATTCTTGTTTTTTGCCCTATTACTATTACTTTTGTTTTCTCTACATTTATTTTTAGATTTCTACTTTGAAGAGCTCTTTTCCAAACGTCTAGATTTTTTTGAAGATCTTTTTCGTTTTTAGCATATACCACTAAATCGTTAGCAAAGGCGCATTCAGAGATCTGTATAAGTTCCATATTTCTATAACCCACCGTGAATTTCTTTACTTGATCTTTTTCCTCTTTTAATATATCGTCCATTATCACATTGAACAGTGTAGGACTAAAGCCTCCCTCCTGCCTTAGACCCTCTTGTGTAGTAAACTCTTCAGATTGTAGGTTTCCGGTTCTTACATAATTCCTCGTATTTTTGTATATACTTTTTATACCCTCTCAGGGTATTATATTTTTGTTTATGAGTTCAAATTTTGTGAGGCCAACTCTGTCCTTTGACCTTCAAAAAGTTCCAACGTTTATACCCTGTGTTGATTGTAAAATATATCATAGATACAAAAACAAACACATTCAATTTTAAATAAATGCTCAACAAATGAAAGGTTTGACTTACTGTTTAATTCTGCTTAACGGCTTAATTAACTTCAAAAATATTCAAAAATCATTAACACTATTTATTTCTTATCTAAAATTCATTCCCTCTCTCATTCACAACAAAATTAAGATTAAACTTATCAGAGTCTATGGTTTTAAAACTACAGAAAAGATGATTAATTTTATATGTGAAGAAATGACATTCGACAACGTTCTAGAATAAAATGGAGTCAATGATGGTTAATACCTTTTTGATTATTTTGAAAAATTTTATCAGTAAGTATAATCTTATGTAATACTCTTTAAATTTGAACAATTTAAATTTTATACATCAATAAATTCAAAATTAAATTATATAGATAAATGATACCTGATTGTCTTTCGTAATTAAAGTATTCATTTCTTTTCTTCTCTTGAAGGTCACACTGAATTTCAATGTTTGGTGGCCCTGGATCAAAATTCTGAGTCACTTGGATAGTTTTTTTTTCTGTGCTGGATAAACGATTTCAATATTTTTCTGCTTTCCACTTTTGATTTATTGATAATATGCCTTGGATATGGGAATATTATATGGCTTATGCCAGTGTTCACTTAGCAACAAATATTTTATGGAAAGTATTACCTTTCACTTGCTTATTTATTATTATAATCGCTTTATATTAGTTTAGTTAACTTTATATTTACAACTTTTTATTTCTTTTTGAATATTTCTGCATAAATTTCAATTTTAGTTTCTTACTTCGAACAACCTCAAATCTCAACCCGTTGTTAATTTTTTTCCTTTTTTTTTTTTCAACAAACGCTCTTAGATTTTATTTTAAAATTATTTCTACCCAATGACTGTCTTTGAAAGATTTAGTTACTAAATTATTATTTCTATTTTTAATTATATTGATAGTTTATTTAAGTTAAGTTATATGATTTATTTTAATAGTTCAATTTTAGGTTATAATTTTCTATATTGTGGTGTTCAATTTATATCTATTTCAATTTTACAATCATCACTTTTTTAGTTGGTACTCTGTTAATTTTTTTAATTTAAAATTTGTGTTCCTGTTTTACTGTTTGTCATTGTATGACTTTAATTATTCAGTATACAGGGTGTATCAAAACTAATTTTACATATTATTATTTTTCTTTCTAAATGTTTCTAACTTTTATATGTTTATTTTAGGCTCGTGGCGGACTTATTCAATATATTTTATATTCTTCCACCATGGAAAATAAATGATTCTGAATATCAAATGATTGGTTGTACAAATATCAATTAAATTATATGATTATTAAATATTTAAATTTATTATTCATACAATAACAATATATATTGTTTCTACAATTTTTTTCAATTAACTGTCTCACTGTAAAGATGTGATCCTGAACACCCTTATGAAAAGCACTCTGCGATTCTTCTGGATTGATGTTCTATTGTGTTATTTAGTCTTCTTTCAAGAATCCTTTCATAAACTTTTAACACTGTACTTAATATCGTAATGCCTCTATAATTTGAACAATCTACATTATCTCATTTCTTATATAGAGATAATAATATTCCCAATTCCCATTTATTCGGTATTCTTCTTTTAGAATAGATTTTATTCAGTAAAAGAGTTAATTTTTCTATTCCTCTTCTTCCTAGGTTTTTTAGCATTTCCGATGTAATTCCATCGCGACCTGCAGCTTTTCCTAGTTTTAGTAAGTTTATTGCTGCTTCAACTTCTATGTTAGTAATTTCTTCAATTTCATTTATTTCATATTGAATATCTTCATCATATATTTCCTCCGGCTGTTGGGTTGTTTTTTCTGGGTTCAGAATCTCCTCAAAATATTCTTTCCATCTTTTCATAATACTTTCTTCTTCAGCTATTATTATTCCATCTTTTGTTTTTTTTATGTTTAACGCTATATTGTTTTCCTTTTCTGGGTGTTTTGAGAACTCTATAAAACAATTTTTGATTTCCTAAACTGGCTTCTTCCAATTTTTCTCCGAATTTTTCTTTTGCTTGTTTTACCATATCTTTCACTTTTATTCGTTGTCTTTTATATTCTTCATCATTTGCTGTAGTTTTATTTCCTATACAGTTTTTCCATTTTTGTTTTTTAATTTTTACCTCATTTTTAATTTGTTGGCTCCACCACTTTATTTTTTATTTTAGTTACTCTTACTGTTCCGCATGTTTCTTTTGCAGCATCAATTATTGTATCCTCAAATGCTTTCCATAGGTCATCAATATTATTGTTGTTGTCTTTAAAAATAGTATCCATCTTGGTTTCAACTGCCTCTTTATGTATATAATTTTGCAGTCTTACTTTCGTTCAGTTTATATGATCCAATTTTATCTATCGTACTATATTTTTTATTTTCTATTTCATTTTCTGAATTAATTACTAATTTTGAGACTACCAAATAATGGTCAGAATAAATTTCTGCTCCTCTTTTTACTCTCGTGTCTTTTATCTCCTTTCGGAATTTTTTATTTATTATTACATAGTCTATTCGCCTCTACTCTGTGTATTTGAGGATATCTTTATGTTCAAAAAAGGTGTCTGTGATTATTAAATTGTTTGTTATACAGAACCTTTTTCCGTTGTTATTTTTAGTGACTTCTCCATGCATCCCTATTGTTTCTTCGGTTTCATCATCTTTTTTCCCTAGTCTACTATTTATATCTCCTATCATTATTATTCTCCCCTCAGTATCATCTATTTCCTCAGCCATCTGATCCTAGAATTCATCTTCATTTTTTGCTGACTCGTCTTCATTAGGCGCACTTACTACTAATAATGTTGTGTTTACTCTTTCTTCCATTTCTATTTCAATTTTTAATATTTTTTCATTGACAGCTGTCCATTGTCTAATATATTTTATATTCTTGTGATGTACGATACAATTTATTCCTTCTCTGTTCCACTCCACTATATAACATAATATGTCCATTGTCCAATTCTACTTCACCCTTTCCTTTATTTTTTGTTTCAGTTACTCCTATGATATCCAAATCATCCTTTTCAAACTCCTCAATTAATTCTTTTTCTTTCCCTGTTATGCTTCTAGCATTCCATTTTGCTATTTTCCATAATCTTCCTTTGGTAATTCGTCTCTTCTCCTGTATCACTGTTTTTTGTCCACATTTATTTTATTCTCCATTTTATCCAATTCCTCAAAATTTTGTCTCATATCCGTTTTCCGTTTCTTTCTCCTGCCTTATCATTATTACTTATAATTATGCCTGCTAGTTTTTTAATGTCGTATCTTTAATTTTTCTCAGCTTCTCCTCTTCGTTATCTCACCTCCATTCTTCCGTCCCTATATATAATTTTCTACATCCTATTTTAGTTGCTACTCCATTTTGATTTTCTTCTTTTGCTCTAAGCCTAATTTCTTTTTGTTTTCATTTTTAGTTTATTTTTAATTTGCATTACTTTATTTTTCTCCTCATAGTTTATGAAACGAATTAAGCATATATACCTATATAAAAATTCCGAGAATCTCTAATCGAGATCTAGAAATTGTATCGAGACGAGATTTTATTGATTTCTCGTCTTGATGATCGAGACGAGACATTGCCTTCGAGAAATCTCGTCTTGATGAAACTCTAGTTTACCAGGAGTATCATTGATTGTCTAAACCCTATTAGATCTTCTCCTTTTTTTGGCCAACGTTTAGATATTTGTTAGGGAAATTGATCTGAACTGATTTAGGGTAGTGAAAAATTTCAGTTGAAGTTTCTTGATCTTGTCGCTGTGTGATCTGCAAAGGTTACTCGTTCATTGAATTATTTTAGGGGAAGAAGTGAATTTTTGTTTCAAATACGTATTTGTTTTTTTATGTAGTTTTTTTCTGTTTTTTTGTCAATGTGTTCAATCCATATGTCACGATATGTATTGTTATTATTTATTCAAGTAAATCGTCTAATGTTTTCGTAGCAATTAATGAAACGTATTTCTCGATATCTTATCCTATTTGAACATATGTTATTTTTACATATATGTGTGTTTTCTAAATATGAGCAAAATGGGTTTTAGTTTATTTATGTAAATACCCTAGTAATGGATACATTTCGTGGATTACTTTTTGATCGATGATGTTTTTTTTAGAGTTCGGTATTTGTAATCGTCATCATACATATGTACAAGGTAAACACTAAATAATGCACTTAATATAACACACTTAATTGTGCTTTAACTCCAAACCAAACTCACTAGGATTTAAATGGTATTGAGAAACAATCACTATGATTAAAGAATCATCCAGTATGAACACCGAACATATTAGTTCATCAATTTAATAAAATATCCTCACTTGAGTCTTTTTTTCCACTCTCTTGATTTTGTTGAAAAATCCAAAATAAATTCCACTAAAATATGAGTCTTCAATAAATTAATATTAAGTACTACCCTGAGCGTATGACGATTTTGCGTTTCACAAATGCACGTTAATTTTTTATAATTTCTATAACTTAGCAGCATTTTATGCTATTTCAATGTGCAAAAAAGCAAATTACTCAGAATTAAATGATTTACAAAAGTGTCTATTGCGACGTAACTATAACTTACACCGATGAGGCAGTACGGGTCGTTTAAGTCAACTTTTTCCAAATTTTTTGTTTTTTCGTTGTTATTTCATAATTGGGTGAAGCTACAGAAAAAATGTGGGTAACAAAATTGTAGTAAATTAAATTTCCTACAAAAAAGCTCCCAATATCCGAATCTCTATTATTGATATTTCTTGAGATAATAAGCAATGATTTTTTTATGAGCTGCAATTTAAAAAGATCCTCAAGAATCTCAAATATTTCTATTCGAATACGATTCTTCCAATCGTTCATATAAAGTTTTGGTGTGCTGTAAACTAATGTCTCAAAGTAACCCCATAACCAGAAATCACATGGATTGAATCCTGGAGCTCGAGGAGGCCAGTGTTGCGTCCCTCCACGACCAATCATAGTTTTATATGGAGGTTTTTTTCGCATGAATGCCTATATATAAAAGGAGTAACACTATATATTATGTACACAATTTTTGAAACTGCAACTCTACAAAAAGCTGAACTTTTTTTCCGTATAAAAACTACTTTCCAAAATGGCTGCTTCGAAAATAGCAACACAAAAGCAACTTGTGAATTCCGCAATAGAGCAGAGAGCATGAAAATCGACCGAAACCCACCCGCAGGCACAGTTTGATCAACTTTTCTGCAGTCATTTGTTCGACACGGGTGCCAACAAATCCAGTAGCAGCGGCTTTGTGCGAGTTTTCTCTGAAAATTTCGCGATACGTCATTACGACGTCTCTGTCGGTCTTTTAACCCGTGATCGGATAGGAGAGAGAAAGCAAGGAGGGTTGGAGTAGTCGATGCGAAAAAGCTCCAACAATCAGATTGAAGTCGTGGCGGAACGAGTTTGAGTTGGAGAAATGGGATCTATTGTTAAAGGGCAGGTGAACGGCATTAAACATGCTGAAAATCTGTAAATGAAAACGTTATCGGAACTGGAATACGGGAAATTATTTGTGAGAAGTTGTAACGCCTGAAATTCTATAGGAGAGACTACTAATTTTGTTTTGTCTCTATATTATTGAAGCACATACAGTGGATTTTCAAAAAACGAGTGCATTTCAATTTTTAGAAAATGGCAACACAGCTAAAATGAAAATTTTCAATTAAAAAAATATTTTTCAATAGGAAAAATGATTCTCTTATCAATCAAAGTATACTATTGTTATCATTTCTTCAATATTTGGGTGTAAAAGTAGTGTAGACGTTAATAATTTTCTGTTTTATTAAATACCTTTCCCATCAGCTTTGAATGTAAAACACTAAGAAATTAGTATGGTGGAATAAATTTTAAAATTAAATTCTATTCTTTTTGTAGGACTTAATGTCAATCAAAGTTCCTTGGAGCCGGAACCACGTTGTGATTAGCATGAATAGATAAGCGACAGTGTTTCGGCTTTGCTTAATTGATCAATAGACCAAAAAATATAAGCCAGTGAATGAAAAATAAATTTTATAAATAAAATAACCGAAATCAAACAGAAATTAAGTGAAACTGTCATTAGTAAATATTAGAAAAACGCCCTATAGTACAATTTAAATCTTTTTAAATAACTTTCTTCCATTTTTAGTCCAATTTTTTTCCTTCAATCTGCCAATTTTTATCTTTTTGTTCAGACTATATTTTATAAACGATTAGGACTGTCAGTATAAAAAATATCATTTCATTTACCTTTTGGATTGCACTTGGCTGGTTTTGTACTACAACCGTCTTCATATGTCAACGTGAATGTTGTTTTGCTAGGAGATTATAATACAGCCAACAACGAACCAAAAAACTAAAAATTTACAGAGTGGAAGTGAATACGTTTGAAAAGAAAAGCCGGAGGATAAGATCTCTACAACTAAAATTGATTGATACACATTTGTACCAATTTTAAAAAGATTATTACAAAGACAGCATCCTTATACTTCCAATATCTAATAGAAAATCCTAGCTACATTGTTTCTTCTTCTAAGGAAGCTATTGAAGGGGTGGTGGTGACCATAATAATGGACCAATGGAGAATTGAAGAGAATGTGATAGGTTGTCTTTTGGAAGCTAGAGGTTTAGCTCAGGCAGTGGCAGTGAGCAGAGTACACATAAAGTAGCTTTAAAGAAAAATAATTCAATTATCACAAAATAAATTCAATTTGATAAATAGTGGAATGGCTGGTGATGATTGGCCAAATGGAAAAGTTTTTATAAGTGGAAAGTATTTATAAAAAGGAAAACCGTTTACAGCATCCTTATACTTCCAATATCTAATAGAAAATCCTAGCGACATTGTTTCTTCTTCTAAGGAAGCTGTTGAAGTGGTGGTGGTGACCATAATAATGGACCAATGGAGAGTTGAAGAGAATGTGATAGGTTGTCTTTGGAAGCTGAAGGTTTAGCTCAGGCAGTGACAGTGAGCAGTACCTACACATAAAATAGCTTTAAAGAAAAATAATTCAATTATCACAAAAGTAAATTCAATTTGATAAATAGTGGAATAGCTGGTGAGGTTTGGCCAAATGGAAAAGTTTTTATAAGTGGAAATTATTTATAAAAAGGAAAACCGTTTACAGCATCCTTATACTTCTAATATCTAATAGAAAATCCTAGCGACATTGTTTCTTCTTCTAAGGAAGCTATTGAAGTGATGGTGGTGACCATAATAATGAACCAATGGAGAGTTGAAGAGAGTGTGATAGGTTGTCTTTTGGAAGCTGGAGATTTGGCTCAATCAGTGACATAAAATAGCTTTAAAGAAAAATAATTCAATTATCACAAAAGTAAATTCAATTTGATAAATAGTGGAATGGCTGGTGAGGATTGGCCAAATGGAAAAGTTTTTATAAGTGGAAAGTATTTATAAAAAGGAAAACCGCTTACAGCATCCTTATACTTCCAATATCCTAGCGACATTGTTTCTTCTCCTAAGGAAGATGTTGAAGTGGTGGTGGTGACCATAATAATGGACCAATGGAGAGTTGAAGAGAGTGTGATACGTTGTCTTTTGGAAGCTGAAGGTTTAGCTCAGGCAGTGACAGTGAGCAGGACCTACACATAAAAATAATTCAATTATCACAAAAGGAAATTCAATTTGATAAATAGTGGAATGGCTGACGAGGATTGGTTAAATGGAAAAGTTTTTATAAGTGGAAAGTATTTTTAAAAAGGAAAACCGTTTACAGCATCCTTATACTTCTAATATCTAATAGAAAATCCTAGCGACATTGTTTCTTCTTCTAAGGAAGCTATTGAAGAGGTGGTGGTGACCATAATAATGGACCAATGGAGAGTTGAAGAGAGTGTGACACGTTGTCTTTTGGAAGCTGGAGGTTTAGCTCAAGCAGTGGCAGTGAGCAGTACACATAAAATAGCTTTAAAGAAAAATAATAAAATTATCACAAAAGTAAATTCAATTTGATAAATAGTGGAATGGCTGGTGAAAATTGGCCAAATTGAAATGTTTTTATATGTGGAAATTATTTATAAAAAGGAAAACCGCTTACAGTATCCTTATACTTCCAATATCTAATAGAAAATCCTAGCGACATTGTTTCTTTTGGAAGCTAGAGGTTTAGCTCATTCAGTGGCAGTAATCAGTACACATAAAACACCTTTAAAAAAATAATTCAATTATCACAAAAGTGAATTCAATTTGATAAATAGTGGAATGGCTGGGTAGGATTGGCCAAATGGAAAAGGATTTATAAGTGGAAAGTATTTATAAAAAGGAAAACCGCTTACAGCATCCTTATACTTCCAATATCTAATAGAAAATCCTAGTGACATTGTTTCTACTTCTAAGGAAGCTATTGAAGTGGTGATGGTGACCATAATAATGGAACAATGGAGAGATGAAGAGAGTGAGATAGGTTGTCCTTTGGAAACTGGAGGTTTAGCTCAGGCAGTGGCAGTGAGCAGAGTACACATAAAATAGCTTTAAAGGAAAATAATTCAATTATCACAAAAGTGAATTCAATTTGATAAATAGTGGAATGGCTAGTGAGGATTAGCCAAATGGAAAAGTTTTTATAAGTGGAAATTATTTATAAAAAGGAAAACCGCTGACAGCATCCTTATACTTCCAATATCTAATAGAAAATCCTAGCGACATTGTTTCTTCCTCTAAGTAAGCTATTGAAGTGATGGTGGTGACCATAATAATGGACCAATGGAGAGTTGAAGAGAATGTGATAAGTTGTCTTTTGGAAGCTGGAGGTTTGCTCAGGCAGTGACAGTGAGCAGTACACATAAAACAGCTTTAAAGAAAAATTATTCAATTATCACAAAAGTAAATTCGATTTCATAAATAGTGGAATGGTTGGTAAGGATTGGTTAAATAGAAAAGTTTTCATAAGTGGAAATTATTTATAAAAAGGAAAACCGTTTACAGCATCCTTATACTTCCAATATCTAATAGAAAATCCTAGCGACATTGTTTCTTTTTCTAAGGAAGCTATTGAACTGGTGGTGGTGACCATAATAATGGATCAATGGAGAGTTGAAGAGAGTGTGATAGGTTGTCTTCGGAAGCTGAAGGTTTAGCTCAGGCAGTGACAGTGAGCAGTACCTACACATAAAACAGCTTTAAAGGAAAATAATTCAATTATCACAAAAGTAAATTCAATTTGATAAATAGTGGAATGGCTGGTTAAAATTGGCCAAATGGAAAAGTTTTTATTAGTGGAAATTATTTATAAAAAGGAAAACCGTTTACAGCATCCTTATACTTCCAATATCTAATAGAAAATCCTAGCGACATTGTTTCTTCTTCTAAGGAAGCTATTGAAGTGGTGGTGGTGGTGACCATAATAATGGACCAATGGAGAGTTGAAGAGAGTGTAATACGTTGTCTTTTGGAAGCTGAAGGTTTAGCTCAGGCAGTGGCAGTGAGCAGTACCTACAAAATAAAATAGCTTTAAAGAAAAATAATTCAATTATCACAAAAGTAAATTCAATTTGATAAATAGTGGAATGGCTGGTGAAAATTGGCCAAATGGAAAAGTTTTTATAAGTGCAAATTATTTATAAAAAGGAAAAACGCTTACAGCATCCTTATACTTCCAATATCTAATAGAAAATCCTAGCGACATTGTTTCTTCTTCTAAGTAAGCTATTGAAGTGATGGTGGTGACCATAATAATGGACCAATGGAGAGTTGAAGATAATGTGATAAGTTGTCTTTTGGAAGCTGGAGGTTTAGCTCAGGCAGTGACAGTGAGCAGTACACATAAAACAGCTTTAAAGAAAAATTATTCAATTATCACAAAAGTAAATTCGATTTCATAAATAGTGGAATGGCTGGTAAGGATTGGTTAAATAGAAAAGTTTTCATAAGTGGAAATTATCTATAAAAAGGAAAACCGTTTACAGCATCCTTATACTTCCAATATCTAATAGAAAATCCTAGCGACATTGTTTCTTCTTCTAAGGAAGCTATTGAAGTGGTGGTGGTGACCATAATAATGGACCAATGGAGAGTTGAAGAGAGTGTGATACGTTGTCTTTTGGAAGCTGAAGGTTTAGCTCAGGCAGTGGCAGTGAGCAGTACCTACAAATAAAATAGCTTTAAAGAAAAATAATTCAATTATCACAAAAGTAAATTCAATTTGATAAATAGTGGAATGGCTGGTGAAAATTGGCCAAATGGAAAAGTTTTTATAAGTGCAAATTATTTATAAAAAGGAAAAACGCTTACAGCATCCTTATACTTCCAATATCTAATAGAAAATCCTAGCGACATTGTTTCTTCTTCTAAGTAAGCTATTGAAGTGATGGTGGTGACCATAATAATGGACCAATGGAGAGTTGAAGATAATGTGATAAGTTGTCTTTTGGAAGCTGGAGGTTTAGCTCAGGCAGTGACAGTGAGCAGTACACATAAAACAGCTTTAAAGAAAACTTATTCAATTATCACAAAAGTAAATTCGATTTCATAAATAGTGGAATGGCTGGTAAGGATTGGTTAAATAGAAAAGTTTTCATAAGTGGAAATTATTTATAAAAAGGAAAACCGTTTACAGCATCCTTATACTTCCAATATCTAATAGAAAATCCTAGCGACATTGTTTCTTCTTCTAAGGAAGCTATTGAAGTGGTGGTGGTGACCATAATAATGGACCAATGGAGAGTTGAAGAGAGTGTGATAGGTTGTCTTTGGGAGCTGAAGGTTTAGCTCAGGCGGTGACAGTGGGCAGTACCTACACATAAAACAGCTTTAAAGAAAAATAATTCAATTATCACAAAAGTAAATTCAATTTGATAAATAGTGGAATGGCTGACGAGGATTGGTTAAATGGGAAAGTTTTTATAAGTGGAAAGTATTTTAAAAAGGAAACCCGTTTACAGCGTCCTTATAGTTCCAATATTTAATAGAAAATCCTAGCGACATTGTTTCTTCTCCTAAGGAAGCTGTTGAAGTGGTGGTGGTGACCATAATAATGGACCAATGGAGAAGTGAAGAGAGTGAGATGGGTTGTTCTTTGGAAACTGGAGGTTTAGCTCTGGCAGTGACAGTGGGCAGTACACATAAAACAGCTTTAAAGAAAAATAATTCAATTATCACAAAAGTAAATTCGATTTGATAAATAGTGGAATGGCTGGTGATGATTGGTTAAATGGGAAAGTTTTTATAAGTGGAAAGTATTTTTAAAAAGGAAAACCGTTTACAGCATCCTTATACTTCTAATATCTAATAGAGAATTCTAGCGACATTGTTTCTTCTTCTAAGTAAGCTATTGAAGTGATGGTGGTGACCATAATAATGGACCAATGGAGAGTTGAAGATAATGTGATAAGTTGTCTTTTGGAAGCTGGAGGTTTAGCTCAGGCAGTGACAGTGAGCAGTACACATAAAACAGCTTTAAAGAAAAATTATTCAATTATCACAAAAGTAAATTCGATTTCATAAATAGTGGAATGGCTGGTGAGGATTGGTTGAATAGAAAAGTTTTCATAAGTGGAAATTATTTATAAAAAGGAAAACCGTTTACAGCATCCTTATACTTCCAATATCTAATAGAAAATCCTAGCGACATTGTTTCTTCTTCTGAGGAAGCTGTTGAAGTGGTGGTGGTGACCATAATAATGGACTAATGGAGAGTTGGAGAGAATGTGATAGGTTGTCTTTTGGAAGCTAGAGGTTTAGCTCATTCAGTGGCAGTAATCAGTACACATAAAACACCTTTAAAAAAATAATTCAATTATCACAAAAGTGAATTCAATTTGATAAATAGTGGAATGGCTGGGTAGGATTGGCCAAATGGAAAAGGATTTATAAGTGGAAAGTATTTATAAAAAGGAAAACCGCTTACAGCATCCTTATACTTCCAATATCTAATAGAAAATCCTAGTGACATTGTTTCTTCTTCTAAGGAAGCTATTGAAGAGGTGGTGGTGACCATAATAATGGACCAATGGAGAGTTGAAGAGAGCGTGATACGTTGTCTTTTGGAAACTGGAGGTTTAGCTCAGGCAGTGGCAGTGAGTAGTACACATAAAACAGCTTTAAAGAAAAATTATTCAATTATCACAAAAGTAAATTCGATTTCATAAATAGTGGAATGGCTGGTAAGGATTGGCCAAATGGAAAAGTTTTTATAAGTGGTAATTATTTATAAAAAGGAAAACCGTTTACAGCATCCTTATACTTCCAATATCTAATAGAAAATCCTAGCGACATTGTTTCTTCTTCTAAGGAAACTATTGAAGTGGTGGTGGTGACCATAATATTGGATCAATGGAGATTTGAAGAGAGTGTGATACGTTGTCTTTTGGAAGCTAGAGGTTTAGCTCAGGCAGTGGCAGTGAGCAGAGTACACATAAAATAGCTTTAAAGGAAAATAATTCAATTATCACAAAAGTGAATTCAATTTGATAAATAGTGGAATGGCTAGTGAGGATTAGCCAAATGGAAAAGTTTTTATAAGTGGAAATTATTTATAAAAAGGAAAACCGCTGACAGCATCCTTATACTTCCAATATCTAATAGAAAATCCTAGCGACATTGTTTCTTCTTCTAAGTAAGTTATTGAAGTGATGGTGGTGACCATAATAATGGACCAATGGAGAGTTGAAGATAATGTGATAAGTTGTCTTTTGGAAGCTGGAGGTTTAGCTCAGGCAGTGACAGTGAGCAGTACACATAAAACAGCTTTAAAGAAAAATTATTCAATTATCACAAAAGTAAATTCGATTTCATAAATAGTGGAATGGCTGGTAAGGATTGGTTAAATAGAAAAGTTTTCATAAGTGGAAATTATTTATAAAAAGGAAAACCGTTTACAGCATCCTTATACTTCCAATATCTAATAGAAAATCCTAGCGACATTGTTTCTTCTTCTAAGGAAGCTGTTGAAGTGGTAGTGGTGACCATAATAATGGACCAATGGAGAGTTGAAGAGAATGTGATAGGTTGTCTTTGGAAGCTGAAGGTTTAGCTCAGGCAGTGACAGTGAGCAGTACCTACACATAAAATAGCTTTAAAGAAAAATAATTCAATTATCACAAAAGTAAATTCAATTTGATAAATAGTGGAATAGCTGGTGAGGTTTGGCCAAATGGAAAAGTTTTTATAAGTGGAAATTATTTATAAAAAGGAAAACCGTTTACAGCATCCTTATACTTCTAATATCTAATAGAAAATCCTAGCGACATTGTTTCTTCTTCTAAGAAAGCTATTGAAGTGATGGTGGTGACCATAATAATGAACCAATGGAGAGTTGAAGAGAGTGTGATACGTTGTCTTTTGGAAGCTGAAGGTTTAGCTCAGGCAGTGGCAGTGAACAGTACCTACAAATAAAATAGCTTTAAAGAAAAATAATTCAATTATCACAAAAGTAAATTCAATTTGAAAAATAGTGGAATGGCTGACGAGGATTGGTTAAATGGGAAAGTTTTTATAAGTGGAAAGTATTTTAAAAAGGAAACCCGTTTACAGCGTCCTTATAGTTCCAATATTTAATAGAAAATCCTAGCGACATTGTTTCTTCTCCTAAGGAAGCTGTTGAAGTGGTGGTGGTGACCATAATAATGGACCAATGGAGAGTTGAAGAGAGTGAGATGGGTTGTTCTTTGGAAACTGGAGGTTTAGCTCTGGCAGTGACAGTGGGCAGTACACATAAAACAGCTTTAAAGAAAAATAATTCAATTATCACAAAAGTAAATTCGATTTGATAAATAGTGGAATGGCTGGTGATGATTGGTTAAATGGGAAAGTTTTTATAAGTGGAAAGTATTTTTAAAAAGGAAAACCGTTTACAGCATCCTTATACTTCTAATATCTAATAGAGAATTCTAGCGACATTGTTTCTTCTTCTAAGTAAGCTATTGAAGTGAT
This sequence comes from Lochmaea crataegi, assembly GCA_947563755.1. Classification (NCBI taxonomy): domain Eukaryota; kingdom Metazoa; phylum Arthropoda; class Insecta; order Coleoptera; family Chrysomelidae; genus Lochmaea; species Lochmaea crataegi. Next base: position 4,256,522 of record OX387433.1, on the reverse strand, counting down.
GGTGGTGACCATAATAATGGACCAATGGAGAGTTGAAGATAATGTGATAAGTTGTCTTTTGTAAGCTGGAGGTTTAGCTCAGGCAGTGACAGTGAGCAGTACACATAAAACAGCTTTAAAGAAAAATTATTCAATTATCACAAAAGTAAATTCGATTTCATAAATAGTGGAATGGCTGGTGAGGATTGGTTGAATAGAAAAGTTTTCATAAGTGGAAATTATTTATAAAAAGGAAAACCGTTTACAGCATCGTTATACTACCAATATCTAATAGAAAATCCTAGCGACATTGTTCCTTTTTCTACGGAAGCCATTGAAGTGGTGGTGGTGGTGACCATAATAATGGACCAATGGAGAGTTGAAGAGAGTGTGATAGGTTGTCTTTTGGAACTGGAGATTTGGCTCAATCAGCGACAGTGAGCAGTACACATAAAACAGATTTAAAGAAAAATGATTCAATAATCACAAAAGTAAATTCAATTTGATAAATAGTGGAATGGCTGGTGAGGATTGGCCAAATGGAAAAGTTTTTATAAGTGGAAAGTATTTATAAAAAGGAAAACCGTTTACCGCCATTTAATCTTTAACGTTTGGAATTGTAAGTTTCATCCGAGTAAATCCGAAATAAAAGAATCGATTCTGCTTTTAAATCCGAACAATGTTAAAACTTTGTCGTACTTTTAATTGCTTCCAGAAAAACCGGGGCTGACAGACGTATTAAAATTCAAATCTCTCTTTCGCTCTGCATAATTTTTATATCAGGCATCAAGAAACTGATAAAAGATTTGTTTGAGTTGTAAAAGTTTGACTGTTTTTGAATGATGATGGGCGATGTAAAGTATACATTAAAATTCTCTGGAATTAACCAAATCCAATTAAAAATTGAGTGCTTTTTCATTTTCATTTTTTCTTTTATATTTCGCAAGAAAGATCCATAAACATTTTTTATCTTATAAATTTTATATTGATATATAAAACCAAAACATTTGTTATAATTTTTTGTTTTCCTTTCTACTAACTTTAAGTCACCATAATAACAGGGCAATAAAAGAAATAAAGGAGGATTCGAGTTCTAAACTTAAGAGCCTTGTGTAATCAGTTCCAAAATGGTGTGGGAATGCCTAGGCAAACTCAATAGTTCAGGAGAGAACAATATAGTCACCTTATTGTGGATTCCAATAGAAGGAAATGAAATAGCAGATGAACTAGCAAAGAGGGGGACTGAAACAGCCTTTTGGGGGCCGGAACTCTTTTGCGGTATCAGCTCCAATGTAATACTGGAAGAAATAGACAAAGCCGAAAAAAATAGTATTAGTAGTAGGGATTAGACAATCAAATATTCTTCTGGGTGACTACAGCCTGTTCAAATGAATGCACAAGTCAAAGTAAAACTGCACTAAGAGTTTTAACAGGGATCCTTACGGGGCATTGTTGCCTGAGTAGGCACATGAAAAAGCTCAAAATACTGGAAGAAGAATCATGTAAATTCTGTGGCTTGGAAGAAGAAACCTCCATCCACATACTTGCAAAGTGCACTGCAATTCAGAATCCTGGGAGGCTATTGGATAGAAGAGGGACCCTCACCTAAACTAAAGCCTGAGGATATCCTCAAATTCCTTAGGGAAATAGGTAGTTATAAAGGAACTACTAGTCTGTGAGATCCTCAGGAAGAGGAGATTACTGGATAGAAGAGGGACATTTACCTAAGTTAAAGCAATCAATATTCTGCCTGGAATATTGTCGGAGTCTGTTTAGGATTCCTGCTCCTTCGTTTGTTTTTGACCCATAAGTCGCTAGTTTCGCCTGTTTCGCAGACATAAAGTCCATGGGCACCTTCATGGATTGGGTTGCTGCAACCCTTAGTATCTCCATAACGAACATTCAAATAGTGGCCAGCCTGTATAATATTAGAGTAACTTTTTTCTTTTCCTATTTCCAAACTAGCCACACAAAATAATAAATAATAAATTGTGAAGTTAAAAAAAGAAATAAGAAGGATTTGTTATAGTTGTGGTTGGCTGACTAAAATCCTCACGTCTTACCAAAGAATGTCTCGTTCTACAAGGCGATACATCGATAATACACAAGCCTTCTATATCCCATCCCCTAATGGAGTTGGGGGCACGTGTTGAGGTACAGACTACCGTGGTAACATGAAAAGTACATTAGGCGACGCCGGGCCCTTCGAGAAAGGGCCTACGGACATCGGCATCTGCATGTAAGTAACTACTCTCGACGACGGTTCTCACACTTTGTACATACGTACATTGGAAATGTAAGAAAATTTCAATGAAATTGCCGTGAAAAATCCAGTTTTGTTTGCAGGAAATTGTTGTTAAATGCATTTTTATATACGTAAAGATAAAATTTTTTAGGAATATCCTGAAAACCCATCGAAATTGGGAGAATCTGTGGTAGAATTATGACTAGTGACAGCGAAATGAAAATATGAATGAGCTAATTTGAATGTGAAAGTGTTATTGCATGTCTTATTTACATCAAGTATGGCCGCTATTAAAAAAAGATCTCAAATAATTTTTGAATCTCCAGTTTAAATATGTTCAAAGTTTCGGAACGCAATAAATATTTATGGTGTAATTATTTTTCCATAATTTAACATTTTTTGTATAACGTGCCCAGAAGCGCTGTCAACCAGGTTAATAAATTCAAATTAGGTATTCAATTTCGCACTTAAAAACTTTATTATAATCAAATGAATAATTGAAATATTAAATATAATATATATATTATAAATAAACAATTCACTATTATAAATTGGAATTGTGAAATGCTCCTACAATGGAAAATCAAAACACCGTCAGCTTTTGAATTATTCGATTATGACTGCAATTAATTAAATTTCATAATTTTATTATGATGATGTCTCATGAATTTTGGAATTTTGGAAACGAATTCATAAACTGCAACTGTCATCAAACTGCAATATTAACTTTACGCTAATTAATCGGTTGACAGATTTGTGTTGTATTTAATACACTTATAGGTATTCTTTAATATTTATAAGCTCATACTAACAATATCCTGTATCAGAATCTATCCATCTTTAAACTTGAGAAAAAAAATTCTTAGTAAAATTAGCCAGGATAAATCTCTGAAAGTGAGTTTCAAGTTTCTAGCTAGACCGCTAGAGTGCGTATTCTATACGAAAAATTTAAAAACCTGTTTTCTATCAATTATTACTAATTATGGCCCACCCGGTACAAAAATAATGAAAATCCTTACAGTCCAGAATATCTAATAACAGCATAACAGCATTCAGCTTGACCTAATGCGATGGGACGATTTTCTAATTGGTCACCATTTCTGACATTAAATATTTAAAGGGTCAAAACCAAGGGCTTACTGTAACTGGTAGATCCTAAAACCGGCTTAAATATTTCACTGGCTGGGAGCTTTTGGAAATTAAACTTCTATTTGTGGTGCCCAAATTTTTACGTAAAAGGTGGGAAATGTTTTTTTAAGGACATGTTACAACGTAAGGCTACTCGACGATTGTTTTGTAATCATTTGGAATGGAAAAATGTGAAATTAATTTCATTTTATTTCCATCACTGATTTTTTTTTATTCTCCATCAACTGTCTGATTTAATTTCCCATAAGAAATGCTCCCAACTGGTGCCATTACCCAAAGAGGCTCAGGATCTTTGGGTTACAACTCCAATTCTTCCTAGCCAAGCTCCTGTACACTATTATAGCATTTTTTCTTTGAGTGTAATATCCTTTTCGTGTTTGTTCCACAGGAGTTTACTATCTAGGGTCAGACCTACATTCTTGACTTCTTGACTCCATTCAGCCTCGCTCCCATCAAGTTTAATGGTTTTGAGGTTGAGGTTTCTTTTCTTAGTGAAGGCTATCAAGATGGTTTTGGTGGGGTTGATGTTTAGTCCCACTTTCCTACTCCAGCTATTCTTTTAGTTCAGAACCCTTTGTCCGATGTCAAATTTTTCCCCTGGCTGTTATGACAATGTTATCAGCATATCCTTGGTAGGATATTGCAATGTCAGTCAAACCACACAGGAGTTCGTCTACACAGGAGGCTACTCCTCCTTGAGATGTTTTCACTCGTCCTCCCTTCCGGCTTTCTCAATGCCATATCTGTGTTGACTCTACTTTTCGCCATAACTTTATAAACCCTTCCACCTTGTTAATGTCTCCATATAATTTCCTAAAGCTATTTCGTTTAGCTTTAGCAGTTCCTGATGACTTCTGCTGTATTAAAGAGGTCCTGGGGATGACATATTGATTCTAAGAGATGTTTGTTTCACTTGGGTACATCCCCACTGCTACGCTGTTCTTGAAGAGGACAGCTCGATTCAAATGCAACGATTATTCAAGTCATCAGGCTTTTGTTCCATAACAAGATGGCGTCTAGCCCTTCCTCTCCTCTAGATATATGCTAGGTTTTCTTCAGAGTAGATGTTATTATTGTACCAGTCTGTTTTCCATGGTTTCCTTCTTTGCCTAGTTCTAATGTAATATTTTACTATATGTTTTAGATCTTGTGTGCCTAGTGTGATATCCAAAATGTAAATATAAATGTTTAATGAGTTAATATAATAGAAAGAAATATAATAATAAATGGTAATTATTAGGATATTTTTAATATTAATTATTTCTATAATTTTTATAATATTAAATATATTTATATATAATAATTATAATTATAATTTATATTATTAAACTTATAAATTGATATGCATGTTAGATATACTGAAATATATTACAAAGATTAAAGACTTAAATTGAAAATTTTTGAAGAAGAAAATTTAAAGTTAAATTTTAGTATTACTAATTTATAAATGGAGAAATTATAATTTTAAATTAAACTATCAAGTATTAATATATATATAATTTAACTTTAGAATATAAAATTAAGCTATTACTTATTAATTTAATTTTTATCTATTCAGTAAAAAAAACTACCTTATTTTAACCTAATATTTAATTTTTATAAAATTAAAAATTAATTTTCAATTTACTTTTGGTTTAATTATATAAAAATCTGATAATTAAAATATAAAAAAATTTTAAACTTTTTTATATACTTTTTTTCGTGTTTTATCTATAATTAGTTTTGATAAAAGTTTTAACTTTGAAAAAATCTTCTATTATTAGTGAAAAATGTCAATAAAAATGTTAATTTAATTTTTTATTAAGAAATATTAAGCTATTTTTTTTAATTTACATTTACAGTAAAAATCCGCCCGTTTTTTTTATTGACATTTTGATGTTTTTCATTGCTTATAACTCTATTTAACAAGTTAGTAGACCTAGATTGAGTTTTTATTTAGTTTTAAAATAAAATTCCCTTGAAAAGTCCTATTAGAGGGTAAAAAATAATATTTTTTCGTCACAAAAAATTTAATTTTTTTAAAATTAAATTATGGAATTAGATTGACTTTTTATATAAAATTAAATTTATTTTTTTTAAATCTCATTTTGGGGTTAGATTGAATTTTTATATCAAATTAAATTAGCTTTTTTAAGATTTAACTGTGGAGTTTGATTTAATTTTTAATTTTAAAAATGTAGTATATTAGATTTTTATTGGTATTTGAGTTAATTTTTAAAATTTAGTTAGGGGACAGACTAGATTAGATTTTTATTGGTATTTGAGTTAATTTTTGAAATCTAGTTAGGGGTAGCTACATTTTTATTGGTATTTGAGTTAATTTTTAAAATTCAGTTAGGGGTAACTAGATTTTTATTGGCATTTGAGTTATTTTTTAAAATTTAGTTAGGGGACAGACTATATTAGATTTTTATTGGTATATGAGTTAATTTTTAAAATTCAGTTAGGGGTAACTAGATTTTTATTGGCATTTGAGTTATTTTTTAAAATTTAGTTAGGGGACAGACTATATTAGATTTTTATTGGTATTTGAGTTAATTTTTAAAATTCAGTTAGGGGTAACTAGATTTTTATTGGTATATGAGTTAATTTTTAAAATTCAGTTAGGGGTAACTAGATTTTTATTGGCATTTGAGTTATTTTTTAAAATTTAGTTAGGGGACAGACTATATTAGATTTTTATTGGTATTTGAGTTAATTTTTAAAATTCAGTTAGGGGTAACTAGATTTTTATTGGTATTTGAGTTAATTTTTAAAATCTAGTTAGGGGTAGCTACATTTGTATTGGTATTTGAGTTAATTTTTAAAATCTAGTTAGGAGTAGCTACATTTTTATTGGCATTTGAGTTAATTTTTAATATTTAGTTAGGGGACAGACTATATTAGATTTTTATTGGTATTTGAGTTAATTTTTGAAATTTAGTTAGGAGATAGCTAGATTTTTATTGGTATTTGAGTTAATTTTTAAAATCTAGTTAGGGGTAGCTAGATTTTTATTGGCATTTGAGTTAATTTTTGAAATTTAGTTAGGGGTAGCAAGATTTTTATTGGTATTTGAGTTAATTTTTAAAATTAAGTTAGGGGACAGACTAGATTAGATTTTTGAGTTAATTTTTAAAATTTAGTTAGGGGACAGACTAGATTAGATTTTTATTGGTATTTGAGTTAATTTTTAAAATCTAATTAGGGGTGACTAGATTTTTATTGGTATTTGAGTTAATTTTTAAAATTTAGTTAGGGTTAACTAGATTTTTATTGGTATTTAAGTTTATTTTTAAAATCTAGTTAGGGGTAGCTAGATTTTTATTGGTATTTGAGTTGATTTTTGAAATTTAGCTAGGGGTAGCAACATTTTTATTGGTATTTGAGTTAATTTTTAAAATTTAGTTAGGGTTAACTAGATTTTTATTGGTATTTAAGTTTATTTTTAAAATCTAGTTAGGGGTAGCTACATTTTTATTGGAATTAGAGTTAATTTTTGAAATTTAGTTAGGAGATAGCTAGATTTTCATTGGTATTTGAGTTAATTTTTAAAATCTAGTTAGGGGTAACTAGATTTTTATTGGTATTTAAGTTTATTTTTAAAATCTAGTTAGGGGACAGACTAGATTAGATTTTTGAGTTAATTTTTAAAATTTAGTTTGGGGACAGGCTATATTAGATTTTTAATGGTATTTGAGTTAATTTTTATAATTTAGTTAGGGGACAGACTAGATTAGATTTTTATTGGTATATGAGTTAATTTTTAAAATTCAGTTAGGGGACAGACTATATTAGATTTTTATTTGAGTTAATTTTTAAAATCTAATTAGGGGTAGCTACATTTTTGTTGGTATTTGAGTTAATTTTTAAAATCTAGTTAATGGTAACTAGATTTTTATTGGTATTTAAGTTTATTTTTAAAATCTAGTTAGGGGTAGCTAGATTTTTATTGGTATTTGAGTTAATTTTTAAAATCTAGTTACGGGTAACTAGATTTTTATTGGTATTTGAATTAATTTTTAAAATCTAGTTAGGGGTAACTAGATTTTTATTGGTATTTAAGTTTATTTTTAAAATCTAGTTAGGGGTAGCTAGATTTTTATTGGTATTTGAGTTAATTTTTAAAATTAAGTTAGGGGGCAGACTAGATTAGATTTTTATTGGTATTTGAGTTAATTATTAAAATTTAGTTAGGGGACAGACTAGATTAGATTTTTATTGGTATTTGAGTTAATTTTTAAAATTTAGTTACAGATGTGGAGGTGTTCCCTATATTGATTCCGGAATAGGTAAAGAACAGATTTCGAGGAAAAGGTGAGTGAAAATATAGTATCATTAGTACCACATTCTGAGCTACATATTACCTAACTAACTACAAATTAATATTTAATATAGATAAGACTCGTATCTATGAGAAATATTATTTATAAGCCTTTTTTCCACATTTTTATTATCGTTTCAGCTGTGAAAAACAGATTTTCCTTGAATCTTTTTACATTCTAAAATAAAAATTGCATTTCCCATTGTAGGGAAAAATACAATTCACTCTTATGCCACATTCTCTTGTTCTGTTACTTTAAAAAGCCTTTGGAACAGGGCGCGAAGTGCATTAATATTTTCAATTGCAGGAAGGGCGCAACAAATGAAGTTGCCACGTGACTGAAAGTAAACCCAACGCCCTTTCGTTTGCTTGCAGCTATATTCATTACTGTGTCACGTGTCGCTAACTTCGTTCGACATTGTTATTGTTTGTTATGTCACGGACCAAAGTTTTATTTCCAACTTAATCCCGTACACTTGCATACTGTTTTGTATTATACGTTGTGTTTCCTAATGGATGTTACAGTTTTTTTTTTCACAAAGAAAACATTTTTTTTTTCAAACAGAAAACGTTAACATAGTTATTGATAAACCGATAAAAAATTTATAGACAACAAGTTTAATAGTGAAAAATAACATTTATGTTATTGTCAAAAAATGTTGAATCGTAGTGTTGCTGTGGCTCAGTTGTATTTTGCATTTTTGAGGTTAGATTTTGCGAAATTTTATTGTAAAAATTTCCTTCCATCATAGATGTACGATAAAATTCTTACAAGGGATTAATTCATTTGTAAGAATTTTTTATATCATAGGCGTACGATAAAATTGGGATTGATTTATTTACAAAATTTTCCATAGGCGTACGATAACATTTTCAAAGGAGGTTAATTTATTTGTAAAAATTTTCTATACCATGAAATTTTTCAAGTGGGTTGATTTATTTCCAAAAATTTCCATTTATCTTGGGCGTACGGTAACATTTTTAAAAAAAGTTATATTATAAATTGGGGTCGAGTTATTTACAAAAATTTCCATCTATCACAGGCGTACGATAACATTTTCAAAGGAGGTTAATTTAAATATAAATATTTTCAAGTCATGGGCGCTCGATAAAAATTTCAAAGGGGTCAATATACTTGTAAAAATAGTACAATAATTTTTTTTAAAGAGATTGATTTATTTGTAAAAATTTTCTATACCATGAGCCTACCATGAAATTATTCAAGTGGGTTGATTTATTTCCAAAAATTTCCATTTATCTAGGGCGTACGGTAACATTTTTAAAGGGGGTTATTGTATTTTAAAAAAAGTTGTATTATAAATTGGGACTGATTTATTTACAAAAATTTTCATCTATCATAGGCGTACGATAACATTTTCAAAGGAGGTCAATTTAAATGTAAAAATTTTCAAGTCATGGGCGCTCGATAAAAATTTCAAAGGGGTCAATATACTTGTAAAAATAGTACAATAAAGTTTTTAAAGGGATTGATTTATTTGTAAAAATTTTCTATACCATGAGCCTACCATGAAATTATTCAAGTGGGTAGATTTATTTCCATTTATCTTGGGCGTACGGTAACATTTTTGAAGGGGATTATTGTATTTGTAAAAATTTATATTATGGGTGCGATAAAACTAGCTGGTTAATACTTTTTTTTAAACTTAGAATAAAAACATTAAAAAGGTGTTAGTTTTTTGAAATGTTCTGTTAGTTTTTTCTAGAACTAATCAACTGGTACAGACTCTTCATGATAATTATCCAATTTTAAATTGAGTTTTCCTCGGGTTAGAGGGGGTCAATTTTAAGGGTAATTGTAATATCATGACTTTAATAGGTATACAAAAATTTAAAATGTTCTGACACCACTACAACCACCATAAGAAATCTCACATTGAAGACACATCTTTTCGAATTACAGTGCCCCCATATGGATTTAAAACGGTCATTATTAAAATAAATGAAGGAAAAATTATAACCCAAACATCCACATTCCGACTAATTGGTTCTCTAATTTAAATAATTTGTAAATTTAATGTCTGTTTCGCTACCGGTCTTAATTGTTTTCATATTTAAATGGACAGCTGTATGTTTACAATAAATTGGATAAATTGCAATAGTAAAAAGGTACAATTTTAAATTTTTTTCTTCAATATTTCTGTCAGATTATATAACTTTAATACATTTCGAGGCTAAAATCCTGTCATCCTCGTATATGTATCCAGTCAAGCATGAAAATACGGGATTGTCCTACATAACACTTACATCAGATCATCTCTGAAGCGTAAAATTAAAATAATACTCTAAAAGATTAATCTTCAAAAGTGACACAAGCTTTTCGAGAGATACATCCAGTAACACATAATGTATTAAGTCAAGAAATGGATCAAAACTCGAGATTCCCTGTTATACTTTTGTGACATCATGTTGACAAGAAAATAACATTATAAGAATACTCTTTCGACCTACACTGCTACAGAATCATTTCATATGGAAATGCAGAGATGAAATTTCTTTTTTTTCAAATCCTTCAACTCTGCGGCTTCTGAAAAAACAATATATTTTATTAAATTATAATTAAGGAAGTTCAGGTTGTAAATTGAATGTTTTTTCTTTTAGGATACATTCAATAAGGTCCTTGAAGTAGCCTTGATCGATTTGTCTCCAAAGTTGGGGTAAGAGCTGTCTAAGTTCTTGGAGCGTTTGAGGAAGTGGTTCTTGTGAGTCCAAGCTGGTCCCAAGTAAGCTCGATTGGATTGAGGTCGGGCGATCGAGGGGGAAGTGCCAAATCCGGGATACCATTGAAGTCCAAAGCGTCTTCCACTACTCTTGCATTTTCGTCTAAAAAGAAGAAAGTTGGTCCAATGGCAACATAAAAAAAGGTGTAACTTGTTCTGCGCAGTCATGTTCCCATCAAGCACTAACAATTCCATACGCCCATTAGAAGAAAATGCCTTCCCAAACAGCACCTCTGAACGAATGAACTTTCTGCACTGCTCTTCGATTTCTGGGCACTAGAGAAAGAGTCCATACACGAACACGATATTCGGTAGTATTCAAAACAAAATTTTAAATTTTACTCTTATCATGGATCTGGTTGACTACAAGTATGAACGGACTTTACTATTAATAACTAACCCAAATATATACAAGTTTCTTTATATCCTATTTAACAAAAATGATATTCCTTTTTATTAAGTTTCGTCCAATAGGTATTTTTCAATACTAAATCACTAATTGGCATCGAAAAGATTTGTAGTGGCATTTTTATAGTGGAGCAGCCACCTTGGAAGTACCGATAAGAATCTCAACCGCTTCTTTAGCACATTTCTCTTGTATAAATATTTAGCTGCAGTCAAGTCGGGTTGATTTATGTAACGAACTCACATATCCGGATATGTACGAAATGTGGTTATCAAAAGAACAAAAAACAAAGTGCTCATTTTATATACCTACCAGCGTGTACTTTTTGTTCCAATATTCGATATTCTCAATATTTCTATTGAATATTTATTAATTATACAGACCTCTCACTTTTTTGTAGAGACACAAACAGGTGTTCGTTAATATTAGTCGCATCAATAAATCATGTATTCACTAAATAAATCTGCATTTCATCCTTACATATCATATAGCGTGTAGTGCTATCATTTCTTGTACTCTCTCGTCCTCTGCCATGTCCTCTGTTTTGCCGTTTGTCATGACCTTTAGCTTACCCTCTGCCTTCTCCTCTTTCATTATATATCTTGTCCTGTGTCTTGAACTCTTTCCTGTTCTTTGTCTTGTCCTTTGTATAGTCATGTGTTTTGTCTTTACCTCTATCTTGTACTCCGTCTTGCCCTAGTCTTTGCCCTAGTCTTTGCCCTTGTCTTGTCCTCTGTCTTATCCTTTGTCTTATCCTCTGTCTTATCCTCTGTCTTATCCTCTGTCTTATCCTCTGTCTTATCCTCTGTCTTATCCTTTGTCTTATCCTCTGTCTTATCCTCTGTCTTATCCTCTGTCTTATCCTCTGTCTTATCCTCTGTCTTATCCTCTGTCTTATCCTCTGTCTTATCCTCTGTCTTATCCTCTGTCTTATCCTCTGTCTTATCCTCTGTCTTATCCTCTGTCTTATCATCTGTCTTATCCTCTGTCTTATCTTCTATTTTATCCTCTGTCTTATCCTCTGTCTTATCCTCTGTCTTATCCTCTGTCTTATCCTCTGTCTTATCCTCTGTCTTATCCTCTGTCTTATCCTCTGTCTTATCCTCTGTCTTATCCTCTGTCTTATCCTCTGCCTTATCCTCTGTCTTATCTTCTGTTTTATCCTCTGTCTTAACCTCTGTCTTAACCTCTGTCTTTTCCTCTGTCTTATCCCCTTGTCTTGTACTCTGTCTTGTGCCCTGTCTTTCCATCTATCTTGTGCTCCATTTTGACCTCTGCTTTTCTCTCTATCTTGTCCACTGCCTTTTACATTTGCTTCTTTTAACCACAAAGCTAACTATGGAAAAAAACAAATAACGGACGTTATAGTGTTGACTGGGTGTATCAGAAGACTGAGGTGCTATTATCATTACTTTACTTTTCTTATTGAAATTGACAATTATCTTTTACTAGTTATTAAAGTATTTTTTATTTTTTTCTATATTAGGAATCGCTAGTGCTTATATGTGAACGTGTAAAATGAACAAAGAACGTGTAGCTCTTGTTATAACAATGTAGTTTCCTTAGCTGTTACTTCGTTATTGACAATTGTTGAACGAAAATGGGTATCCTTATTCTTGGCGTTCACTTCCGGCATGCTATTAACGAAATACTTGGGGCGGTAATTAGTTCGTAGAAAATCGTCACATGCGATCTGCAATACCCTTTTGTTCGCTTATTTCGAATAACGAAGCTTTAATTAATATAATGGGAAGGAAATTTCAAAGTTTTAAGCTGGTTTGTGTATGTAGAGATGGAAAATTAAAATATATAATATCCTCAGCCACATAATCTTAGAATGGTTTATTTTTCCAATGTTTGGTATCTTTATTATACATTCTCAAGAGTTTTTTTTTATTGGACATTACAACAACATAGAAACCGAAAATGGCAACAAATGAAGTTTAATCTGTACTTATTTTCACACGTTCAGGACTTTTATTAACCCGTAACCACAGACGTGACGTCTCTTAGACGGCAATTTTATGTCATCAAAAATTGATATAATGCCTTTTTAATAATTTAGATATCATTAAAATATTGGAAATTTTTCGAGTTATGGCGTTTTTTCGGTAAAAAAACACTTTTTGGGGGGGTGGAAAAATACATTATTGCGGTTTCCGGCCCTAGTTGAAGTCCTAGAAAAACAAGTTGAATATAAAAGTTGTAGATTTTGGAAAAATCTACAACTTTTTCATTAGTGACTTTTTCACATAACCTCAAAATTAGCTCGAAAAATGCCAAAAAACTGCATTTTTCGCTATTTATTTTTAGTTTCGTCAAAAATTGTTCGATTTCGATGAAAATTTGGTAGATGGTAGTTTTTATAGTCACAAACTATGGAAAAAAATTTCAAATTAAAATATTGGAAGTTTTTCGAGTTATGACGTTTTTTCGGTAAAAAACACTTTTTGTGGGGGGTGGAAGAAGACATTGCTGCGATTTCCGGCCAAAGTTGAGGTCCTAGAAAAAAAAGTTGAATTTAATAGTTGTAGATATTGGATTGCATCAGTGACTTTTTCACATAACCTCAAAATCAGTTTGAAAAACGCAAAAAACTGCATTTTTCGTTTTTTATTTTTAGTTTCGTCAAAAATTGTTCGATTTCGATGAAAATTTGGTAGATGGTAGTTTTTATAGTCACAAACTATGGAAAAAAATTTCAAATTTAAATATTGGAAGTTTTTCGAGTTATGACGTTTTTTCGGTAAAAAACACTTTTTGTGGGGGGTGGAAGAAGACATTGTTGCGATTTCCGACCAAAGTTGAGGTCCTAGAAAAAAAGTTGAATATAATATTTGTAGATCTTGGAAAAATCTACAACTTTTTCATTTGTGACTTTTTCACATAACCCCAAAATTAGTTTGAAAAACGCAAAAAACTGCATGTTTCGTTTTTTATTTTTAGTTTCGTCAAAAATTGTTCGATTTCGATGAAAATTTGGTAGATGGTAGTTTTTATAGTCACAAACTATAGAATAAAATTTCAAATTAAAATATTGGAAGTTTTTCGAGTTATGACGTTTTTTCGGTAAAAAACACTTTTTGTGGGGGGTGGACGAAGACATTGTTGCGATTTCCGGCCAAAGTTGAAGTCCTAGAAAGACAAGTTGAATATAAAAGTTGTAGATCTTGGAAAAATCTACAACTTTTTCATCAGTGACTTTTTCACATAACCTCAAAATCAGTTTGAAAAACGCAAAAAACTGCATTTTTCGCTTTTTATTTTTAGTTTCATCAAAAATTGTTCGATTTCGATGAAAATATGGTAGATTGCAGTTTTTATAGGCACAAACTATGGAAAAAAATTTCAAATTAAAATATTGGAAGTTTTTCGAGTTATGACGTTTTTTCGGTAAAAAACACTTTTTGTGGGGGGTGGAAGAAGACATTGTTGCGATTTCCGGCCAAAGTTGAGGTCCTAGAAAAAAAAGTTCATCATAATAGTTGTAGATATTGGAAAAATCTACATCTTTTGCATCAGTGACTTTTTCACATAACCCCACAATTAGTTTGAAAAACGCAAAAAACTGCATTTTTTGTTTTTTATTTTTTATTTCGTCAAAAATTGTTCGATTTCGATAAAAATTTAGTAAAAGGTAGCTTTGATAGTCTGAAACCGTTAAAAAAAAATTCAAAAAAAAATATTGGAAATTTTTCGAATTCTGGCGTTTTTTCGGTAAAAAACACTTTTTTGGGGGGGTGGAAAAAGACATTATTGCGATTTCCGGCCAAAATTGAGGTCCTAGAAAAAAAGTTAAATATAATAATTGTAGATCTAGGAAAAATCTTCTTCGTTAGTGACTTTTTCACATAACCTCAAAATTAGCTCGAAAAACGCAAAAAACTGCATTTTTCGTTTTTTATTTTTAGTTTCGTCAAAAATTGTTCGATTTCGATGAAAATTCCACACCTGAAAAAGGCAATATATCAATTTTTGATAAAATAAAATTGCCGTCCAAGAGACGTCACGTCTGTGGTTACGGGTTAAAACTGTCAAGTATACGTATGGCTGAGCACTACTCACGCTGCGCCCTCTATCTCAAAAACGGTTTGACGTATGAAAAAAAGGTTTCCAACAAAATTTGTAGAGAATTTCATCTTCTACAGTTTTTATGAAAGTTTCAAATACGATTAGAGGCATAGAAAAGGAGATATTCTCAAAAAACTGATTTTTGCTCACACGTTAGCGTGACTTTTGGTGCAATATTTTTAATACCAAAACTTCTACAAAGGATGGATTGCATTTAATATGTAAAAATGAAATGCTATATTCATTTGTGATGAATAAATTCTGCATGTTAAATTTACGAAGAGTTTTATTATATAAAATATTGTTTTTTAAAAAAAAAACTAGCTACCGAATATACAAATTTAATACTATATGTTGGAAATAAAAACGAAACGGGCGATGTAAAGAATTAATTGAAAAATATATATTGTAAATATCGACAGGTATAATGACTGTACAACGTTACATTTTTTTCTATAAAATATTCAAAAACATTCGTTGGGGGAACAATGAGTGCTTCGTGTTTTAGATCAAATTTGTCAAAATAAATATATACACATTTCTGTTGTTTCCGGTTGGGTATAAAATACACAATATATGAATAAATATTAGACAACCCACCTTTAAATCAAATACGCATTAGCGTAGATTTTTATATATTTTTTATTAACATTCTAGAAAAACGATCGCACATCGATACAAAAGGAAAGACAAAGACAGTGAAACAGTAATTATTGTTTCTTACATTAACGTTATAGTGGTATAGTAGACATTTCCAGGAAAAGTGACATATGCGCACTAGCAGTTCTGCGCTAAGACTGTGAGAGGAAAGTGTAAATGCGGTCTGCTGGCTGGTCTCTCTGAATCTTTCGCTAAGAAAGGGGCGAAATAAAATTCCTTTGAAGCCGTATAAGTATTGAAGAATTATAATTTGAAAACAACAAATGATGTTAAATAAATGGTTTAAACGATAATTCTTATCTCTGGACAGTTTATTTAATCTCTATGTGTTTAATTAATCAAACCGCTATGCGTGTATTATTTACGAAAATGTAGGAGTGGGAATACCGTACGGGAGCAATAGAAATATGATGATGATAAAAAGTGTATCGAAAAAACCACCAAAAATGTTTAATTTTGGTAAATATAACACCAAATAGACAGTTTAGTCACAACAAGTAGTTTTCTATGTACAATTGAGCTGTTGGTACACTTATGGCTCTCAGGCTCCGGTGCAGGAGTGTACCGGGTGTCTGATGAAGATTATTAGATCATTTTGCGTAAGATTGTCCCAGTACTTTTTCCTCTATCTTGTAAAATAACTGGTAGGGGTGAGTGGGAAAGCTGACTCAATAAAACTGTTATAAGTTTTGTTTCGCCTTATGGATTTTCAAAAACTTAATATCATTTGAAAGGGAATTCAATGCCAAAATCTTCAATTGCGATGATATAATTTTTAATCATTTACTTGAAAGAGGATGTCATTTAACAAAAATTGTTAAAAACCGCATCTCAGTATCTATTTTCTCCAAGCGGCTCTTGCTGTGTAACGAAGAAGTTGGTGTCAAAAAATACTCCTCGATTGAAAAACTCAAAAAAATGTCTCTGCTCTGGATTTCTGGTATGGATGCCAATGTAAAGGCAAACTCTCCTACAAAAAAGGATGTAGTAGGTGGTTCCATTAGACTCGAAATTCCCATCGGCTTATTTTAAGTTTTGCCAAACAAATAATAAAAAGAGTTTTAGACTTTCTGCCTTTATACATCCTTCGAATAACGTCTCCAAGCAAGTGTTAGACTTTAGCAGGAATAATGTACGAATGGAACAAGAAGTAACTTATAACTCTAGCATTTTTCAATAAATAGATAATTGGTTTATTATTGACAGTCAATTAAAACAATTCCTTGACGACGCTACTGATAACTAACGACCCAACATGGTTTTGGAGTATCGATAAACAAACTTATCCGGGGGCCAAATTAAATGTGAGCCATGTTTAGAGTTGAACACAAAAAACCATGAACAGCTAGAATGTTTCTATACAATGTAGATAAAATGCGAACATCTTATGTAAAGAGCAAGAGAAACCCTCTTCAAAGAGTGCCTCATTAATATTGAGCCGCGGGCTTGGTTAGTTCACGTGGCTTCTTTGCAGATATACTTCTGGTTTTTGTTTGTTGCATATTATTAATTAATGCACTTAAACTTCATTGTAAATTTTGTTCGTTTTCGACATTATTTTTATGAAAAATATGGCGAACGTAAAAGAAAATAATGATCTATAAGGGACGTATATTAAAAAATATTAACACGTTGAGTGACAGTTGTAATAATAATAAAATGTTTAGAGTTCTTTCGTTAAAATTAAGTTTATTTACAATGTTTCAAGGTACACGAACACTGTTGTATTTTCTACCTTGAAACAATGTTGAATTTTCAAAAAAAAAACTGTACACGTTTTATTTTTAGAGCAAGAGGTATAAAAATAAAATACTACATCATAAACTAAAACAACAAAATTCTGTAGTCAAAACTAAGGTAACAATCTTAAAATTTGAATTTAAAAAAAAATAAAACCCAAAAATTATTTCAAGGTACAACGGGCGTAGCCCATCCCGGCCCATTTAATAAGGTACCTGACAGATCAATTTTTATTGACCCCCATAGTGGCGGCACTGTTG
This sequence comes from Lochmaea crataegi, assembly GCA_947563755.1. NCBI lineage: Eukaryota > Metazoa > Arthropoda > Insecta > Coleoptera > Chrysomelidae > Lochmaea > Lochmaea crataegi. The sequence continues at coordinate 4,238,971 of OX387433.1, read as the reverse complement.
TAGATTGATTAAATATAAAAAAATTGTAGTCTGCTTTTCGAATTATTGACAATAAGACATTTCAAGTTGGGTTATTACTTACATATTTCAACCAGTTTTCCATAAATTAATTTTAATCACGTAAAAAGTACCTATATACTTAAACCGAATTTGTATAAGCAGACTAAGTACCGCAGACCGTATACAGAACAAGATGAAAGTAAGTCTCTCTATTCCATAATAATTAGTACAAGATTTTTTTTTCGGAATATTTCTGTATATAGCAAGTTACATACGTACGGGTGGTCTCGAATCACGTTTGAAACATGTCACATTGACATGGTTCTTCAAACCTTACTTGGCAGATTTCAATATTTATTAGATGTCTTCTCATTTATCTTTACCGAGTTCTTCGCCTTTAAAACCGCTTATCGACTCGATCGCTTTAGAAAAAGAAGAATCGAGAGAAGAATAAGCAAATTCTTAAACAACGACCGATGGCGGTGGTTTGTGATCTTGTATAACAACTAATAACAGTTGATGCTGAAATTTCGATAAAATGAATATTTGCTTATATATAACGAGATATACAATACACTGTGTTCATTTGAAAAGGAACCATCCTCAATATTTCAGAAATGCGACATATTAGAAAGAAATGCAGAAATACGTCAACTTTAACTTTTAAATGTCATAAACTTCAGAGTCACCCCCTTCCTACTGGAGATACCCCTTAAATTTTTTTCAAATGAAAATCCCGAAAGACGTCAAATTTAAATGATAAATTGACATTTTTCAACGTGAACATGGGATCTCTACCTTCAGCCTCCTTCGAATGACAAGTACAACCTCCAATTTTTAAGATAAGAATAAAATAAAATCATGTGGTTACCGAAATTTGCTATAATATACCCAAAACTTATTTCCCGTTTAGGTCTGGATAATAAGAAAGTAAGCAGAAACCATAGTAATGTGCATTTTTTCACTAAACGGTCATGCTAATCGGCAAAGAGAAGATAAGAGAAGAACACACCCTCAAAATGTTAATGTTTGGGATTGTTGGAAACCATAACATTGGTCCCTTTTTCATTGAGGGCTATTTGAATGGCGATCATTATTTGGCACTACCTCAAAATGATGATGTAATTCCAAATTTTGTAAATTTATATCTTGATCCAGGAAACCCTCAAGTTACGATATGGTTTCAACAAGATGGAGCAGAACCACATTACCATTGCGTTGGTACCTCGATGCAATATTTCCCAATCGGTGGATAGAGAGGACAGGATCGATAGAATAGCCAGCTCGATCACCTGATCTTACATAATTAGATTTCTTTTTATGGGGATATGTAAAGAGCATTCTGTACAAAATGACTTAAAAGAACGAATAACGTCAATTAGCGTGTATACAGGAACGTTCAAAAATTCCCTTCAGGTGTTTCACTCTTTACAGTGAGGTAGCCACAAGTCAAAAAAGTTTTGGAACCTCCTAAAAATGTACGCTACTGACGTATATAAAATGTTAAGTATAAATAGTCCCTTTGACGACCTTTTTAAACCACCAAAATTTGATGTACATCAAATGTCAATTAAAAGTTATAACTGGGTGTTGCGATCTTAAGTGAGTCACACTGTATATACACGAAGATAAATAGTTTAATCTTTGGGACTATGGCTACTTTGGACATGATTTAGCAATCACGAAATATGCAACAAATCTTTAATTGCAACCAAATAAACAAACCGATAACAACGACAGCAAAACAATGTCCAAGAAATTGACCGGAAGATACGGGTCATCTCCTCTTTGGTGGCCGACAAGAAATATGTCCTCGTTTATATTTCTCTGGATGCATTCAGTAGCCATTAAACAACATCCGCCCGAAAGTAGAATCATTGAGTCACCGATTCGTTTCTGCAACGGCCGAACATTTTAAATCGGAAATAGTGATTTGCCTCGCCACGACACCACTGTCGGAAGTAAGTTTTGAATTATATAACTTAGAGTCGACAGTTTTAGGGGATTTTTAACAGAAAATTTATGTTTTTATTTTATTTCAACATCGAATTAGGGATGCGCGATACTATCCGATATTCCAGTGTGTCGATACTTTTACTTCCGATACTCGATATTTTGTATCGATACTATGCTTTTCGATGCATTCCAAGTATCGATAAATTTGTAGTGTATCGATACCTTGCGATACGGGATTTTTAATGGTAGCGGCAAGTGGCGTTATCTGTAGTGATGAGCGATATCGTGATTTTTTATTCACGTTGTGGAATGCGTGCTTTTTTTAACGAAACTAAAAATGAAAAACGAAAAATGCAGTTTTTTGCGTTTTTCGAGCTAATTTTGAGGTTATGTGAAAAAGTCACAAATAAAAAAGCTGTAGCTTTTCATAAGATCTACAACTTTTATGATCAACTTTTTATTCTAGGAACTCACATATAGATATGCCAAAGTGTGAGCGTGTGCGCAAAAATCAGTAAATCAGTTTTTTTGAGAATATCTCCTTTTCTATGCCTCCAATCGTATTTGCAACTTTTGTAAAAATTGTAGAAGATGAAATTCTCTACAAATTATGATCGAAACCTTTCTTCATACGTCAAACTGTTTTTGAGATAGAGGGCGCAGAGTGAGTAGCGCACAGCGATACGTATACTTGACAGTTTTAACCCGTAACCACAGACTTGTCGTCTCTTGGATGGCAATTTTATTTTGTCAAAAATTTATATAATGCCTTTTTCAGGTCTGTAATTTTCATCGAAATCGAACAATTTTTGACGAAATTAAAAATAAAAAACGAAAAATGCAGTTTTTTACGTTTTTCGAGCTAATTTTGAGGTTATGTGAAAAAGTCACAAATGAAAAAGTTGTAGATTTTTCCTAGATCTACAATTATTATTGTCATCTTTTTTTTCTAGTACCTCAACTTTGGCCGGAAATCGCAATAATGTCTTTTTCCATCCCCCCAATATAAGTGTTTTTTACTGAAAAAACGTCAAAATTCGAAAAATTTCCAATATTTTTATTTAACATTTTTTTCACTGTTTGTGACTGTCAAAGCTACCATCTACCAAATTTTCATCGAAATCGAACAATTTTTGACGAAACTAAAAATAAAAAACGAAAAATGCAGTTTTTTGCGTTTTTCAAACTAATTTTGAGGTTATGTGAAAAGTAACTGATGAAAAAGTTGTAGATTTTTCCAAGATCTACAACTATTATATTCAACTTTTTTTTCTAGGACTTCAACTTTGGCCGAAAATCGCAATAATGTCTTTTTCCACCCCCCAAAAAAGTGTTTTTTACCGGAAAAACGTCATAACTCGAAAAAATTCCCAATATTTCAATTTGGAATTTTTTTCCATAGTTTGTGACTATAAAAACTACCATCTACCAAATTTTCATTGATATCGAACAATTTTTGACGAAACTAAAAATAAAAAACGAAAAATGCAGTTTTTTGCGTTTTTCAAACTAATTTTGAGGTTATGTGAAAAAGTCACTTATGCAAAAGTTGTAGATTTTTCCAATATCTACAACTATTAAATTCAACTTTTTTTTCTAGGAACTCAACTTTGGCCGGAAATCGCAATAATGTCTTTTTCCACCCCCCCAAAAAAGTGTGTTTTACCGAAAAAACGTCATAACTCGAAAAATTTCCAATATTTTAATTTGAAATTTTTTTTGTGCCTATCAAAGCTACCTTCTACTAAATTTTCATCAAAATCGAACATTTTTTAAGGAAGCTAATAATAAAAAACGAAAAATGCAGTTTTTTGCATTTTTCGAGCTAATTTTGAGGTTATGTGGAAAAGTCACTGATGTAAAAGTTGTAGATTTTCTTAAGATCTACAACTTTTATGATCAACTTTTTATTCTAGAGCCCCAACTTTGGCCGTAAATCGCAATAATATCTTTTTCCACCCCCCAAAAAAATTGTTTTTACCTAAAAAACGTCATAACTCGAAAAATTTCCAATATTTTAATTTGGAATTTTTTTCCATAGTTTTTGACTATAAAAACTACCATCTACCAAATTTTCATTGATATCGAACAATTTTTGACGAAACTAAAAATAAAAAACGAAAAATGCAGTTTTTCGCGTTTTTCAAACTAATTTTGAGGTTATGTGAAAAGTCACTGATGAAAAAGTTGTAGATTTTTCCAAGATCTACAACTATTATATTCAACTTTTTTTCTAGGAACTCAACTTTGGCCGGAAATCGCAATAATGTCTTTTTCCACCCCCCCCCAAAAAAGTGTTTTACCGAAAAAACGTCATAACTCGAAAAATTTCCAATATTTTAATATGAAATTTTTTTTCATGATTTGTGACTATCAAAGCTACCTTCTACTAAATTTTCATCAAAATCGAACATTTTTTAACGAAACCAAAAATAAAAAACGAAAAATGCAGTTTTTTGCGTTTTTCGAGCTAATTTTGAAGTTATGTGGAAAAGTCACTAATAATTAAAGTTGTAGATTTTCTCAAGATCTACAACTTTTATAATCAACTTTTTATTTTAGAACCTCAACTTTGGCCGGAAATCGCAATAATATCTTTTACCACCCCCCCAAATAAGTGTTTTTTACCGAAAAAACGTCATAACTCGAAAAATTTCCAATATTTCAATTTGAATTTTTTTTCATAGTTTGTGACTATCAAAGCTACCTTCTACTAAATTTTCATCAAAATCAAATATTTTTTAAAGAAACCAAAAATAAAAAACGAAAAATGCAGTTTTTCGCGTTTTTCGAGCTAATCTTGGAGTTATGTGAAAAAGTCACTAATTAGAAAGTTGTAGATTTTCTCAAGATCTACAACTTTTATCATCAACTTTTTTCTCTAGAACCTCAACTTTGGCCGAAAATCGCAATAATGTCTTTTTCCACCCCCCAAAAAGGTGATTTTTACCGAAAAAACGTCAAAATTAGGAAAATCTCAGATCGTTAACGAGTAACGATAAATTAATATTCGATATTCTACTGTATCGATACTTTACGTTCCGATCCGTGTCGATACCTAATATCGATACTTTTATGTGTATCGCGCAACCCTTCATCGAATGGTTGTTTTTTTTTTGCTTTTTCAATACACAAAAATCGGGAAATTGGGCGATTCGTCATTCAATTTTAAGACTAAAAGTCCCTATAAACATGTGTGATAAGTTTGGTCCTTAATAGGATACAAGGAGTTGACTTTTATGTAAGTGAAATTTATTTCGATCATAGTTCTTCCTTAGTGACGCTACTGGTTTCCAAAACTAATAAGAAAGAACATGTTTTTTATCAGTGGCACATTCTATTAGGCGAAAAAGAGTCAGGCTGGAGAATGTAATCTAGATTCAGAGGACCAGGACGATGTGGCTATAGTGGTTACTGCAGCTAAGGCATATAACCTTGAAATAAATATGGACGAGGCAATGTGGGAAGTAAATCGATGGCTTGGAGCTAGCACCAGAAAAGAAGGAGGTGATAGTATTGGAAGGACATAGCTAGGTTTCATTTAGGGGGAACGATGGTAGTACCAAGGGGGGTACTAAAGTACTTGGGGATATGGCTAGGGGCAGGGTTGAATTTCAGAAGACACCTGAGCGAGGCTACTCAAAAACCAGAGAGAGGGTCACAGCATTCTGGGCCACCGGAGAGTAAAAGGAGACTACTATGGGAAGTGGTGAAGTCAATTCTACTGTATGGGGAACCGATTTGGGAGGAGATGGCTGGGGTCGACAAATATAGAAAGGAACTAGTCAGGGTTCAAAGAGGAATGTTGCTACGTGTGGTGTCAGTATACCGAACTATCTCGGAAGTACTGCAAGCGATTGCAGAAGTGCCACCCATAGATCTGCTGATTAAGGCAAGGGTGAACGAACACAGGAGGGTAAGAGAACCAAAAAAACAAATAGAGGTTGAGACGCTGCAAAACTGGAAAGATGGGGAGACGAGAAGTGAAAGGGGGGTGGATAAGAGTCCTGAATAGTTGTATAGAATGCAAGCATAGGAAAATGGAGTACTTTTCAACATAAGCTCTATCGGGACATGGGTCTTTCCGGTCGTATACAAAAAAAAATATGGAAAACGGTAGATGATGAGTGCATATATTGTGGGGAGAGGGATGATGCAGAGCACACTCTTTTTAGATGTGCACGATGGGGTTTTCAAAGAAAAAAGGCCGAGAGCAAAGTAGGATGGAAGTTGCAAAAGGAGAATTTTATTAGGACAATGGTGGAAATGGAGGAAAACTGGCACATAGTGCCCAAGTATGTAAGAGAAGTGATGGGGGAGAAGGAAAAAGAAGAGAGAGAACACCAAGAAGGGACAGAATGAGAACATGTGTAATACTTCCGTTTTTGATGGTATACCTCTAGGGGTGGTTCCAAAAGCGAAAAGTGGAAATGAGGGGACTGGGGTGGTTTTAGTAAGGTGCGATAGCTCCATTTTGTGGAGTTTCCGAGTAGGATTGGCACCCGGCTGGGGAGAATCCCACATTCCCGGGGAAAGGTATGACAAGTACCCGTTGCCTGTGAGCAGGTTTCCACCCTCCAAAATAATATATATTAAGAGGACCACAATAGAGTGGAATAGGCCGATTAGCCACCTCATCAAATCTAATCTAATCAGTAGCCTTTGGAATTTTGACAATTACTGTGTCAAAACGAAAAATCAAACTAGAAATTTTATCATTCTAATTTTGTTGTAGCACTAGTCACAAATCTCTGTTTACAAGAAACTGAAACTTTACAAAATTAAGAAATATTATTTGACTACCTAGAATTTCGAGTACTCCACATCTCAAAGATCAGGCTCTTCAAGTTATTGACGTAAATCCTGAAACGAGTACCAAAAAAATTGCTAAACAAGTAAATGTTAGTCACAAAACTGTTTGGAATGTTCTAAAATAAAATGTATTGTATCCTTATAATGTCCAACGTGTTATTATCCTTCTTTAGATTTGGAAGGAGTAGCTATCCTTATAAATTTATAAAGTAATTAAAACTTGTGGTACACTCTACTGCAACAATTTTTGCTAAAAACAGGAAGCACATAATCGTTGATCGACCCCGCAAATTAACCACAAAACGTCCCCATCCTTATACTCAACTTTATTACTCGCAACAACGATTTTTGGTTACAGCTATATTCTTGTCCCCCAATGGATGGCATTAAATAAAGCAGGGCCGGTTAATATAACATCTAGAAAAAAAATGTACCAATTGATAACAAACGCACTTAATCCATTGAAAAATAAAAATTTACCAACCAACCCAACACCCAGACCAAAAGGAAATCAAATTCGTTCTGATGATGGTAGCACCAAACAAACCAAACAACTCAAATGAAGAATTTACTGAACAAGGTACAAAAGGAACTCTCTACCAAGCTGTTTGAAACTGGGTAAGAGACATTTGAAGACAGTTACCGACCTGGTGACTGGAGACTGCACCCTGAAGAAACATCTGCACAAAATGGGCAAAGTTAGTGAACTTATGTGCAGAAAATGTGAACTTGATGATGAAACACCTACTCAATTACTCTGCTTCTGTGAGAACTTACAAGTACTTAGACGGAAGCACTTTGGAGAGGAATTAATACAACTATTACAACTACTGAAAATCCCTCTAGTCAAACTAGTGGCCTTCATAGAAGACACGAAGCTTCTGGAATGGAAGTAGATAACATGGGAAATGATACAAAGATTCAGTTCAAGTGCCTGGGCTGTTGAGCACGTCCCAAATATATGAATGGATGAAAAAAAAGTAGCACCAAACGCTTTCTTCTGGCATAGCCAGGATTCGCTCTGAAGCCGGTACATCAAAGAAAATACGTTTCGTTGATTTTTGATGTTTTCGGTGCTCAATAGCATTTGAGCTGAATGCGAATGAAGAGTGTTTAATTTAATTCTTTCTGGTTCGAGATTGCCTGAGTGCAGCCTAACTGACTGCTTGCTCTAATGTGGTTTTCTCTCACGCATTTCAAGATTGCGTATACCTTTGCCTGAAATACAGAGCAGTAAATTCCCTTAGCATGGCTATAGTTGTCACATGGTTTTTAAAAAGATACTCCCGCACCAGTGCTTTAGACCCATCAGTGCAGGTACCTGCTCCTGCCTTATGGTACTGAGTTCTCCAACACAACTCTTACGATATTCATGTGCCTTAATCTAGCGTTATAAATTCATCTTAGACCAGGCAAAGCCGTCTCTGTAATAAGTTAGGGCGCTCTTCGATTTTACCGAGATAGATTACTTCAGAAATCTAATCACTAGGAAATAGCAATATTTTGTTTACAAAAAGAATATGCTGCTCTATATATCATGTCTGTAGATGGAATGTAGTCAATTAAATACGGAAACAGACGATATACAAGAAATAAATTGTGTGCTATGAAGATATTAAGTATATATAGTTTGGAAAAAAAATTGGAATACATTCATTATTTCGGATTCTGTTTAATTTCCTTAAGTGGATAAAACGAAACTAAAACACGAATGTAATACAATGTTTTATCCACAATTACAGTCATTTAGAATCAGATTTCATCAAAAAGTGATTTGACATTTCGCTCTGACAGCAGCCGTAACGTCAAAAATTATTGAAATTATTTTAGAAACATGTTGGGAGGTTTTAAATGGCTGCTATTTAGTTTCGATGGTTTATTGTTGTCAAGTATGTGAAAAATGTAAGAAAGCGATTTTGTTCCTGAGATAATCCTTCAGGAAGCTGAAGAAGCAGAAGCGGGGCGTAAATGAGGAAGTTCTGTTATCGTATTTCTTAAATTTGAAGAAGAATGCAATTTTATCCATGTGGTCGATGCTGAGGGCCGTTCTAGAGATCCATATAAACATAGACATTGGAAAATATAGTAAGGTAAAGAAAGCTGCGGTATTGGAAAGAGCACAGGAGGAAGAATTTTTGATAAGGGCTTGCGATAGAAAATATTTATTGGCACCTTAAGCAAATTTCTGAATGAAAATATAGATTTCTGAAATATGGAACAATATTTTTGAATAATTTTTATTCACTGTATAGTACAAACTTTCAGCTTACCATTAATTATGTTGTTGTCAAGATATTCTTAAGACTCTAAAAACTAAGAAATAAATAGTTATTTGTGCATTTAGAGCGTAAAGTAACAGATTGCCGCTTGAGAAAGAAAAACACACATAATTTTTTCTACAGTCGCCCTAATTAAAACAGTTTTTTATATTATCTTGGGTTATAATAGGAGTGCTAGAATAATCGTCATTTTCGCTATTCATCATGATTAACCTTAAAAGATCTATTGACTAGGGATGTTAAAAAATAATCGATTTTTATAGTAATATTAATCGATTTTTAGTTAATCGATTTTATAAATTACTTGTTTAAATCGATTTTCGGAAACGGCTCGTATTATTTATTGACTATTTTTCAAAATTTTGACAATTATTGACCATTTTTGACAATTACTGACCATTTTGACTGTTTTTCAAATTAGTGACCATTTTTCAAAACCTTTTTCGACAGTTTTTGGCAATAATTGTCCATTTTTAACAGTTTTTAACAATAATTGACAATTTTTAATCATTTTTGATAGTTTTTGACCATTTTTGACAATGTTTCAAAATTTTAAACAATTTTTCCAAATTTTTGACCATTTTTGACCATATTTCAAAATTTTTGAAATTTGTTTCAAAGCATTAACAATCTTTGAAAATTATCAACTATTTTTCGAAATTTTGACAATTTTTAACAATAATTGTCCTTTTTTGACAATTATTGGCCATATTTGACAATTTTTCAAAATTATTGACCATTTTTGATAGTTTGTGACAATTATTGACTATTTTTCAAAATTTTAACAATTATTTACCAATTTTGACAATAATTGTCCATTTTTGACAGTTTTTAAAAATAATTGACAATATTTAACCATTTTTTATAGTTTTTGACAATTTTTCAAAATTTTTGAAACTTTTTCAAAATTATTGACCATTTTTGTTAGTTTTTGACAATTATCGACCATTTTTCAAAATTTTAACAATTTTTGACAATTATTGACCAATTTCGACAATAATTGTCCATTTTTGACAGTTTTCAAAAATTTTAGACCATTTTTCAAAATTATTGACCATTATTGATAATTATTAACAATTGTTGACAATTATGGACCATTTTTCCAAATTTTTGACCATTTTTGACAATTATTAACCATTTTTGACCATATTTCAAAAACTAACAATTTTTGACAATTATGGACCATTTTTCCAAATTTTTGACCAAATTTGACAATTATTGACTATTTTTGACCATATTTCAAAAACTAATAATTTTTGACAATTATCAACTATTTTTCAAAATTTTGACAATCTTTAACAATAATTGACAATTTTTCAAAATTTTTGATAATTCTAAAAAAAATTAACAATTTTTCAAAATCTTTGACCATTTTTGATAGTTTTTGAAAATTATCGACCATTTTTAAAAATTTTTAAATTTTTTGACAATTATTGACCAATTTCGACAATAATTGTCCATTTTTGACAGTGTGTGACCATTTTTGACAATATTTGAAAATTTTTGACCATTTTTTAAAAAAATTTAAAATTTTTGACAATTGACCATTTTTAAAACTTTTTTGGCAATTATCGGCCATTTTTGACAATTTTTGACCATTTTTGACAATTATTGGCCATTTTTGACAGTTTTTGACAAAAATTGTCCATTTTTAACAGTTTTTGATAAAAATTGTCCATTTTTAACAGCATGGCAACATTTTTTTCCAGCAAACTCTACATGTAAAATTTTCCACGTACAAGTTGTTTTTTTAAGCAGCGATATTGATAAGTGAGGGTGCAATTCTTACACTTTATAGCAAAGTTAATAATAGAAATATTATTTGCACATATAAAACATAAACCTTTATTAATTTTTTATTTTTTGGTAGAGAACTGTTTTCTTCCTGGCTAGAGATTTTCGGCATTTCTTCGAATATATTTTTGTTAAGATCCTCCGTTTCATCGTTGCTTTCAATGTTCATTGTTGATGTCAAATTTCTGATATGTGATGGTTGTTTTTTATTACCGAAGGGATATTTTCTGTCTGTGCCTTTTTCACAGCTTTTCCTTTTGTTGTCTTCGTAGCCCCTTTAAGTTCTCTTGTACGTTTTCTTTCATTTTTGATTCTTTCTTTTTCATCTTTTAGTTGGTTGTTTTGAATGATCTTCCTTGCTTTGTATGGTACTGTTATTAGAAATTAATATTGGCAAAGCTGTAATTTGTTCTTCTGTAAATCCAAGTTCTGCGTAAATCAACTCAGTTTCTGCTAAATCTATACCGTCAATTTTGACTTCATGATCATTTATTTCTTCGTCTGCATCATCGCTCTCATGATTATTTGATAATGTTTGGAAAATTTTAACCAACGACTCAAAATCTTCACTGCAATCATCCACAGCTTCAGTTTGAATTTTTTGAGTTATACTCAATCAACGATACTAGATACGAAATTAGTAGTAGAAAGGAGTAGCTTTAGCTTTTGACGGATATCAAATTAAAAAAGAATATCTTAGCAAATATTTGCATCCATTCGAAAAACTCTTCTTCTTTGTAAAAACACCTTTGTTATGTCCTGATTAAATTCTCGATCGAATCTCTTCGGCATTTTCAATAATTATTTTTCCAATATTATTCTCTCGACTACAAGAAGAATTCAGAAAATATCAAGTATTCCTATAAATTGCAGGGCAAAAGAACTGCTTGGATATTATCAGATAACTTACCCGTAGTATATATTCTAGTCACATATACATTCCAGAAGTAGCAAATAAGATGTAACCCAGTGTGTATGCTACATGCAGATCTCGGGATGATATTATCACGTTGGGTACACTCAAAAGTGGTGAAACTAAAAAGTTTAATTTCGAAAAATAATTTGCAATTATTCTAATTAATTGTTTCAACCCTTACTACGTGGAATCTTTATACAATTATCCAATAAAATCAATAAATAACAAGTTCCATAACAGAAATGTAACATACGAGCTCCGTCCAGCTTCATTATTAAATATCAGTTATTGGCGTGTATCGAAGGTCATTTAAGCTAATAGGGGTCAAATTTTATTTTGAAAAGAGTATTTTGAAAATTTATTACATAAAAAAAATAAAATACTTACATATATATTAGCCTATATATTTCTAGTTAAATGATTGGTGCCCCTTTTTGGAGCACTTATGATTCCTTTATTGAGGTAAATCACTCCGTTTTGTTCTATGATGAATTTTTCTATTATAGTTTGGTATATTGCCTTGTCTACGATTTCTCTCCATTTTTCCTGTCCTGGCAAAGTTTATTCCAGTCTCTAATTTTAAGTATTTTAATATCTTCGATTATTTTTTTATTCCTCCATTTTTCTTTCGGTCTTCCCCTTGGTCTTGTCCATGCAGGGATTTTTCCTATTAGTTCTTCTGGTTGTACCCCCACCATCGTAGTCTTTGTGCCTTAACTACATTTACGATATCCTCTTCTTCTAGAATATCTTCAGTCTCTTTACTTGCAACAATTAGAAAAAATTAGAACTAAAACTAATAAAAACGAAATTGGGATTTATTTAAACTCTGAATCACATCACTTTTATTTTCAATAACCGCTTCACTTCTTCTCGGCATAGTATTTACTAGAATCTTACACTCCTCTGGAATGAAATTATCCCAAATATTCAGCAGTATGTGCTTGAGTTCTGGCAGGATTGGAACTCAACCGCTTTTTCATTCCATGCCACAAAGTCTCGATTGGCGAAGGGTCTGGACTAAAGGAAACCCATTTTAGGAGCGGTATTTCAAGATCTGAAGGATTCCTACTCTCTTCCAAAGTAGGCAATAAAGAGTCCTCTGGGACGTCTATATATTTATCGGTATTAACAATATCGACGACAAAGTTTAATTTTCCAAATCCTCTAGCTTAGACCATTACTGAAGATGGAAATTTAACATTGCATTTAAGATAATCAGGATGGTACGTTTTATGTTTCTGGCTCCAATGAATCCTATTCCACCTCTTCATACCACAATTTCGATGGTCCATTTCAACCTGTCAATAACAGTTATTTTTAGCCTTTGCAAACGAATAAAAATAATGATCTTCTGCTACTTTAGTATAAACTCACTTTGTAGCTACCAAATACTAGTTTTCTGGCTTCTGTATGACATGTAGACCTGTATACACGTCTTCCGACTAGGGATGCGCGATACTATCCGATATTCCAGTGTATCGATACTTTTACTTCCGATACTCGATATTTTGTATCGATACTATGCTTTTCGATGCATTCCAAGTATCGATAAATTTGTAGTGTGTCGATACCTTGCGATACGGGATTTTTAATGGTAGCGACAAGTGGCGTTATCTATAGTGATGAGCGATATCGTGATTTTTTAATCACGCTGTGAAATGATATCGTGCTTTTTTTAACGAAACTAAAAATAAAAAACGAAAAATGTGCAGTTTTTTGCGTTTTTCGAGCTAATTTTGAGGTTATGTGGAAAAGTGACTGATGTAAAAGTTGTAGATTTTCTCAAGATCTACAACTTTTATAATCAACTTTTTTCCCTAGGATTCTAACTTTTGCCGGAAATCGCAATAATGTCTTTTTCCACTCCCCAAAAAAAGTGTTTTTTACCGAAAAAACGTTATAACTCGAAAAATGTCCAATATTTTAATTAGAAATTTTTTTTCATGGTTTGTGACTATCAAAGCTACCTTCTACTAAATTTTCATCAAAATCGAACATTTTTTAACGAAACCAAAAAAAAACGAAAAATGCACTTTTTTACGTTTTTCGAGCTAATTTTGAGGTTATGTGGAAAGGTCAGAAACGAAAAAGTTGTAGATTTTCTCAAGATCTACACCTTTTATAATCAACTTTTTATTCTAGGAACTCAACTTTGGACGGAAATCGCAATAATGACTTTTTCCACCCCCCAAAAAAGTGTTTTACCGAAAAAGCGTCACGACTAGGAAAATTTCCAATATTTCAATTTGAAATTTTTTTTCATGGTTTGTGACTATTAAAGCTACCTTCTACTAAATATTCATCAAAATCGAATATTTTTTAACGAAACCAAACATATAAAACGTAAAATGCAGTTTTTTGCGTTTTTCGAGCTAATTTTAAAGTTATGTGGAAAGGTCACTAATGAAAAAGTTGTAGATTTTTTCAAGATCTACAACTTTTATGATCAACTTTTTATTCTAGGAACTTTACTTTGGACGGAAATCGCAATAATGACTTTTTCCACCCCCCAAAAAAGTGTGTTTTACCGAAAAAACGTCATAACTAGGAAAATTTCCAATATTTCAATTTGAAATTTTTTTTCGTGGTTTGTGACTATCAAAGCTACCTTCTACTAAATTTTCATCACAATCGAACATTTTTTAACGAAACCAAAAAAAACGAAAAATGCAGTTTTTTGCGTTTTTCGAGCATATTTTGAGGTTATGTGGAAAAGTCACAGATGAAAAAGTTGTAGATTTTCTCAAGATCTACAACTTTTATGATCAACTTTTTATTCTAGGAACTTAGCTTTGGACGGAAATCGCAATAATGACTTTTTCCACCCCCCAAAAAAGTGTTTTACCGAAAAAACGTCAAAATTCGAAAAATTTCCAATATTTCTATTTAACATTTTTTTCACTGTTTGTGACTGTCAAAGCTACCATCTACCAAATTTTCATCGAAATCGAACAATTTTTGACGAAACTAAAAATAAAAAACGAAAAATGCAGTTTTTTGCGTTTTTCAAACTAATTTTGAGGTTATGTGAAAAGTCACTGATGAAAAAGTTGTAGATTTTTCCAAGATCTACAACTATTATATTCAACTTTTTTTTCTAGGACTTCAACTTTGGCCGAAAATCGCAATAATGTCTTTTTCCACCCCCCAAAAAAGTGTTTTTTACCGGAAAAACGTCATAACTCGAAAAAATTCCCAATATTTTAATTTGGAATTTTTTTCCATAGTTTTTGACTATAAAAACTACCATCTACCAAATTTTAATTGATATCGAACAATTTTTGACGAAACTAAAAATAAAAAACGAAAAATACAGTTTTTGGCGTTTTTCGAGCAAATTTTGAAGTTATGTGGAAAAGTCACTAATGAAAAAGTTGTAGATTTTCTTAAGATCTACAACTTTTATGATCAACTTTTCATTCTAGGAACTCAACTTTGGACGAAAATCGCAATAATGTCTTTTTCCACTCCCCCAAATAAGTGTTTTTTACCGAAAAAACGTTATAACTCGAAAAATTCCCAATATTTTGATTTGAAATTTTTTTCCATAGTTTGTGACTATCGAAGTTACCTTTTACCGAATTTTTATAATGTCTTTTTCCACCCCCCAAAAAAAAAGTGTTTTTCACCGAAACAACGTCAAAATTAGCAAAATCTCGGATCGTTAACGTATCGATACTTCGAGTATCGATAAATTAATATTCGATATTCTACTGTATCGATACTTTACGTTCCGATCCGTATCGATACCTAATATCGATACTTTCAAGTGTATCGCGCAACCCTACTTCCAACAGCTCACTTTCCGTAGTTGGTGGAGTTGGTGAAAAACAGTTGATAAAAATAACTGGTCACTGGTTCATTTAAACCATACTCACAACTCGATGACGAACATAATGAAAGATAATAAAGAAAATGAAAGGAGAAGAGCAAAAAACTTATCATGTTCATGTCCAATAGCGTCTGTAGAAAACTGCACTTTATTTATCATTTTGCAAATGACTTTACTTTTGACGAATCCATAAAAAATATAATTTTCCCTTTGTTAAGTTACAGAACAATGTTTTTAAGTGTAAGAGAAGATTTCCTAATGATAGGTTCACATATATTATACTTACCATACAGCAGTTTTTAGCAGCGGCATTTTGTATACATTCTTCTCGACTCTGATTTATGTTAGATTGATAATGGATCGGCATCGACAGTTAACACCCGCCGCCGACCACTACCGAACCCAGCTATAATGTAAATTACAATAGTCGGCGTTGTAAATATGCTGTTTCTCTTTTCTCGACCAAATTTCTGCAATCTTCAGATACTCTTTGTTCATATATAAATATTTCCCACGATTCCAATCACTGTATAAATCTCATAAGCATAATTAATAGTACGTTCTGTAAATCCCCCATAGTAAATTAATTAATAGAGATGTGTAACTGTTTTAGTAAAATCACAGCGCCAAATCACGACGATACATAAAGTACTGTTACGCGAGCTACTGCATTAATATGCTCACTTAGTGCCCCCAGTGAAATCCCCATATGAGACGACTATGGCTCCTCCGCCCAATTTTCGAGAAACATCGAGAATACCCACCGCATCCAGTGCGTCCGCCAGAACGTCGAGCGAATTCTAGAAATACGACGCGTGAGTATAAATAGGCGACGAGCATCGCTGCAGGCAATTAGTCAATCAGTCAGTGTTGATACCGAAGGAAAGTAATCGCGCCTCGATAAAGTGTTTATTAAGTGACTCTCATATAAATTATAATTAGTGTGTTTAGTGTATGACATAAATTATTAAATAAGGACTGAATTACATATAAATCTGTAAATATAAATTAATTGTAAATATAAATTAGAATAAACGTTACAGTACTAATTAATTTGGAGAGCATCTTCTAGTTGCGATGCATTTGATGTGCTCTATTTCCTGCATAGACACTGGACTTTCTTTGGTCTTTTTTGGCACCCATCAATTCTGAAGAACTTCGTGTTGTGATGCCTTTTGGCATAAAATAAAATAAGAAATAAACTCCCTTGAAACTATTTTCAATCATTGAACGTTAAAGAATGCATAAATAAAACCCAGGAGGCCGACAGGTATCGAGAGTCAAGTTCATCACGTATGTTTACTATAATTAATTGTATAACATTCAATAGTAAAGGTAAACATAAACTTGACCAACAATCTAATTCAGTTAGTGCATGAAGAAGTAGTTTTATTAAAGTCAGACCTGGAAGATCACCAATTAAAGAGGCCTTTCCCTAACAACATCACAGTGTCTTAAACGTGTCATGTCTAACATGGCAGTTGTTTGAAATTTCGACCAACTAATTTACTAGAAATAAGTGTTATATATTTTCTAATGACAGACCATTTTCTTTTTTTTTGTATTGAAAACATGGATTGTGTGTATATTGCGTTTTAAATTGACACGATAAGTGTATCCGGGGCGGAGCTCCGCCATGTTATAGTAAAAGATAAACCATCAGTTCTACCTTTATCACCAGGTATTCATAAGGGATGTGTTAATGGCTGTAATGTATACATTAATAAAATTTATGAAGTTACAGAATTAATTCATTGAACTACTGAGTAAATTTGGTTTAATTTTTTTATTGTTTATTTCTTTTTTGATCTATTTTAAAGCAAAGAAATATTGGAAAATGTGGAAAAGAGAAAGGGATGTCTTGAGTTGTGACAAAATTGATGAATTTGAAATATATAGTTTTAAAGTTACCGCTATTATTATTGATAGATTTCTGCTAAACTATTTCTTTTAATATATCATGACAACTACAGATGGCACCACATTTGAACAACCAAATTTTTGGTGTAACATCTATCCGCTCGGTTCTCTGCAATTTGTTGCAATTATTTCGTGAAATGGGACGGAAGTGTGTAACAGGAAGCCAGTGAAGCGCGCGCTATTTGTTCTGACCAATGAGCGCGAGCGGTGGTAAATTTCGCCGATAGATGGTAGCAACGAATTCACCGAAAGGACGGTATTGTCAGCCAACAGTGCATGCATCATATGTGCACTTAAACTACAGTGTTTTGTATTAAGTTTGTTGTTATATGAACTAATTTATATGCGTAAACTATTTTAATAATTTTATTTATTGTTGTTAATAGGGTGAGATGTCAGATGTCACCCATCATATGCGATAATGTAAGGCTAGCTCGCTTTCTTTAGAGAGGACAGACTTTTGGTTGTGTTTGGTCTGTGATTTTTCAACTGTCACTGTCATTTCTTGTCATATTATGAGTATTGGTTCAACTATAGTCCACTTTGTTAGATGTGTATGGAATTTTCGGTTTGATTTGTACTTTTTAACTTCCCGCTAAGAAAATCAATGATTCTTCCTAATGATTGTCGAAAAATCGGGAAGTTATTGTTTTTACCCCGTTTTAAAAAAATCTAGTTTTCAACAAATCTCGACGATTTGAAGCCCTAAGAAGCTTTCCTGACTATTTGTCCGTACGTCTGTCTGTCTGTGTGTCTGTGTGTCTGTGTGTCTGTGTGTCTGTTTGTCTGTGTGTGTGTCTGTTTGTCGTGTGTCTGTTTGTCGTGTGTCTGTGTGTGTCTGTGTGTGTCTGTGTGTGTGTGGGTGTGTGTGTGTGTGTCTGTGTGTGTCTGTGTGTGTGTGTGTGTGTGTGTGTCTGTGTGTGTCTGTGTGTGTCTGTGTGTGTCTGTGTGTGTCTGTGTGTGTCTGTGTGTGTCTGTGTGTGTCTGTGTCTGTGTGTGTCTGTGTGTGTCTGTGTGTGTCTGTGTGTGTCTTTGTGTGTCTGTGTGTGTCTGTGTGTGTCTGTGTGTGTGTGTGTGTGTCTGTGTGTGTCTGTGTGTGTCTGTGTGTGTCTGTGTGTGTCTGTGTGTGTCTGTGTGTGTCTGTGTGTGTCTGTGTGTATCTGTGTGTGTCTGTGTGTGTCTGTGTGTGTCTGTGTGTATCTGTGTGTGTCTGTGTGTGTCTGTGTGTGTCTGTGTGTGTGTGTGTGTGTGTGTCTGTGTGTGTGTGTGTGTGTGTGTAAACCTCTTATAACTTCTGAACGGCTCGACCGATTTGATCGCAGTTGGTGTCATTCAGAAGGGCTCCGCCAAACTTAGATTTCCTGTAAGTTGAACCAATTCGGACCGGTAGTAGTAGTAGTTTTTTTCATTTTTTCAAAATATCTCCGAATTGGCTAAACCCATCGACCTCAAAAACTAATCAGCTCTTAACCTTGAAAACCCGCATCGATCGCCACCAAGTGCATCAGAATCGGTTGATGCGTTCGTGAGATATCGTTGTCGATAAAAAGTGTTTTTTTGTAATAACTCTAAAATGTTTCATCAGATCAATTTTTTTGTTCTAAATTTTTTATAGAGCTCAAAAAACTACATCGATCGCCGCCAACCGCGTGAAAATCGGTTAATTCATTCAAAAGTTATAGCAGTTTGAGCTCGGAGAGCTCAAAACACCACAAAAATTAAATTTTTGAGCTCGAAGAGCTCGAAAACATCGCAACTAGCGACAAACTCGGATGCGTTTGAAAATTGAATTTAGCGGGAAGTTGCAGGGATGGTCTTTAGGGTCAACCGATTTCCAGATTTTTTTTCTAAATTCGCCTAACTATGATTAATGGCCGATGGAAAAAAATTTTACAGATTAAAAACAAAGAAAATGAAACGCCAGCGAACGGTAATCCTATAGTTGATATCTCCTTGAAAAGTTCGTTAAGAAAAAAGTGGAGAAAAGAGTTCGGGAAGTTATCTGCAATCTAAAATCGGAATAAAGTAGCGACATTGATTAAAAGCCTATTTAAAACTCAATCTTTAATTCAATCGCATTAACACGGAGGCATCGCATCGAAGACAACTTTTTTAATCAGTTTATTCCGGAGATTACTTCCTTTGATAAGAATTGATGTTAATGGAATTACTATCGATGTTTTAATTTTGGAAGTTTTCACCGCCGACTTCTTCTATTTCTTTTAATTAAAAAGTTTCACCAGCATTTGAAGTCATGCAAATTAGTCAATATTGTTGGCTAGCTAGAACTGATTCGAATAAGGTCAGCTTGTGCTGACAAAAATAGATTACATATTATTTACTTACATTAAAATATAATGACACACGCTCCTGCTATTATGAGTAAAATCTTCTATTTAAGTACAAACCAAATAAGAAAACAATATATAGGTTGTCCCATCTCCCATGGAGGTTTAACAAACACATCCGAGAAGCGTGCGATAAAGCCAGCTAGCCCAGAACTGGGAAGAGGCGGATGCTACTTGGAGTGAGTAGCTCCATCCTTCTGTATGGAGCACCAGTATTGGAGGAAACGCTCAGGTTCAGAGCGGAAAGAGGGAGGTTGTCCAAGATTCAGCGGAAAATGACCTTAAGGGTGTGTTGTGCCTACAAAAAGCCACTGAGAGGCAAATTACACTGGAAATGTGGCAGGACCTATGATGGAACAAGGAGGAAAGAGTGGCGATATGGACCAAAATAGTAAATTAGGGATCAACTGTAAGTTTAAACATACCAATTACATCCTAACTCAATTATTGAGCGGACCAGGGGGCGTTTGGGAGATTCACCCACAAAATTAAGAAGTCACCTAAAGACACGTGCAAGTACGACGATAGCGTAGACGATGCTGAACACACAGTATATTACTGCAAATGTTTCGAGAAGAAAATGGAGAAATTGGTGGACAACTCGGGAGAGGTATTAACGCCAGAAAATATCATCGGGTTCATGATTAGAAATGAGGTTTGCTTTAGGAAACCATCTAGTACAATCACTGATATCATTAGAAACTAAGGAGAAGGAAAAGGGGGAGTATCAGGCAATACATAGATAGGTTCTATACCTAAGAAATGCCAACGGGGAGAAACGACCCTTTATCCTTGATGATGTGCCTCCACAGCGGTTCCGGGAATCTAGGAGAAGAGGTGGTTTAGGGTTTAACTGGTAGGCGGCTGAATGGTGACAGCGGAAGCTGTGGAGAAGACCTCGACCGTTTCCGCAACTAAGGATACCTTCCCTAGGTCTTCTGAAGATTCCCCTCACCAAAAAAAAATGTCCCAGTTTAAAATATATCGATGACGTAATTTTTTAAGGGTGGTAATGCTAAAAATCAACATTTATATATTTTTCAACCTAAATTATCTATAATTTTATCCCAGATGCGCTACTGAACACAATACGGGACAACCGTAGCGACTATATTTTCCGACTGGCTGAAACTTAATTTTCTTGCGTTGTCGCAACTGTTTCGACCTTTCGTCCATCATCATTCGCATGGAAGATGTAGGGATTTAAGCCGCACGCACTTTAAAATTGGATCTTACACGGTATTCGACTACGGATCTTAATTTTGATATACGCGTTTTTATGACAAGAAGAAATTTTGTTTTATCACCGCTATAACTTTATTTAAGTATGTTTTAGAGGGAAGATTCGATTTTTGCTTGAAAACAGTTAAATTGTGTAGTATTTTCTTCATAAAATATATAATCCCTGTCTTCAAATTTTCAACCGTAATAAACTGCTCCACAAAAATTGAAGAAGTAAGTAAATAAATATTTATCATTTTGTTTTTTATTGTAGCTGTTTATCCATAAAACTGATAACAAATTGAATGAAAAGTTTTTATTATTAAAAATATTCGGTAACTAGCACTGCGCCCTCTTTTTATTTTTCGTCGAACTCGCTATATACCGCAGCTGATACCACTGAAATAATTTGCTTAGTAAAGAAACCCAACAACAGATGGCAACCATTTTAATTCAATTTCATAAATTAGAATGGTCGCGAGAAGGGCACCATCTCTGTTGGAAATGTAAAAGTTTGCCAATAACCAACTAGAACAGATTACAGTGACCTGTGTCGCTGTGGAGTAGATTTTACAAAGTTTTCATAGATGGTACCATCGTCGTTTTTTGTGGGTATACCATTCAATATTTTTTGGTTGTTTAATATATATTTTCAATTATCTGTAGATACTGTTATTATGTATAATGAATATATCGTTTTGTATTGTTATTAAATTTAACTTATTATTAATTGAATTAAATAATCTTTTAAAGTTTAAAAAATGTATATTCCTGTAACACTTACCCAAAATCTTTACGGCAATTTATTAATTGTTGTACAGATGGCGGTACGGTATATGAACAGTATTTACACCATTTATAGTCCAATAATAATAATAAATGTTAAATAAAAACTACAATTATTACACAAGATTTGTTTTATTATATAAGAGTTAGAACAAACTAAACTATTAATTATTACAAGAGTTTACAGCTACCTACAAGAGTTATTTTTTAAATATTTTGCAAATTTTAAATTATTTACGATTGTCTCTGAATATTGATTTTCTGTTTCATGTTTGATCATTCATTGATTTAACAAAAGTGAATTTTGATTTTTTTCTGGTTTTGATAACTTTTATCCAAGTTCGAGAAGCTGAGGAGCTATAACAGAAAGAAATATTGAAAACATCGACAAAAGGACGGCTCTGGATATGTTTCTGCCAACTTATTTATTGCATATTTATTTGTATCACAATTTCATATTTTTGAAATAAAACGTGAGACATTTCTAAAATTCGGTAGGGTTATACAAAATTTCAATTGAAAAAAAATGAATAACGCTGGTTTTTTTAAATTAAATTCACATAATTCATTTTAAGATGAAAACCTCACTCTATAAATACATATTAAAAAATCCAGAAACACGAACAAAGAATGGTGAATAATGCCTAATCCTAATACCTTAAAGATACGTATATGTGTTGACAGCTGACATTAGTTTTTCGTCAACTGTAAGATGTAAAATACCCCAAATTAAAAAGACCTGCAAACCGTTAACGGGGAACTTGAACACTCACTAAATAAACCGTTGGACAAACAATAAATATATGGGCGAGTAGGGAAAATTAAAAAAAATTAATATCGATTTTAACGCCCCCCAACGTACACCCTCGGTCCACATAGCTTTCTCCGAAACGGTATGACATAAAAAATTGAGACCCCCAAACGAAATGCATACAGGATTTTGGGCTTCCAAAAAAAAATCGTCCGAGTCTATAGAATCCAAAAAAAAGGGGGGGTCAACCTGAAAAAATATACAAATATAGTCAAAAATAAGTCCCGAAATAATTTTTAATATGCTCAGTAAGGGGAGGTATCAGACTCTCTTTGACCCACCAAGATATCAACTCAGAACGAAAATATTCGGGGAATCTTCCTCTTTTGGGGTCTCCATAATACAAATTTTTTTTTGACAATTGACCCTTCCCCAAAATAGTATAACCCCGAATTTTTGGCACCCCCCTACCGCGCCCCTCCCTTTAAAGATCGGTACAAGCTTTTGATTATTTGAGCTATCGAAAAAAACAGAAACCATTCGATTCGTGAAAATCTTCCGATTCTATAGAACCGAAAAAAGGGGGGGTCAACCTGGAAAAACATACAAGTATAGACAAAAATACTTAAGTGAGACCCGAAAATTTTTTTGACGGAGTTTTTTTTAATATGCCCAGGTAAGGAGGGGTATCGGACTCTCTTTGTCACTGAATCTACCCCCTCCCCTCTATCAAAATTTTTTTGGGGTACACGACCCGCCAAGATTCAGGGAATCTTCCTGATTTGGGGTGCCCATAATGTATGTTTGGTTGCCTATACTAAAATAGATTAACAATCAATGTTGTGTACATTGACTTAATAAACAGTCGACGGAAACAGATATCAGCTTCAACCTTAGTTCTAATCCACTGAATATTCCTTATATTTAGTGCATACGTAAGAAAATAGTATTTCACAATAATTACAATATTGCAACGTTGCATTTTTATTGAAAAATATGGTCAACTATTTGGCCACAACAAACGGGTTAAAGCTAGGACACAGCACTTTTTAAAATTTCCAGCAAATCATACTAAGACACTGAAGTTGGGTCAAGATACAACCAATCGAATACACAGTTATAAGGGTAGTGATGAGCGATACCGGAATTTTTAAATCACGTTAACTGCTACCAGAAAATTAAATTAAATTCTTCTATGTGGAATGATTCGAAAGTGGACGGAATAAGAATTAGTAGGGATAAGACGAGCAATTCGTTTTTTTTTTGTACATTGACCCAACAATGCAATATCTATATGATGAAATACGTACTAAATATCTAACCTCACATTTAAACAAGGGTTATACTACCGATCTCTAGTCTTACTCGTTTCTATAACACTACAATCACTGTCTTCGTTGTCTTCTTCTATAATGTCTTCTAACCTCCTCTCTTCTATCACCACTACTACATCTTTTCTAAAACAAGAGCTATTCTAAATAATTCTAGCTTCTAAGTTATATAACTACATTTAAAGAAACATTGAATCTAAACTAAAAGGTCCTAATACAGATTGTTTTACCAGCAGGGTCATTTTTTTAAAAATATCTACAACAATTACTTTTTCCTTTCGCTGTCTTTTTTTTGGTCGAGATGGGAAACTCATGTTCGAATGGATCCTATCTAACACTCTGCACGCAAAGTATTAGAACAACGTTGCACCCGATCTAAGGATGACCGCCATACTCCTCCCACCTTCTCTCCATTTCCTCCTCCATCCATTCCTGTACTTCCTCTCTGGTCGCACCCCTTCAGCATTTGATCTTGGCTCTAGCTAATACGTCCAATGGGTACGACCTCGACTTCACCGCTGCTGACAGTCCACCCACTGTCCTGTACCCCTGCACCACCCTCAGGAGTATCCCTTTCCCCATCCTTTTACTGTCTTGGGCAATGACATTTTGATATTTTGTAAGCACAATCTACTAAAACCAATTACACAAAAGCAAATATTGATCTAAAAATCAACTATAGTCTGGACGGTCCCAAGAAAAACCGCATGTAAACAAAGACCACGCGTGATCCATTCGGCTGCATATTGGACAACTCGCATTGAAATGTTAGTAGTAGGGGAACAGAATACGCCCCTGTTCAACCTTAACCACTTATGC
The DNA here is from genome assembly GCA_947563755.1 of Lochmaea crataegi. Lineage (NCBI taxonomy): Eukaryota > Metazoa > Arthropoda > Insecta > Coleoptera > Chrysomelidae > Lochmaea > Lochmaea crataegi. Next base: position 4,214,203 of record OX387433.1, on the reverse strand, counting down.
ACGTGATTTCATTTACGTGTGGTTTTTCTTGAGCACGAACGGACTGTAGAGTTCTAAATGCTTACCAACATGATATCTCATGCAAACCACGGTTCTAAATCGTCCGCATACGGTCGACTGCATGCACAAAGTTTAGTTCGAAAGTTTAAGTGCGAAATTATTGAAGGAAGACAGGACCGGACCGAGCCAAAATAAAAAAATTTTTATCCAATGTTCAATTAGAGTTAAAACTGATATTTGGATCAATTAAAAAATGTCCATGACTGAATTTAATTATTCAAGACATAATTTTTTTCAAACAAATAAAATTTGGCATAATTTTTAATTTTTTTCAATATTTTCGATATAAATAGAACTAATTTATCATTAAGCAATGCCTGAGTCCTATCCTGTCTACAGTTCTTTAAACATATGAAACTTTCAATAATTTTTAGTATTATTTTTCCATACTTTTTAGTATTTTTCCAATAATTTTTAGTTTTTTTCCAATATTTTTATAATTTTTCCAATTTTTTTATAATTTTTCCAATCTTTTAATAATTTCTCCAATTTTTCCAATATTTTTCAGTATTTTTTCAATATTACCAATAGTATTTTCAGTTTTTCCAGTATTTCTCTGTAGGTACCTTTCAGTATGCTTCACTGTTTTTTCAGCACGTAATAGTGTTTTTCAGAATTTCTTTGTATTGTCTGTATATTTAAGTGGTTCTCAATAATGTTTAATACTCCTTATTATTTTTTAGGAATTCTGAATATATTTCAGTATTTTCAGTATTTTTCCAATAATTTTTAGTTTTTTTCCAATATTTTTATAATTTTTTATAATTTTTCCAATATTTTTCAGTATTTTTTCAATATTTTCAATAGTATTTTCAGTATTTCCAGTATTTCTCTGTACCTTTCAGTATGCTTCACTGTTTTTTCAGCACGTTCTAGTGTTTTTCAGGATTTCTTTGTATTTTCCGTATATTTAAGTGGTTCTCTATAATGTTTAATACTCCTTAGTATTTTTCAGTATTTTTTAGGAATTCTGAATATATTTCAGTATTTTTCCAATAATTTTTGGTTTTTCCAATATTTTTATAATTTTTCCAATTTTTTATAATTTTTCCAATATTTTTCAGTATTTTTTCAATATTATCAATAGTATTTTCAGTGTTTCTAGTATTTCTCAGTACCTTTCAGTATGCTTCACTGTGTTTTCAGCACGTTCTAGTGTTTTTCAGGATTTATTTGTATTTTCTCTATATTTAAGTGGTTCTCTATAATGTTTAATACTCCTTAGTATTCTTCAGTATTTTTTAGGAATTCTGAATATATTTCAGTATTTTTCCAATAATTTTTAGTTTTTTCCAGTATTTTTATAATTTTTCCAATATTTTTCAGTATTTTTTCAATATTATCAATAGTATTTCCAGTGTTTCTAGTATTTCTCAGTACCTTTCAGTATGCTTCACTGTTTTTTCAGCACGTTCTAGTGTTTTTCATGATTTCTTTGTATTTTCTGTATATTTAAGTGGTTCTCTATAATGTTTAATACTCCTTAGTATTTTTCAGTATTTTTTAGGAATTCTGAATATATTTCAGTATTTTTAGTATTTTTCCAATAATTTTTAGTTTTTTCCAATATTTTTATAATTTTTCCAATATTTTTATAATTTTTCCAATTTTTTATAATTTTTCCAATATTTTTCAGTATTTTTTCAATATTATCAATAGTATTTTCAGTGTTTCTAGTATTTCTCAGTACCTTTCAGTATGCTTCACTGTTTTTTCAGCACGTTCTAGTGTTTTTCAGGATTTCTTTGTATTTTCCGTATATTTAAGTGGTTCTCTATAATGTTTAATACTCCTCAGTATTTTTCAGTATTTTTTAGGAATTCTGAATATATTTCAGTATTTTTCCAATAATTTTTGGTTTTTCCAATATTTTTATAATTTTTCCAATTTTTTATAATTTTTCCAATATTTTTCAGTATTTTTTCAATATTATCAATAGTATTTTCAGTGTTTCTAGTATTTCTCAGTACCTTTCAGTATGCTTCACTGTGTTTTCAGCACGTTCTAGTGTTTTTCAGGATTTATTTGTATTTTCTGTATATTTAAGTGGTTCTCTATAATGTTTAATACTCCTTAGTATTTTTCAGTATTATTTAGGAATTCTGAATATATTTCAGTATTTTTAGTATTTTTCCAATAATTTTTAGTTTCTTCCAGTATTTTTATAATTTTTCCAATATTTTTCAGTATTTTTTTAATATTATCAATAGTATTTCCAGTTTTTCTAGTATTTCTCAGTACCTTTCAGTATGCTTCACTGTTTTTTCAGCACGTTCTAGTGTTTTTCAGGATTTCTTTGTATTTTCCGTATATTTAAGTGGTTCTCTATAATGTTTAATACTCCTTAGTATTTTTTAGGAATTCTGAATATATTTCAGTATTTTTAGTATTTTTCCGATAATTTTTAGTTTTTTCCAGTATTTTTAGTATTTTTCCAATAATTTTTAGTTTTTTCCAGTATTTTTATAATTTTTCCAACATTTTTCAGTAGTTTTTCAATATTATCAATATTATTTTCAGTGTTTCTAGTATTTCTCATTACCTTTCAGAATGCTTCACTGTTTTTTCAGCATGTTCTAGTGTTTTTCAGGATTTCTTTGTATTTTCTGTATATTTAAGTGGTTCTCAATAATGTTTAATATTCCTTAGTATTTTTCAGTATTTCTTAGGAATTCTGAGTACTTTTCAGTATTTTTAGTATTTTTTTAATATTTTTTCGTACTTTTATTGTTTTTCCAGTATTTTTCAGGATTTTTCGTATTTTTTGAACATTTTTTAGTATTTCTGAGGATGAAACTTTGTTATAATGAAACTCAAATAAATTATAATGAATAAGGTGAAGAGATTTTAATTTCAATTTTTCATTTGAATAAAAAACGTTGGAAAATTTTGGATAATGCTAGTGTCCTTAGTTCTTCATTTCCTCCTTCCTACATACTTTTTTCGAATTAAATATATTACAGATAAAACATTTTCATTATTTGCCCCTGATTAAATCCAAATTCCAAATAATCTAACCCCTATTAATGATTTAAATGCATAAAATTCCCCTCCAAAGACCCCCAGTTTCATATATTTAAGAAAAAATCTTATTTAATTTAATATTTTTTTAATAGTTCTCTTACCGCCTCATAGGTGATGGCGGCACAGGGTTTTTTACTGTTTCTAAAAGATCTAAGACTTCTGAAGTTGACGTACTTTGAATAATACTAGCGCCTCTCAGTTCTCTCAACTCTACACCACGAAAGAGATCGCATCTACAAATAAAATGCTCAAGATAAATTAACACCTTCAGGTATTCAAAGTATCTACTTTACCTCACTAGTTCATCCAATGGCGGTGTCCTGGAGTTTTGGAAAATATATTCGAGAGTTTCAGCAACCTTTGGTGCTCTTTCCAATTCAAGTTGTAGATGAGCAGGTGTAGGAGGTCCTGGAAGCTCGTATCCAGCAGTCATTTCAAAAAGAAGGTAACCGAAAGATAATGTTTCTGGAGCAGAAGGTGCTTTTGGTAGCAATCCTAGTAGAGGATTTTCTAACCCAGCTAATCTAGCTACTCCGTTTTGGATTATAACGTTACCTAAAAACAATTTTGTTGGTGTAGTGAAGCTATAAGGACTATTATCGAGTAAGGACTTTGTGTTAAACTTTCAAATGGGTTCATCAAAGGGGGAATAATTACACGTTGATTTTCTTACCTGAATGCAGATGGTATAAGGGAGGAAAGTAGCGATTCTTTAAAAATAATAAACCTTCCAAAATTTGACGACCTAAACATTGGACCTGGAAAAAAAATTTAAATTAATGTTAAACGTAGGTACTGATGGGCCAAAAAGAATGGAATGGAATAGAACTGGATTGTAGTACAGCTTTGGAAAAAAGTTTTATAACAAAAGTGTCCTCGAGAAAAGTCTAGGACCTTCAACACAGTTACTTTGTTGAGTACCAGCAGCTTAATTGGGACAGCGTTGGGATACCACAGGCTTGAGCAAGTAGAGGTGGAGGTGCTGAGGAAGGTGGTGGCGTGGGTGAGAGGTGACGGAGGTAACAATTTATACAGATAGGGAAAAGGAGAGCAGGAATGGAGCGATAATCCTGAAGGATATCGGGGATATAGATCAGGAGGGAATTGAGAGGATTAAGAAGGGGTTGGGGGAGATGAAAGGGGAGTGGGTAGATAGACTCAGAGTCTCAAGGAATAGGAAGGTGGTTTTAGTGGCAAAGAAGGGGGTTGTGGTGAGAGAAATTCTGGGGGAGGTGGAAAGGGTGACAGGAGCTAGGGTGGTAGAAGCGGGGAGGGGAACAAAAACCATAAAAATGGTAGGGATAGAACCGTGGATGGAAGATGAAAAGGTGAGTGGGAAAATAGAGAATTTGATTGGGAAAGGGACAACGGTGATTAAAGTGGCAAGGGAGAGGAATGGGATGAAAATGGCGGTGGTGAAGGCGGAATGGGAAAAAGCGGTAGCCTTATTGGGAAAAAAGGAGATTAGATTGGGGTGGAACAGGTTAAGTATTATGGAGGGTAGAGAGGATGGCAGATGCTTTGGATGTGGGATAAGGGGGCATAAAATAGCAGGGTGTAAGGTGAAGGGAGTCAAGGAGAGGAGTAAGTGCTGGCTATGCAAGAGCGAGGATCACAAGTGATTTTTAGGAGGGAAGTGGATGTGGTGTGGATCTGAGGTAAATGCTAGATATGTGGGAAAGCAGGGATGGATTACGGATGATACAGGAGAGGCAGTTCCAGATTGATTTAGACAAGCAGCCTGGCTAATTAGACACTTAAAATCTTTGGTCATCCTGATGGATCGAGTTGCTCCAGCCCTTTGCATTTCAAGATGCTCCGTTAGATCGCCAGGTTTCAAAGATTTAGCGTGAGTTAGCCTGTAGGAATTTTCCAGAGCGATCCTTCGTAGATGTAGTGAAGGAAGTAAACACTGAAGTTAAATTACAATATATAACATTGAGGAGCTATTGATATAAAAAATGTATTATTCTATACGGTATAAGAAACTGAATTGATAGAGTTTGAAGACTATTCAATTTTCTAAAGACGTTTGAGTCATGAGAACAGCTCTATTCTGACAAAGTATTTAATAAACAAAGGAAGTAGGTCGTTTGCATCTATCTTGAGATTTTAACGGCTTTTCTGGTCAATAAACCAATTAACCTCTTTCAAGTAGGAACTTCTCAAAGCGTTGTAGAGGTATTCGAGATTTTGTCTTTACGGTGTCGTTTTGTGTTAGAAAAATATGCTTAGGTTGGCTTTTATTAAAATGGTGATAAAAAATGTTAATTATACGTAATTGGATATGGAAGTCAAGTATTAAATTTAAAAAAAGATTCCAGATTAATTTCTAAATTACTCAATCACTTACGGTCCTTAAGGAAAGTCCTTCACCTTTGGACGTGTACTTTTTCTCGTAATCCTCATGCCACACAGATCCGTAAATTAAATCTTTTAGACTTCCCGTGGGATTTAAAGGAGTTATAACGGCAGCACCCGCATCCCAAAACTCTATATCTAATATAGGATGAATGTAGGGATGCTGCAATCCTCTAAATAAAGCTAGGAGAGTGTCTCTAGTCGCTTGGGACGGACTTATCGGGCAACTCGACGAAAGAGGTAGTAAAGCTAACAGTCTTTCTGCTCCTAAAATGTTATCTTGGACGATGAACCTATAAAAAGAAATTAAATTACATTATTATAGTAGTCTAGAAACGTTGTAGTGAATTCGTACAGATCATTACTCAAAATTGTTTTCATTTGTATAAATTTGGGACATACTTTATCAAGTATTCCCGTTTGAATTAGTTTAATGAGGTTTGCTAGGGAAAATTGCGTGATATCAATTTACTGGGAAATTGAGTATTTCCTAACACGCTAGGAAAGTTAAAAATAACAGCTCTAATTAAAAATTTAGTAAACATGAGCTTATGCTTTTGTTTGGACAAAAGTCCAGTGAAATTTCAATAATATCTCCTACTTACCAATGTTTATCGGCTCTAGAACCGATTATGTCTAATTGAGTTTTTAAATCGTATCTTTCGTTGTTTTCAAGATTATTTCTACAGGTAATGAACGCTCCGTTACGGATTTGTCTTTCTCCTCGAAACTTCTCAACTCCTCCATCGGTCTTTAGAGCACTGTATTCGTGTTTTTGGACGCTACCTTGTTGTCTAAAACAAAAATCACATTGTTAAATTAACTCGCTGCTACTGTTGTCTACATGTTATGAACGCCTGATGCTCTTGTACTTCTACTTAGTTCCTGAGGAAAGTATCAGAGACTAGTAGTTCCTTTAGTCCTATTTCCTGGAGGAGTTTTGGGATATCTCCAGGCTTCAGTTCACCAGTCTCCTTGGTGTTGTACCCTAGGATTCTGTATTGCTACTCGCTACACTAGTAGAACACCTGTCAAAATTCTTCGTGCAGTTTTACTCTGGCTTGTATTTCGTTGCTGACCCTTACATTCCATTCATCCCTTCTGAATTATGAGCGCACTCTCGAGAATTTTTAACAAGAAAGGGTGTCAAAAAGTTCGAAAGGGATTTTAATTATCTGGTGCCCAAATAAACAATGTACTATTATCCAAGTAGATCATGAAAAGGTCCATGATTGATGATTATAAGTTGCTGAAACGCGTTAGTGAATTTTATATTTTTTTCATAGTAAATCATAAAAAAACAATAAAACTATAAAAATATTTACTTATAACGTATAACAAACGAAATTTTTCCCTGCTATTAAATATTCGAACGTAACGAAGATTGATTGGTCGGAGTTCCAAGTTTGGATTACTTGGTGAAGTGTTCGTAAATTATTAAGTGGATATTTTCCATACAAACAGCAACGTTTGGGTTCGCTTTTTCCGAGTTCGACGAATCGATTTTAACTTTTATGTAAGTAAGTTTAAACTTACTCGAGTATGTTGTGGTGTATAATTAGTATGCTAATTATAATTTGCTCAAGAAATGAAGAGCGTTATTGTAATATAAATTCCATTTAAAAAACTGTTTATGGTTATTTTATTTTCATACGTTTGTGCTATGTAAACTAGAGATAAGGAAAATATATTTAAACTGGGATAAAAAAAGGAGAATTGCACAAGGAAGTAGTTTCAAGTCACTGGTTCTAAATGTGGACTTAACGTTAAATTAGCATATTAGACTAACAACAATTCAGTATAGTATTTTTCCAATAATTTTTAGTTTTCTTCCAATATTTTTATAATTTTTCCAATATTTTTCAGTAATTTTTCAATATTTTCAATTGTTTTTTCAATATTGTCAAGTATTTTCAGTATTTTCTGTATATTTAAGTGGTTGTCAATAATTTTTAGAATTTCTTAGAATTTTTTAGGAATTCTGAGTATATGTCAGTATTTTTAGTATTTTTTCAATATTTTTTCGTACTTTTATTGTTTTTCCAGTTTGTTAAGGATTTTTCAGGACTTCTCCGTATTTTTTGAACATTTTTTAGTATTTTTTAGGATTGTTAAGCATTTTTCAGAATTTCTTAGTATTTTCGGTGTTTTTTTAGTACTTTTGGTGTTTTTTAGTAGTTTTTCAATGCTTTTTAGTATTGTTAGGCGTTTTTTCTACTTTCAAGTCTTTTTTGGAATTTTTAAAATTCTATCAGAAATTTTGAGATTGTATTTAGTATTTTTTGCATTTCTCAATAATTCAGTCTTTTAGTAATTTTGAGTATTTTTTAGAATTCTTTTAATATTTTTTTGAATTCATTAAATTTTTTTTAGAATTTTTTCAGTTTTTCTTTAAAATCATTAGTGTGTTTTAGTGATTTCATTACCATTTAGTATTTTTCCAGTATGTTTTAGTATTATTCTAATATTGGTTAGTAATTTTTCAATATTTTCAAGTATTTTTTCAATATTGTCAAGTATTTTCAGTATTTCTTAGTATTTTCTGTATATTCAAGTGGTTCTCAATAATTTTTAATATTTCTTAGTATTTTTTAGGAATTCTGAGTGTATGTCAGTATTTTTAGTATTTTTTCAATATTTTTTCCAGTTTGTTAAGGATTTTTCAGGATTTCTCCGTATTTTTTGAACATTTTTTAGGATTGTTAAGCATTTTTCAGAATTTCTTAGTATTTTCGGTGTTTTTTAGTACTTTTGGTGTTTTTAGTAATTTTTCAATGTTTTTTAGTATTGTTTGGCGTTTTTTCTACTTTCAAGTCTTTTTTGGAACTTTTTAAAATTCTATCAGAAATTTTGAGATTGTATTTAATATTTTTTGCATTTCTCAATAATTCAGTCATTTAGTAATTTTGAGTATTTTTTAGAATGATTTTAATATTTTTTGGAATTCATTCAACTTTTTTTAGAATTTCTTGAAAATTATTAGTGTGTTTTAGAGATATTATTACCATTTAGTATTTTTCCAGTATGTTTTAATATTATTCTAATATTGGTTAGTAATTTTTCAATATTTTCAAGTATTTTTTCAATATTGTCAAGTATTTTCAGTATTTCTTAGTATTTTCTGTATATTCAAGAGGTTCTCAATCATTTTTAGTATTTCTTAGAATTTTTTAGGAATTCTGAGTATATGTCAGTATTTTCAGTATGTTTCAAAAATGTTTCGTACTCCTATTGTTTTTCCAGTATTTGCATGGATTTTTCAGGATTTCTCCGTATTTTTTGGACGTTTTTTAGTATTTTTAGGGATTGTTAGGCATTTTTCAGAGTTTCTTAGTATTTTCGGTGTTTTTTAGTACTTTTGGTGTGTTTTAGTAGTTTTTCAATGTTTTTTAGTATTGTTTGGTGTTCTGAGTATATGTCAGTATTTTTAGTATTTTTCAAAAAAATTTCGTACTTCTATTGTTTTTCCAGTATTGGCATGGATTTTTCAGGATTTCTCCGTATTTTTTGAACGTTTTTTAGTATTTTTAAGGATTGTTTGGCATTTTTCAGAGTTTCTTAGTATTTTCGGTGTTTTTTAGTACTCTTGGTGTGTTTTAGTAGTTTTTCAATGTTCTTAAGTATTGTTTGGTGTTTCTACTAGGGCTTCACACGAAAGCGAGATTTTTCTCGTCCAGTCTCGTTCTCGTCTCGAAAAAGCAATATTCTTAAAATTCCGATTATATTCTACACCAGGTATGATTATGACAAAATCACGTACATCATTGAAATATGCAAGTGTTTCTATGTTTAAATTCTTGGTTATCAAAATTATTTATGGATTTTATTATCAATATTTAGAATTAAGCGAGACGAGACGAGACAACCGATAACGAGACGAGACCGAGACTTAACGAGACTCAATTTCTTCGGAATTGACGAGATCGAGACGAGATTTTTGATACTCTCGCCCACTCTCGTCTCGTGTGAAGCCCTAGTTTCTACTACTTTCAAGTCTTTTTTGCATTTTTTTTAAATTTGTTCAGAAAGTATTTATTTATAAATTTCTTAATATTTCAGTCTCTTAGTAATTTTCAGTACTTTTTAGAATTCTTTCAATTTTTTTTTAGAATTTTTTCAGTATTTCTGGAAAAAATTTAGTTTGTTTTAGTGTTTTCAGTACCATTTAGTATTTTTCCAATATTTGTAAGAATTAATCTAATATTTTTTAGTAATTTTTCAATATTTTCAAGTATTTTTTCTATATTGTCAGGTATTTTCAGTATTTTCTACTATTTCTCAGTACCTTTTAGTATTTTTCAGTTTGTTCCGGTGTCGGTTTCTTTAGAACTCAGTATTTTCAGTATATTTTAGTGGTTTTAGTAATTTTTATTATTTTTCAATATTTCTTAGTATTTTTTTCAATATTGTTTATTATGTTTTAGTGTATTTCAGGAGTTCCTAGTATTTTCGTAGTTTTTCAGTGGCTTCTCAATATTTTTAGTGTTACTTTTTTACTATTGTTTCTACTTCGGTGTTCCTACTACTAATTTTTTTAAATTTCTTTAGAAATTTTGAGCTTGATCTCACTTCAGTATTATTCTGTATTTCTTAATATTCCAGTCTTTTAGTAATTTTGAGTATTTTTTAGAATGTTTCAATATTTTTTAGAATTTTTTCAGTATTTCTTGAAAAATTTTAGTGTGTTCTAGTATTTTCAGTACCATTTTTTAGTACTTTTATTGTTTTTCCAGTAATGTTAAGGATTTTTCAGGTTTTCTCCGTATTTTTTGACTATTTTTTAGTATTTTTCAGGATTGTTTAGCATTTTCCAGAGTTTATTAGTATTTCCGGTAATTTTTTGGTAATTTTTCAAATATTTTCAATGTTTTTTTTTAGTATTGTTTGGTGTTTTTACTACTTTCATGTCTTTTTTGGAATTTTTTCTAAATTTGTTGAGAAATTTGGAGATTGAGCCGTATTTCTGAATATTACATTCTTTTAGTAATTTTGAGTATTTTTTAGAGTTTTTTCAATATTTTTAAGAATTTTTTCTATTTCTGGAAAATTTTTAGTGCGTTTTAGTGTTTTCAGTACCTTTTGGTATTTTTCCAATATTTGTAAGTATTAATCTAATACTTTTTAGTAATTTTTCAGTATTTTCAGTATATTTTAGTAATTTTTATTATTTTTCAATATTTCTTAGTATTTTTTTTTCAATATTGTTTATTATGTTTTAGTGTTTTTCAGGATTTCCTAGTATTTTCGTAGTTTTTCAGAGGCTTTTCAAAATTTTTAGTGTTTTGTTTTTAGTATTGTTTCTACTTTGGTATTTCCACTACTAATTTTTTTAAATTTCTTTAGAAATTTTTAACTTGAGATTATTTCAGTATTATTCTGTATTTCTTAATATTCCAGTCTTTTAGTAATTTTGAGTATTTTTTAGAATTTTTTTCAGTATTTCTTGAAAATTTTTAGTGTGTTCTAGTATTTTCAGTACCATTTATTATTTTTTAGTACTTTTATTATTTTTCTAGTATTGTTTAGGATTTTTCAGGATCTCTCAGTATTTTTTGAACATTTTTTAATATTTTTCCAGGCTTGTTTAAGTAAGTTTTAGTACATTTTAGTATCTTTAGGATGCTTATTTCACCACTTATCCATCTAAAAACATCCTGTATATAATTTAAATGTTTACACCAGCTGGTACATGGTTAGAAGTAATTACTTCTGGTTCTAATTCACAGGTAATTATATTCAAAGTTTATCGACATAAAATCAAATTAAGTGATATATTAAGGAGATTACAAATAATGAAGCTATTACCTAACTAAAAATATTATATACAGAGTGATCTATTTATTACGCCATAAAATCCAAAAATTATTACCGTTTTCCGAAAAACATTTTTGCAATCGAATCTGTTCGCTGAAGCGTCGACTTTCCATCATCACTTTTATTTTCCGAACTTTGACTTCGGGCTCTAAAAGCAGCCCTTTTACTGGCTGCCGTTAGAGTTGAAGCAGGAAACTCGGCGGCACTGTGAGTTCTTCTAGTTACTCTCTTCTTCTTTTTCGTACTTCTTGATCTAGCTTGATAGAATCTTTCATGTCCAATAACGTCGGATTCTTTTTCTTGGTCTTCTTTTTTATTTATGCTTTGGTATATATTGAACATAGCGAAATAATCGATTTCATCTGTTGAAGATACTTTGGTAAGAATTTGTGTGTAAAAAGATACATAGATACAGAATAGAGAGAAAGAAACAGTACAGAATATGCGAAATGAAAAATGTAAAAAACAGTACAGAAACGAAATAGAAGCCTCTCGAATATTTTTGGGATATTTAGAATAATTTAAATGTAAAACTTTTTGCTCGAGATAAATTCAACGTAAATAAATGAAAAAATTTCACACAATTTCTTACCAAACTAACACTAAACAACTAACGTAGTGTAGACTCGCGTCGAAACTAAATTAAGATTCTTTGTAGTTTGTACGGATTTAATCCAGTTAACCATATTGAGTATGAGCTCGTTTAGAATATTCAGAGCATATTATACACATATTTATCCTAATCTGATTAAAGAATTACACTATTATTTGTATAAATTTGTGTGTAACTCGATACGTAAATGTCTGAATGAGTGTTTAGAGGGCAATAGAGTAAATGTGTATATTTATAAGCGTGACTTAAGGTTCGTTCCAACAAGGTCTAGAATCAGTTCAGAACTTGGCGGAGCACGCGCAAATGAAAATGTTCGTTCCAACATAACGGAATCGGTTCGGAACTAAATTGGTTCATTGTTCCAACGAAACGTGAACTGTTCTGGAACTAGTTCAAGGATGGTGAAAACGGTTCGCGGTCCGAAGCAAGAATTGTTGAATCGATTTGTTAGAGGCAAGCAAGCGTTTAATTTGATGTAGATTTGGTTTTTCAGAAGTTGAGGTTAGGTTTTAATATTTTCATCAGTTACTCACCTTGCAGTACTTTCATTTTTGTTAATTTTAATTTTAAGCTAAATTAGTAATGACCATAGATAAAGGATGCGTTAGGTTAGGTTGATGTAATGACAGGGTCGTTCAGTTCAGTGTTCCAACCTAAAATTAGGAACAAATTAATTCTAAACCAGTTCAAGAACTATCCTCGAAATGGTTGTTGGAACGAACCTTTAGCATGTCTGGGATGATTTCATTTACGGCATTAATTATTGCTTATTTCAATGCTATGGTTTAAATTTGTTCGTAAACTTTCTGTTTTAGGTAGCCCCCAGAAAAATTGTTAAATCGAGTGATCGTGGTGGAAAAAATATTGGTCCTTACCGTCCTATTCATCGTTCAGAAAAATATTTCTCATTAAATAGTTGAATTGCATACATGTAAGAAGATATATTCTTTGTTGAAAAATAATGACAATTTGAAAATTATTTACCAAATTTGACAGTTCACCCACTAGATTATTATTACATTTTATCCAAGGTCTTTAATGAATAAGTCGTAACATAATTACATTTTTTTATATTAATAAATAACGAATACCTTTCTGAATATGTTTGCCTGAACCAACTGAAAATAAAACTCATTACACCACGTCATACTTCAAACACACACTGAATACAACTACGTGAAAAAAACACAAAGCTTTGTTAGTACAAACTCCATTATGGAATATCAAATAGTAATCAAGTCTATATACGGATGACCTGAATATTATAAGGAAACTTACGCACGCTTCATAAATTTATAATCGACCTTATAGACTTGTCAATAAAAAATAAATAAATTATTATAGATAAACATTAATAAATTAATTAAATATTTTGCACGTACGCCTATGTATTGTAATATTTTTCTTCTGTATTAAACTTAATTTATATACACACATTACTAATTTATTTTCACTCGTTATAATAGTTCTGATTTATTTTTACCACTTGAATATTACACTATTTATCATCAATATTTCATTCACTGTCCGGCTATTAAGAACTTCTGTAAACTGTCTGTGAACTAACTCTTTACTGTCCATTAACTATCTTTTTACTAACTGTCAACTCACTCAAAACCCGCGTATATATAGTCTGTATCAATTTTGGAAAATTCTTTTATTTTCCACGCTCGTCATATGCGTAACAAAACGGTCTTTCCAGAATGTTCTCGAAAGCACGCATTCGCCAAAATTTATAGTCTAATGACAGGGCCGGCTTTGAGTTGGTGACCTCGCAACTATAAGTGACAGTTCCATTATACCAGCTTTTCAATTAACTCAGTATCCCACGTTTATTTGCAATTTGTATCGTTATTCTACGTTTTTTATCCACAATATTGCCTGGTCTATTATTTGCTACATTTTTTTTAAGTACTCTGTTCAGATTGCATTTACGCCCGATGTAAACAAAAGCTCGTGGGCTGTTAAATTGAGCAAGACCTCATTTTATTTTACGGTCCTGCTAATGAATATATGTAATATATGTAACGCTTTAATAAATAATTAGTTAGTATTAGTGAATAATAAATTCGTAAAGAATGAATGAAGGCATTTGACCCTCCTGATGACCATTAGGAATTTTAAGAATAGTTTAGGAGCAGTAAACAGTTGTTTCATTGTTTTTTTTATGGATTATAATCATGTGCTGTAACTATACATTGTCACTTCTTTGGAAAACATGACTATGTTATTGTCTGTTTCTATGATATTTATATTATGGTTCAAGTTCAGGCTAATATTACCTATTTAATGTTATATGTTTATTTACGTGATGAACTTGACTCTCGATACCTGTCGGCCTCGTAGGTTTTATTTATGCATTCTTTAACGTTCAATGATTTATTTATTATTTTATTTTATGTCAAAAGGCATCACACACTCCTCGGTGATTATTATCTACGGTTTCAGAAAGAATCGGTACCTACTCGCCAGTTTAGGAAAAATAAGCAGGTGTGTCGATATGGTGTGTAAGCTGGATGGTATGAATTTAGTATACAGGGCGTTGTTCAAGGATGGGAAAAGGTAGGAAGTTTCGCCTCACGCCACATTTTGAGTTGGGTAGGTACGGTTAGATTGAGTTTCGTACTTTTTGTATATGGAAGGGATATGACAAAAATTTGTTCAGTACTTTATATGAAGATTTTTACTGCTTACCTGCATTTTCTAATCCAGAAAACTGCTAAAGCCAAAATTCCAAATCCGATCACAAGAACTGACGTAGAAATCTGAAAATTACAATATATATTCGATTTTATACTGACTACTTCCCTCATGTACATATATTTTCGGTGACAATCAGCCTTCGAAAGTGATTGGGCTGAAAAATGTTTGACAGTTCTAACAACCAATCAAATTTCGTAATTTTGTGTCATATGAAACAATTTCACCTAATCATGTCAACATTACACTATGACAACACACATTTGGGGAATATTTATGGAATACGGGAAACGGCAAACTTTTACAAAAAAATTACTATAATATCATGATTGACCCGTGTAACGAGTTATTTCTTTTTGCAAGTTGATTTTTATTTTTTTCCCGTAATATATTTTATTTTACCACTAGATTGTATATAACTCGTTACTTTACAACCCTTTCTATTACCGCATTGATTTTTTTTTCGTTATTACCGTTGAAAAATATTTTAGTATAAGTCCGAGTTACGCAAATCCAAATTCTACCATACACAATTTATTCATTTCCGATATTTAAATTTTTCAACTAAAGGGACGCCCGGTATATATACCATTTTAATTAAAACCGAAGCCGTTCAGTATAGGTAAAAATTTTTGTTGTAAGTAGATAAACTTCACGTTTAATTCCCTTACCACTACTAAGGCCAAAAAGTGTAGGTAGGATTTTGGATATAAATTAGTGAACAATTGATAGAAGCGCTCTCGATTCTTACTCTATTCTTGTCGTGAAAACCGGAAAAGTAGTGCGATTAGTGAAATAAGATTGTGTGGAAGCTGTATTTTATAAGGTAAATAAAGTAAATTAAACAAGACCCCTGGAATTTTCGGTAACCTCCATCTGAGGCTATCTGGAACTCTTGATGCTAAGGGTCAAGGGGCCGTGGAGCAAACCACGTTAATAATCTGGCGCCCGAGATTTAAACCGAATTTTGCATCAAGGGTGTCCATAGTGACGTGTTCTTGTGGCAGGAGCCACGTGTAAGGAAGAAAGCACGTTACACCCGTTTAAGAATATAGTATTTAAACCAGTCCGAAATGCCTGCTATGTAATCAGGAAGAAACTACAAGCAGATCCATGTAAATGTATAAGTCCAGTTTAGTTTCGTTAAATTAGACTGAAGTTAACAAAATAATATTACTATGGGATGAAAATACTCCTGAAGGCCTTTTGCGTAAATTTTACCATATTGCTGCTGTAGAATTAGCGTGGCGAGCGTATTTGTCAGTTAAAATTTCGAAATGCAAAATTTTTCAAAATTTACTCCATTAAAGGGGATATTAAATAGTATAATCAGATTCCTCGACAAATTCTGCATATTTTTTATATGACAAGTTTTAGAAGAACAATTCCCGCCATTTACCTGTTCCTTCGATATCTCAGGATAGGAAAAAGTTATCAACTTGCGATTTTCACTGTTTTATTACTAATTTAGTATACTTTTTAAAGACCTACTTAAATGTTTATGCTTCCATTTAAAATTGTAACGAGAAAACACAATATTTAAAAAAAAATTAAACAGCGCCCTCTAGAATTTATGTTATAAATCAGATTGCTTCTAATTTACAAATTTTCGATTGTTTAAAAAAAGCTTTATCAAACAACACCAAGTTTATTAAAATCGGTCGAGCAGAAACGGAATTAAAAGCGTTTTTTCGTAACAAGGTTCCTACTCTCCCCCACCCCTTATTTGAAGATATAGACTAAAACTTGTCAAATAAAAAATTTGCAGAATTTATCGAGTAATCTGATTATAATATTTAATATGCCCCTTAATTGAGCAAATTTTGAAAAATTTTGCATTTTAAAATTTTAACTGTCAAATACGCATCTAGCTCTGGACCTACAAGACTGAAAATAATTTCCAGGCGTTTCTCGAGGCCACTTTGGTTGTAAAAATTTTTTCCCGAACCTTTGCTATAATCCATTCCTGAGAGATGGCTGACGGCCGTTCTTAGTTGGCCACTCGGTACTTTTATTAAATAAATGTTTCGTTGTGTTGAGTTATAAATTTTTCTGTCAAAAAATTTTCCACCGAATATCCCTCGGACAATGACAAATGCCTCATAATTTTATGACAAATTTCTCAGCCTTCAGCTTTGGGCTGTTACCAAGGCAATTTACTTGAAGGTCCAAGTCTTCGACTACTCTTGCACGATGCTGTCAAGCATTATCTGATCTGCTCTTCGATTTTTGGGCACGAACACGCCAACTATTAGAAAACCGTCTCATCTGTAACAATACGGACCTCCACTCAGCATTCCAACTCACATCTTCATTAGCCCAAACCAATCGATCATGCATTTGAATTTCTGTTAAGGGAACTCTTATCAAAAGTCGTTGGGTATTCTCAGTTAGATAACGATCTTGTGCGGGGGTGGTAACCCATGGTCGTCTTTCTCTTGCGTTTCCAGTTGCTCGGAATCTACGGAGAAGCCGCGAAATGACACTTTCACTGACTTGGAAAAGGTCTCTGAAGATGACTCTCCTTAATCATACTGATATTTGATATTCCTACTAGCAACATCCACACCAAGTTTACGTCTAAGCATGATTGAAAACAAAATTTTAAATTCTTGAAAATACAAAAAAAATTTCTATCGTTTTCTGAGTTTTTGATTAAAAAATGGGTTCAAATATTTCCAAAAAACAATATTTTCTGCTTACCCAATGATGCCCATCGGTAACGTTATCCGGTTTGGCAGTATTCACTTTCATTTTTATACATTTTCTCTTAAAATTCCAAAAACACAACAACTCTTTTCGACTCGATTTAACATTCGTCGTAGTCTTTTTCACGATGAAAAAGAAAACAAAAACACATTACTTCTACTTCCGTTGATAATCAACAACGTGAAAATTCTGAATGAAACGGGAAAATGCCAAAGGAAATTGTCATAAAGGGCCGCAATCACGCGATTTTCCCGAATGCACGCATCGCTTTCCCATGATATCGCAGCCTGAGCCTGCATTTGTATGAAACAGTAGTGAGTCGATAAACAAGTGATGAGCGCATGCGTAGTACTTACTCACCCTTTCATTTAAAACGAAGCTGGAAGTTAGTAAGTTATATAATAACCGTTATTATAGGACAATAATAAATTATTGCTTAAATAGAAGCATCTGCTCAACGTCTAATATACCAATGTGGATCTACCACTAGTACTACCAATTTTATACATTTTCAATTATTTGATTTTTTGATTATGGATTTCTGTTTCCATCTCTGTAAAGAAACAGGGATATAGCTGGGGAGTAAAAAGTAGGCCGTGGGTTTTGGAGGGATACTGTAAAATAGGCCAATGTCGTTTTTGTGTACACAACTGAGATATTTCACTGTATCATAATTAATTTTGCACTTCGTTAAGAAGAAGGTGTGAATTGCTGGTACGTGAGATCTGGTTAAAGCAGTGGTATCAAAAAAAGTAAAAAAAAGTCTTTTATAGTGGATCCAAACTGGATCCAGATATATTTTCTAGAATTGTTAGGCTCACTATACAAATGTTCTCCTTACTTCAGTAAACTGTTAGTTCGTGATGTTCTTAGAAAGCTAGTTTGGAAAATATAAATTTATTAGTAAGCAATAAAATAAAACCCTTAAAATAGCTGCAAAAAGAATAATTAATTAAAAACAACTTTATGTATGTTACTATATTTAAGAAAATTTTGAATAGCTGGCAACGTAGCAGCCTCGCATTCAACAGCTAATACATCCAGTCCAATATTTGGCATAATATAACTCAAGTGACCGGACAGTTTTAACTCGGCCAACTAGGACATAATAATATTTATTTGTTCGTAGACGTTAGGGTAGGTTTTACAAATACAATTTGTTAGTAATTAATTAGAATGGCATTTTGGAGACCATTCGAAACGACAGTTCAAGACGATGTATCGCGGGAATCTAATAATTTGGCGCCACAGACAAATGACTTAGCAATAAATGATAAGGCCGAATTTCAGAACAAAGATTTACAAGTTCAGTGTCAACGCGTTGTTTTAAATATGTACGTTTCTCAACGTATTTATAATAGATACCGTACCTATTTTCCAAAGCCAATAAAAAAGCAAAAAAAAAAATTGAAAAAAATAACAAAAAATTAAAACGAAAAAAAACTAACTTCATATTCCTACTAACATGCCCGACCCAATCCTTCTTCCTGGTAAGAATAGCTCATACCTCCCCGTGGTTCTTGCTGGGCAGACAATTTTTTCAGATTGTCTGGCTAAATGAGCATAATTTACAGAAAATTATATTAAAAATTTTATGAGTTTTATATGCAGGTTAATTTTAATCTACTATATTAATTTGGATGAAAAACATTATTTCATAATATTCGAATTTATAAAAAACTTATATGCACGCCATTGGGTGGCACTTGCCTTCAAAGGGATTAAAAATATGGGTCATTACATTAAGCCTAGAAGAACTATACGAATATATGTTGATAAAGATCGAAGATAATAGAATTAATACTATTATAACGCCTTACAAAGTTTTAAAAAATATTTTTGAAAAAACAATGACCGTCCCACTAAGAAGGAACAACTACTTCTCGGGCTATATTTCCCGATAGACATTGTAAGGCGTTATAATAGTTTTGTTACTTCTTTTACTCTCTTTATTTCACAATTCAATAAAAATAACGTCTCACTATCAGAACACAGAACTCAAATTTCTAATACTTCAAAACTTACTAATGTCAATTGTCCCACTTTTTATACTTTTCACCTGTTCCAAACAGTTCTCGACTTTTCGATGACAGTTCTAGATGATTCCAGATGAATATCTTCTTCTTTTTATTTATGGACCTCTATATATCCTCCGACGTAACATTGCTTCCACTTTTCTAGTTATTCGTCCCGAATAATCTGACTGCTGGGGTCTGGTTGAAGCCAATAGGGCGGATTGGGTCCGCAGTAAGGGCTCCTCGCTGACAATTGGATGCAGTAGACTAGGTCGTTGATTTTCTTGAGGGGCCTTCCCAGTTTCGTTTCAGTTTTTGGCACAAATCTTTTCTAGCCTTCACCCTATCGTTGTAGAGCTTCAACCGTTCACGATCAAAATTGTGGACCCTTTCCAATTTTTCTTTGAAGCTTTCTATGTACATAGAAGCTGTACGCTATTCTGTTTCTTCATAAGGAAAAGAAGATCATGGGTTAGCTCAATTTCTCTGCCAGTGACTAGCATAGATGGACTGTATCCAATATTTGTGAGAGAGTAGATTGTGGGTGACTCAATTTTGATATGGTTTTTGGTGCCTCATATTCCTGAGCTGCATTCGGAGATTCATTTAACGTTTTGTGGTGTTGTAGCTGGAGAGCTTGTTGCATATCCACATCTTGTAATCTATCAATGAATACCTGTGGGCTGATTTGCTCTAGGAAATCTTTAGGTGGCTGAGTATAGGCAAGATGCAACAATCTTCTTATATCCTCCTCAAATTCCTGTAGGCTTTCATTTAATTTTTGATTACGGGCTCTGGAATACTTGCTTCAAGTGCCGTTAGCCATACCTTGGCTCTAAAGCCTGTACGAGGGAAGCATCATTGGGCATGTCTTGTGGAAGAAACTGCAAAACGGCTGCTTCCTGCCCACCAAGTGACACTATCAATTAAGCAGCCATCCTTGTCTCAGTTCAACCATTAGCTCTGGCCACAGATTCAAATTGGAGTCGATATGTTTCTCATGCCGGTTGGCGTGGGTGGTTTCAGGGTCTTGCTTGAGTGGCTTTGAGAAACTACTTTGAATGGAGACAGGTTCGGTTGTAGAAGAGGACGAGGTGCACTGAAGCTTGAGTACGAATTCTTCTTTCTGAATTAACTATTTCATTTCTAATTTGCTCTTCTAAGTCAGATCTTCTTGGTGTTCTAAATGGTCTATTCTATTTTTAAGCTGTCCTACCTCTAGCTTTGATGTTTCCTGAATTTGTGTTAGGCCATTCATGATTTCTACATCCGCTTGTCTACGCTTCTCCTCCTTCTGTCCTTCCTTCTCCTCCTCCTCCTCCCGTCTTTCTATAATCTTCGATCTATTGGTAACACGCTTTACTAAAATATGACACTTTTACAGGAAACTATAATTAAGTATGTTGATATAGTTTGCAAAGAAGGTATTATTCAAATAAATTGTCTCTAGACGGTCACAAAACATAAATATGATCAAAAGAATTACCGACGAAGGAAAGATCAAGACACTTAATGATGCCAAAGGCAAAAGAACCAATTTCCAAAAAAATTTAGAAAATAAAAAAATTTATTTAAAAAAAATTGGTGAGGTCGTCATCATACTATTAATACTATTAATAGGTTTTTATTTTAAAAATCAAATATCTTCCTTGTTACAGAATTTTATTAAAATTTAATTGTCAAATATCGCGGTGGACTATTTTCAGTGCCCCACTCCGTATAATGCGGTAATATAAGTAAATTAAAATAAAATAAAAATTTTCTATTAACACTGCTTTGTGTTGATTTATGAGTTTAAAGATTAATTTAATCAACTTCGAAGTACAGCCATTAAACACGTTTTTTTTTATTTTTTAAAAATTATTTGAGTCATACACTGAATGCGAGTTACACTGGTAAGTTATATTAAACAATATTTAGTCTACTAAATTTAAATTAAATTGTTATAACCCCTGTTGTATTTTACACGTGAAAGAGGGCGCAAGTAATTGGCCATATTATGGAGAAAACTGTTATTAATTGTCACTATTTATTGGAAATTGTATTTTAATACTATTTTGAAGGGTTTTCGATAATTCTATAACGCTGGACTAAAATAATGCTTTTTAATTTTTTTAAATTCAATTACGCCCTCTAACGATGGAGCTACAAGTCAGTAAATAATTCCCAGGTTTTTCTCGAGGACGCTTTTATTATAGATTTTTTTATCAGATACCAGAACGGCCGTCGTTATTTGCTCAGTAGATATACTAAGCCGGTTCTAGCATACCGGAAATGCGCATGCCATCCTGAAAAGCTCAACAAACCCACCCAACCCTAGGGTTGCGCGATACACTAGAAAGTATCGATATTAGGTATCGATACGGATCGGAACGTAAAGTATCGATACAGTAGAATATCGAATATTAATTTATCGGTACTCGAAGTATGGATACGTTAACGATCCGATATTTTGCTAATTTTGACGTTTTTTCGGTAAAAAACACCTTTTTGGGGGGTGGAAAGAGACATTATTGCGATTTCCGGCCAAAGTTGAGGTTCTAGAATAAAAAGTTGATTATAAAAGTTGTAAATCTTGGGAAAATCTACAACTTTTACAACAGTGACTTTTTCACATAACCTCAAAATTAGCTCGAAAAACGCAAAAAACTGCATTTTTCGTTTTTTATTTTTTATTTCGTCAAAAATTGTTCGATTTCGATAAAAATTTAGTAAAAGGTAGCTTTGATAGTCTCTTAACGTGAAAAAGATTTTCAAATAAAAATGTTGGAAATTTTTCGAATTCTGACGTTTTTTTGGTAAAAAACACTTTTTTGGGGGGGGTGGAAAAAGACATTATTGCGATTTCCGGCCAAAGTTGAGGTCCTAGAAAAAAAAATTGAATATAATAGTTGTAGACATTGGAAAAATCTACAACTTTTGCATCAGTGACTTTTTCACATAACCCCAAAATTAGTTCGAAAAACGCAAAAAACTGCATTTTTCGTTTTTTATTTTTAGTTTCGTCAAAAATTGTTCGATTTCGATGAAAATATGGTGGATGGTAGTTTTTATAGTCACAAACTATGGAAAAAAATTTCAAATTAAAATATTGAAAGTTTTTCGAGTTATGACGTTTTTTCGGTAAAAAACATTTTTTGTGGGGGGTGGAAGAAGACATTGTTGCGATTTCCGGCCAAAGTTGAGCTCCTAGAAAAAAAAGTTGAATATAATAGTTGTAGATATTGGAAAAATCTACAACTTTTGCATCAGTGACTTTTTCACATAACCCCGAAATTAGTTTGAAAAACGCAAAAAACTACATTTTTCATTTTTTATTTTTTATTTCGTCAAAAATTGTTCGATTTCGATGAAAATTTGGTAGATGGTAGTTTTTATAGTCACAAACTATGGAAAAAATTTTCAAATTAAAATATTGGAAGTTTTTCGAGTTATGACGTTTTTTCGGTAAAAAACACTTTTTGTGGGGGGTGGAAGAAGACATTATTGCGATTTCCGGTCAAAGTTGAGGTCCTAGAAAAAAAGTTGAGTATAATAGTTGTAGATATTGGAAAAATCTACAACTTTTGCATTAGTGACTTTCACATAACCTCAAAATTAGTTTGAAAAACGCAAAAAACTGCATTTTCCGTTTTCTATTTTTAGTTTCGTCAAAAATTGTTCGATATCGATGAAAATTTGGTAGATGGTAGTTTTTATAGTCACAAACTATGGAAAAAAATTTCAAATTAAAATATTGGAAGTTTTTCGAGTTTTGACGTTTTTTCGGTAAAAACACTTTTTGTGGGGGGTGGAAGAAGACATTATTGCGACTTCCGGCCAAAGTTGAGGTCCTAGAAAAAAAGTTGAGTATAATAGTTGTAGATATTGGAAAAATCTACAACTTTTGCATTCGTGACTTTTTCACATAACCTCAAAATTAGTTTGAAAAACGCAAAAAACTGCATTTTCCGTTTTCTATTTTTAGTTTCGTCAAAAATTGTTCGATGTCGATGAAAATTTGGTAGATGGTAGTTTTTATAGTCACAAACTATGGAAAAAAATTTCAAATTAAATATTGGGAATGTTTTCGAGTTATGACGTTTTTTCGGTAAAAAACACTTTTTTGGGGGGGGTGGAAAAAGACATTATTGCGATTTTCGGCCAAAGTTGAAGTCCTGAAATAAAAAATTAATGATAAAAGTTGTAGATCTTGAGAAAATCTACAACTTTTTCATCAGTGACTTTCCCACATAACCTCAAAATTAGCTCAAAAAACTGCGTTTTTCGTTTTTTATTTTTAGGTTCGTTAAAAAATGTTCGATTTTGATGAAAATTTGGTAAAAGGTAGTTTTCATAGTCACAAACCACGAAAAAAAATTTAAATTGAAATATTGGAAATTTTTCGAATTTTGACGTTTTTTCGGTAAAATACACCTTTTTGGGGGGGTAAAAAAGACAATATTGCGATTTCCGGCAAAAGTTAGAATCCTAGGAAAAAAATTTGATGAAAATCTACAACTTTTACATCAGTCACTTTTCCACATAACCTCAAAATTAGCTCGAAAAACGCAAAAAACTGCACATTTTTCGTTTTTTATTTTTAGTTTCGTTAAAAAAAGCACGATATCATTTCACAACACGTGATTAAAAAATCACGATATCGCTATTGTCTCTAGTACTACCCCATGTCACCCGTGCATAGTTCCATAATCGGCATCAAGTTGTATTCGTATCAATAATGATACCTCAAATAAAAGAGAAAAGTCGGGAGGCTGTGAATGAAAAGTCTAATTGTAAATAATGTTATTAAGAGTTAATATCGGTATTAACGCATCAGCATTAAATTCAATTTTTGTTCCAGATAACTCAACGATGACAAAATTTGTATCAAAACTGTTGTTAAAATTAACTTTTTACTTCGTATCCATAACCACACTTCCTCTTTTTCTGGCATCGTTAGCTTTTCTTTTTATTTTCAAGAAATTGCTTGAACTGTACTTGAAAATAAAGTATAGAAAACAATTTGGTGGTATGGTAGCCTCCTCTGACAGTTTATGGTTGACAGGAGTACCACACAAAAATGCAATTGATACAGTTTTAATCATAAACAAAGACTCAATTAATCCCATAGATTTATCTCGAGATATAAAGAAGTTCTTGAAGAAGATGATATTAAAAAACGCTAAGAAAATTCCGAAATTATCGAGTACTGTTCACTGTTGTTGTGGTTTTGGTTTTTTCTTGAGAAAAGATATAGATTTTGATGAATGCGTCACGACTATTAGCGTGGAAAAGGACAGTGAAAATTATTTTAAGACATTTGAAGATATTCTTGGAGATATCGGTAATGAAGAATTTCCTTACGATAACAAATTTTTGTGGAAGGTTTTTATTGTAACCGGCCCAACTGAATGGAAATTAAGGCAAAATATCAACGAAAATCAAGTTTATATTTGTACCAGAATACACCACTTATGTGCAGGTATAATTTTTTGGAAAATTTCAATAATTCCAAAATGATTTTTAATTCCGATTTTCAGATGGCGTGTCGATCGTCAAAAGCATTGCGGGGTTGTATTCGAACGGTATGCAAGAGGCAGCGCAAAGTTTCCAAAAAACTTTAAGCAAAATTGATAAAAACGAGAATTCCTTCGTGACTCTATTTAAAACTATACTTCTCTTTATGTTAGTTCCTGGATTTTTAACTTTTACCAAGTTCAAGAAAATTACTGGTCCCAAGTACTTTCAAACCAAAAATATAGATGGCAACAACAGGTACCTTCTAAAAATAGATACCGACGAAACGATTCTTGGTTGCATAAAAAGGATAAAGAAAACTACGGGCGATACTTCTTTTGTGGATGTAATTTTGACGTCAATTTCAGCGAGCTTAGAAAGATATTTCGGTAATGTAAGTAAAGCTACAGTTGTCACCAATTACTTAGATGAGCCTAGGGAGACTATGTCTCCAACCATTCGTTTTTCTTCTACCCATTTCCTCTTATCGTGATAATAGCCAGACTTGCTCCTATACGACTACAGCTTGCATGCTACTGAGTATTTTACACTGGTTGGACGTTTTAACAATGGATATCGCTTTCTCACTGATCTAGTACATCTAAGTAATTGGCGATTAATGTAATAAGCACTGACTAAACATAAGGCATATTTCAGAACTACGACAGTATTCCAGATGTAGCTACTACAATTGTACCAATTATAATGGATATTAAAGACGCCAGAAATACCGAAAGTATAAAACTGAAAAATTCTTTCGGATTTCTTTTAGTTCCTTTGCCGATATCGTTCAATGGTTCCTTGTCAGAGAGATTAATAGAAGTGAAGAAGAGAACGAAGAAAGAATTTAAATCTTCCAAATTTAAGGTTAGTATTCGAAAAAGTTTTGTGTGTTTTATAAACTTCACCAAACTGGGCTAGGTCGCCGGGAGTGCCTAAAATGCTAAAGAATGTTCATCAAGGACATGCAGGAATACAGAAATGTTTACGAAGAGCACGACAAATTCTCTACTGGAAGGGACAATATGAAGACATCATAAAACTAGTTAAAACTTGCTCTGTCTGTGAACAAACACAAAAAGACAATATTGAAGATATGCTAGTTAAAAAGGTTCCTACACTTCCATGGCAAATAGTTGCATCGGATCTATTTGAATTAAAAGGAAAAACTTACCTCGTAATCTGTGACAGCTACTCCGGATATTTAGATTTTCAACAGCTAAAAGGGCAGTCTTCATATGAAGTTAAAAGATGGTTTGTTGTGTACATGGAATACTAGAAGAGCTACAAACTGACAATGGAACACAATACATGTCTAGAGAATTCAAAATCTTTCAAAAAGAGTGGAAATTTAACCATGTCACATCCAGTCCACATCACCTTCAAGGCAATGGGCTCGCCGAAAAAGCAGTTCAAGTAGCTAAGAACTTATTTAAAAAAATGTAATATTGACAAGTCCGATGTTCAACTTGCTTTATTAAACTGGAGAAATACACCAAGAAATGATATTTTAGGTTCTCCATACAGCAGAATAACCAGATCTCCATTACCTACAAAAGACAGTAACCTAAAATCAAAAATAATGCAACTACAGTAATAAACACACTAAAAGACGAGACAAATTTGAAATTAATGAAAAAGTAAGGCACAAAGTTGCTCATCGCCAATGGGAAGGGGCAAGAGTGGTAGAAAAGCCTGAAGGTCTACCAAGATCTGTAATTATCCAAACCCTACGTAGAAACTTCAGTCATCTGCACAAAACACAAGCAGATATTACCAGCAACAGAGTGTTAGTTCCTGAAACTAAATACACAGATGAACCTCAGTAAAACAGGTTCCAGCACAAGAACAATCACCAGCTGTTCCTAAGTCACTCCCAGTATCAACAAGCTCCTCACCAAACACTTCTAATCATTTGAAGAAGTCAAACCTGGATCAACCAGCGACTGCACTAAGATCATCAAGATTTGGTAGAATAATTAAGACACCTAGTGAAAACTTGTGTACTATTTGAAATGTCATTATTCTGAATTATAGTTTTTTCGTATGTCACATTAACCGCTTATTTATTTTCTTTAAAAATCATAATTAAACCACTAATTACGACGTTACAGTGGGTCTCTGTCGCATACCACATTTCGGCCTCCATTTTTCCTTAACTTTCCATTCATCCTCTTCAATTATTGCTCTTTCTTTTTTAATGTTTCTATTTGTTTAATTCCATGGGATTTTGGGAATACCTCGTTTCCTTTTGGTATGTGTATATTTAAAGGCTATTTTTGTCCATCTCTGGCTACTCATTCTCTGCACAAACTCATCATCCATCTTCACTAAACAAATATTTTTATGATTGATTTTAAAAATTAAATTAAATTTTAGATTTTACACATTTTCATCAATAACATTATGGGTGTAATACCAAATAATCTGGTTAAGTATTTGATCGATTTGGAAAATCCTGGTATGTGTTTCAGTAATTTTCCGGGATATTCAAAAGTACGTGTACACAATGGAATGGATATCGAACATGTAATATTTTTTCCACCTATTAGAGGGACAGCTGGTAAACCTGTTTTTTTATTTTTACGTTGTTTAATAGTAATTTTAATCTTTTTCTTTTCGGGTCGAGATGGGAAACTCATGTTCGAATAGGTACAAGACCCAAACAGTACTGGACTCATCCCCAAGGGGATGTCTACCAACCAAACCCACTTGAAACTCGCCGTTACCCCCGCCTAGGAATCACTACCCTATCATACTTAGAGACGGGCGGCGGTCCCTCGCTCACTATCCGCTCACACCGCCGTCTTCTCCCTATCTATCTCTCATGCCATATCGAGTCCTTCTCTCCCCCTAATCATGCTCTCCACTACGCCACCCACCTCCATCCATTCCTCCTCCCCCTCAATATTATTTCCACCATGTTCTCCCAATACACCGCCTCCCCTGGTTTCCTCTCCAACTTCTTCAGCACTTCATCGTTCCTCCATTCCCCACATCATCTTCCACTTCACACCTCTCGCACACTCCAGTCTCTCTTTTCCCAATTTTCCCTACTCTCGACCCTTATCCAGTGAACACCTTTAGTAATTTCAGTACATTTTCAGGGCTTGCTACTGCCTTGTTGACGTACAATGATCAAGTCCATTTTAGTCTTATATTTAATGAAAAAATAATGACCAATAACATAGATTGTCAAAGAATTCTTGAAGACGTGTTTCAATTTATACGATTATTAGACGAAGAGTTGATCATGGAAAGATCACCAACGAAAATAATCAGTGTGAAATTATAAACAGAATGTTTTTATTGTACTTTTTATGTAAAAATATAATTAATATACTTTTTCAAGTCATTTGTTTTATTTATTCACCGATAAATTGTCATCAATTTTAATTTAAAACCAACTTCAGTTTAATTACCTCAATTTATATTGTATAAATTTAAAAAGCGACAGTGGTGACATCTATTTTCGGTTTAGTTAACGTGCAATTAAGCTTAGAAGAAAACTGCTAATTTAGAAAAAAAACTGCTTGGTTTCAACTGCTGTTGTATCTTACAAGAGAAAGATGGCGCAAGTAGTTGGCTATATTCTGTAAAAACAAACATTATGGAGAAAACTGTTATTAATTGTCACTATTGATTGGAAATTTAGAATAATTCTGTAACTCTGAAACAAAGGCACTTCTAACATATTGACTCCCTATATATTGGGTTTTTTGAACCTGCTGCATTTACGCTAGTAAAACAAGAACGCTGTTCAAATTTTCGGTTCAATCGTTGAAACAATAAATTGAAGAGGGCGCCGTATGTACATCTATTTCAGTAGCGAATTAAGGGCCAATATTTTAAATCTAAATACTGATAAATTAGTGAATCTTTAAAAACCAACCTTGAATTTCATTACATCAAGCTTAAATAATCCTGAAAATGTGTTTTAAATCTGTCATTTTATTATAAACAAACGTCGATGGTGACATCTATTTTAGGTTTAGTCAACTCAACATTCAGTTAAAAATAAAATTGCTTTCTATCGGTGAATTAGAAGGAAACTGTTGGCTTTTAGCTGCTGCTTTCTTTTAAGAGAAAGAGGGCGCTCGTGATATGTATGTTATACAGTGACAAGACAGTGGCGACAATAGGGTAACCCGTTTTTGATTGGCTGACAGTTTGGCAGCCATATTGAGGCAAAAATCTCTTTGTTTACTTTTGGTTTATACGAAGTTTCTTATAGTTCTTGTTATATTTGTGATTAGAATGATTGGTTTTGTGCTTTTTTTGGTGAATATTCAGTGAAAAAGAGGTGTTTTGCCTTTAGACAATTGGAAGACTTGTATTTGGACCTATAAATAATTTTATTTCGAATTGGAAAACTCGTGAAATTTGGTAAGCTAGCTTGCTTAACCCTAGAAATTGTATACTATTCATCAAGTTTTGATTTTTTTCTAGATAATAACATTGAAAATGCCGGGCTGTGCTGCAGTAATTCTGCTAAAAAAGGGTGTCTCATGAAACGTTTTCCTAGAGGTCCATCTAGAAGAAAAGAATGGCTTATTAAAATTAGAAAAGATAAGTGGACTCCAACAGACTATTCGTGTTTATGTGAGGAAGGTAGAAGCATTTGCTTTTCGACTGCTAATTGTTATATCTGATTTAAAATTATTGTTAGTCATTATTGAGATAAAATTTAATGTACGATTTTGTTTAAGATTCATTTTGCTCCTGAAATGTGGGAGAAACCTCGTGTAGATGGCAAGAAAATTTTAAAGTTAAATGCTGTTCCTACAATATTTCCCTTTGTGAAACCAAAATCTAAAAGGAAATCCCCAGTTATAAGGAAATTTTATTCTCCAAAAAAACCTAAAAGTTTGTCGGGTAAGTAGGTAATTACAACATATCCCCTCATAATAATGAAAAAACTCTTAGTTTTTGCCCTATTAAATATGTTTTGTTGCCATTATAGTTTAATAATTTGTTCTAGGTGAAAATTTAGCTCTAGATGAGACTGTGCCAGAGGAATTACCAGAACCATCTACTTCAAATTTAGCTTTGGATGTAGAATCGGGTCAAAAATTGTCGATATCTCAAAGCAGTTTGAGTGAAGTCAGTTTATGTACAGTTCCGTTACCGTTAATATCAGAAACTGATCCAATGAGTGAAATAGCTCAGTTACAGCTTAAATTAAACAGGTACAAGAAGTTGTATGGAAGAGAAAAACGTAGTGCTTATCGATAGAAGAAAACTGTAAGAGCCACACGAAAGAAGCTATGCGCAGTCATATCTTAGACATAATAAAGTTGTAAATAACTTGAAATTAATATATGTATCACAGTATTTAAAAAGCGGAAGTACCAGTAGTTTCGAAGAAGATGAACGGGAGTTTCTTGGGGGATTTTTGGATTCTCTTAAGGCCTTAAATACATTGTATGATGCTTCCAATTGAATTAAAGACTCTCTCATACAATTTAAATTTCAGCGAACTAAATTCATTATATTATATTTCAGGATCTATTTTAAAAAAGAAGTTTTCAAAACTCTCCTTAATCAAAAGGTAAAGAACAATCACTTTTTTTGTTACTGAAGAGGTTTTTTATTATTTTTTAGAAATAGAATATGTGTTTTCTTAAAATATTTAGATATTGTTTCACCCCAGAATATAGACATAAAATAATTTTTTATAAAGGAAATGTCGAAAATACATTTCAATTTACCAAATTGTCACCAACTTAAAAGCAAAATAATTGAAAGATTCACTGTTTTCGAGTTGAAAATTAGTTATAAAAAATTTGTAATTGTAATTGTAATTTGGGAAACCGATCGAGTAATATATGTTATGTTTCTGTAGTATAGTGTGTAGTGTGTGTGTACGAATCAATTTGAGCTAACTTCAATCAAGCAAAAGGATTACTTTTGTTTGTAAAATATGTCAATCCAATACATATTTTAAAATAATGGAAGATCTTAATTTAAACCAATCAATGTTCTGTTCGGTATTATAAGGTAAAATACCATTAACCGCGACTGCGTCTTACATACTTAGACTAACGGAACAGTACAATTTATCATAGACATATTATTTTGGTTATCCTAACGATGTAAATGATTTTAACGAAACAATAAGAGACTCTAGATTTTAATTCAAAACAAGGCGTAATTTTATTAATGTTTTTCGCTCCTCTCGGCTGTTGTTTTTTTCCAGTAAATAAATCAATGAACAATATGTAAATGGGCTTAAATTATTGTTTGGTCAATACTATCAAAAGGGGCGACGGCACTGCATCAAGTTCTTCACTTCTTCGACCTGTTAAAGTTAACGACGGTAAAAATTATTGTGTGGTCTCGCTGGTTTCACCGTTCGTGCTGGTACCTCAGCGAGAATATTCATCCTACGGCTAAGATGGGAGTGTCTGAGCCCTGTAACATATAATTTGTATGTCAACAAAGAATAATAACAGCAGTCCTAACGAGTTTTCATGTTATCTCCTTATTTATTTGTGTACACATACTGGCTTCGGGTTCATGCACCTATAAGTAGGGACGGATTTAGGCCCACCTGGTAAAACGATCTGTCGATGTATATTTATTTTAAAAGGTCAAAATTGGAATCGATAAAAAATATAATCAACTTTGAACACTAACGATGTGGAAGCTTACATCATTTACTTGCTTCGCAGTTCTACGATGAGATGGCGCTCGATTTTTAAATCGATTCGAATCGATACATAAAAAAACGAGGTCTAAAAGATCGATTTCAAAAAAATCGATTTTTTTCATGTTTAGATTTTTTACAATGTAAATATAAATCGATCTTTTTTATTGAAAAACAACAAGAAAGGTATCCCTAAATAAACAATCTATCTACGGGATCTCTTCAGTAAAATTGGGGATTTTTTTTAAGTTCAGGGAATTCGATAATAATAACAATTATCTTTTTATTACTACCATATTATTACCACAAAGTATCGGATTAGGAATGTATGAGATTAATGGAAAATAATAATCGATAAAATAAAAATCGATTTTTCTTCATTCAAAATTAATGGATTTGTCGAAAAAATCAATTTTAATAAAAAATAAATCGATTTCTGCGAAAAGATCGTTGATTTTTTTTTGGATTGTTTTAAAAATGGACATGCTTTTCGTATATATTCCGATTAGAAACCTAAGAGATTTATTCGTTAACGATATTTATCGGATTGAAAAAAAATAAAATAAAATTATACGAAAATTGTCAAAAATTTTGAAATATGGTCAATAATTGTCAATTATTGTCAAAAACTGTTGAAAATTGTCAATAATTGTTAAAATTTTGAGAAATGGCCAAAAATTTTCAAAAATGGTCAAAAAAATTTGGAAAAATGGTCAATAATTGTTGAAAAACTGTCAAAATTGGTCAATAATTATTAAAAAATGGTCAATAATTTTTAAAAAATGATCAATAATTGTTGAAAAATTTGGAAAAATGGTCAGTAATTGTTGCAAAACTGTCAAAATTGGTCAATAATTGTTGAAAAATGGTCAATAATTTTTAAAAAATGATCAGTAATTGTCAAAATTGGTCAAAAACTGTTAAAAATAGACAATTTTCGTCAAAAATTGTTAAAAAATGGTCAATAATTGCCAATTATTGTCAAAAACTGCTGAAAATTGTCAATTATTGTCAAAAACTGTTGAAAAGTGTCAATATTTGTTAAAATTTTGAAAAATGGTCAGTAATTGTTGCAAAACTGTCAAAATTGGTCAATAATTGTTGAAAAATGGTCAATAATTAAAAAAAAAGATCATTAATTGTTGAAAAATTTGGAAAAATGGTCAGTAATTGTTGCAAAACTGTCAAAATTGGTCAATAATTGTTGAAAAATGGTCAATAATTTTTAAAAAATGATCAGTAATTGTCAAAATTGGTCAATAATGGTCAAAAACTGTTAAAAATAGACAATTTTTGTCAAAAATTGTTAAAAAATGGACAATAATTACCAATTATTGTCAAAAACTGCTGAAAATTGTCAATTATTGTCAAAAACTGTTGAAAAGTGTCAATATTTGTTAAAATTTTGAAAAATGGTCAGTAATTGTTGCAAAACTGTCAAAATTGGTCAATAATTTAAAATAAATGGTCAATAATTGTTGAAAAACTGTCAAAATTGGTCAATAATTGTTGAAAAACTGTCAAAATTGGTCAATAATTGTAAAAAATGGTCAATAATTTTTAAAAAATGGTCAATAATTATTGAAAAACTGTCAAAATTGGCCAATAATTGTAAAAAATGGTCAATAATTTCAAAAAAATGGTCAATAATTGTTAAAAAACTGTCAAAATGTCAGATCGTTGATTTTTTTTTGGATTGTTTTAAAAATGGACATGCTTTTCGTATATATTCCGATAATAAACCTAAGAGATTTATTCGATAACGATATTTATCGGATTGAAAAAAAATAAAATAAAATTATACGAAAATTGTCAAAAATTTTGAAATATGGACAATAATTGTCAAAAACTGTTGAAAATTGTCAATAATTGTTAAAATTTTGAAAAATGGCCAAAAATTTTCAAAAATGTTCAAAAAATTCGGAAAAATGGAAAATTGTTGAAAAACTGTCAAAATTGGTCAATAATTGTTGAAAAATGGTCAATAATTTAAAAAAAATGATCAATAATTGTTGAAAAATTTGGAAAAATGGTCAGTAATTGTTGCAAAACTATTAAAATTGGTCAATAATTGTTGAAAAATGGTCAATAATTTTTAAAAAATGATCAGTAATTGTCAAAATTGGTCAATAATGGTCAAAAACTGTTAAAAACAGACAATTTTTGTCAAAAATTGTTAAAAAATGGTCAATAATTGCTAATTATTGTCAAAAACTACTGAAAATTGTCAATTATTGTCAAAAACTGTTGAAAAGTGTCAATATTTGTTAAAATTTTGAAAAATGGTCAGTAATTGTTGCAAAACTGTCAAAATTGGTCAATAATTAAAAAAAAATGGTCAATAATTGTTGAAAACCTGTCAAAATTGGTCAATAATTGTTGAAAAACTGTCAAAATTGGTCAATAATTTTTAAAAAATGGTCAATAATTGTTGAAAAACTGTCAAAATTGGTCAATAATTGTAATTGTAAAAAATGGTCAATAATTTCAAAAAAATGGTCAATAATTGTTAAAAAACTATCAAAATTGGTAAATAATTTTTAAAAAATGATCAGTAATTGTTGAAAAACTGTCAAAATTGGTCAATAATTGTCAATTAATTGTTAAAAATGGACGATTTTTGTCAAAAACTGTCAATAATTGTTAAAAAATGAATTTACTGTTTGGACCCTTACTTTGTGGAATCTACTCATATTACTTTTTTAAATGAAACTAAGTGTTTCTAATTAATTCCACTATTTAATGAAAAAATCATGAAAACTCTAAGATATTGATAATTAATGTTAAAAAATGGTAAATAATTTTGAGAAATGGTCAATAATCGTCAAAAGGTGTCAAAATTTTGAAAAATAGTCAATAAATAATACGAGAGCCGTTTTCGAAAATCCACTCCTTAAACACACGTAATTTATACAAAATCGATTAATATTACTCGAAAAATCGATAATTAAAAATCGATTATAACAAAATAATAATTGATTTATATAAAAATCGTTTAATTTTTCAAACATCCCTACTTATAGAGTTCCCTATAAGCTTTTTTGAAAAAACAAGCAACAGTGTCTGTCGAGTCTACTGGGATCCGAGAGTTTCCGCTCTCATCACTACTTGCGATGTTGCCGGGGCAATTGAAAAAAAAGCCGCTCTACCAAAAACACAAAAAAAAATCGAAAGTCGATTTTCAAGGGTGAAATATCGATTCAATACAACATATCGATTTAAAAAATCGATTTATTCGGTACGAGGAATCGATTATTCGATGAATCGATTTCAGATCGCCATCCCTAATTTTGATTTCATTAAAACAAGTGTCATGGAGTCTCAAAAAATTGTTTTTAAGCCGATAATATTCCATTTCTTGTATCTAATACATCTAAAGAACCACTAAAAGATACAGAGTATGAGTCGCTGCGTTGGGTGGATTTATGATCCTGATAAGTAAGAATTATATTATAGGAGTGCCGGCAGTAGATGTAAATATTAGTTTCCTGATATATAAGGGCTTATCATAATGTATATACAGAGAAGTCATGAAGTTTTTCTGTTGGACCGAGTTTGTAAAAATATGGTAAGTCTTCTGAGGGTTTGCAGAAAGTGAAGGAATCCCTAGAGGGTTTGCAAGAAGTTAAGTCTCAAAATTTTGCAGGAAGTGAAGAAGTCTTGATGACTGATGGTTCTTAAGAAGTAAACAAGTCTCTAGAGGGTGTTTAGGAAGGGAAGAAGGTCTCCAGTGGGTTTGTGGGAACATGGCAAATCTCTTGGGAGTTTGAAGGAACTAAGGAAGTTGGGATGAGTAAATAAGTCTTCGAAGGAATCAAAAAAATATCCAGAGGGTTTTCTAAGAAGCAAAAAATTCTTCTGAGGATTTGCAAGAGGTAAACAAAGTTTGCAGGAATTAAAAAAATTTCCTGAGGGTTTGTAAGGATAAGTTAACAAGTTTCCAGAGAGTTTGAGAAAATATGGTAAGTCTTCTGAGGGTTTGCAAGAAGTTAAGTCTCAAAATTTTGCAGGAAGTGAAGAAGTCTTGATGACTGATGGTTCTTAAGAAGTGAACAAGTCTCTAGAGGGTGTTTAGGAAGGGAAGAAGGTCTCCAGTGGGTTTGTGGGAACATGGCAAATCTCTTGGGAGTTTGAAGGAACTGAGGAAGTTGGGATGAGTAAATTAGTCTTCGAAGGAATCAAAAAAATATCCAGAGGGTTTTCTAAGAAGCCAAAAATTCTTCTGAGGATTTGCAAGAGGTAAACAAAGTTTGCAGGAATTAAAGAAATTTCCTGAGGGTTTGTAAGGATAAGTTAACAAGTTTCCAGAGAGTTTGTGAAAATACGGTAAGTCTTCTGAGGGTTTGCAGAAAGTGAAGGAATCCCTAGAGGGTTTGCAAGAAGTTAAGTCTCAAACTTTTGCAGGAAGTGAAGAAGTCTTGATGACTGATGGTTCTCAAGAAGTAAACAAGTCTCTAGAGGGTGTTTAGGAAGGAAAGAAGGTTTCCAGGGGGTTTGTGGGAAGTTGGTAAATCTCTTGGGAGTTTGAAGGAACTGAGAAAGTTGGGATAAGTAAATTAGTCTTTGAAGGAATCAAAAAAATATCCAGAGGGTTTTCTAAGAAGCAAAAAATTCTTCTGAGGATTTGCAAGAGGTAAATAAAGTTTGCAGGAATTAAAGAAATTTCCTGAGGGTTTGTAAGGATAAGTTAACAAGTTTCCAGAGAGTTTGTGAAAATACGGTAAGTCTTCTGAGGGTTTGCAGAAAGTGAAGGAATCCCTAGAGGGTTTGCAAGAAGTTAAATCTCAAAATTTTGCAGGAAGTGAAGAAGACTTGATGACTGAGGGTTCTTAAGAAGTAAATAAGTCTCTAGAGGGTGTTTAGGAAGGAAAGAAGGTCTCCAGGGGGTTTGTGGGAAGTTGGTAAATCTCTTGGGAGTTTGAAGGAACTGAGAAAGTTGGGATAAGTAAATTAGTCTTTGAAGGAATCAAAAAAATATCCAGAGGGTTTTCTAAGAAGCAAAAAATTCTTCTGAGGATTTGCAAGAGGTAAACAAAGTTTGCAGGAATTAAAGAAATTTCCTGAGGGTTTGCAAGGATAAGTTAACAAGTTTCCAGAGAGTTTGTGAAAATACGATAAGTCTTCTGAGGGTTTGCAGAAAGTGAAGGAATCCCTAGAGGGTTTGCAAGAAGTTAAGTCTCCAAATTTTGCAGGAAGTGAAGAAGTCTTGATGACTGATGGTTCTCAAGAAGTAAACAAGTCTCTAGAGGGTGTTTAGGAAGGGAAGAAGGTCTCCAGGGGGTTTGTGGGAACATGATAAATCTCTTGGGAGTTTGAAGGAATTGAGGAAGTTGGGATAAGTAAATTAGGCTTCGAAGGAATCAAAAAAATATCCAGAGGGTTTTCTAAGAAGCAAAAAATACTTCTGAGGATTTGCAAGAGGTAAACAAAGTTTGCAGGAATTAAAAAAATTTCCTGAGGGTTTGTAAGGATAAGTTAACAAGTTTCCAGAGAGTTTGAGAAAATATGGTAAGTCTTCTGAGGGTTTGCAAGAAGTTAAGTCTCAAAATTTTGCAGGAAGTGAAGAAGTCTTGATGACTGATGGTTCTTAAGAAATAAACAAGTCTCTAGAGGGTGTTTAGGAAGGGAAGAAGGTCTCCAGTGGGTTTGTGGGTACATGGCAAATCTCTTGGGAGTTTGAAGGAACTGAGGAAGTTGGGATAAGTAAATTAGTCTTCGAAGGAATCAAAAAAATATCCAGAAGGTTTTCTAAGAAGTAAAAAATTCTTCTGAGGATTTGCAAGAGGTAAACAAAGTTTGCAGGAATTAAAGAAATTTTCTGAGGGTTTTTTAAGGATAAGTTAACAAGTTTCCAGAGAATTTGTGAAAATACGGTAAGTCTTCTGAGGGTTTGCAGTAAGTGAAGGAATCCCTAGAGGGTTTGCAAGAAGTTAAGTCTCAAACTTTTGCAGGAAGTGAAGAAGACTTGATGACTGATGGTTCTCAAGAAGTAAACAAGTCTCTAGAAGGTGTATAGGAAGAGAAGAAGGTCTCCAGGGGGTTTGTGGGAACATGGTAAATCTCTTGGGAGTTTGATGGAAGTGGTGAGGAAGTCTCTAGAAGGGCTGCAATAAGTAAGTTAGTTCTTTCAAGGAATTCAATAAATATCCAGAGGTTTTGTAAGAAGTAAAAAATTCTTCTGAGGGTTTGCAAGAAGTAAAGAAGTTTCCAGATGGTTTGCAAGAAGTAGGTGGTTTCCCAAACAACAATTTGACGATATTCTAGGCAGCAAACATCACTGGTCAGAGAGTGGCGGGAGTTAGAGAAAAATACCTTGATCTTGTTCTCTTACGGCTTCTCCGAGGATATCATGCAACTGGAAACGTGAGAGAAACACCCAGAAGTGGACGACCAAGGGCTACCACCCCCGCTCAAGATCGCTAACTGACTGTGTTTACCCGATTGGGGAGGCATTTGTTTTAAAGGGCTTACATTATTGTTAGTGCTTGATGGGAACATGATATTTAGGTGCAACAAGTTATTTACAATGTTACACGTTCGTTTTCATGCTGCAACTTGTCAAATTTAAACTATAAATTGACATTCCTTAAAGGAAAAAAATGTGAACTTACCTTCAAGTGACAGTTACAACCCCCAATTTAATCAAATTTTGTTTGCATATTTCTTTGCGATACTGCTTAGGTCTTCCATTTTTGATTTTGCCCCTGCCCCCATCATTTTCAGCTCCATTTTTGGTAACTGTGTTTATTAACAGTTAAAGAAAATTAATTTCTACATAAAAAAATATCTGGTAGGTACTTTGTAATGTTTGAATAAGTTATTTTATTTCAAGATATTTTTACAACCATCTAAATTGTTATCTAAATAAAATAAGTACTCCCGGTAGTTCTCCAATAAAAAATCGGTCCGTTTGAAAACATTACACGAAATCTAAAATTAACGCGTAAAACATGCCGCTCTATTTATTCAACTACCCGAAAGGTGTATTGTTGAGCAATTTCACAGTTCCACAATCTCGAGGGATTAAATTTCTTATTTGATTCGGTAAAATTTTCAAAAGAAATAATTATCTGCGTAGCGCATATGCGGTACCAACATAAAATAAGGCATGTTTAGTAATAAAGAAGGTGCTTCACGGCTTCTATTTACCGAAAATTCCGGGTTCTGTGTCGGGTAAATATTGAAAAAATAAATGTAAGTGGAGAAATTTCAAAGAGATTTTCTATGAGAATATTTATTTAACCAGTGGCGTTGTGAGTACTTAATTATTTCGTAAAGTATGAAAACAAAAATAAACCGCTCGGCTAAAATTAATTTTTAGACGTTTGAAATAATTTCCGACTAAATGCCTTAATTTACTTGAACAAATAACTAATAAAATGTCGCTATATTAAAAAAAGTGAGTGAAAGTACGGGGTGTGTCTATAAAGTAACAAAACTGGAAGATTATTCCATTTAAAGCAACTCCTGAGTGGGTGGATAGACTCAGAGTCTCAAGAAATAGGGTGGTTGTTATAGAGGCAAAGAAGGGGGTTGAGGTGAGGGGAATTCTGGAGGAGGTGGAAAGGGTGACAGGAGCTAGGGTGGTGGAAGCGGGGAGGGGAACAAAAACCATAAACATGGTAGGGATAGATCAGTGGATGGAAGATGAAGGGGTGAGGTGGAAAATAGAGAAATTTATTGGGAAATAGACAAAGGTGATTAACGTGGTAAGGGAGAGGAAAGGGATGAAAATGGCGGTGGTGAAGGCGGAATGGGAAAAAGAGGAAGCCTTATTGGGAAAAAGGGAGTTTAGATTGAGTTGGAACAGGGTAACTATTGTAGATGGTAGAGAGGAGGGCAGATGCTTTGGATGTGGGATAAAGGGGCATAAAATAGCAGGGTGTGAGGTGAAGGGAGTCAAGGAGAGGAGTAAGTGCTGGCTATGAAATAGCGAGGATCACATGGCCAGAGACTGTCGGCAGGCCTTCCTTTGTAGGGTATGTGGGGAAAGGGAACATAAGCCAGGGGAGATAGAATGTAGTAGGGGAAGGAAGGAAGTAGATGAAGACGATGGAAAAGGGGAAGGAAGAAATGGGAGGGACCCCTCAGAGGGGACGAGTCTGGTCAAATAGGAGCAAGGAGAAAAGGCAAAAGATGTCGATACAAAGATATGAGGAGCACTGACTGGTAAAACTAAACGAACAAAAAGCACTTTTTAGTGCACTACCTCTACTTCATTGACAACACTTTTAAGTGCACTTATTTCGGGTACTTTTCAGTATCAGTTATTATTGAATTGAGTTTGGATTAGTTATAATTATTTATTATTATTATTATTATTGAAAAACACAATTTCCAAGCGTGTTGCGAATGAGTGTAAAAATTTTATTTTTTCCGCCCATTCTTAGAAATTTACCAAAGTAATTTGATATCTCGAATGTATTTATTTTGTTCCAAACATTTGTACAGCACTGTACAAAACCTCGACCAAATTCATTTCAACTCTGAGATGCGCAAACAAAGAAGCGAGACCGAACTATGTCAGTGCCGCAAAATAAACGCATGTACACTCGGCGGAGAAAGTTTAGTTAGTTAAATATTACCTAAATAAAATCCTGAGAATTTGGTAATAAATTCCATTTTAGTTATTAACTGTGTAAAATGTGGATTTCAATTTATATTTCTGAATCGAAGTAGCCTTTACTTGAGGAAAATACACAACTAAATAGAATTCGATTTTTAATAAACTTAATTTCTACTGTACTAACATTGTTACAATTACAATTGTTTCGCAACACAGTGTTGTCAAAGGATCGATGGAATACAAACTAAATATTAAATATTGTAGATATTTAAAATGACACTGGGTACACATAAAACCGAAATTTATTCCACATAGACATTTTTAAAATTGTTTACCTGATCAAATCCAATTAGGAAATTTTCCGCTATTGTAGCTGTATACAAAAAGATGTCTGAACTTTCTGAAACTGAAATACACTAAAGAAAGCAGCCTATAGTCAACAAATAATATTCACAATACTACATTAACGACATCAGTTTTAAATTACACACAATCTAAACGTCTATTCTCTTTATTTACAGTATGGAGACACCGTTTAAAACAAATCTGTCACTCACTATCACTGTTTTCACTCTCAGAACTTACAATATCATAATCATCATCGTCATCGGAATCGTCATCTCCAAGATTGATAATAATTTGATCTATTACTATATCAAGGGCTGGTTCCAAGCAGAGAAACTCTTTTTCACATTTGAGCGCATGTTGGCAGCGACTTTGCCATTCTAGTGGTGGAAAATTGTCAAAAAATTCATTACATAGCTTTTCCACATCTGACAATTTAAACGTGATGTTTTTACTTCCAACGTATTGTTTAAGGGATGCCCAAACAAGTTCAATTGGGTTAAGGTCAGGGTGATAAGGTGGCAATCTCAAAGTATTATGACCATGTTGTTCTAAGATTTTGTCAACTTCGTACGTTTTAAATCTTGGCTTATATATTTTTATAATGTTATATAATTCAACTTTCAACATGTCATCTGCAAATGTGATGTTTCTGCTTCGTAACCACTGCTTCATTTCATCTTTTCGACTTGGGGATGTAGGCGATTTTTCACACTGCACATTGTGATATGGTGCATTGTCAATAACCAGCACACTACGTGGGGGTAAATTTGGTATAAGTTAAGTCTCAAGCCATTTCTTGTAGTTGGTAAAGTTCATATCATTATGAAAATCACCCGACTTACTTTTTGACTTAATACCAATATCACATACCAATTGTGGACAATTCCTTGTAAAATTCTTGTATCTATATCATCTATTTTTGTCTTTTTCGGTGTTTTACCTTTATTATGTTTTGTACTGAATGACGAAGCTTCACCCTTATCATTTTTACTTTGCTTAACTATAGATTTTACAGTGCTTAGGCTAATACCGACTGCTTGTGCAACCCTTTTCTGTATTTTCGCTGAAGGAACCAATAACTCACCACGTTGTGCCTCCAATGTCATAAATTTAAAAACATCATGCATATTTCACGACTTTGTGCACTCAAAATCTTGTGTTTTACAAGCTACTTAAATTCCATATTAAAATTCCTACGCGGATTGTACCACTATGAGTTCAAATGGATCTTTACAGTGCAATGTTCTGCTTAGGACTGGTAGCTCCCGACAGTGTCGTACGCGTGTTCTACGCGCATCCGAATCTCACAGTTGAAATGAATTTGGTCGAGTTGTACGTATGTGTTAAACCTCCACGCCGAACATATGCTTTACTTTATTGTTTTTTAACTCCCGATATTTATTTTATAAATATTATAAATTAGGTTTGACTGTAATATATGGTGATGCTGCATCTTATGCCTTTGTAGGTACCTACCGTTTCTATCTAAATCTACGTCAAATATTATCCCGAAGTATACCACAAGTAAAATTTCCCAACAATGGGGTCGAACGTGAGCCAAAATAAACAGGGGATCTCTTTTCTTCACCGCATTTTATTCAATTAAACAAAATCAAAGAGACCGATCTTTATAAAGGAGAATTTTTCTAAATCCATCGCCGCTCTTGTTAACCATTTTTGCTAGGTTATAGTACAGGCGCTTGTTGTGGATTACGTTGTTTTTATTTGTAGATAATAATTAATGACATAGCTACAGTTGTTATGTTTGAATCAAATCAACGTTTTTTTTTTAAAGGAGCCGTCCCTTCGCCGGCGCCACCTCAGCCTCCTGGGCTTATTGTGGATACTCCTAGTATTCTGACTACAGCCTATTCAGCAAATCCGTTCCCTGTATTAGCTCATACAGGTTCTTTGCTGGTTGGTTGTAGAAGTCTTCTGGAGTCATTTTGGGTCTACCATACAGTTTCTGCCTCCTGTGGTCCAGCGACTCACAGTTGCATAGTATATGCAGAGCTGTTTCGGTATCCTTTTTGCATCTTCTGCATGTAAGGTCTCCGTTATACAGCCCTATTTTATGCAGGTGCTCCTTTGTGGGAAAATGTCCCGTAAGTAGCCCCGTTATGGTGCGTAGTTTGTTCCTGCTCAATGAGAGCAGTTCTTTCGCTACTTTTTCTGATGGTTCTTTTATGAATTTCTTCCCATGTATTTGCCTGGGCGTATTCTTCCAGTGTTTATTGTGTTGTTCTTTTACCCACCCTTTTAACCATGACCTAGTTGAGCATCTGGGAATGCCCACAGCTGGTTCGGGTCCGTTCATCAGGGTTGACGATCCTGCTCTTGCGAGTTCGTCAGCCTTTTCATTGCCAGCGATTCCTTTGTGACCTGGGACCCACTCCAGTGTTACACTGTTCCGAGTCGCCAGTCTTCTAAGTTTTTTCGCCGCATTCCCATACCAGCCGAGATGTTACCTTAGAGCTCTGAAGTGCTTTAAGGGCAGCTTGACTGTCACTGTAGATCCTGATCTGCCTGTTGTAGGCTCTCATGTTATTTGCCCTTGCACATGCAAGTATTGCATAGACCTCTGCTTGAAATACCGAGGCGTATTTTCCAAGCGAGACGATTCCTTCATATTTGCTCGACTTGCTGTATATGCCCGCTCCGGTGCCGAGCTCATTCTTTGATCCGTCTGTATACCAGATCAGTTCATTTGCTCTACTGAGTGGTGGTGCATTCTCTTCCTCAAGCTCCTTTCGATCTTTGATGACAATCTCGAAGTTCTTGCGAAAGATATATCTGGTGGTCATGTGGTCTGTTGGCATTTTAAAGATGTCGTCATCCACATGCCTTATTTCTGTGTGTCCTCTCCCATGTGCCACGTCATGGTCTGATGCTTTCTCCAGTCGGGTTAGAGCTGCCCTTGCTTCGCACATTATGACACAATGTAGCGGAGGAAGGTCTAGCATTGTCTCCAGCACCGCTGTAGGATTAGTCCTCATTG
This sequence comes from Lochmaea crataegi, assembly GCA_947563755.1. Taxonomy (NCBI): domain Eukaryota; kingdom Metazoa; phylum Arthropoda; class Insecta; order Coleoptera; family Chrysomelidae; genus Lochmaea; species Lochmaea crataegi. The sequence continues at coordinate 4,170,847 of OX387433.1, read as the reverse complement.
CCCCTGTAATGCCAATGCATGCAAGTCTTTGGACCTTGCTTAGTTTTAGCATTGCAGATGTTTGTCTGATCTTTGGCCACCAGACCAGAGATGCATATGTAATCCTGGGGATGACAACCATTTTGTACAACCAGTGTACCATGCTTGGTCTAAGTCCCCATTTAGTGCCGTAAGTGCGTCTGGCAATCATGAAGGTTACCTCTGCCTTCTTGACCACGTGCTGCAGGTGTCGGTTCCAAGTTAAACCTGGGTCTAGGATAACCCCAAGATATTTTACTTCATCCGACAATCGTATTGGTTCACCTTGAAGCGTCAGAGGGCCAAGTCCTTCCCTTTTCCTTCTTCTGGTAAACGCAATTATCTGTGTTTTTGAGGGACTTATGCGTAGCCCTTCTTCTACAGTCCAGCCTGTTACTACATTTAAAGCCATCTGGAGTCTGTCTCTGGTTGTACTGTTGAATTTACCTTGGGATAGAATTACCAGGTCATCTGCATATCCTATGGTGTTAAATCCTTCTCTGTGTATGGTTCTAATGAGCCCGTCCATAACCAGGCTCCACAGCAGCAGGGGAAGGTACTCCCCCCTGTGGACAGCCCCTGGCTGCACGCACGGCCATTGTCTCCTCCATAAGAGTTGTTTCTATTATCCTGCTTCTGAGCATGCAGTCTATCCATTTGCAGCTGGCATCGATCCCAATTTTCCTCGTTGCCTTGGCTATGGATTCGTAGGAGGTGTTGTCAAAAGCTCCTTCTATATCTAGAAAGGCTGCGAGCAGCACCTCTTTATTTTCCAGTACGTATTCAGCCCTTTTGACGAGTTGATGTAATGCTGTTTCAGTTGATTTTCCCTCTCTGTATGCATATTGATCTTGGTGTAGTGGTCTTGTAGCCAGTATACCGTCTCTGATATGTCTATCAAGAAGTTTTTCAAGAGTCTTAAGCATAAATGATATCAGACTGATTGGTCTCAGAGCTTTAGCCGTGTCCTGTCCAGATTTTCCAGGTTTTGGTATAAATGTAGCTCTGATGCGTTGCCAAGTTCTTGGAATATGCCCTAGAGCAAGGCTAGCTCTGAGCAATTCACATACCCTGTAGTGTAGTGTGTTGCCTCCTTTTTGGAGTAGGATGGGATAAATCCCGTCTGGTCCCGGTGATTTATATGGTTTAAAGCTGTTTAGAGCCCATTTTGTTTTTTCCACGTCTACCACTGCCTTCGCTATTCGCCAGTCTATCCTGGATGCCCATCGTGGTCGATCCAGTCCTGTCACTGGGGAGTTTTGCGGTGGCATGGTAGGTATTGATCCAGGGAAGTGTACCTTAAGTAGCTCTTCCATGGTTTCTTTCCCATTTCCAGTGTATTGTCCGTTATCTTTTTTGATAACGTGTATAGTCTGATTAGGATCCTTGGAAAGAATCTTCTGCAGTCTGGCACACTCGTGAGTCTGTTCTATCTCCTCACAGTGCCTCCTCCAGGAGTCTCTCTTTACTTTCCTTATCAGTTTGTTGTATTCAGTTAGGGCCCTCTTATAATCCGTCCACTCTTTTCTTTAGTCCTATTAAACTTCTTTCTTAACTGGCTCCGTTTTTCGGCAAGTTCATTTGTCCACCAGGGCACATTCCTGTTGGATCTCTTCCTCACCGTTGAGCAGTTGTTTTCAAACGCTGAGATAATTGCTTCCCGTGTTAGGTCTGCCGCTATCTCTAGGTCTGTTGAGTTTTTAATTTTTACTATCGCTCGGTCTAAACTATTGCCTAGTTCTGCAGTAAATGTTTCCCAGCTCGTTTTTCGCGAGTATTCTATTTTCGGTTCAGTTCCCGAAATCTGGAAATATATGTGTCTGTGGTCAGAAAAGCTTTCCTCCCCGGACACATACCAATTGCTCACGAAGTTACTTATGTAATGAGTGCCAATCGTGATATCAATAACCTCCTTTCTGTTTGAGTTAACGAAAGTCGGTTTATTTCCTTCATTTAGTACGTTCAGATTATTAGCCGCAATAAATTCTAGTAATGACTCACCTCTTTCGTTGGTGTTGGTGCTTCCCCAGTTTAGATTGTGTGAATTGGCATCGCACGCAATGATCAGCTGCACACCCTTCTTCCTGGAGTACTTGACCAGTTCTTCGACTTCCCTGGTTGGTGGTTACACAGGGTCTGACAATAAGGTGGATCATATATTAAACCATATATTCTGGGGCCAAAAATAAGTCGATTGGACTTAATGTGCATACAAAAAAGTTACAGCCCTTTGAAGTTACCAAATTCAATTTGACATATTTTAAGGAAAATTGACAAGTGGCTTTTTTATTATTCGACCATCTTTCAAAACAAAAATGACAAATTGCGTCCCGTAGAAATTTTATGGGAAATCCCCCCCTCCCCCAAACTTTTGTGTACGTTACAATTTAACCATTATTGTGGCACCGATAGATAAACATTATTTTAGAAACTTTTTTGCTTCTTAGAAATTTCAAGCTTCCCTACTATTATCAAGTTTTTAATGGTGCACGCTGCAACTTATTCGGAATATATAACACTGAGTTTCCAGTACAATACTATCTGATTTTTTCGTAAAAAATATGGCACTGCATTGTCTGTATCGTCTGAAAACAATGCGAATACCCACCGATTTGCAAGCGCTCAGATCTCAATCTCCATAATATAGGACCTTTAGACTTTAGACATGTTATATATATGCATATAAGTAGTATATAAAAGTAACTATGGGGAGACTACGAAACAGAGGCTTTATCATCTCATTAAATTTTAAAAAAATGGGTATTTTGGTGGAAAATAAAGTAAAATTGGTAGTTTTACTGTTTGGGATCTGCTCATACTACTGTTATAAATGAAACTATAGGTCGACCAGAACAGCTAGAGTGTTGATAATTGCGCCAGCAAACTTCTTGTAACGCTGACAATAAAATTTTCATAATTTTTTCATTAAATAGTGGAAATAATTAAAAACAGTTTCATTTATAACAGTAATATTAATACTATTTGCTTGTTCGTAGAGTTTTCCATTTTTTAGGATAAATTCAAAATATGGGTTTATGAATGAGATATTTATGGAATGAATGAAAAATTCGATTTTCATTTATTTTCCTCATATTTCTTAGGCAAGCAAATTTTTTTTGCGGATTTGACTCATTCTTTGTAATGACCGTACCGAAAAAACAACCTTAGGAGGCGTCCATAAATTACGTGAGACATTTTTTAGGATTTTTCGACTCCCCCGCCCCCCTGGTGAGATTTCGTAAGATTTTCCTTTACTCCCTTCCCCCTCCCCAAATCTCACGTGAGATTTTTAAAAATGTGTTTTGGCTGTAAACCCGTTGGATTAAAAAAAAACAATTTGTTTTATTACTTTAAAATAAGTCTATCAAAGACTAGTATACAATTGTGATTTGAGAATATTGCTGTAGTTTAAAATCACTGCGATAAAGTTAAATTTCGCCATATTTTTACTCTAGAAAAATTTTTTACTTTCACGCAATTTTACATGGTTTTCTATTGAAAAAAAAATTACGTGATATTTGTTAAAACCCACCCTCTCCCCCAAATGGGATTTGGGAATATTTTACTTGACCCCCTCCCCCTTGAACACCTCAGGTAATTAATGGACGCCCCCCTAGAAGAATTTCTTTAATCTTGAATAACTCGTTTCCAAAAAGCAATTGAAAACTTTTCAAACTATTTTATCAATTAAATCCACTACGACGACCCACCCTGTAACATACGTATCTTGCTTACAAAATAACGCAAAGTTTATTTTCGTTAAGAACCGACCACGTTAATTGTCCCATATATCCAATAACTTTATGTTATATTGACATTATTGGTATGTTCACTTCAAAGGTGAACTTTTCAAGTTCCAAATTAAACTGGTTAATCTATAAAGTGCGAACAGACTTGTAGACAACTATTTGTGAAAAACTAATTGCTGATTTGCTGTGATCAAAATATATAATCTAAATATTTATAATAAAAGTGTAAACGAAGTATAACAAGTCAGTTTAATCATATAATAATATGTTAACATCTGTTCGAAGACGTGTGACGAAAGTAAACCAAGAAAACTAGTTTCCGTTCTTAGTGTTACAAAAGTGTTGGTGTTTTGATATAATTAAAATTAATTAAAAAAAAAACGTAGAGTCCAGTAAAAATTTTTGAGAATTGTCAAAAATGGTCAATAATTATCAGAAACTGTCAAAAATGGTCAATAATTGTTAAAATTTTGAAAAAATGGTCAATAATTAAAAAAAAACTGTCAAAAGTGGTCAATAATTGTTGAAAATTGTCAAAATTTTTGAAAAACTGTCAATAATCTTCAGAAACTGTCAAAAATGGTCAATAATTGTAAAAATTTTGAAAAATGGTCAAAAATTGTCAAAATTTTGAAAAAATGGTCAATAATTATAAAAAACTGTCAAAAATGGTCAATAATTGTCAAAGTTTTTGAAAAATTGTCAAAAATGATCAATAATTGTCAAAATTGGTCAATAATTGTCAAAAATGGTCAATAATTGTTAAAATTTGAAAAATAGTCAAAAATTTTGAAAAATGGTCAAAAATGGTCATTCTATTGTACTTAAGAAGCAAGCTTCTGTCGGCGGTCCGACGACCGCTCACCTTTTCTTTACTACTTGATACCTTATCCCTAACCTATTGTTAAAATAATTGTCAAAATTTTTGAGAATTGTCAAAAATGGTCAATAATTATCAGAAACTGTCAAAAATGGTCAATAATTGTTGAAATTTTGATAAAATGGTCAATAATTATAAAAAACTGTCAAAAATGGTCAATAATTGTTAAAAATTGCCAAATTTTTTGAAAAATTGTCAATAATTGTCAGAAACTGTCAAAAATGGTCAATAATTGTAAAAACTTTGAAAAATGGTCAAAAATTGTCAAAATATTGAAAAAATGGTCAATAATTATTAAAAACTGTCAAAAATGGTCAATAATTGTCAAAATTTTTGAAAAATTGTCAAAAATGATCAATAATTGTCAAAATTGGTCAATAATTGTTAAAATTTGAAAAATAGTCAAAAATTTTGAAAAATGGTTAAAATTTTCGAAAAATGGTCAAAAATGCAAGCTTCTGTCGGCGGTCCGACGACCGCTCACCTTTTTTTTACTACTTGATACCTTATCCCTAACCCATTGTTAAAATTTTTGAGAGTTGTCAAAAATGGTCAATAATTATCAGAAACTGTCAAAAATGGTCAATAATTGTTGAAATTTTGATAAAATGGTCAATAATTATAAAAAACTGTCAAAAATGGTCAATAATTGTTAAAAATTGCCAAATTTTTTGAAAAATTGTCAATAATTGTCAGAAACTGTCAAAAATGGTCAATAATTGTAAAAACTTTGAAAATGGTAAAAAATTGTCAAAATTTTGAAAAAATGGTCAATAATTATAAAAAACTGTCGAAAATGGTCAATAATTGTCAAAATTTTTGAAAAATTGTCAAAAATGATCAATAATTGTCAAAATTGGTCAATAATTGTCAAAAATGGTCAATAATTGTCAAAAATGGTCAATAATTGTTAAAATTTGGAAAATAGTCAAAAATTGTCAAAATTTTGAAAAAATGGTCAATAATTATAAAAAATTGTCAAAAATGGTCAATAATTGTCAAAATTTATGAAAAATTGTCAAAAATGATCAATAATTGTCAAAATTGGTCAATAATTGTCAAAAATGGGCAATAATTGTTAAAATTTGAAAAATAGTAAAAAATTTTGAAAAATGGTTGAAATTTTCGAAAAATGGTCAAAAATGCAAGCTTCTGTCGGAGGTCCGACGACCGCTCACCTTTTTTTTTACTACTTGATACCTTATCCCTAACCCATTGTTAAAATAATTGTTAAAATTTTTGAGAGTTGTCAAAAATGGTCAATAATTATCAGAAACTGTCAAAAATGGTCAATAATTGTTAAAATTTTGAAAAATTGTTAAAATTTTGAAAAAATGGTCAATAATTATAAAAAACTGTCAAAAATGGTCAATAATTGTTAAAAATTGCCAAATTTTTTGAAAAATTGTCAATAATTGTCAGAAACTGTCAAAAATGGTCAATAATTGTAAAAACTTTGAAAAATGGTCAAAAATTGTCAAAATTTTGAAAAAATGGTCAATAATTATAAAAAATTGTCAAAATTGGTCAATAATTGTCAAAAATGGGCAATAATTGTTAAAATTTGAAAAATAGTCAAAAATTTTGAAAAATGGTTAAAATTTTCGAAAAATGGTCAAAAATGCAAGCTTCTGTCGGCGGTCCGATGACCGCTCACCTTTTTTTTACTACTTGATACCTTATCCCTAACCCATTGTTTAAATAATTGTTAAAATTTTTGAGAGTTGTCAAAAATGGTCAATAATTATCAGAAACTGTCAAAAATGGTCAATAATTGTTGAAATTTTGAAAAAATGGTCAAAAATTGTTAAAATTTTGAAAAAATGGTCAATAATTATGAAAAACTGTCAAAAATGGTCAATAATTGTTGAAAATTGTCAAAATTTCTGAAAAATTGTCAAAAATGGTCAATAATTGTCAGAAATTGTAAAAAATGGTCAAAAATTGTTAAAATTTTGAAAAAATGGTCAAAAATAGTTAATAATTGTCAAAATTTTTGAGAGTTGTCAAAACTGGTCAATAATTATCAGAAACTGTCAAAAATGGTCAATAATTGTTAAAATTTTGAAAAATTGTTAAAATTTTGAAAAAATGGTCAATAATTATAAAAAACTGTCAAAAATGGCCAATAATTGTTAAAAATTGCTAAATTTTTTGAAAAATTGACAAAAATGGTCAATAATTGTCAGAAATTTTGTCCCGTTTTTTCCTTCTTTTTAAGGATCTTTTTTCAAATTATTTCGAAATAAAACAGTTTGATACTGTAATACTTTTAAGTTGATTTTTGTTTTTAAATAAATTATATTGTGTCAAGCAAAGAAATTTCTTCACATAATTAATCACATTGACACATTGACTCCATCCTCCAAAAACTGTCAAAAATTGTCAAAAAGTGTTAAATATTTTAAAAAATGGTCAAAAATAGTCAATAATTGTCAAAATTTTTAAGAGTTGGAAAAAATGGTCAATAATTACCAGAAACTGTCAAAAATGGTAAATAATTGTTGAAAATTGTCAAAATTTTTGAAAAATTGTCAAAAATGGTCAATAATTGTCAGAAATTTTGTCCCATTTTTTCCTTCTTTTTAAGGATCTTTTTTCAAATTATTTCGAAATAAAACAGTTTGATACTGTAATACTTTTAAGTTGATATTTGTTTTTTTTGTTTTCAAATAAATTATATTGTGTCAAGCAAAGAAATATCTTCACATAATTAATCACATTGACACATCCTCCCATATCCCCCTCAAGCACGCTCGTTCCACTAACTAACCTGCCTAAAATAGCTTGTTTGGTTTTTTCAACAAGCAGGTCCACCTTATGGAGCTTGTATAAGCTTAATTTGAATAATCGCTTCGACTCGGTTATTTTCGTGAAGCTTTCGGTCGAACAACATTCCAATACCGCGTTCGTCTACCTACCTACTACTCGACAAGAATTTTAGTGCGAGTAAAGTTATTCTGTCGGAGGTCGGCGAGAAAGTAGGGTGTTACGCGTGTATGTGTGTGCTGTAAACATAACCTAAAAAAAAACAATGTTTTTGTTATTGTTGTTTGGTATCTTTTGGGGGGTTTCTATTTGTGAGCCCCTAATGCGCAATTGTGAACCTATTCGCGTGGAAATGTGTATGATGTGGTATAATTCGACGAGTATGCCCAATTTAGGAGGTAATGACATTCAACAAGAGGCCGATTTACAATTACAATCGTTTTCACCTCTCATCCAGTACGGTTGCAGTCAAAATTTAAAATTATTTTTGTGCGCCGCTTACGTTCCGATGTGTACTGAAAAAGTTACTAATCCTATTGGACCTTGTCGAGGACTTTGCGAAGGAGTAAGATCGCGATGTTACCCGGTTCTTCAAGGTTTCGGGTTTCCGTGGCCAGACGCTCTCAATTGCTCCCGATTTCCTGAAGTTAATAATCACGAACACATGTGCATAGACGGACCTAAAGATGAAATTGATATTAGGGCTCCTGTTGATCCAGCTGTGCAGAAATTCGACTGCGAGATGAGAAAAAACGGAGAGGGCTGTTTGACGGGATGCAATTCCATTATTATGTTTGACGAATCAGAGAAAAAATTTGCAGAGGTAAGACATTTTTACTATATTTAAATAATATTACAATACAATGGTTTTTTTGCTGTAGATGAACCATGATGACAAATGATATTTTACAGCTTGCAGGGGTCTTTCTTAACAAGTATCTAGTTAGTCACTTCACTATACGTATGAACAGACTATACCTCTGCAAATTATATTTTACAGCTTGCAGGGGTCTTTCTTAACAATTATCTAGTTAGTCACTTCACTATACGTATGAACAGACTATACCTCTGCAAATTATATTTTACAGCTTGCAGGGGTCTTTCCTAACAGGTATCTAGTTGGTCACTGCACTATACGTATGAACAGACTGTACCTCTGCAAATTATATTTTACAGCTTACAGAGGTCTTTCTTAACAGGTATCTAGTTGGTCACTGCAGTATACGTATAAACAGACTGTATCTCTGCAAATTATATTTTACAGCTTGCATGGGTCTTTCCTAACAGGTATCTAGTTAGTCACTTCACTATACGTATAAACAGACTGTATCTGTGCAAATTATATTTTACAGCTTGCAGGGGTATTTCTTAGCAAGTCTCTAGTTAGTCACTTCACTATACATATGAACAGTCTGTACATCTGCAAATTATATTTTACAGCTTGCAGTGGTCTTTCCTAACAGGTATCTAGTTGGTCACTGCACTATACGTATGAACAGACTGTACCGCTGCAAATTATATTTTACAGCTTGCAGGGGTCTTTCCTAACATGTATCTAGTTGGTCACTGCACTATACGTATGAACAGACTATACCTCTGCAAATTATATTTTACAGCTTGCAGGGGTCTTTCTTAACAAGTATCTAGTTAGTCACTTCACTATACGTATGAACAGACTATACCTCTGCAAATTATATTTTACAGCTTGCAGGGGTCTTTCTTAACAATTATCTAGTTAGTCACTTCACTATACGTATGAACAGACTATACCTCTGCAAATTATATTTTACAGCTTGCAGGGGTCTTTCCTAACAGGTATCTAGTTGGTCACTGCACTATACGTATGAACAGACTGTACCTCTGCAAATTATATTTTACAGCTTACAGAGGTCTTTCTTAACAGGTATCTAGTTGGTCACTGCAGTATACGTATAAACAGACTGTATCTCTGCAAATTATATTTTACAGCTTGCATGGGTCTTTCCTAACAGGTATCTAGTTAGTCACTTCACTATACGTATAAACAGACTGTATCTGTGCAAATTATATTTTACAGCTTGCAGGGGTATTTCTTAGCAAGTCTCTAGTTAGTCACTTCACTATACATATGAACAGTCTGTACATCTGCAAATTATATTTTACAGCTTGCAGTGGTCTTTCCTAACAGGTATCTAGTTGGTCACTGCACTATACGTATGAACAGACTGTACCGCTGCAAATTATATTTTACAGCTTGCAGGGGTCTTTCCTAACATGTATCTAGTTGGTCACTGCACTATACGTATGAACAGACTATACCTCTGCAAATTATATTTTACAGCTTGCAAGGGTCTTCCTTAACAAGTATCTGGTTAGTCACTTCACTATACGTATGAACAGACTGTACCTATGCAAATTATATTTTACAGCTTGCAAGGGTCTTTCCTAACAGGTATCTAGTTAGTCACTTCACTATACGTATAAACAGACTGTATCTGTGCAAATTATATTTTACAGCTTGCAGGGGTATTTCTTAGCAAGTATCTGGTTAGTCACTTCACTATACGTATGAACAGACTGTAACTCTGCAAATTATATTTTACAGCTTGCAGGGGTTTTTCTTAACAGGTATCTATATACGTATGAACAGACTGTACCTTTTTAATCTTGGATGGTTTTAACAGAAAATAATACTGGAAAGCAATTCGGAATAGTTGTAAAAGAAAAGAACCGAAACTGAAATAAAATAAAATATATTTTTCATGGTTTTTCCGGGTACTCTTCGTATATTTCCCTGCAAGTCCGTAAATCACTCATTGGGAATACTAAGAAAACCCATGTGTGTGTGTGTGGAAGCCAGACATGTGTTTTCGATAATTTGCAAGTGTGTTTTACTTTAAATCCGACTGCACAGAGAAAAACAAACTTTACAAAGGAAGCAGTGTGTTTCATAAACATGGGGAATATTGTCATGGGTTGACATTAACTAAACATACCGTTCAAGCTGTCAAAATATTGTTGGTTGCGATGTGTGTTTTTATATCGAACATATTTTTCTTTTAATAGTTGTTTTTGCTTACAAAGCTGTTCATAAACACATACAAAAATTTCACTTTCTTTTCTATTCAATTATTTTTTGCTCAATGGATTATTTCTGGATATTACCTACTACTTATCTAAATCAAATAACATTTTATGTTCCAAGAGATACAAATCCATAAGACATTGAACTTTCCAACTTTCGAGACGTTCTCTAAAGGATTCATGTCTGGGCTATATCGTGGCCACTCACATATCTTTTTCAAGCTTTACACTGCATAATCCATTGGATTACCTTCAGGAGACCATGCTGGCCACTTTACCGGTTCATCTACTCCACGGTCTATCCATTTTCTCGTACAGTTTTTATTTAGACATTCTCTAGCTTGCAGTGTAAAATGTGGCGAGAATCCATCGTACATTAACCTCATTGACAGTCTACCTATCAAAAAGATCTATTGAAATATTCCCTACCTAAGATTTATTGTCCCAAGAGATACAAATCCATAAGACATTGAACTTTCCAATTTTCGAGACTTTCTCTAAAGAATTCATGTCCGGGCTATATCGTGGCCACTCACATATCTTTTTCAAACTTTACACTGCATAATCCATTGAATTACCTTCAGAAGACCGTGCTGGCCACTTTACCGGTTCATCTACTCCACGGTCTGTCCATTTTCTCGTACAGTTTTTATTTAGACATTCGCTAGCTTGCAGTGTAGAATGTGGCGAGGCTCCATCGTACATAAACCTCATTGAATAACATTTTATACTAAGATTTATTGTTCCAAGAGTTACAAATCCATAAGACATTGAACTTTCCAACTTTCGAGACGTTCTCTAAAGAATTGATGTCCGGGCTATATCGTGGCCACTCACATATCTTTTTCAAGCTTTACACTGCATAATCCATTGAATTACCTTCAGAAGACCGTGCTGGCCACTTTATCGGTTCATCTACTCCAAGGTCTATCCATTTTCTCGTACAGTTTTTATTTAGATATTCTCTAGCTTGCAGTGTAAAATGTGGCGAGGCTCCATCGTACATTAACCTCATTGACAATCTACGTTGACAAGGCACATCATCAAAAAGATCTATTGAAATATTCCCTATCTAAGATTTATTGTCCCAAGAAATACAAATCCATAAGACATTGAACTTTCCAATTTTTAGACGTTCTCTTAAAGGATTCATGTCCGGGCTATATCGTGGCCACTCACATATCTTTTTCAAGCTTTACACTGCATAATCCATTGGATTACCTTCAGGAGACCAAGCTGGCCACTTTACCGGTTCATCTACTCCACGGTCTGTCCATTTTCTCGTACAGTTTTTATTTAGACATTCTCTAGCTTGCAGTGTAAAATGTGGCGAGGCTCCATCGTACATAGACCTCATTGACAATCTATGTTGACAAGGTATATCATCAAAAAGATCTATTGAGGGTACAAATCCATAAGACATTGAACTTTCCAATTTTCGAGACGTTCTCTTGAAGGATTCATGTCCGGGCTATATCGTGGCTACTCACATATCTTTTTCAACCTTTACACTGCATAATCCATTGGATTACCTTCAGGAGACCAAGCTGGCCACTTTACCGGTTCATCTACTCCACGGTCTATCCATTTTCTCGTACAGTTTTTATTTAGACATTCGCTAGCTTGCAGTGTAGAATGTGGCGAGGCTCCATCGTACATAAACCTCATTGAATAACATTTTATACTAAGATTTATTGTTCCAAGAATTACAAATCCATAAAACATTGAACTTTCCAATTTTTAGACGTTCTCTTAAAGGATTCATATCTGGACTATATCGTGGCCACTCTCATATCTTTTTCAAGCTTAACACTGCATAATCCATTGAATTACCTTCAGGAGACCATGCTGGCCACTTTACCGGTTCATCTACTCCACGGTCTATCCATTTTCTCGTACAGTTTTTATTTAGACATTCTCTAGCTTGCAGTGTAAAATGTGGCGAGGCTCCATCGTACATAAACCTCATTGACAGTCTACGTTGACAAGGCACATCATCAAAAAGATCTATTGAAATATTCCCTACCTAAGATTTATTGTCCCAAGAGATACAAATCCATAAGACATTGAACTTTCCAATTTTTAGACGTTCTCTTAAAGGATTCATGTCCGGGCTATATCGTGGCCACTCCCATACCTTTTTCAAGCTTTACATGGCATAATCCATTGGATTACCTTCAGGAGACCGTGCTGGCCACTTTACCGGTGCATCTACTCCACGGTCTATCCATTTTCTCGTACTGTTTTTATTTAGACATTCTCTAGCTTGCAGTGTAAAACGTGGCGAGACTCCATCGTACATTAACCTCATTGACAGTCTACGTTGACAAGGCACATCATAAAAAGATCTGTTGAAATATTCCCTACCCAAGATTGTCCCAAGAGATACAAATCCATAAGACATTGAACTTTCCAATTTTTAGACGTTCTCTTAAAGGATTCATGTCTGGACTATATCGTGGCCACTCATATATCTTTTTCAAACTTTACAAGGCATAATCCATTGGATTACCTTCAGCAGACCATGCTGGTCACTTTACTGGTGCATCTACTCCACGGCCTATCCATTTTCTCGTACAGTTTTTATTTAAACATTCTCTAGCTTGCACTGTAAAATGTGGCGAGGCTCCATCGTACATTAACCTCATTGACAGTCTACGTTGACAAGGCACATCATCAAAAAGATCTATTGAAATATTCCCTACCTAAGATTAATTGTTCCAAGAGATACAAATCCATAAGACATTGAACTTTCCAATTTTCGAGACGTTCTGTAAAGGATTCATGTCCGGGCTATATCGTGGCCACTCACATATCTTTTTCAAGCTTTACATTGCATAATCCATTTGATTACCTTCAGGAGACCATGCTGGCCACTTTATCGGTTCATCTACTCCAAGGTCTATCCATTTTCTCGTACAGTTTTTATTTAGATATTCTCTAGCTTGCAGTGTAAAATGTGGCGAGGCTCCATCGTACATTAACCTCATTGACAATCTATGTTGACAAGGTATATCATCAAAAAGATCTATTGAGGGTACAAATCCATAAGACATTGAACTTTCCAATTTTCGAGACGTTCTCTTGAAGGATTCATGTCCGGGCTATATCGTGGCTACTCACATATCTTTTTCAACCTTTACACTGCATAATCCATTGGATTACCTTCAGGAGACCAAGCTGGCCACTTTACCGGTTCATCTACTCCACGGTCTATCCATTTTCTCGTACAGTTTTTATTTAGACATTCGCTAGCTTGCAGTGTAGAATGTGGCGAGGCTCCATCGTACATAAACCTCATTGAATAACATTTTATACTGAGATTTATTGTTCCAAGAATTACAAATCCATAAAACATTGAACTTTCCAATTTTTAGACGTTCTCTTAAAGGATTCATATCTGGACTATATCGTGGCCACTCTCATATCTTTTTCAAGCTTAACACTGCATAATCCATTGAATTACCTTCAGGAGACCATGCTGGCCACTTTACCGGTTCATCTACTCCACGGTCTATCCATTTTCTCGTACAGTTTTTATTTAGACATTCTCTAGCTTGCAGTGTAAAATGTGGCGAGGCTCCATCGTACATTAACCTCATTGACAACCTACGTTGACAAGGTATATCATCAAAAAGATCTATTGAGGGTACAAATCCATAAGACATTGAACTTTCCAATTTTCGAGACGTTCTCTGAAGGATTCATGTCCGGGCTATATCGTGGCCACTCACATATCTTTTTCAAGCTTTACACTGCATAATCCATTGGATTACCTTCAGGTTACCGTGATGGTCACTTTACCGGTTCATCTCCACGGTCTATCCATTTTCTCGTACAGTTTTTATTTAGACATTCTCTAGCTAGCTGTGTAAAATGTGGCGAGGATCCATCGTACATAAACCTCATTGACAACCTACGTTGACAAGGCACATCATCAAAAAGATCTTATAGCAATAAAAAATTGAAACTGGAGTGTTGTAGCAAGGAGTACCTTTTTTGAGAAAAATTAAGCAAAAGTTTTTAGCTCAAAATACAGGGTGTTTCAAGAATATGGTACAATAGTTTACGAATCCCTGGTAAAACGCCACTGGCTTATTAGAATGTGAATTATATTAAAATCACTTGCGAGACTCCCTGTATATTAGCAGTATAAACTACTTTCCAGTTTAAGTGATCCTATGGGGTAATAAAACTTGTAACAAAGCCTCATTATTTATCGAGCAGTCATCAGTTTATCTCTTTTATCGAATAAGGAAATCGAAGACGATAATGAACGTTAGTTAAAGAATATCATTCATATTTTTTTTAGTTGGTTAAATCGATTTATTTGTAGATAATTTTCTTAATAGTTTATATAAATGAGTTGATAAATATTACTACTGATTGCCAAATTGTACAAAATTTAAAATTTAGAAACAAATAATCACAGGGTGCCAAATCTGGTGAATGCGAGTCATAGGAAAGCTATACAATGTCTTGATGAAATAAAGTGGTCGTTTCCGGCATCTGTAATACTAGTAAATCCCAAAAAACAGTCACCATGACCAAGCCAAGTGATTGTTGCTTGTTCAAGTACAATTCCACCTGTTTCTATCCAGTTTTCGAGTAAGTGGTGGATTGGTATGCATTCGGGACTCGGTGGGTTATATATAGCTATAAGGAAAGCCTATAAGATCCCTACTCCTTGTTCCAAGAACAAACTCCAACTACCAAACATAGTATTATAATCACATGGTGCCAAATCTGGTGAATGCGAGTTATAGGAAAGCAATACAATGTCTTGATGAAATAAAGTGGTAGTTTCCGGCATCTGTAATACTATGAAATCCCCCCCCCCCCCAAAAAAAAAACAATGACCAAGTCAAGTGATTGTTTCTTGTTCAAGTACAATTCCACCTGTTTCTATCCAGTTTTCGAGTAAGTGGTATCAATTCTGGCATGCATTTGGGACTCCGTAGGTTCGATTTCCAGATCCGACCGCGCTATAAGGAAAGTCTATAAGAGCCCCACTTCTTGATTAGTTGATCCTTCCAAGACCTATTTGTGTTAACTTCCAGTATTGTTCAAGGCAGAAAATAAAGGCTTGAACAGCTTAGGCAGATTTTTTACAACTGCAGGGTGTTTTGCAGTGACATGAAATTAATTTTAGCAAGTATTGAGGCAGAGAGTATATTGCATTTCGTTGATTAAAAAAAATCTATTGTTTCAGGTCTGGGTAACAGTTTGGGGTCTGATTTGCCTGGTAATAAGTCTAGGAGCGGCGATGACATTGACAATAGGAGGTGGTCGTGTAAAAGCTAGACCTTTGCTGAGTTTGGCTCTCTGCTACGTATTAATGAGCGCTGGTTGGGCTATAAGAATGTTCGCTGGAAGGATGTCAACATCTTGCCCGAAATCGCCTGAAGATGGTCTTTCGAATATAAATTGTGCTGTCGTTTTTCTACTTTTGTACTACTTCGGGATGGCGGCAAATGCTTGGTAAGTGATTATATTTTTAATATAAGTCTAAAAACAACTGATATTTATAATAACGATATGCAGGTCGGTGCAGGTGTTTCAGTTAAAGGTGTTAAAGTATATCTCGTTCATTATCGCCCCTAAATTAGGCATTACAAATAAGAGGAAGATAAGCTGTCCGGAATTAGAGTCATTAATTGTGGTTTTTATAGTTAACGTGCCCTGTAGGTTTAAAATTAAGGTAAATGTATTCATATTTTTTAGTTTTTTGCAAGTTAATGCAGATGTTGGGTTTAATGAATCGTGAAGGTGATGTGGACCTTTTTGAGATATTTCGTTAAAAAATTGATCCATTTCCTTAGATACATTTTGTGACATGAAAAATGATAAAAATTCGTAAAAAGGGGTTTTTTTGGAACGAGATCGAGTTTTTGGATACAATCATGATTTCAAAATTTAACAAACAAAAAATTCCCCAAACGTTGCAATTTTCTATGGATACCAAAAGTTGGCACCAAAATTTTTTTTATTATTATAAAACAGCTGTCTCGTTAATCCAGTTCAACAATTACGAATACAAATACCAGTATTTACGGGTTTAAGGTACACATAGTTTTTATTGCCATTTTATCAAATACCTATCTTAATATCGCTCATATCATGGCATGTCTATAGTGCAATAAATTACATTAAATATACCAATAAACGATGAATTTACCATTTCGGAAGTTTCAGTATTACATTTCCATCCAAAAACGATACTTTTTAACATAAAATTGGATTTATAAAGTACGCTGTTCACTACTCGCCTTTTTTCCACGTTTCTGGTGATTCGTTATTCACAGTTGTTGTTGTTCTTTCTCCCCCATTTTATCCACGTTGCTGGCGATACGTTATTCCGAGTCGACAACTTGGATTTTAAAACCATGTTCTTCCCGTTGTTCGTTGCTCGCCTTTTTTTCCACGTTGCTGGCGATTCGTTATTCACAGTTGTTCGTTGCTCGCCTTTTTTCCATGTTGCTGGCGATACGTTATTCACAGTTGTTCCTAGTCGATAACCTGGATTTTTAAACCTTGTTCTTCCCGTTGTTCGTTGCTGGCGATTCGTTAATCACAGTTGTTCGCTGCTCGCCTTTTTTCCACGTTGCTGGCGATACGTTATTCACAGTTCTTCCTAGTCGACAACCTGGATTTTTAAACCCTGCTCTTCCCGTTGTTCGCCTTTTTTCCACGTTGCTAGTGATTCCTTTCACAGTTGTTCGTTGCTTGCCTTTTTTCCACGTTGCTGGCGATACGTTATTTACAGTTGTTTATTGCTCGCTTTTTTCCCGCGTTGCTGGCGATACGTTATTCACAGTTGTTCCTAGTCGACAACCTGGATTTTTAAACCTTGTTCTTCCCGTTGTTCTTTGCTGGCGATTCGTTAATCACAGTTGTTCGTTGCTTGCCTTTTTTCCACGTTGCTGGCGATACGTTATTCACAGTTGTTTATTGCTCGCTTTTTTCCCACGTTGCTGGCGATACGTTATTCACAGTTGTTCCTAGTCGACAACCTGGATTTTTAAAACTTGTTCTTCCCGTTGTTCGTTGCTGGCGATTCGTTAATCACAGTTGTTCGCTGCTCGTCGTTTTTCCACGTTGCTGGCGATACATTATTCACAGTTCTTCCTAGTCGACAACCTGGATTTTGAAACCCTGCTCTTCCCGTTGTTCGTTGTTCGCCTTTTTTCCACGTTGCTGGTGATTCCTTTCACAGTTGTTCGTTGCTTGCCTTTTTTCCACGTTGCTGGCGATACGTTATTCACAGTTGTTCCTAGTCGACAACCTGGATTTTTAAACCTTGTTCTTCCCGTTGTTCGTTGCTGGCGATTCGTTAATCACAGTTGTTCGCTGCTCGTATTTTTTCCACGTTGCTGGCGATAAGTTATTCACAGTTCTTCCTAGTCGACAACCTGGATTTTTAAACCCTGCTCTTCCCGTTGTTCGCCTTTTTTCCACGTTGCTAGTGATTCCTTTCACAGTTGTTCGTTGCTTGCCTTTTTTCCACGTTGCAGGCGATACGTTATTCACAGTTGATTATTGCTCGCTTTTTTTCCACGTTGCTGACGATACGTTATTCACAGTTGTTCCTAGTCGACAACCTGGATTTTTAAACATTGTTCTTCCCGTTGTTCGTTGCTGGCGATTCGTTAATCACAGTTGTTCGCTGCTCGTCTGTTTTCCACGTTGCTGGCGATACGTTATTCACAGTTGTTTATTGCTCGCTTTTTTCCCACGTTGTTGGCGATACGTTATTCACAGTTGTTCCTAGTCGACAACCTGGATTTTTAAACCTTGTTCTTCCCGTTGTTCGTTGCTGGCGATTCGTTAATCACAGTTGTTCGCTGCTCGTCTTTTTTCCACGTTGCTGGCGATAAGTTATTCACAGTTCTTCCTAGTCGACAACCTGGATTTTTAAACCCTGCTCTTCCCGTTGTTCGTTGTTCGCCTTTTTTCCACGTTGCTAGTGATTCCTTTCACAGTTGTTCGTTGCTTGCCTTTTTTCCACGTTGCAGGCGATACGTTATTCACAGTTGTTTATTGCTCGCTTTTTTCCCACGCTGCTGGCGATACGTTATTCATAGTTGTTCCTAGTCGACAACCTGGATTTTTAAACCTTGTTCTTCCCGTTGTTCGATGCAGGCGATTCGTTAATCACAGTTGTTCGTTGCTCGTCTTTTTTCCACGTTGCTGGCGATACGTTATTCACAGTTCTTCCTAGTCGACAACCTGGATTTTTAAACCTTGTTCTTGCCGTTGTTCGTTGCTGGCGATTCGTTAATCACAGTTGTTCGCTGCTCGTCTTTTTTCCACGTTGCTGGCGATACGTTATTCACAGTTCTTCCTAGTCGACAATCTAGATTTTTAGACCCTGTTCTTCCCGTTGTTCGCCTTTTTCCACGCTGCTGGTGATTCCTTTCACAGTTGTTCGTTGCTTGCCTTTTTTCCACGTTGCTGGCGATACGTTATTCACAGTTGTTTATTGCTCGCTTTTTTCCCACGTTGCTGGCGATACGTTATTCACAGTTCTTCCTAGTCGACAACCTGGATTTTTAAACTATGTTCTTCCCGTTGTTCGTTGTTGGCGATTAGTTAATCACAGTTGTTCGCTGCTAGTCTTCTTTCCACGTTGCTGGCGATACGTTATTCACAGTTGATTATTGCTCGCTTTTTTTCCACGTTGCTGGCGATACGTTATTCACAGTTGTTCCTAGTCAACAACCTGGATTTTTAAACCCTGCTCTTCCCGTTGTTCGCCTGTTTTCCACGTTGCTGGTGATTCCTTTCACAGTTGTTCGTTGCTTGCCTTTTTTCCACGTTGCTGGCGATACGTTATTCACAGTTGTTTATTGCTCGCTTTTTTCCCACGTTGCTGGCGATACGTTATTCACAGTTGTTCCTAGTCGATAACCTGGATTTTTAAACCTTGTTCTTCCCGTTGTTCGTTGCTGGCGATTCGTTAATCACAGTTGTTCGCTGCTCGTCGTTTTTCCACGTTGCTGGCGATACATTATTCACAGTTCTTCCTAGTCGACAACCTGGATTTTGAAACCCTGCTCTTCCCGTTGTTCGTTGTTCGCCTCTTTTCCACGTTGCTGGTGATTCCTTTCACAGTTGTTCGTTGCTTGCCTTTTTTCCACGTTGCTGCGATACGTTATTCAGTTATTTTTTGCTCGCTTTTTTTCCACGTTGCTGGAGATACGTTATTCACAGTTGTTCCCAGTCGACAACCTGGATTTTTAAACCTTGTTCTTCCCGTTGCTCGTTGCTAGCGATTCGTTAATCACAGTTGTTCGCTGCTCGTCTTTTTTCCTTGTTGCTGGCGATACGTTATTCACAGTTGTTTATTGCTCGCTTTTTTCCCACATTGCTGGCGATACGTTATTCACAGTTGTTCCTAGTCGACAACCTGGATTTTTAAACCTTGTTCTTCCCGTTGTTCTTTGCTGGCGATTCGTTAATCACAGTTGTTCGTTGCTTGCCTTTTTTCCACGTTGCTGGCGATACGTTATTCACAGTTGTTTATTGCTCGCTTTTTTTCCACGTTGCTGGCGATACGTTATTCACAGTTGTTCCTAGTCGACAACCTGGATTTTTAAACCTTGTTCTTCCCGTTGTTCTTTGCTGGCGATTCGTTAATCACAGTTGTTCGTTGCTTGCCTTTTTTCCACGTTGCTGGCGATACGTTATTCACAGTTGTTTATTGCTCGCTTTTTTTCCACGTTGCTGGCGATACGTTATTCACAGTTCTTCCTAGTCGACAACCTGGATTTTTAAACCCTTCTTTTCCCGTTGTTCGCCTTTTTTCCACGTTGCTGGTGATTCCTTTCACAGTTGTTCGTTGCTTGCCCCTTTTTCCACGTTGCTGGCGATACGTTATTCACAGTTGTTTATTGCTCGCTTTTTTTCCACGTTGCTGGCGATACGTTATTCACAGTTGTTCCTAGTCGACAACCTGGATTTTTAAACCTTGTTCTTCCCGTTGTTCGTTGCTGGCGATTCGTTAATCACAGTTGTTCGCTGCTCGTCTTTTTTCCACGTTGCTAGCGATAAGTTATTCACAGTTCTTCCTTTTCGACAACCTGGATTTTTAAACCCTGCTCTTCCCGTTGTTCGTTGTTCGCCTTTTTTCCACGTTGATAATGATTCCTTTCACAGTTGTTCATTGCTCGATTTTTTCCCACGTTGCTGGCGATACGTTATTCACAGTTGTTCCTAGTTGACAACCTGGATTTTTAAACCTTGTTCTTCCCGTTGTTCGTTGCTGGCGATTCGTTAATCACAGTTGTTCGCTGCTCGTCTTTTTTCCACGTTGCTGGCGATACGTTATTCACAGTTCTTCCTAGTCGACAACCTGAATTTTTAAACCCTGTTCTTCCCGTTGTTCGTTGTTCGCCTTTTTTCCACGTTGCTGGTGATTCCTTTCACGGTTGTTCGTTGCTTGCCTTTTTCCCACGTTGCTGGCGATAGGTTATTCACAGTTGTTCCTAGTCGACAACCTGGATTTTTAAACCTTGTTCTTCCCGTTGTTCGTTGCTGGCGATTCGTTAATCACAGTTGTTCGTTCCTCGTCTTTTTTCCACGTTGCTGGCGATACGTTATTCACAGTTGTTCCTAGTCGACAACCTGGATTTTTAAACCCTGCTCTTCCCGTTGTTCGTTGTTCGCCTCTTTTCCACGTTGCTGGTGATTCCTCCAACAGTTGTTCGTTGCTCGTCTTTATTCCACGTTGTTGGCGATACGTTATTCACAGTTCCCCCCAGTCGACAACATGGATTTTTAAACCCTGCTCTTCCCGTTGTTCGTTGCTGTCGATTCGTTATTCACAGTTGTTCGCTACTCTTCGCTGGATGCACAAATCATTAGGTCATCTACAAACGCACAAATCATTAGGTCATCTACAAACGCACAATCAGTCCGGATGATTGGTTTCAACCTGTTATAACCTATATGTATCTTTTTAGTGTACGTTTTCGTTGCCCTAATCGTCCACTACAATTATAAACAATAGAGGACTCTACCTTGTCTAAGTCAATCTTTGACTCTGCACGTATCGGTTTCAAGGTTATGTCTCCTGACGTAACTGTAATTGTGATTGTACAGTGTGACTTACAAGTGATTATAGTATCGTACTTGGGACCTTGCGTCCATCCCAAATTCGAGTTTGCGCACTACACAGCACTCGATACGGTTCCTAAATGCCAGTTGGAAAAAACCTTATATTTAGCTTTAACCTCAATTTAGTTTATTTTATTTCACTCACTTCGACGGTATATAAAATTTACAATTCTATTTACAAACTTACTTGGAATATTAAACGAACTTGGGCTCTACCAATCGCCCGTCGTTTTACGAAGCGCCTCTGGCGGCAAGAAATTTCGATTTGAAAAGAAGTAATAAAGCTTTTAGTAACGAGAAATTTTATTGCTTTAAACACTTTTATCTTATTCCACAAGTCGCAAGTTGTTAATTACCATTTATCTTTTGTTCTGTCGATGTGCCAGACGGAAATTTAACGAGCCCAAGTTAATATCTTTGAAATAACTACGCAAATTTTGGTGTCCTATAAATCATTATGACGAAATATATTATGTACAAACGTACAGGATATAACGTTAATTTGCACGCGTAAAAGTTCTGTACCTCAAAATCTCTATCTTCAAATTTACTGTGGGAAAACGTTTCAACTTTACCATCCTCTAACTTTTTTACTATCAATATTTTATTAAAGCAAGTTACGTCAAAATCCGAGAATCTTCCATTACAGTTTGGAACATTACTTACGGACCACCCTGTAAACTTCAGGAGGTGTTTTCCCGTATAAAATTAAAATCAAAATGTCACGATCTAACAAATAAAAAAAGTATCACCGTTTCCAGGATTCAAACCCTATGCCTACAATTCCTAATTTTCGCAGCAAAACCTCTATACCACTCGGCTACGAAGACATAATAATGTTGTATAAAGACTAAAAATTACAGTTAATTTTGGCTTTTGATATTTGTTAACAGGATTCTCGTGTTGATGTAAATAAAATCCCAGTAGGTAAGCCACTGGCTTATTCAGCATCCATTTAAATATCGCTGTTGGAGCACAGAATAAAAAAAAAGAAAGAAAAAGAAGAAGAAAAAAACGAACAGCGAAGGAGAGTAGAGAAAATACCTGGCCTTCCATTGTGACAGGTCCGCTCTCTCGTTTAATTTATAACTGGAGACTAGACCCTTGTTACCTAAAAAAGAAATATTAATAATTCTCTTTAATTTATACCTTGATGGCTGCGTGTTTATTTACACAACGCAGGTTAATTGCCTGTTATACGAAATTAAATATTTAATTTTATATTGGACGTCGGTCGAAGAAGAGTTTACTTAGGTTATGTTTTGTCCTTCTCGAGTATTTGCCTTGGAAGTGGAAGTTTTCTCGCTTGCCTTTTTAATCCGGTTCGCTTGAGAAATTGGTATGTTGAAGAGTGTAATTTAGATAAATAAATATGCATACCTTTCAGGCTTTCGTATTGGCGATCGCCTTTAAAGGTGTAATTTCAGCTTCGTTTATTTTAAAACATTTTACAAATTAAATTACACACGATATTATTTTTTATTGATAAGATAAAATTCAACGAGTAACATTATTTTTATTTATTTTCAAAAAGAAATGAAAGTATGTTTGACATTTAGGGAGCCACTAAGACTCAACCTCACCAAAAATTGGATTATCTTGACTTCAATGAAGTCGATAGCGAAAAAGGGCCTTGGCCGTTGACAGATGACAATTGCTTTATGGTCGGGGAAGGGGAGTTGGAAGTGGCTAATGAGACGTCGTGCGGGAATTAAAGAAGTATCTGCGATATGGAAAATACGCTCAATTACGTTTAGCAAAAACTCGATTTGTCTGGATGCAATTTTTTGACTAAAGTTTATGCATACCTTTCAGGCTTTCGTATTGGCGATCGCCTTTAAAGGTTCGTTTATTTTAAAATATTTTACAAATTAAATTACACACGATATTATTTTTTATTGATAAGATAAAATTCAACGAGTAACATTATTTTTATTTATTTTCAAAAATAAATGAAAGTATGGAAGAATGTTTGACATTTAGGGAGCCACTAAGACTCAACCTCACCAATAATTGGATTAGAATATCTTGCCTTCAATAAAGTCGATAGCGAAAAAGGGCCTTGGCCGTTGACAGATGACAATTGCTTTATGGTCGGGGAAGGGGAGTTGGAAGTGGCTAATGAGACGTCGTGCGGGAATTGAAGAAGGATCTGCGATATGGAAAATACGCTCAATTACGTTTAGCAAAAACTGGATACGTCTGGATGCAATTTTTTGACTAAAGTTTATGCATACCTTTCAGGCTTTCGTATTGGCGATCGCCTTTAAAGGTGTAATTTCAGCTTCGTTTATTTTAAAACATTTTACAAATTAAATTACACTCGATATTATTTTTTATTGATAAGATAAAATTCAACGAGTAACGTTATTTTTATTTATTTTCAAAGAGAAATGAAAAGTATGGAAGTATGTTTGACATTTAGGGAGCCACTAAGACTCAACCTCACCAAAAAATGGATTAGTATATCTTGCATTCAATAAAGTCGATAGCGAAAAAGGGCCTTGGCCGTTGACAGATGACAATTGCTTTATGGTCGGGGAAGGGGAGTTGGAAGTGGCTAATGAGACGTCGTGCGGGAATTGAAGAAGGATCTACGATATGGAAAATACGCTCAATTACGTTTAGCAAAAACTGGATACGTCTGGATGCAATTTTTTGACTAAAGTTTATGCATACCTTTCAGGCTTTCGTATTGGCGATCGCCTTTAAAGGTGTAATTTCAGCTTCGTTTATTTTAAAACATTTTACAAATTAAATTACACTCGATATTATTTTTTATTGATAAGATAAAATTCAACGAGTAACGTTATTTTTATTTATTTTCAAAGAGAAATGAAAAGTATGGAAGTATGTTTGACATTTAGGGAGCCACTAAGACTCAACCTCACCAAAAAATGGATTAGTATATCTTGCATTCAATAAAGTCGATAGCGAAAAAGGGCCTTGGCCGTTGACAGATGACAATTGCTTTATGGTCGGGGAAGGGGAGTTGGAAGTGGCTAATGAGACGTCGTGCGGGAATTAAAGAAGGATCTGCGATATGGAAAATACGCTCAGTTACGTTTAGCAAAAACTGGATACGTCTGGATGCAATTTTTTGACTAAAGTTTATGCATACCTTTCAGGCTTTCGTATTGGCGATCGCCTTTAAAGGTGTAATTTCAGCTTCGTTTATTTTAAAACATTTTACAAATTAAATTACACACGATATTATTTTTTATTGATAAGATAAAATTCAACGAGTAACATTATTTTTATTTATTTTCAAAAAGAAATGAAAAGTATGGAAGAATGTTTGACATTTAGGGAGCCACTAAGACTCAACCTCACCAAAAATTGGATTAGTATATCTTGCCTTCAATAAAGTCGATAGCGAAAAAGGGCCTTGGCCGTTGACAGATGACAATTGCTTTATGGTCGGGGAAGGGGAGTTGGAAGTGGCTAATGAGACGTCGTGCGGGAATTGAAGAAGGATCTACGATATGGAAAATACGCTCAATTACGTTTAGCAAAAACTGGATACGTCTGGATGCAATTTTTTGACTAAAGTTTATGCATACCTTTCAGGCTTTCGTATTGGCGATCGCCTTTAAAGGTGTAATTTCAACTTCGTTTATTTTAAAACATTTTACAAATTAAATTACACTCGATATTATTTTTTATTGATAAGATAAAATTCAACGAGTAACGTTATTTTTATTTATTTTCAAAGAGAAATGAAAAGTATGGAAGTATGTTTGACATTTAGGGAGCCACTAAGACTCAACCTCACCAAAAATTGGATTAGTATATCTTGCATTCAATAAAGTCGATAGCGAAAAAGGGCCTTGGCCGTTGACAGATGACAATTGCTTTATGGTCGGGGAAGGGGAGTTGGAAGTGGCTAATGAGACGTCGTGCGGGAATTGAAGAAGGATCTACGATATGGAAAATACGCTCAATTACGTTTAGCAAAAACTGGATACGTCTGGATGCAATTTTTTGACTAAAGTTTATGCATACCTTTCAGGCTTTCGTATTGGCGATCGCCTTTAAAGGTGTAATTTCAGCTTCGTTTATTTTAAAACATTTTACAAATTAAATTACACACGATATTATTTTTTATTGATAAGATAAAATTCAACGAGTAACATTATTTTTATTTATTTTCAAAAAGAAATGAAAAGTATGGAAGAATGTTTGACATTTAGGGAGCCACTAAGACTCAACCTCACCAAAAATTGGATTAGTATATCTTGCCTTCAATAAAGTCGATAGCGAAAAAGGGCCTTGGCCGTTGACAGATGACAATTGCTTTATGGTCGGGGAAGGGGAGTTGGAAGTGGCTAATGAGACGTCGTGCGGGAATTGAAGAAGGATCTACGATATGGAAAATACGCTCAATTACGTTTAGCAAAAACTGGATACGTCTGGATGCAATTTTTTGACTAAAGTTTATGCATACCTTTCAGGCTTTCGTATTGGCGATCGCCTTTAAAGGTGTAATTTCAACTTCGTTTATTTTAAAACATTTTACAAATTAAATTACACTCGATATTATTTTTTATTGATAAGATAAAATTCAACGAGTAACGTTATTTTTATTTATTTTCAAAGAGAAATGAAAAGTATGGAAGTATGTTTGACATTTAGGGAGCCACTAAGACTCAACCTCACCAAAAATTGGATTAGTATATCTTGCATTCAATAAAGTCGATAGCGAAAAAGGGCCTTGGCCGTTGACAGATGACAATTGCTTTATGGTCGGGGAAGGGGAGTTGGAAGTGGCTAATGAGACGTCGTGCGGGAATTAAAGAAGGATCTGCGATATGGAAAATACGCTCAGTTACGTTTAGCAAAAACTGGATACGTCTGGATGCAATTTTTTGACTAAAGTTTATGCATACCTTTCAGGCTTTCGTATTGGCGATCGCCTTTAAAGGTGTAATTTCAGCTTCGTTTATTTTAAAACATTTTACAAATTAAATTACACACGATATTATTTTTTATTGATAAGATAAAATTCAACGAGTAACATTATTTTTATTTATTTTCAAAAAGAAATGAAAGTATGTTTGACATTTAGGGAGCCACTAAGACTCAACCTCACCAAAAATTGGATTATCTTGACTTCAATGAAGTCGATAGCGAAAAAGGGCCTTGGCCGTTGACAGATGACAATTGCTTTATGGTCGGGGAAGGGGAGTTGGAAGTGGCTAATGAGACGTCGTGCGGGAATTAAAAAAGGATCTGCGATATGGAAAATACGCTCAATTACGTTTAGCAAAAACTGGATACGTCTGGATGCAATTTTTTGACTAAAGTTTATGCATACCTTTCAGGCTTTCGTATTGGCGATCGCCTTTGAAGGTGTAATTTCAACTTCGTTTATTTTAAAACATTTTACAAATTAAATTACACTCGATATTATTTTTTATTGATAAGATAAAATTCAACGAGTAACGTTATTTTTATTTATTTTCAAAGAGAAATGAAAAGTATGGAAGTATGTTTGACATTTAGGGAGCCACTAAGACTCAACCTCACCAAAAATTGGATTAGTATATCTTGCATTCAATAAAGTCGATAGCGAAAAAGGGCCTTGGCCGTTGACAGATGACAATTGCTTTATGGTCGGGGAAGGGGAGTTGGAAGTGGCTAATGAGACGTCGTGCGGGAATTGAAGAAGGATCTACGATATGGAAAATACGCTCAATTACGTTTAGCAAAAACTGGATACGTCTGGATGCAATTTTTTGACTAAAGTTTATGCATACCTTTCAGGCTTTCGTATTGGCGATCGCCTTTAAAGGTGTAATTTCAACTTCGTTTATTTTAAAACATTTTACAAATTAAATTACACTCGATATTATTTTTTATTGATAAGATAAAATTCAACGAGTAACGTTATTTTTATTTATTTTCAAAGAGAAATGAAAAGTATGGAAGTATGTTTGACATTTAGGGAGCCACTAAGACTCAACCTCACCAAAAATTGGATTAGTATATCTTGCATTCAATAAAGTCGATAGCGAAAAAGGGCCTTGGCCGTTGACAGATGACAATTGCTTTATGGTCGGGGAAGGGGAGTTGGAAGTGGCTAATGAGACGTCGTGCGGGAATTAAAGAAGGATCTGCGATATGGAAAATACTGTTTAGCAAAAACTCGATACGTCTGGATGCAATTTTTTTACTAAAGTTTATTCTTAAATGCGGCAGAGTAATAAATCTTCGTGAGTTATTTAATAAAATTAAGATGAATAAAAACTGGAAAATCTCGAAAACTGTTCAAAATCTACTATAGAATTGTACGGAGTGTAAAAAAAATGTGTGCCATTTAAAAAATAAAATATTTTTCATAATCCAAAATTAATAACTTGCAAGTTGTATTTTTTGGTTTAAATTTTAGAAATCTACAAGAGATTGTTTAGCACTCCAAAAAAAAACATGTGGTAAGTTTACTTAAAAGCTAACGTCACTTTCATAAATATAAAGGTGTTCTTGTGTATTCAAACTACGTGACCTAATCCTCCCTGTCTGTACGTTTGAAAAAAAAAAGGTGGATGTAGGAAGTGTTTTATCTGAAGAGATAAGGCAGGTAAAGACGAAAGTACAAAAATCTATTTTTTCTTTCTTGTCAGATTTGACAACAAAGGAAAAAAGGACAGTTCGTCTGATGCCATGGTAAGATATGGAATTGACAGTGCATTGTGAAAACTAATTTTATGGTTCGTAGAATTAAATTCCTTATCTTTGTTATGGTTACAAACAAGTTTTATAAGCTGAAAAAAATGAATTGGATCATATTATAAAACATTGGGAGTTTATTCTTCTACTCCCAACTGTTTATGTTTTTTTGTAAAAATTTGGCTACTGTACTTTTCCCAACTAGTTCCATATCTTTTGGTTCTTGCTTTTTGCTAATTTCTTGATCTTCTTTAGACAATCGACTTACAACGAATCCCAACTCGTCTTTCCTCCATAGAGTTTTTATAACTCAGAAAGAAAAACCATGAACGTAGTGGATCCAACAGGATTTTCTGATTTTCTTGAATCAGTGTGTTTCATTATTGATGAGGCTAGAAAAAAATCCATAATAATGTCATTATCACACGTCGGATTATGAAGTAATTTTGAAGACGCTCTTTATCTAGAGGTTCCCAAACTTTTTTTCTCATAGACCACTTTCAAAATTTTCTTGGTTCCCTGCAGCTACATTTCTACCATATTCCCAAAAATGAATGGTTACGTCTTTGTACAGGGTTGTTACTCGAAGGAATTTTTGTGGACCCCCACTTAGGAGTTGTGAACCCCCATTTTTTTGTCACTCCAACGTAGACTTCGTCGAGACTCCCGTGGACCCCTGGGGGTCCACCTGGACCATTTTGGGAATCAATGATGACTCGCATTGAAATGTTAGCATTAGGGGAACAGAATACGCCCCTGTACGGTTTTTCTTTAGAACGAACCAACTGTAATATCTTTGTTGTAGTTTTTAACTTATTTCTAAATATACCGTTAGTCAGTTTAACATTGACCAAAATAAAATTTTACTGACGCCAATAAAATAAAAAATATTGACACTCGTTAACAAATCCGAGGATGATTTATGCTGTCGCAATATAATTTTTAAATCCGTTTATTCCAAATGGTCAAATAACCTGCTGTGTGTACGGAACCCTCTTCTAGGTAGAAATTTTAAACCCACTTTTCGAATCGACCATATTTTATCCAATGACGTATCTGATACATCTGCATTCATTTATTTATTATATAAGCTGTCAGAGATAGATGGGTTTACAGAAGATTTTTGAAAGTAAAATATAGATTGACTTTTAGTCGTATGGCGAAGCAGAAATTTTAATTTTTAAATTCATTAAGTATATTCTGACGGTTTTTAAAAGCTGTTACAAACGGTTTTAGATAATATAAGGTTTAAAAGATTATTTATAGTTATTTTTCACCCTGTGTATTAAGCAATTTCCTAAAAGGCACCTCTTTTTACTTTGTAACGATACCTTTAAATTCAAAATCGGTACACAGAGAGCTAGAGAAAAGTATTTTATTTTTTGATATAGGGTATTCTACACAATATGACATTAAAATTCAACGTAGAATCCGAAAAGTTGATAATATACCTACAGGGTGTTAAATTTAAAATAATTGTCAAAAAACTGTATTTTAAGTAGAACTAAGTAGAAATTCAGAAAGTGACAAAGTACAAATTCAGAAAGAATCAGGGTTGTGATGTTTAAAACAAGCGTTTAAAACATACAATCATCAATAAAAGTGACGTTTTTTTAATCGATTTTCGTTCATAAAATATGTATTTGTTAAACAGTTTAAACAAAATAAAAAACAGCATGTTTTTTTTTGAAAAAGCGTGTTTTTTATCATCCCTGGAAAGAATACGTTTAAATTTATGGAATTATCAATTTTCAAAGCTTTCCAAGTAACCCATTATTTTCGCACCAAAAAACTGGTTCAAAATCAAAAAAAAGGTGAGCGGTCGTCGGACAGAAGCTTGCTTCTTACGCACAATAGAATGACCATTTTTCACCATTTTTCAAAAATTTTTGAAAATTATTGACCGACTTTGACAATTATTGACCATTTTTGACAATTTTTCAAAAATTTTAACATATTTGACAATTATTGACCATTTTTTCAAAATTTTCAAATTTTAATAATTATTGATCATTTTTGACAATTATTGACCAATTTTGACAGTTTTGACAATTATTGATCATTTTTGACAATTTTTCAAAAATTTTGACCATTTTAGACCATTTTTCCAAATTTTAACAATTACTGACCATTTTTCAAAAATTTTGACAATTTTTAATAATTATTAACCATTTTTGACAGTTTTTTATAATTATTGACCATTTTTTCAAATTTTTGACAATTTTTCCAAAAATTTGTCCATTTTTCAAAAATTTTGACAATTATTAACCACTTTTTCAAAATTTTGACAGTTTTTGATGATTTTTCCAAATTCTTTACAATTTTTGACCATTTTTAAAAATTTTTGACAATTTTTCAAAAATTTTAACAATTATTGACCATTTTTGACAGTTTTTGACGAATTTTGACAATTGTTGACCGTATTTGACAATTATTGACCATTTTTGACAATTTTTCAGAAATTTCAACATATTTGGCAATTATTAACCATTTTTTCAAAATTTTGATAATTTTTTCAAATTTTAATAATCATTGATCATTTTTGACAATTATTGACCAATTTTGACAGTTTTGACAATTATTGATCATTTTTGACAATTTTTCGAAAATTTTGACCATTTTAGACCATTTTTCCAAATTTTAACAATTATTGACCATTTTTCAAAAATTTTGACAATTTTTAATAATTATTGACAGTTTTTTATAATTATTGACCATTTTTTCAAAATTTGGAGAATTTTTCGAAAAATTTGACAATTTTTGACCATTTTTCCAAATTTTAACAATTATTGACCATTTTTCAAAAATTTTGACAATTTTTAATAATTATTAACCATTTTTGACAGTTTTTTATAATTATTGACCATTTTTTCAAATTTTTGACAATTTTTCGAAAAATTTGTCCATTTTTCAAAAATTTTGACAATTTTCGACAGTTATTAACCATTTTTTCAAAATTTTGACAGTTTTTGACGATTTTTCCAAATTCTTTACAATTTTTGACCATTTTTAAAAATTTTTCAAAAATTTTAACAATTATTGACCATTTTTGACAGTTTTTGACGAATTTTGACAATTGTTGACCGTCTTTGACAATTATTGACCATTTTTGACAATTTTTCAGAAATTTTAACATATTTGGCAATTATTGACCATTTTTTCAAAATTTTAACAATTATTGATCCTTTTGGATCATTTTTGACGAATTTCGATCGGTTTTGACAATTATTGACCGTCTTTGACAATTATTGACAATTATTGACCTTTTTTGACAATTTTTGAACATATTTGGCAATTATTAACCATTTTTTCAAAATTAACAGTCCATCTCATGGTTGAGGAGACACGGTGGGAAAAAACTTGAGCAGCATGCTGCTTCACCTTCATCTTCTTAAGTTTGTCTTTGTAGATGTGCCCGTCTGTCAGTTTATAGCACATCCTAGTATTGAAGTCACCTTCATCCATTTCATACAACTTGCCTCTTTCTGAACACCATTTATATAAAATTTTAGATTGTGTGAAAGGAGAATGTTACGAATACCCCTTGGAAGGTGATGTGGTTCATAAATTGCAATTTCCAAGTAACCCATTATTTTCGCACCAAAAAACTGGTTCAAAATAAAAAAAAAGGTGAGCTTGCTTCTTATACACAATAGAATGACCATTTTTCGTGAATTTTTCACCATTTTTCAAAAATTTTAACAATTTTTGATCATTTTTGACGAATTTTGAAAATTATTGACCGACTTTGACAATTATTGACCATTTTTGACAATTTTTCAAAAATTTTAACATATTTGTCAATTATTGACCATTTTTTCAAAATTTTGACAATTTTTTCAAATTTTAATAATTATTAACCATTTTTGACAATTATTATTGACCAATTTTAACAGTTTTGACAATTATTGATCATTCTTTACAATTTTTCATATTTTTGGACCATTTTAAACCATTTTTCCAAATTTTAACAACTATTGACCATTTTTAGCATTTTTGACAGGTTCTGACAATTATAGACCATTTTTGACAATTTTTCAAAAATTTTGACAATTTTTAATAATTATTGACAGTTTTTTATAATTATTGACCATTTTTTCAAAATTTGGAGAATTTTTCGAAAAATTTGACAATTTTTGACAATTATTGTCCATTTTTCCAAATTTTTGGCAATTTTTGAAAATATTTGGCAATTATTAACCATTTTTTCAAAATTTTGACAGTTTTTGACGATTTTTCCAAATTCTTGACAATTTTTGACCATATTTAAAATTTTTTGACAATTTTTCAAGAATTTTAACAATTATTGACCATTTGTGACAGTTTTTGACGAATTTTGACAATTATTGACCGTCTTTGACAATTATTGACCATTTTCGTCAATTTTTCAGAAATTTTAACAATTATTGATCCTTTTGGACCATTTTTGACAATTTTTGACGAATTTTGATTGGTTTTGACAATTATTGACCGTCTTTGACAATTATTGAGTATTATTGACCACTTTTGACAATTATTGACCATTTTTGACAATTTTTGAAAATATTTGGCAATTATTAAAATTTAATTAAACATTTTTTCAAAATTTTGACAGTTTGGATTTTCCCATTGGTGCCAATCACTATGTCGTCCGCAAAGCCCTACGTCCATATGCCTTCAACATGCAGATCGAGTCATCCACAATTAGGTTCCATAAAAGTGGTGAAAATACTCCACCTTGAGGACATCCTTTAGTTGTCCTAACGGTGTATGTTTTAACACATGAGCCCGAGGGTCACAAAGCTGTGAAAAATATTTGTGAACGGGAATAATTTTTTTAAATCCTATTTTTTTAACGAGAATTTTCAAGATTATAACTTAGTAGGAAATGCCAGTATTCATAAAACAGTTTATGATAGAACATTAATGAAATGTGAGAACCAATAATAAAAGTTAATTTTAGTTGTTTGTATTGTATAGAGAAAGGTTTATTTTTATTTTATTATAAACTTAGATTATCTGTTACGTTTTTCAAAAAGCAATGAACATAAGAGAGAAGTTTTATTACAAACATACCACCTACAGGGCGAGATCCGTTTTAACGATGCCGTGCACAGAAATGTATTTTAAACATCGAATAATTTAACGAAAAATAAAAAAAAATGTTGAGGTTTTAAATCCCAATTTGCCGTACGCCAATGATTTTAACACCGACTCTTCTAGCATAATCCTTAAGGCTTGAATGTGGTTTCAGTGTACAGCCTACCATAAATTCACCAGTTAATGTACAATTGAAACTGTCTATGTATATCACAGAACGTATCTAAAATTTAACATTAAACGTTTTACTGTCTTTTTATAGTGACATTTTCCGTGATTTATTAACAATGCACGGCCATAAGAGTTATTATGTCCGAATAACTTTATGTCTTTGGTATCTGTCGACTCGTTTATCTATACAAGTACCATCCAAATTGGTGTAGGAATAAAATCTACAATTATATAGACTAGTTTTTTATTTGCTTCACTTCAACCATTCACAATTCCATCTCTTCCTTGGTTAACTTTTTTCACTTTTTCAACTTTTGGTTGAAAACAGCCAAACTGTGTTAAATTTGGGTCGTGGAATATCTGGTTAAGTTAGGAATACAGTATTCGCCAGCTAACTTGATGTCCCAGAAATTACCAACTAAGAGAGACATAGTAATAATGCCCTGCCTACTCGGCTGCTATTGGTGGTAAAATTTTGACAAACGCCAATTGCATCGAACCTCATCAGGTGTTAAGATTTTCAGTAGCTTTGTACAATAAAGTGTTTGTAAAACAAACAGATATGTTTTATGACGTCAACTTTCTTGTGATTACTCTAGATGAAAGTGATTCCAGTAGCGGCAGTGAGTCAGATTCTTCGTAAAGATAAAAACTGTTTATACCTATTCTTAGAAATATAACTAGCTTAAATAATGCCCCATTATCTTGTGTTTCTTATATTCTCATTACCTCCTGAAAGAAATTTAGTTTCTAACAAATTTTAATTATAGTCCGTCCGGAAATATAAGATCCTAACTTTATAATCTTCAATTAGATAAATAACATGTTATTGTAATGGGTACCTTATTGTTAAAATATTATTTATGTACTCAGAATTCTGGTATAAAGCAGATCCGTTTCTATTAAAATCAATATACCAATAATTATTACAAAGAATTAAATATTATTTATTAAGTTAGGATCATATATTTCCGGACGGACTTTACTTTATTAATTGTACAAGTTGTGTTAATTTGTAACAGAAAGCGTATCCTCAGAACTTGCACGGCACTGTTTACAGTTATCGGATGGGCGGCGTCAACAGCTCCCTAGAAAGCATTTAGGACATCAAGTTAGCTGGCGAATACTGTAGGAAAGTGAACATAAATTCCCCTTATTTTTGGACGTATATTTGAATAAAATTTTCATCTAAGTTGGGAATTCTGGAACCGTTTACACTAGGGTTGCGCGATACACTAGAAAGTATCGATATTAGGTATCGATACGGATCGGAACGTAAAGTATCGATACAGTAAAATATCGAATATTAATTTATCGATACTCGAAGTATCGATACGTTAACGATCCGAGGTTTTGCTAATTTTGACGTTTTTTCGGTAAAAAACACCTTTTTAGGGGGTGGAAAGAGACATTATTGCGATTTCCGGCCAAAGTTGAGGTTCTAGAATAAAAAGTTGATTATAAAAGTTGTAGATCTTAAAAAAATCTACAACTTTTTCATTAATGACTTTTTCACATAACTTCAAAATTAGCTCGAAAAACGCAAAAAACTGCATTTTTCGTTTTTTATTTTTCGTTTCGTTAAAAAATGTCCGATTTTGATGAAAATTTAGTAGAAGGTAGCTTTGATAGTCAGAAACCATGAAAAAAAATTACAAATTAAAATATTGGAAATTTTTGGAGTTATAACGTTTTTTCGGTAAAACACACTTTTTTGGGGGGGTGCAAAAAGACATTATTGCGATTTCCGGCCAAAGTTGAGTTCCTAGAATAAAAAGTTGATTATAAAAGTTGTAAATCTTGGGAAAATCTACAACTTTTACAACAGTGACTTTTTCACATAACCTCAAAATTAGCTCGAAAAACGCAAGAAACTGCATTTTTCGTTTTTTATTTTTAATTTCGTCAAAAATAATTGTTCGATTTCGATAAAAATTTAGTAAAAGGTAGCTTTGATAGTCTCATAACGTGAAAAAGATTTTCAAATAAAAATATTGGAAATTTTTCGAAATCTGACGTTTTTTCGGTAAAAAACACTTTTTTGGGGGGGTGGAAAAAGACATTATTGCGATTTCCGGCCAAAGTAGAGGTCCTAGAAAAAAAAATTGAATATAATAGTTGTAGATATTGGAAAAATCTACAACTTTTGAATCAGTGACTTTTTCACATAACCCCAAAATTAGTTTGAAAAACGCAAAAAACTGCATGTTTCGTTTTCTATTTTTAGTTTCGTCAAAAATTGTTCTATTTCGATGAAAATTTGGTAGATGGTAGTTTTTATAGTCACAAACTATGAAAAAAAATTTCAAATTAAAATATTGGAAATTTTTCGAATTCTGAAGTTTTTTCGGTAAAAAACACTTTTTGTGGGGGTGGAAGAAGACATTCTTACGATTTCCGGCAAAAGTTAGAATCCTAGAAAAAAAAGTTGATGATATAAGTTGTAGATCTTGAGAAAATCTACAACTTTTACATCAGTCACTTTTTCACATAACTTCAAAATTAGCTCGAAAAACGCAAAAAACTACACATTTTTCGTTTTTTATTTTTAGTTTCGTTAAAAAAAGCACGATATCACATCAAAACGTGATTAAAAAATCACGATATCGCTCATCACTATATATAACGCCACTTGTCGCTACCACTAAAAATCCCGTATCGCAACGTATCGATACACTACAAATTCATCGATACTTGGAATGCATCGAAAAGCATAGTATCGATACAAAATATCGAGTATCGGATGTGAAAGTATCGATACACTGGAATATCCGATAGTATCGCGCATCCCTAGTTTACACTACCACTACACCAACACTAACACTTTACACTATCTTACGCGCGTTTCGTTATCGTTATCGAAACGCGCGTAAGATAGTGTAAAGTGTTAGTGTTGGTGTAGAGGTAGTGTAAACAGTGGTCAGTAAAATTTCCAGTATGTATACCAAGCACTTCAATTGGTACCAAATAAATAAGTAAACGCAATAGTGAGAAATATCGTTCTTGAACTTGCTCTGTTCAAACAACAACTTCGTTATTACATTAAGGTGCCTTTTAAGTCCGTTGACACAGCAAACAAGTTGAAAGTTTTATGTATTTAATTCTTGACGAGAAAAAAAATGTCCACATGACAGTTTAAATATTTGACAAAGGTGGTAGCTGCTCTTATTTCACATTATTTATTTGTTACATATACAGAGTGAATTTTATTTTTATTTAATACGATTTAATTACGACCAACTCGAAAGAAAAAAAACAGCCTTCGATAATAAAAAGCTCCACCATCAATAGCTTGGTCGTCAACCTGAAAATTTCTATCTCTCTCTCTCTCTCTCGCCGAGCTGTCCAAACGTCGTGATTCAACATTATAACAAGTGTAAAATATTCGTATTAAATTTTTTGTCTTCGATCTTAACGAGGCGTTAAGCAGTCAATGTTACGATCTCCACGGGCTCTTCACGGCATCCCATGATTTGTTATTAACCGAGCGAGAGATGTTATCTTTCAATGGATAATGGTGAACCCGTCCTTCGTTAGACCAGTCGAGCGGGACTTAAAACAATATTTTAATTTTATAACTTTTTTTCAAATAGACTAGGAGGTTATAAACATTATATGATGAATAGGACTAGAATCAGGTGAAGTTGCTGGCCATGAAATTGTTATCAAATTTTATTAAAGTTATTCAAGAAATCACCTGGTCTATATTTAGCGGTGGAACACGATGTCTCTTATTTAATAATGTTACGCGAGCTACTGCATTAATATGCTCACTTAGTGCCCCCAGTGAAATCCCCGTATGAGACGACTATGGCTCCTCCGCCCAATTTTCGAGAACCATCCAAAATACGAAACATCCAGAATACCCAGCGCATCCACCAGAACGACGAGAGAGTTCTAGAACTACACGGCGCGCGAGTATAAATAGGCCACGAGCATCGCTGCAGGCAATTAGTCAGATTTGATACCGAAGGAAAGTAATCGCGCCTCGATAAAGTGTTTATTAAGTGACTCTCATATAAATTATAATTAGTGTGTTTAGTGTATTAGATAAATTATTAAATAAGGACTGTATTAAATATAAATCTGTAAATATAAATTAATTGTAAATATAAATTGAAATAAACGTTACAATAATAATATTGGTCTCGAATACTTTCGGTTTTGTGTTTTTAGTGTACATTCTTTTACATAACCGTTTTTCGTTCTTGAACACTTTGTATTTGAATCACACTCCATTATTTACTTAACTGTAGATTTTTGAGTGTTATTTGTCAGTTGAAGCATACTAATTATTCAAAATATTTATTGAGGGTTCAATACAATGAGCTTAGCACCAGCATTGTGAAAACTTCATGGGAAACTGTATTTTAATCGTAGGGAGCTCTTTATTTTGCTTTCGTTCCTGGGAATCTTCTCGAAAAATAAATTAAATTTTTCATAAAATAATACAAAACGAAACAAAAAAGGAATAGGCGGCCGACAGAAGTAAAAACACAAATAAATGAAAAATTCTATGATATAGTAATTTTTACAAATGAATCAACCCCGTATAAAAATTTTGTCATACGCCCCTGGAGCAAAATGTATGTAAAAAATTGGGAAGAAACGTCGTTTGGACTAGGATTTATGGAAAAATTGGTGAATTGGACCATGATTTAACAAAGAATATCGTTTGGAACAGGAATTGGAAAAAAATATCGCTAAGACTATAATTTATGTTAAAAATTGGAAAAAAATATAAAATTTTGAGCAAAATTTATGTCAAAAATTTTGAAAAATGTAATTTGGAGCAAAATGTATGTCAAAAATTTGAAAAAATGTAATTTGGAGCAAAATGTATGAAAATTTTAAAAAATTTAATTTGGAGCAAAATTTATGTCAAAAATTTGAAAAAATGTAATTTGGAGCAAACTTTATGTCAAAAATTTTAAAAAACGTAATTTGGAGCAAAATTTATGTCAAAAATGTTAAAAAATGTAATTTTGCGCAAAATTTATGTCAAAAATTTGGAAAAATGTAATTTTGAGCAAAACGTATGTCAAAAATTTGGAAAAATGAAATTTTGAGCAAAATTTATGTCAAAAATTTGAAAAAATGTAATTTGGAGCAAAATGTATGTCAAAAATTTTAAAAAATTTAATTTGGAGCAAAATTTATGTCAAAAATTTGAAAAAATGTAATTTGGAACAAAATTTATGTCAAAAATTTTAAAAAACGTAATTTGGAGCAAAATTTATGTCAAAAATGTTAAAAAATGTAATTTTGCGCAAAATTTATGTCAAAAATTTGGAAAAATGTAATTTTGAGCAAAACGTATGTAAAAAATTTGGAAAAATGTAATTTTGAGCAAAATTTATGTCAAAAATTTGAAAAAATGTAATTTGGAGCAAAATGTATGTCAAAAATTTGAAAAAATGTAATTTGGAGCAAAATTTATGTAAAAAATTTGAAAAAATGTAATTTGGAGCAAAATGTATGTCAAAAATTTTAAAAAACGTAATTTGGAGCAAAATTTATGTCAAAAATTTAAAAAAATGTAATTTTGAGCAAAATTTATGTCAAAAATTTTGAAAAATGTAATTTGGAGCAAAATTTATGTCAAAAATTTGAAAAAATGTAATTTGGAGCAAAATTTATGTCAAAAATTTTGAAAAATGTAATTTGGAGCAAAACGTATGTAAAAAATTTGGAAAAATGTAATTTTGAGCAAAATTTATGTTAAATATTGGGAAAAAAAATGTAATTTTGAGCAAAATTTATGTGGAAAATTTTGAAAAATGTAATTTGAAGCAAAATTTATG
This sequence comes from Lochmaea crataegi, assembly GCA_947563755.1. Classification (NCBI taxonomy): domain Eukaryota; kingdom Metazoa; phylum Arthropoda; class Insecta; order Coleoptera; family Chrysomelidae; genus Lochmaea; species Lochmaea crataegi. The sequence goes on along the minus strand of OX387433.1, from coordinate 4,131,527 downwards.
TCAAAAATTTTAAAAAATGTAATTTTGAGCAAAATTTATATCAAAAATTTTGAAAAATGTAATTTGGAGCAAAATGTATGTCAAAAATTTGGGAAAAATGTCGTTTGGAACAAAATGTATCTCGACAATTGGCAAGAAATGTCGTCTGGAACAAAATTTATGAAAGAAATTGGGAAAAACTACCATTTTGATTATAATTCAAGGAAAATATAGAAGAAACGTCGTTTGGACCATCACTTGTGAATAAATTGGAAAAAATGTTGCTTGGACTAGGATTTATGGAAAAATTGGTAAAAATTGGACCATGATTTAACAAAGAATATCGTTTGGAACAGGATTTATGAAAGAATTGGAAAAAAATATCGCCAAGACTATAATTTATGTTAAAAATTGGGAAAAAATATAATTTTGAGCAAAATTTTGAAAAATGTAATTTGGAGCAAAATTCATGTTAAAAATTTGAAAAGATGTAATTTTGAGCAAAATAAATGTCAAAAATTTGAAAAAATGTAATTTGGAGCAAAATTTATGTCAAAAATTTGAAAAAATGTAATTTGGAGCAAAATGTATGTCAAAAATTTGGGAAAAATGTTGTCTGGAACAAAATGTATGTCGAAAATTGGGAAGAAATGTCGTCTGGAACAAAATTTATGAAATAAATTGGGAAAAATGTTATTTGGATCATGGTCCAACAAATTAATGGAAGAAATATCGTTTGGACTAGGATTTATCGAAAAATTGGTGAAAAATATTGTTTGGAATTGGAAAAAAATGTCGCTAAGACTATAATTTATGTTAAAAAATATAATTTTGAGCAAAATTTATGTCAAAAAGTTGAAAAAATGTAATTTTGAGCAAAATTTATGTCAAAAATTTGAAAAAATGTAATTTGGAACAGAAGGTATGTCAAAAATTTGGAAAAATTTAATTTTGAGCAACATTTATGTCAAAAATTTGAAAAAATGTAATTTGGAGCAACATTTATGTCAAAAATTAGAAAAAATGTAATTTGGAGCAAAATTTATGTCAAAAATTTGAAAAAATGTAATTTGGAGCAAAATTTATGTCAAAAATTTGGAAAAAATTGCGCCTGGAGCAAAATGTATGTCAAAAATTGGGAAGAAATATCGTCGGGAACAAAATTTATGAAAGAAATTGGGAAAAACTGCCATTTGGATTATAATTCAAGAAAATATAGAAGAAACATCGTTTGGACCTTCACTTGTGAATAATTTGGAAAAAATGTTGCTTGGAACATAATTTATTAAAAAAATTGAGAAAAATATTGTTTGGATCATGGTCCAACAAATTAAATCTTTGCTAATAAATGAATCTCTTGTAAGACGCAGTCGCGGTTAATGGTAGCTTGTAATACCGAACAGAACATTGATAGGTAAGAACCGCCAGTAGCGCAGTTGCTTACGTAAGGGCTTTCTAACCGAGGGGTCCCGGGTTCGAGTCCCGATGGTTTCGTCTTTTCAATGTTCAGATTAGCTTATTTATCAGAAGTGGGATTTTATCTACGAAATGTCCACATGAGTCCATAATGTGATGTGATATGAGAGGGAATGACTGGAATGGGCGCAGGATCGCCTGGAGAGCGAGATAGCCGTAGGCTCACTAACGAGTAGGTGAGATAAGTGTACGCACAAACGTCAGGTCCAGCACTCTAGGTACCTCGAAGAAGCAGTCGCGGTTAATGGTAGCTCATAATACCGAACAGAACATTGATAGGAAGGAACCGTCCGTAGAACAGAGGCTTACGTAAGGGCTTTCTAACCGAGGGGTCCCGAGTTTTCAATGTTCAGGTTAGCTTAAACTCTTTTAAAATTGTTATCGGACGCCCATGGTAATTGGTATTTTAACAAATAAATTAAGATCAGGCTAGTTTCAGATCAACTCAGCCTAGGGTTGCCTGATCAGAAAATTGAAATCTCTGGATAAATTTTCAATATGTCAGTCGTCGAATGCACAAGCTATTGAGAAAGACTCTCTCACAGTAAGCATATTGCTAAGGGGGCATCCATTAATTACGTGAGGTGTTCAGGGGGGCGAGGGGATCGTGCTGAATCTTACCAAATGTCACTTGGGGGGAGAGGGGGGCCTTGGCAAATATCTCGTAATTTTTTGCAAATGACATCATTTTTTTTTTAAACTTTCAAGTCATTTTTATCACAACTTTTTAAAAAATGTGCCCAGATTTTGTCGTTGGAAAATCTTTGTCTTTAGGCAGGTGTTGAAATGCCTATCTAAGGCAGCAGTAATCAGAGTATAACTCATCATTGTCAATATTTATTTAGCAACTCGGGCAATTCTTAAATCTCTTCCCATTTAAGGATATCATCATTTTAACACTCCAATAGTCGCGCCCAATAATTTAACAAATATGAGGGTCAAGGAAATGTCATTAATGGTTGATAAAATTATAATTTATCAATAAACACTTGAACAAACGTGAAAAAACTTTGTTAAATAAAAATATTATTATTCAAAACAAACTAAAATTGAGTTCATCATTACAAATGCTTATTCACCTCTAACCTCAAATTTTCTATCAACTACGAACCGCCACTGGCAAAAATCTTAAAAACTTTAGTAGATGAGCAACACGGGTTTTAGGCCACCAGTGTCGGCGTTCAGGGGGCTATGAAAACAAAAATAGTGCTGAGTAGTAGAATATTGTGCTGCGAGGTGTATGGGGGGAGAAGAGGTACGTTGGGAAGTTCTGAAGTTGCTCAATAACTCTACAAAAAATTACTTTTGGCGCAAGATTCATGCGTCACACAACGCAGTGCCGTTCCCAACGTACCTCTTCTCCCCCCATACACCTCGCATTACAATATTCTACTACCATTTATTATTTTTATTTTCACAGCCCCCTGAACGCCGACACTAGTGGCTTAGAACTCGTGTTGCTCATCTACTAACTTTGAGCGTAGTTTTTATTTCGTTGGTCTTTTCTAAATTAGACCAAAGAAAATGAAAAAGTGTCCAAATATATCGACTAACCATGCATCTTTAAAACAAAGTCTTTTTCCCATGGTTAACAATGTCGAACACAACAAAAATATTCCATTGCATGACGTGGTTAATTGACGAGTTCTCAGTGGTGAAATAAATCCCAGAAACACTTTGCAATTAACAAGCACGAAAGGCGTTCGATACTTCGTTGTAGTAACTCTTGCAAACTAGTTACAGTTGCAATGTTACTTGTGCGTGTAGGCGTATTTCATGGATTCCTTTACTTATTACCAGAGATCAACTTCATGGGTGTACGTTAAGGTTATCTATGGTGGAACTGGCTGTCGAAATAAACTAATCACCATACATGACAATGAGAAAGTAAAGAGTTATATTATATCCCAACTGTCAGTTAGGTTAGGCAGATTGAATGGTTGCTTCCTCTACTTAATTTCTTGTATTTTTCAGAGTTGGTATGATTCTTTAAACTTAGGACCTCTAATTATTTTGAGCAGTGTATGTATTTACTAAGCAGCGGTAACATTATCACAATTCAAAAGCGTTATCTAAATGTTGTATTTAGAAATAATTATATATGAATCTTAACTCGTCGCGGGTCTTTGTGTGTGTATATTTCTTAAATAGTGTAATTAAAGTTGAGAAACGTTTGACTAGATGACACAAAATACATAATAAAAAATCGGCTTTGCGCTTTTCTGCGTTTAATTGGAGATTATCGTACCCAACAAGATGCCGACCTTTTTAATAAAACCGTCGAGATAAGTATACCAGGGTTGTTCGACTTTTTCTCTCAATAAAATTGAGGGATAATGAACAAAATGAAATGAACGTGCATCTTCTTGCTTGTTTTTAAGCCTCGTGTTTCTAACTTGAGTGGCTCGTACCTACTTGTATATTATTGATGACTTTCTATTTTGGATCAGGTAATGGACCTCTTCTCCGGATCAAATTCAGATAAAACATGAACCTATTAATATTCAATAAGATAAGTCGAACCATTTCCAACACTGATCGCTCTCCCATGTTTATTTATGCTTCTATAAAAAAAAACTAATTGATTTCTCTGAAACCCTTTTAAAAACTGACAGTGAAGTGCATAAAACACACTACAAGGTAAAACATAATTTTTCTAATTAAACATGAAAAAATAAGGATAAAAAATCAACATATGCATTATAGACTACAAAAAAGCTTTTGATAAAGTTTAGTATCTATACTTGTGGCAAAAACTAACAATAATGTTCTTTACTCACCTCCCTATCAGCAACACAACGAGACTAAAGGTAAGTTCATATAACAACGAAACACGAATAACGAATCGTTGTTTTTATAAAGTTACCATTTTATACAAAGACGTTTTTAAATTTTTGAGGTTAGGTTAATGGTTAATACTGTTGAGTTTACTTTTTCTGTTTGTGTTTTTAAAAAACCAAAATTATTAATTTTAAATTATTCTAATATAAACCAAAGATTTTGTACACGGATTACTACTAAATTAATTAAAATGAGTGTATCATAACCTAAAAATTGACATGCAAACTGTCAAATTAGCCTAAATTCGTCACGAATAAACGATTTTAAATTTCACGATTTCGTGAAATCTTAAATTGTGCACCTGTCAACTTTTCCACCAATTAATCTGACCAGTGGCGCTATAGAACTCTTGATTCGTTGTTAACGATTTGATCAAAGAAAAAAATCACTTAATTTGGTAACAAATGGAGGCTCATGAAAATAATCTATCTGTAAGACTCAAAAAGAATAAAGTTGTAATAAAACTCGATAATAATACAAATATCTGAATTTATTCTCTTCAACGTCATGGTTACACATCGACTGCATATTCCAGGTCACTTTCCTTTTCCGATCCCCTCGATCCTTGGCCATGTGTATATGTTACAGGGGATCAGATAAACAAAACTGGGTTCAACATTCAAGTGCCATGTTTGTTAATGGGTCTTGTCTAATAAATAAAGTAAGGTGGGAGTCTTGTCCAATAAATATAAATATGATATATAACATTAAATAAATATTATTGAAATAAAACTCGTACGACACTGTATATAATAAGAACAGTCCCGATGAATCTTGACCAATCATTGTGCCAAGTCACGTCATATATCAAACCGATAACCATCAATATGTCATCTAAGTTTTGTTATTATTAATGACTACTTGTATATTTATTAGTCTCTATGCAATATTCCGTACAACATTTTATAGTTACATTTTGTTTTCTTGATTTATTTCAATTGCTTGTTATATTATGAGTTGTATAGTTTATTTGATAAAATCAATAGAAGGAAACATTAATTATTTTCTCACACATTTGTTTCTGTAATATTCTGGAATTTAATAGGTCCGTATCAATATAGTTTATTGAATATGGTTAATAAACATTTTTACTATATATACTGGAAAGATTAAACACTCTCTATATAAAAAAATTACACAAATAAAAGTTTCGGTACAACTTTTGTATTTGTAGATAAATTGAACCCTCCGTCGGGCGCATATAATCTCACAGATTCATACCGAAGAAATTTCTCTTGCTCTAACCCAGACGTTCCTGTTTTAGATCCTCCTCAATTCCTGTTACAGAGGCTTCAACTAAGCAGCTCAGTTTTTCAAACATTGAAATGTTTCCAAGCATTATTTTTCGTCGCCACTTTTCAACCTTACAGACAAATGCTTAAAGATTATATCTAAAATACAGAATGTGCAAGTTGTTGAAACCACACGTTCAACAATTTGTATATTTATATTTTAGTTCCTTTGTATATTCATGTACAGTTATATTTTAGTCCTTTTATTTTCATTCGAAATTCCTACCGGCGCGCCACTGCCTCCACAATACTTCTACCTTAGTTCAAAATCGCGTTTTGTTTTCCTTTCCCTGGCGGCTGACCGGCGCCTTGCAATATTTACTATTATTCTTCGGCGGTTAAAGTAGGCGTGACCAAACGCACACTTCGCGCCTAAATTATCTCAGACAGTCTAGTATAGCAAGCGCCAAACGTGATGGCGAGCGATCGCGCAGGTATAGACTCTCCCAACTAAATTACGATTGGATTACGATAAGCCCCTTACCTGTCATTGGAGGACAACTAATGATACGCCTCTGTACAGAGCATTTATATGTCTTGCAAGAGCTGTACTGGGAGGTAACATTGAAAATGAGTTTGTGCGCATGGGGGCGGGCTCGCCATCACGTTTGGCGCTTGCTATAGAGTCGATGTTGAGGTCCCAACCCGATCGGTCTACCAGCTAAGACCTACGACTCCTTTACCGGTATAAAACCGATATTTTCAGACCAAATGTGTTTTGAAAACCACAAAGGAAAGTGTTAGATCGTTCTAATAATTACTATTTCATACTGAGATGCTTGTTTATATTCATCGTTTCATCTGTATGTATTTTCGACGTTAAACTTTATTGATTTGTTAACGAAATACAGTTATTATTTATGCGGGATAACCAGTCATCCTATAGAATTCCAGATCACTAAATCGAAGGCATCCTATTTTTTACGAAAGCTTAAAATTTGTTGTTATTTCAACTGATGTGGCATGAACGGCAACTTTACAAGTCCTTTCCCTGGAGTTTTAAATTTAATTTGTTTAACTGACCAAAGATGTCCAATAAATATCTTCGAATCTTTGGATCCAAGCTGGGTCAATAAGATATTGCCAAAAATTTTGCTTTCCTTGCATTTCCAAAAAAAATTCCAGCTCAAAGACACGTTCAATAATATTGCCTTTTGACAACCAACGAACTGCAGTATAAAACAGAAGAGTCTCGTGATCTGAGTTCATGTCTTTACAGGGTTCTTTGAAAAGACGGCACTAGATTTTATATAATTAACAATTTTAATTAATGAGCTAAGCATCTCTTGCTTCTTCCTCGGTAGAGTTTTTCTAATAATGTTAAAATTACTGGACCCCATACTTTTTTTTTCTTTAATTTCCTTTGTAGCTTAATTTGTCGTCATTTTATTTTATTTTCAATTCAAAATTTACTTAACTACTGGCATGGTCGCCATCTAATAATGTTAAATTATTTGGTTTAGGTTCCTTTTAACTAGGGCTGTCGTTCTTTAAATAAATACATCTTTCTTCGACAAATATTTAATTCGAACTCCCCGACAAAACCCAAAGCAACAATTGTAAATCTACACATTCTTTCAATACGGCGCGTGTCTGCTTATCTAGCAATTGTTACTTATATCGAATAACAATTTATAACCAAACTGTTTGGTCGATATATTTCATAACTTCCAATTGTTTGTTAAAGCGAATATTACCTACGGCTTTGGTTAGAGTCGTATAGAAGAGTTCCAATCCAAACAATGTAACAATGAGAAAAAATAAAATACACCGTTGGTGTAATAACTTACGACGAGTATTATCTACTTGGAATATGTCAAGTAACGATGTGGGCGTGGCGGCATTGCACGGAATTCGTTGAAGGATTAAAATCAGTTAATATTTTGACGTTGGGATTTAGTAAACACAAACTAGCTTTATATATTATAATCTCAGGATATCGTATTGACTTCATCTATCAATTTTGTAAAATAAAAATATCAAGAAAGTAGTTTGTTTGCACATAATTATAGATTCAATTAAAATGTAAATTCTCATTTAGCCAAGGATATTTTATTTTGGTACAGATGATATTGTGTATTTATTGATCTAGCAAAGGCTTTTGACACATCTTTTGGTTTTAGATTTGTTCAAAAATTTTCTTCATAACAGAAAACAGCGTGTTATAATGGATGGTGTCATAAGCTCAGAAGAGACGGTTACATGTGGAGTTCCACAGGGTACCGTATTTGGTCCAATTTCATTTTTAATTTATATTAACCCATTACTAGAAATGGATACGACGGGGGAATGCATTTCGTATGTAGATGACACTGTCTTGTTGTATACGGCCGATTCTTGGAATCAAGTTAAAGAAGTAGCAGAAAAGGACCTAAAAAATATTACAAATTGGTTTAGGACGAATTTACTTACTGTTAATGTAACTAAAACTTGAGTAATATCGTTTACCATTTATGAGCTGGCAGTACCATACTGTTCTATAAAAATCTACAGATGGTATCATCAGTAAAGTACTTGAGTATATTTTTAGATTCTCGTTTAAAATGGGATGTTCATATTGATAATTTGAAAAATAAAATTAGAACTTTATTCTATAAATTTTACTTGTGTCGTCAAATACTATCGTTGAACAAACCAAAATCAGTGTATTAAGCATTTAATCTCTATTAATTTATGGTATAATAGATTGGGGAAGTTCTAATAATGTTAAATTATTCGGTTTAGGTTCCTTTTAATTAGGGTTGACGTTCTTTAAATAAAACACATCTTTCTTCGACAAATGTTTAATTTGAACTTTCTGACCAAAAATCCAAAGCAACAATTACCAGCCTACACATTCTTTCAATCTAGCGCGTGTCTGTTTATTTTGCAATTGTTACTTATATCGAATAACAATTTATAACCAAACTGCTTGGTCGATATATTTCATAATTATAATTATTTAATAAGTTACAAGGTATTAGGAAAACTAGAATGCAATCTGTAGAGGTAGCCCAAAATACAATTATAAAAATTAAGTACTTTAAACTCTACTGAACGTTTTTATAGCGACCTTAAAATAGTGGATATTATGCAGCTGTATTACAACAATTACAATTTATTTGTTTAAGAACAAACATTATTTTCAAATATATTACATCCTTATCAAACAAGGGCAGTTTCTTCGGATAATTTGTCAATTCCTAGAGCTTAGAAAGCAGTTGGAAAAAGAAGCTTCACTTACCTTGCACCTCACATATATAATAAAATTTCTGAAAATATTCGGCGCATAAGAAATAGCACTAGATTAACACGTTGAATGCCATATGTATCCAGCCATATATCCTTCCAAAATGTGTTAGTTAAGTGCGATTTAGTATTTTTTTATGGGAACAGTTAACGTCGCTACATACTGAAACAATTCCTGAAGGGTGTACATTTTGATTTCTCCACGAATTTATTTTATTTTGAAAAGTTATGGGCTTGAACAGTACTCTCATCTATCGACTGTTGTTTACTGTCTGTCTGACGCTAATTAAGGACCGCCCACAGTTGAGAATACGGAGTGGTGGTAATTGTACGATATGTTGTAGGTGTCCAAATAAACGATTGTAATAATCGTGTTTTTAATCTGTTGAAGCTTGATGTTGGTCGACTAGTTCAAAAGCAATTCTGATACAATGCTTAAAACCCCTATGTATATACAGTTTATAATAAAAATGATCATTAAATCAACACAAAACAACCAAATTACACATCTAAAATATATCCAAATAATTGTTTATCCTCAGGGCGACTGTCATTAGTGTCAACTTGTCAGTTGGTGGAGGACATGTCCTATTGTAGTCTGCAATATTATCTTGTGAGTTACTCGTGCAATTTTTCCTAACCGGTAAAAGAATACACATAACCTGTTTGCGATATAGGAACAATAGGGCATCTTATTAACTCGACAAGATAGTTTGTTTCTTCGGTTTTATTCTTATGTTCCTTTTGCCTACTTTAAATATCGGGACAAACCGGCATCTTTAGGTACATAATATCATAAATCTTTCGTCTTATTTAAATTCTCTTTGTTTTCTGAGAATTTAAATTGTAGAGAAACTTAATTAGATTAGATTTAGTATTTGGCATATTATACGAATTATTTTTTAATTATAAATTTGAGATAGATTTTTAGTCAAGTGCCTTTTTATTTTATTTAATGGATTGCTTGTTACGGCTTTTTTGATATAAACGGTATTGATAAAAAGCAACTAGATCCAGTTTAATGATAAGATCATTGACAATCCATACATCAAACGCTGACATAACAAATATTATTTCTGCTATCTCCCTTTTGAGTAAACATTTAGACTGCATATAAAGTAATATTACAGTGTTGCCAATCGTTCCTTTTTTCCGAGAGTATAACATGTTATTTATGTTCTTTTTTTTCGTTTGTTTCAGGTGGGTTTGTCTCTGCGCATGGTGGGTAGCTCGAGTCGGTTTATCATGGTCTCCTGAAAAAATGAGAAGTTTAAATTCCGTTCTTCATGTTTGCGCATGGACATTGCCGGCTACTCAAACTGTTTCGGCTTTGGTGAGGAGAGATGTGGATTCCGACGATTTGACAGGTAAATTAAAAGATCCTCTGGGTCTCCCCGAGTCCTAAGACTTTTAGGACCCAGCGATACCCTTTCGGTAATTGCGAAACTAACTAAACGTTACACCCATGCTCAATCTCTAAATAGATGGGATGAAATCAAGGGATGCAGGATCACCCTGGGCGACCCTGGAAAGCTGGCGTCGAAGATATATTTGGAAAAACCTACATTCAACAGTAGGATTTCTGACTGGCCACTGTCAGCTAAGGAAACACCTCCATACAATGGGGCTAGTGGACACACCTCTATTCTATGTAGGATGTTTGAACAGGAAGACGAAACTGTCTGGAATGTCTTATGCGAGTGCTCGGACTTATCGTCAATGAGAGAGTGTGTGTTCAGTGGGGCTTGGCCTACACCTGTCCACCTTCCTGGAAAGGACAGGATGTTCGATGACCTAGCAGGACAACTCCTCGAGAGGACGTACAATGTGGCCTAAACTCACCCTTCCTGCTCTACATATATAGAGACAGATACAGATCCATGTGTATTTTTGGAAAAGTTGCCATTTACATTATCCGGGAATGTACTTTTACTTCTAAATACAATGTTCCATTTTTTCGTTTTGTCTATTTGCAGCTTTTGATTGCATAATTATCATCCAATACCTGCAACAGTCATCCGAACAAACAAAATAAAAACCAATTAACAACGAAACGCGTATCTTCAAAAACCGGTCGACATAACAGGGCATGAAGAAGTTGATGGACCTGTCTCGTTTCGAATATAAAGACATTAAACAGATGAAAATCGCGTGGAATTTTAAATACGACGTTCTGACGCGTTTTTAAGTATACTCTAAACGGTTTTTCTAGTAATTTACACTGTCCTGATAATAATTTTATTTGGCGTGTCCTGCAATTTTAGTGCCAACACTTCTCAATTAATCGACCGTATCAACGGGCGTACTTTTTTCATGGGGTTCAAATTAAATATTGCACGTTTATTTTCAAACTATGAACGTTAATTGATTGATTGATTTGTTCGGCACCACCAGTCAGAGGCTTAAAGACCTCGGCACCTCAGACTTAAGGCTTTTTGTGCTCTTGGTGAATATCGTTTATGTGAAGAGACCAGTAGCCCTTATCAGGCTCAGCAGTCTTTTCACTAGGCCCTTCTTGGAGAAACCCTCCCTTTGATACTCTAGTCCTAGGAGTCTATATCTCCAATCAGACAATGCTTCACATTCGAAGATAATGAGAGAGGTTGTTTCCTCCTCTTCCATGCACAACCGACTGATAGGTTCCTCCCTATATATGCCAATTGTTTTCATGTGCTTCCTTAGGGTACAGTGACCGGTGAGTAATCCTTATCTGGCCCCTGCTGATGTTTAATATTTCGTCAGTCAGACCAGGAGTTTGCTGTGTTCCTGTTTTGGAACGTGTCTCCAGTACGTCTGATGTTTAGTTTGAATCCACCGAGATGTACGACCACGTTTGATATTCCAAATACTGGTTCAGGACCAGTGTATGCAGTTTCAGACCCTAACTTTGTTAGGATGTCTGCCTTTTCATTGCCTACAATACCCTTGAGCCCTGGGACCCACTTAAGAGTTACTCTATTATTGTTTGCCGGTGTTGAAAGTTTTTGTAGTCAGTCCCAAACCAGTCTAGATCTGTGGTGGACAAAAAAGGGCACAGAGAAGAGGAACCCCCCATTACGGATGCCCCACACTTCTGTTAGGAAGGAAGCTCTGGGATTCCTGAGGGGTCGGCTCTAAAAGGCGAAGGACTGTTTTACCAGGGCGGGTAAAACGGATTTTAAAATGAGGCAGCGAATGTTCACACACAAATAACCGAATCGACACTGCACTAATCAAGAAGAACAAGGTAATATAGCCACCAGAGCTACCCCTTAAAAAGGGAAGACATCCCTGGCGCCCCTCATAGAGTAAAGGGAGGAAAGGGATACGCGAAGTACGAGTGAGGTCCTGTCGGAATGACAGGGGCTGGTGGAATGTTCTACTTAGCATCAACCCGGAGGTGGATGCTTTGTGGGACGTATGTGTGCTGATTTTAGTATCGTTCTTGGAACGGTAAAAAAACCACCTTCTGGAAGTGGTGATAAGGTTGACGTGTCCATCCCTAATTCTACACAGTACTCGATACGATTCCAGAACGGTTCCTAAATGCCAGTTGGAACAAACGTTATATTTTGTTGAATGCTTAATTTTAGGGGATTCACAAACTTTTGCCAAGAATAACTTTTTGTAGAGAACCCCTTAATAAATAAGCATACTTTGAGGATGACGCTGTATGTAAATTGAATACTTTCTTAGTGCCTCGAATAAGGTAAGAGTCCGTATATATTATTAATATCTTACAGAACCGGTTCGGAGGATTCGAAATTCATATTTACTCCCACTTATGTAGATGAGAATCTACTACACAGGTTATAATTATACGTATACCCCTTATTTGTTTGTATAACTAAAAAAAGCGTATTCTGTCGGATACTTAATAACCGTTTATAGTCGAAAAAAAAAAGAAGTTCCAGTATTTGTATTATAGTTGTTGGGCTCGAAAAAAAAAATAATGGGCCAATAATAGAGGACGGGGTCTCCACGAGATGAATAATTTTTAGTAGTAATCGATTTCCAATCTTATGAAACGTTATTATAAACAGGTACTTTGAAGACCGGTATTTTTTGTAGTTACAGTTTTTTTGCGAAACTTATTTCTTCGGAATGGACAGCTTTTTATTTGGACACATCTGAAAACATATTAAATTACTTAATTCCTACTTATCTATATTAGAGTTTGAAGCTACTCACCACGAGATGTCGCTTATTCCAAAATTACACTCCATAGTGATGAAGTGTTAAATAATGTTTGTGGGATACAAAAATAACGAACAAAAGGTGCATCTGATTCCGCAAAAGCATTCAAAGAAGGTAAAACTGTACAGAAAATCAAGTGGAACTTAAACAAAACTAAAATGGACATCTGCTTACACGGGACGCCTAGTCCGGTCCTTGTTGCAACCGTCGTAGTCGATAAAGATAATTAACAAGTATACATGCAGTTAACGTATCCGATAATGAAAATAATTTTGCTCTACTCGCCAAAGAAATTACACATTGATGTATGCAAGAATCGCTTGTTGAGTCTTAATCGCTTCGGATACGGTCATTTTACTTAAAATAGGACGATGTTCTTTAAGTTTTAATTAACTTTGTACACTAAAAACAAATATTTGTAATGTGGTGAAAATATAAAAAAAGAATTATTCGTACACAACCCCTCAAATTCGACAACTCTGTGATTAATAGATATTCCTATTATTACGTCGGACCTGTACTGGCGAATATGTAAAAGTCCATTAAAGAAAAAGAAGAATAATCTAGAAATGTCATCGAAAAGTCGAGAACTGTCATCGAATAGTCGAAAACTGTCATCGAAAAGTCGAGAACTGTCTGGAACTGGACAGTTAACGTTCGTAGTTAAATTATATCCATCGAACAAACAGAGCGACCTGCGCCTTTGCATCTATTGGCTAAAATAAATATGTCTCCAAACGCTGGCCAATCGGATTTAACTGCAATCGGCCGGCAGAATTCATTGCCTTTAGTACATTGGTACAGAGTCGGAGAGATCACGTGCACTATGCATGATACTGTTTTGGAACACTCCGTTGCTTGGATGGACCGTGTATAGGTTTTGAAGTATTCGAGTTTTCTGATCTGAAAATTAGAAGTGATTAGTATTGTATTGTGAAAGTTGAAGAAATAAAGAAAGTTTAGACAGTAAAAAAGTAACACTAATTAAGCCGAAATCGGTCTGTAAGCTGTACAATCTTCAAAAGCAAAAAAGAAAGGTTAGTTTGCACTTTTCAGTAATTTTTCATGTCTAAAGATTTTCACTTCCATCAGAGCCTTGTACACTAAAGGCTTTGAATAGTCAACGTCAACAGCCTATCAAAATATTTCTTTTTCCGTTCTGTTAAAGCGTGATGAACAGCGAGAGACCGGTAAAACAGATATGGGAGGCAAAACGACCCACAAAAAGGAAAAGGGGCAGACCAGTTATAACATGGGATGACACCATCAATAAAATATTAGAACGAAGGGGGATCGATAGAAGAGAAGCAATCAAATTGGCGAAAGACAAAAAGAAATGGAGGAAGTTCGTCCACGAGGAAGAATAATGGAAACCTCACGCCCTACACCTATCCTAGGTAGAAGGGTATATGGATTATATATATATATATATATATATATATATATATATATATATATATATATATATATATATATATATATATATATATATATATATATAATATATATGTATGTAAATCGTAAAGATTGGGGACATTTTCAACCGCCCATTTTTTTTGTATACATGAGTATACATTTATGTTAGAATCAATATAAATATGAAAATTTTGGAAAATGTTTGTTTTTCTGGAAGTTTGCAATATACTGTGAAGTTTGGGGACTTTAGTTCTTTATAAGACATAATAGGATATAGAATTTTTTTTAGACAAATTTTCACACCAGAATTAAAAATATACCTCGGGGTGATTGTTTATTTAAAAAAGGGAATGCAATATAACTATAGACTTGTAAAAATTCATGAAAGTCATTCAGTTGAAATTAATATAAGTGACAAATTCAATAAAATTATTATAACAGCATTATACAGATCCCCCCACTGTTGTCCAAAAAAATGCAATAAGCAACTAAATACTTACTTAAATAACACTGTGAAATCAGACGTACATATTGTTTTAGGAGACAAAAATATAGATCTTTTAATAGATAATGACTTTGTAGAGGATTGCAAAAATATACTGAATACAAATAATTTTGTATCGTATATAAATCAAGTCACTAGACCAAGTAGTAAAACATGCTTGGATCACTTCTTTGTGAAAAAAGCAAATTATAAGGAGGGTACATTTCAATAATATATTTTTAATTTTAAAATAACTGACCATTATCCGATATCTTCAACAATTCCTAATTCAAATGTTTCGTGGAAGGTTAGCATAAATAATACAACAAATTTAAAAAAATATATTGACTACAGCATCTTAAAAATACAGTTGCAAAACCAAACTTGGCAAAATGTACTTATACAATTCATTAGATATTGATTTAATGACAGATGAATTTATCAATATATTAAACACAGCTATAAACGCAAACACAAATTTTGTGAAGATTTCTAAGAGGGAATTAAAAAATAAAAAACCGTGGATTACAAAGGCTTTACTAAAATCAATCAATGAAAAAAATATGTTATATGTAAAAATGAAAAACAAACCAGAAGATATAAATCTAAGAAATACATATCGAAAATATAAAAATAATTTAACAAAACTGATACAAAAATCAAAAAAATCTTACATTAATGATATCATTGCTAAAAATGGAAATTCATCCTCAATTCATTGGACATGTGTAAATAAAATATATAGTCCATTACGTCCAAATAATGAAATTCAAAAAATCCAGAAAAATGATATAGTAATAGAAAATTGAGTTCAATGAATTTTTTGCTAGTATAGGAAAAAAATATGCCGACACCTAATTATAATGACAATATTGAAACATGTACATTTTCTCAACAAATGAAGAAGAAGTTAAAAGCATTATAAAATCGTTGAAAAACAAAAAATCACCTGCAATAGATGAAATAAGATCAAAAACACTATCCAATGAAATTGTAACTTTTTTAATAAATAAATGTTTAAGTGTTGGTGCTTTCCCAAAATCACTAAAAATAGGCTTAATTAAACCAATATATAAAAGTGAAGATAAGAAATTAACTATTAATTATAGACCTATAACATTAACATCATCTATTGGTAAAATTCTAGAAAAAATATTTAAAAATCGCTTAGTGAATTTTTTAGAAAAATATAATATAATTTCTACTAGCCAGAAAGGGAAAAACCACAGAGGACGCTAACATGTCTCTGGTGAAAAATGTCTACAATGCATTAGATAAACGAGAACCTTCATTGTGAGCCTTTGTTGATCACTCTTGAGCCTTTGAAATTTTGAATCACTCGAACTTCATAATAATATGAAAATACCTGAAACAGAGAGTATTAAGTATTTAGGTCTTATAATAGATCGTCATCTAAAATGGGAGCTGCATATTAAAAATGTAGTTTTAAAATTACGTGGTCTTCTGTCTAAATTTATATACTTGAGAGAATTCTTAGATATTCATAACTTAAAAATTATGTATTACTCACTAGTGCAATCCCAAATTAACTACGGAATTCTTGCATGGGGGGAGTTAATAACTGCCACCTACAAAGATTTAATGTTATTCAGAAATGGATGATGAAAATAATTTTTCTAAAAAATATCCTTTTCCTAGTAATGATATTTATTATCTAAGTGGTTTTATGGATGCTACACAAATTTATTGTATGAAAATGTTGTTGTACTTCTAGAAAAATAAAAATAACATGATTTGTCCAGAACACCTTGATGATACTCGTTATAAGAAAAATGTATATATCCTACCTAGAGAAAAAACTATACGGCAGCGTTGTTTTGACTACTTGGGTCCCAAACTCCCAAGTTCCTATATAGAGTTAAAAAATTTAAAAAATATTAAACATTTTAAATCAAAAATTAAAAATTGGATAATAGCTCTAGATAGAGGTATGTTAAAGAAAATTATAAATAACCAGTAGAAATTCAATACTAATAGCACACAAACTATTATTCTCTATATATTTAATATTTATACCTAAAAAAACTTGATTCGCTTAACTGATAATAATCCAAAAAAAAAACCGATGATAAACTTAAAAACCCGATCATGTCCTAAAAAACCCGATGATCTCCTAAAACAACCCGATGATGTCCAGTAAAATTAACCATTTATGTGAACATCACGTACAAGCTGTAAGAGGCGTCCAGCTCCTTACAACTTCAGTGATTTTGTTTTTTTGTTTACATTTTTTTATCTATACATTGTATTTTTTTCATATTTCGTAAATAAACATTACTATTATTATTACTTACGTAATATTATCCACTGCTGGAAATATTTGGTGAAAAAATAAACTTTTTCAGTTTCATTATTTTACTCTTATAATCGTAAACAAAAAACAACTTCCCAAACTTTTTGTACACTATAATACAGTAGATAATAAGCAAATGGTGGTTTTTAATTGGGCGCGGCTATTTTCCAGTTTTTTTCTCAAATAAAGTTCGAGTTCTAAATATAGTCATGATATTGTTAAATCAAATCATCATCAAATTATGAATATTTTGGATAGATATTACCCTAGATAATTTGTAACTTCTTACACATTTCTTATGAAAAAACGTCCATAAATAGCTAGTACTCTAGTTGGATAATAAAATAAACAATTCAAATAATTTGATAAAAGAATAAGAAATTGTAGCGAATGCTATTGTAGATGTTGGTTTTTCTAATTCTAGAAAATTACAAAAATCTACTATTATATTAAATAAAAAAGATAGACTGCGGCAATAATCATTTTATTTGATTCAAACAAAGAGTTTAAAAATAACTAAAAAATTGTGAAATTCCAACATTTTTTGTAAATTAATAAAAATTATTATAATTTAAAATATAACCCATATGCATAACGTAAATGCAACTGGTGTCTAAGTAAGAGGTGTAACAATTATATCTCTAAGTCTTTTTATTGATCAGCTTTCGGGAAAAAAATCTATAAAATAAAAATGACTGAGAGAAATCCCTGGAAATTATTTTATTTCCAGGTTTATCACTCGACTAACAGGGGGCGTAATTGATGCACAAAGTAGTAAAACGTGATATTTTCTATTTTTTTCCAGTAATGGTATAATAGTATGAATTTTTTGAAATATTAGTGAAGTTGTACATAATTTTTATCCAACACTTTTTACTCTGAAAGGACATATAAGAAAATGTGGAAAATAGTAATTTCCAAACAGTGATCCAAATAAACCTGCGTATGAAAGAGATTTTTCTGGTCTACCTGATAAATAGACCAATAACCGTAATTTAGTTTTTGCATGAGCTGCAAGGTAGTGCCAACTTAAAGTGTTATAAATTTATCGATTTTCTGCAAACGTTTGATATGCAACCGTGAGCATTGCTTAAATTACCTGAAACAGACCTCTCAGGATCTAAATTACGATTTTTGACTCACACATGGTCTAAGGTTTTTGGCTTATCAACAAGTAGACCAAAAAAGTCTTTTTCCACGATATGTTGCAAAATCAACTTGGCTGATTCGATCAAAAATTATCTTCCTGAAACATGCTGCTGCTGAGAAAAAAGTGCCAGATAAAAAGTATGAAGAATTTCACCAACATTTCAAAATAATAAGTACCGTGAGAATGGTGGAACAAAGAGCTGACATTGCTAAGAAAATAAGCAAGACGCTTTTTCAACAAATCGAAAAAACGGGTAACTGGTAAGCGTATTAAGATGGTTACATTTCAGTAATAAAATACATAGTACCATTTATTAAATCGAAATAGGACGCAGTGTTTGCAGTTTTCGATGACAACCAAATATTATAAATTCATGTGAGAACACAATAGATATTCATTCTGGCATAATTCTGATATATTCTAGCATATTTAAATTCATAGCAGTAACATCAATTTTCACACCTTCCATCCTCCACTCCACCATTTCCAACCTGAGGAGGACACGTCTATTTTCCCCAATTCGGGACCAGTAAAACTAGAATTTCCCGTAGTCGAACTTTTTCACCAAAATCCACTTTTTCCCTCTCCTGAAGGGTATAGTAATATTTATTAAAGTTTACTTAATGGGATCGACATCTTCTATTTTCAATTTCTTTTTACCAATATTGAGGTTTTATATCTCGAATAACCCATTACATAGTGAGAGAAATATGTCACAGTTTAATAAATTAAAATGAGCACAAATGCGTAGGTACGAAAAAAATAGTGACATGATAAAACATAATCTCTCTTTGCACTCGAGACTGGTTTTAAATACTGCGATTCAAATGCATTAATTCCATACCTTCCTAACTATTTTTCTGCTCATATAAACTATGAGGAATTTAAATAGTCTCTTTAAATGTTAAATACAAACTATTTTTGAAAAAATGTCCTCAAACTAACCATTTTTCCTCCTCTAAAATAAGTTTGGGGACACGTCC
This sequence comes from Lochmaea crataegi, assembly GCA_947563755.1. Lineage (NCBI taxonomy): Eukaryota > Metazoa > Arthropoda > Insecta > Coleoptera > Chrysomelidae > Lochmaea > Lochmaea crataegi. The sequence continues at coordinate 4,112,188 of OX387433.1, read as the reverse complement.
TCAAACTAACCAATTCCTGAGATAAAAATTTGAGGACGGACCCCAAAGTCAACAATTGTCCCCAAACTGATCAATCGGTCTACAAAATTGTCCCTATACTTTACGATTTACATACATATATATATATATATATATATATAAAGCGTGATAGGTACGTCGAAACGCTTCGAGGGTTTCGTATTTTCCATTAAACGCATCTCGCTTGCCAACTTTTCTGTCAGTTTACGGCCGAAAACAAGCGAAATGCAAACCGATATGCAAAACAGCTGCCTGTCTATAAGATGCATCAGATCGCATCCAATATACGCTTTGTCTTAAACCGCGTGACATTACTCACGACCAGTGACGTGAAAAACAAAAGATACAATTTCGTTTTCGTGAATATCTAGATGGCGAAACTTCGTACCTAATAATATACGTGTGCAGACACACAGGGACGTACCCATCCAGTTGATAAAGAATCAGTATCTGTAATCGAAAAATAAAAACCTTAAAATTAATCATTAATTTGTGTGACCTCTATAAAAATCAGTATAGTACGCGAAGTTTTACCAGCCAAACATTTCAGTTGTAAAATAATCATACTATTAGGCATTATCTTTTCGAAGAAACGAGTACGATACTGTGGTATTTTTTTCGGTTTCACGCGACTGCTGTGGGTTTTCTCTTGAATCGATCATGTCGGTGTAAAGTTAAAACGAAATATCTTCCTAATTCTAAAATTTATATTTCAGGTACTTGCTATATCGGCAACAGGAATTCCACGACACTCCTGTTTTTAGTTTTGATTCCATACTTCTTCTATTTCACTTTTGGAACAATCCTACTTTTATTAGGATGCACTTACGTCATGAAGAAACCTCAATCGCTAGCCGCTGCTCCCCTTACAAATGCAGCTCCAAGGAAAGAAAGCGATTTTTTGGGAGCGATTTGCACTTTGTATGCCATTCCTACATTCTGCGTTATGGCCAGCATTTGCTATGAATACAATAACAGAGAGAGATGGTTCGCGGGCGAGAAGAAACCAGCGCTGTGGGCATTTTTACTCAAGTACTTTATGAACTTATTTATTGGAGTTAGTAGCGTATTTTGGATTTGGTGAGTAGTTGATGATTTTTCTTCTTCACGAGTAACATTATTTCACGATTATTATCATTTACTTAGTCCTATTCTGTAGCTGAAGATGGAGATTTCTAATCGAAATTTTGACATACAGCATCTTTAAGAGCTACTTCGGCATTTTAAAAATGCCATCTGTCATAAACTTGAAGTTTCTGTGTAGCGAAATAAATAATATTACAACTTGGTGATTTTTCTTAGGTCTATGAAGAGTGTGTTGGCTTGGAAGTCGGTCTTGAGACGTCTCGGTCCAAGGAAACAACCGCCATTGAAGGTACAAACGATGCCACAAGTGATGCGTTATATGCCTACTCAAACAGTATCTACGAGTTTAAGTACAACTTCCAAACATTCTACAAGAACACATCCTCATAGAAAACCTAGGATACATCATATGAGAACAGGGAGCGAGACAATTATATAAATATAATATCGAAGGTTTTGTAAAAACTAATTTAGAAGGATATAGATTATTTTTGTAAACAGCGGTATGTAGAAATTGCCAATTTTTTACTTTATTTTCATATATATTCTTTTGTCGTAGATAAAATAGATGTTTTCTTATTACTGTTTATTTGGCAGATAATTATTTGATTGACGCACTGTATATTTGATAAAAAATCTATTTTATCTGCCTTTTGTAAATAGTCTGTGATTATTTGTATACAAAATAATTTATTTTTTTAAGTTGAGTCATTATCATCCTAACATTAAAATTTTTATCAAATAATTTGAAATTGTAAATATCAACATTTAATTGTTGTCTACGAATTCTTTTATTTAGTCCGGAACTATTGATACTTGCCAAGCTTTTGAAATTTGATTAGAACCAATCTTTTATCCCCACAACAGAAAGTAGTGTCTAAATATGAATATTTAGATTTTCCCCTGGTAATCTGGTCTAAACTTTATCAGCAAACGTTCCTATTGTGAAGTTTTAAAAAAATTTCATTTCAAGCATTTTTTTAAGCTTTCTATACAGTTTTTCTAGCTTTCTATACACCTTTTTTTAGCTTGCTATATACTTTTCAAGCTTTCCACGCACTTTTTTTAGAGTTTTTCATTGTTTATGATCGGTGGTATTGGTTAGACTCAAATTGTGCAGACTTCTCTTAACCTAAACAATCTCATGTTTGCCTTGGTCATTAAAAATTGGTTTTAATGTAAACTACTGACATTTCTGACAATTTTATTTATTAACATTGTATTATATTTGGCTTTTACGTTTCTTATCCATTTAAAATGCGCTTATTGTCATTTTTTTATTTATTTCATTAACATTGTCAGTTTTATGGCAATTTGTACTTCATTTTTTCTCATAGGAGAGGGTGTTAGACTTAAATCTAAATCCTCAAAGGTGTGAATGTACACTCGCTAGTATTTCTTCTTCAACATTTAAAAAGTTCTTTTTTAATAGAGAATAATATACTGTATATAATTCCGTGCCATTTAATTTTGCTAAACGATAGGATGTAATTTTTTTTAAATAATATTTTTATATAAAATTTTATAAGTAATGTACTTACCTATTTATTTAGTTTCTAAAATTGTGTAAAATGTATTGTGATATATGTGTAGATTGTAGTTGAATAAATAACACACTATGTATTTGTTTATATTCGTAGTTTTATTTATCCTAACAAAGTCCCACGCAAAAAAGGAAGGATAGTTTTTCATTCTCCCCCCTCTCGAGGGGAGCTGGCCACTATAGGCTTTCCGGAGCCTCTTCAGCCATCATTGGAAAGAATAAGGATTGTTTGGTTCTGGGGATGGGAGTGGAGGGAACGGTGGTAGGTGCCTGAGAGGTGTGTACTGACTTGACCCAGAATTATCCTATTGCTAGGAGAAAACCTCTGAAAAAACTCATAGCAGGTCAAGCGGACCCGAGATTTAAATAACCCACTCACACAGAAGCCAGCTACAGAAAGGTTCGATTTGACATTGATGACAATATCGGCAGTAACAATTATGCCATAACATGTCGTTTCTTTGTGAGTGGTGTATTATGTGAGTAGAGTAAGCGATTTTGATTAGAAGCTTATGTCAGTATTGGCATCTTCCACACACTGAAACAACTGTCTAAGTAACTTCACTGCAAAACCCACTTTTTTTGTTTCAGTCTATTTATTTAAAATTCAACAAAATACATATTATGCATTTTTCTTTAAAGCTTCAATTATTATTTTCCCAAACAACTTCTCACGTTTCTTCTAGTTTCTTTTTTTCTACATTGTTCTGTTCATTCGTTTCTAAATTAGCAACTTCTTTAGTAGTAGATCTTAATTTGAATACTACAGGCACTTTTCCTAAATTAGGAAAACCATCTTTTTCCAAATGTCTAACCCAAGATAATAACGAGTCTTTACTGGAAGTTCCAGTTGCACATACTGAAAATATCACACCGTCGTCTTGTTCATGCACAGAAGGAATTACTTTAACATGTTTAGCTACTGGAGGCTTCAATGAAAACAAGGAAACTTTTAAATGACTGACATCATCTGGATTTTTATCTTGTTCTATTATCGGTATTGGTTCCCCTCTCAAGATAAAGTAGTTAATACAATTTCCTTTTATCCAAACTTGAAAAGCCCCTAAACAAAATAAGTTAATCAATTATACACAAATTATAGATAAAAAATAAGTTACCTTCTACGAAAATTGGTTTATCCAACTTATGCTCACTCAGTAACCTTCTTTGACTTTTACTCTGTGCACTTACGATCCAAGTTTCATCTATAGAATCAGGAATTTCCGAAGTCTGATACACACTCACTACAGAATTGACATCAACACTACTGATCCTTTCAATTGCATATTTTGCCAAGTCAAAAGTGTCTTTAGGTACAGGATCAGGTACAGGCCAAGGAGATAAATTTTTAAACTTTGGCATCCAATACATCATTCTCCAATATTTTCTAAGTGGATATCCTCTTTTTCCAAAAATATTAAGTAACAATTGTTCCATTTCAATATCAGGCATCACTCCATTATCTTCCATTTGTTCTAATAGGTCTATAATACATTGCTGTTGCTTTGGATAATGCATAAATTCAGCTTGAATCATGTTCGTTGGAATGAATTTTCCTAAAACATTAAATATGTAAAAAATCGGCATTTTCATTTAGTTTTTCAAATGTATTACCTTTAGGCAGAACATCTATTAGTGCTTTATATACCTCCAAATCTCTATTAACTTTAAACTCTTCCATGTTTTTTAGGGCTGAATAAATAAACTCTACATGTCCTCTTCGATAAATATGATCTCTGTTTATGAATATTTTCACCATTTCAAGATAAGAATTTTTATTTTTATTCTCTATATTCTCAAAAGACCCTTTTTGTACTAATGCTTTGGTGTCCTTCTCTTTTTTCGTATCATACTTTTTTGCAGAAAGCCGTAGATGTTTAGGAAAATTCGAGTTAATTTTACATTGATTTGATTTAGAAAAAACTGAGCAGCATCGTAACAATTTCTTTGATAACATTTCAAAATTCTCAATAATCTAACCACAAAAACATTTTTATTGTAATCTACTATCGAAAATAAATCTAAGTTCTTCTTCTTTTATATTTGACATAATCGCACCACAGAAGAGACACCTTTTGACATTCCCATAAAATATGCATCTAGGGTGATTTTGATTCGACAATAGACACTTTTAGCTTGTCATAAGTTTTTACACGTATCCGCATCCGTATTGGAGTTACGTTGACGTAAAGAAATTGTCAATAAAACCTTTTTAGCAGAAAACGTATCGTTTCGTTCTGTTTTTAATTGTATAACCTCAAAACTTTTTTAGTTTTCTTTTTATATTTTTGTAAAAACGTAATATGGGGGCGATATTAAATAATCCATTGCTGTTAGACGAGGACGAAGATGATTTGGATGACCTATTTTTTATGCATATTTCGCATGACCAAAATATATTGGGTTATAATTAAACCAAACCAATATCAAAGAAAAAGAAGACCTGTAAAATAGCACAGAATACTGATTTTGGTCGGGATACGGATACGTTTACGGAGTAGGGGACGTAACAATACGTTCAACGGATCGTATCGGCTGAGACGTAACGGGTCTACACATGCGCAGTTCGTTACGGATACGTGAGAAATTTAAGACAAGCTAAAAGTCTCTATTCATGACATTATAAGCACCTATTACACTTCTACATAGAAAGATCAAACGAGGTCTTCAGTTCTAAACTTTTTCAAGGACTAAAATAAATAATACACAGAGAAGTAGTCCTGTCAACCCTTATGTAGCTAATTTCTCTTTTACTTCATGTGCGTCACAACATAAATGGAGGACCATTTAAATCATCCAAAAGGATCAATTCATTTATAAAAACATCAACAAGGAAATAAAACGCAGTTTCAACGATCATGCATGTACTTATAATACAAGTATTTACTAAATTAAAATTTATAAAATTAAACGATAATCCTCAAAAAAAAAAGAATTTAAACATCTACCATCTATTCATGTTACCACCTGGTTTAGAAAAATCAGAAGCCGGCGTCCGTTGAAATTTCCTTTGATCTCCCGGACCTAATCTCTTTTTATTACCGTCAAACGGCGCACCCGTACCGGGACCGAAATTCCCAGGACCTCCTGCCATTCTTCCTCCCATTATTCTTTGACCAGAAGGCGCATTTAATCCTGCTTGTCCCATCAAATTCATAGGTGGTCTGTTCATACCAGCATTACCTCCAAAACCTCCTCTATCTTCGAATCCACCAGATCCTAGTCGATTCGGACCTCCTATTGCCGATCTATCCGGCCCCGGGCCAAATCTATCAGGTCCTAAAGCAAATCGATCCGGATCCATGACGTTCGGTCCAAACGGTCCCCCACCAAATCTATCAGTTCCCCCCGCATTAAACCTATCAGGAATGCTTGGTCCTTGTCTATCTAACCCTCCTGGTCCTTGCCTATCTAACCCTCCTGGTCCTTGCCTATCTAACCCTCCTGGTCCTTGCCTATCTAACCCTCCTGGTCCTTGCCTATCTAAGCCTCCTGGCCCAAATCTATTCGGACCCCCAGGTCCAAATCGATCTGGATTAGTTGGACCGAATCGATCTGGATTAGTTGGACCGAATCGATCAGGATTAGTTGGACCGAATCGATCAGTATTAGTTGGACCAAATCGATCAGGATTATTTGGACCGAATCGATCAGGATTAGTTGGACCAAATCGATCAGGATTAGCTGGGCCAAATCGATCAGGATTAGCTGGACCGAATCGATCAGGATTGGCTGGACCGAATCGATCAGAACCAGCTGGACCAAATCGATCAGGATTAGGTGGACCGAATCGATCAGGACCTGTTTGACCGAATCGTTCAATACCACTGGGCGCGAATCTGTTAGATTCCTCCCGATGAGGCAGCCTGTTAACGTCCAGTCCTCTAGGCGAGTCAGTTCGATTCGGGATTCCTTGAAAACTTCTATCTAAAGGCCTATTTATATCGAAATGATCTCGATCTATAGATCCGCCGTTCGGTCCAAATTTAAGAGGGTCCGGTTTCAATTGTCCCAAATCGAAGTTCAATGCAGGTGGTGGTGGTCTAAAGTCAAGAGGTTTATCGTTATTTTCGTTCGAAGACATACTTTTTACGTTATTCACGATACTAGCTAGACTAGCGACGTTTATGTTTAATAGTCTACTCAAATCCATTGTTGAAGTACTAGTAGAAGGTACGTTTGAAGCAACAGGTTGACCTAATCCTAATAAATCTATGCTTTTATTAGTCGCAGAGTTGCTTTTGGTGATGTTACTCATAAGTTGTGAAATTAGATCTTTGGCGTTGGTTAAATTCGATCTGGTTTTGTCGTATTTCATTGATTCTTCTACTACTTTTTTACTTTGTTCCATTTCTTTGTCTTTTACGTTTTTGGATACGGTTTTTACGACGTCTTCGAATGTATATTCATCTTCTTCTGAATCCTCGTTAACTTTTTTGTCGGTTCTGTCATTTTCCATGTCTACGCGATTGTCATCGTTCAGATCCTCTTTATCTTCGTCAGAATCGACATTTTCCAGCTACAATAATAAATAATAATGTTCGTAAGTTAGTGAAATATAAAAAGCTCGTAGATAAGAGTGAATTTACTTTCACTTACCTCGTCATTTGCAAAATTATCTCCCAACCTTCTCGAGAACGGGCTTCCTTTATCGCTATTTTTACTTTCAATTTTAGATTCCGCCATAACGACATCTTCATTCGACTCTTTAATACTCTCGATCGATTCATCTTTTGTTTTTGAACTCGGATCTAAGTTGACGAATTTCCTCAACTTTTCGACTCTTTCCGGTTCTTGATATTCTAATTTTCTTAAATAATTTATTAAATTATGCTGTTCTTCGGTGGACAAGTCTTTGAAATTTTGCAACAGCGTCTGTAAATCCGAGTCCGACAAATTTTCCATATTGCTTACCGACGTTTTTTCCGGGCTCGGAGTCAACGTTTCCGTTAGTTTTTCCAAATCGATAATATTGGATTTCGTGTCTTTTTTTTCCGGTTCACTACCGCTGAGCATATTCAAGAATCCTGCCGTTGTTACCGGTTTGCTGGCTACTTTGGATGCTTCTGCCATACCGACCTGGAAAAAGAAAGTCTTACCGATTTAATTAGAATATTAAATATTCAACTTACCACTGCGTTTATAAGTTGTTCTAATTCGCCTTGAGTTACGTCGGTCTTTCCTTGAAGAATAAGTGCGTTGGCGATTTGTTTGGCTATAGCAGCTTTATCTACTTTACCAGTAGACGTAACAGTTGGTAGTTTTGGTAGCAACTTTTCTCGTTGACTTTTTCTTTGTCCAGCTAAATGCATTAAACTTGCTATCTTCTTTACAGCTTTTTTGAATGCTCTCTGTTGTATGTGGTCTACTAATCCCGCAAACAACTGACCTGGAATAAAATATTTGTCTATTAAAAGTGGGTGGATTTGGCAAGTAACGAGAAGTGTGCTGATCCACACTATAATGTCGATCACAGTTTAAAAAGAGAATTTAATAAAATTTACATCGTAAGTTGAAATTTTGAAGAAACTTAAGAGTTAAAAGGGAATTTTTCGGTTAAAAATACAATTTTACCGGTTAAAAGTAGAATTTTACCGTTTAAAAGTGGAATTTTACCGATTTAAGGTGGTATTTTACAGGTTAGAGGTGGAATTTCTCCGGTTAAAGGTGGAATTTTACCGGTTAAAAATGGAATTTTACCGGTTAAAATGGAATTTTACCGGTTAAAATGGAATTTTACCGGTTAAAAATGGAATTTTACCGGTTAAAAATGGAATTTTACCGGTTAAAAATGGAATTTAACCGGTTAAAGGTGGAATTTAATGGATTAAACATGGGTGGATTTGGCAAGTAACGAGAAGTGTGCTGATCCACACTATAATGTCGATCACAGTTTAAAAAGAGAATTTAATAAAATTTACATCATAAGTTGAAATTTTGAAGAAACTTAAAGAGTTAAAAGGGAATTTTTCGGTTAAAAATACAATTTTACCGTTTAAAAGTGGAATTTTACCGATTTAAGGTGGTATTTTACAGGTTAAAGGTGGAATTTCTCCGGTTAAAGGTGGAATTTTACCGGTTAAAAATGGAATTTTACCGGTTAAAAATGGAATTTTACCGGTTAAAAATGGAATTTTACCGGTTAAAAATGGAATTTTACCGGTTAAAGGTGGAATTTAATGGATTAAACGTGGGTGGATTTGGCAAGTAACGAGAAGTGTGCTGATCCACACTATAATGTCGATCACAGTTTAAAAAGAGAATTTAATAAAATTAACATCATAAGTTGAAATTTTGAAGAAACTTAAAGAGTTAAAAGGGAATTTTTCGGTTAAAAATACAATTTTACCGGTTAAAAGTAGAATTTTACCGTATAAAAGTGGAATTTTACCGATTTAAGGTGGTATTTTACAGGTTAAAGGTGGAATTTCTCCGGTTAAAGGTGGAATTTTACCGGTTAAAAATGGAATTTTACCGGTTAAAAATGGAATTTTACCGGTTAAAAATGGAATTTTACCGGTTAAAAATGGAATTTTACCGGTTAAAAATGGAATTTAACCGGTTAAAGGTGGAATTTAATGGATTAAACGTGGGTGGATTTGGCAAGTAACGAGAAGTGTGCTGATCCACACTATAATGTCGATCACAGTTTAAAAAGAGAATTTAATAAAATTTACATCATAAGTTGAAATTTTGAAGAAACTTAAAGAGTTAAAAGGGAATTTTTCGGTTAAAAATACAATTTTACCGGTTAAAAGTAGAATTTTACCGGTTAAAAGTAGAATTTTACCGTTTAAAAGTGGAATTTTACCGATTTAAGGTGGTATTTTACAGGTTAAAGGTGGAATTTCTCCGGTTAAAAATGGAATTTTACCGGTTAAAAATGGAATTTTACCGGTTAAAAATGGAATTTTACCGGTTAAAAATGGAATTTTACCGGTTAAAAATGGAATTTTACCGGTTAAAAATGGAATTTTACCGGTTAAAAATGGAATTTTACCGGTTAAAAATGGAATTTAACCGGTTAAAGGTGGAATTTAATGAAATTTACAAAATAAATTTACTCACCTTTTAATTTTTCTTTGATGGTTTCAAATAGAACGCAATTTATTTCATTGTCTAGTAGTTGTTCGGAACTGTTGGCTTCGTTCTTTTCCAACGCCAAAGCTTGAGCTAAAAGGTCGACAACTTTAGGACCCAAGGATCCTAAACGATCTTCGACAGCTGTCAGAATGCGAAGAACGTCGACCACATTAACTTCCACGTCATCATCGTTGTTCTCGAGAATCGGACCCATATCTGGATTTCTGCTAACGTCGCGCATTAGCGGAGGAGGCAAATATGGATTTCTGTATGCTGTAAAAAGAATTTCGTTAATAAACTGACAGCTCGGAATTTAGCTGATCTTATTAATACCAGGATCTCGTTCCCAAGGTAAATCGGCGACGGTTCTTATTCTTTCCCTGCCGCGCAAATCTCTCTCAAATGAACTTTCTCTCGGTAATCTCTTCTTTTCGTAACTTCTTTCTCTTGAAGCTGATCTGGAAGCATCTCTGGAAATTATTCAAAATTACATACTGCTAATGATTTTCAAAATAAAAAATTTCTTACTTCGAACTATCCGAAAAGTCACTAATAGGAGAAGCATTTTTTACGCGGCGCCTATCAACCGGACTGGGCTTCTTTTTAACATAAATTTGATGATCTCTTTGCCTATCCCTTGATCTAGAACGAGTATATCGAACAGGACTACGATTGTTTTTTTTAATATTCCTTTGACGAGGACTCGGCGATCGTTTTTTTCGAGGACTCGGAGATCGTTTTTGTCGAGGACTCGGTGAACGTTTTTTCACTTTACGAACGATACCACCTAATAAAACGAAATTTAAAAATATAAATAAAATACACAATGAAAAAAAATTGAATTTTACCTTTGCCTCTCGGTGCATCTTCCCACGATCCGCCACGTGTCAGTTTTTTGTCATCATCTTTATCATCGATAATGATAACTTCGTTATCTTGATCCGGTAGAGCGGCCATCGGCAGGGGTTTTTGAACAGTTTTATCTGAACCTGCCAGAACAGGACCTCCTCCGATTTTAAATTTAATCGGGTTGATTTCCTCTGGAAGAGCGAGTCGCTTTCTTAAAGCATCTTTGCGGGTTCTCAATTCGTCGCTATGTATTTCGACCATACGTTTATTCCAGAATTCTATCCATTCGGGCTTGAAGTCGTATTTGGATGCGTCTTTGCCTTCCGTTTTCAATTCCTTATATCTATAAAAATAAATTACGAAATCTTTCATAATTGTAATAATCAATTGTTATGTTAGAAATATCTACATAGTTTCCTTCATTTCACTTACTCTTTCTTTCTTTAACTATATTCCACTATATTTCTTTCACGCTACCTGCCATTATTTCAAGTTCTCTCTTATTTCCCTTCCTTGGAACATCTCGTTCGATCTAACTCTTTTCAATTTACCTCCCACAATCTTTATCACTTAATTTCCCTTTATTGAATCATAATTTCAACTTCACCTCCTTTCAGAATCCTTTTCACTTTACATCCTTCTATTGTTATAATTCCATTTCCCCGTCTTGAACCATCTCTTACATTTTACCTTCCTTCAGTTCACAATCTTTTTCACTTCATCTTCGTTTTTTCAACCATATTTCACTCTAGCTCCCCTTCTCCCACTATCTCTTTCATTGTACTTTTTTCACTTTACCTCCATTTCTTCCACTTTACTTTCCTTCATCATTATCACTCAATCCTTTCACTAAAACTATTTCTTTCACTCTACCTCCTTTCATTTCACCTCCAAAAACCTCTATTATTTAATTTCCCTTTATTGAATCATCATTTCCACAATAACTCCTTTCCTTCCAATTTCACTTTACCCACATTTCTTCAAATCTACCTCCTTTGTCACTACATTCACATTTCCAGTACTATCCTTTTCACTTTACCTCCTTACATCCCACTACAATTCTCATTCTACTTACTTTTTTTATAAAAATTCAAACATTTTTACCTGCGATTCCAAAATTTTTTCCATTCCTCGTTATATTGTGGATGCTTTTCGGGATTTTTTTCGTGCTGCTTCAAATTCTTAAACATATCGTTCTCAATAGCTCTCGCGAGTTTTTTAAACTCTTCCATTTTTCTCATTTTTTCCCTTTCTTGTTCGGATCTAAATGAAGGAGATTTAGATCGACGCTGAATCGGAGATCTTCTCCTAGGAGACGGCGATCTTCGTCTACTAGACGGCGGTGATTTACGTCTTGTAACAGATCTACGTCGTGGAGATCTACGTCTAGAAAATGAAAAATATTTCAATATATTTATAATCAAGTTGGTCGGAATATTTACCTTCCATAGGATAGCTGTACATTTGGACGTTTACCACCTCTCTGAGGAGCATACCGACCTTTTACCATTCTCTTGGGTTTGTCGCTAGTGTCACTTCTATCAGATAGACTGGAAAGACTCGATAACGATCTTCTTCTAGTAGGTGGTCTTTGAACAGGTAGATCTGCTTTTTTTGGTGGAGGTCCTGCGTCTACTCTATTTTTATGCACAGGTTCTCTCTGAATATTCCCAGCTGGTTGCACAGAAAAAGCAGGTTCCTGTTTTCTTGGGTTAGTTTGTGCATTGCCTTTAGTTCTTTTCATAGGCATGTTTACTACAGGAGGAGAAGGACTACGTTTTTTGAAAGGTTTCTCAATGAAAGGTGCTACACTCCAATTTTTATTAGAGGATGATTGATCAATCTGTTTTTCTTCCTGAACTGGATAAAAAAAGAATATTAATTTCACCTAAATTATTGAAAATATTGAACTTACTTTCTATATTTTTCGTCAATTCATCGTGTACGACCAGTTCTTCGAAAGTATAACCGCTCGCTTCGGAAAAATGCTTCCCCTTTCCAACGATCTTGAGATAATGCATCCTTTCTTTATCAAACTTATCCTTCTCGATCGGATAGGGTTTAAGACGACCAAATTTTTTTTCTATACCTTCAGCGATTTTTTGTAAAGCCGTCTGCCAATTTCTCCGGTACTGTTTGGTATTGTAAGGGGCGAGTATGCGCCAGCAAGTAGGAAAATGTTTTTGCAAATACTGAAACATAAATAATATCTAGCTAGGCAGGGGAACTTTAATACACAAGAGGTTATAGTTACCTGGGAAATATGATTGTAACTAGCTAGATGAGTCAAAACAGTTCGAGGGTCTCCTTTTTTATCACATAATATACATAAATAAAATGGTTCTTTAGAAGGATCGTCATCTTGTAGTTCGACAAGATATTCCAGTGCTACTAACGGTCCAAATCTGAACCCATCCAGTCGTTCCTGAAGAAGAAATTAATTCAAATTGATTATATTTCAGTACGAAGAGCATTTATGTATTACCTGGATGATGGAAACTCTGCAAGCATCTTCAAAACCGGGTGGTACAGGTTCTCCTGGAGCTACTTCTACGATAGAATCAGATGGTGCAGCCTCGGTTTTCAAGTTTTCCACGTTATGGTGCGTATTAGAAATGGATATGGCATGTCGCCTGCCCAGTTCGTGTTGAAAAACGCGTCCCATAACTGGGCATTCACACGCGTTACAGTACCAATGTTCGGATCCATTTTGGATGGTTAATTCAAATACGTTGGAATATTTTCCGTTTTTTAGAAATGCCTTTTGGGATAGCAGGCGTTCCTGTTCATTTTCCTACAAATTAATTGTTTATAAAAGACTTGTTATGAAAAAATAAAGTATATAATGTATGTGTTGTTCTACCAAATTACAAATATATCCAAATAATTGTTTATCCTCAGGGCGACTGTCATTAGTGTCAACTTGTCAGTTGGTCGACTTTTTGATGCTTAAAAAAATGATGATGTTTACGTCCACTTTTGCTTTTCTTTCGAAACTGCATCTTGCGAAAGCAGATTTCCACTAGTTTCTAATGTGGAATGAACCGATTTATATGACGTATCAATAAGTATTCAGCATTGCACCACACATTTACGACCGAATCTTCACCTATGGCGGCTCATGACAACTTTAAACCAATTGAAAGACGCACCCGGCATCGCAGGCGAAGGTTTTCAAGGTCATGCGTTCTCCTGGCGAATTTTCATTAAAACATTATTTCGATTCTAGATTTAATATACTGACCAGTCCACAAAATTATCTTGACATTGTCTGATTTCGTCTAGTTTGTCTATCATGTCAGAAATTGCATTAAATTGTAACTGCTAAATTGCACAAGAAAAAACAACCTGACCTATAAACCAAAACAACATCTGCTAAAGTTTAAAAATAACCGCCAAATTGAATTTATTTTAAACAAAAAATAAACTCGAGGGGCTCCGATCGTCACCAAAGAGTGCCTCAGTCAGTTTAGTGAAGATTAACACTGCAGTATGTACCATAAGAGCATGTATCGTCCCTACACATTAGGCTTGTCTCCAGCATATGTATGGTGGTATGCAAATAGGTGCGCAATTATTTGAACTACTTTCGAAAATTAGAGACAGAGGAATGAGAAAATTTGTTTCCTGAAATGTTCTTAGTAAGTATGCAATTAAAACAAAATTGTTTTATTTGCATAGTTTAATAACACGAATACCATTATTTAGAATATAAAAAATCATTTGCCATTGTATAAAACGGGTTTTTCATCTACATGTATATTATAAATTTGAATAACTGAGGGGTATAGTATTATTATCTGTACAAATTAATAAAATGTTGTAGATTATACCTTCTCTAACGAAATAATAATTTGTTGCTCTGAGAATTCCCAAAACAACAGCGAAAATTCAAAAAGATTAATTAGAATATTTTTCTGGAATAAGTTTCTAAAACATATGGAACACTTTTTTAAATAAAACAAAATTATAATTTTTTTTTCACCAAAGTAATAATATTATTGGAATAGTAATCGACACATGATTCAGGCGAAGAAAATATATCCTTAATAATGCATGTATAACTGAGCCACAGCAACACATGGTCAAGTGTTGGCTAGTTAATTTGATGAAATAATACAGTTTGTCTTACGAACTAGTTTTTTTTGGGAATCAATAGAAAATGCATGTTTTTACACAATTTTATTTTTGAAAACGACCTTGACAAGTTATAACTTCACACATTTGAAAGTGTGCACTATAGTATAAGCCATAACCAATAACTATACTATCCCAATAAACATTAAATATTCTCCTTCTCGTAATGTTTATTTATATATAAAATAATTTCAGAATATGCTCTTTTGTCATTGGCAAGTTTTTAAATGTTAATTTCTAATAAATAACCTTAGCGTACTAGCAGGGCCGACAACCTTAGGAGGCGGCAAATGAGCAATTACATCAAAATTATGGAGTTCTAAAGAAAATGATTCAATTGAAAACTTAAGAAAAATTAATAGATAGAATTTTGATAAAATTGGATTTTAGCATGTTTTACGAACTTCCAAGTATGGGTAGACTTGATCCTCAGAAGAGACAATGACATTAGAAAAGAAATTCAAGAAAAAATGAACTGCCATCAAAATAGTCTTAGCATAACTTATCAATATCTAATTCCATATAAGTAAAGGACCATCGTAAGATATTTTCTCTATCGATTGAACAACTTGTCACTTAACACTTAAACGAATACTATATTATGAGAAAAATATCTACCCAAAGATCCTTTATGAGGTTTGTTTCGAAGAGTTGTAAATATAAACTGTGCTTACCATTCTTTAAAAACATTTTAAATTATAGAACATGTAGAATATATACACATTCATCAGATATGTATACATATAGCTGCTGTAGAACCATTTTTTTAAATCAAAAGTTCTTTAAAATAATTGCAGCCTTCACAAACAGCAATTGTACTCACTTATTTTGATGTTTAAAAATGTAAACATCATTAACTTTAAAGTAATTGCAACTTTATAAGTTGCAATTATATTCAACTAATTTTAAAAATCCTTACTTACCTACTGATCACACAAAATAAATAAAATAATTCTACATAATGACAATTAAAATATAGAAAGTAAGTACCTTTTTATTTAACGTAGAGTACATAATTGGAGGATCATCTTCAGTACCGGGGGCACAAGGTTCCATTTTATAACACTACACTTTTTTCCAAATACGAATTGATAATAACGTTAACAGCAGTACTTATGCAATTCTGAAAAAAATTGTTTGATTATTTACTGCTTTAATTATGACATTTCTTTGAGTTTCCAGTAAAACTTACCGTTGAAGTATACAATTACCCAAATAACTTTTATAAATGGTTAGAGTTGTAGGTTTGTATGTTTAAATATACCGCCACAATCACATCACAAAATGGCCGATTTTACGATGGAAATTCATTTTTAACCAATCTTTTCACACCAATACACGTAAATAAATAATTAGAACGTTATGATCATGGGAAAAGATTAATAAACTGTATAAAAATAATTAAATTCTTAGCAGGATACAGTCAGCGTATTAAAGCAAAACTGTATGTTTCTTAAATTAAAGCTGTTAAAAAATAATGTTTTAATAATGCTCACCTAAGTTATATGTGAATACTGTAAGCAAATTTTACAACTTTTATGCACTAAATTTGTAACAATAATCAATAAATCTACAGAACAGACGCTATATTTGTCCGAATCGACTTTTTTCACAGTCAACAGTAGAATATAATTTGACATTGACGTTTGACTACGTCAAACCACGGAACATAAATATTCCGTGGTCACACTACGTTCTTCGGAGAAGACGTAGATCACAGACTTAAATCCTTAGATTAGGAAAGCCCTTGTCTAAGTTTAAATCTCTATATTAACTACGTTTATTTCTGTGGAAGTTGCACAGATCGGCTATGTGGCATAAGATTGAGTGATAAACGGTATTAGTATTTGAGACCTCATATATAATTTCCCTGATTGAATCTAAAAGAAGGAATGTATCACTATTGGGTTGAATAGGCAGCACGTGATACATTGTATTTGTAAAATGGGTTGCATACCTAAAAGATATAACTTGTTAATGGAACACCCAGTATATTTTTTGTAGTTTGAAACCTTTACCTATTCTTCAGTGCAAATTTTTTTAAAATCGGTTAACGTGTGACCGAGCAAAGTGAACAAAAAAATTGTCAAACATCCGCCATTTTTGTTGTGACGTAGGCAAAATGAATTTAAAAAACTTAACTTTTTTAAAGAGAACGTGCTAAAATGGAACATTTTTGTGAAAACCGCATGTTTCTATCTAAAACCGTTTAGAAGTTATGGGCAGTTAAAATGAGAGAAAATAAAGATGGACACCCGGTATATTATATTTAAAAAGTAGGATAGATTTAATTTTAGATATTGGGTGTTGGAAATAAATAATAATAATACTCAGTCATTTTATATATAAACATTTATAAGCTGAGCGTTCATCAAAAATTGTATACTAAACGTGCCAATTCTTTAAATATCATCACGGTATATCTTGACCGTGTAATTAATCGGAAATTCGCTCTTGTCAATAAAAATTTCCACAAATTTGTGTCCAAAGCCACCACTTTTGATTTCTGGAGAGGGAGACCCAGTATGATTATACACAGCTCTTACCTAAAAATAAATGAAAATTATAAGTATTTTTGGGTGAAGAAAAAATATGGATTTTCAGCATCGTCACGCTTTTATGCAACACACAATACTTTTGGTCATTCGTCACGCTTTTATGCAACACACAATACTTTTGGTTATACAACACATTTAACAATGAAGCGTATATAGTGTTGCATAAATCATAGTTACGCTTTCAATGAGCTATATGAGTATTTTTGTTATAAGGGGTAAATTTTTTTCCGTAGACCGTATATTAGTGATGGGACATCAAAAATGTTTAGTATTAAAAGTGCCGGACATTCTTTTCTTCGATTTGGGGATGACGCGCCTAAAGGTATTTAATCGTTCAGCCTTTCAGGAGAATGGAAATAAAGTGAAATTGCTACGGGTAATAAAATCGAAATGCCGACAAAAAATATTTCACAAAACAGAGTATATTTATGATCAAATTATTAATATATTTGCTCTGTACTTACTTCAAGGCACGATATAGGTGTCTCAAATAAATCTGTTGGTGGATAACGCTTACTTACAGTTTCCCCTTCTTTTGCGACAATCTTTGAGTCGACCACCTTAATTCCTTGAGAACTACAAAACAAATTGACATTATTGTTCACCTAAACACAGGTCTTTAATTTTTGTTAACATAAGTGGAATATTAAATACCAGTGAGCGAAAGTTAAAATTTGCCCCTATTTATTCAAATTAATTTATTTCCAGCCGCTAGGTAGCGCTGAAATTCAGGTTAGAGTCTTATCTACCCATATTTTAGTTATCTATGATCTTGCCTACTCTGTCTATATTTTCTATATCGGAAAATAAAAAATAGAAGGGAATAGAAAAATAGATTGCAACAATAATAAAAGTATAATATTAGGAATAATACTTACTCCCCCTTACTATTTCTTAAACACTCAATAATAATATCACCGTGAACAGTAAGAGTAAGAGTATAAAATAAAAACGTTACAAAAACGATTTTATAAAACATTGTAATACAAGTGCGATGTGTACAATGTTGTATATTTCAATTATGTTTATATATTAAAACAATTGATTTCCAGTATATTTTTATGCACAATGGAAAATTGTTTTTATCTAAAATTAAAGTATTTCACCACCCACTTGAATATTGAATACACAGTGCATTTCAATATTCAATAATAAATATCCAATTATTTAAAATTAATAATTTTCAATTAAAAAATTCTTATTTACGGTCATCGATAAATAATAAAGATTGTAACGGTTTAATAAATTTATTAATGAAATTTTAGAAAATTAAAAAATAAACCTAAAATATAGCAATAGAGGTCTCTGTCGGTAGAGTATTTACGTCCTTATAGGTCGCCATCTATTGACGGGGTTACGAGGCATCCTCCGTGTAATATTGGTTGCAGACTTGAGTAAAGCACACGGCTTCGCGTAATTATACAACCACAAGTTGATATTTTTTTTACAATAATTGGTTTTAATTTTTACGTTAGTACCAATGATAAAAATAAATAATTACTTATTATTATTTCTCTATGGTCAACAGTCGGATATAGTTTGACATTGACGTTTGACTACGTCAGATTACCTCGCAGAAGACCTAGAAGACTTACATCTGGAAGGTACACCGGGGGAAGTGGAACCTATATTTTTTTAAATCTGAAATGTCCGCTCAATATCTTCGGAAAATGATCGGCGGGCACATCCAAATTTTAGGGGATATTTTGTAAAGGTCCAATGGTCAGATCTTCTCTTTTCTTCGGCTTTGCCTATTTCTTCCAATATTACATTGGAGCTGATACCGCAAAAAGGTTCCGGCCCCCAAAAGGGTGTTCCAGTCCCCCTCTTTGCTAGTTCATCTGCTATTTCATTTCCTTCTATCCCTGTGTGTCATGGAATCCACAGTAAGGTGTCTAACGGGATTTTGATGGTAGTAGATCCAAGTTTGCAGTTCAAGCCACTTCCAAAACTGACTCTGGCAAATCTTCGTCTAAAGAACCATGAAAAATTATCTTCTAGAAAAAGCTGCGACGGTAAAATTGCTTTTGACAAGGTAGTGTTTTGACTGACAGGTTTATTTTTTCTTAAAAACAATCTGTGACGGTAATTTTCCTCCAGCAACATTTGCACCCATCAGAACAGTTAAATTTTCTCTTTCGGGGCCACTAGTTGCCCGATGTGCAGCTGTGCCCTTTTTACCCACTACTTTCACCCTAGAAAGATCGAGGCAGAAGCTGGTCTCATCATATATATTTGAGCGGGGGGAATATTTTCCAGCTCCTTTTTTAGAAGTTCAAAGTAATCTGATATTATAAAGGGGTCCATGCTTCGTTTTTGTAAACCTTATTTCCAGGAATTCCATTTTTGAAGGGTGTCTTTAAATTGTTTTCTTTTACATAAGCTCCTATTATCTCAAGGACTTGCTTTTTCGATAAACCAAAGCCTCATTTTTCTAAAGTTACTAAAGAGTTTGCAATGTTTTGCTCAATTTCATGGGGAAGGGCTGGTGGTCTACCCAATGTACGACGTTTTAAACCTCTCTGTCCCTTCACGCGTTCAAATAGAGTAGCTTTAGGAACTTTTGCAGCCCTGTACAATCCTTCCTTACGGAATCTATTGCATTTTTCAAATCATCTTCTGTATAGGATGGTGGTAAGGTCTTGCGACGGTTGAAGATGGTGGAGCCTGTCGATTCCAATAGGTGACGCTCAGATAAATAGATCAGAACAGATTTTATAGATGTTGCAGTTCCACTTGCCCCGGTGCACCCTATATGCGAAGAAATCGAAATTTAAAGGTACCTAGTAGTTTATTTCTGTCTACATACTTTATTTTGTTGAGCTTTCATTGCACTTCGTCAACTTCATCAGAACAAAATTCGTGATTAAAAAATAATATAAAAAATCTTCATTATATAAAAAATACAGAATAATTTTATGGAAAACAAGTTCAAATTTTGATTATTTTATCAAACTAATGTCAAACGTCAAACTAACGTTAAAAATTGAAAGTGTCAAATAAAAAGTTTATAAATCTTTCTTTGTAAATAGCAATTTCAAAGGTGGTATCCATGGGTGATGTCTTGTATTTAATTGTCCATTTTGACTGGTATTACTTACGGAATGATAATTATGTTTCTTCTTTTTTAGTTTCAAGTCTGAGTCTATAAGGTTTGACTAAATTAAATTCAGTCCTTCAGTGTCTGTTTTGGTATTCATGGAATGTCCTTCTTGAGATATTCTAGCTAGAACCACCTTTGAATAGCTATTATTATATATTATATTTAAAAAGTAGGATAGATTTAATTTTGGATATTGGGTGTTGGAAATAGGTAATAATAATACTCAGTCATTTTATATATATATATATATTGTAATGTTTTATTTATATTTTATATTTAATTTTTAAATTTTGAATTTTTAATATTTTTATACTTGCCCTTTCTCCAGCTAGCTCAAATGAAAATCGGGAACAAGAAAACTCTGACTCTCTTTGAGTTCTGGCGCTAGTAAATTATCTACTGAGTTTATTCACAGATATATGTGACTTGAATCGATTCTTATTTTTAAAATTTATTAAGATTGTTTATGAACTTTTTATAAATTGAATCTTCCAATATATTATTTAAATAAACGTGTATTAATAAAATTTTGTGACGCCTATGGACAAACCTTTCTTATTATTTTAAAATCACCCTGAAATAGGAAGCAGATGTCTCTGTCGATGTGTATGTTGAGTGTGGAGAGTTGCAAACAGTTCAGTTTACAGCAAATGAATATCTATTGGCACAGATATAAAAAAATTTATTGTTTATACCTAATAAAATGGAAATCAATTCAACAAAACAATTTAATAATAATAATTGTGATTGCCTTTATATGATATTTACATGAATATCAATTCAAATTTAACTAATACTACAAAAGAAACGAGACAATTACACATATACATTTACTTAACCTATAATTCAATGAAGAAAAATTTTAAATCTAAGGTGAGCTCTTGTTTAAGTTTTATCAAAGCCAATTATTAATTATTTATGAAATTTATTTTAGATGTACATCAGATATATTTAGAATGCATATACTTTTTATAAAATTTTTATTGGTACCAATGAATATGACTAACCTTTTTCGACATTAATTTGTCAAACTGGTTGGACGAGGATTTGCAAATTTGATGATGTAGACGGGATTGAACAGGAAGATTGAGGATTCTGAATCTCCTGGAACGCTGGACCAACTTCTTTATAGTTAACAGGTATGTTTTAACTTTTATATTATTTCTTGCTATTTTACTAAACCTTTCTTGGTCTTTTGAAAACTTTCTAACCAATTTCTTTAGTTTTAATATAAATTTTTACTTTTTAAATCCAAATTTCTTTACTTCTTTTCTTTCTAATCTAACTCTACTCTCTTGTTTTTTAAATCAACAACCTCCGTTGCTATGTCATATTTTCAAAGCACTTGATTTTTTCTTCATAATTGCAAAATTTCATAATTTCTTGTTTATTGTCTATAATATTTATCCTTTCACTATTGTAATTCTTTCTACCCTGTATGTCACTAGTAACTTCACTAATTTAACCCTTTATATTGTCCTTTTTTAATAAAAATCCTTGAAAATATGAGTACCTCTTAAATATCTAATATACAATTTTCTACTATCAATAATTTTATTTGAATTCATGTAAACTCATAACAAAATGTCCAATAAATCTTTCCTATTACATATTTTATATAAACTAATTCTAAATTTCATTTAATAAACGTTTTAAAATTTTATTATACTCCTCCAATCACAACACATCATTCCTTATTTCCTTAACAACCATTTCTGATATTATTATTTTTTGATTCTGTCTGACCCTTTTGTCTTCCCCAAAGCATAAAATTTCTTCACAGTGACATTTAATTATAATTTAGGTTAGAATTCTGCCAAAATATAATTTCTATTGATTATTAAATATTATGTATACTAATGATTTTAATTTCAGGTGTAGGTAATACATATCTGGTATGAAAAACAAGCTTTTCTTATTCAAAATACTCTAAATGAAGAATTATAAATTTAATTTGATTGTTACTTGATATGATTATGTGAAAAATATTATATTTTGTTTAACTCAAGGTAAGTCTTTCTGTTTTTATTTCTAAACTTCTATTTAATATGATTTCTTATAAAGGATTAATTCTTGCATTCTGTTTTATTATAAACCTTTTTATAACAAGAAATAGAGTTGATTCAAGTCTCATAATCATTGAATGATACTTTTCAACTATTTTCTTTCCCAATTTTCATATTTTTACTATTAAAGTAGTTTTAATTGTTTAATACCATTTCAATATATATATATATACTAAACGTGCCAGTTCTTTAAATATCATCACGGTATATCTGGACTGTGTAATTAATTGGATATCGGCTCTTCTCAATAAAAATTTCCACAAATTTATGTCCGGTGCCACCACTTTTGATATCTGGAGAGGGAGACGAAGTATGATTATACACAGCTCTTACCTAAAAATAAATGAAAATTATAAGTATTTTTGAAGTGGAAACTTCTTTAGGCGCGTTGAGCAATTTTTTTTGGGTGAATAAAAAACATGGATTTTTTGTCGACAAAAAATATTTCACAAAACAGAGTATATTTGTGATCAAATTATTAATATATTTTCTCTGTACTTACTTCAATGCACGATATAGGTGTCTCAAATAAACCTGTGGGTGGATAACGTTTAGTCGCAGATTTCCATTCTTTTGCAATAATGCTGGAGTCGACCACCTTAATTCCTTTTAATCTACAAAATAAATTATCATTATTGTTCACCTAAACCAGGACTGTTTAACATGAGGCACGCGGGTATAAATTATACAAAATATATACACCTTCATCTCAAATAAAATAAAGTTTGTCCCCACTTACGAAAGATAGAACAGCTACTTTTATAACTATATAAACCTTAATTTGTAATAACTCCAAATGTATATACATTTTTTATGTAATACCATGTAATACTATTGTATGTGTATATGTATTTAAAAGAAAGTAGCTACATCAATAAATTAATTTGTATTTTAATTTTTGTTAACATAAGTGGAATAAAATACCAGGTAATAGAGGTTAAGTTAAAATTTGCCCCCCTATTTATTCAAATTAATTTCTTTTCAGCCGCTAGGTAGGGCTGAAATTCAGGTTAGAGTCTTATCTATCCATATATAAGTTATCTATGATCTTGTCTACTCTGTCTATATTTTCTATATCGGAAAATAAAAAATAGAAGCGAATAGAAAAATAGATTGCAACAATAATATTATATAGGAATAATACTCACTTCGGATCTGATCTACACTCATAATAAAAATAACCGTGAACAGTTAGAGTAAGAGTATAAAATAAAAACGTAGCAAAAACGATTTTATAAAACATTGTAATACAAGTGCGATGTGTACAATGTTGTATATTTCAATTATGTTTATGTATTAAAACAATTGATTTCCAATATATTTATATGCATAATGGAAAATTATTTTATCTGAAATTAAAGTATTTCACCACCCACATGTTTTAAACACAATAGTAAAGAAAGGCTGATAAACAAATTAAAATTATTATTACAAAATATCAAAATTTTCATGTCATTGTTAGTTTGTAGAGGTTGGTGTGAGTAGAGCAGTGTACAGGATGACCCAAATTGGATGGTTTTGCAGAGTATCTCGAAAATTAGAGGGGGTAGAAAAAAAGTTGAGTTTTGTTAAACGAGCCATGGTCCAACCAGATCTTCAGTAAGTTGTTTCGTTTTCGAGACATTGGGCGATTTTCCAAAATTATTCAAAACTGCTAGAAATAATTTTGTCTCAAAATTGACACACTGTATGTATTTTAACACATAATAAAGTTAAAGACTGCAGTTCCTTTAGATATTTTACCTTACAGTGAGATTAGCGATATTAGTGTATTGGCATCGCCGCCTTTTTTGTTAAAGCTCGCCTATAAAGAATAAAAAAGCACAAAGCTCTGAAATGAGAAAAACCTTTTAGATTAAAAAGACATAAGACCTGATTCAGCCACTTTTGGCTATAATGATTCTGCACACATTGCTCTATTGCAGAACGTGCCATACTATGAAATACAATATGCACTTGAATATACAGTGCATTTCAATTTTCAATAATAAATATCCAATTATTCAAAATTAATAAATTTCAGTTAGAAAATTCTTATAGACTGTCATCGATTAATAATAAAGATTGTAACGGTTTAATAATTTTATTAATGAAAATTTACAAAATTAGAAAATAAATTAAACCTAAGATATAGTAATAAGAAAAGGGTTTTTACAGCCTTATAGGTCGACTGGGTTACGAGGCATCCTTCGTGTAATACTGGTTGCAAACTTGACTGGGGCACATGGTGTAGCGTAATTATACAACCACAAGTTGAGATTTTTGTTATAATAATTTTTGCGTTCAAATTACCTACTTGTTAATCTTCAACTTCGTTTTGTCAAATTTTGTACTTTAACTGATGCCTGAAAATTTGATTCCGAGTTTAAAAAAAATGAGAGTAAGGAAGTTTGAAGAAAATGAAGTTTTTACTTTTTTCCGTCGTTTTACATGTAAATGGTTGAATTCAATTTACATAAAACCCGTAGGTATTATGTCGAGGCAACTGAAAATATACGTGTTGCCTTAGAATCTAAATATTAACTTAAATCACCTTTATCTAGACCAAGTAGTTACCATAATTTGAAAAATAGCAAATACATCAGCCGACATAAAATCTACAGAGAAGCAAAAATTTTATAATGAAAACAAAGCAAGTTCATTAGGTAAAATTTTAATCCTCAAATGTAACGTAAAATAATCATAGAGAACATTTTTTTTTTCAAATTATAACTATGCCATCAAATATGTAAAGTTGAGCTTTGTTTATTTGAATTTAGAATGAACTTTTAAATTAGCGAGGTAGAAACTTAACTCATTGTGTCGAAATAATACCACTTCTAACTGTTAATTAAAAAGTTCATTTGAGTTGTTGGATTTTATTGTTAATTTTTCGGTTAGAAGAGACATAATTAAAAAGATGCTTCCTGGCTTTACTCTCATAATAAATTTTTTCTGTTAATAATTCGTGGAGAACTGAAAAGGGATCAAAATTAAAAATCATTAACACATGGCATCCAAGCATTCTCCATTTAATATAGATTTTTCCAAATGTCCAGTTTGTACAACTGATGGAAAATGCTGAGCGAGGAGTTACAAAATTTTTTTCAAAAATTTTCGTTTTGCTTGGCGATGCATTACGACACCCTCAATGACACTCGGTACGGTTTCTAGATCAAAGTGAACTGGATAACAAGCTGCACTTTCCATAACTAATGACATTACATTGTAAGTAACTAACCAACAGCGGATTTAACAAGTTAATGAAATTTAAGTTGAATAATTTCACCAAACTGGGATAGAGATGTGGAAAATTACAAAAGTGTGGTCTGAGCTTCATACTTTTAAGGTTAAGTGGCTTCTGCAACATCAATCAATTTAACAAGTTTGTAGTTTGTGAGTTTCTTTATGTAATATATGATTCAGATTTGTTAGTACTTATCTCTTAAGCTTTAATCAGAACTTTCCAAAAAATTCTCATATTACAGGTATAATAAAATTCAGCCTATAGCTGGACTATTAGAAAAGTTTGAAGCGTCTGGGAAAACTCCCGAAAACTACCTAAAGAGTTTGGAAGTTTTCTTTACAAACTCTCCTTTCTTATCGATCATAGTAATATATACGGTAAAATACAAATACATTTACGCTTTTTTCTTTGCAACACCAACACATTGTGGTTTAAGCATATTAAATTGACATCCAATACTTGAATAATGATTAATGATTAATTCAATTTAAACCTCTCCACAACAAACAGTACGCCACTGCCGCTGGCCGGCAGATCTACGGAGACTGCACTGGTAAAATTGACGGAGGACATCCGAAGACACCAAGAAAAGCAGCAGTTTTTTGAGGAAAATTATCAAAATTTACAGGTTTTATTCCAAATTTAATTAAATTTAGAAGTTTTCTATGAAACTGGACCAAATTGACAGTTAAATTTGGAAATTTTACCAAATTTACAGTTTTAACTTAAAAATTGGGGATGTTT
The DNA here is from genome assembly GCA_947563755.1 of Lochmaea crataegi. Taxonomy (NCBI): domain Eukaryota; kingdom Metazoa; phylum Arthropoda; class Insecta; order Coleoptera; family Chrysomelidae; genus Lochmaea; species Lochmaea crataegi. Next base: position 4,085,775 of record OX387433.1, on the reverse strand, counting down.
ACAGTTTTTTGAGGAAAATTATCAAAATTTACAGTTTTAACTTCAAATTTAATTAAATTTACAGATTTTGCTTGAAGCTTGACCAAATTTACAGTTACATTTGGAAATTTTACCAAATTTACAGTTTTAATTAAAAAATTAGGGATATTTGCAGTTATTTCAGGAAAATTATAAAAATTCATAGTTTTATTTTCAAATTTGATTAAATTTACAAGTTTTGCATAAAACAACCAAATTTACGGTTAAATTTGGAAATTTTACCAAATTTACAGTTTTAATTAAAAAATTAGGGAAATTTGCAGTTTTTTGAAGAAAATTATCAAAATTCATAGTTTTATTTTCAAATTTGTTTAAATTTACAAGTTTTCTATGAAACTTGACCAAATTTACAGTTAAATTTGGAAATTTTGCTAAATTTACAGTTTTAATTAAAAAATTAGGGATATTTGCAGTTTTTTGAGGAAAATTATCAAAATTTACAGTTTTTACTCCAAATTTAATTAAATTTACAAGTTTTCTATGAAACTTGACCAAATTTACAGTTATACATTTGGAAATTTTACCAATTTTACAGTTTTAATTAAAAAATTAGGGATATTTGCAGTTATTTCAGGAAAATTATCAAAATTCATAGTTTTATTTTCAAATTTGATTAAATTTACAAGTTTTAATTAAAAAATTAGGGAAATTTGCAGTTTTTTGAAGAAAATTATCAAAATTCATAGTTTTATTTTCAAATTTGATTAAATTTACAAGTTGCCTATGAAACTTGACCAAATTTACAGTTACATTTGGAAATTTTACCAAATTTACAGTTTTAATTAAAAAATTAGGGATATTTGCAGTTATTTCAGGAAAATTATCAAAATTCATGTTTTTATTTTCAAATTTGATTAAATTTACAAGTTTTGCATGAAACAACCAAATTTACAATTAAAATTGGAAATTTTAAAAAATTTGCAGTTTTAACTCAAAAATTAGGGAAATTTGCAGTTTTTTGAGGAAAATGATCAAAATTCAGTTTTATTTTCAAATTTGATTAAATTTACAAGTTTTCTATGAAACTTGACCAAATTTACAGTTACATTTGGAACTTTTACCAAATTTACAGTTTTAATTAAAAAATTAGGGATATTTGCAGTTTTTTGAGGAAAATTATCAAAATTTACAGTTTTTACTCCAAATTTAATTAAATTTACATGTTTTCTATGAAACTTGACCAAATTTACAGTTTTAATTAAAAAATTAGGGATATTTGCAGTTATTTCAGGAAAATTATCAAAATTCATATTTTTATTTTCAAATTTGATTAAATTTACAAGTTTTGCATGAAACAACTAAATTTACGGTTAAATTTGGAAATTTTACCAAATTTACAGTTTTAACTCAAAAATTAGGGAAATTTGCAGATTTTTGAGGAAAATTATCAAAATTTACAATTTTTACTCCAAATTTAATTAAATTTACATGTTTTCTATGAAACTTGACCAAATTTACAGTTAAATTTGGAAATTTTACCAAATTTACAGTTTTAATTAAAAAATTAGGGATATTTGCAGTTTTTTGAGGAAAATGATCAAAATTCACAGTTTTAACTTCAAATTTAATTAAAATTACAGATTTTGCTTGAAACTTGACCAAATTTACAGTTAAATTTGGAAATTTTACCAAATTTGCAGTTTAAACTAAAAAATTAGGGAAATTTACAGTTTTTTGAGGAAAATTATCAAAATTTACAGTTTTTACTCCAAATTTAATTTAATTTACAAGTTTTCTATGAAACTTGACCAAATTTACAGTTACATTTGGAAATTTTACCAAATTTACAGTTTTAATTAAAAAATTAGGGATATTTGCAGTTTTTTGAGGAAAATTATCAAAATTCATAGTTTTAACTTCAAATTTAATTAAAATTACAGATTTTGCTTGAAACTTGAACAAATTTACAGTTAAATTTGGAAATTTACAGTTAAATTTGGAAATTTTACCAAATTTGCAGTTTTAACTCAAGAATTAGGGAAATTTACAGTTTTTTGAGGAAAATTATCAAAATTCAGTTTAATTTTCAAATTTAATTAAATTTACAAGTTTTGTATGAAACTTGACCAAATTTACAGTTAAATTTGGAAATTTTGCTAAATTTACAGTTTTAATTAAAAAACGGCTAGCCAGTGGTCACCCAGCATCGAAGACGATGACGATATAGCACCAACTCGGAAAATGATACAAACAGGGTACCCAGAAAACTAGACGTATATGAAGATAAATTGAACAATAATAATAGTATTAAGGGTAGCAGTAAGAATAGAAGTAGTTTTAGCAATAAGGATAAATACGAAACTAATAGGAACCAGGAACAAAATAGTCATCTTACTGTGGATTCCAGGACACACTAGAATTGAAGGAAATGAAATAGCAGATGAGCTAGCAAAGAGGGGGACTGGAACACCCTTTTGGGGGCCGTTCCCTTTCACGGTATCAGTTCCAAGGTAATATTGGAAGACATAAAAGAAGATCTGACCATTGGAAAGATCTAGTAGGACTTAGACAATCAAAGATTCTTCTGCACTAAGAGTTTTAACAGGGATCCTAACGGGACATTGTTGCCTGAATGGGAACCTGAAAAAGCTCAAAATAGTGGAGGAAGGAGAATGTAGATTCTGTGTCATGGAAGAAGAAACCTTCATTCACATACTAAAATTGTATTCAAAAGTGGGTTGGAAATTGACTATAAGACTTTCATTTTCAACGATTTTCCCAAACAACTCTTTTGTATGGAATTAATAACATCAAAGATCTGTATTTTGTTTTCTTCTGAAATCTCGCTGGTAATTGAATACTTTTACACTTTTAGAATGTTAGAAGTCGATAAAATCGAGACGTATAGAAAAGTTTTTTCACAAAAAGCCTTCATATTACTCACGTGGGTTTTTTTCAATGAAATATTGATCATTATTAGTGATTCCTTTATCAAGGTTTTATTCGTTCAAATAGAATTCAGCCCTTAATGGCGTTCTGGGATGAAATTACCTAACATAAAACTAGTTCATCTGCTATTTAATATCATCCATTGAATTATACTTCATCAGAAGTCGTGCGGTCAGAAAGCTAAATATATCAACATAATTACCATCACTTCGACCAATATTTATTACATTTGAAGATTGAAGAGAAGCCAGTCCGTCACTAGTGTTCCGTAATAATATACAGCAGGAAATAAACGTATTTCCATTCCTCTACAAACAAGTTAAGCTTATTCAAGACCGGATGTTGTGGCACTGTGGCATTGCGGCCTTGTTCTCCTCCAGTAATCGATTCCTAACATCCTAATAAACTACGTTAGTCTTAGCCATGTCATTCGAAGATTGAAAGTGTTAATTAACTCCTTAGCTCTCTAATCTCCTATAGTTTGCCCGTATTTTTTGTATTAAAATAACTCTAAATCCAGATAGTACTTTTTATGTTTGTTTGTAACTATTTCCCTTTATACTTCAGATTAACTTACACCGTTAAAACCACTGGAATAAAACGATGATATGGTATTTTATTAGGCATTCAATTCCCTTTCATATGATACTAGGTTATGAAGTTATAACAGTTTTATTGAGTCAACGTTCCCACTCATCCCTACCAGTTATTTTACAAGATAGAGGAAAAAGTACTGGAGCAAACTAACGTAAAATGATTTAATGAATACGAATATTTAAATTTTGTGGTACTATAACGGTACATTTATTATAGAAAAATGATTTTTTTGTGATACTATTGTGAACTACGCCCTCTAGCGGTGGAGTAGAAAATAATTTCCATCAGTTTCTCTTATATGAGCTTTGGTGATTCTGGTCAGATTAGGTCAAATTTGACTGTTAGGGCATTTGGTTTTCATCGTTTTAGGCTAGATTAGGTCAGGTTAGGCTAGATCAGGTTAGGTCCGGTTACAAAAAATAATCATTATGAATTTAAAGCTCCGGCTAATACACAAGTGCCAATATCTTTGATTTTAAAAATTCAGCAGAATTAAAATGTATCTCGGTGGAAAATAAACCAAGGATGAGATTCAACAACCTCCAATTCCCTGATAGGGCGTGTTTTAAATGGGTACTTTCTTACATACTTTTTGCTTAGGTGAGCAGTCCATTGACGAAAGATAGTTTGATCGACTTCGACTACATCGAGGGGATTAGGTTTGACTCTTGCCTCGCGAAAAACATCTGCCCATTGGCTAGAGAGTTCAACTTTGGTTTTTTGTTTTGTCCCCCACAGAGTCACAAAACACATATAGGCACTACCACTTTCCATCTCAAAATAGCTTTTAAACACTTAAACTTCTCACAAAACAATAATACAATGAATGAAGTAAACAACATACACAGAGCTAGTGTAGTTGGCTTCACAGTTGACTTAGCCCCTTCTCTACCTGTAGCACTCTGACTTAGCCCCTTCTATTCCTGTACATGCTTTTTTCTTTTAATTATTTAACCTGGCTAGGCTCGTTTTTAGCTTGTACAATTTTAACAGGAGAAACTAACCAAACCGTTACTAACTCAATTCGAGATTCTTCTTGACTTAGCCCCTTTTCCCCTGTACCCAAGTTGTGAAATTTTCTACAGCAAATACAGTTTCTATTCGCGTACAGTGCTGTAGAAAATCCAATATATTTGATTATTTTTATAAATTATTGTTATTTAATTAATTTTAACCCAATAAAAACAGTTATTATTGAAACTGAAATATGAAAATTTAATGTACACTTTGTTTCTACCAGTAAAATTGTTAGATGTTCTATAAAAAAACATATTACAAATTCTAAAACACGAATTTATATCAAAAATAAAATAATAGACAGTAAAGCATGCATAACGTCCCAAGTCTAGTGTATGAAATCTACTCAAAGTTTTCAATTTGTGAGCATCCCGGTATACCTACGTAGGTATTTGCAAAATACATTTATTTTGACTGGAAAAAAGGGCATAACCAAATTGAGAAAATTTGGAAGCTTAAAATTGAAAAATTTGAAAACAAACTTTTAAAGAAATATTGCAAAAGTTTTGAAAAATGTCCCAGCCTTAAAAAAAATTCATTAACTGAAAATGATGGACGATTATTCGATGATTAATGAGCAATGCAAGGGATTTTTAGAGCTTTTAGAGGCATCGAATCGGATATTGTGTAGTACATCGTACAGTGATTGACAAACATGGTTTCTTTATCCCCTTTTAATTTAATTGCAATAATAAAATTTAGATAAAAAAATTCAATTATAATTCCAAAGAAAATACGAATTATAGTACATCTAATTTTGTGAACATAAATTAGCAAGATAAACGTTATTTCTTACATCAAATAGGAAAATTAACTTAACTAAGATGGTCTTTCACTCAACAATCACATTCATTCAATGAACATTATTTTTAATACATGCAATTATGCAACTTTTTATACATTAGTGTATTTACGTTTTAAATAAGCCAAAACGAAAAGCAAAATGGACGATACAGTTGTATCTGAATTTGCAAAATATCTAAGTTCCTTTTATATACACTCACAAGTAAGTTTTTTATTTTAAATTGAAGTTTATTAAATACCTTTTATCTTCTATTAATGTTGAAAAATGAATAATCACTTCTTTCCTGTTTTAGACCGCTCTGGGCCTTTGTGAAGTAACCTCCAAAACGAAAAGCAAGACAACTCCAATGCAGAATACCTCTTGATGAAATTTAATATATGGTTTATTTAAATTTATTTACTTACGAAGATCCCTCGGTGTTTATTTTCTTCAGGAACCGTGTTAAAAGGTTAGTTAAACTATTTTCACTATTAATTACATAGATATTTTATCAAATTTACAAACTTTTTTCACTGAACGAAATAACGTGCTTCTTGTAGAAATTTCATTTTCGAAAAGGGACGACGCTTTCTCTATCAACAAGTACCTAAAAACCCATTTCCTTTTTCTTCCTTAGCAACAAACTGCCTACTATCTCTAAAAGTAAATTCTTTGTTTGATTGTCATTGACCAATCAAATTTACTTATAGTTGTTCATTAAATAGATTTTATTATATTCTTTGATAGATTTAATCTTTTTTAAAAGAAAGCATCATATTTTAAGTTTCTAAATTGATTATTTAAGTTTAAATCTTTTATTAATCAAATTTTTAAATTATTTCATATTCAATTTAGGTTGGTAATTTTCCTGTTCTAGCTGACAATTATATGTTCAAACCTGTCATACATCAGATGATAAATACTTTCATAGGTGTCATAGATCTAATAACTGTATTAAAAGTTTTTCTATTTTAGATTCTACCATAATACGAATGAAATTTCGTAATGCTTTTGGACAAATTTAAATTTACATGAAGAAATTCAAGATATTACATAAAAACCATAAACATTCCCGTTTATAGGTGGATATTATATTTGATACCAGGTGATTTGTTTGAGTTTTTTTGCCAACTTTATAGGAAGAAAACTCTTTATATTTGAAATTTGTGAAATGTTGTTTAATTTATTTTCTAATGAGCGGCGTATTTATACAGAATTGATAAGTAAGGACATAAGGAACAATTCAAAACACTTATCTAAATGATCTTTCGCTCAACATTCACACTAAATGAAGTTTTTATATCTAATAAATATATGAAATTATGCAACTCTTTTTACATGTAACAGTAAAAACCAAAGACAATATAGAACATCTGTTTCTAACAGATTTTATATACAAAATGGACGATATTGTAATCGTAACGAAGAGGAATAAATATCAAGTTCTGGATTTATTCACACGCACGTAAGTTTAATGATTTAATTTATAGTTTATGGAATACCTTTTATCTTCTAATACTTTTTGAAGATTGGATAATTACTTCTTTTCTGTGTTTTAGACCTTTCTGGGCCTTGGAGTCCCTCGTAGAAGTGGCTTCGATATGGCTTCGGGGTCGGCTTGGGTAAATTTTCAGTTCTGCTTACCTCTCGGAGTTTTCACTTATGGTTTATTTGAGGAATTTAATATTTACAGAGGTTATTTAACAACTGTTTTTAACAGGCACTAGTAAGGAAGGTTAGTAACACAAATTCACTTTATAGTTTCACCTTTTAACATAACGTAGCCTAATTTTAACTCAATTTTGTAACATTAAAAAGCTTATACTTCTCAATTCTGTATCTTTTTTCGTAACTACCCGCTTCTTATCAATAGCAACGTATCAATTTTTTTTTATTCAACAACCATATGTCTCTTTATTTTTAAGTGCTGACCAATCAAATTCATTTAATAATTTTTGATTTCTGTTATTTGACTTGATTATTTTATAATTTGATCTTTTTCTGATATGAAAGTTTATTTTTAATGTCTCCAAATAATTTATTGTTGTTTTTATCTTTTAGTTAAAAAATTTTAAAATTATTTGACATCTGTTTTAATTTCAGTTGTCATGTCCTTTCTTCCGTTCGAGTTGACAAATCTAGATTCACACCTTGTTAAATATGTTCATAAGTGTACTTTTTCTATTTTTACCAGTGTCAGATTTTATAACCTAACTAATAATTTTTAATTTTCAGGTTCTTTCTTTTTAGATTTATGATGAGCCAAGAAACTTTTGCAAAGCTTTTGAAAATTCTGAGACTATGTGATAGGATTTTAATAAATTAGAGAAAAGTTATAAAGATTCCCGTTTAAAGTTTGGGTTGTAAATATTTGTCAGGTGATTTGTTTATATTTTATTTAGATTTTATACTGAAATAACCCTTGTTTGGTGTATGTGCTGTATGATTCCACTTTCGGGGTCAGCTTGGGAAGATTTTCAGTTCTGCTTACCTCTCGGAGTTTTCACTTATGGTTTATTTGAGGAATTTAATATTTACAGAGGTTATTTAACAACTGTTTTTAACAGGCACTTGTGAGGAAGGTTAGTAACACAAATTCACTTTATAGTTTCACCTTTTAACATAACGTAGCCTAATTTTAACTCAATTTTGTAACATGAAAAAGCTTATTCTTCTCAATTCTGTATCTTTTTTCGTAACTACCCGCTTCTTATCAATAGCAACTTATCAATTTTTTTATATTCAACAACTATATTTCTCTTTATTTTTAAGTTTTTCTATATTTGCTGACCAATCAAATTCATTTAATAATTTTTGATTTCTGTTATTTGACTTGATTATTTTATAATTTGATCTTTTTCTGATATGAAAGTTTATTTTTAATGTCTCCAAATAATTTATTGTTGTTTTTATCTTTTAGTTAAAAAATTTTAAAATTATTTGACATCTGTTTTAATTTCAGTTGCCATGTCCTTTCTTCCGTTCGAGTTGACAAATCTAGATTCACACCTTGTTAAATGTGTTCATAAGTGTACTTTTTCTATTTTTACCAGTGTCAGATTTTATAACCTAACTAATAATTTTTAATTTTCAGGTTCTTTCTTTTTAGATTTATGATGAGCCAAGAAACTTTTGCAAAGCTTTTGAAAATTCTGAAAATATGTGATAGGATTTTAATAAATTAGAGAAAAGTTATAAAGATTCCCGTTTAAAGTTTGGGTTGTAAATATTTGTCAGGTGATTTGTTTATATTTTATTTAGATTTTATACTGAAATAACCCTTGTTTGGTGTATGTGCTGTATGATTCCACTTTCGGGGTCAGCTTGGGAAGATTTTCAGTTCTGCTTACCTCTCGGAGTTTTCACTTATGGTTTATTTGAGGAATTTAATATTTACAGAGGTTATTTAACAACTGTTTTTAACAGGCACTTGTAAGGAAGGTTAGTAACACAAATTCACTTTATAGTTTCACCTTTTAACATAACGTAGCCTAATTTTAACTCAATTTTGTAACATGAAAAAGCTTATTCTTCTCAATTCTGTATCTTTTTTCGTAACTACCCGCTTCTTATCAATAGCAACTTATCAATTTTTTTATATTCAACAACTATATTTCTCTTTATTTTTAAGTTTTTCTATATTTGCTGACCAATCAAATTCATTTAATAATTTTTGATTTCTGTTATTTGACTTGATTATTTTATAATTTGATCTTTTTCTGATATGAAAGTTTATTTTTAATGTCTCCAAATAATTTATTGTTGTTTTTATCTTTTAGTTAAAAAATTTTAAAATTATTTGACATCTGTTTTAATTTCAGTTGTCATGTCCTTTCTTCCGTTCGAGTTGACAAATCTAGATTCACACTTTGTTAGATATGTTCATAAGTGTACTTTTTCTATTTTTACCAGTGTCAGATTTTATAACCTAACTAATAATTTTTAATTTTCAGGTTCTTTCTTTTTAGATTTATGATGAGCCAAGAAACTTTTGCAAAGCTTTTGAAAATTCTGAAAATATGTGATAGGATTTTAATAAATTAGAGAAAAGTTATAAAGATTCCCGTTTAAAGTTTGGGTTGTAAATATTTGTCAGGTGATTTGTTTATATTTTATTTAGATTTTATACTGAAATAACCCTTGTTTGGTGTATGTGTTGTATGATTCCACTTTCCATATATATATATATATATATATATATACGTTATAGTTATAAGACAATATGAGAGAACTTGTCTCTCTGGGACTGGAATGCTGAAAGTTCTCAGCGATGCTTTTGATAATCTTCTTCAGATAAATGTTTTTTGACGCTATTTCAGTGAAAATGAAAAGCCGGATTAGGAGCGAGGGTAACTTATGAGGAAGCAACGAGATCGAGGAAAGCTCTAACACATGTGAAAACTCAGCTGGAACTAGACAGTGATGTGTTCTATTCTGTACCATCTGTCTTTTGAATATACAAAAATATAAATAATAAGAGAGAAAAAAAGATGTTTTAGTATCTAAAAATGAAAAATGTTTTTTTTGTCACAAATATTAATGATTCAACAATATTTGGATGAGCGGAAAAGTGCCTTTACGTTGTTTATTAAATCCCGAGCTTACCGCCTTTTTCTTCTTTTTCTTTTAAATCTCAGAATATTGCTACAATTCTATGCATCATCGATCGTAGCTCATAGCGAGAGCGATGAAAAGGATGTAGAGGTATATCTAATGCAATTCCGAACAATTTCCGTATATAAGCAACGAAATATAAAAACTTTTCCCATATATCATAAATATTTAAGTGACATTTCCGAAGCTTGAAATATAAACAATTCAATCCCGATGTTAAAAAATTCTGCACATGTAACGGAAATATAAAAAACTGAATAGTTTTGAGTGGAATTTAATTTTTAGAAAAATGGATAAAGTTTATATATAGGTCGTCAAAATTTTCTAACGCTTCGGAATTGTTCAGAATAGACAGAAAATTCTAATAAAAGAAGATAATGGGGATTTTTATAGCTGTGGCATATTTGAAGCTGCCATGAAATAGGTGTTAAAAATGCGATATTTAATACGAGGGCTGTTTAGTTTATCTAAAGTCAAAGTTTCAGACTGCTTCGTTTAAAGCTGTACCTAAACTGAATTTTTAAAGTTGAGTCAGTTGCGAAAATTTTTTGTAAAAATTGTGTCTTTGTTTAAATTAAGATCTGACATTCTTAAAACTGGAAAAATGCAACCTGGCAAAATGTGTTTTTCCCTGGATATAATCCTGTACAAAGAAATAATTTTCTTGAAGCTTATTTAAGAGTATAAGCAAACTAATTAGGCCTTCTCGGAATCTTTCAATATGATAAAGTTGGAGATTTCCAAATATTTAAACAAGTTTTACATTTTGCTTTTTTGTTGACAAGTTTATACAGTTTAATAATACATTCCGGTCCAGACAGCGAGTAACAGATGCTTGGGAGTTTCGCGGACTTTGGTCCTTATTACAACAAACTTTCAAGTTGAAATTCTACTTAGAAATCCTGATGTGTCAGTTGTTTCTTTGTTCTTATCATGTAACGACTTTCTTCGGTAAAACTTTGTCTATATAAAAGTTTAAAAATGTTTTTTAATAATCTACAGAATTTTTGAAATATAGAAGGATAAAAGGAAAAAAGGTAGACCAGGCAATGGAAATGGACAAGGAAATGCAAAAGATAAAGAATAGTACAAAAAAAAAGATGACAGAAAAGCAACTACTCAAGGTAAATTCCGGCATTAAAAAGAAAACAAAAAAAAAGACAATATGGAATGAGAATAGGTAAGAGGTACTTTTGAAGTGGGGGCCATAAAAAACTTGATCAATGAAATGCGAAAATACAAAGTAATTGTGTTAGCAATACAAGAAACTAAACAAAATGGGATAGTAATTATGGAGATAGAAGATTATATTATGTTCTTTAATAGTGGAGTAGATAATAGAATGCTGGGTACAGGGTTTATAGTAATCAGTCATTCGTTGTTTGAAATTGGCTCTCTTTCAACTTTTATTGCCTGAATGTTAACGGTGGTCACTTTGAATACATGATTAAATAACAGTTATTTCTTATTAACAGTTTTCTTTTTAATCTATTTGTAAATTTTTTATTCTTTGAAGAGTCTTTCTGTCATAACATAATACGGGGGCATACGAAAAGTTGAAAGAGAGCCAATTTTAAATAACAATGGAAAGCTTGTATCAAAGGCAAAACAATATGATTGAATAGAGATTTATCAGACCTTTTAAATGAGGTGCCATTTGAAAAATGTAAGAGGTATCTCCAGTAGGGATGGGGTGAACCTGACGTTTATGACATTAGCGCTAAAAAGTGTCCCCCTCAATAATTCACAAAAGAAAAAGTTTTTGGAAAAATTTGGTAGGGACAAAAATAATAGTTTTATGTTTTTGAAAATCCATTCCATATTTTCGATATAAAAATAATGTTGGTGCTATTTTTCTTTTTATTTTCTTATTGATTGAATACTTGTTTTTATATTTCTCAAATTACTACATGAAATTTTCGGTTTGATTAGGAAGAAACAAGAATCAATACCAAAACGATAATATAATCGCTTCCCACGCTTTTCTGGGACAGAGGACGAATTGAGTTTGGCCTTGAAAAGGAAATAAGCTACTCGAAGAATGATATTTTTGGGAAATACACAGTTAAAAATTGTGGAATGGAACGATGATATAATATTTTATTAGGCATTGAATTCTCTTTGAAATGATACTAAGTTTGTCATACAATCCATTAAGCTGAACAAAAGTTATAACAGTTTTATTGAGTCAGCTTTCCCCCTACCAGCTATTTTACAAGATAGAGGAGGAAGTTCTGGAGCAACCTTACGTAGAATGATCTAATGATTTAAATTTTGTGGTACTATAACGGTACATTTATCATGGAAAAATGACGTTTTTGTGATATTATTGTGAACTTTGCCCTCTAGCGGTGGAATAGGAAACTTGAAAATAATTTCCAGAAGTTGCTCGTATACGAGTTTGTAATACAGTTTTTTTCTCTAAGCTGTACGATAAATAGTTTCTGGGTTACCTCTCTTAATCAGACACCCGGTACATTGTATAACCTAGCAGTCATAAATTGTTTTCTACAAACGTTTTTTATTGCCATCACGAGGGTTCCAAGTGGGAGGGGCAACGGGTGAATTTGGTTAAATTTTTTGAGTCACCATTTGCATCACTTTATCTATTGCTCGCACTATATAAACAAAGGATAAATGATGGAAGGTCTTATAAAAAAAAACACTTTTTCATAGTTGAAATTAGATGACGTATGACTTAACGTAGGTAATAAATAAATCAATAAGTCAACCCTCTTGCAAAAATTTAATCGTAATTGGAAATTTTATGAATTCCTTTCTAATATTTTAATCGGACGTTCATGGTAGATGGAAACGTCGAAATATTTTAGGCGCATTACGAACATATTCGTCAATACACTTTTGTCCCCATAGACAAACTTTTCGACATTGATAGATAGTTTTTCTTCGACAAGCAATACATAATGGTAAAATATACCTTCACACACACACACAGAAAAATCGAGCATGTTAAGTGGCCGTTCGTGTTTGCATCCAAATTGCATTCTCATACTATAACCATTTTTGTTCCATTCATTTCCCATTGAAATAATTGCAAATACATCTTCGTTCTTAATTATATGCTTGTCATAAAACAATACGCTCGTTTTAGATTCGGAATATTCGAATTATTATCGCTTTAATTGGGAAGGGAATGCGCAATGCGAAAATGCAACTGTGAAATATTATTTGTCAAAGGCGCTTTCTGAAATTAGAATACATTCATCTCAAATTATTACCAGCATGCAATATATAGGGTGAGTCATAATTATTGGGGACATAGGATAAGGGCAGATTGCTTGGACCAAAATATGACGATTGTACTAAATATTCCTTAATAAAATATTGCTATGAAAAAGATAAAGTGCGTTAAAGTTGATTTTTTTTGCTTTTGAATAATTTATCTGTATATTTATCGATTGTTATCAAAATCGGCACAGAGGCACAATTTTATACAGGAATTATTATTTTATGTATTATTTTACATTTTGCTACGTGAAGGATTTCTGATGATGAAATCGACTGAAAACTTTTTGGTGATTTTGATTAGAAAATATGACATAAACATCACTTCTACGAGAAAAACGCAATTTGTCAGTTCAGTGTATCAGAAGGGGATTTCAAGTAACGGACAATAAAAAAACTCAACTTTAACTTTTTCCACAGCAATATTTTATTAAGGCATATTTGGTCCTATCCCCATATTTTGGTCCAAACAATCTGCTCTTAGTCTATGTCCCAATAGTTATGACTCACCCTGTATAAAAAAAACGTAGCATGCTGTTGCAGACCTTGTTTTATTGTGATTTCATGTCCTTGCTTCACTGTATAATACACGATATACTTATGAGAAACTACAATCAAGTGAGAACAAATGAATGCCTAGCCAGATGGTGGAGCAAGAAGAATTTAGATTCTGTGGGGCACAAAATGTAGGAGACTACTGGATAGAAAAGGGAAACTTACCATAAATGTGATATTCTAGTCCATTACAATCACTACCAAAAAGTAAAACTGCACTGAGAGTTTACAAAGGTGACAGGACAATGTCGCCCAACTGGGCACTTTAAAAAGCTAGTGAAGCAAGAAGAATTTAGATTCTGTAGGGCACAATATATAGGAGACTACTGGATAGAAAAGGGAAACTTACCATAAATGTGATATTCTAGTCCTTTAAAATCACTACCGAAGAGTAAAACTGCACTAAGAGTTTACAAAGGTGACAGGACAATGTCGCCTAATTGGGCACCTTTAACAGCTAGTAGAGCAAGAAGGATTTAGATTCTGTAGGGCACAATATATAGGAGACTACTGGATAGAAAAGGGAAACTTACCATAAATGTGATATTCTAGTCCTTTAAAATCACTACCAAAGAGTAAAACTGCACTAAGAGTTTACAAAGGTGACAGGACAATGTCGCCTAATTGGGCACCTTTAACAGCTAGTAGAGCAAGAAGGATTTAGATTCTGTGGGGCACAACATGTAGGAGACTACTGGATAGAAAAGGGAAACTTACCATAAATGTGATATTCTAGTCCAATAAAATCACTACCAAAGAGTAAAACTGCACTAAGAGTTTACAAAGGTGACAGGACAATGTCGCCTGATTGGGCACCTTAAACAGCTAGTGGAGCAAGAAGAATTTAGATTCTGTGGGGCACAACATGTAGGAGACTACTGGATAGAAGAGGGAAACTTACCATAAATGTGATATTCTAGTCCATTAAAATCACTACCAAAGAGTAAAACTGCACTGAGAGTTTACAAAGGTTACAGGACAATGTCGCCCAACTGGGCACTTTAAAAAGCTAGTGAAGCAAGAAGAATTTAGATTCTGTAGGGCACAATATATAGGAGACTACTGGATAGAAAAGGGAAACTTACCATATATGTGATATTCTAGTCCAATAAAATCACTACCAAAGAGTAAAACTGCACTAAGAGTTTACAAAGGTGATAGGACAATGTCGCCTGATTGGGCACCTTAAGCAGATAGTAGAGCAAGAAGAATTTAGATTCTGTTGGGAACAACATGTAGGAGACTACTGGATAGAAGAGGGAAACTTACCATACATGTAACTGGGCACTTTAAAAAGCTAGTGAAGCAAGAAGAATTTAGATTCTGTAGGGCACAACATGTAGGAGACTACTGGATAGAAGACGGAGGCTTACCATAAATGTGATATTCTAGTCCATTGAAATCACTACTAAAGTCGCCTGATTGGGCACCTTAAACAGCTAGTGGAGCAAGAAGAAATTAGATTCTGTGGGGCACAACATGTAGGAGACTATTAGATAGAAGAGGGAAACTTACCATAAATGTGATATTCTAGTCCATTAAAATCACTACCAAAGAGTGAAACTGCACTAAGAGTTTACAAAGGTGACAGGACAATGTCGCCTGATTGGGCACCTTAAAAAGCTAGTGAAGCAAGAAGAATTTAGATTCTGTAAGGCACAATATATAGGAGACTACTGGATAGAAGAGGGAAACTTACCATAAATGTGATATTCTAGTCCATTAAAATCACTACCAAAGAGTAAAACTGCACTGAGAGTTTACAAAGGTTACAGGACAATGTCGCCCAACTGGGCACTTTAAAAAGCTAGTGAAGCAAGAAGAATTTACATTCTGTGGGGCACAATATATAGGAGACTACTGGATAGAAAAGGGCAACTTACCATAAATGTGATATTCTAGTCCATTAAAATCACTACCAAAAAGTAAAACTGCACTGAGAGTTTACAAAGGTGACAGGACAATGTCGCCCAACTGGGCACTTTAAAAAGCTAGTGAAGCAAGAAGAATTAAGATTCTGTAGGGCACAATATATAGGAGACTACTGGATAGAGAAGGGAAACTTACCATAAATGTGATATTCTAGTCCAATAAAATCACTACCAAAGAGTAAAACTGCACTAAGAGTTTACAAAGGTGACAGGTCAATGTCGCCTGATTGGGCACCTTAAGCAGCTAGTAGAGTAGATTCTGTTGGGAACAACATGTAGGAGACTACTGGATAGAAGAGGGAAACTTACCATAAATGTGATATTCTAGCCCATTAAAATCACTACCAAAGAGTAAGACTGCACTAAGAGTTTACAAAGGTGACAGGACAATGTCGCCTGATTGGGCACCTTAAACAGCTAGTGGAGCAAGAAGAATTTAGATTCTGTGGGGCACAAGATGTAGGAGACTACTGGATAGAAGAGGGAAACTTACCATAAATGTGATATTCTAGTCCATTAAAATCACTACCAAAGAATGAAACTGCACTAAGAGTTTACAAAGGTGACAGGACAATGTCGCCTGATTGGGCAATCTAAACAGTTAGTGGAGCAAGAATAATTTAGATTCTGTAGGGCACAACATATAGGAGACTACTGGATAGAAGAGGGAAACTTACCATACATGTGATATTCTAGTCCATTAAAATCACTACCAAAGAGTAAAACCGCACTAATAATTTACAAAGGTGACAGGACAATGTCGCCTGATTGGGCACCTTAAACAGCTAGTGGAACATGAAGAATTTAGATTCTGTGGGGTACAACATGTAGGAGACTACTGGATAGAAGAGGGAAACTTACCATAAATGTGATATTCTAGTCCATTAAAATCACTACCAAAGAGTAAAACCGCACTAATAGTTTACAAAGGGGACAGGACAATGTCGCCTGATTGGGCACCTTAAGCAGCTAGTAGAGCAAGAAGAATTTAGATTATGTGGGGCACAACATGTAAGAGACTACTGCATAGAAGAGGGAAACTTACCATAAATGTGATATTCTAGTCCATTAAAATCATTACCAAAGAGTAAAACCGCACTAATAGTTTACAAAGGGGACAGGACAATGTCGCCTGATTGGGCACCTTAAGCAGCTAGTAGAGCAAGAAGAATTTAGATTATGTGGGGCACAACATGTAGGAGACTACTGGATAGAAGAGGGAAACTTACCATAAATGTGATATTCTAGTCCATTAAAATCACTACCAAAGAGTGAAACTGCACTAAGAGTTTACAAAGGTGACAGGACAATGTCGCCTGATTGGGCAATCTAAACAGTTAGTGGAGCAAGAATAATTTAGATTCTGTAGGGCACAACATATAGGAGACTACTGGATGGAAGAGGGAAACTTACCATAAATGTGATATTCTAGTCCATTGAAATCACTACCAAAGAGTAAAACCGCACTAATAATTTACAAAGGTGACAGGACAATGTCGCCTGATTGGGCACCTTAAACAGCTAGTGGAACATGAAGAATTTAGATTCTGTGGGGCACAACATGTAGGAGACTACTGGATAGAAGAGGGAAACTTACCATAAATGTGATATTCTAGTCCATTAAAATCACTACCAAAGAGTGAAACTGCACTAAGAGTTTACAAAGGTGACAGGACAATGTCGCCTGATTGGGCAATCTAAACAGTTAGTGGAGCAAGAATAATTTAGATTCTGTAGGGCACAACATATAGGAGACTACTGGATAGAAGAGGGAAACTTACCATACATGTGATATTCTAGTCCATTAAAATCACTACCAAAGAGTAAAACCGCACTAATAATTTACAAAGGTGACAGGACAATGTCGCCTGATTGGGCACCTTAAACAGCTAGTGGAACATGAAGAATTTAGATTCTGTGGGGTACAACATGTAGGAGACTACTGGATAGAAGAGGGAAACTTACCATAAATGTGATATTCTAGTCCATTAAAATCACTACCAAAGAGTAAAACCGCACTAATAGTTTACAAAGGGGACAGGACAATGTCGCCTGATTGGGCACCTTAAGCAGCTAGTAGAGCAAGAAGAATTTAGATTATGTGGGGCACAACATGTAAGAGACTACTGCATAGAAGAGGGAAACTTACCATAAATGTGATATTCTAGTCCATTAAAATCATTACCAAAGAGTAAAACCGCACTAATAGTTTACAAAGGGGACAGGACAATGTCGCCTGATTGGGCACCTTAAGCAGCTAGTAGAGCAAGAAGAATTTAGATTATGTGGGGCACAACATGTAGGAGACTACTGGATAGAAGAGGGAAACTTACCATAAATGTGATATTCTAGTCCATTAAAATCACTACCAAAGAGTGAAACTGCACTAAGAGTTTACAAAGGTGACAGGACAATGTCGCCTGATTGGGCAATCTAAACAGTTAGTGGAGCAAGAATAATTTAGATTCTGTAGGGCACAACATATAGGAGACTACTGGATGGAAGAGGGAAACTTACCATAAATGTGATATTCTAGTCCATTGAAATCACTACCAAAGAGTAAAACCGCACTAATAATTTACAAAGGTGACAGGACAATGTCGCCTGATTGGGCACCTTAAACAGCTAGTGGAACATGAAGAATTTAGATTCTGTGGGGCACAACATGTAGGAGACTACTGGATAGAAGAGGGAAACTTACCATAAATGTGATATTCTAGTCCATTAAAATCACTACCAAAGAGTAAAACCGCACTAATAGTTTACAAAGGGGACAGGACAATGTCGCCTGATTGGGCAATCTAAACAGTTAGTGGAGCAAGAATAATTTAGATTCTGTAGGGCACAACATATAGGAGACTACTGGATAGAAGAGGGAAACTTACCATAAATGTGATATTCTAGTCCATTAAAATCACTACCAAAGAGTAAAACCGCACTAATAGTTTACAAAGGGGACAGGACAATGTCGCCTGATTGGGCACCTTAAACAGTTAGTGGAGCAAGAAGAATTTAGATTCTGTTGGCCACAACATGTAGGAGACTACTGGATAGAAGAGGGAAACTTACCATAAATGTGATATTCTAGTCCATTAAAATCACTACTAAAGTCGCCTGATTGGGCACCTTAAACAGCTAGTGGAGCAAGAAGAATTTAGATTCTGTGGGGCACAACATGTAGGAGACTACTAGATAGAAGAGGGAAACTTACCATAAATGTGATATTCTAGTCCATTAAAATCACTACCAAAGAGTGAAACTGCACTAAGAGCTTACAAAGGTGACAGGACAATGTCGCCTGATTGGGCACCTTAAAAAGCTAGTGAAGCAAGAATGATTTAGATTCTGTAGGGCACAATATATAGGAGACTACTGGATAGAAGAGGGAAACTTACCATAAATGTGATATTCTAGTCCATTAAAATCACTACCAAAGAGTAAAACTGCACTGAGAGTTTACAAAGGTTACAGGACAATGTCGCCCAACTGGGCACTTTAAAAAGCTAGTGAAGCAAGAAGAATTTACATTCTGTGGGGCACAATATATAGGAGACTACTGGATAGAAAAGGGCAACTTACCATAAATGTGATATTCTAGTCCATTAAAATCACTGCCAAAAAGTAAAACTGCACTGAGAGTTTACAAAGGTGACAGGACAATGTCGCCCAACTGGGCACTTTAAAAAGCTAGTGAAGCAAGAAGAATTAAGATTCTGTAGGGCACAATATATAGGAGACTACTGGATAGAGAACGGAAACTTACCATAAATGTGATATTCTAGTCCAATAAAATCACTACCAAAGAGTAAAACTGCACTAAGAGTTTACAAAGGTGACAGGTCAATGTCGCCTGATTGGGCACCTTAAGCAGCTAGTAGAGTAGATTCTGTTGGGAACAACATGTAGGAGACTACTGGATAGAAGAGGGAAACTTACCATAAATGTGATATTCTAGCCCATTAAAATCACTACCAAAGAGTAAGACTGCACTAAGAGTTTACAAAGGTGACAGGACAATGTCGCCTGATTGGGCACCTTAAACAGCTAGTGGAGCAAGAAGAATTTAGATTCTGTGGGGCACAAGATGTAGGAGACTACTGGATAGAAGAGGGAAACTTACCATAAATGTGATATTCTAGTCCATTAAAATCACTACCAAAGAATGAAACTGCACTAAGAGTTTACAAAGGTGACAGGACAATGTCGCCTGATTGGGCAATCTAAACAGTTAGTGGAGCAAGAATAATTTAGATTCTGTAGGGCACAACATATAGGAGACTACTGGATAGAAGAGGGAAACTTACCATACATGTGATATTCTAGTCCATTAAAATCACTACCAAAGAGTAAAACCGCACTAATAATTTACAAAGGTGACAGGACAATGTCGCCTGATTGGGCACCTTAAACAGCTAGTGGAACAAGAATAATTTAGATTCTGTAGGGCACAACATATAGGAGACTACTGGATAGAAGAGGGAAACTTACCATACATGTGATATTCTAGTCCATTAAAATCACTACCAAAGAGTAAAACCGCACTAATAATTTACAAAGGTGACAGGACAATGTCGCCTGATTGGGCACCTTAAACAGCTAGTGGAACATGAAGAATTTAGATTCTGTGGGGTACAACATGTAGGAGACTACTGGATAGAAGAGGGAAACTTACCATAAATGTGATATTCTAGTCCATTAAAATCACTACCAAAGAGTAAAACCGCACTAATAGTTTACAAAGGGGACAGGACAATGTCGCCTGATTGGGCACCTTAAGCAGCTAGTAGAGCAAGAAGAATTTAGATTATGTGGGGCACAACATGTAAGAGACTACTGCATAGAAGAGGGAAACTTACCATAAATGTGATATTCTAGTCCATTAAAATCACTACCAAAGAGTAAAACCGCACTAATAGTTTACAAAGGGGACAGGACAATGTCGCCTGATTGGGCACCTTAAGCAGCTAGTAGAGCAAGAAGAATTTAGATTATGTGGGGCACAACATGTAGGAGACTACTGGATAGAAGAGGGAAACTTACCATAAATGTGATATTCTAGTCCATTAAAATCACTACCAAAGAGTGAAACTGCACTAAGAGTTTACAAAGGTGACAGGACAATGTCGCCTGATTGGGCACCTTTAACAGCTAGTAGAGCAAGAAGGATTTAGATTCTGTTGGGCACAACATGTAGGAGACTACTGGATGGAAGAGGGAAACTTACCATAAATGTGATATTCTAGTCCATTGAAATCACTACCAAAAACGTGGGGTTTACGCAGTCAAGTCCAAAATTTTGTGCATTCAGATAGTGAGATTTTATTTCTGCATTAGTTATAAGGTCCTATAACCATTCATTTTTATATTTCAGTTGTGAAACATTATTTTAACGAAAATCTTGAACGATTATTACACCTTATTATCTGCCCTGCTATTTTTGTTATCGATATTTCAAAATAACTGTCACAGGATAATTTGGAAGAGCCATCAGCACGAAAATCTGCATAAGCTACTTCGTCAGGTTGAACGCGAACTTGGTGCCAAACACCGTATTGAAATATCCGAGGTAGAATGAGTAGCACGTGGCACTCATATAATTTATGAGCTTACGAAAGATAATTTCACCCGTCGACTGAAAGTTGATGATGGAGTAATCAGTGGCGTAACTTTTATGGCTCCGCAAGATGGGGACATGTATTTTCGCCAAAAATAAATTATTTAATCACTTGTCGATTTTTATGATCACAATTCTAGATGTAATTTCGCCAAAACACTTTTCAGATAGCATTTAATGACTCTATATTTGGGGTTGTAAATATAATGGTTTAATGCGATTATTATCGATAAGGGCAAGAAAAATGATTGAAAGAGGGTATACAGTGTTGAAAAAAAGGCAGCGAAAATTGAAAAAGGAACAAGAAGTTTGCGCCAACAACGGAGTTATGTTTAGTGATCCTGAGGGTAAAAAATAGAATTACCTAATAAATAATTCGAAAAGGGTGAGTTATGGCCAGATTATAATATGGTGAATTTTATACTTACTTGAGAAGGTTTCTTGTCGAAATTATATATAATAAAATGAGTTTATGACCTTTGGTGTTCAAAAATCACCCCGCACATTTTTTATTGTTCCGTCCGTAGTGTTCCGGTATAATCGTGATGAATAATTTTAACTATCGATTTTGATAACAAACGTACGAATAGATTTCAAAATCCCAACAAGTTTGAATTGGATGCGGTCGTCGGAACTACACGTACGTATACGTACGGCTAACTCGTGCGCAGTCTAAACGCTCCCTTAGTACTTTTAAGGTCGGGATTGTTTGTGCGTGTTTTTTTAGGGTGTACGCACGAGCGAAATTCGTATGAAAACGCGTTCAAACTGATATCCTATATGTCCCGTTTAATTGGTAGAATTTAAGTTAGTAATAACCCTAAATCTTCTAGCTATCGTCGCCCTATTATTTATAACGCCCTTTTTACTGTACCGTTACATGGAATATCCCATGTAACAAATCTTTAAGCATCTTCCATAAACATTTTATGAAATGTCTCCTATAATTCTCGAATAAACCCTCTGGATTCACGTCACGACAATCAGTCTCAATTTCACTTCATTGCGCCATAAAAAGATGATTTTATAGGTCGACAATGTTATTAAATATAACAAATAATAAATACGGTCGGAATATTTTTATTGGTTTTTAATAAATGCTATTTTTGAAAATAAACATTTCCTATAAAACCGTTTGTTATTATAATGACCTCATTACCTGATTGAATGTAATTTTTTTTCGTTTTCCTTTTATATCCTTCAAGTTACCTCAATGCGAAAAAAATTTAGTATGATTTAAAAAAAACGTCGATAGAAGTGAAAACACCAAAAATGAATCCCTTTTCAAAATGTTATCCTAAGCCCTTCGTAAATGGATTTTTTTACAAAAAAAGTACACATTTATACACAGTATACATATAGCTCATGGAAAGCGTGACGATGATTTATGCAACACTATATACGCTTCATTGTTAATTGTGTTGCATAACCAAAAGTTTTGTGTGTTGCATAAAAGCGTGAAGATGACGAAAAGTATTGTGTGTTGCATAAAAGCGTGACGATGACGAAAAATCCATGTTTTTTCTTCACCTTCACTACAATAATTGAACACTGTGGATTAGATCCACTTATTATTTCTTTGGTCCCCCAAGTAATATTTTTTCATTTGTTTTCTTCCGGACAGGTTTCATTTATTTTTTTGTATTTAATATTCTTTTTTATTGAACAATGAATAAGAATATTAAATAAAAGCGTCACTTTTCCCTCTCTTCTTGGTCAAAAACGCACGCGCCAGTTAGTAGGTATCCAACTAACACCACAAGTAAGTTAACACTGAAAACTGTTCGTATAAAGCTTGACTCTGGATGAGCAGAATATCGAGCGGAAACTTGGAACTTTGAATGAATATTTCACGTGAAAGCGCGCCAAAAAAGTTTTTTCCGAGATTTACTGTCTTCGTATTTCGTATAAATCTTGTTCTGTACTGTGTTTCAAAAGTGATTTTCCATTAAGTTTGCGTGTATTTTTTTTTGAACAAAGTGGCTTTTTGCACACTGTGTATTATACAGTGCTAAAAATTCGCTAAATGTTTTGATTTTTCTGCAGGTGAGATAATATTAATTATTTTATCCTGTAATGTGTTGATAATCAAAAGAATTACTTTTTGAAGCATTTGTATATACAAAAACCCTTTTTTTATTGAATACTTTTTATTACCGAAAAACTATTTTTTTAGAAAGTTATATTGAGTAGAAAACTGTAAAAAAAATCAGTTGAAGGTAAATAATATTTCACAATATTTCGTTAAAAACAGTAAAAAATTCATGTTAGTTAAATTTTTTTTATCATTATTTTGCTTTATATATATATATATATTGTATATTATTTTCTTTAACCATTTATTATAATATTCGTTTGCTTTTTATTTCTTGGGAATGGTTAATATTGTGAATAAATTGAAAAATTAAAAGATTTTTGACGTTTCGCTTTCGTTTGAAAGCTTTTTCAAAATGTTTATTTTATATGTCACAATGAAGTAAAAAATATACAAATTGTTATTTTAGAATTTGGTTATGATACAAGTATTTACTTCAGAACTAAATTATTAATAACAATTGTAACTGTTTTACTTCATTGTGACATATAAAATAAACATTTTGAAAAAGCTTTCAAACGAAAGCGAAACGTCAAAAACCTTTTAATTTTTCAATTTATTCACAATACCATTCCCAAGAAATAAAAAGCAAACGAATATTATATATATATTTTTTTGGTATATATCTATATTTTCTTCTTATTTATTTGTTATTTTTAATTTTTTTTATTAATTTTTTTTTCTCGTTTCAGGCTTACAATATTTTGTTTTGGGGTAGTACTGCTACTTACATATTTATGTTATTAGTTTTTACATAGTATGTTTACTTTTTGAAGCATTTGTATATACATAAACCCTTTTTTATTGAATACTTTTTATTACCGAAAAATTATTTTTTTAGAAAGCTATATTGAGTAGAAAACTATAAAAAAAATCAGTTGAACGTGAAGAATATTTCACAATATTTAATTGACTCGGTCTTTTTTTTTCCCAAGTTTTTGGCACTGATATTTTAGGTTGTTTTGTCAATTTTACAGTTATAAAAATTCATGTTAGTTAAATATTGCTAGTATTTGCCCGATATATTTTTGCTTTTAAATGGATACTAATTATTTTTTTTTTTTTGGTATATATATCTATATTTTTTCTTATTTATTTTTATTTGTTTTTTGGTTTTAAATAAATACTAATTATTTTTTTATTTTTTTTCCATCTTTATTTTGCTTTATTATTATTTATTTATTGTTCCTTCGCAAATATTTTAACATGAAGAAGGAAGTCGGGAAAATGTTGTACAAAAGTGTTTTTTACAAATAAAACAAAATAAAAACAAAAAATAAATAAATATTAATTATTTTTCAATTTTTTTTCCATCTTTATTTTGCTTTATTATTATTTATTTATTGTTCCTTCGCAAATATTTTAACAGGAACAAGGGGGTCGGGAAAATGTTGTACAAAAGTGTTTTTTACAAATAAAACAAAATAAAAACAAATAATAAATATATACTAATTATTTTTTAATTTTTTTCCACCTTTATTTTGCTTTATTATTATTATTTATTATTATTATTTATTTATTGTTCCTTCGCAAATATTTTAAGATGAACAAGAAGAACGGGCAAATGTTGTACAAAAGTGTTTTTACAAATAAAACAAAATAAAAACAAAAAATAAAATACTAATTATTTTTTTATTTTTTTTATCTTTATTTTGCTTTATTATTATTTATTATTATTATTTATTTATTGTTCCTTCGCAAATATTTTAACATGAACAAGGGGGTCGGGAAAATGTTGTACAAAAGTGTTTTTTACAAATAAAACAAAATAAAAACAAAAAATAAATAAATACTAATTATTTTTCAATTTATTTTCCATCTTTATTTTGCTTTATTATTTATTATTATTATTATTTATTTATTGTTCCTTCGCAAATATTTTAACAGGATGGCCTTGTTGAACAGTGCAAGCTGTCCGTGGATAAACCACAAGTAGAGCTCCTTCACGGTTAGTTATTTTAGACTTTTTTGGTCATCTATAATCTGTAATCAAATTTAATTTTAACCGGGACGTTAAGTAACCCGGTCGGGATTTTGTCTAAAAACCGGGTTCAAATCCAAGTTCACTAAGCCCAACGAAACTTTTATAGAAAATATGTGTATAGAAATAAAATGGCTTTGTCTGTATATGTAGTTGATGTTTTTTAAGACAAAACGTTGAAATATTATTCAAATATAATACATTGTTAAATTGGGAGTAAAAAGGACTAATAATAATTTATATTAAAAATACAGGTCTGTAATAAAAAAAAGTTGATGGTGGTTTTGTAGAAACGAAACGTCTAAATGTAAATTTCAACTCATTATTATTCTTATAGCTTTAAAAATTTCAAAAATACTGAAAAAGACCCAAAATTAATCATTTAACCTACAACTATTCATTCCGATCCTATTTGAAGAGGGTCTAGCAATTGGAAACATTCTTCTTTTTTATCACTTGATTAAACACTTGCTGTCATTACGCACTACCCAGTGATTCCATAATCCAATTTTCACTACGTCGAAAAGGTTAAGAAGTAAAATTCTGAAATATTGAATTATTTTATGTTTAAATAAATACTTCGTTAAACTGATTGTCTGTCTTTTTCCGACGTCGACTTTCAAACTGCAAGCGAATATATTCGAACAGAGCCGGCTTAAGCCAACATATTTCAATTTGTACAAATCCTATATCTTTTTTATTGAAATCCTTTGTTTTTTTACCATCCTATTTAAGATATTTTATATACTACTTCAACAAAATATTTTCCCCAAAAAAAATATCTTTTTTTACTTCCCGCTAAGAAATTCAATGATTCTTCCCTATGATTTTCGAAAAAACGGGAAGTTATTGTTTTTACCCCGTTTTACAAAAATCGAGGTTTCAACAAATCTCGACGTTTTGAAGCCATAAGAAGCTTTCCTGACTATTTTTACGATGATGTCCGTACGTCTGTATGTATGTATGTATGTATGTGTGTGTGTATGTAAACCTCTTATAATTTCTGAACGGCTTGACCAATTTGATCGCAGTTGGTGTCATTCGAAAGGTCTTTGCCAAACTCAGATTTCCTGTAAGTTGGAACCAATTCGGACCGGTAGATTTCGAGAAATTGCAAAAAAGTGAAGTTTTTTATTTTTTCAAAATATCTCCGAATTGGATACACCGATCGACCTCAAAAACTAATCAGCTCTTAACCTTAAAAACCCGCATCGATCGCCACCAAGTGCGTCAAAATCGGTTGATGCGTTCGTGAGATATCGTTGTCGAAAAAAATCGAAAAAAAGTGTTTTTTTTTGTAATAACTCCGAAATGTTTCATCAGATCAATTTTTTTGTCCTAAATTTTTTATAGAGCTCAAAAAACTACATCGATCGCCGCCAACCTCGTGAAAATCGGTTAATTCATTCAAAAGTTATAGCAGTTTGAAAATTAAAAAAATCGTGTTTCATCGAACTTTGATAAGACTTTTGAGCTCGAAGACCTCAAAAACATCGAATAGCTTTATCTTTGAGCTCGGAGAGCTCAAAATAACACAAAAATTAACATCGCAACTAGCGACAAAATCGCATGCGTTTGAAAATTGAATTTAGCGGGAAGTTGCAGGGATGGCCTTTAGGGTCAACCGATTTCCAGATTTTTTGTGTTTCAGAAACTGTATTTTTCAAATATTTCAAATAGTTGATATCAAATATATTGCTATAAACGAATGCCCCAGAATTTGAGGATTTTGTTGTATTTCTTCTGTCAGCCAATCATAAAAAGTAACTCAAAGAGCACTACACAAAAAAGCCTTCTCAAAATTTTTAATATAACTGTATGTTTGGTTGCCTATACCAAATTGGGATTTAGAGATTGTAGCGTTACCGGTGGCAGATAGATGAAGTACTTTCTACCACATTGATTTATAACCTTACTTTTTCTTCCATATCGATTTCATCGTTTACTTTGTTTATTTCGTGTTTAGAGTATTTGAAGCGTGGTGTAGGCATTTTAAACGCTGTTAAAACTGTGATTCGGATGTATTAATGTTCATTTAGATATCCATATCTCTAACCTCCTTTCATCCTTCCCAGTCTCTTTGCCCTCCTCCCAACGTATTTGTATTACCTCCTTTCTATCGTCCTCTCTCCTCAACCTCTACAATTGCTTGACCCGCCCCTCTGCCGCTGCCTTCTGCTCCTCCAGCCTTTCCACCCTCTCCTCCAGTCGCCTTATCATCTCCTTCAATCTCTCTACACACTCTCCCACTCTTCTTCCTTCCTTTGTTCTTCAGTTTCCTCTGCTGTTCTTTGTCTTCCAGAGGCGATACCTCCTTTCTCTTCTCTCCAGTATCACTCCGCTCGTCTCCCCCGCCTTATCAGGAGTTCGTTTTACTTTCATCGATCTACCAAAAATTCCATTTCCTTGCCTTCCTTCATCCATTACCTCCTGTTCTATTTCTGTTTCTCCCTTATCCATATTCCATCCCACGAGTAGCTAGGGAATTGAATGTCCACCACCACAGAGCCTCGCTTGTGGTGGTAAGGCTGGGTACTCCGGGAGGTCACCAGGTATCCTGGAGGCTCAATTAAACGGTAAAATAATATTATAGTTAAATTCCTATTAAAAACAAACCAAATATCACATATTATCTATTATCGTTTCTAGTTTAATTTTATAATGTAATTTTCTGCAACATTATTTGAAGTCGCATCGTTTCATTTCATGTAAAGCCAAAACAAATCTTACACACTATCATCATCCACTTCAATTACTACTCTCGCTATGTACATACACTGTAGCTAATTCTCTCGAATTCGTTGTTAACAATTTAACGAGGCATTACAATTAATATTATACTTCTTTGTACTGTTCGGATGTGCAATGGTATATTAAAAGTAACAACTAAAAATTTAATTTCTTATTCCATGTGGATACAGTTGTCGCAAAAAACTACAATCTAAAATGATCTAAAAAACCGCTGCTAGAATTTTTAACATCTAAAGGCACTCACACGCTGGACGAG
Source organism: Lochmaea crataegi (assembly GCA_947563755.1). Classification (NCBI taxonomy): domain Eukaryota; kingdom Metazoa; phylum Arthropoda; class Insecta; order Coleoptera; family Chrysomelidae; genus Lochmaea; species Lochmaea crataegi. Next base: position 4,057,406 of record OX387433.1, on the reverse strand, counting down.
TAAATCCGATATGATTTTAACTGTCCGGTTTTAAACGTGTTCGTGCCAATCGTGTATATATTCTGTTAATACTGTTAGTACTCTGGGGTACTGTCATGCGTTTACCGGGCACTTTAGAATTTCAATAAGAAATTAAATAACACAAAAAATTGCTCACCAACCAGTCCACAATATCCTCACAATGTCTAATTTCGTCTAGTTTGTTCATTATGTCAAAATTAATGGTTTAGTGAAAATAAAATGCTATAATGGCACATTTAGGCAACACTTAATACTTTACCATGTTTACCATATGTTTAAGCAACGAATATAGACGCTTATAGAAGCGCAGGGTGATCTTATGGGAGATCAGTTGACGGGCTGGCTAACAGATCCTTTAGTTCTCTTAGCCAGCCACCGATGACGCCACTGTCTAACAAACTCAAAATCCGAGTTGAGGGCTTGTTCGCTACGTGCTTCGCCCCTATTTTTCAGACACGCGCTTTTTCTTTTCACACCCCGACTACAAAACGTCTTTCTAGTTCACCTGAGCGCCATCCCTCGGTCAGTTCGAAACCTCTAGGTCTTACACATTGGCCTGCTCTTCTATAAGTGTCTATATTAAGAAGCGGCAGGAAAATGGACGTAAAAAAGTTTTTCATGAAAATTTCAGGAGGAGGCTTAGCCGCAACTTAGCCGCAACTGATCTACTAGTTATAGTCGTAAAAAAATAGCCATTTTTCGTCCATATTGAACGCTTATAAATATAATCCATCAGATTTGACATATTTATGCATATAATATTCGTGTGTGTAGGCCGAGAAAAAACAAAGTCAGTGAAAACCTTCAGGTACATGTTTCTATCAGCAATGTGCATGGATTTTGAATTAAATTAAAAATAATAGTCTCAAGGACAATTTTGAATTATTGTTTTCCGAAAAAAATCAATAATAAAATACCAAAGTCGTTCCTGTTAATTTTTACCCACTTTTGAATTTAGTGGCTCATTCTATTTACATTTCCAAAATTCAATCGTATTTCAATTGATGATCAAGAGCTAATATAAGTATTATTTTATTCAGGTAAAGATATCACCAGGACCGACTTGATATAAAATGGATGGTTGAAATCAATTCACTAAAGGAGACACTATAATTTCTAGACGATTGAATCAAACCGAAATAAACTAATTACTTTTATTAGTTATCCGACAATTATCCTTTGATATATCAAGTCCAGTGCTTCTTCTTCTTACCACGCCCTATCCTGCCGAAGGTTGCCGATCCAAATGGCAATTGTAGCTCTGGAAACTGCAGCACGAAGGATCTCTGCAGACGAGCGGTCGAACCATCTCCTTAAATCTTTTCTGGCGTCTTCCTACTGATCTTTTCCCCTGAACTTTGCCCTCCATTATGTGGTGCATACGCGAAACTTAAAAAAACTATAATTGAGTTTACCTTCAGTCTCTGAAGAAGATAACTTGGTTATCGAAACGCGCGTAAGATAGTGTAAAGTGTTAGTGTTTGTGTAGTGGTAGTGTAAACTGTATTCAATATTTGGCAATTATTGACCATTTTTTCAAAATTTTTACAATTTTTGTAGATATTTTCAAATTTTAACAATTATTGTCCATTTTTGACAATTATTTACCAATTTTGACAATTATTGACCAATTTTGACAATTATTGATCATTTTTGACAATTTTTCAAAAATTTTGACCATTTTAGACCATTTTTCCAAATTTTAACAATTATTGACCATTTTTGACAATTTTTGAGCATTTTTGACAGCTTCTGATAATTATTGACCATTTTTGACAATTTTGACCATTTTAAATAATCAATTATTGACCATTTTTTATAATTATTGACCATTTTTTCAAAATTTTGACAATTTTTCGAAAAATTTGACCATTTTTCAAAAATTTTTACAATTATTGACCATTTTTCCAAATTTTTGAAAATATTTGGCAATTATTAACCATTTTTTCAAAATTTTGACAGTTTTTGAGAATTCTTGACGATTTTTCCAAATTCTTGACAATTTTTGACCATATTTAAAAATTTTTGACAATTTTTCAAAAATTTTAACAATTATTGACTATTTTTGACAGTTTTTGACAATTATTGACCGTCTTTGACAATTATTGACCATTTTTGACAATTTTTCCAAAATTTTAACATATTTGGCAATTATTAACCATTTTTTCAAAATTTTGACAATTTTTGACCATTTTTGACAATTTTTCACACCTATAGGTGTGCGAGCTCAGTGCGGCAAGAGAGATTACAGTCGCTTGAATGAGTTATCGCGTGACGAACGTTTTTTCGTAACATCACACGTTTCACGAGTTCACTAGCCTTCCCAAAAGTCCTATGTCGTGCTATAAGAAGCAAGCTTCAATTTAAATTTCATTGGATTAGTGGATCGTTCAGAAATCTGGCAGCATTGTTGCATGACGAACGCTTTTTGTAACATTACACGTTTCACGAGCCTTTTCAGAAATCTGGCAACACTATTGCGTGACGAACACTTATTCGCTTTTTCGTAACATTACACGTTTCACGAGTTCACTAGCCTTTTCGGAAATATGGCAACACTGTTGCGTGACGGACTTTTCGTAACGGTTACACGTTTTACGAGTTCACTAGCCTTCTCAAAAGTCGTGCAATAAGAAGCAAGCTTCAAAAAGTGTCAAGTCGACAGTTGCATGCTTAGCAACAGATTCCGATATCGAGATGATATTTCATCAGTGCTAATCTCTCGCGTCCAAACTGAAAAAGCGGAAATAGAAGATCTTGTTCTCAAGAAGGTATCTATGATAAGATAAGATAAATATTGGACCTATGTGCTTCTAAGAGCCTCTCCACTACGACCTTTGCAGATCTATTGTGTGTGTTCCGTCCTTCATTACTAGACCTCGAATGCCAAACCTCCGGTCCTCCATATATTTGAAGGGTTGTGGTATTTATTCTCCGATCATCGAAAACCTCAATCTAGTTAGGCCTTCGCAGCAGCACAGTATGTGTGCTCAGGTTTCCTCATCTTCTTGGCAAAACTCGCATATGGTTGTGTCTGCCAATCCGATGTTATTCATATGTTTATTAAGTCTTCAGGAGCCCAACCAGCATACTGATTGCTCTCCTATTCTGGCTAAATAGGTACCTACTCCGTCAATTTTGGCGAGGGTTCTTTGATGAACTCTTTGGCACCTTGTTCCACCATTCACGAAACTGCTTTTTTATCCAAGTTCTGCTATTTATTTTTTGCAGCGCTTTCGCTATGCCACAGAAAGGTTCTGGGCCAATCGGAGAACATCGTACCCCTTCACGGGCTAGTGAGTCTGCCTCTTCATTGACCTCGTGATATGAGTGGCCTGTTACCCAGGCTAAGAATCTATGGTCTAAGAAAATATGAGAAAAGCTTCAAAAACTTTTCAGTTGGACTGATGAAGAGGAGTATGATCTTCCCAGCCTTCCGGATAGCAGCGGTGGCTCTGATTTCTGCTACTCAATAGCATTAAAACTCCCACTTGCTGTGTCTTTTTCCACCACACTACTGATCTATTGGCTATCATTGGTCTAACAACCCTTGTGTGTAGCCGTTGGGTCATTTTTGGGGTCCCCAGTTTTTCCCACACATTCTTCTGCATCTGCCAAGGGCATTGGTAGCTTTCTGTGTGGTCTTCTGGAGGTGAGTGTTCCATGAAAGCCTTTGATAAAAATGTACTCCCAGGTACTTTGTTTCTTTGGTAAATGGAATCACCTCTCCTGCTAACACTATTGGCTTTAGACCTTGTAGTGCCGTCTTTTTCGTGATGTGTTTTCTGAGCATTGACTGTCAGTCTCTCCTCCTTGTGGACATCCTCCACCCGTTCTTGCCTTGATGGTGACTTGCCCAAGAGTGGAGCTTTTTATCTTATCCTCCAGAGTTGCCTTTATCTTATCCATCGGCATATTGTTGTGGATGTCCCCCGTCTATTCATTGCATTAATCAATGAATTCGTCGTAATGTTGTTAAATGCTACCTCGATGTCTAAGAAAGTGGCCATCGCTAATGCCATTAGATTAAGATCATTATTAACGGTTTGTACAAAGAGCTATGTCTACCCATTGTTGAAAATAACCAGTTAAATTGTTTGAAAAGAAACAAATTTTAATTTAAACCAAAATATAGCTGACAGAGATATAACTAACCGTTTCTATATTCAACAAGTTCTATTACAGCACGAGAAAGAACGCCTAAATCACCTCTTGCATGGGTCCATCTACGGAATAAATAACGTTCTCATCAATCATCAGATTTTCTTTCATTGTACCGTACGTTTTTCAACTAAAAAGTGGGATGTTTATGACACCGTTTGGAATAAATTTATTACTAAAAGATAGAATAGAGTATTTGAAAATTCTGGCATGTCTGGTTCAAAATTAAATTGAAGAGGAATTTTTTTCAGTGTAATCATCAAGTCTAATAAAGCTAGTTCTTTTCACCTCGTTTATACTTTTTCTAAAGTCAACGTGAAAGAGTACAAAGAAATATCACATCAATCAAAAGAGAATTTATATATTTTCGCTATAACGACATATATTTTAAACTGGCTTGAAATTGCAAACGGAATTTGAGTAAAATGCTTCTAAGTGCTTGTTAAGGTTCTGAAAATAACGCTCCAAGAAAATACTTCATGTAATAGTATGATTATAAAAAGAAGATAATATTTCCGTTTTATGAATAATAAAAATCAAATATAAACGAGTAAAGGTTTTTTTTTAATATTAATAAGCTAGAGAATAATACAAGCCAATTTATCTTCTACCAGTGATTTTAAAAATGTTTCAAGAAAGTACAAAACGTTACCGCAAGTCTTTCAACGCTTTTCATACATACCTATTGTATTTTTGTAATAGTATATTACGTAACAAGAGTTGTAAGTAACCCATTACGCACGAAGTGAAAAAGTTTACGCACGGATTACAACTCGTGTTACGTACTATACTTTTCTACGCCCATCTATTGTCTTCTATGAAATAAAGGAAATCGCAATTATTTTTTTCTACGCGCATGTCCGTAAACGTCAAAAATCGCACTGTCAACATTCCTTGTAAGTGACACGTGCGATTTTTATGATTCACATAGCCTTCCGCCACTGTAGAAGATACTATATTTTGTTACAAAAATTGACAGCATAAATGACATGACGTTTATTTTCATATCATGCTAAGAATACGCGACTCATTTTTTGAGAAATTGTATAATGTGTTGCCGACATTTTGGGGCATTACTCTTTTAATCTAAAATGTATTTCACTAATGTTAAAAGCTTTTATGTTTTCCAATTGACTAAATTTATGTAAATAGACCAAATAAAGTAGTACGTAGATAAAAATTTGATTGCAATTTGATTAAACAAAGAAATATATGTTTTCTCATCTAAACGCACGTGTATGTTATGAGATCTCATTACGTGCATGTTATTCTTAAATGTCACTTACAAGGAATGTCGACAGTGCGATTTTTGACGTTTACGGATATGGGCGTAGAAAAAACACTTTTGTGACTTTATAACTTTTAATAAGTAGATGTTACAGTTCAACAATCCACAGCCATGTTCGCTGCCATGCCTTAATGTCAATGTCTATCATTGACCGTTGACAGTCCAAGATGACAACCTTGTTTATACCAACTATGCTACATCTCCCTCCTTCTCAAATAAGTCATCATTGAAATCAGGAATATAAAATTTTAGATAATCAGGTTGTCTTCTTGTACGTCCACTATATACTAACTAGTACATTTTTTGCTTCATTACTACTTTCTACAATATTTTCAGTTTCAGTTTATTTTTGGGGGGAGGAGAAGATCGTTTTTGTTTCTGCCGTGACTTTCCAAGTCCCCCGATGTACTTTATATTTTTATTGTGTGGTGGCGAAGAGGTGGAAAACGCGCTTTAAGTTAATTTTAAGTTTATTTTAGTTAGGAGCGGGAGGATAAAACTGTTCCCTTCCCGTTTTTTTTTGTTTTTTCCTTAAATTTAATGTTTTTGGGAATACAGCTGTAGCTATTTGAATCCCGACCATCGGCCATTTGGCTATCAGAGTTTTGAGGAAACTAGGATTTTTTTCGGGCCGAGATGGGAAACTCATGTTCGAATGGTTCCAGGAGCCAAACAGTGTTGGACTCATCCCCAAGGGGATGCCTACCAACCAAACCCACCTCAAACTCACCGTTACCCCCGCCTCGGAATCACTACACTAGCATACTTCGAGACGGTCGACGGTCCCTCGCACACTCTCCGCCCACACCGTCATTCTCTCCCCCCTAACCATGCTCTCTACTACGCCACTTACCTCCATCCATTCCTCCTCCTCCCTCAACATTATCTCCACCATGTTCTCCCAATACACCGCCTCCCCTAGTTTTTTCTCCAGCTTCTTCAGCACTTCCTCGTTCCTCCGGCATCTAAACACATGCCCCACATCATCCTCCACTCGCACACTCCAGTCTCTCTTTTTCCAATCTTGTGGAGGTACCCTACTCTCGACCCATGTCCAGTGAACACCTGTGTCAAGAAGTAGTTCACCTCCCCAAATTTTCGGTCCATCCAATCTCTCCTATTCCCAATCGCTTCTTTTAGCGCGTCTTTCTACTCCTCCCACCTTCTCTCCATTTTCTCCTCCATCCATTCCTGTACTTCCTCTCTGGTCGCACTCCTCCAGCGTTTATTTCTGGCTCTAGTCATCACGTCCAATGGGTAGGTCCTTGCCAGCACGCTGCTGCCAGTCCACCCTCTTTCCTGTACCTCTGCACCACCCTCAGCGATATCCCTCTCTGCCCCTGCAGGAGTGGCCTAACACTCGCATTCACCTCGCTCTTTTACCCCACACCTCCGCACAGTACAGCATACTCTGCTCTACCGACCTACCAATTATCCTCCTCTTCCACTCTCCGGGCCACTTCACATTACACATCAATCTCCCCAGCCCTGCTGCCCTCACTTTCCCATTCTCTGCCGCCTTTAACATGTGTGTTCTGAAGGATAATTGACTAGACAACCACACCCCTAGGTATTTCACAGACTTTTCCATACGAATTCTCCTTCCCTTTACCATCACCTCCACTTCCCACGTCTTTCACCGTCCCTTCACTAGCAACCCCACCGTCTTATCTTCCGCCACTTCTAGTCCACACCACTCTATCTTTTCCACAATCTTCCTACACATTCTCTCCGCCTTTCTTTCTATCTCCGCCTCTCCCTTTGCCGTACATACCAGACACACATCGTCCGCATACACCGTAATCTCACATCCCTCTTGACATACTATTCCACAAACCTCATCAAACACACACTTCCATAGCGTCGGTCCAAGAACCGAACCCTGGGGTACTCCAGCCTCCGTCTCATACCTCCTCCCTCTAGTGTCTACTATCACACGTCCCGTCAGTTAGTCCTCCACCAGGTTAACCAAACCCTCCTCTACTCCAAGCCTCAGCAACGCACTCAACACTGCCCGTTTGCTGACACTGTTGAACGCGTTCCAGACGTCGAAGAACACGAGTAGGTCCAATTTCTTGTTCCTCCAGCTGCCCTGCCTAGCCTTTTCCTCCAAGTCCATTACCCTGCCTAGCGCCAAGATACATGATTTTCCCTTAGCAAACCCGTGCAGGTTTACCCTAAAACCCCCATTCCGACCAACTTCTTCCCCCTTTCTTATCATTTATGATCCCCTCCATCAATTCACCCATGCCATACAGCAGGCTGATGGTCCTGTAGTCCCCCGCCCGCTTCCCCTCTCTACTCGCCTTCTTCAGCAGTATCACTCTGGCCACCTTCCATCCTTCAAGAAAATAGGATAGGTTACAGGGAAACCACAGAAAAACCTGTAACACCAATGGGGTTACCTGAAGGGTAAGCGGAGTAGCTATCTGATAGAGTTGGGGGAGTTTTCGAGATGATTTACGAAATCTTCGTATGCGGCTTTTAAAAGGCGAAGAAGAGGGAAGGGGAATTTTTTTTTGGGTTTTCTTGAAAGTGATTGACGTCTTGATCAAGGCATTTGGAGGGTATTTTTTGCATTGATGTTTTCGGAGGTTATAGTTCGATTGACGTAACGGGAGAAGTGATAGGGGGAATGTTTGTATTGTTGTTAACCTAGATGCTTGGGGACATAAATAATTTGTATTAGCAATAGCGGAGTATGGCTCTTTCGCATGATGATTGAATGTGCAACGAACAACATTTTATAGTGATCATATCAATACAGACTAAGGTTCATTAGTTCCATTCCACTACAAACCTGATCTAGACCACAAAAAATTAGGATTTATAGGGTGCATTCGATTAGAAATGGTAAAAAATTGCAAAAGTTAAAATAAACATTTTCAGGAACAGATCTGAATAAATAAAATGGCACATCTCCCAGTAAGTTTAATCACTTTTTAATAGCTTATTTTTTGCAATGAAGCTGACTCCGCGATTAATTCTTCTTTGCAAAGTTCACGGATAACTTTAAAACTTTCCATAATTATCTTAGATACGCCAAAAAGAATCTTCGTTTAAGTGTAAATGGAACCATTAATATAAGTTAGTATTTCGTCAAATATTCAAATTTTTACGTGACTGGTTAAGGAAGGGATTAGAGATTAGTATCAAAATTTAGAAGCTTCCTCATTTTTGTGTTACGACGTAAACAACGACTGATCATGACCAGCAGATTTTATTTCTTATGTGTATTTAAATGTAAGCGCGCCTATCTAACAACATCAGCACAGCACCGACAAGGCACGTCAACGCCTCAACCACAACACATTTCTCAGAGAGAATATTTTGCGGACGACGTGCTTGTGGTGTGCTGATCCTTTGCCGACGTCGTACACTCACTTATCTGCACATTTCGATTAGTACAGTACAATACAACGACAATATAAAGTGAAGCCTATAGTCGGATATCGCGGCGGTGCTGATACCGTGTCGATGCGTTAAGTGAACCCATACTCAACCGTCAAGTTGACCACTAGACGGTGTTGTGACGATGCTTGTCAGGTGCTGTGCTGTTAAGTGAGTTTCGGCCTTTATTAAAGTTCGTTAAATTGTTTGAGTATACTATGAAATCAACCAAGAAAAAAAGCAAATACTTTTATTATCAAAAACTTTCCATAACTTTTGTCATTATTTGTTATTTTTTTAAACCCCACCACTAACTTTGTTTCCTTGAAAAATATCAAGTAACAATTTGGCGCCCAACGTGGGGGATTATAGTAATTCCTTAGCTGGCGCGTCCAGCTGAAGGGTAGGATTATCGAGTACCAGGTAGTTAACGGCCTTTAAGTGTTGTCCGTCCACTATATACAAATAGTGCTAAGCCCTATTTTACCTTTATCGATTCTCAGATCTCGCGTCAACTAAATAAACAATCAAAGAAATAGTTTTACTAGGCAGTAAAGTAGTAGATTGACTGCCGCGGCTGATAGGAATTCAACTAAGGCAGTCAATCTACTTTGCTGCCGAGTTGAACAATAATTTTTTCTCCGATTTGCAATATGGTCAAAAATGGTCAATAATTGTCAAAAATAGTCAATTATTGTCAAAAACTGTTAAAAATGGTCAATTTTTGTCAATAACTATCAAAAATGGTTAATAATTGTCAATAAAAATTTTTTTTTGAAAAATGGTCAAAAATTGTCAAAAATGGTCAAAACTTCTCAAAAATGGTCAATAATTGTCAAAAATGGTCGATAATTCTCAAAAACTTTTGAAAATTTCTGAAAAATGGTCAAACATTTTCAAAAATTGTCAAAAATGGGCAATTGTCAAAAATTTTGAAAAATGGTCAATAATTGTTAAAAACTATCAAAAATGGTCAAAAATTGTCAAAAACTGTCAAAATTGGTCAATAATTATCAAAAATTGTTAAAATTTTGAAAAATGGTCGTTAATGGTCAAAAATGGTCAATAATTTTGAAAAATGGTCACAATTTTTGAAAAATCATTAAAATTTTTGGAAAATTGTCAAAATTTTTGGAAAATTGTCAAAATTTTTGAAAAATTGTGAAAAATGGACAATTTTTGTTAAAAATTGACAGAATTTTGAAAAATAGTTGATAATTGTCAAAAATTGTTAAAGTTGTTGAAATATGGTCAAAAATGGTCAATAATTGTCAGACATGGTCAAAAATTTGGGAAAATGGTCCATAATTGTCAACAATTTTCAATAATTATTAAAAATGATCAATAATTTTGAAAAATAGTCAAAATGGTCAAGAATGGTCAAAAACTATCAAAAATGGTCAATAATTTTGAAAAATGGTCAAAAATGGTCAAAAATTGTCAAAAATGGTCAAAAATTTGGAAAAATGGTCCATAATTGTCAATAATTATCAAAAATTGTCAATAATTTTGAAAAATGGTCTAAAATTTTGAAAAATTGTCAAAAATGGTCAAAAACTAACAAAAATGGTTAAAAATTGTCAATAATTATAGTTAAAAACTGTTAAAAATGGACAATTATTGTCAAAAACTGTCACAAATGGTAAAAAATTGTCATCATTTTGAAAGATGGTCACAAATTTGAAAAACAGTCAAAATGGTCAGTAATTGTCAAAAATGGTCAATAATTCTAAAATTTTGAAAAATGGTCGATAATTGTTAAAATTTTGAAAAATGGTCAATAATCGTCAAAAGTTGTCAAAATTTCGAAAAATAGACAATAAATAATACGAGCTGTTTCCGAAAATCGATTTAAACACGTAATTTATAAAATCGATTTACTAAAAATCGATTAATATTACTATAAAAATCGATTATACGAAAATAATAATCGATTTATCTAAAAATCGATAATTTTTTAACATCCCTAGTCAGTAGATCTTTTTAAGGGTTAATCGTGATGAATAGCGAAAATGACGATTATTCTGGTACTCCTATTATAACCTAAGATAATATAAAAAAACTGTTTTAATTATTAAAAGGGTGACTGTAGAAAAAATTATGTGTGTTTTTCGAGCGTAAAGTAAAATTGCCGCTTTCGAAAGATCGCATTCTTTCTCAAGCGGCAATCTGTTACTTTACGCTCTAAATACACAAATAACTATTTTGTACAACTGCCATTAAAAGTGACATTTTTAATGCCTGTCAAACGTGTTAAAAGAAGACGTTTACAAAGTAGCGTGTTAAAAGTAAAATACTTTTAACACTAGTGTTGAAAGAGACATCATGTAATATGTTCAGTTCCCAGGAAATGAGAATTATTGTTAAAACGTCAAAAAAATAATTAACTGACAATAGACGTCAAAATGTGATTTTCTTGAAATACTTTTATTTTATTATCAAAATAGGAGTTGTACAAAAAACTATGTATGATATTTGTGTTAAAAGTAAATTTTATTTTGTTCGTGAAATTGCTCCACTCGCTTCGCTTCGCTGGTGGTGCCGAACCAATCAATCAATTACTGTCTATAAATCCTTTAGAGGGGTACACTCTATTGCCGAAAATACTAAGGGAAACGATCTTTCTCGATTTATTATCTCGCTCTTTTTGTAACATTAAAACATCTTGTTTTATATAAAAATGTTTCTATATTTAATACATTTTCGACCACTTCAATAAAACATTTTATATTTCCTGATAATCTCTTTGAAATATAATACAACGAAACTTCCTTTGAGCTGAAGTCACTTGCAATACGACGCTTTCCAAATACTTTTTTTCTGTGAAAGTCATTATGAGATCAAATATCCTCTCCTTTGTTTTGTTATATTATTAACAAACGCTGTAAAGTATTTCGAAAATCATTTAACTGTTTGCGATAAATCAAATTAAATATACCTAAGTATAAATTGTATTACAAGAAAAATAAAATATATCAATATATCTGTGGATCTTTTTTTTTTACCAACTATTATTGACAAATGATATTTTTAAACGGTCGAATGTTCGTCTTATCTTGTAATACTAATACCCAAGGATACATAAATCTTACAGTAAATTATATGACGATCCCGATATCAGTTCTCCAACAGCATTGATGTATTCTGGACTATATTCGTCCTTGAATGAACATCGGTCAGAATTGAGTCCTGCATATCATCAATATACAGTTGCCTACAGCTAAATGTCGAAATTTGTGAAACTGTTTATGATGGGACGACAAAAAGAACGAAAAAAGTATCCAATTTTCTTTCAATATTCACTTAAGTACTGTAACGAGTTATTTTTTTTTTGCAAGTTTAATTTTTATTTTTTCCCGTAATATATTTTATTTTACCACTAGGGTGTATATAACTCGTTACTTTACAACCCTTTCTACTACCGCATTCATTTTTTTTCGTTATTACCGTTGTATATTTTAGTATAAGTCCGAGTTACGCAAATCCAAATTCTACCATACACAATTTATTCATTTCCGATATTTAAATTTTTCAACTGAAGGGACGCCCGGTATATACACCATTTTAATTAAAATCGAAGCCGTTCAGTATAGGTACAACTTTTTTGTTGAAAGTAGATAAATTTCACGTTTAATTCCCTCACCGCGACTACGGCCGAAAAATGTAACTAGAATTTTAAGTATAAATTAGCGAATTTTGATAGAAGGGCTCTCAATCATTGGCTCTCATTCATTTTCGCTCTCAATAATTCATTCGCGCTGATTCATTCCGTTCGTGGCTCTTTTCTCAACTTTCTTCCGATAACCGATAAACCGAAAAGTATTGTGAAAATTTAGTGTATTCCGATTGTGTGTGTAAGCTGTATTTTATAAGGTAAATCATTTTTACAAATAAACTGTTTATTCGAAACTTTCCGTACCGCCGCTTAATATTAAATTGTTAAATGTATGGTTTTGAAAATTTTCCGACCAGCTATTTTTTTCTTTTGTTGATGATTGATTTTATATGGAAATAAAGATTTGTGAACTGTAATTTGATTTCGAATTTTATTTACAGCGTTTATTAAATAGTTATTAACTGATATAAATTATTAGTGGATTCTCGAATTATTTTATGATTTCGGTTCTCAGTAGTTTTATATTAAATTGATATCCAAGTGGATTATAATATTTTAATTTTATGCTAGTACAAATATTTTTACTCTGTGTGTCGATAGCTGGGTACCGTTTAACTCGTGGGAAAAATTTTGTGTTGGAATAATAGTTACCGGCTTTATTTAGATTCAAAGGTTAATCAGACTCATTGGAATCCAATTTTAAATAATATTTTTTTTTGTAAATACATTTATGTTTTACAGTTTTCTACACTGGTATAGGAATTCGATATTTTCCTAAATTGCGTAGTCATACTGATTCTCCCGGCTAGAGAGGAAATTAGAGTTGGAAATTTAACGAGTTTCCCTTTGTTTTTTGAAGGTTATATTGTATATGCGTTTAAAGTAAATCTATTAATAGGTAATATATATTTGGGCTAGATCGATCACTTATAATTAATGCGATGATATTGCAAAAAAAGGCTTTTCTTTTGTACAAGGTATGAGAAAATTACAGCTCGATAAACTGTCAAAAAAATTTAATACCTTTCTTTCTGTATTGTCCTATCATTCATTTTCATCAGACGTATTAAAAGTTCGGTACAATTATTTTTTCAATAATCATTTTGTCTGTTGGTGGGTTACTTCTTAAGCCCGCTTTACAGTTCCCAATTTTTCTTGCTATGTATTGCAGCAACACTTCTGTCTTGCTTGCAACTATTGACAATCCTTTTACATTCCACAATTGCAATATGCAATTTTCCATGATACCAACCAAAAAAATTGAAGTTTATTTGTGAGGTTAGGTTAGTGTGTCATATGATGTTGATATTGTTGATAAACTAACTGTATTAAAATTATTGATATATACCTATTTACGTTGTGTTTGAAAGTACACAGTCAAAATTCACATGTCACACATCACCTTCCATCTCATCTAGGAACTTTTGTTTTGTTGGAACAAAAAAATTACCAACTTTTCCCCCAGAATTGCATGCAAGCTGCAATACAAATCGAACCAGATCGATTTTTGACAAGAGCTTAAAACGGCAAGAGACTTTCCAAATTATCCCCCACTGCGCATGCTTTCGATCAAGAGTATTGCATGTTGCACGAAGTATTGCATAAGTATAACTTTTCAAAGAAATTAAGTAACAAGAAGGAATGGGATCCAATTACCATTACCAGACCTGGAAAGAATGCCATTCAAAAGCAATAGAAGGAACTGGGATAGGAGTGTACAGGCCAGGAACCAAACACTCTGAAAGCTTGGGAAAAGTATCTTTCAAGCGGATATTCACGCCATAAAAAAGTGTGCCCAGTTCAATATTGATAAAGGATATAGAAGGCAAAGGATTATCGTAATGTCGGATAGTCAAGCAGCCATCAGAGCACTGAGCTCTTGTGTAATCAGTTCCAAAATGGTGTAGGAATGCCTAGGCAAACTCAATGAATTAGTCGAGAACAATATAGTAACCTTACGGTGGATTCCAGGACACACTGGAATAGAAGGAAATGAAATAACAAAGAGGGGGACTGAAACACCCTTTTGCGGTATCAGCTCAAAAGGAATATTGGAAGAAATAGGCAAAACCGAAAAAAGGGCAGATCTGACCATTGGAAAGATCTAGTAGCACTTAGACAGTCAAAGATTCCTCTGGGTGACTACAACCTGTTGAGATCAAATGAATGCACAAGTCAAAGTAAAACTGCACTAAGAGTTTAACAGGCATCCTTACGGGACATTGTCGCCTGAATGGGCACCTGAAAAAGCTCAAAATAGTGGATGAAGAAGAATGTAGATTCTGTGGTATGGAAGAAGAAACCTCCATCCACATACTAGGGCACAACACCTTGGAGATTACTGGATAGAAGAGGGACATTTACCTAAGTTAAGGCCTGCAGATATCCTAAAATTTCTCCTGGAAATAGGACTAAAGGAGCTACTAGTCTCTGGGACTTTCCTCAGGAACTAAGTAGAAGTAAGGGGGCACAATAGATCTTTTAGGTCTCAGAAAATGTCACCCCAATATACATACACCTTGGTCGATATATTCATACTTTTGGAGACAATTGCTTCTTTTTTAAAGTTAACTCAATGTACCGAGTACTCGGACACTGTTTTCGAAGATCTTCGGTTTCATTGTTGGCTCATTCCGAAGTAGATCTTCACGCTGTTAAACGTCATGGTGGCTGGAAAAGATTTCGTTATCCATTTTTGGAGATAAAATTCTCTTCTGTGCACAAGAAACTGGACCAATGGAAAAATTTCGACGCATATGTTTTTTTTCATTATAGCTCTAATGAAATCCATAATAATATCATTATGGCACGTCGGAGTATAAAACAATTAATAATTTAGTAATAAATTTTTTCTTGCTGTGTTTGCCTTTGACATATGTCAGATAAAAATTAGATAGATAGTAAAAGTTCAACTTACAGAACACGCTATGTATTACAATTATTCCAGAACTTCCGGCTCTTTGTTGAATCCAGGTCAGCCGTAGGAGAAGTATTTCTTGAATTTTACATAGTTTCAACAAATTAATCTTAAATAATGAAATCTACCGTATAAAGCGATGGCTTTTATTTTTCTTAAAACTCTTTGACTCTAACTTGTTTTTTATTTATTTTGAAAATGTTTCTGTAGATATTTTGATGTTTACCAAACCTTGAAGACATAAGAATGGAAAAATATTTATGGAAAAGATTAATAGGTTTAGAATAATGATTTCGAGAAAATTCTTTTGGTGAATAGATACATTCTAGAAATCTATTGTTGCACTGTTTTGAATTTAGTCTGAATGATATTAATAATGGATATAAAATAACTTTCAAAAAACAAAAATTAATGAATTTAAGCATCTTAGTCAAAAAAGGGGTCAACCTCGGAATATAACGAAGTATAAAGCTTTATTTTGGTATTACGAATGTTGTCTCAAAAGTCACAATGTAGGGATGCGCGATACTATCCGATATTCCAGTGTATCGATACTTTTACTTCCGATACTCGATATTTTGTATCGATACTATGCTCTTCGATGCATTCCAAGTATCGATAAATTTGTAGTGTATCGATACCTTGCGATACGGGATTTTTAGTGGTGGCGGCAAGTGGCTTTATCTATAGTGATGAGCGATATCGTGATTTTTTAATCACGTTGTGAAATGATGTCGTGCTTTTTTTATCGAAACTAACGAAAAATATGCAGTTTTTTGAGCTAATTTTGAGGTTATGTGAAAAAGTCACTAATGAAAAAGTTGTAGACTTTTTCAAGATCTACAACTTTTATGATCAACTTTTTATTCTAGGAACTCAACTTTGGCCGGAAATCGCAAAAATGTCTTTTTCCACCCCCGTAAAAAAAGTGTTTTTTACCGAAAAAACGTCATAACTCGAAAAATTTCCAATATTTTAATTTGAAATTTTTTTTCATGGTTTGTGACTATCAAAGCTACCTTCTACTAAATTTTCATCAAAATCGAACACTTTTTAACGAAACCAAAAATAAAAAACGATAAATGCAGTTTTTTGCGTTTTTCGAGCAAATTTTGAGGTTATGTGGAAAAGTCACTGATATAAAAGTTGTAGATTTTCGCAGGATCTACAACTTTTATAATCAACTTTTTATTCTAGGAACTCAACTTTGGACGGAAATCGCAATAATGTCTTTTTCCACCCCCCCAAAAAAAGTGTTTTACCGAAAAAACGTCATAATTCGAAAAATTTCCAATATTTTAATTTGAAATTTTTTTTCATGGTTTGTGACTATCAAAGCTAACTTCTACTAAATTTTCATCAAAATCTAACATTTTTTACCAAAATTTAAAATAAATAACGAAAAATGCAGTATTTTGCGAGCTAATTTTGAGGTTATGTGGAAAAGTTAGTGAAGTAAAAGTTGTAGATTTTCCCAAGATCTACAACTTTTTATTCTGGGAACTCAACTTTGGACGGAAATCGCAATAAAGTCATTTTCCACCCCCCCAAAAAAGTGTGTTTTACCGAAAAAACGTCATAACTCGAAAAATTTACAATATTTTAATTCGAAATTTTTTTCATGGTTTGTGACTATCAAAGCTACCTTCTACAAAATTTTCATCAAAATCGAACATTTTTTAACGAAACTAAAAATAAAAAACGAAAAATGCAGTTTTTTGCATTTTTCGAGCTAATTTTGAGGTTATGTAAAAAAGTCACTGAAGTAAAAGTTGTAGATTTTCCCAAGATCTACAACTTTTTATTCTAGGAACTCAACTTTGGACGGAAATCGCAATAATGTCTTTTTCCACCCACCCAAAAAAAGTTGTTTTTTACCGAAAAAACGTCAAAATTCGAAAAATTTCCAATATTTTAATTTGAAATTTTTTTCATGGTTTGTGACTATCAAAGCTACCTTCTACTAAATTTTCATCAAAATCTAACATTTTTTAACAAAACTAAAAATAAAAAACGAAAAATGCAGTTTTTTGCGTTTTTCGAGCTAATTTTGAGGTTATGTGGAAAAGTCACTGAAGTAAAAGTTGTAGATTTTCCCAAGATCTACAACTTTTATGATCAACTTTTTATTCTAGGAACTCAACTTTGGACGGAAATCGCAATAATGTCTTTTTCCACCCCCCAAAAAGGTGTTTTTTACCGAAAAAACGTCAAAATTAGCAAAATCTCGAATCGTTAACGTATCGATACTTCGAGTATCGATAAATTAATATTCGATATTCTACTGTATCGATACTTTTCGTTCCTATCCGTATTTGATACTTTCTAGTGTATCGCGCAACCCTATCACAATGAGCGTACTTAGATATTCAAGGTCAAAGGTTGCAAAAATCAGTTTTTCCAGAATATTCCGTTTTCTCTGCCTCCAATCGTATTTGCAACAATCATAAAAATTGTAGAGAATTAAATTCTCTTCAAATTACGTTCAAAACTTTTTTTCATACATCGAACCGTTTCTGAGATAGAGGACGCAGAGTGTGTAGCGTTCAACCGTGAATCCCTCAACATACCCCTAAATCCATATTTACACAATATATATTTTGTTTCAGAGCGAAGCTGGTGAAAAATGCCTGATAATCCCATTATTTAAACTCAATCAACATGTCATTGGTGAACTGCTACGTATTCAGTTTAATTTGTTTATTTTGTCACCTTGGAAAATCACGCTCAGGCTATTTGGACCTAAACAATACATCCGTCGTAACTAAAGACGGGTACATCACACTCAAGGGTATCCACCAGAACGAAAAGGAGTTGGAGTACAACATTTCCGATGATCTAGAAGGTACGAAATATTTAACTAAAAGAACTAAGATATCCAAAAAATACTCCTATGGGATCTAGCGCCTTTTGTATTCCTTTAATTTAACAGCGCCATCTTTAAAGAGCGTTAGCTCCCATAGGAGGAATTTTGATTAGATGGACATAAAATCGCAACCAGTTTATGTAGGATAGTTTCTGGAGACCCTGTATGTTGCTACGATAATGGGAAAGGAGGGTCTAAAGTGAAATTTGCAGGGGTTGACAAAGGATGGACCAGATGAAATAAATTAGAAACGACGAGGTCGTAGTTAATATGTTTCTGACGTACTGACAGGGGATATTGTACCGAACTAGACATTTATTTTGTTGGGAAGTGTATGTTATTGATTGATTTACTAGCGGAAGTTTTCATTGGGTTATTTTTTTTGCAGATGATTCGGGGAACTACACAAACTACACGACATTCGAAGAATATTTACAGTTTATCCATCCGAAAGCTTGGACTTGGGTCTTGATAGTTTTACATTCCCTCGTTTTCGTGATCGGTTTAGTAGGAAACTGTTTAGTTTGCGTGTCGGTGTATAGAAATCACAGTATGCGTACCGTTACTAATTATTTTATAGTGAATTTGGCGTTGGCTGATTTTATGGTGATTTTGTTTTGTTTACCTCCATCAGTGATATGGGATGTTACAAGTACCTGGTGGTTTGGGACGCCCATGTGCAAGATTGTTCTTTATATGCAGGTATTTATTAGGTTTTTTTAAATATTCTACCTTTTTTCAATCAGGTTGAATTTGTGTTCTTTATCAGGAATCACCCTGTATATCGATCGAATTCTCAAAATTCGCATTTAAAGATCTTATTTTATCGAACTATCAAGAAGTACAGCTACTTTCCATAATACGACTCTTGCTTCTCGCTCATAAATCTCTATATTTCCTCTGATTTAGAGTTACACGTCAAGTCTTGTATACTTCAAACTCGTTTTAATATCTCTTCCAATTACAAGTCATACGTTGAAATGACACAGTTCAGAGGATTGCTTTATAAAATTTCCACAGTAGGACGGAGGATGATGGATATCAGTGGAGACTGGTAATGATATACAAGGAGAAATATTTCCAGCTGAAAGGTTGATTTTATTAGTCTGAAAAGTGTTTTTTTTTCAAACTAAAATAGGAAAAAATTACGAGAAATGAGGGACATTAAGTTAAAGTAACCATAACATATTAAGATAGAAAAAACGTGGGAATCCTCTAATATGAGGAAAACTTTCACTTGTCCTAGTTTCTCGAATGACGTATTAGCCTTTTTCTCTTTCGTATATTTTTTTTCTTATTCGGTAATTAGCGATGATCCTTATAAGACTACTCTTTTGCCTTTTTGGAACAAAACACTCCATCTATTTGATCATTTTTTATATTTATGTGAAAAAGTGGGACTAGATAAAAATAAAAAATTACACTGTAGTAAATATTCCTTTTTTTGGTATACATTTTTTTATGTAAAACTTGTTTTTTTAACCAATTTAAATTATTCAGTATAGTTCCAAGGTAGTCCCATTTTATTTTCATCAGTCCTTGGACTTCGAACATACACCAAGGATACAATTAAAATCAAAATATACATCAAAATGATCTCCTACTCCTGTTTGAAAGGGTAGGGTCACATCTCAACATTTTTGTAATTTTATCAACGTTAGATATAGCAACACCTCTTCTGTCTCCAGATTCTATACCGAAAACATGATTTTCTTTATTAAATTAGAACAATATTCTGAATCGAGAACCACATGTACTTCTTATAGGTTTGTGATATTTCTCTCCAACTTCTTCAGAACTTCCTCGTTCCTCCAGCATCTAAACACATGTCCCACATCATCCTCCACTTCACACCTCTCGCACATTCCAGTCTTTCTTTTCCCGATCTTGTGGAGGTACCCTATTCTCGATCCATGTCCAGTGAACACCTGTGTCAAGAAGTAGTTCACCTCCCCTAATTTCCGGTCCATCCAATCTCTCCCATTTCCCAATCGCTCCATTAGCGCGCCCTCATACTCCTCCCACCTCCTCTCAATTTCCTCCTCCATCCATCCCTGTACTTCCTCTCTGGTCGCACCCCTCCAGCGTTTATTCCTGGCTCTAGCCATCACGTCCAGCTTGCCAGCACCACTGTCCTGTACCCCTGCACCACCCTCAGTAGTGTCCCTCTCTGCACCTGCAGTAGCGGCCTAGCCCTAGTTCTGAAGGATAATTGACTATTCAACCACACCCTTACGTATTTCACAGACTCCTCCATTCGAATTCTCCTTCCTTTCACCATCACCACCACTTCCCTCGTCTTGCTCCGTCCATTCACTAGCAACCCCACCGTCTTATCTTCCGCCACTTCTGGCCCGCTCCGCTCTATCTTCTTCACAATCTTGCTAAACATTCTCTCCGCCTTTCTTTCTATCTCCGCCTCTCCCTTTGCCGTACATACCAGACACACATCGTCCGTATACACCGTAATCTCACATCCCTCTTCACATACTATTCCAAATACCTCATCAAACACACACTTCCATAGCATCGGTCCAAGAACCGAGCCCTGGGGCACTCCAGCCTCCATCTCACACCTCCTCCCTCCTCCTCCGCTCACGCCTATTTCCCCTCTTTCCCTCTCTTCTACAGTCCTCTGTATCAATTTATCTGCATCATATCCAAGTCTCATTTCTATCTCCTCTCTTACTTTCTTCCCCATACTCTCTGCCTCGGCCTTCGTCCACCTCCATCCCCACTCTCCCAATATTTCCTTTCTCCCTTTCCTTATATCCGTCTCCACATACCTATGTAAGCTCAAGCTTTCCTCATCCTCCAGCACCCTCCAACTACTCACTCTTTCCCCCAGCCATTCATCGCATACTGTAATATCAATGAAAGACGAACCCCCGTCACCCCTCACGAAGGTGTCAACACTTCCTCCAGGATCTCTCCTCTCCTGTCCGTTTTCTTCCCCCCCATACAATATTCTTAACATTGAAGTCCCCTGTCACCATTCTCCTAATGATCCTCCTTTTCCCTTTTGACACCCTCAGATCGTCCCCCAATATTGTCATGCCACTCTCATATTCTTCCAGGCTAACATTTGGGCTTATATACACATTGTACACCACCAAGTCTCCCATTTGCACTACCACTCATCCGTTTCCCTTCCTCACCTCATCCGCCCTCAGTCCATCTCCCACCACTCTTATTCCTGTCTCTCCTGTATCATCCATAATCCATCCCTGCTTTCCCACATATCTAGCATTTACCTCAGATCCACACACCACATCCACTTCCCTCCTAAAAATCACTCCATCCAATATATCATGCGCTATCCTGCATTTCCCTAGACTTATCTGCAACACCCTCCATCCATCCCCTACATTCCTTCTTCCCGCGCACTGCTCTCCCGTTCCTCATATTTGACCAGACTCGAAAAAATGGGAGGGACCCATTTTTTCCTTCCTGTTTTCCATCGTCTTCATCTACTCCCTCCCTTCCCCTACTACATTCTATCTCCCCTGGTTTGTGTGCCCTTTCCACACATACCCTACAAAGGAAGGCCTGCCGACAGTCTCTGGCCATGTGATCCTCTCTCTTACATAGCCAGCACTTACTCCTCTCCTTGACTCCCTTCACATTACACCCTGCTACTTTATGTCCCTTTATCCCACATCCAAAGCATCTGCCATTCTCTCTACCCTCTACGATACCCTGTTCCACCCCATTCTAATCTCCTTTTTTCCCCATTAGGGCTTCCGCTTTTTCCCATTCCGCCCTCACCACCCCCATTTTCATCCCGTTCCTCTCCCTTACCACTTTAATCACCTTTGTCCCTTTCCCAATCAATTTCTCTATTTCCCCCCTCACCCCTTCATCATCAATCCACGGATCTATCCCTACCCTCTTTATGCTTTTTGTTCTAGAATCTAGCGACCATCAGAATCCAAAAATTATGTTCTGCTTTTTTTTCATACTACGATATTATAGAAAATCAAGAATAATATTGTGCTTATGAGCTTCTAAGAGCCCCTCCACTACGACCTTTTCATATCTATTCATATCTATTGTTCGGTTATGCTAGTGTTTCTTGTCCAGACCCCTCCTTTAGGCACTCAAGTCCTCTATATATTGGAAGGGTTATTCTTTTCCTCCTCTATCGTCGAGAACCTTAGCCCGATCTCTGGCCACCATACCATACCATTTCATTATCTTTTTTTTTGTAGCCTCCAGTTTTTCCCGTACATTCTTCTACACAGGGTGAAGGCTATCGTACTTTTTTGGACAATTTTTTGGAGGTGATTCCAAGTCAACTATTTTGCCTCTTGGACAATTGGAATTTCCATCCTGTTAAGAGCTAGTTCCTTCAATCTTTCCAGTACTTCTTCTGGGAGGGGCAATAGACTGGTGGAGTGAGGAAAAAGAGGAGATGTGGAGGGAGTGTGAGAAAGAACGAAAACGGATGCTGAGAGAAAGAGGAAGGATAGAGGGAAAAGGAGAAGAAGAAGGTACCGGATCGTAGGGTGGAGAAGGAAAAAAAGGGAAGTGGGAAGAGTTACTGTGGGAATTGGAAAAGGCGTATGAGATAGCGGTGAAAACGATGGGTGGAAATAGGAACGAGATGCTAGAGAAAGATTGGGAGAAGGAGATTATATGGCCAGGGGGAGAAGGAGGAGTGGGGGCAGGATTCGGGAAATCCAGGATACTAGGGGGGTAGGGAAATTGAGGGGGATAAGGCCGGTAGAAGTGGGAAGTAGAGGAGGGGGGAGAAACATTAAAGTAAGGAAAGCCCTAGGATGACAATGGGGAGTACTTCTGGGAACTATTCAACAGGGTGCTGAGGGAGGAAGAGGATAGGACCCATTCGAACATGAGATTCCCATTTTGACCGGGAAAAAAAGAACTTCTTCTGGGTAAAAAGTACTATCGTGGTTTTAAGAGGGTATACAGTTATATTCTACTCTTAGCCCCACTTGTTAACTCTATTCCGAGACTGTTCCTGCAAGTTTTCCCTTAGCAATAATCGCAAGAACTTTTTATGTTAGCCTCTTCAGTTTTAGATATTGTATAAGCATTAGAAATAAGGGTTTCTTATTGGGGGAATTAAGAGATTTTACTTACTGTACCTTATCTCTAATGCTACTAAACTTGAAATTTTGAAAAAAAAAACAGTTCTTTTATTATAAATTACAGAAAAACTTATGGTACTTTGATCAGATTTTAAACAATTATTCCCTTATCCGATTTTTTTTAAATAAAATATTTCATCTCAAATATTTACTGGCCTAAAAATATTCGTCATGCAAGGTACAGTCTTTCATCGAATATCCTGAAAATATTAAATTTCCTCCATCGATTTTATCCAACCAAAATTTCAATAGAGTTTCTAGGTTAGTTGTATACTTTGTCTTTGAACAATAAGAGAGTTATTCTTATAAAGCTAAATTGAAGGCAAAATGGCAAAATTATATCAGCTTAATTTACTGGTGCCGGTCCTGTATAGTACCTTCGAAAACAATTAAACTGGGTTAAAGCTTTTGTTGCTTGAATAATTACATTCTTGATAACAAACAAAATAATTGTAGTAGATTTTCCACAGTGTATGTAGGTACCTACATAAGGAATAATAGATGCAAATTTATCATCTCCCCAAAACAGAATTTCTCTTTGTTAATATAAATCTACTATTGTCAAATTAGATCCCTTGATTTAATTATTTGTTAAGATTCGCTGGAAATTATGTTATTGTTTGTCTAGCTTTGTGAGAGTTGCTATTACACATCTAAGGATCATT
Source organism: Lochmaea crataegi (assembly GCA_947563755.1). Lineage (NCBI taxonomy): Eukaryota > Metazoa > Arthropoda > Insecta > Coleoptera > Chrysomelidae > Lochmaea > Lochmaea crataegi. The sequence goes on along the minus strand of OX387433.1, from coordinate 4,033,368 downwards.
TTCTTGCGGCAAAATGTTTTTTTAATTTTTATTGTCTTGATATTTTCGATAATTAAACCATATTCCCACTTCTGAATCGAGTCTCAAATTTCAAAATAAGGTCATCAGCTGCAGTTTGCGAATGTTCTGTTCAAAAACCAGAATATTTCAGGCTGATAAACGGATATGCTATATTTGCTTTTGTAGAATTGAGACACAATTGATTTATTTTATCCTGCCTAAATTCCAATGTCCGCCTATGGTTTAATGCGGTTTTAGGGTCGCTTACCTGAAATCGTGCTATCAATATGATAAAAATATATTATAGTCCCTGAATCGTTAACGCCATCCCTTCTAAGTATTTAGTACAATTCGGCTTAGTGATAGATTAACAATTTTTTCTTAGACAATTTTAGTGTCCATCGATTTTTAGAACCAGTTCTTGAATCCTCTTATCCTTTTGTCCTTTAATTTTATTACGATTTTATGATCTTCTGCATTATATTTCATTCGAAATTGAATAGAATAAAGAATTTATTTACCCACTTATAGATAACTATATCGACACGTGAGGATGTTTAACTGGATCGAGGACGTCGAATAAAAGACCTCGTTAGATTGAATACAACCAAAACAAATTAATCTCAGTGCATCAAAGATGAGTAGGTAATGATTGCTGCACTTAAACATATTTCGGTACACTATTTATATTAAAAATATATACTATATCAGCTATAAAAGCTACAAAAAGCATTGTACCAACACAAAAAAAAACTTCAGGGTTCATTTGGATAGAATTGTGCGAATACAGTACCAATGTAGTACAAGTTGATGCTGGATCATTGGTGTTCAAGGTGAGGAACAGACTGAGGTCCGTCCTCCTCCAAACCCAGCAGCGGTGATCCTTTGGACTATCATACTAGTCCTGGATTTGAAGGTAGACTCGAAGCAATATGTTGGGCGAGGATGAATCTGTTGTAGGTAGAGAGGCTAGATTGAAAAGAGGTATCATCGGCCTTAGATGTATAAAGAGCTGCCAGGAAATGTTGAATTGCTGAAATAAGGTCCTCAGGAACAGCTTTTGCATGGTGGAAAATCAGCCTTTTGTGAATCCAAAGACAAAGAAAGACAAAGTCAAAGACAAAGAGACAAAGAGACAAAGAGACAAAGAGACAAAGAGACAAAGAGACAAAGAGACAAAGAGACAAAGAGACAAAGAGACAAAGAGACAAAGAGACAAAGAGACAAAGAGACAAAGAGACAAAGAGACAAAGAGACAAAGAGACAAAGAGACAAAGAGACAAAGAGACAAAGAGACAAAGAGACAAAGAGACAAAGAGACAAAGAGACAAAGAGACAAAGAGACAAAGAGACAAAGAGACAAAGAGACAAAGAGACAAAGAGACAAAGAGACAAAGAGACAAAGAGACAAAGAGACAAAGAGACAAAGAGACAAAGAGACAAAGAGACAAAGAGACAAAGAGACAAAGAGACAAAGAGACAAAGAGACAAAGAGACAAAGAGACAAAGAGACAAAGAGACAAAGAGACAAAGAGACAAAGAGACAAAGAGACAAAGAGACAAAGAGACAAAGAGACAAAGAGATAAAGAGACAAAGAGATAAAGAGACAAAGAGACAAAGAGACAAAGAGACAAAGAGACAAAGAGACAAAGAGACAAAGAGACAAAGAGACAAAGAGACAAAGAGACAAAGAGACAAAGAGACAAAGAGACAAAGAGACAAAGAGACAAAGAGACAAAGAGACAAAGAGACAAAGAGACAAAGAGACAAAGAGACAAAGAGACAAAGAGACAAAGAGACAAAGAGACAAAGAGACAAAGAGACAAAGAGACAAAGAGACAAAGAGACAAAGAGACAAAGAGACAAAGAGACAAAGAGACAAAGAGACAAAGAGACAAAGAGACAAAGAGACAAAGAGACAAAGAGACAAAGAGACAAAGAGACAAAGAGACAAAGAGACAAAGAGACAAAGAGACAAAGAGACAAAGAGACAAAGAGACAAAGAGACAAAGAGACAAAGAGACAAAGAGACAAAGAGACAAAGAGACAAAGAGACAAAGAGACAAAGAGACAAAGAGACAAAGAGACAAAGAGACAAAGAGACAAAGAGACAAAGAGACAAAGAGACAAAGAGACAAAGAGACAAAGAGACAAAGAGACAAAGAGACAAAGAGACAAAGAGACAAAGAGACAAAGAGACAAAGAGACAAAGAGACAAAGAGACAAAGAGACAAAGAGACAAAGAGACAAAGAGACAAAGAGACAAAGAGACAAAGAGACAAAGAGACAAAGAGACAAAGAGACAAAGAGACAAAGAGACAAAGAGACAAAGAGACAAAGAGACAAAGAGACAAAGAGACAAAGAGACAAAGAGACAAAGAGACAAAGAGACAAAGAGACAAAGAGACAAAGAGACAAAGAGACAAAGAGACAAAGAGACAAAGAGACAAAGAGACAAAGAGACAAAGAGACAAAGAGACAAAGAGACAAAGAGACAAAGAGACAAAGAGACAAAGAGACAAAGAGACAAAGAGACAAAGAGACAAAGAGACAAAGAGACAAAGAGACAAAGAGACAAAGAGACAAAGAGACAAAGAGACAAAGAGACAAAGAGACAAAGAGACAAAGAGACAAAGAGACAAAGAGACAAAGAGACAAAGAGACAAAGAGACAAAGAGACAAAGAGACAAAGAGACAAAGAGACAAAGAGACAAAGAGACAAAGAGACAAAGAGACAAAGAGACAAAGAGACAAAGAGACAAAGAGACAAAGAGACAAAGAGACAAAGAGACAAAGAGACAAAGAGACAAAGAGACAAAGAGACAAAGAGACAAAGAGACAAAGAGACAAAGAGACAAAGAGACAAAGAGACAAAGAGACAAAGAGACAAAGAGACAAAGAGACAAAGAGACAAAGAGACAAAGAGACAAAGAGACAAAGAGACAAAGAGACAAAGAGACAAAGAGACAAAGAGACAAAGAGACAAAGAGACAAAGAGACAAAGAGACAAAGAGACAAAGAGACAAAGAGACAAAGAGACAAAGAGACAAAGAGACAAAGAGACAAAGAGACAAAGAGACAAAGAGACAAAGAGACAAAGAGACAAAGAGACAAAGAGACAAAGAGACAAAGAGACAAAGAGACAAAGAGACAAAGAGACAAAGAGACAAAGAGACAAAGAGACAAAGAGACAAAGAGACAAAGAGACAAAGAGACAAAGAGACAAAGAGACAAAGAGACAAAGAGACAAAGAGACAAAGAGACAAAGAGACAAAGAGACAAAGAGACAAAGAGACAAAGAGACAAAGAGACAAAGAGACAAAGAGACAAAGAGACAAAGAGACAAAGAGACAAAGAGACAAAGAGACAAAGAGACAAAGAGACAAAGAGACAAAGAGACAAAGAGACAAAGAGACAAAGAGACAAAGAGACAAAGAGACAAAGAGACAAAGAGACAAAGAGACAAAGAGACAAAGAGACAAAGAGACAAAGAGACAAAGAGACAAAGAGACAAAGAGACAAAGAGACAAAGAGACAAAGAGACAAAGAGACAAAGAGACAAAGAGACAAAGAGACAAAGAGACAAAGAGACAAAGAGACAAAGAGACAAAGAGACAAAGAGACAAAGAGACAAAGAGACAAAGAGACAAAGAGACAAAGAGACAAAGAGACAAAGAGACAAAGAGACAAAGAGACAAAGAGACAAAGAGACAAAGAGACAAAGAGACAAAGAGACAAAGAGACAAAGAGACAAAGAGACAAAGAGACAAAGAGACAAAGAGACAAAGAGACAAAGAGACAAAGAGACAAAGAGACAAAGAGACAAAGAGACAAAGAGACAAAGAGACAAAGAGACAAAGAGACAAAGAGACAAAGAGACAAAGAGACAAAGAGACAAAGAGACAAAGAGACAAAGAGACAAAGAGACAAAGAGACAAAGAGACAAAGAGACAAAGAGACAAAGAGACAAAGAGACAAAGAGACAAAGACAAAGAGACAAAGACAAAATTTGAGTTCTCTCGGGAAGCTCTACTCCCTCAGTCAAAAATCCAGCCTCTGATTACATGTAGGAACAGAAAGTACTGTTTGGCAGCAGAAGAAAAATACTTGGGAGAGTAGAGGCTATTCTGAGAAGTACCTATTTCAGTTTCCTTGGCTTTGAGTATCTTCTTCAATCTTGCAATTCTTGACACTGACCAGGCTTATAAATGACGTATTATACATTAGCATGTCTCGTGCTGGAGCCATCAATTGTGTCTGCTCACCTTCTGGGACCAACTGAAGGTATTAAAATTATTCGCACCTTGTTGGAAACTAATTCCTCAAAACTCATTTTGTAACTGGCCTAACGTATAGGTATAGAATGTAATATATTAACTATGGAATTATGATTGAGTTTTAGAAGTTTGCAAATTTTAGATTAGATTGTACAAATATTAACACAAGTTATATGATCTAATAATTATTTTCGACTCTCTACACTATCTAACCGTTTCTTGTCGAGATCTTTTTAAAATCCAGCTTCGTTGTATGGTATAAATTTTTCCGGGACGCATTTACGTTGGGGAAATCTACTTTTACCTATTTCCTGATTATTTTATGTTAATTCTTCCGAGAATTTAGTTGATTAGATGCACAATGAATCTTACAACTGTGTTTAGCATTTGAATGGGAGATCTACATTTAGGCTAGAGTACTTTGGTGGATTTAATTTGCAAGTTATTAATAGTACAATCATTTAGTAGTTTTATATGGAAAGTTTTCCAGGAATTTTCACGTGCTCTGTCCGAATTTCTACTTACTCTGATTCTGATTTAACAAACAATTTAAAAAAAATTAATATGGAGTTAAACAATGAAATGAACTATTACAAGCAACAGGATAACATAACAATTTGTCATGTTGATAATAATAAAACTGTGAAATACTCTTACCACTAATATTCGCACCACTTCGAATTACGGAACGTAAAATGTTCGCTCCGTTAAACAGCTGATCAATTTTCCTCACAGAAATGTGAGGATGTAACCTAAATCAAATATTAATACCACTTACTTCAGTATCATGCGAATATTAGAAAATTTGATATCAAATTTAACGTAAGTGTGCAACTATTAATAATAATGAATACAACCTATAATTAAATGCCTTATTTATACACTCTTAATCACTTTCAATGCGTTAGTTTTTCTATTATAACCTCAAATTCGTGAAGCAAATAAATTGTTGTAAATAAGAACCGTAACAGTTTTTATTTTCTTTCAGCTCCTGGCCACAGCATTCAACTCCTCCAAATATTTATTAATTAATCAATTATGATATATAGCTCGAAAAAAATTTACTGGATCGCAAATTCAATATATTAATAAATTGGTTATCTCACCATATGCATGAATAGGTTGTCCTAATGTGGACAGATATACCACAACTCGCTCGTAGACCTCGTTCTGGCACTTAATACACAATTCTTTCCTTCTGGTTTTTTCTACCAGGAAAGAAATTTACACCAAACCGGAATTATCTGACGCTTCCTGCCTTCCCAGTCAACAACTTCTTTTTTGGTTTTTCTACCAGAAAAATTACACGAAAGAAAAATTATCTGACGCACCTCTCGCGTCCACGGTACACAACAACTCCTTAGTTTCCCTTTAGCAACCTCCTCATTCTTTTTTTTAATTTCCACTTTTCAAAACATCTTACCAACCAATATTTAATATTTCGGGTAAGTACTTAAATTTTTACTTTAACCTTTTCTTGACATATTTCTATAAAATATTTACTTACAATATTACTATCTAAAATTCACAAATTATACAAAATCAGAGTATCATTACCACTGGTTAATAACTTTATAAAATTAAATATTCAACTTATATAATTTACAATTTTGACATACAAACATTACTTTCTATTGTGTACCCTATTGACATTATATTCAAAAAAATTATTATAATTAATCAAGCTTTAGATATGAAATTTTGACATCCGTCCTTACACAAAATATGTATACAGGATGTATTTTCTATGGGGTTTAGCTCACAATGATATGGATGTTAGCGGTTGTATAGCCATTCGTAGTAGCCCTAACAGCATATTTTTGCCCGGGAACAAATCTTCTTATTCGCTCATTTGAAATGACACACAGTATCGTTGTTTTCACAGTTTTAATTGTTTTTAAAAATAATATAGCCATCTACTCTTTGAATCTGTTAAATTTTCGAAACTTTTCAGTACAAAACTCAATTAGATCTACTAATAATGGATCTCGTGTGTTTTTCAAACTTCTAATTGAAATACTATGCTTTAACAAATTAGCCTAACCTAAGTGGTTATTTTCATTAAACTGATTAAATATTTAAAAGGGTAGCATTCCAAAGGGAGAAGTACTTTATGTTGAAAGAGAATTCGTCGAAGGGTTAAAATAATGCTAATTTTCATATATAATATCACAAGAGAAAAAATTTTGTCGGCAAAAGCCGTGAGGCGAGTGATTTTATTAAAAATTTCATGAGCGAAATTGCCGAAAAGCAACAAACTTGAGAACAATTTTGCCTACTCAATTTTTTCTATTTCACGAGAAAAAGACAAAAAAAAACAATAAAATTAGAGAGCTTTTATTCAACAATGGATCATAAACAAAAAAAAATAACTTGTTCAGAGTCCAATTGCAAATAAGGTTTCAATGAGTTGTCATGGGAATGTCCTGTTAATTTGATCATTTCTTGCCCATCAACACCTTTTTTGCAAGGGCAGAAATAGTAGAAGAGCGATGTGAATGGTTTGTTACTTAAAATTTTTTGGTCCATTTTGATTCCAATAGGCATGTTTTTGTACCAAATTCCTTTTTTTCAATTTGGATGGACCGTCAAAAAAAGCCTGTCACTTGTGATTTCTGGATTGGTATTACTTTTTTCCAATAATACGAAAATATTACACCTCATAATAGAGGGCAAAGTTTAGGGGAAAAGTTCAGCAGAAAGACACCAAAACTCATGGCTAAAAGATTTAAGGAGATGGTTCGACCGCTCGTCTGCAGAAATCCTTCGTGCTGCAATTTCCAGAGCTTCAATTGCCACCTTCGGCAGGAGAAGGCATGATGAGAAGAAGAATAATTTTAAAAATAGACAAGTAGGACAAAGATCTCTGTTAGTGTTGTTTCTTACCAACCATTTGCTACTGGATAAGGTTTTTGCATCTCCTTGTGTGGTCTTCGAAAATATGGTATTGTATTCGATACGTCCCGTAAATTCTCCTTTTTGGTATAATTCTTGTTTGAAATAATGTACTTTGCAGTTCACTGATTCGTTGCGAGTTTAAAAAAGAATAAGTGAAATATTTTTTTCTGTAGGCCGTCGGGGGGTCATGAATTTTTATCATTTCTTGTGTTGTAAGGGCTTTCGAACTTTCCTTTCTTTTCTCTCGGTTACCTTGAAGTTGTTTTCCTTTGGAGTCCTTTGCCAAACGGGATGATTTAAAAACAATGTCGGTAAATGGGATATGGTGTTCCATATGCTTTTGATACTTGACTTTTTGTTTTTTTTCATATTTTAAGCATAATCTTCCATAATGTTTGCTAATTCTTAGGCTGGGGTATGCTCTTCTAGCTTATAATCTCTTATCAATAAAAACTGCGAATACTGTCGCTACACGTATTTGGAGATATATTGTCCGACACTGCCTTTTTCATTTCTGCAATGGATTGTGTTCCAAATCTGTTTTTTTCTTCAGAAACACTCATTTTTGAAAAGATTAAAATTTTGTCGCTGTAAAAATCACATGTGAATTTTGTCAAGGTAATTATAGGTAACTTTTTGTCAGTAGAAAAGATGCCGCTGCTATAGTATTTTGCCAGTAAAAAACACTCTAGAGAAATAGTCATAAAAAAAATTGTCCATCGTATTTGAATAGATTTAGGGTGTTAGGGTGACCATTTTTGAATATTTTAAACGTCATTAAAACGCAAGAAACAGAAGAAAAAATTAATTTCCAGTGGCATTAATCAACGCTTCGAAAAATCGAAAAAAAAAAACGGATTAATTTTAAACTCAGTAACAATAGGATAATTCTGATTACATTAAACTTTTTTTATTGGACAATAATGTTTGATGTCTACAGTAATGAAATTGTTAATTTTAATTTTCTTCCTAAGGGATACCATTCAAAAAAGCTGGTGTTTAATTTAATTTAATTCCATTTATCAAGTCGATAGATGATCCCTACTTAGAGGGTATTATCCTCTCTTTATATCCCTTTCAAAGGGATAAAAAAATATGGATGAAAACTGAAAAAAAGCAAAGAAAGAATGAAAAGTAATGCAACACAGCTCTAGTTCTAATAATCCTAGTTTTTAAAAACGTTTCCTCAATTTTTGTAATATTTTGGGAATTAAGGATAATCAATATACTACAAAGAATATAGAGAAGATATTGGGAAATTATATGTAACTACTCAAAGCTGGTTTTTTGGACCTAAGCTTGTTGTCCGCTTAATTATCAAAATTCTCTGATATCAGGGTCATCCTGTATATTTTAAATAATTTAAAATGAAACTAAGTAGATCTACTAAGCCGGTTCTGTTATAATATTGCTAGTGCCTATGAAGTAGTGACTGCTGCTCAAAGGGGAATCAGTGCTAATCAACCGAATTTTTGTAGCAACGTAAAGCTGTCGCTCATAAGTCAAAAAGACTGTAAAATTAAATTCTGATCTCTATTGACGTAGCATATTCCAAAAACGCTTCATGTATTTTCCATTATAAAAATTTCAATTTGATGTGATATCAAAGGCCTGCATCACACACGGACTACGGATTTCTCAGATTTTATGTGCTTTGTCGGAAGATGGAAGTTGGGCAAGATAATTAAAAAAAAATCCACCACAAAAGAATATTAGGTAACGTGAATATTTCAAAAATATCAGGAAAATCAAAAATAATCGTTTCAACTCTTACTTTCCATAATTTTATTATCAAATAATAGGCGATTAACTTGGCTCGTTAGTGAAATATTTGTATCAAATTTTACGTTCAAACACTCGAGACGACAATAAAAAAATATCGTGAATAAATCTTTCGACAAATTGGAAACTCAGAAATATTATCTGATCTTTTTTTCTGTGGAAAAGCATACAAAAAAGTTTTCCATTCAAAAGAATATAAATTGATCGTTGTGTACGCAATTTTAAGGTTTCCACCATATTATTGTGTTCTAAATCCCATAGAAATTCCATCGGAACAGTTCAAATTGGAAAGATGTTTTTAATTATGTTACGTTAAAGAGGAACATGAAAATATATGAACGACTACAATACAATGACAAATGTGTCGGACATTCTATTTTGATTTTATGCAAAAGAAAAAATTTTAAGTTGGTTAAATTGGTCTAATAGCAGCACGAAACGAACGTTAATAATTTGGGAAAGTCGGCTATATTGTACCAGCTCCTAAAGTAAGTTTCGACTACATTTTCTTAAGGTTTAAAACAAAATCTATGATATTTAGGACGATATAATGTAGACCAGTCAGGATTTTCGACAGTCCAAAAAAGTAATCAAAACATTTTAGCCAAAAAGAGCAAACATCAAGTTGGTACTATTGCCAGCGGAGAAAGAGGTGTCAACACTAAGATGGTTGTTTGCGCAAGTACCTCAGGTCAATTTGTCGCACCAATCATTATATTTAAGAGAAAACAAATGTCAGCAGAACTGACCATTGGAGCACCACCTGGCTGTTTGGTGGAGATATCAGACACATGCTACATTAATTCTGAGCTATTTGTAACTTGGATAAAAAAAATTATTGAAGTGGTTAAGCCTACAAAGGAAAATAAAGTTCTTTTGGTATTGGACGGTCATACTACCCATTCTAAAAATTATGATGTTTCGGTTTTCAAGCCTTTAGAAACATACTATAACCAAGCCATTGAAAAGTGGTTAAGACATCATGGTGGAATGGGAGTTACGCAATTTCATGTTGCTTCTTTTCTTAAAACAGCTTATTGCAAAGCTGCTGCTATAGTAAATGCTACGAACAGTTTTCGCAAATGTGGGATATGGCCTGTAAATAGAGATGCTTTTTCTGATGCTGATTTTGCTCCTTCAGTACTATTGACTGAGACGATGCCAATTGAAATTTTGGAAGAACATTCCAATACTAGAGAGCCTCCACAAATTCAAGTATTGGTAGATGTTCACAGAGTAGCTGACGACGTTAACACTGAAAAAATCGAAACACATAAATGTGTCATTTGTAGATATTCTTCCTTTCCCTGATGTTAGTGAAGCTAAAAAACAGAAAATGGGTAAGAGCGCACAGTCGGCTGAAATTATTACATCCACTCCCTATAAAGAGCAACTGGAAGAAAAACAAAATGCCGTAGAAGAGGAGAAGAAAAGAGCTGTTAAACGAAATTTTGGGGTTGAGATGTCACAGAAACCAGCAAGAGGAAAATCAATTTCGAAAGGAAAAAAGAGTCCAAACAAAGAAAATTCTCAAATACAATACGACTCCAACAGCTTACAGTTAGCTCTCGGAGACTCCTTGAGTTTTTTAAAAGACAGAAACATGTACAATTTGTAATTTGTACTGTAAATACCTTTTCCTTTTTTAATTTTTCCAATCTTTGCTTTCCACATTCCCTTAACCGGTTTTCCTTCATCCATACGTTGTCAATGTCCCCACCACCCAAAGCTGGGCAAAGCTTAGTCCCGAATCTAATGTGTCTGTGGTCTGAACAAGACTGCTCCGTAGGTGTGCTAGTTAACGATTTTAGTACTAATGAAATTCGTGCTCATCGTTAAATCTAAAACTTCCCTGCGAATTTTATTCACGAAAGTTGATTCGGAGCCAATGTTATTTACTACTAGCCCCTCCATGATTATATAGTTATATAAAGACTCACCTCTTTCATTTGTGTCCGTACTTTCCCAGTCCAAATGGTTGGGAATTCGCGTCACATCCAATGATCACCTGGGTGATGTTCCTCCTGCCGTAGGGAATCAATTCTCGCACTACCGTTGGGGGATGTTCTTCTCTTCTGTCATCAGGGAAATAAGCAGAGCAGACTATCACATATTACTCTTCTTAAATATTTCATCTCTGTCGCCTGTATTTTACTTTTTTGTTGTCCTGTTACATATGGATGTAAGTATTGATCGATATATTGTTTTAAATACTTTCAATTTCGTGTCTTTAGATATTTCTTTATTTGATTTCATTGCATAGTATAGTTTGTTAGTTTTAACTATTCTATTGTTAATATCTGCTTCCTGTGTTCCGTTTTCGTCTATTATTGTTCCAAAGAACTGGAAATGTTTAATATGCTCCATTATGTCTGTATCTATTCTTACATTTATTTCCTCTTTGTCGTCTCCAATGACCATAACTTTTGTTTTGTTTTTGTTTATTCTCATTCCCATGTCTAACCATTAGTGTATTCCACACTTTTATATTTTCTTGTAGTTCTTTTTCATTTTTTGCTATTAATATAACATCGTCTGCAAATGCTCCTTCACTGATGTTCACCCTACACAATTGCAAATGTTCCACACATAATTTTTTACTTAGTTTTGTGCATTTCTTAATGATCTCATCCACAAAGGGCTTAGGCTCCCTCCTTGTCTTAGTTCCATATTTGTAGTGAATAAAAATATATTATTCTAACAACAATGTTTTGAAAAATATTTTTCAAAAAAAGTAACCGTTCAACGAAGAAGAAACAACTACTACCCGGGCTACATGCCCCGACAAGCATTGAATTACACTCCTAAGTCAAACGGGGTTGGTAAATATACAAGATTTAAACCAACCATTCGGGTTTGCAATCAGAAGGGACAACATAACCTGTAGACCGGTTTCGGCGTATTGCGCCTCATCAGTACAAGGTATATGTTATCGTCCGAGAGTTAATCCCGAACTGAATTTGTCTCTACAATCACCAACTATACATACCTTCCAATGACGGAAATGTAATAGTTGCGAAAGTAGCGACACCTTCACCTCCGAGTCACAAACCAAAATTCGAAGGCAACAAGCCCGTTAGCTTAAAACATAAAGAATTATTACAGTTTCCTGTAAAATTGTCGTATTTAGTAAAGCATGTTACCAATAGAAGAATAAAAATATTTTTCAAAACATTGTTAGCGTTAGAAACTGTACAGGTACAGGAAACTGTAATAATTCTTTCTATTTGATAACTTCCCTAACTTTTGTGGAGCAGGATATATTTCTCTACATCACTGAATAAATTTTCTTGGGAAAATAGAAAAGATGGAATTGAAGAAAATTGGAAAAGTCACTTGTCATGTCGGGATAGTACGTTACAGTTAATTTAAGAAAAAAACACTTGACCTACTTGAAGCGTGTAGGAAAGTCGAAACATTACTAAACGTAGAAAAATAGTTTGAAATAAAGACGAATCACCTACTGCTTGAGGTCAGACCACTGTAAATTATCAAGTAACAATCATTTGTTATGTTCAACCGCTAGAGTGGCTTTTCTTGTTGCATTTTCTTTTATCCGACTTAGGTGCTATGAAATTTAGTATTGCTGTCAAGATATTTTTAGAATTTTACTTGTTTGTAAAGAACATTTCACAAAATTTTGTTGACTCGGCATCTGATCTTAAGGATTTAATAATAAAAGTTTATCCCATTTATTTTGTAAAAAAAGTCACTAAATTTTAAAAAAAATTAACTTTTATTCATTAATTGAAATAAAACAAATTAAACTGTTGAAACATACCGTATACGCTTTGATTTATTGCATCTAATTGACAGAAGTTATCAAAAAACGACTACCTACAAAACCGTTTCGATAACCACTGGATAGCAAACAACTCTCCAGAAATTATGTGGGCGGCACGTTCACCTGATTTGTCACCTCTTGACTCTTTCTTTTGGGCAAGGGGTTTACGTTGACAGGGGGGTATTGTGGTACTATCTATTGCTCAAATTTATTTGAATAATCCTTAATACAGACTTTATTATTTCTGTCCATTGTTTACAAAGTGGAATTATTTGTTGGATGACATTGACAATTGGCCGTGACAGTCGTGTCTTGGATAAAAGCGTTCGTTTGTCATGCCGTGGCTTACATAGAGGGAAGTGTAGCACTTTATGTCTTGATCTGTGCGGAACATGCTCGGTGTAGTTCGGATGTATGTTTCGGGTAGGTTTCTTTATGGTAGTATTCTGTACTGAAGTTGAGGAAGTGTCAGTCACTTTTTTCCCGCTGTGTGCTTTCTACTAGATGGCTTGGTTTCCAAACGTGCATCGAACGAGAATCTGAATTTTGTTAATGACTGGGAAGTCATCCCCTACTGGGTTTAATAGGTTCTCGTTCTGAATTAGTTGTAGAATATACGGTTTAGTATTTTGTTCTACAGGAGGTCGTATTGTTGGAGAATTCCGTCCTTTTCTGGAAGCCGTTTTCACAAACCCTTATAAGGGATATATTGCACTCAAACGATTGAAACTGCCAACGCTGAAGTTTTGGCATTGGAGGTGTGCCACATGTTGTTGATGTTGGTTCATTATTTATTGGTTGCCATCCAGTAAGAGGAAGATTTTGAGTACTGGACCCTTTTTGGAAAAGGGTTCACCTGTGGGGCCAGGGCCAGTGATAAAAGATATTGTTTATCAATCAAAACCGCAAAATGTAGACGAATTAAAAGAAAATATAAGACAAGCATGTCGCCAAATTACTCCTGTAATGATTCAAGCCATGTAATCTTTATTACATTTATTTTTATTGTTCCTTTAAGCTTTAAGGCTTTCTTGATTAATTGAACAAAAATATTTGCTCCATAACAAAGTGTGTTTAGGTAATGATACTGATTATACATGTGCGCTTTTTGAATAGTCCCGTATTTGTTATAATTAAATAACTTCGAATATCCTTCCTTAATTAGAAATAAAGGATATTGGTCAGCGACTAATCTCCGGCTTTTTTCCCAAAATACAGTCATGTGTAGTTATTAACGGCTTAACATCGTTACTGTGAACCAAAATGTATTTAGAAACTAATTTGAGTTGGATTGTTAATTAATTTATAATTACAATCGATTATTTACAATTCACAAATTAATGCATATTAATATTTACTAGTAGATACGAGGTTTGTCGTTTAATTGTTGCATATAACAACAAATATCAAATGTCAAAATTAACTGTCGTGTTTAGTTACCTTAACGCTTTAATGCCCTGAGAACGATACAGTCTTACAAAGCTCTGGCCAATTAAATTGTTTGACATACAGTTGTGTGTCACACATGCAAGAAACGCTTCATCAGCCCTTAACTATCAACTGTCCTCGCTTCGCTACGCTCGCTCGTGGAGAATACTCTGAAAAACAATAGTGTTTAAAAGTTATCTACTGTTTTTTTTTTCTAGCTCTATCTATATTCAAAATATAAAAGACAGCCCTCGCAGAATAGTTATATAATGTTGGATGCTCTAACAAACAGATTAAAAACAATGTGTGAAGTTTTGGGAAATTGTAGGTAATAAATCCGCAACCTTCATGTAATAATCCAATTTAAACTTTTTGAAACTTAAATTGCTAACAAAGGTATATGTCGAATCAAAACTTTTTAACAATAGATACTGACAATCGTCGATACAACTTTTTAACCGATTTCTAAAAATTGAAAATGTTGTCGAGCTTACGAACTTTTGTGGAGCAGTTTACTTATAATCGTCAAATGAGCTAGTCTCGCTACATCTGTAATCAATAATTTTATATCGCTATTCCGTGGCAGTCTATTTAATATTTCAACTTTTATTTTCTGTGGCTAATAGACTATGTCTGATGCCATTCTCTCCACAATGAAAATTTTCAATAAGAATTCATCGAACTCCTTCCATCCGGAAAGTGTCTTGTTTCCATAACACTTGTGTTTCGGACACATTCGGAATAAGAACTTTCGGTTTGTCTGTGCACTTTAAGGCACTTAGAAGAGTTGCTGAATAAAATTTAAAGGCCATGTCCGCTTTTATGTAATGGTTGTGGTGAAAAGTACGAATAAAGAACAGAAAAAAATTTGTAAAAGTGTGTTACGACTTCATTGAAAAACCAATTTTACCAAGAAACTACCCTGTATAGTTATTAATTGCTCTTAAAGAATTTTTTTCTTTTTCATACAAAAATAGTACCCTCTAAAGTTGCCCATTCGTGTCGGTATTTCAACTTTCCCGAGCACTTCGGCAACATTCGTCAACTTCTTCTAAGCACATATTTTAATTCCACATCGCTCGTAACTACTTCGTGGGGAAATGCAGTAAAATTAAATTTGCCATATTAAAGTTAAATAACTCATTCAAAAATTCTTGTAAACTTCCTTCGTAACAATTCACATACCTACTTATAATAAATAAGTTTCTACGTAAAGTTTGTGTGAGTTTTGCAAAAGAAAAATATTCTTTATTTCATAGGGTTACATGAATGTAATTTTAAATTATTCAATTAATACCCAACATTTATGCAATTTATTTAATTATGTGTGTATTTTGTGTTGCCTATTCAAACAACGACCACTTATGTGAGTCTTTTGTGTTGCCTACATTGGCGGCTCCTCAAAGGAGGCTAAGGAGGCTCGGCATCCTCACCAATTTATCCAGCAAATAGCAATTACTGATCAATTTTGACAATTATTGACCATTTTTGACAATTATTGATCAATTTTTAGAATTTTTGACAATTTTCCCAAAATTATTGACAATATTTGACCATTTTTCAAAATAATGACAATTTTTAACCATTTTTGGACAGTTTTTGAAAAAATAAATGTCCATTTTTGACAGTTTTTAACAACAATTGACAACTTTTGCCAATTTTTTCGAAATTTTTGACTATTTTTGACCATTTTTGCAATATTTTTTAAAATTTTTCCAAACATTTAGCAATTTTTGACAATTATCAACTATTTTTCAGAATTTTGAGAATTTTTGAACATTTTTGACTATTTTTCAAATATTTTGACAGTTTTTAACGATTTTTGTCAATTATTGACCATTTTTTGACAATTATTGATCAATTTTAATAATTTTTCAAATATTTTGACAGTTTTTAACGATTTTTGACAATTATTGACCATTTTTCGAAATTTTTGACTATTTTTCTAAAAGTTTTGACAATTATTGACCATTTTTGACAATTATTGACAATTTTTAAAAATTATTGATCAATTTTGAGAATTTTTGACAATTTTTCAAATATTTTGACAGTTTTTAACGATTTTTGAAAATTATCGACCATTTTTCGAAATTTTTGACAATTTTTATAAAAGTTTTGATAATTATTGGCCTTTTTGACAATTATTGATCAATTTTGAGAATTATCGACAATTTTTGATCAATTTTGAGAATTATTGATCATTTTTGACAATTATTGACCACTTTTGACAATTATTGATCAATTTTGAGAATTTTTGAACATTTTCGACAAGTTTTCAAATATTTTGACAATTTTTAACGATTTTTAAAAAATGTTGAATTTTAACAATTATTGACCATTTTGACTGTTTTTCAAAATAAGTGACAATTTTTAATCCTTTTTGGACAGTTCTTGACAATAAATGTCTATTTTTGACAGTTTTTAACAATAATTGACAATTTCTGACAATTTATGACCATTTTTTCAAAATTTTTGACAATTATTGATAATTGTGGACAATTATAGACCATTTTTCCAAATTTTTGACTATTTTTGACCATTTTTAAAAAAACTCAACAATTTTTGACAATTATCAACTATTTTTCAGAATTTTGACAATAATTGTCTATTTTTGAAAGTTTTTGACAATTTTTCAAAAATTTTTACCATTTTTTCAAAATTTTGACAATTGATCATTTTTACAAAAATTGGACCATTTTTTACCATTTTTCAAAAATTTTTACAATTTTTGACCATTTTTTCCAAATTTTGACAATTTTTTTAATATTTTGACAGTTTTTGAAAATATTTAACATCTATTAACCATTTTTTCAAAATTTTGACAGTTTTTAACAATTATTGACCATATTTCAAAATTTTTAATAATTTTTAACAATTATTGACCATTTTTGACAATCATTGACTAATTTCTAATAATTTTTGACATTTTTCTAAAAGTTTTGACAATTATTAATTATTTTTGACAATTATTAACCATTTTTAACCAAAGTATTCGACAATTTTTGATAATTATTGACCATATTTGACAATTTTCTAAAACTTTTGAGTTTTTGACAATTTTTCAAAAATTTTGACAATTTTTCAAAAATTTTGACAATTTTTCAAAAATTTTGACAATTTTTCAAAAATTTCTATGTCCATCCTCCTCTCTTAAAAAGTTCACGAGCCGCCATTGGTTGCCTATAGAAATAATGACCACTCATGTGAGTATTTTGTGTTACCTATACAAATAATGAGCACTTATGTAAGTATTTTGTGTTGCCTATTGAGATAACGACCACTTATGTGAGTATTTTGTGTTGCCTATTCAAATAATGACCATTTATGTGAGCATTTTGTATTATCTATTCTCACTTATGTGAGTATTTTGTGTTGCCTATAGAAATAACGAGCACTTATGTGAGTATTTTCTGTTGCCTATAGAAATAATGAGCACTTATGTGAGTATTTTGTGTTGCCCATTCAAATAATGACCATTTATGTGAGCATTTTGTATTGCCTATTCTCACTTATGTGAGTATTTTGTGTTGCCTATAGAAATAATGAGCACTTATGTGAGTATATTGTGTTGCCTATAGAAATAATGAGCACTTATGTGAGTATTTTGTGTTGCCTATTGAGATAACCACCACTTATGTGAGTATTTTGTGTTGCCTATTCAAATAATGACCATTTATGTGAGCATTTTGTATTGTCTATTCTCACTTATGTGAGTATTTTGTGTTGCCTGTAGAAATAACGAGCACTTATGTGAGTATTTTGTGTTGCCTATAGAAATAACGACCACTTATGTGAGTATTTTGTGTTGCCTATACAAATAACGACCACTTATATGAGTATTTTGTGTTGCCTATAGAAATAATGAGCACTTATGTGAGTATTTTGTGTTGCCTATTGAGATAACGACCACTTATGTGAGTATTTTGTGTTGCCTATTCAAATAATGACCATTTATGTGAGCATTTTGTATTGTCTATTCTCACTTATGTGAGTGTTTTGTGTTGCCTATAGAAATAATGAGCACTTATGTGAGTATTTTGTGTTGCCTATAGAAATAACGACCACTTATGTCAGTATTTTGTGTTGGCTATTCAAATAACGACCACTTATGTGAGTATTTTGTGTTGCCTATACAAATTGACAAGACTTATTAGTGTGATTATAAAGTTTCGGAGTTAATTTTCATTTTAGCGGTTACGTTCCAAATCGTTTTAACAGTAAATTCTTTGTACTCATCGCCATTCTGCTTACGCATATTGAATGCCCAGTCCGTTAATTTTTGAAGGGAAAACTTCTTTAGGCGCGTTGAGCACTTTTTTGGGTGAAGAAAAAACATGGATTTTTCGTCGTCGTCACGCTTTTATGCAACACAATTAACAATGAAGCGTATATAGTGCTAGAGCTAGATATATGCTGTGAAAATATGTGTACTTTTTTTTTTGTAAAAAATTCCATTTACGATGGACTTTATTATTTTTAAAAGGGGTTCATTTATTGGTGTTTTCACTTCTGTCGGCAGACCCATTACTCTACGTTTTTTTTGCCAGAACATTATTTGGTGTTTTTTTCTTCAAAAAGTATAGTTTTTCTCAGCACAGAAGCTCATAAACTGACTCCACACGGCGGATACTTCATTCTTTATCCATATAAGTAACTAAATTATTCAAATGATTTCGATCAGATAGAAAAGTGGGCGAAGTCACCCCATCCTGTATTCAAATGATATCAATTCTATCGGAAAATATATTTTGCTTCTGGATTGAATAACTTTACTTAAATTAGAATCGTAAAATGTAGGCCTAATAATTTTTGGATCTCACACCTTTTTGCGGTATAACGGATTGTTTTGCCGTGTCCTTTTTGATGTATGTATTTATTTTTTTACGTCCTTCGATTGTACTTATTAGAAATTCTTTCTATAGATCAACAATTAATCATCCTATTATATTTTTCTGAATAATGAGAATATTTATCGAACTTTTGGCAGAAGTCCAATATTTTTTGTGAGTGACGATAATATTTTCTATTTTTTAAAAACGGCCATGATCTAATAAACAGAGTACTGAACGTCAATAATAAAAATTGTTATTTTTTGTATCGAAGTTTGGAAACATTCCGTGTTAGATTAGCTGAAATTAAATTGGATACAGTCAAAATATGTGTTAGTTTTTCTTTAAAAAAAACTACGCTGATATTTACCCGCTAGAAGTTGACAGTAAAATTTTGTTTGGTTTGTGACAAATTGAAAATATTGAATGATGTGAATTTTTTCGCGTGGCATATTTACAATGTTTCAAATGTTCTGTGTATGATAATTTCAATTTTACGCGAGTTTCATTAGACTTTGGTTCACATGAACTGATGAAAAGACTGTATTCCTTCTTTTTCGAATTTTCTGGAGTCAGATCAGCAGCGGGATTTTATTTCACGACACGATTTTATCGAGTCGTTCGATGTCGAATAAGATCTTCAATTCGATCATCCCATTATATTTTACGATCGAATTGAAATCGGGTGTTCTCGGATTTGGACAGCAATTTTGATACGAGTCTTACAAAGTGGATTTTTTTAAAAATTGTAGATATCAACAAAATATAACTCTTTATTCTATATTTCCATTCTATGCTATCTCCTTTTAAGACAAGTAAATTATTTTTGCTTATATTTAGTGTCCAACAAATTATCAACAGATAAAGAAGAAATATATAAATCTTCAGTACTTTTGGTGGTAGAAAAAATATTGTTGCAATTCGTGTGTAAATTCCCTTTTTTGACTCACGTGATCGTCGCATTCGCCTTCGGCTCATGCGTATGATAATATTCACATTCGTCCATACCTATCGAGTGAATCGACTCGTATTTCTACGACTAATCAAAAAATAGAATCGCTGATTGTCAATTTTGGTAGGCTGCGAATCTGCGAAACAATCGTATGTGTATTTTGTGTTGCCTATGCAAATTGACAAGGTCTATGATTGGCGTTATTTATTAGGAAAATAGACAACCATTCATTTCCCATGTTATCTACCTCCATTTCAGAAGCTTCGTGTCTTCTATAAAGGCCACTAGTTTGACTAGAGGGATTTTCAGTAGTTGTAATGGTTGTATTAATTCCTCTCCCAAAGTGCTTCCGTCTAAGTTCTTGTAAATTCTCGCAGAAGCAGAGTATGTGAGTAGGTGTTTCATCATCAAGTTCACATTTTCTGCACATAGTTTCACTAACTAATAGTTTCCTCAGGGTGCAGTGTCCAGTCACCAGGTCGGTAACTGTCTTCAAATGTCTCTTATCCAGTTTCAATAGCCTGGTTGAGAGTTC
Source organism: Lochmaea crataegi (assembly GCA_947563755.1). Lineage (NCBI taxonomy): Eukaryota > Metazoa > Arthropoda > Insecta > Coleoptera > Chrysomelidae > Lochmaea > Lochmaea crataegi. The sequence continues at coordinate 4,012,882 of OX387433.1, read as the reverse complement.
CTTGTCTACCTTGTTCAGTAAACTCTTTGTGTGGAGGTGCCCTTGTGTCACCCTCTATTTGAATTGGTGTTCCCTATCTAGCCAGTTCCCGATTTCTCCTCTTATGCAATCTTTTGTGATTCCACAAAACGGTTTCGGACCTTAAGTCTCATTTAGAGCCTTCTTTATCTAACTGGTTCGCCATTTCATTACCTGCAATCCCCTCATGTGCCGGTACCCATATTGGAGACACTTTGTTGTCTCTTGCCAGCAAGACGAGACGAGACCACATACAGCGCAAACCGAGAGTTAGGTTAGGTTAGGAGTCTCGTTTTTGGTTTTTATTAGAAAAATTAGAAGAAGATAGGTCAGGAGTAATTGTTATGAATGAATGAATTTTCAGGTAAACTTGTTCAATAATTTTGTCAATATTCTTTGAATTTCGTATTTAGGAATTTTTTTTACTTACTTTATTTCCATGTAAACATTTTGTAATACTTTGTCAATATTTCCAAATTCCGTATTTATGCACTGTATAAATTACAAATTTTTCATTATACCTTCAGTCGTGTAATTTAAGAGAAAAAATTAAGAGTGTAGAATTAAAAAAATTATGTCCTATATGTAAAAATAATTTTGTATAATAGCGTTATAAATATAGTATTAAAATATTATTTATGGAATTTATTATCAATATTTAGAATTAAGCGAGACGGGACGAGACTTAAACGAGACGAGACAACTGCTAACTAAAAGTTTTGACAATTATTGACAATTATTGACCATTTTTGACAATAAATGTCCATTTTTGAAAGTTTTTAACAATAATTGACAATTTATGACCATTTTTGACCATTTTTTCAAAATTTTTGCAATATTTTTGAAAATTTTCCAAAAATTTAGCAATTTTTGACAATTATCAACTATTTTTCAGAATTTTTGAACATTTTCGACTGTTTTCAAATATTTTGACAGTTTTTAACGATTTTAGTCAATTATTGACCATTTTTTGACAATTATTGATCAATTTTGAGAGTTTTTGCCAATTTTTCAAATATTTTGACAGTTTTTAACGATTTTTGACAAATATTGACCATTTTTCGAAATTTTTGACAATTTTTCTGAAAGTTTTGACAATTATTGACCATTTTTGACAATTATTGACCATTTTTGACAATTATTGATCAATTTTGAGAATTTTTTAACGATTTTTGACAATTATCGACCATTTTTCGAAATTTTTGACAATTTTTCTAAAAGTTTTGATAATTATTGACCTTTTTTGACAATTATTGATTAATTTTGAGAATTAATGATCATTTTTGACAATTATTGACCACTTTTGACAATTATTGATTGATTTTGAGAATTTTTGAACATTTTTCAAATATTTTGACAGTTTTTAACGATTTTTGACAATTATTGACCATCTTTTGACAATTATCGATCAATTTCGAGAATTTTTGACCATTTTCGACAAGTTTTCAAATATTTTGACAGTTTTTAACGATTATTAGAAAATGTTGACCATTTTTCAAAATTTCAACAATTATTGACCATTTTGACTGTTTTTCAAAATTAGTGACAATTTGGTAATCTTCTTAACGACCAAATAGATATCAACCATTCTCCCTTATTAAACTTATTTACCTAGAAGATAGGTCGGGAGTAATTGTTATGAATGAATGAATTTCCAGGTAAACTTGTTCAATAATTTTGTCAATATTCGTTGAATTCCGTATTTAGGAATTTTTTGTACTTACTTTATTTCCATGTAAACATTTTGTAATACTTTGTCAATATTTCAAAATTCCGCATTTATGCACTGTATAAATTACAAATTTTTCATTATACCTTCAGTCGTGTAATTTAAGAGAAAAAATTAAGAGTGTAGAATTAAAAAAATTATGTCCTATATGTAAAAATAATTTTGTATAATAGCGTTATAAATATAATATTAAAAAATTATTTATGGAATTTATTATCAATATTTAGAATTAAGCGAGACGAGACGGGACTTAAACGAGACGAGACAACTGCTAACTAAAAGTTTTGACAATTATTGACAATTATTGACAATTATTGACCATTTTTGACAATTATTGATCAATTTTGAGAATTCTTTAACGATTTTTGACAATTATCGACCATTTTTCGAAATTTTTGACAATTTTTCTAAAAGTTTTGATAATTATTGACCTTTTTTGACAATTATTGATCAATTTTGAGAATTATCGACCATTTTTGACAATTATTGATCAATTTTGAGAATTAATGATCATTTTTGACAATTATTGACCACTTTTGACAATTATTGATTAATTTTGAGAATTTTTGAACATTTTTCAAATATTTTGACAGTTTTTAACGATTTTTGACAATTATTGACCATCTTTTGACAATTATCGATCAATTTCGAGAATTTTTGACCATTTTCGACAAGTTTTCAAATATTTTGATAGTTTTTAACGATTTTTAGAAAATGTTGACCATTTTTCAAAATTTTAACAATTATTGACCATTTTGACTGTTTTTCAAAATTAGTGACAATTTGGTAATCTGCTTAACGACCAAATAGATATCAACCATTCTCCCTTATTAAACTTATTTACCTAGAAGATAGGTCAGGAGTAATTGTGAATGAATTTCCAGGTGAACTTATTCAATAATTTTGTCAATATTCGTTGAATTCCGTATTTAGGAATTTTTTGTACTTACTTTATTTCCATGTAAACATTTTGTAATACTTTGTCAATATTTCAAAATTCCGTATTTATGCACTGTATAAATTACAAATTTTTCATTATACCTTCAGTCGTGTAATTTAAGAGAAAAAATTAAGAGTGTAGAATTAAAAAAATTATGTCCTATATGTAAAAATAATTTTGTATAATAGCGTTATAAATATAGTATTAAAAAATTATTTATGTAATTTATTATCAATCTTTAGAATTAAGCGAGACGAGACGAGACGAGACAACTGCTAACTAAAAGTTTTGTCAATTATTGACAATTATTGACCATTTTTGACAATTATTGACCATTTTTGACAATTATCGACCATTTTTCGAAATTTTTGACAATTTTTCTAAAAGTTTTGATAATTATTGACCTTTTTTGACAATTATTGATCAATTTTGAAAATTATCGACCATTTTTGACAATTATTGATCAATTTTGAGAATTAATGATCATTTTTGACAATTATTGACCACTTTTGACAATTATTTATTAATTTTGAGAATTTTTGAACATTTTTCAAATATTTTGACAGTTTTTAACGATTTTTGACAATTATTGACCATTTTTTGACAATTATCGATCAATTTCGAGAATTTTTCACCATTTTCGACAAGTTTTCAAATATTTTGATAGTTTTTAACGATTTTTAGAAAATGTTGACCATTTTTCAAAATTAGTGACAATTTGGTAATCTTCTTAACGACCAAATAGATATCAACCATTCTCCCTTATTAAACTTATTTACCTAGAAGATAGGTCGGGAGTAATTGTTATGAATGAATGAATTTCCAGGTAAACTTGTTCAATAATTTTGTCAATATTCGTTGAATTCCGTATTTAGGAATTTTTTGTACTTACTTTATTTCCATGTAAACATTTTGTAATACTTTGTCAATATTTCAAAATTCCGCATTTATGCACTGTATAAATTACAAATTTTTCATTATACCTTCAGTCGTGTAATTTAAGAGAAAAAATTAAGAGTGTAGAATTAAAAAAATTATGTCCTATATGTAAAAATAATTTTGTATAATAGCGTTATAAATATAATATTAAAAAATTATTTATGGAATTTATTATCAATATTTAGAATTAAGCGAGACGAGACGGGACTTAAACGAGACGAGACAACTGCTAACGAGACGAGAGCGAGACTTGAACGAGACTCAATTTTTTCGGAATTGACGAGATTTTTGATACTCTCGCCCACTCTCGTCTCGTGTGAAGCCCTACTTTGGATTGCAGCTAATATATTAACTGCAGAGGACACTTCTGTCCTCCTCCACCAGACTATTGTTCCATAGATGATGGTTGTCCTTATCACAGTTGTGTAAAGCCAATGAACCACCTCCCCCCGTTTTGCCCATAACTCTTCTGCATTGCCAGAAAAGTGGTAATTTTTTCCAGGTGCGCCTTCCAATGCAGTTTGGAATCAAGGGTCACTCCCAGATATTGAACTTCTTTGGATATTTCTTCGAACATCAGTACTCTACCCTGCGGGAGAACTCTTCTATTCGTACAAGCAAATAGTTTTGGATTAACTGAAAGGTCCTCTTTAAGGCACCATTCCTCCACAATTCGCAGTGCTTCCTGTAGGACATTCATAACCACCTCTGGAAAGGCAACCGTCAAAGCATCTTTCCGCTCTAGAGCTACAATTCCAGTTAAGCTACGTCCACATAGAAAGCAACACATAGGAATATTTTATGTTTATGCTGGAACTTGTTTCTGAATGTTGCCAAAAGTTTCTTTAAGAGATCGTGGAAAACAGTTACGCGGAGCGATCTTTTGAAAGCGGCAATTTTACTTTACGCTCGAAAAACACACATAATTTTTTCTACAGTCGCCCTTTTAATAATTAAAACAGTTTTTTATATTATCTTAGGTTATAGTAGGAGTGGATTATGATTTAAGATAGTACTCTGACATTTTATTAATTGATTATTTATTAATGTTAACTATGAAAGTACAATTATTACAATTATTTATTGCTATTTTTGATTCAGAAGAAATTTCTTCCATTACTGAAGGTTGAAAATGAAATTCACAAATGATATAAAAGACGTGTAATAACCTTTTTGTGTTTTTCTGGTTTATTTTCTATTTAAGTACCTATTTCAATTTCAGTATTTGAATGCTTTCTCTTTATGGCGTTAAAAAGATCTTCTGAATTGTTCAGACTTGTCAGAATCTTTAGAGCGCTTATACCTCCCTCCCCTGTAGACATTTGATTCGCCGTCGCTCTAGGTAGAGGTGTGCCCCAGATATCAACAATAACAATGACTTTTGAAATTCACCTTTTAATTTTTTTTAAATTATTATAAAAATTATTATAATGTGAGAAATTAATAAAGCCGATTAAAATGGTTAATAAAATAGATAGTATACCTAGTATTATCTGGTAACTTGACGATCATTTATTGTTTTTCGTCGTCCAAATTCTATGAAATAAGCGAGCGAAAAAGATTCTTTTTTTGCTCTAGAGCGTAAAGTAACAATCCTCGGCATTTGTCGACTTTACGATTTCATTTGAACATAGTAATTGGTTATTTCACGCGCGACTGTAGAAAAAGTATATTTTTTGGTAACTGATTTCCAATATTTTTAAATTTCTTTTGATTTAAATGAAAATTATGCATTTACGAGTATATTTGATTGATTTTTGTTTAAGGAAGTAACTTTATGCTAAAAAATAGGATTTCCATTAAATGAAACTTGATTCCTATTTTTGTTGATGACCTATTTATTAAGATTCCTTCTATCGATTAAATATCAAATCCAAGGTCGAATTCCAAGATAAAACACCATTTTCTTCAAAGAAAATAGAACTTTTCAAATTTGTAGGTTAATTTATGCAATTGTATTACTTTAAACGATAATATTGAAAGTTCGTTTTAATATGAGAAGTAAAAGTATTCGAATGATTTTGGTAGTCGGTAATTTAGTTTCCTTGTAAATGCGCAGTACTCTTATTTACATCCGACAAACAACTTCAAAGTTTACTCCACCGACACGAAATATAATCGAGGACTGCTGAAATGTCTCGTTTTTTGGACAGTTGCCAGACATCGAAGAAGGCTTAAAATAATTATACAGTGTGTTCGAAATGATTTTATACAAATTGGAAAAAACTTATAATTCACAACAACAAAAATCGTTCCTTTATATTCAAAATTTCATTCTATCATTCCTACCAGATTTATTTTCTTTTTGTTGCAGAGCGTATCAGTCACGGTGTCCGTACTAACTTTAACTTTCATATCAGTTGATCGCTGGTATGCCATTTGTTATCCGTTAAAGTTCAAATCAACAACGGGAAGAGCCAAAACGGCCATCGGGGTCATATGGATAATAGCGATGGCATGTGGTGAGTATCTTTTTCGTGTGATAACATCTAATCACGCTATTGTTGTGTAAACCTTTTCTTAGTAGCGAATTGGAATTTGGAAAAATCTATTTTGTAGAATAAATTTAGCTCTTAGTCCAGTAAATAAAGGGGCCCAGAAGCGATTATACCTACCGGTCCATGAATTTTCAGTGAAGGGTAGGGTTTGACTAGTAATTGAACATCCAGAAATTTCACACACCTAATCGCCTTTTTAGGGGGGTATTCCCAGCCCCAAATTAATTTTTAGCCAATATATCCTAAAATATGGCATTTAGAGAATTTTTATATATAAGTAAAATGAAGATCAGGTCATTATCTACAAAAATGTTTCCCATAATTTTTGCCGAAAACTTTGTAGTTTTCGAGATAATGGCCCTCAAGCGGGATCCTTATGTCGAAAGAGCGGGTTCTTTGCACTTACTGATGACCGGGCGAACAAATTATTCAATATTTCGGGTAAAAATGCATATTTTTTTAGGATTCAGAATTCACATGAAAGGGGAATCTACAGCTATCATATCCGTTGATTCAAGGCCCATTTTTATATTTCTACCATATTTATAAAATGGATCAAAGATTTTGTAATAATTTTTTTTCCGAGTGTCGGGAAATTACTAATATTTTTCTTAATAATAGACATTTACTCTCAATTTTTTGTTATTACGGATCTTTTAAAGCTCTTTATTCATCTCAGAAATTTTGATTGGCCATCTTTCTTGCCTATTGGTTTTTCAGTTGGTGTTTTTATTTCCAAATTTTTGCGAACAACCACTGTCTTCCAAGATACGTCATTTTAAAGATGGGAATTTCTCCCTTTTGGTTGTGCCCTCATTTTTTTTCTCGAGTTTAGTGGTTTTTCAGAAATCCATGAAACCTCAAAATTATGGATTTTTCAACATCGGTTTTTGCGAAAAATATTAATGTTGCGAAAAAAATCATGAGGCCCATTTTTGTATATAATGAACAACTCTTCATTTTTCTCCTATATAAAAATTCTCTAAAAGCCATATTTTAGGAGATATTGGCGGAAAACCAATTTTTGGAACTTTGGGGCCGGGAATACCCCCCCAAAATGGCGATGAGGTGTGTAAAATTTCTGGATGTTCAATTACTAATCAAACGCTACCCTTCACGGACAATTCATTTGCCTACTTTTCATCCTTCATTTACTAGACTATCTATATTCATTTTTATAATAAAATCGTTGAGCAAGTGCTGGTCGGATTTATACAAAATGCATTTCTGGTTATTATTTAAAAGCCTTTTAAATCTAATTAAGTATACATATTGGACATACCTATGTGCCCATTTTATGACTATTATTAAATTAAATTTTATACGCTGATTTTATTTTAACAAAATGTTTTTTTGTAATAGAAATACACACTGATCTATAACTGAAATAAACAATGAAGATTATCTAAATTTATTTTCAACAGAGCTGTTACTAGACATTTTACCAACACAAATTCTGCAAATTCTATTCTTCTATTATAGTCTGTTTGCTTTAAACTTTGAACTGGGTTAAAAGAGTAGGGATGAAACTTATGTTTTTTCTTAAAATTCATTGATTGAATACCATTGGTACACCTAAATATCTCGCACCACAACTCGCTTCAGGATAAGCATCATAGAATCCAAGAACATTGATTTCATGATCACTATTATCTACAATTGGTTTCACTTTCTTAACTTTTGCTTAAAAACAACCAAATTGTGTTTGTTTTTCGTTGCCCTTATTGGGCTTAAGGTGCTCTGCGGGAAACAGATCCAAACTCCTGGCAGTAATGAGGAACTGGAAAGGTACACGGTATCTATCCAAAACAAAATAAACATTGCTTATAAGAGATCCTGTCCGATGAAAATGGCCCAGAGAGATGGCAAAACCAATACTTGGTGGTGCCCTGAACTGGAACACCTTAGAAAGACAGCGAGAACGACCTTTAACAAGGCAAAACGAACAAAACTCAAAGAAGACTGGAGAGTATACCAAGCCAGAGTCATCAGACCCATGATAGCATATGGTTCGGTGGTATGGTGGCCAAAGACTCGGCAGGCTGGGGCGATCCAAAAGCTAAGTGGTATCCAAAGGCAAGCTTGCCTGGCTGCCACGGGAGCCATGAGGACAACCCCAACAGCCGCACTAGAAGTCTTGCTGAACCTGCCGCCACTCCATGTCTACATACAAGGTGAAGCCAGGTCAATCACTAATAGACTGACAAGAGGGCAAGCACCCATTAGTAGGCTACACGGTAAGGTGTATAACGAGCTATACAATGAGTTGTATATCGACCCCATAATGGGGATGCCATCGGACGAGATGATTCCCAAGTATAGCTTCGGAAAAAACTTCAAAACAGTCATAACTGGCAGAGAGGCATGGAAGGAAGGACCTCCAATTAATGCAGAAATGGCCTGCTACACAGATGGCTCAAAAACCGAGGAAGGTGTAGGAGCAGGAGTATATATAGCCAAGCCAAAGATAAGAGTCTCACTGAGCTTGGGTAAACATATGACGATATTCCAGGCAGAAGTTGCAGCAATACATCACTGTGCAGGGGAGCTATTAAGGCAAGAGTTTGAGGAAAAGACCATTGCCATATACTCCGACAGCCAGGCGGCTATAAAAGCAATCAGCTCCATGCAGATAAATTCCAAACTTGTTTGGGACTGCTTGGAGACGCTACAAGAGCTGGGTGGTCGTAATAGACTGTCCGTAGCTTGGGTACCAGGCCACTCAGATCACAAGGGCAATGAAGAGGCAGACTCACTAGCCCAAGAAGGGGCACGTTATGCTCCCATTGGCCCAGAACCTTTCTGTGGCACAGCGAATGTGCTGCAAAAAAAATAGCAGCACTTGGATAAAAAAACAGGCTCGAGAATGGTGGAACAAGGCGCCAAAAATGAGGCAGGCCAAAGAGTTCATCAAGGAACCCTCGCCAAAATTTACGGAGTATCTACTGAGTCAGAATAGGAAAACAATCAGGATCCTGGTTGGGCTCCTTACAGGGCATTGTAGACTTAACAAACACACGAACAACATCGGATTGGCAGAAACAACCATATGCAGGTTTTGCCAAGAAGATGAGGAAACCCCAGTACACATACTGTGCTACTGTGAAGGCCTGACTAGGCTGAGGTTTTCAACGATAGGGGAGGAAAAACCACAACCCTTCCAATATATGGAGGACCTGAGGTACGCCATCCGTCTAGTAATAAGGACGGGTTTAGACAAGCAACTCTAGAATAACAGGAGAGCATACACAATAGATCTGCAAAGGTCGTAGTGGAGAGGCTCTCAGAAGCACTTAAGCCCCATATTTATCTTATATTTATCTTATACCAAGCCAACCTCAAAGAGTTCAAAAAAGTATGCAGACAAAGACAAAGAGCAGCCTGGAGAGCGTATTGTGAGGCAGTCGAAGATTTCCCACAAGTTTCTAGACTATAGAAGGCACTCTCAAACGACCACCATAAGAGTATCGGCATTCTGACGAAGGAAAATGGCGACAAACCTCCAAGAGAGTGCCTATGCGAGTGCCCGGAGTTATCGTCAATAGGAGAGTGTGTTCAGCGAGTCTTGGTTTACACCTGCCAATATAAAGGAGATGTCTCCTAGTGACCTGTCCACTTTCCTGGAAAGGACAGGATGGACGATGACCTAAGAGGACAACTCCTCGGGAGGATTTACAATGGGTCACATATGGCCTAAGTGCTGTGGGCCTGAACTCACCCTCCCCACTCTACAGAACAGAACAGAACCAAATTGTGTTAAATTGTTTAATATTCTCTTTACTTTGTGAAGGCTGGGTCGGGGTCGATCTGGATATCTTGTAGCAAATAAAAGACATGTTCTACATCACCACTGACAATACTGTGTATATTTTTTGAGTGTTCTGCGTTAAACTGGTTTAACGAGTTTTTCGACACCAATTCACTTTTAATTGCTTCTTGTTCTTCGGTCAATAGATGCGGTATCCAACGAGAAACTAATTTTCTTATGCATGTAAAATTTTATGAATTGTGGTCTTTGAAATGTCCAATTTCACGATCAGTAACGTACAGCATCGTCGTTTTCCTAGATGACTCGAGAAATAACCTCGCATGTAAAATGTTATTATGTAACATACTATAGTCTAAATACGAACAGCAAAATTTTATGTACAGTTTTACCGTTCATTTTAGGGTGAACGCGGAGTTTTTTAAATCTGACGGTTCGCTCCCTTCTCGATCGAATTCGATTTGGCTTTTAAACCGTCTTCCATTAGAGAACATTTGACAAGCAAAGACATTTCTCCAGTAATTCGACTACAACGAAGCTGATTTTAACGGGAGTCTCTTTGATAATTTCAGTTTCCACAATCCATTATACTAAGCACAGAATGGGGAAAAACTGTTAGTCAGTGGAACACATTTTATGCAACGCTAATTATATTGTGGGCCACAAGCATACAATCTTCTCTTTATCATAGTAGTGTATTGTATGTCGGTAATGCGGAGTTCCACAGGGACTAGTCCTGATGGAATACTCTACTTACGGAAACTACAGTATTTACTGGGATGATCTTTTTTGTATACTTAACTATTTACACTAGTTTTACATATGTGTTACTTAAGATGATCATGTTACTGGTATAACATAGTTTTAGATCTGATATCGATGAACTACATTTAAATAGAACTAGATGTATCTGAATGTTTCTCATGAGTTATGAATTATTCTGGATTGTTCGTTTATCCACTTCATCAGCATATATAAGTACTGCCCTAGGTCAACTATCCAGTTACGTGATAGTTCTCTGGCCTTTCACTGTCACGTTCATGACCTCGCGTGATATAACAAATAACTAAATAGATTGTTTTTATAAACATAGATACCTTAAATGAATTAATTAATAATAGATAATTTCAATTCTTTATGTAATGCCCAAAATACATCACAGTAGGAATCACCAAATATGTCAACTAACTTAGAATCTACCAATACTTCAAGAAACAAGTCCAAAATTACTTATTACATTTTTTAAAAAGCATCACTTGTCATAGACGTCAAGGGTGGATTTAAGGGGGGGCACGTGCCCCTCCAGACGGTATTTTTGTGTATTTTTAATTCCATCACATTACATACTCAGAAGCAAATCAAATTATCAGAGTTGTTAAAATATATGAATAAAATCACAGGAAGAACTTGTCTATTTCTGGCTGGAATTGCGAATTTTGTTCATTCCATCCCTTTCACGCACTTGCAAATGGAAGATGATAATCAGCTCGGACACATTCAAAAAACTTTTGAATCAGACTGAGGCTATCGAAAATGAAATTGGTGCAGAAATCACGGTCCGCAGAATTACCGGCCGTCAAACAAATCATCCAACTCAGTCAGTTGAAGAATATTACCGGATTTCAGTATATTGTAATGTTTTATTTGTATTTTATATTTAATTTTTAAATTTTGAATTTTTAATATTTTTATACTTGCCCTTTTTCCAGATAGCTCAAATGAAAATCGGGTACAAGAAAACTCTGACTCTCTTTGAGTTCTGGCGCTAGTAAATTATCTACTGAGTTTATTCACAGATATATGTGACTTGAATCGATTCTTATTTTTAAAATTTATTAAGATTGTTTATGAACTTTTTATAAATTGAACCTTCCAATATATTATTTAAATAAATGTTGTATTAATAAAATTTTGTGACGCCTATGGACAAACCTTTCTTATTATTTTAAAATCACCCTGAAATAGGAAGCAGATGTCTCTGTCGATGTGTATGTTGAGTGTGGAGAGTTGCAAACAGTTCAGTTTACAGCAAATGAATATCTATTGGCACAGATATAAAAAAATTTGTTGTTTATACGTAATAAAATGGAAATCAATTCAACAAAACAGTTTAATAATAGTAATTGTGATTGCCTTTATATGATATTTACATGAATATCAATTCAAATTTAACTAATACTACAAAAGAAACGAGACAATTATACATATACAGTTACTTAACCTATCATTCAATGAAGAAAAATTTTAAATCCAAGGTGAGCTCTTGATTAAGTTTTATCAAAGCCAATTATTAATTATTTATGAAATTTATTTTAGATGTACATCAGATATATTTAGAATGCATATGCTTTTTATAAAAATTTTATTGGTACCAATGAATATGACTAACCTTTTTCGACATTAATTTGTCAAACTGGTTGGACGAGGATTTGCAAATTTGATGATGTAGACGGGATTGAACAGGAAGATTGAGGATTCTGATTCTCCTGGAACGCTGGACCAACTTCCTTATAGTTTACAGGTATGTTTCAACTTTTATATTCTTGGTATTTTACTAAACCTTTCTTGGTCTTTTTAAAACTTTCTCACCAATTTCTTTAGTTTTAATATAAATTTTTACTTTTTAAATCAAAATATAATTTCTATTGATTATTAAATATTATATATACTAATGATTTTTATTTCAGGTGTAGGTAATACATATCTGGTATGAAAAACAAGCTTTTCTTATTCAAAATACTCTAAATGAAGAATTATAAGTTTAATTTGATTGTTACTTGATATGATTATGTGAAAAATATTATATTTTGTTTAACTCAAGGTAAGTCTTTCTGTTTTTATTTCTAAACTTCTATTTAATATGATTTCTTATAAAGGATTAATTCTTGCATTCTGTTTTATTATAATCCTTTTTATAACAAGAAATAGAGTTGATTCAAGTCTAATAATCATTGACTGATACTTTTCAACTATTTTCTCTCTTAATTTTCATATTCTTACTATTAAAGTAGTTTTAATTGTTTAATACCATTTCAATATATTCATTTTCTAGATTATATATGTTAAGTGAAAAGTCATCCAGGTTCCCTAGCGTTCCCATGCAAGGAATCGGACAGAAAAGTTGCTGTCCCATAACTTCATCGACGAAGATAGGATGTTTTGCAAGGCGCTGAAGTATATAAAGAAGACCTTCCTTGTTCGTTAGCTTTGAAGGGAGAGCTAAAAATTTGGCAACAGATGTGAGAAAATATCCCGGTATATCCAGCAGATGTCTACAAAAGAGCAACGTTGCTGCCAAATATTCAATTGCTATGCACGTTTCCAGGGACTAGTCATACCTTCGCAACAGGATGACAGAAGAGCGTTTGAATGGATGGGCTTTAATGCATATCCATCAAGACGTTACGACAAAAATGGACGCTAATGAAGTGCTGGACATCTTTATAAGGAAACATAAAAGAAAACATTTGATTTTTCTATTGTTTTGACACTTTCATAAACCTTCCTAAACATACTTGAACTTGTAGAAATGAACTTCCCAGAGAAATAAATCCTGGATCCGCCCTCGAAGACGTCAAACAACAAAGCAAAAATTGCGACAACCATTCATTTTAAAAAGAAAATATATATAACTATTTTCAATAATGCGGGAAAACGAATTTCGCTCATATAGCGAACAATAAAGACCAAATTCATGTGATTTATTGCTGATGCCGCTCCTAAAAGCGTTGGTATATATATATATATATATAGCGGCCTCGTGGATTAGACCCAAGATTTTCATTACGGATAAAAAGATATAATAACATTTATATTTCGGCGGGATGTGTACACTAGGGAAATGTTTTTAAAAAGAAATCCGAATGAAACGTATTATTAAAATTATTTCACGGCTCTGTTTCAGTTAAAATATTACTTTACGTTAAAATTTCGGACGATCAGTTAGTGTGCCTTGAATTTAGATTGTATTATTAATAAAAGTAAATATATACGACGTTTTGACAGTCCAAATTCTCGAAAACTGTTCATATGAAATTTTGCAGATATAAACAGTCGAAACTGATGCTTATATTTATTATAAAATGACTTCCGTATCTCCTGTCATTTCGGGTCACGTCACCCCAACATAATTTTCTTAAATGGGACAACCGGTATAATATTACAATTTTGGATATACAAACAAATTCAACGATACCACATTTGTCATCATTGTATTGTGTAGTAATGATAATGAGGGCTATTTATTTTGATGGCCCTTCTTTTTTAGAAAAAATATTATGGAGTGATGAGAGTAGATTTCATAACAATGGTATTGTTAATCGCCATAAATGTCATTATTGTTCGCAGGAGAATCCAAAGTGGATGCGCGACACCAATTTTCAAACAATATGGGGAATCAATGTATGGTGCGGTTTATTTAACGGTCCGAAGATGCTTAGATTCTCTTCAAAATACTCTACCAGAATTACTTGAAGACATTCCCTTACATGAAAGGTAAAAATTGTGGTGGCAGCAAGATGGAGCATCTCCTCACTTTTTTGGGCCAGCTAGAGAATATCTTGATAACACATTTCCTGAAAAATGGATTGGTCGAAATGGTGCGATTCAGTGGCCACCCCGTTCTCCGGATACTACACCCTTAGATTTCTTTCTCTGGGGTTACTTGAGAGGTCGAGTTTATGTCACACCACCGATTGATTTAGACGATTTAAGGGATACAAAAAATCTTTTAACAAGATTTGAACATTGTGTCAATGTAAATGGTTATCAATTTGAACATTTTCTTTAATTTTTTTAATTACTTTTTTTTTTTAATTCCCTATGCTACGTTTAAAAAAAAAATAATTTATAGATGTTCATTTAGTCGCCACTCTCATCATTACTGCACAATACAACGTTGAATCTGTTTTTGAATGATATATCTAAAATTGTAATGTTATACCGGTGGTCCCATTTAAAAAAATTATGTTGGCGTCACGTAACCCCAAATGACAGGAAAAACGTCATTTTATAAAAAAAAATAAACATCAGTCTCGACTGTTTATATCTGCCGAATTTCATACATGTCATATGAACAGTTTTAGAGAATTTGTACTGTCAAAACGTTGTATAATATATATCGATAGCGTTAATGTTCATTAAATGAGGAGAGGTTGAAAAAAATATATGTGTTGAAATTTTGTGTGGCCGCCATTTTGAATTTTTGAAATCTGAAAACACCAACGTTTTCAAGGGCTAGACTACTTTATTTTCCTATATTATCAAGTCGTTATTATTGTTTGTCGCTTAAAAAACCATTTTGCAATTTTTTTTCAATTTTTCGAAAATTAAGTGTTGAAAAAATATTTTTCCAAAATATTGCATCATGTCATCTTATATGGTATAAAATTACCTACAATTTTGACTCCCACAATTTTTTTGTGCGATCAAATCTAAAAAAGCTATAGTCGCATTTCACGTGCTCCAAGCTGTGCTTGCAAGCTGCGTCTCAAGCTTCAGCGGGATCATCTCAAGAACTTAGATTTACTTTCGTTAAAAAAAATCAAATCCAGTTACCCAAACTTTTCCATTCAATATTATCACTTACTATAGGTTTTTTGGACAAAAGTAATGTCCATCTACAGTTAAAGTATATAACACCTTGTATATTCTGGTAATTTTTTTTGTTTCAGAACTTCCAGAGCCGATCTACTTAACAGCCATGCCATACCACAAAACATATTTATATTTATCGCAGTGCATGCCGACTTGGTCGACTGATACAGATCTCATCTTCGTATTGATAAAAATGATATTTTTCTACATCATTCCTCTGCTCTTTATGACGGTGGCTTATTTGCAAATCATCAAAGTTCTTTGGAAGTCTGGCAAAGCTCCGCACCAAGCTATGGGTAAGTCAAAACCAAGTAAGGATAATGTGTAAATATTGTTATATAAAAACCTCAAATGTTGTGTTGCTTAACTAGGGTTATTATTTTAGAGCCCGGAAATAAAGATTTCTTTTATACTTATATGTTACCATCAAGTATAAATTGCCATTATTGCCGGTATTTTTTGACCACCCGCAAATAAGACATTGTAATAAAATAAAGTATTTATAATAAGAATGACCCAAGAGTCTTCAGATAATAATTTATTATTCGCCAACAACAAAATAAATACGACCCTGTCATGGCTAATACGTTTATGGCTTTTTTGCATGTCATTATCCCATCTCAGGTCAGGTCAGTTTCTTAGATCGTGAGAAGAACTATACTTATTACTTCCTAGAATGTTGGCTTAAGATTTTTGTATACTAATAGATCGGCAATAAACCACTGATGAAGTTGGCGGTGAACTGATACGATTCTTGGTGAAGTCATGTTTCTGGGTTTTCTGTTGGACATTATAAAAAGTGGCGTGAACAAGAAGGGGATACAAAATAATCGATATTTGTATTTTTGACATACAGTTGTACTAATCATTTTCTGCTGTCAGTTAAGAGTTTTCAATTTGAAATGTCTAAAATTTGTGCATGGATACGTTCCAAAATGTTGACAATTATTGACCATTTTTTCAAAATTTTGACAATTATTGACCATTTTTTCAACATTTTTGACAATTTTTGACCTTTTTTCCAAATTTTAACAATTATTGACCATTTTTGACAATTATTGACCAATTTTGACAAGTATTAACAATTTTTGACCATTTTTGACAGTTTTTTATAAGTATTGACCATTTTTTCAAATTTTTGACAATTATTGACCATTTTTTTTTAAATTTTGACAATTTTTGACCATTTTTCCAAATTTTAACAATTATTGACCAATTTTGACAGTTTTTGACCATTATTTTCAATTTTTGACAATTATTGCCCATTTTACAAAAATTTTGACAATTATTGACCATTTTTTCAAAATTTTTGACAATTTTTTACCATTTTTCAAAATTTTGACAATTATTGACCATTTTTCCAAAATGTTGACAATTATTGACCATTTTTTCAAAATGTTGACAATTATTGACCATTTTTTCAACATTTTTGACAATTTTTGACCATTTTTCCAAATTTTAACAATTATTGACCATTTTTGACAATTATTGACCAATTTTGACAATTATTAACAATTTTTGACCATTTTTGACAGTTTTTTATAATTATTGACCATTTTTTCAAATTTTTGACAATTATTGACCATTTTTTTTAAATTTTGACAATTTTTGCCCATTTTTCCAAATTTTAACAATTATTGACCAATTTTGACAGTTTTTGACCATTATTTTCAATTTTTGACAATTATTGCCCATTTTACAAAATTTTTGACAATTATTGACCATTTTTTCAAAATTTTTGACAATTTTTTACCATTTTTCCAAATTTTGACAATTATTGACCATTTTTCCAAAATATTGACAATTATTGACCATTTTTTCAAAATTTTGACAATTCTTGACCATTTTTTCAACATTTTTGACAATTTTTGACCATTTTTCCAAATTTTAACAATTATTGATCATTTTTGACAATTATTGACCAATTTTGACAATTATTAACAATTTTTGACAGTTTTTTATAATTATTGACCATTTTTTCAAATTTTTGACAATCATTGACCTTTTTTTTTAAATTTTGACAATTTTTGACTTTTTTTTCCAAATTTTAACAATTATTGACCATTTTTGACAATTATTGACCAATTTTGACAAGTATTAACAATTTTTGACCATTTTTGACAGTTTTTTATGAGTATTGACCATTTTTTCAAATTTTTGACAATTATTGACCATTTTTTTTAAATTTTGACAATTTTTGGCCATTTTTCCAAATTTTAACAATTATTGACCAATTTTGACAGTTTTTGACCATTATTTTCAATTTTTGACAATTATTGCCCATTTTACAAAAATTTTGACAATTATTGACCATTTTTTCAAAATTTTTGACAATTTTTTACCATTTTTCAAAATTTTGACAATTATTGACCATTTTTCCAAAATGTTGACAATTATTGACTATTTTTTCAAAATGTTGACAATTATTGACCATTTTTTCAACATTTTTGACAATTTTTGACCATTTTTCCAAATTTTAACAATTATTGACCATTTTTGACAATTATTGACCAATTTTGACAATTATTAACAATTTTTGACAGTTTTTTATAATTATTGACCATTTTTTCAAATTTTTGACAATTATTGACCATTTTTTTTAAATTTTGACAATTTTTGCCCATTTTTCCAAATTTTAACAATTATTGACCAATTTTGACAGTTTTTGACCATTATTTTCAATTTTTGACAATTATTGCCCATTTTACAAAATTTTTGACAATTATTGACCATTTTTTCAAAATTTTTGACAATTTCTTACCATTTTTCCAAATTTTGACAATTATTGACCATTTTTCCAAAATATTGACAATTATTGACCATTTTTTCAAAATTTTGAAAATTCTTGACCATTTTTTCAACATTTTTGACAATTTTTGACCATTTTTCCAAATTTTAACAATTATTGATCATTTTTGACAATTATTGACCAATTTTGACAATTATTAACAATTTTTGACAGTTTTTTATAATTATTGACCATTTTTTCAAATTTTTGACAATTATTGACCTTTTTTTTTAAACTTTGACAATTTTTGACCATTTTTCCAAATTTTAACAATTATTGACCAATTTTGACAGTTTTTGACCATTATTTTCAATTTTTGACAATTATTGCCCATTTTACAAAATTTTTGACAATTATATTGACCATTTTTTCAAAATTTTTGACAATTTTTTACCATTTTTCCAAATTTTAACAATTATTGGCCATTTTTGACAATTATTGTCCAATTTTGACAGTTTTTGACAAATATTGACCAATTTTGACAGTTTTTGACAATTATTGACCATTCCTTTAAAATTTTGACCATTATTGACCATATTTTCAATTTTGATAATTATATATAAACAGAGTGATTAGATGTCAGATGTCAACTTTACCGATGTAAAACTATCGAATATTATCGATAATAATCGAAAGTAAAAATAGCACTATCGATGAATATCGATAGTCGGGACTATCAATAGTTCTCCATTCCTATTTACACATAGACGGATGGAGATTTAGCTGTTGGTCATCTCTCCAGGCTGGCCATCTTACCCGACTTTACCCTAACTATATAAAAAATTTTTACTTATTTTGGTTTTTCTTTTTACAAAAAATATTTTATAGAAACTCCACTTCATAAAAATAATTGCACTAGAATAAATTCCGTTAAAATGTCTCAGTTAAGCATGAAGCAGGCGCTTTCAGTCAATTCGAAAAAAAAGCAAAGAAGAAGAATATTCCTTTATATAAATTAAGTAATCCTAGTTTTAAACTCTTTGTCGAAAAGTGGTGTAAAAGACAAATTCCTAACGAAAATGCGTTGAGAAAAAACACTTTGGATCAGTGTTATCCTGACACTATTTCAAAAATTAAGGCTTGATGACAAAAGTGTGTGAGAAAAATAGACTAAAGCTTTGGCTTCTTTTACTCCTATTATATATATACAGGGCGTTGAACGTGATCCGATTTTGACGGAAAATAATGATTCAAATATCCTGTTTAACAACCTTATATCGTTGTAATGGAGAAGTGAAGAGGATTTCAGCTAAGATAAGACTTTTTCTCTTTTCAATATCGATGAGAATGTTAGGCTCATAAATTTTACAATACAACTAACATTTTGAGCGAAAACTTGCAATGCCTCCGATGTTTCCTCTACAATTTTATGTCTTAATAAAAACCGTCAATTTAACCAGACTATATAGTGATATACGAAACCAGATATACGTCTCAGCAGAGCCTAAGGATTTAATAGAAAGTTTATTGAAAGTCGAGTAAATCCTGGTAAGGCTCAGTCCTTGCTCGACAGTCATCCGGTATGTTAGAACTTAAAGAAGAATCTCCAGAAAACCCTTGGAAAGAACAATAGTCTCCGAGGTTTTATTATGGAAAACAAAAAAGTGTATTTTTGAGACAATTTCTATTCTTTTTGTGTTTTTCTGCGTTATTTATTAGAGAAATTTCTCTGGTTTTTAGGATAGAATATAATAATTTTGAAATTACTTTCGTGATTTGTATGAAATTCAATGTGAATACGGAAAACCAATATGAACACTAAAAATAGGGCGGAAAGTATTGTTTAGCAGCCCAAGGGCGGAAAATTCGTAACGCCACGATTTTGTAGTTTTTCACTAGAGTATGTTGACGTTACTCGTAAACATACCATTTTGGGGGATGAATTATAAAAAATAAAAAAATGTATCCCATTTTTTTCTATTTACGTATAATAAATATTACTTCCTTATATACATAAAATTTACTATTAACTGAAATTAAGAGAGTTTTTTCAATGAAACCGCTTTTTTATGTTGAAGGGCTTTTAGTTGTTCGATAAAATAAACAAAAATTTTATCATTCCGATTAGTTAGACCGAGTCTATTTTTTTTAAAAGTGTCCTTTATTTTCATTAGATCTTTCTTTCGCACCTGCGCATCTCAGTAAATTTGACGGCGGTACGGAAAATTAAATTTCCGAGAGAAGATAAACACAGATCGTATCACATCGAATAATTGATAATTTTTTCTTCTTATAGTAGGGGAGCCCACGATGCTAAATGAGGATTTACTCGAGCGTCATAGAGACCTATTGGGTTGCGAAGCTTAGATGTAAAAAAAAACGAAATCCCCGCTTGGGCTCCCCTACTATTATTACATTTACAATTAAAAGTATGACGATTTAAACAAATTAAATTGTTTCAGTATGGAACTTGCATCAAGTAAATCTGTACAATTTTTAAAAGTATTACCCCCCAAATGTATGTAAAAATGTATTTAAAAGAAAGTATGTACATCAATAAATATCTTCAAAATTCATTTGTATTTTTAACATAAATAAAATATAAAATACCAAATAATACAATGTAAATTCAAATTTGCCGCTATTTTCTCAAATTAGTTCCTCCCGGTCCCTGAAACTTGAGTCCAGAGCTTAACCTGGAAGTGATGTATC
The DNA here is from genome assembly GCA_947563755.1 of Lochmaea crataegi. Taxonomy (NCBI): domain Eukaryota; kingdom Metazoa; phylum Arthropoda; class Insecta; order Coleoptera; family Chrysomelidae; genus Lochmaea; species Lochmaea crataegi. The sequence continues at coordinate 3,991,957 of OX387433.1, read as the reverse complement.
CATATATAAGCAGTCTATGACTGAATGTTAAAACGCCGCGGCTTTGATATTTTTTCATAATATTAACGCTAACTTGAACAATAAATAAAAAGGTGAGCGGTCGTCGGACCGCCGACAGAAGTTTGCTCTTAAGCACAATAGAATGACCATTTTTGATCATTTTTCAAAAATTTTGACAATTATTGACCATTTTTTAAAAATTTTTGACTATTTTTTCAAATTTTAACAATTATTGACCAGTTTTGAGAATTATTGACCAATTTTGACAGTTTTTACAATTATTGATCACTTTGGACAATTTTTCAAAAAGTTTGACCATTTTTCCAAATTTTAATAATTATTGACCATTTTTGACAGTTTCTGATAATTATTGACCATTTTTGACAACTTTCAAAAATTTTGACAATTATTGACCATTTTTTAAAATATTTAACAATTTTTGACAGTTTTTGACAGTTTTTGACAGTTTTTGACAATTTTTGACAATTTTTGACAAATTCTGACAATTATTGACCATTTTTCAAAAGTCTGGCCTGCGTCTCTCTCTCTCTTTCTAATGAGTCATAGCGTGACGAACGCTTTTTCGTAACATCACACGTTTCATATTTGGCAATTATTGACTATTTTTTCAAAATTTTGACAATTTTTGACCATTTTTCAAAATTGTTGATCCTTTTGGACCATTTTTGACGAATTTTGATTGGTTTTGACAATTATTGACCATTTTTGACAATTTTTCAAAAATTTTAAACATTTTTCAAATTTTTTGACAATTATTGACCATTTTTCCAAATTTTTGACAATTTTTGAAAATATTTGGCAATTATCAACCATTTTTTCAAAATTTTGACAGTTTTTGACAATTTTTGACGATTTTTCCAAATTCTTGACAATTTTTGACCATATTCAAACATTTTTGACCATATTCAAAAATTTTTGTCAATTTTTCAAAAATTTTAACAATTATTGACCATTTTTGACAATTTTTCAAAAATTTTAACATATTTGGCAATTATTGACCATTTTTTCAAAATTTTGACAATTTTTGACGAATTTTGATTGGTTTTGACAATTATTGACCATTTTTGACAATTTTTCAAAAATTTTAAACATTTTTCAAATTTTTTGACAATTATTGACCATTTTTCCAAATTTTTGACAATTTTTGAAAATATTTGGCAATTATTAACCATTTTTTCAAAATTTTGACAGTTTTTGACAATTTTTGACGATTTTTCCAAATTCTTGACAATTTTTGACCATATTCAAAAATTTTTGACCATATTCAAAAATTTTTGACAATTTTTCAAAAAATTTAACAATTATTGACAATTTTTCAAAAATTTTAACATATTTGGCAATTATTGACCATTTTTTCAAAATTTTGACAATTTTTGACGAATTTTGATTGGTTTTGACAATTATTGACCATTTTTGACAATTTTTCAAAAATTTTAAACATTTTTCAAATTTTTTGACAATTATTGACCATTTTTCCAAATTTTTGAAAATATTTGGCAATTATTAACCATTTTTTCAAAATTTTGACAGTTTTTGACAATTTTTGACGATTTTTCCAAATTCTTGACCATTTTTGACAATTATTGACCATTTTTGACAATTTTTCAAAAATTTTAAACATTTTTCAAATTTTTTGACACTTATTGACTATTTTTCCAAATGTTTGACAATTTTTGGAAATATTTGGCAATTATTAACCATTTTTTCAAAATTTTGACAGTTTTTGACAATTTTTGACGATTTTTCCAAATTCTTGACAATTTTTGACCATATTCAAAAATTTTTGACCATATTCAAAAATTTTTGACAATTTTTCAAAAATTTTAACAATTATTGACCATTTTTGACAATTTTTCAAAAATTTTAACAATTATTGACCATTTTTGACAATTTTTCAAAAATTTTAACATATTTGGCAATTATTGACAATTTTTGACAATTATTGACCATTTTTGACAATTTTTCAAAAATTTTAAACATTTTTCAAATTTTTTGACAATTATTGACTATTTTTCCAAATGTTTGACAATTTTTGGAAATATTTGGCAATTATTAACCATTTTTTCAAAATTTTGAGTTTTTGACAATTTTTGACGATTTTTCCAAATTCTTGACAATTTTTGACCATATTCAAAAATTTTTGATAATTTTTCAAAAATTTCAACAATTATTGACCATTTTTGACAATTTTTCAAAAATTTTAAAATATTTGGCAATTATTGACCATTTTTTCAAAATTTTGACATTTCAGTTTGGACCACCCTGTATACAATAAACGTATCATTTAACTCACATGAATGTTTTACAAGCAAACTTCCACATTTCGACTAACTTTTCACTTTATTAATGTGAAAATTTTAGTAGAGTTCAACTACAGATATTAATTATGTCAGCTTTTTATCACCCAGATGTGTATTTATTATTAACGTCAAAAATAGAACGTATCTCGTACTTCACCGCAAGTGGGTGTAATTTACAATGGTAGGGAAAGGAAAATAGCAAATTCCCAGTAATGAATTGCCCAATAAACACAAATAAAATCCTCTTTATTGGTTCAATTAGCGAAATAACCATCCTTGGGGGATAAAACGGCCACAGCTGTTCCCTTATAGAATAAGTTAGCTAGAGTTGTAAGTCCCAATGAGAAGCTTAAGCCCTTTAACAGGGATGTACATAAAAATAGTTAATCCTAAGAATATGGTGCAAATGATTTTAATTCAAAAATGTCTCCACACAAGGCTTGTTTTATTCTAAACCTTGTATATAGTTGGGAATTTCTGATTAAAATAAATCGTTCTATCACTGTTTAACTAAGCAGAAACAACTACTTCCCGGACTATGTACGCCGGCAAGTTATGTTGTCCCTTGTCCCATTGGTTAAATCTTGTAGATCATACCGGCCCCGTTTGTAATTTAATAGCCCGGGAAGTAGTTGTTTCTTCTTAGTTGAACAATCACTGTTTTTGAGAAATATTTTTCGTTGTAAAGCATTAAAATAATATATTCTTCGATAAAATCAAATAGATAGGAAACAGTCATAAAATGTCACCCATTTTGATCAAATGTTTAGAATATCTTGTTATTACCACATAAATATACGGTTGATTGAAATTATTGATAAATCTTAATTTTTTCCCCAATCCATTGTGTTTACGTTAGCCACTGACTCTAAGGTCATACCTATCCAGCCGCTCCTCCAAGAAATACTCCAAACTTATCCAACTCTCTCCCTCCCCACTATGTCTGTCTGTTTATTAGTGAAAAAATGTTAATTGCTTTTGGGACCAAACTAGAAACAATATGGTTTAAATTCCAGTAATCTTATCCACGAAGAATTCGGATTAAGTGTAGAAGAAGAAATACTAGAGGTGTTTGACGAGTAAAAACTGATTCTAAACACTTTCTTTGATTAACCGGAACGATTGAAATTTTCGACTAGAAGTTCTACAGGGGCTTCTGGAATTATACGTTAATTTCTTTTCGGATATTTTGAGGAGTCTTCATCAAAACGTTAATACACCTCATAAGTTCACAAAAAACTACTTCAGCTTACGACACGAAAAACTTCAAAGAGACGTGGAAGGGGCAAGATGACGATCTGTAATGGATGAAAGGCCTGGCAGGATCACCATGTAATGGATGCGTCTCCAATGGATACGTTGGTAGACTAAAGGTGTGGAAGGGCCTCTGAATCGGTGGTGTTGCGGGTCGCTTGGAGGATCATCTCCAGGGAATGAAACAACTACTTCTAGCACTGGAATATGTTTGATTTTTTTACTAAATACATTAAACTACTTACTAACTAATGCTATGCATAAGTACCTAGCCGTATAGCATACTTATATTTAATGGTTAAAGATTACTGATCTCTGACCATTCGACTATATAGAATGTTCTTCATGACTCACTCTAAGTCAGCTTCTCCCATAATAAATATTGAATGCATATTTATATATAACCAGTCAAGTTCAAATAAATCAAATAATCATATCACTGTTTTGTCTTACTTCACGCTTTGAACTTGACTTTCTATTCAATAACCTTCTCAAGTTATATTTATATAATAATGAAATGTTGGAACGTTTTGTTGAAATAAGATCAAGGGAATTTAATTCTTATTTTAAATATTTATTATTATATTGGGCCAAAAGGCATCACAGATCGTCCACACCACGATGCATCTGCGTTTATTGGACCATTCAATAACATAGTCATACCAAAGAATACATGGTCATACGACAGTATCACGTCCTAGTCTTATGCGCCTAAAGATCGTTTGTAAAAAATTTGGAGACAACTCGTATTACACAACTATTGATTCACTCTATTATCTCTTTTGTTAAATCCTTGGGAAATTTCAATTCGGTATTCTGAAAAGCCTTCTAAATACATCTGTCTTGACATCTCCCTTTCATTCCAGAATCCACCGTCTATCACTGTCACAATGTTTTTATATATACTTTTCTTTGGACTTTCTTTGCTCGACATTCTTGAGCCCACTATCTTTAGATGAATCAAAACCGATAAATTATCAAAATTGTTGAAATACATTGCCGAGCACTTTAAATAACCTGAAAAATTGCAAAGAATTTTAAAATTTGAGGATTACATTCTGATCCACGTTATTCCACTCCTGCAAGAGCCACTCTCTCAGCTCCTGGGCAGTTCTTGGGGCTGGTGTATGCCTTCGGATACGCTGCCCTGACTCATCCCAGACATGTTCGATGGGATTCATATCTGGACTGCACGCTGGACAATTAGACCGCCTAATTCCTACTCCATCTGGATATTCACTTACAATCCTGGCAGCGTGTGGTCTTGCATGAAAATGCCTTGCTCGCCCATTGTAACCATGAGAGGCACAACATGATCTTCCAGGACCTCTGTTATATATCTGTGAGCTGTTAGAGAGCCATTCTCTACGAAAACCAACTTTGTACGTGCCTTCTCCATACTCGTCGACGTTCGTCTGTTCCGTTGAGGCAAAAACGCGACTCATCTTTAAAGAGTACCTTGCTCCAGTTATCATCGTTCCATTCCAAGTGATTTCGAGCAAAAACCAATCTTGCAGTTCGATGCTGGTGGTTCAATGTTGGCCCTGAAGCCATTTTGCAAGACAATCCATTAGCACGAAGCCTTCTTCCAACTGTCAATTCGCTAACATTAACGTTTCTAACCTCTTGAAGCTGATTTCGCAGCAAAACCGCAGAAGCTGTTCTATTCCGCAAACTTGACATCAACAAAAACCGATTGACTCGTAACTCTTTTTCGCCCAGATCCGGGTCGTCTGGTTTCAAGACCATTCTCTTGGTAGCGTTGGTATACATTTTGTACATCACCTCTTAGCAACAATTCTGGCGGTTTTACGTTTTCCTCTACCATCTTGTATCAACAATAGGATCTAGAGTGAGTATTCATTTTTGCGTGAATACTAAATACATCACATCGTTCTCAATACAGCCACGTTCAACTTTATCCACTTGCCTAGGTCATTCAATATGCACGTGATTTAATTTACGTGCGGTTTTTCTTGGGAGCGAACCGGCTTTAATTCACTCCGGGTGGAAGTGAAAACTTACAAATTCTATGAACATGTTGGTAATAAATATATGCAATCAACTTTCGGCACACTAAGCAGCGATTTTGAATAGACTGTTTCTATAAAAAATGTAATTTTCTTAAAATGTTTTAATAAAAAATGGATATACATTAAAGAAAATACTGTCGGTTATAAAAAAGAGGGTGTTTTGTATGAAAGAAAAAAAATTAACGTGCGTGTTCCGATCCACTTTGTGAATAAAAAAAATAAATGGAAGGTCATTAATAAAAAGATGCTATATGGATTGCTTGGAAAGATCGTCCAGCCTGATTTATTGGTTTTAAGCAGGAATAAAATATTTGTTTCAATCAAAAATTTCATTTGTCAAAGTAGCATACGTAAATTTTATTTCAATTTGGCAGCTCATTTTTTGTTTGTAAGCCATTTGGAGTTGACGTGTCAGAGTGTTTTTTTTAACAATGGAAAAAATTGAAAATTATTCATTTCAGTGATTAAACACCTTTTAACGCCGAAGGATATTTATTCAAACATGATAAAGGTGTTAAATAGTACTAGCACTACTATTAGCAATAGATTTTTATAATCAAGAGTTCTTCCCAAATCGCCAGAATATTTATTGCGTCTGATAGCTTTAAGAGCTTTCAGATAATGAGAGACTATGGAAAAAATTAGTAGGGTCGTATCTATGATATTCGGTACCCGAATGTAGAGAGTAAAAATTTTCGAAAAATTAAACTTTTTAACCTTGGACTTTTGATAATTTATATAATCATTTTCGGAATCTACGAGGTCGAATTTACATAAAAGTGTCGGAAAAGACTTAGTTCCAACTTCGAAAATAAACAAAGAATAAACTTAATACATGTAAAACTCAACGAGAAAAAAAGGAAGAAACTATTGAAGTATATTGTGACAGTATATAAACACACTCTGTATGTTAACAAACAAACACTATGTAAGTTAAAAAGAAATATAATTAAAACTAATGAAATTAAATTTATCTTATTATCACTTTAACATAGTTATAAAAACCTAGAATATTTGATTTGATAACAATTCAAAGGTAATAATAAGAATTTAGTCATTCGAATAACTATCTCAAAAAGCATAGTTCCAGACTATCTCACTGGAGATTAATATTGACAATTTGATGCAAGAATAAGCTCTAGCAATCCTTTTTCTTTAATTATAAACAAAAGGGGTCAATCAAATAACAATTTATAATTCACAGGGATTGAAATTAAAAAAAGGTAGATAGTCACAAGAAAATTTGACAGATATGAAATCAAATAAATAAAATTTTCTAATGAGATTTTAGTTATTAATTCTATTAGTAAATGTGGATATTATCATTAAGGCAATGAGAGAACGTTTAAAAACGTTAACAATATCATTAAAGTAATGATATAAGGTTCAGAAAGAACACAATTGTGATAAAAAGGCATAACCTTAACATTAATATTCAAAAATAGAAAAAGATTGTAAATTAGCATAAGAAAGGTGAAAGAAGGTATGTGAAGAACATTCTACGAAAAAATACAGTGTTTTAAAATCATTTCGCGTGTGTTTAACAGAATATAGTGCTTTTTACAACATTCAAGTGATAAATATTGAAATCTTTTAAATAAGCAATGAAACGCAAAAGAAACGCGAATGAGGGTTTATTTCAGTTATAGGATATTATTAGCCTTAATTTAGTATAGTTTTTGCATATCCTGGAGTCAAAATTTGGGAAAATTTTGACCATAAAAGTAAGGTTAGAGAACCCAAATTTATCAGTTTAGGTCATAAAAGTCGTCGTTCAGGGAGGATGTATTTGTCTTCTCTCTGACATTCAATTGTTTCAAATTTTATTAACCTAAAAAAAGATTTTATAATCAAGTAGGAACATAACCTAACTTTGACAGTTAAGAAAAATAGCCAAGAAGTGACAGCTTGATGTTTACAAAAATGTTATAAATCAAAATTAACATTTTGAATCATAAAGGAAAGAGTAATACTCACCGATTTTACAAGATATTGAAGAAAATGAAACCACATTTCCAATTTGAAATAATTTGTTAAATATTCCAAAAATCCTAATATTATTTCCAGGTGTTTTTTTTTTTGAGAAACGCATTTCCAGACTGATCATTGCTGAAAGAAATCAAAATTAAACTCTTAATGTTTAATAAAGTGATTGTTCAATGCGACCAAAAGGTTAGTGATTAACTAATATTAATAACCATACTTAACTTGTTTGACTAATGATACAACTCAGTAGCAATACTTACATTTCTTTGATAAACTTCAAGGATTTTTCCAAACTTTGTTGACGACATCTCAGTCGTGGTATAATGTTTTATAATAATGATTCTTACTATTTGCTTTTCAATCAAAAATAATTTCATTAAACGTATCTCGTGGCGTAAACTGTAGGCCATTTTGTGAGAACTGAACGAGGTAGTTTGTCATCAGTCAACGGCACAATCAGTGAACAGCGTTGTCACTTTAATTCTTAGAATATTATATTTAGATTTGTAGTTTTTATAAAAATTTTGTTTCATTATTTGTTATACGTAGATTTTTGAGAAAATTGTTTCTCACTACTATTAATAAAAAAAACTGTCTACGAGGTCGAATAAGTGGATTTTCACACATAAAAGTGTCGGAAAATACTTAGTTCCGATTTTGAAAATTCTAAAATCTAAAAAATGAGTTCGAGCTCCGGTCACAAATAGGCGCTTTAAGTCAAAAAATCATAGAGTCCATAGTAATAAAGATGTTGAGCTGAAATTCAAAATCCACACTCTCAGATGATGAGAGACTATGGGAAAAAATCAGTATGGTCGTACCGTTGATATTCTTTATACAGGGATTGGGATACCCGAAAGTGAGAGTAAAAATTTTCGAAAAATTAAACTTTTTAACCTTGGACTGTAGAGAATTTATATAATTATTTTCGGAATCTACGAGGTCTAATTAGTGGATTTTCGTATATAAAAATGTCAGTTCAGATTTTGGAATTTCGAAAATTCGAAAATGGTTATCTATACGCGATACACGCGCATAGTCAAAAAATCGTAGAGTCCATAATAATGGAAATTTTGAGCTGAAATTTGAAAGACACACTCTCAGATAATGAAAGAATTAAACGCAGCAAAAACATATCTATGATATTTTGTTTACAGGGATACCCGAAAGTAAAGAGTAAAATTTTTCGAAAAATTAAACTTTTCAACTTTGGACTTTGGAGAATTTTTATAATCCATAACAATAGGAATTTTTAGCTGAAATTTGAAATTTACATTCTCAGATAATGAGACTATGGAAAAAAACAGTAGGGTCGTATAAGTCTATAACAGTTTGGAGCTGCAAACAATCCCTTTGACTAAACACTTTGTTGTGGGTGCCAGAGCATAAAGGAATTGTCGGAAATGAGACAGCTGCTGGTCTCGCAAAGGAAGGAGCTTGTACTTTTTTTATCGGACCCGAACCATTTTGTGGTATTCCAAAAAGCCGCATCGTGGAAGAAGTCCGAAAATGGGAAAAGTAACGTATTACGACCTTTTGCACACTACGCTAAATTGCTCTTGGAGCTTCAGAAATCTGATCTTAGAGTAACCACCTCTACTCTTGTCAACACAAGCTGACCTTATTCGAAACAGTTCAATAAATCCTCTTGATCAAAACTTGTGTTTTGCTTATGAATCAATTTCATTTGTATTTGTTCATATCACTATATAATAAATATTATTACTGTGAATGAACATTAAAATTTTTTTGCAGTGTTACACTTTATTGTCTAGTAGTCGATCCATGTAATCAACGCTATTGTTATTCAAACGCGTGTAGCTTTATTGAAACGAAGGATATTATTAAATTTACATTTCAGTGCAATTACATTGATTTCTATTTACTTAAGTACCTTAATAACAAAACGATATCATTTGTTTATTCTGAACAAAACAATTTTGTTTATTTTCTACTTCCTTTGCTTCTTGCTTCTTTTATGCAAAGTCTAACCCAATTTCGTTATCCGTAAGAATAAAACGTAATTATAAGACTACATTTTACAAGTATACTACCAAAATCCGATGTAATCCGTTTTAATTGAAGATTAAACTTTTAAATGCAGATTGAGATTTCATGTAAATATTAATCTTGGAAATCACTGTATTAATATGTAGCTATATATAATTCTTAATTGGAATTCGTACTCTTTCAAGTCAAAAATAAAGATGGGAAAATTAATTCTGATTGAAAAATTCCATGTAACGACAATTCCGTCATTGGCGTGGAATGTAATTTTTAATCTTTCAATTTTCTGCCAACCTTGTTCTCCCCGACGAGCCTCCACTGGTTTGAGCGATAAACTCTGCCAAATTTGAAGTCATTTACTATTATTAACATTGCATTTTACCTTTGAACTAGTTCAAATTTTCATTCCGTTTTATGAATCCCATTTTTCATTTTAGATGAACTTCGTTTCGCAAAATTAATTTAAATACTTCTAGAGAATTTCATTAAGAAACCCCTCTTCGTATTAGATGTTTAATAAAATAACATACTTGTAATATTTAACGAAAATATTCTGGAATGTTATTCATTCCAGTTCTGTAAATATTAATAATTTCCTTAACTTAATATTTTGACCTCAATTTCTCGTATTAAGCATTTCGTAAGATGTTTCCGAAAAGCTCTAACGAGTTAACAAACTGGATATAAAGGGCTATTTCCATCAGAAGTTATAGGAAAGTTTTACTTCTCGTTAGATTGTTCTTGCATCCGTATCTTTAACATTAACAACTTTGCTTTTACTTCCATCTCTATCACTTTATTAAACCCGCTACCAATTTACTCACCTAATGACTATCTGGCAGCATATTGCTTAACTAACATAATATATTTATATAAAATAACGCAATTTGTACAAGGCGGTTTAATGGAAGGGAAACACCATGGAACAATATAGAAGACAAGAAGCTGAAATCATTGAAAGCATAGACAAGATCATAAAATATTACACGGGGTGTTTCTAAAGATTGTTGTGGGCGATTCGTCATTCAATTTTAAAACGAATGTAATAAGTTTTGTCGATAATAAGACACAGGGTGTTGCATTAGAGGCTCTTCGTTATCTAAATTGCATCTTCGTTTATAAACTGGAACTTCTGCAAAATCAAGGAACATTATTGGACCACCTAGAACTGCAAGAGTTTCACATCTCGAAGATTAGGCTCTTCAAATTATTGAGGAACCTCCAGAAACGAGTACCAGAAAAATTGCTTTCCAAGTAAATGTTTGGAATGTTCTAAAAGAAAATTTATTCCGTGCATATCCATGTCCAACATTTACTACCAACCCATGGTGGATTATTGTGTGTGGGGATATTTTTCCATACCTATACCTTGGGGAAGTGGGGAGCGGGGACAGTATTGGACTCCACAGGCTTGAGCAGGAAGAGGTGCTGAAGAAGATGGTGGCGTGGGTGAGAGGTGACGGAGAGGTGGTGGAGGTAACAATCTATACAGATGCGGAAAAGGAAAAGGAGGCTAGGAATGAGGATATCGGGGAAGTCGATCAGGAAGGGATCGAGAGGATTAAGAAGGGGTTGGGGGAGATGAAAGAGGAGTGGATAGATAGGTGGTTATAGTGGCAAAGAAGGGGGTTGAGGTCAGGGAAATTATGGAGGAGTTGGAAAGGGTGACAGGAGCTAGGGTGGAGGAAGCGGGGAGAGGAACAAAAACCATAAAGATGGACCCGTGGATGGAAGATGAAGGGGTGAGGGGGGAAATTGAGAAATTGATTGGGGAAGAGACAAAGGTGATTAAAATGGTAAGGGAGAGCAACGGGACGAAAATGGCGGTGGTGAAGGCGGAATGGGAAAAAGCGGAAGCCTTACTGAGAAAAAGAGGGATTAGATTGGGGTGGAACGGGGTAACTATTGTAGAGGGTAGAGAGCGGATGCTTTGATGTGAGGTGGGGGGGCACAAAGTAGCGGAGTGTAAGGTGAAGGGAGTCAAGGAGAGGAGTAAGTGCTGGCTATGTAAGAGCGAGGATCACATGGCCAGAGACTGTCGGCAGGCCTTCCTTTGTAGGGTATTTGGGGAAAGGGGACATAAGCCAGGGGAGATAGGATGTAGTAGGGGAAGGAAGGAAGTAGATGATGATGATGGAAGAGGGGAAGGAAAAAATTAGAGGGACCCTCTGGACCCCTCAGAGGGGACGCGTCTGGTCAAATAGGAGGAAGGGGAGAGCAGTGCGCGGGAAGAAGGAATGTCGGGGAAGCATGAAGGGTGTTACAGATAAATTTAGGGTAATGCAGGATAGCGCATGATATATTGGATGGAGTGATTTTTAGGAGGGAAGTGGATGTGGTGTGTGGATCTGAGGTAAATTCTAGATATGTGGGAAAGCAGGGATGGATCATGGACGATACAGGAGAGGCAGGAATAAGAGTGGTGGGGGATGGACTGAGGGCGGATGATACTGTTTGGGTCCTGGACCCAATCGAACATGAGTTTCCCATTTCGACCCGAAAAAAAATACATTGGGTAAAAATTTCCAGGAAGAAAAGTTGCATTTTGAGGACTGTTAATTTTTATCCTAGAAGGTACTTGATACTTTTTCGATTATACCTAGAAATAATGATAACGACCGCTAACGGCACTTTTCTACAAGTTTGGAGTTTAACTTTCCAAAAAATGCGTCAGGCGATCATAACGCGATTAGTCTCGTTTTATGTTCCAAACAAAAAAAACTTAATTAATATAATGATTATTTTTTAGAACACTATAAAACTTAAATAGTAGAAGCATGTAATACTCGTATTATCCAGAAAAGCCGCAATTTAAATATAAAAACACAATACCCGTCCTTCAAATTCGTTACCTAATTAACTTTAACTCAATAAATAAAGTGGTTCAAAGCTATTTTTAGCACATTCAAAAGATAACATAAAAATTGCGTTGTAATTTAGTTGAGGGATTGGCTGATATGTACCAGATAGGCAAATAAAAACGGCCAACAGCCATATCTTTGGAAAAAAAATTCTATAAAATCGAGAACAACCTAAAAATTATTTACAGACCGTAAGAGGACGTAATTGAGTTTAAAAAAATTTAATAGAAACATTAATCGCAGTATAATTTTTTTAGATTTTTCAATGAACTTTAAGTACTTAAAAAAATTTTTAAGTGACGTACTCGCTTTCGAGGCCGTGGGCGCAGCCTAACAATGGCGCGCGGAGGCCTATTTTCAGCGTTAAATTAAAATTATAAATAATGGAGGTACAGTTCCGGGAGTAGGAACTTTTTTTTACTAAATTTCCTCCTCTTTAAGGATCTTTTTTTTTAATTTCGAAAATATTTATAATTTACGCACAATAAGCTACAAACCAAACACTATTTTTTGAAAATGTTTAATTATTTATAACTTTTGGAATTTTTTATGGGCTAATTTAATTATTTGGCACAATGATCTAGACATTATTCCGGATCCAATATAAAATAATTTTAATAAAAGTATGTAGAATTAACACAATTTTAAGCTTATGGACTAGACTAAAAAGTCACACATACGCATGGAATATTTTAAATTTAATACATTCTCTTAATTCAGTTGTGTTTGATTCTGTTATCTAAAAACAATACCATTGTTTCCTAATATTGCTCAACTTATTATTATTATAACTTGGTAAAACAAGAAGAGATAATTGAATCAATGGAAAGAGAGATAAGAAAGAAAAATGTAATAATAAAAGGCATACCAGATGAGAAAAATGAAGATGTAAAACTAATGCAAAATAAAGTTTCTACGATATTGAGAAAAATAGAAGCAAACATTGACCTACAAAACGATGCTGAAGAGATAAGAAGAATTGGATGCAATAAAGGGAGTCAAGACCAATACTTATAAAATTTCGGAATTTCACCAAAAAAATCTGAAATATTAAAACTAAATAAAAATCTAAAAGGATCAGATATATGGATTGAGGAGGATTTTACAAAGGAGACTCAAGAAGAAAGGAAGAATGTATTTAAAGGAGGATTAAAGGCTATACTAAAATACAACAAACTAATAGTGAATAATGAAGTATATGAAACGAAAAGTAACGAACAAATTGACAATGAAGAAACGGAAGAAAGCAAATACCATAAAAACAAAAGAACCGCAAACAGTAGATCTCCAACAGAAAACCTTTTTACAGGACAAATACGAAAAATGACAAAATCGTAGAATACAAAAAACTACATAAACAAGGAAGCACCGGAAACTACAAAAGCTACGAAAATGCAAAAAATGAGACTGGATTTAAAAAAAAATAACAAAATAGAAATATAAACATATTGAAACAAAAAAAAAGTTAAAAAGAAATATGGAAACTGACAGTCTGGAATATAAGAGGAATAAATGGAAGGGAACACGGATTCAATAAGGCATATATCGATATTTCAGCATTGACAGAAACAAAGAAAAAAGAATGGGGACACATATTATTTGAGTATTCAGGAGTAGAGAAAGGAAAATGAGTAGCAGCAGGAGTGGCGTGTATCATACATGGGAGATTCGCAACTGGATTGAGAAAGTGGGAAAAACATACAGAAAGAATACTCGCAATAGAAATAAATATTGAAATAACAACAATCATATCAGTATATGGTGTATATCAGTATATCAGTATAATGATGAAGAGAAAGCGGTAGAAAAAGATAAATTTTGAAAAATGATGAATGAAGAATAATCGATACAGCTAAATGAAATATGGTAGGAGACTAAAATGGACGACTATAGGAAAAGAAAGTTGGGAGAAGAAGAAATATCTAGAAAATACACAGAACTCGCAGAAAGAAAAATTACAAATGAAAATTTGATAAACAAAAGAGTAGAAGAAACATGGAAATACTTTAAAAGCAAACAGTTTCTAGACCGATACTTACCTATGGCAGCGAAACGTGGGTACTGGACCAAAAAATGAAGAGTAGAATACAAGCTATAGAAATGGAATACCTGAAGGAATAACAAGACGAGAGAGAATAAAGAATGTAGACAAAAGAGAGGAGCTAGAAATAAAATCCATGCTAGATTATATAGAAGAAAGACAACTGGTGGGGTAATGTACAGTGAATGGAGGATACTAGACTAGTTAAAAATGTATGACAAGCAAAGGTGATTGTTGGAAGGGACAGAGGTAAACCACAAGAATCCTGGGATAAAAACATATTCAAAATATTAAAGGAAAGAGGGAAAACAATAGTAGAAGCAAAACGATTAGCAAAAAATAGGAGAGAATAGAAAACTTTTGTTGAAGAAACTTAAAATTTTAAGTAATGTGGGCCACAGAAAACAGATCAATATTTGGCAGTATTCCTTAGATTTTAAGGAACCCCTTATTTCTAAATAGGGAATATACCATGTGTGGCACAACATTAGAAAGGCATTTAGATGAAGTATTCAAACATAATGATCGTCCACGATATTTATACCATCTTTGCAAAAAAAGTCTTAAATTAATTCAAAGTACAACACCTCTTAAAAATGAAAAGCAACGCCTTTGGTCATTTTGTCACAATGGCGGATTGTCATCTTTTGTATTTATATTTTTTTCTAAAATAAATATAATCACAATTGTAATGTAAAAATGAGTGATTGCTTTAGAATATTTGTAATCTATACAGTTATTCTTAGTGAATGTCATGACGCCTATTGGATCGACTTCGATAGAAATCTCTGAAATTATCTGTTTCTCGATGAAACCTTGTATATGGTTATTAATTATTGTTTAAGTCTCCTTATTAAATTATTGTTTACAAATTTACAATGAAAGAATGTACTTCTAACTTATTCTTATCTAAATATTTCTCTTTTGATAAGTAGACTTATATAAAGAATAAACAATCTGTTATTTCACTATTTTTACATAAATTATCTTTATATGAAGTTAAACAATGGATTCTCCATCACTTAAAGAAGTCAAATACATTCCAGATTTACTTACGTCTAATCCAAAATTACAAGAATTAAAACCGGAAAATGTTAGAAAATCCGATACGTTGTTCCTTTTTGCTGTTGTTGTTGGAGGTAATTTTCATATTAATACTTAAAAAATATATATTTCTTGTCAATATTTAAATTCTCTTAAATTTGAATAGCACTACATTTACTTATCTTTCTCATTTTTCTTATGCTTTCACCACATCCGTTTATTTACCTCCATTACTGGTCCTCTAATTATCTTTATTATCATTTTTTTAGGTGCTATGCTTTCAATATTATCTGGTGTGGCGTACGTCTGGAGTTCTGCTGTAATACCAAAATTAAAATCTAACAATACCGAAGAAAATCCACTAGGTCGACCTATAACAACATTGGAACTGTCAATGTTGGCTGGTTTGCCATCTTTGTCGATGCTGCTTGGCTCGTTGCTACATGGATATCTGTCGGGAATAATTGGAAGAAAACGAACCTTACAATTATCAGGAATGGGAATTTTAGCGTCATCTGTAACTATGGCTTTCTGTACAAATATCATATTCATGATCATAATTCGATGTTTCTGGTTCTGTTTCTTTATTGGTAGTATGACAGTGTTTCCAGTTTACATAACAGAAATATGTGAAGATCATAACAGAGGAAAATATGGTTGTTTGTTTTCTGCTTTTATACCTATTGGTAATTTCATTAGCTACAGTTTGGGATCGATGTTTAACTTTAGAAATTTTACCTTAATAGGAACAGTTCCGTTCATATTGTTTTTATATTTTTTCATTTTTGCACCTGAATCACCAGTCTATAGTTTATCTAAAAATAAAAAAGAAGAATGTATTAAAACTTTAAGAAAACTACGCGGTGATAAAAATGAAGGTGAAATCCAAGAGGATTTTGTTAAAATAGAGACTATGCTTAAAGCAAACGATAAAAGGTCCAATATACTGACTCTATTTAAAACAAAAGAAAGAAGATATGGTCTTATGTTGGCTTGTGGATCCATATCACTACACATGTTTAGTGGAATAGGTATAATTTTACCATTTATGGAACCTATATTTTTAGCAGCTGGTACCAAATTTGACAGTAGTCGTTTGCCTATTCTGGTAGCAGCAATCAAAGTTGCTAGCTACTTGTTAACATCTTTAATTATTGAAAAAGCAGGAAAAAGGTTCATGCTACAAATATCTGCAGTAGGAATAGGTATTCCATTATTTATATTAGGTTTGTTTTTCCATTTAAAATCAATTGATTCCCCCTTGATTTCACAATTGCAGTGGCTACCTTTGGTTTGTATTATAGGCTACATTATATTTTTTTCATTGGGAATAGGACCAGTTCCAATGGCTATGAATGGAGAATTCTTTACGTCAGATTTAAGAGCCGCTGGTTCGTCAGTTTCAGCGACTTGCTTGGCGATTCTCTCATTTTTCTCATCATCTTCGTATCCTATAATAGTTGAACGATTCGGTATGCAGTGGTGTATGTGGTTGTATACTGTTTTTTGTGTAATAGGAGCTATATTTATCTTTGTTTTCATCCCGGAAACGAAAGGAAAAAGTCTTATAGAAATTCAAGAATATATTAAATCACGGTGTAAAAATTGATAATAACATTGTTTTATTCAATCCATACTCTAACGAGAACTGTTTTAAGCAGTCAGCTAAGGTGGTAAGTAATTTTATAATCAAATATTCACCTTTTTACAGACACGTACCATAAGTGAATTCGTCTTATTCACCCTATATAACAAAGCATTCAAGCAAGAGTACAGTAATTTTGACGAAGAACAGAGCAAGGCGTATTGAATATTTAACTCAATAAATGAGTTAAATATAGATATCTACAATCAGTGGCGTAGCTAGTTATCCAAAGGCTCTGGGGCAAAAAATAAACTAGAGCCCCAAAAGTTTTTTTGTTGCAATAGATTACCAAATCCACTATTTGTTCTAACAAATGTTAAATGGGCTACTTGATGGTCAAACGGAGGTTGAGTAAAAAACCGCCCCTTTTAGTTAATACATTGTTAATTTTACTCACCTCGAGGTCACTACAAGTCTCTCTGCTGGTTCTATACGTTTTCTCATAACTGTGTTTGTTTTTGCTATGAATGGAGTGATTAACATCCGGTAGTACTGAAAAAACTTCTCAGGATATCTCTGATGTTCTGCGAAGCTAAGATGGAACACCCCTAAGATCAGGCGATTAGCACCAACCGGGTGCACCCACCAATGTCTCTTTTTACGTTTTTTGGCCAACAAACTTAATAACTTTAATTGGTGAACAGCGATACGGAATCCATAGCAAATATGAGGCGATTTGTCGCTAGTCTAGAATGGATCGCGTTCCACTCGCTAAAAAGGCGCGGCGTCTACACGCTCGTATAGACTGGGCAAAATTTTCAAGCGACTAACCGGTTTTTGTGGCTCGTGTAGAATGGGCCTTATAGTCACGCGCCGCTTTTCTCATAGGTCCTCCTTGCGTCAATCGCTTGCTGTTGAAACGCACAGTTTGACGACGTGATTGTGAAACCAGCCTAAAAATATAGGGGAATTCACCCTTTCAATCAAAGATGTTCGAGACTTGTTGGGAATTCCCCTGTATTTTTTCAAATAAATTTCCATTATTACAGTAGCGTTCCTGGAATCTGGTTTATGCATATTCCGAATGTGGGAGAAATTTATAGTTTGCAATTCAGAGTCCGAGGGGCCCCCTAAGCTTCGGGGCCCCGAAGCACTGGCCCGTCTAGCCCTCCTGTAGCTAGGCCACTGTCTACATTTTTTTTGGTAGAAGTTCGGAAAGTCACTACAATTTGCTTTAGGCAGTTCGTGTCAAGTATGTGGGTCAAAATCATCAAGGTGACAAATTCCAAAAACTGTTTTATAACGAATATACCTAGCTGATAATGATCAGCTTAAATAATCACTAAACTTGTGTTTAAACCCGTAACCACAGTCGTGACAGTTCAGTCACACTTTATCAGACGTGACGTCTCTTAGACGGCAATTTTATTTTATCAAAAATTGACATAATGCTTTTTTAATTATATTATCTATATACTCGGGGAGGGAAGTACTTGAACAATTCAAGTGCAGAGGTGTCTCACAGACGTGTCGTCTGTAGTTACGGGGTTTAAACAATATTTACGTTGACAGAGCACAGAATGAAGTGAGCTATAGTTGAAGAGAATAATTTCGGGAACGTTTTTGTGAGGTTTATAATAATATTCAAAATATAACTTAAGTATATCTTTTTTACCTTGTACAATAGTGGAAGTATGTAAATAATTAAAACGTTTAAAAGCGATATATCGCTACGAATGGGATAATATATGTTTTATGTTCCATACAGAAAACTTCATTAAAATAATGATTATTATTTAGAACACGATAAAACTGAATTAGTAGAAGCATGTAATAATCGTATTATCCGCAATTTAAATATATAAAAACACAAAACCCGTCCTTCATATTCGTTACTTAATTAACTTTAGTTCAATAAATAAAATGGTTTAAGGCTAAGGTATCAAAAGATAACATAAAAATTGCTTTGTAATTTAGTCGAGGGATTGGCTAATATATACCGGGTGGGCAAATAAAAATGGCCGACAGCCATATCTTTGGAAAAAATATTCCATAACAGTCGAGAACAACCTAAGAATTATTTATAGATTTGTCTCCCCACCGTTAGAGGAAATAATTGAGTTTAAAAAAAAATTAAAATCATTATTTCATAAAATTTACCCATTTAGGAAGCATAACAAAGACATTAATCGTATTCTACCAAAAATTCTGCATATTTTGTGATATTGATTAAGTAAACAATTAAGGGGTTTTTCACATGATATGGCTACGGTGTCGTGTCGTGCTTAGTGTTAGATATTTTGTAAATTCTGATACAATTGTATCGTCCATTTTGCTTTTCGTTTTGGCTTATTTAAAACGGTATCACTGTAAATAGACTAATGTATAAAAAGTTGCATAATTGCATGTATTAAAAATAATTTTCATGGTATGAATGTGATTGTTGAGTGAAAGACCATCTTAGTTAAGTTTTATTTTCCTATTTGATGTAAGAAATAACGTTTATCTTGCTAATTTATGTCCACAAAATTAATTTTCATAAAATAAATTTTGAAATTGTTTCATCCCAAGTATTATTTCGAAATAATTCTTTTTATCAGTTGGTACAACTATATTGAACACCTGTTACACATCACTGGGGTACTTTCAGGGTGAGTACACAGGACCGTATTCAGGAAAGTATTTAAATCCAAATCAGATGTTAAAAACTTTATTAAAAATTTTATTTAAATAACATTGAATTTTGGCGCCCATAAAAAAAAGAACAGTAATTAGATTTCTCACACATTAAACCCATGAACCCAAACCCTGAGAAGCTCAGATTTCATTAAAAAAAAGGTGAGTACACTGAAAAAATCAATAACGGGTTGAGAGTTTGAGAAGGAAGGAGGTTTGTTCAAAGTAAAAATTTAAAAAAACTAAAATTATACAGAAATATTCAAAAAATAATAACAAGTTATAAATATCAAGTAAACTAAACTAATACAAAATGATTGTAACAACAAATAAGTAAGTGAAAAGTAATACTTACCATAAATACTCGGTAATAAGTAAACACGGCTATAAGCCATATAATATTCCTATGACCAAGGCATATTTTTTTTAATTAATTAAAAGTTGAAAGCAGAAAAATATTGAAATCGTTTATCCAGCACAGAAAAAACTTTCCAAGTGATCCAGAATTATGATCCAGGACTGCTGAGCATTGAACTTCAGTAAGACCTTCAAGAAAAGAAAAGCAATGAATACTTAATTACAATACAAAGACAGTCAGGTATCATTTATCCACATAATTAAATGTTTGAATTTAAAAAGTATTACATAAGATTATTCTTACTGATAAAATTTTTCGAAAGAATCAAAGAGATATCGACCATAGTTAATGTAGACGCCATTTTATTATAGAATTTGTCAAATATCATTTCTTCATATATAAAATTAATTTTCTTCTTTGTAGTTTTAGAAACCATAGAAATATAAAACCATAGACTCTGAAAGTATAATCTTAATTTTGTTGTGAATGAATTTTAGATAACAAATAATTGGAGTTAACCATTTTTGAATATTCTTGAAGTTGATTAAGCCGTTAAACAGAATTAAATAATAAATCGAACGTTTAATTTGTTGAACATTTATTTAAATTGAATGTGTTTGTTTTCTTTTATATCTATTTTATATTTTTTACAATCAACACTGGTTATCGGCGTTGGAACCTTTTGAAGGTCAAAGGACAGAGTTGGCTTTACAAGAATTTGAACTCACAAACAAAATATAATTTCCCTGAGATAATTCAAATGAATTTATAAAATTATTTTCAAATTACATAATAGTCTCATAACAATCATAATAAAAAAAATATAAATAAATATTATTGATAATTTTCGACTGAGCTAGTTTGATAAACAAAGATAAGTATTAAAACTAAAAATAATACATAAATAAAATTATAATTTATAAAAAGATATGGAATTATTATAGACATATTATTATTATTATTATTAAAACCATATCAATATATATTATTTTGTGTGATAGTCATGAATTCTATACCGTGTAAATATCATTCAAACGATGCAATTACCGATAAAAGTTCGAACGATATACGAAAGGTTGACGTCACATGTTTGTGATCGGTGTTTAAGCTATGATGGCGGAAAAATTGTTTACAAATTTACAATGAAAGAATGTAAGTATTTCTAACTTATATGAATATTCTTATCTAAATATTTCCCTTTTGAAAAGTAAACTTTATTAAGAATTAACGATCTGTTGTTTTACTATTTTCACATAAATTATTTTTATATGAAGTTGAAAAATGGATTCTACATCACTTGAAGAAGTCAAATACATTCCAGATTTACATACGTCCAAGCCAAATTTACAAGAATTAAAACCGGAAAATGCTAGAAAATCCGATACGTTGTTCCTTTTGTCTGTTGTTGTTGGAGGTAATGTTCATTATTTTCATAGTAATACTTTAAACATATATATTTCATGTCAATATTGAAAATTTCTTAAATTTGATTAGCACTACATTTACTTATCTTTCTCCTTTTTCTTATGCTTTCACCACATCCGTACATTTAGCTCCATTACTGGTCCTCTAATTATCTATTATATAGAATTCATTTTTTTAGGTTCTATGCTTTCAATATTAACTGGTATGGCGTTCGTCTGGAGTTCTGCTGTAATACCAAAATTAAAATCTAACAATACCGAAGAAAATCCACTAGGTCGACCTATAACAACATTGGAACTGTCAATGTTGGCTGGTTTGCCGTCTTTGTCGATGCTGATTGGCTCGTTGTTACATGGATATCTGTCTGGAATAATTGGAAGAAAACGAACCTTACAATTATCAGGAATAGGAATGTTAGCGTCAGCTGTAACTATGGCTTTCTGTACAAATATCATATTCATGATCATAATCCGATGTTTTTGGTTTTGTTTCTTTGTCGGTAGTATGACAGTGCTTCCAGTTTACGTAACAGAAATATGTGAAGATCATAACAGAGGAAAATATGGTTGTTTGTTTTCTGCTTTTATACCTGTTGGTAATTTCATTAGCTACAGTTTGGGTTCAATGTTTAACTTTAGAAATTTTACCTTACTAGGAACAGTTCCGTTCATAATATTTTTATATTTTTTCATTTTTGCACCTGAATCACCAGTCTATAGTTTATCTAACAACAAAAAAGGAGAATGTATTAAAACTTTAAAAAAACTACGCAGTGATAAAAATGAAGATGAAATCCAAGAGGATTTGGTTAAAATAGAGACTATGTTTAAAGCAAACGATAAAAGTTCCAATATACTGTCTCTATTTAAAACAAAAGAAAGAAGATATGGTCTTATGTTGGCTTGTTCATCCATTTCCATATCTATGTTTAGTGGGATAGGTATAATATTACCATTTATGGAACCTATATTTTTAGCAGCTGGTACCAAATTTGACAGTAGTCGTTTGCCTATTCTGGTAGCAGCAATCAAAGTCGCTAGCTACTTATTAACATCTTTAATTATTGAAAAAGCAGGAAAAAGGTTCATGCTACAAATATCTGCAGTAGGAATAGGTATTCCATTATTTATATTAGGTTTGTTTTTCCATTTAAAATCAATTGATTCTCCTTGGATCATACAATTGCAGTGGCTACCTTTGGTTTGTATTATAAGCTACATTATATTTTTTTCATTGGGAATAGGACCAATTCCACCAGCTATAAATGGAGAATTCTTTACGTCAGATTTAAGAGCCGCTGGCTCGTCTGTTTCAACGACCTGCATGGCAATCCTCTTATTTTGCTCATCATCCTCGTATCCTATAATAGTTGAACGATTCGGTATGCAGTGGTGTATGTGGTTGTATACTGTGTTTTGTGTATTAGGAGCTATATTTATCTTTGTTTTTATCCCGGAAACAAAAGGGAAAAGTCTCATAGAAATTCAAGAATATATTAAATCACGGTGTAAAAATTGATAATAATATTGTTTTATTCAATACATACTCTAACGAGAACTATTTTAAGCAGTCAGCTGAGGTAGGACGTAATTTTAGAATCAAATTTTACAGACACGTAAGACAGGTAAGAAATTAAAAATATGCTCATGCGCTGTTCGACGGCGCGATTGTGAAACCAGCCTAAGAATACAGGAGAGTTCCCCGCAAGTTTCAAACAAAGATGTTCGAGACTTGTTGGGAATCCCCCTGTATTTTTACAAATAAGTTGCCATTATTACAGTCGCGTTCCTGGAATCTGGTTTATTTATATTCCGAATGTGGGAGTAACTTTCACTAGTTCAATTTATAGTTTGAGAGTCAGAGTCCGAGCTTGGGGGCACCGGGTCACTGCCCCGTCTAGCTCTCCGCTAGCTACGCCACTGACTACATTTTTTTTTGTAGAAGTTCAGAAACAATCATTTCGGGAACGTTTTTGTGAGGTTTATAATAATATTAAAATATAACTTAAATATATCTTTTTTACCTTGTACAATAGTGGAAGTATGTAAATAATTAAAACGTTGAAAAGCGAAATATCGCTACAAATAGGATATACAGATTGCGAAAATCCCTTTCTTACAATGCGACTTATACAAGTACGACAAGGAAAATATGAACAAAACTACGTGAAAGAGAGAGAAGATTTGTTAGCTCAGCGATCAGTCCCCTCTACCAAAACAGTTGGGCGTGTATTCATCGCCCCACTATTTCAACCGCTGTTGCCAGAAGCTCAGATTAATTTGTACAAATGATATTTTTGTCTCGTTATCGTTAACTTTTTTTCGAGCTCATGCACTATTAGGTAAAATTAAACACTTTCATCCGGCAACAGTGTCCTTTTTCACACGTTGGTAGCGCACGCCGTTGTATTTGAAAATAAAACATTTTACAATGCCCACATTAAAATACGAAACCTGCGAAAAAGTGCAAATTATAAAATGGTATTTTGGAGGTCATTCGGCTGATGCAATAGTAAATTTGTTTATTGTGGCATTTGAAAATCGCCCAATTCCTTCACGAACAACAATTTTGAACATAATTTCTAGACAAAAATTTGGAATAATTTTTACAGGTAAGTACATTTGGCAACACAACAGTTAAAATAAATAGGAGGGGACTGAATACACGCCCAACTGTTTTGGTAGAGGGGACGGATCGCTGGGCTAACAAGTCTTCTCTCTCTTTCACGTAGTTTTGCTCATATTTTCCTTGTCGTACTTGTATAAGTCGCAATGTAAGAAAGGGATTTTCGCAATCTGTATGTTTTATGATCCATACAAAAAATAATAATAATTTTTTAAAAAACAAAAAAATGAAATAGTAGAAGTTCGTATTATCCTAAAAAGCCGCAATTTTAATAATAATAAAACAATACCCGTGCTTCATATTCGTTACTTAATTAACTTAAACTCAATAAATAAAATGGTTTGAGGCTATTTTTAGCACATTCAAAAGATAACATAAAAATTGCTTTGTAATTTAGTCGAGGGATTGGCTGATATACACCGGGTGGGCAAATAAAAATGTTCGACAGCCATATCTTTGGAAAAAATATTCTATAACAATCGAGAACAACCTAAAAATTATTCACATATTTGTGTTAGAGGAAGTAATCGAGTTTAAAAAAAATTAAAAATCATTATTTTATAAAATTTACCCATTTAACATTAATCGTATTCTACAAAAAATTCTGCATAATGTATGATATTGATTAAGTAAACAATTAAGGGGTCTTTCACATGATACGGCTACGGTTAAATGCCGGTGCCGTGTCGTGCAAAAACCGCACGGGCATGTTCGCTGAAATAGCCTACGTGGAAGGTTTTTTATCGAAGGGCATTAACAGCTTATTTACAGTTCAGTTTGTGATTATTGTTTTAAGAGGAATTAAGAATGGATGATATTCATTCTGATGTTTTAATAACCTCGGTCGAAGCAAGAACTTCCTCTCTCCTCTGATTAATGGGGTGTACCCAAAAAAGGCGATCTCGTGCTATTCTTTTCCGGCGACGATGAAGCAACCACAAAACACAACGTTTTTTTTCGATCCATATTGAAATAAAAATATTGCGGTGAAAATCCGTACCAATGTGAAAACAATAATGTTCGCCGCAAGAACTCGGACGATTTTTAACCGCACGATTAAAACCGTGTAATGTGAAAGAGGCGTTAGGTTCAAATATAAATATGAACCCTTTTTCAATGAAACTCGCTTGTAATTTTCTATCAGTGGCACTGTTCATGGCGTACCGGAATTGTAGTCATGGCAGCGATGATTTTGAGTTTCTACGCATGACGTCACCTATGACGCAAATGGCCCATTTTCCATTGGATTCTACTTAATTCGTATTGCCAGAAATTATGTGTTTCTGATGTGTATTTTTGGAGGTAAACCTCAGGGGGTCAGGAAGTGGTTCTATTTCATCTGTTTATTTTGGTCCATAAAGTAGAGAAAAGGGACCTAATATGAGACACCTTATTATTTCTTTGAATAATTTTGCAAAAATGTAACTTTTAGAAGTGGCTTTATTTCTAAAGGATAGATCGTTGTGTATACTTCACACCCTAATACAACAAATTTATTAAAAATGTTAACTACTTTTGTAAAGTGGTAATAAATAAAAAATATCACTTTTTGTAATTTTCAAGATTGGTCTCCTAATATGAGATAGTTAAGGTTCCCAATAAAAGACTGACTCATAATAAGATACCAAAGAATAAAAACAAGGAGTGAAAGAATATAATATATATTGTTTTATTTCAGAAGTATTCAAAATGATAATCAAAAGTAACAACACTAAAATTTAATGGAACAAAAGTTTTTTTTTTCCTTGTTTTTTTTCGCACATAGGGCAAGCAAATGTTGTGCCATCAACTTCGCCGCAATCTTCGTGGCACCACTGAAAACAAACGATACATCTAGCCCACTTTTATCCACGGGTGTCTTCGGAAAATCTTCCATGGAAAAAACGACACTCTGCATCATTGTAATCCTCTTCATCAGTCGAGTCATCATAATGCACAGAAGTTTCTGAATCTGAGCTGCTCGATGTAATTTCAGCATTTTTGGTACTTTTAGTCTTGGATTTTTTATCTGTTGTTCCCAAAGACTTTGGTTTCACATATTTTTTTTTCAATTTTTTTTTATATGGAGAAGATGTTATTAAACTTTTTGCCTTTTCTTTTATTGGAGTTTTCACCATGATTTGAAGAGGTTGATGGCACTGGACAAACTTCTTTTGGAGAAACTAGCAAAAGTTTATCACTTTTGTCAGAGCAATTGTTGAGGGCAGAGCTTGATGATACTGATGGATTTGCCATAGTTTTTCTGGACTCTGCAGGAACATCCACAACTAAATCTGATGACACATTTGAAATATTGTTGTCATTGAATAAAATATCTGCACCTTCATTTTCAATATCAGTTCTTTCTTGTGTAGGTAGATTTTGCTCTTCTTCCAAAAAGTCAGTTCCTCTAAAAACATTTATGATACAAGGAAAGAGACCTGTTTTTATAAATGAATTAATCGATAGCTCCATTGTTGCAGCCCGATTATAAGCTTTCCCAAATAGTGAGCAGATGTTGTTGTGTGCCACAACTTTTCCTGTGTTATTTTTGAGAAATGTCTCTATTTCTTGAGCATAATATGTTTTTAGTGGTGCCATGAAACCCACATCAATTGGCTGCATTTTATGAGTTGTAAGCAGACAATTGAAACATAATTCTCTCTAGCCACGTCTATGATTTCTATGTTTCTCGGGTGTGAATAGTGACCGTCTAAAACTAACAAGATCGGATCATCTTTTGTTGGTTTAGTAAACTTAACAAAATGTGAAAACCACTGCGTAAAAATATTTGTCTGAATCCATCCAGATGGATGGCAGGTCCATATTGATCCAGGAGGTGCGCCCTGCATTAGATGTTCCGACACATTTTTACGAGGAAACACTATCAAGGGCGGAACAAAAGTACCAGAAGCGTTCATGGCTGAGTTTTCCCCTCTCCTGTGATGTTATGGCACAAACCTGTTTTTTTCTTTTCAAGCCGATGATTTTGCTTTGTTCATGCTACACAGCCGTAATGCCTGTTTCGTCAACATTAAATAATCTATGTGGAGAAAAATTAATTTTTCCAACTACTTTTAAAATAGGTTTGCGCAACGTTTTCGGCGTTAAGCCCTTTAACTCTCGCAGCAGATATTGCCTGTGGTGTACGTACAGACAACTGCGTCATTTTTTACCTGCAGATTCCTTTCCTGTGCTAAAAGGATGCTTTAAGCAATTTCTGATTGCTAACTGAAACGCCATATATTTGACATCTCTCCTCCGAAGACCGTAATAATTTTTTTCCATTTCAATGCAGTAGTTTGCTAACTGCTTCTCCAAAACCTTAGATAAAGCTTGTTTCCTACCCAAAGATATTTTTACGAGGTCCTCTGCACTTCTGTTGTCTTTTACATATCGTTCAATGGTTGAGGCTTGAGGCCTTCCTCGACCAATCCAACAGTCGGCATAAGTTGCATCTGAGTATTGTATTTCATCAGCTTAATCCAAAAAAATTTTGTTTCTTAAAGGTTTTGTTGTTCCAAGGAAACATCTTTTCCATAAAAAGTATCGAGCACTTTTTTGCCGACAAACTTTTGTGAAATTTAAAGCGAAAAGATATTTCTCTTAGTTTGAATTTAATTAATTTATTTCATTAAAACTTCCACATACTTGAAGTCTGTATAAATATAGTTATTAAAAGACTTTAAAAAAATGAAAGTATCTACTTCTAACTTATATAAAGATTCTTATCTAAATATTTCTCTTTTGATAAGTAGACTTATATAAAGAATAAACAATCTGTTATTTCACTATTTTTACATAAATTATCTTTATATGAAGTTAAACAATGGATTCTACATCACTTAAGGAAGTCAAATACATTCCAGATTTACTGACGTCCAAGCCAAATTTACAGGAATTAAAACCGGAAAATGGTAGAAAATCCGATACGTTGTTCCTTTTGTCTGTTGTTGTTGGAGGTAATTTTCATAGTAATACTTTAAAAATATATATTTCATGTCAATATTGAAAATTTCTTAAATTTGATTAGCACTACATTTACGTATCTTTCTCCTTTTTCTTATGCTTTCACCACATCCGTTTATTTAGCTCCATTACTGGTCCTCTAATTATCTATTATATAGAATTCATTTTTTTAGGTTCTATGCTTTCAATATTATCTGGTGTGGCGTACGTCTGGAGTTCTGCTGTAATACCAAAATTAAAATCTAACAATATCGAAGAAAATCCACTAGGTCGACCTATAACAACATTGGAACTGTCAATGTTGGCTGGTTTGCCGTCTTTGTCGATGCTGATTGGCTCGTTATTACATGGATATCTGTCTGGAATAATTGGAAGAAAACGAACCTTACAATTATCAGGAATAGGAATGTTAGCGTCAGCTGTAACTATGGCTTTCTGTACAAATATCATATTCATGATCATAATCCGATGTTTTTGGTTTTGTTTCTTTATTGGTACTTCGACAGTAATTCCAGTTTACATAACAGAAATAAGTGAAGATCATAACAGAGGAAAATATGGTTGTTTGTATTCTGCTTTTATTCCTGTTGGTAATTTAATTAGCTACAGTTTGGGATCGATGTTTAACTTTAGAAATTTTACCTTAATAGGAACATTTCCGTTCATATTGTTTTTATATTTTTTCATTTTTGCACCTGAATCACCAGTCTATAGTTTATCTAAAAACAAAAAAGAAGAATGTATTAAAACTTTAAGAAAACTACGCAATGATAAAAATGAAGATGAAATCCGAGAGGATTTCGTTAAAATAGAGACTATGCTTAAAGCAAACGATAAAAACTCCAACATACTGTCTCTATTTAAAACGAAGGAAAGAAGATATGCTCTTATGTTGGCTTGTTCATCCATATCCATATCTATGTTTAGTGGAATAGGTATAATATTACCATTTATGGAACCTATATTTTTAGCAGCTGGTACCAAATTTGACAGTAGTCGTTTGCCTATTCTGGTAGCAGCAATCAAAGTAGCTAGCTTCTTATTAACATCTTTAATTATTGAAAAAGCAGGAAAAAGGTTCATGTTACAAATATCTGCAGTAGGAATAGGTTTTCCACTATTTATATTAGGTTTGTTTTTCCACTTAAAATCAATTGATTCTCCTTGGATCATACAATTGCAATGGCTACCTTTGATTTGTATTATAAGCTTCATTATATTTTATTCATTGGGAATAGGACCAATTCCACCAGCTATGAATGGAGAATTCTTTACGTCAGATTTAAGAGCTGCTGCTTCGTCTGTTGCAACGACTTGCATGGCAATTATCTCATTTTGCTCAGCATCCTCGTATCCTATAATAGTTGAACGATTGGGTATGCAGTGGTGTATGTGGTTGTACACTGTTTTTTGTGTATTAGGAGCTATATTCATCTTTGTTTTTATCCCGGAAACAAAAGGAAAAAGTCTCATAGAAATTCAAGAATATATTAAATCACGGTGTAAAAATTGATAATAACACTGTTTGATTTAATCAATCAGCTAGGGTAGGATGTAATTTTGATGAACAGAGCAAGGTGTATTGAATATCTAACTGGATAAATAGAGATATCAATACAATACAATTTTTGTATCTCATCTAATTTTGGAAATACCCTGCAAAATTTGGGATACCTTGTACTTCTCTCTTACAAAAATTCTTATCGCAATGTTTTTTTATAGATAAGCAGTTTTGTAATAATAATTAACAAGAATAAATTATACATGATATTAAAAAGGTTACTTGATTATTTCATTATTTTTGGTACTAAAATGAATCCTACATCTGTCGAAGAAGTTAAATACATTCCAGACATATTCACGTCTGAGAAAAATTTACAAGAGTTGAAACCAAAAAATGTTAAAAAGTCCGATACTTTGTTTCTTTTTGCTGTTGTAATTGGAGGTAATAATTTTAAACTTAAGCATAGGAATTAATTTTTTAAACATTTTTCCAATAAATTCAAAGTTTATTTGTTCCATACATACCCCAAAATTAGTACTGCAGCTTATCTCTTGACAAAATGACTTAAGTAATTTTTCAAATTTGTATTATTTTGCGCTCTAGTATTTTTTCCTCTTAATCTTCTTCCCTTATAAACTCTTTGCTTTTTCCCGATCTAGTCTGACAAAGTCTCCAAGAACACTTTAGCAGAATGTGTTAGAGCATCTTGCATTCTATCTCTAGCTGTGGCATTGAGTTTCCCATGTTCAGCATATCCCATGCTTCTATGTCCGTTATTTATTAGAATTTCTAATAGCCCATCCCTCACTAGATTCTACAATAAAGGAGACAGATCTTCCCCTGTGGGTACCCTCTAGCTACCTGAGCCACCTCAGTATACAGTCATACCAGGTCAATAATGTTTCCTTCACCTTAGCGACCGGATAATAAATTCTACAGAGGTATTAACGAAAGCTCCTTCAATGTCTATGAAGGTCATCATCTCTTTATTTTCCACCTTCTCTTTGAGCTGGTGTAACTACTTGTCTACTTCAGAGGTCCTTTATTCTTGTAATAAGAAAATTCCCATTTATTAGTTTATAATTTATTGAGGATACAAAATAGTTCTCGATTCCTTTTAACACTATCCTTTTTCTACGGTGGATCCATAACCAAGACCTCGTTCTAATTAAGGCTTGCTTAGGTTAGAATTTTAATAGTTCGATATTTTGATCAGACAATCTTTTAGGTGCTATGATTTCGGCTTTGAATGGTGAAGCGTTCGTCTGGACTTCTTCTGTAATACCAAAATTGAAATCTAACAATACCGAAGAAAATCCTCTAGGTCATCCTATAACAACTTTCGAACTGTCTATGCTAGCTGGTTTGCCCAATATGTGTAGTTTGTTCGGGATATTCATACAAGGATATCTGTCGGAGAATATTGGAAGGAAACGAACCTTACAATTAGCGGGAATTGGAACATTTTTATTTTCCGTATCAGCAGCTTTTAGTACAAAGATATATTTTTTAATACTATTCCGATGTTTTTGGTTTTTTTTTCTTATCGGTAGTATGGCAGTGTTTTTAGTTTATTTAATGGAAATATGCGAAGATCATAACAGAGGGAAATATGGTTGCCTATTTGCCGCTTTTCTACCTGTTGGTAATCTCAGTAGCTACATTTTTGGATCAATGTTTAACGTTAGAAATTTTACCTTAATAGGAACAGTTCCGTTCATTATATTTTTGTATTTTTTCATTTTTGCACCTGAATCACCAGTCTATAGTTTATCTAAAAACAAAAAAGAAGAATGTATTAAAACTTTAAGAAAACTACGCAGTGATAAAAACGAAGATGAAGTCAAAGAGGATTTTGTTAAAATAGAGACTATGCTTAAAGCAAACGATAAAAATTCCAATATACTGACTCTTTTTAAAACAAAAGAAAGAAGATATGGTCTTATGTTGGCTTGTGGATCCATATCACTACACATGTTTAGTGGAATAGGTATAATTTTACCATTTATGGAACCAATTTTTTTAGCTGCTGGTACCAAATTTGACAGCAGTCGCTGGCCTATACTAGTAGCAGCAATCAAAGTTGCTAGCTTTTTATTCACATCTTTAATTATTGAAAAAGCAGGAAAAAAATTTATGTTACAAATTTCTTCAGTA
Source organism: Lochmaea crataegi (assembly GCA_947563755.1). NCBI lineage: Eukaryota > Metazoa > Arthropoda > Insecta > Coleoptera > Chrysomelidae > Lochmaea > Lochmaea crataegi. Next base: position 3,960,132 of record OX387433.1, on the reverse strand, counting down.
GGAATAGGTATTCCTTTATTTATATTAGGTTTGTTCTTTTATTTAAAATCAATTGATTGTCCTTTGATCTTACAGTTGCAGTGGCTACCTTTGGTTTGTATTATAAGCCATGTCGTATTATTTTCTTTGGGAATTGGTCCAATTCCAGGAGCTATCATAGGAGAATTCTTCACGCCAGATTTAAGAACTGTTGGTTCGTCCATTGCAATTACCTGTCTAGGTGTTCTCTCTTTTTGTTGTTCGTCCACCTATCCTATAATAGTTGAACGATTTGGTATGCAGTGGTGTATGTGGTTGTACACTGTTTTTTGTGTATTAGGATCTATATTCATTTTTGTTTTCATTCCGGAAACCAAAGGAAAAAGTCTCATGGAAATACAAGAATATATTAAAACACGATGCAAAAATTAAAAGAATCTGAATATGTCACAACGCAATAGTTATTTGTGTATTTAGAGCGTAAAGTAACAGATTGCCGCGCGACGCGGAGCGGAGCGCGGCGATCTTTCGTAAGCGGCAATTTTACTTTACGCTCGAAAAACACACATAATTTTTTCCACAGTCGCCCTTTTAATAATTAAAACAGTTTTTATATTATCTCAGGTTATAATAAGAGTGCTAGTATAATCGTCATTTTCGCTATTCATCATGATTAACCTTAAAAAGATCTACTGACTAGGGATGTTGAAAAATAATCGATTTTTATATAAATCGATTATTATTTTCTTATAATCGTTTCTAAGTTATCGATTTTTATAGTAATATTAATCGATCTTTAGTGAATCGATTTTATAAATTACGTGTTTAAATCGATTTTCGCAAACGGCTCGTATTATTTATTGACTATTTTTCAAAATTTTAACAATTATTGACCATTTTTCAAAATGTTGACAATTATTGACCATTTTTCAAAATTTTAACAATTATTGACTATTTTTCAAAATTTCAACAATTATTGACCATTTTTCACAATTATTGACCGTTTTTCAAAATTAGAGACCATTTTTCCAAATTTTTGATAATTTTCGACCATTTTTCAGAGATTTTTAATCATTTTTGACAGTTTTTGACAATAATTGTCCATTTTTAACAGTTTTTAACAATAATTGAAAATTTTTAATCATTTTTGATAGTTTTTGACCATTTTTGACAATTTTTCAAAATACCATTTTTGACAATTTTTTAAAATTTTAGACCATTTTTCAATATGTTTGACCATTTGCGATAATTATTAACAATTGTTAACAATTATGGACCGTTTTTCCAAATTTTTAACAATTATTGACCATTTTTGACCGTATTTCAAAATTTTGGACAATTTTTCAAAAACTTTAACAATTTTTGACTATTATCAACTATTTTTCAAAATTTTGACAATTTTCAATTATAATTGTACATTTTTACAGTTTTTGATAATATTTGACCATTTTTGATAGTTTTTGACAATTATTGGCCATTTTTGACAATTTTTCAAAATTATTGACCATTTTTGATATTTTTTGACAATTATCGACCATTTTTCAAAATTTCAACAATTTTTGATAATTATTGACCAATTTTGACAATAATTGTCCATCTTTGACAGTTTTTAAAAATAATTGTCAATTTTTAACCATAGTTTTTGATCATTATGGACAATTTTTGACCATTTTTAATGGTTTTTAACAATTAGAGGCCATTTTGGCAATTTTTGACCATTTTTTAAAATTATTGACCATTTTTGAACATTTTTCAAAAACTTTTTAAAATTTTTGACAGTTGACCATTTTTGACAATTTTTGAAAATGTTTGACCATTTTTAAAAATTTTTTAAAAGTTTTTGACAATTATCGACCATTTTTGACAATTATTGACCATTTTTGACAAGTTTTCAAAATTTTTGACCATTTTTCAAATTTTTTTTGAAATTTTTGACAATTATCGACCATTTTTCAAAATTTTAACAATTTTTGACAGTTTTTGACAATAATTGACAATTTTTGACAATTATTGACCATTTTTGACCGTATTTCAAAATTTTGGACAATTTTTCAAAAACTTTAACAATTTATGTCTATTATCAACTATTTTTCAAAATTTTGACAATTTTTAAATATAATTGTACATTTTTACAGTTTTTGACAATATTTGACCATTTTTGATAGTTTTTGACAATGATTGGCCATTTTTGACAATTTTTCAAAAATTTTTGACCATTTTTCAAATTTTTTTTTAAATTTTTGACAATTATCGACCATTCTTCAAAATTTTAACAATTTTTGACAGTTTTTGACAATAATTGACAATTTTTGACAATTATTGACCTTTTTTGGCCGTATTTTAAAATTATTGACAATTTCCATATAATTTTATTTGATTTTTAAACTGATAAATTGTTAAATATTCACCAATTGAGTTAATTCGAAGGGCGTGGTTTGATTAAATAAGCGAGCGAAAAAGATTCCTTTTTTGTAAAGTAACAATGCTCGGCATTTGTCGACTTTACGATTTCATTTGAATATTGTAATTAGTTATTTTACGCGCGACTGTAGAAAATATAATTTTTAAATATAAATTTATATTTCTTTTTGAATATGCTTATCGAGAATAAAGGGATTAAACAAAAATTAATGAAATTTTAATTAAAAAGCTCAGGGTGCTTTCCACATTGTTGATTTTTTTTTGTCATAACTCTCCTCCTATATTCGCTTTAGTCGAGTGAAAATATACAGAGGGACACATTCATTCATTAATTCATATATTTAGGTTGTGCTCATCAGCCCAGGCACTTGAACTGAATCTCAGCCCCGGATCTAGGGGGGGCAAGCCGGGGCCTATGCCCCGGGCGGCCAAATTCACACTTTACAGCTTATCATTTTCTTATCTTTGACCACAGAATAAATAATAGTACAATTACAGAAATTTCACTCTCGTTTCACTGTGACCATATCAACGATATTTTTGACTATCGAAAAAAATCGATAGTTTTCGGTATTATCGATAGTTGAGATGCTTTTAGGTGAAGAATTTATTTTGAAAGCTGATATGAAATAAAAATGCGATCAAAAATTGGAATAGAGAGAGAGAGAGAGAGAGAGAGAGAGAGAGAAAGAAAGAATGGACAGAGAGATGAGAGAAAGGGATGGGATAGAGAAAGAGATAGGAGAGAGAGAGTTAGGAAAGAGAGAGAGTTGGGAGAGAAAGAGATAGGAAAGAGAGAGAGAGAGATAGGAAAGAAAGAGATGGGAGAGAGAGAGAGAAAGATGGAAGAGAGAGGGATGTGGAAGAGAGAGAGAGAGAGAGAGAGAGAGGGATGTGGATTAGAGAGAAAGAGAGAGAGATAGGAAAGAAAGAGAGTAATGGGAGAGAAAGAAAGAAAAATGAGAGAGAGAGATGGGAGAGAAAAAAAGAAAAATGAGAGAAAGAAGGGAGAGAAAGAGAGAAAGACGTGAGAGAAACAGAATGTATTGCGTGTGATTACAATCATTATATTTGACGGTTTTTGACAATTATTGTCCATTTTTGACAATTTATCAAAAATTTTGACAATTATTGACCAAAAATTTTGACAATTATTACCATTTTTTCAAAATTTTCGACAATTATTGACCATTTTTTCAAAATTTTGACAATTATCGACAATTTTTTCAAAAATGTTTGACCAATTTTGACAGTTTTTGACAATCATTAAAATTTTTTGACAATTATTGACCAAAAATGTTGACAACCATTACCATTTTTTCAACATTTTCGACAATTATTGACCATTTTTTCAAAATTTTGACAATTATCGACAATTTATTCAAAAATTTTTGACCAATTTTGACAGTTTTTGACAATTATTCATTTTTTTTGACAATTATTGACCATTTTTTCAAAATTTTGACAATTATCGACAATTTTTTCAAAAAGTTTTTACCAATTTTGACAGTTTTTGACAATTATTAAAATTTTTTGACAATTATTGACCATTTTTCAAAATTTCTACAATTATTGACCAAAAATTTTGACAACTATTGACCATTTTTTCAAAATTTTTGACAATTATTGACCATTTTTTCAAAATTTTGGCAATTATCGACCGTTTTTTTTAAATTTTGACCAATTTTGACAGTTTTTGACAATTATTGACCATTTTTCAAAATTTTCACAATTATTGACCATTTTTTCAAAATTTTGACAATTATCGACAATTTATTCAAAAATTTTTGACCAATTTTGACAGTTTTTGACAATTATTCATTTTTTTTGACAATTATTGACCATTTTTTCAAAATTTTGACAATTATCGACAATTTTTTCAAAAAGTTTTTACCAATTTTGACAGTTTTTGACAATTATTAAAATTTTTTGACAATTATTGACCATTTTTCAAAATTTCTACAATTATTGACCAAAAATTTTGACAACTATTGACCATTTTTTCAAAATTTTTGACAATTATTGACCATTTTTTCAAAATTTTGGCAATTATCGACCGTTTTTTTTAAATTTTGACCAATTTTGACAGTTTTTGACAATTATTGACCATTTTTCAAAATTTTCACAATTATTGACCATTTTTTCAAAATTTTGACAATTATTGACCATATTTTTTAAATTTCTGACCAATTTTGACAATTATTATTATTATTTTTACAATTTTTCAAAAATTCAGACCATTTTAGACCGTTTTTAATTACTTTTGAAAATTTTTGACAATTTTTCAAAAATTTTTGACAATTCTTGTTCATTTTTTCAAAATTCAGACAATTATTTACCATTTTTTCAAAATTTTTGACAATTTTTCAAAAAAATTTACCATTTTTCAAAACTTTTGACAGTTCTTGTTCATTTTTTCAAAATTTAGATAATTTTTGGCAATTATTGACCATTTTTTCAAAATGTTTGGCAATTATCGACCATTTTTCCAAATTTCAACAATTGTTGAACATTTTTGACAATTATTAACCAATTATGACAGTTTTTGACAATTATTGACCTTTTTTTTTAATTTTTTCAAATTTTAACAATTATTGACCATTTTTCACAATTATTGACCAATTTTGACAGTTTTGACAATTATTGATCATTTTTGACAATTTTTCAAAAATCTTGACCATTTTTATGAAAATTTTGACAATTATTGACCATTTTTGACAATTATTGACCAATTTTGACAATTATCGACCATTTTTTCAAAATTTTGACAATTTTTGACAATTATTGACCATTTTTCAAAATTTTGACAATTATATATAAACAACAGAGTGATAGATGTAAGATGTCAATTATACCGATGTAAGACTATCTAAAATTATCGATAGTAAAAATAGAACCATCGATAAAGATATAGAGCAAGTGTGTCATTTTAGCAGCTACGTCATTTTAGAACACTTTCCCCTACAGTATGATCAGATAAAAGGAGTAGCTCTATTTCCCCGACTATATCAAGAATGGGGGAAAACGCAACGAAACCATCATCACATTTTAAAAAAAATGTCAATCGTCACGCTTAAAATCCACACTGTGTGCGACTTTTCAAATTTTCTTTACAATTCCAGTATTGTAAGGACGTACAATTTCGAAGAATAAAATTGTTAGTCGATTCATAAAACCGTCAAGCTCGACGTGACTGCCATTCCAAAACAATGTTTGTTTTTTTTTGAACTCGGGATATTAGGAAAATAACTTCAATGCGCTCCGAGGTGAGGTTAATTGAATATTCGACGTGTAGATAATTTGAAAATAATTCGCTTTTTTCGTTTACGTTTAAATAAGAATTTGTTTAGTTAAAATTGCTGCAGTGGCTCTACCAGGGGTCGGCAAATTTAATAATGGTATGATGGAATAACTAATTTTTGGTTTTAATAAAAGTCTTTATTTGTTACAGATTTTACCGGCAGTAGACTCACCAGCAGATGTCAATTAAACTCTTTTGCGATGAACATGAACACCAGCACGGAAGGACAGTTACGTTCTCGCAGAAAAGCTGCTAAAATGTTGGTTGCTGTTGTCATCATGTTTGCCATTTGTTTTTTTCCCGTACATTTACTCTCGGTTCTTAGGTGAGTACAAGCTTTTCTCGTTTTAATTATTTAAATCTGGACGACTATAGCGTGGCACTTGAGTAATGATCGAACGGAAAATAAACGTTTTTTCTATTTAACAATCTATTCACCAACAATTTTCCTTCTGGGCTTTCTCATTTCTCATGTTTTTAATAATATTTTTATCAATAGCCAACAGCAATTTGATAAATCGGTTATTTCCAGCAATTCGTTTTCGAAATATTACTCTAGAGAAAAAGCATATGGAGGAAATAATCGAATTGCCGTACAGCAATTTCAAGAGGTATTTAAAGACTCAGTTTTTCATTATTAATAACTTTTATTTTCTTATAAATTTAATCTTAATGAGAATCCCAAGACTTTTCGAAAAAACACATTTTCAACATAAAAAGTCTTGTAAATACCACAAATTTACGAATATTGACCTGAAATTTTAGAATAGTACTCTCAAAAGAACAATCTACTGATGAAAAAATTCACAATACCATAACCTGAAGGGTTTTCATTTTATGAATTATAGTCAAAGTAAAATCACTGAAAACACCCAAAAAACACCAATTTCTGGAAATAAAAACAACGCTTTAGTATCAAATTTGATTTTTTATGGATTACTCAGTCGTGGACAGTCCTTTCGACTGGAAGATGTCCCTCTCGGCTGGATGATATCCTTCTCGATTCGATAAAACCTCTCTTGGTTGGGAGATGTCCCTAGCGACTATAAGCAGGAAAATAAACATAATTAGACTTGCAAAATTAAGGACAAATGATCAAAATTGAACAATGATACCAAAAATTGAACAATAATTACAAAAAATGAGTACTGCTACTATCACCAACAAATATAATGATCCCCTATAGGGCCCAAGCTACAGCATACAAATGTAGTCGAACATCAATGATTTATGAGACCGAAAATATAATTAAGCAAGAATAATCAATGAAACGATTCCGGAAACAAAAAATCAAATAAGATTTTAAAAAATTCATTATAAAACATCATTAGAACCTATAAAACATAAGAAAACAGTGAAAAATTATATTCCAACTCCAAACTAAAGAATTTAAAAGAATTTCTGGAACAGAAAATCAAATAAAATTTAAAAAATTCATCATACAACATCATTGGAACCTATAAAACATAAGAAAATTGTGAAAAATTATATTCCAACCCCAAATCCATCCTTAAAAGAATTTCTGGAACAGAAAATCAAATAAAATTAAAAAATTCATCATAAAACATCATTGGAACCTATAAAACATAAGAAAATAGTAAAAAATTAAATTCCAACTCCAAATTGAAGGAAAATCCATCCTTAAAAGAATTTCTGGAACAGAAAATTAAAGAAAATTAAAAAAACATCATAAAATATCATTGAAATCTTTAAAACATAAGAAAATAGTAAAAAATTAAATTCCAACTCCAAACTAAAGGTACATTCATCCTTGAAAGAATTTCTGGAACAGAAAATTGAAGAAAATTTAAAAAATCATCATAAAACATCATTGGAACCTATAAAACATAAGAAAATTGTGAAAAATTATATTCCAACTCCAAATTGACGGAAAATCCATCCTTAAAAGAATTTCTGGAACAGAAAATTTAAAAAAATTGGAAAAATTTATCTTAAAACATTATTGAAACCTATAAAACATAAGAAAATGGTAAAAAATTAAATTCCAACTCCAAACTAAAGGTACACATTCATCCTTGAAAGAATTTCTGGAACAGAAAATTAGAAAACATCATAAAATATCATTAAAATCTATAAAACATTAGGAAATTGTGAAAAATTATATTCCAACTCCAAACTAAAGGTAAATCCATCATTGAAAGAATTCCTGGAACAGAAAATCAAAGAAAATTAAAAAAATTTACCACAAAACATCATTGAAACCTATAAAACATAAGATAATAGTAAAAAATTATATTCCAACTCCAAATTGAAGGAAAACCCATTCTTAAAAGAATTTCTGGAACAGAAAATTAAAGAAAATTTAAAAAAACATCATAAAATATCATTAAAATCTTTAAAACATAAGAAATTAGTAAAAAATTATATTCCAACTCCAAACTAAAGGTACATTCATCCTTGAAAGAATTTCTGGAACAGAAAATTGGAGAAAATTTAAAAAATCATCATAAAACATCATTGGAACCTATAAAACATAAGAAAACAGTGAAAAATTATACTCCAAATTGAAGGAAAATCCATCCTTAAAAGAATTTCTGGAACAGAAAATTAAAGAAAATTAAAAAAACATCATAAAATATCATTGAAATCTTTAAAACATAAGAAAATAGTAAAAAATTAAATTCCAACTCCAAACTAAAGGTAAATTCATCTTTGAAAGAATTTCTGGAACAGAAAATTGAAGAAAATTTAAAAAATCATCATAAAACATCATTGGAACCTATAAAACATGAAAATTGTGAAAAATTATATTCCAACTCCAATTTGACGGAAAATCCATCCTTAAAAGAATTTCTGGAACAGAAAATTTAAAAAAATTAAAAAAATTTAACACAAAACATCATTGAAACCTATAAAACATAAGATAATAGTAAAAAATTATATTCCAACTCCAAATTGAAGGAAAACCCATTCTTAAAAGAATTTCTGGAACAGAAAATTAAAGAAAATTTAAAAAAACATCATAAAATATCATTAAAATCTATAAAACATGAAAAAATAGAAAAAAATTATATTTCAACTCCAAACTAAAGATACATTCATCCTTGAAAGAATTTCTGGAACAGAAAATTAAAGAAAATTAAAAAAACATCATAAAATCTCATCAAAATCTTTAAAACATAAGAAATTAGTAAAAAATTATATTCCAACTCCAAACTAAAGGAACATTCATCCTTGAAAGAATTTCTGGTACAGAAAATTAAAGAAGATTTAAAAAATCATCATAAAACATCATTGGAACCTATAAAACATAGGAAATTGGTGAAAAATTATATTCCAACTCCAAATTGACCGAAAATCCATCCTTAAAAGAATTTCTGGAACAGAAAATTAAAGAAAATTGGAAAAATTTATCTTAAAACATTATTGAAACCTATAAATCATAAGAAAATAGTAAAAAATTAAATTCCAACTCCAAATTGACCGAAAATCCATCCTTAAAAGAATTCCTGGAACAGAAAATCAAAGAAAATTTAAAAAATTTAACACAAAACATCATTGGACCCTATAAAACATAAGATAATAGTAAAAAATTATATTCCAACTCCAAATTGAAGGAAAACCCATTCTTAAAAGAATTTCTGGAACAGAAAAAAAACATAATAAAATATCATTAAAATCTATAAAACATAATAAAATAGTAAAAAATTATATTTCAATTCCAAACTAAAGGTACATTCATCCTTGAAAGAATTTCTGGAACATAAAATTAAAATAACATCATAAAATATCATTAAAATCTATAAAACATTAGGAAATTGTGAAAAATTATATTCCAACTCCAAACTAAAGGTAAATCCATCATTGAAAGAATTCCTGGAACAGAAAATCAAATAAAATTAAAAAAATATCATAAAATATCATTGCAACCTATAAAACATAAGAAAACAGTAAAAAATTATATTCCAACTCCAAATTGAAGGAAAATCCATACTTAAAAGAATTTCTGGAACAAAAGATTTTAAAAAAACATAAAATATCCTTAAAATTTATAAAACATAAGAAAATAGTAAAAAATTATATTCTAACTCCAAACTAAAGGAACATTCATCCTCGAAAGAATTTCTGGAACAGAAAGTCAAAGAAAATTTGAAAAAATTCATAATAAAACATGATTGAAACCTATAAAACATAAGAAAGCAGTAAAAAATTATATTCCAACTCCAAATTGAAGGAAAACCTATTTTTAAAATAATTTCTAGAATAGAAAATTAAAAAAAACATCATAAAATATCATTAAAATCTATAAAACATAAGAAAATAGTAAAAAATGATATTCCAAATCCAAACTAAAGATACGTTCATCCTTGAAAGAATTTCTGGAACAGAAAATTAAAAAAACATCATTAAATATCATTAAAATCAATAAAACACCTTCTGAATTAAATAAAAAATTGCTATTTTGTTGTTGTGATTTTGTTGTTATTTTAAAATTTACAATGACAACCAAACTTTCCTAGAAATAAAAAAAATACAGTACAATTCAGTTGAAGAGATTTTAAATTCAAATAAACAATTCGTAATATTATTTTCTGTTCATGTGTAAAAAAATTACTTGTAGGTAGGTGCTGAAGAAAAAAATTATAAAAGCAATATCATACTTTAAGTTTAACATTCTAATCCATTTCAATTTTATAAATCTGACTTCCAATTCCTACAAAATTTATTCATGAGAGTAGAGTCATTATGTTACATAAGCAAAATTAGTCGTAGTTAGAATGTCATAGAAATATAAATATACCAGCCATGTTTGTAAAAGATCTTTTTTTTGGTATAATTTTCAGTATTTTAATACAAAAGGGAAGTAAAAGGATACAAAAATTTGATTACCAGGAAAGTGCCTTTAAACAAATCCAAAACCAAACGAAACCTTCAAAATCTTTTATAAAAAGCAGTACCTGACTGTACAGTGTCCAAAAAGAATAGAAATATAATTCACTGAATTTTATGTGTCATATTTTTGCTAAAACATAACTGAATAACGTTCTAAACACGACTCGTCTTCGACTCCACCAGCACTCATGCTTCTTGTTAAAATATTACTTAGCAACGTGTTTTTTTGATTTTTTTCGGAAAAATTAGACGCCCTTATTATTTAGGAAAATCTGCCTAGATATTGTGTGAAAAATAAAAAAAAAATCATATAATATCAATCATACATACTCACGTGGATTTTTTTTTTATTACAGAGTGTCTGTACAAATGAGCAACAGTGATATAAACATTGCGTTTTCTTTAATATCCCATTGGTTGTGCTATGCAAACAGCGCTGTCAATCCAATAATTTACAACTTCATGAGTGGTAAGTACTGAATTTTTTCATCAAAAAAATCAAACGCGTTAAAATAAAGGAATTCCAATTATGCAAAATGATTACATTTAAAAATGGTGGAAGTATATATATATACTCACCGGCTCGAAAACCGGAGCAGTTGACTATTTTTAAACAAACAATTTAAAAAACTAGGACGAAAACGCACAAATTGGTGTTGTGGAAAAATTACCTTAGATTAATCAAAACTGAAACGACTTGCTAGCAAAAACTGGGGAGCCGCATTCTCAATAACAGGTGTTGCCCCCACGTGCTCGAATTACTGCCTGTATCCTCCTTGGCATTGCCTAAAATCAATGTCCGCTTGTGGAATAAGTTCCCATTCCTCTAAAAGAGTTTGTCGCAACTGATTTATAGTTAAAGGAGCAGGAACACGACTTCGGATCCTTCGCCCAAGCATGTCCCAAACATGTTCTATGGGATTAACATCCGGACTTACTCCATAACATGAATATTTACCTCGTTTAAGTACCATTGAGTGATTCTCGCGGGCATTATCAGGTATCAGAATAAAGTCATTTCCAATAAAACCAACATAAGGGACAACAAAATCTTGGAGAACGTCCTCAATGTACCTGGCGGCAGTTAAGAATCCTCTCGGAAGAATGTACAATTCTGAGAAATTCCGGCCCACACCATAACTGAGCCTCCTTGGTATCCCGCCCTAAAACTGAAGGTACATTCTGCAAAACGCTCGTGTGGCCTTCGCCATACTCTCTCACGACCATTTGGAGACCGCAGACTCATCGGCGAACAAAACGCGCCCCCATTCATTTTGGCCCCAGTGCTGATGATTTCTGGCAAACTGAAGTCGCGCAACACGATGACGCCTAAGACGTTCCAGGCCTGTTGCAGGTCTACGACTGGTACGATTGTCTTCTCCGAGTCGTCGTCTAACTGTCCGTTTGCTTTCGTTGGTTTGCCGGACGTGCTGAAGTCGATTTCGGATTTCAACAGCTGTAGTAGCATGACGATTTCGCAGACTTTATAAGATGATAAAACGATCATCACGAGCGCTAGTTCTGCGTTGGAAACCAGTTCAAGGTCGTCTGGTGTAACTTCTGAACGGCTTGACCGATTTGATCGCAGTTAGTGTCATTCGAAAGGGCTTCGCCAAACTTAGATTTCCTGTGAGTTGGAACCAATTCGGGCCGGTAGATTTCGAGAAATTGCAAAAAAAGTGAAAAAAAAAGTTTTAAAAAAAGTTGTTTTCATTTTTTCAAAATATCTCCGAATTGGCTGAACCGATCGACCTCAAAAACTAATCAGCTCTTAACCTTGAAAACCCGCATCGATCGCCACCAAGTGCGTCAGAATCGGTTGATGCGTTCGTGAGATATCGTTGTCGAAAAAAATCGAAAAAAAAGTTTTTTTTGTAATAACTCCGAAATGTGTCATCAGATCAATTTTTTTGTTCGACATTTTTTATAGAGCTCAAAAAACTACATCGATCGCCGCCAACCGCGTGAAAATCGGTTAATTCATTCAAAAGTTATAGCAGTTTGAAAATTTTAAAAATCGTGTTTCATCGAACTTTGATAAGACTTTTGAGCTCGAAGAGCTCAAAAGCATCGAATAGCTTTATCTTTGAGCTCGGAGAGCAACTAGCAACTAGCGACAAAATCGCATGCGTTTGAAAATTGAATTTAGCGGGAAGTTGCAGGGATGGCCTTTAGGGTCAACCGATTTTCAAATTTTTTAGATTAATAAACGCACCACAATTAGTAAATAAACGCAGAACAACTTTCAAACGTGTTTCGATCTGTCAGATTTCTCACAACAATGACAACACCAGCATTGTTGAAATGGGTTCATGACGAACTATGCACTTTGCAGTAATTGTGGCTGATGTTTCAAGTCTAGCGGTAGGCTTTTGGAGTTCTATACGAAACTCTTCTGCGATAATCTACTATGTTCAACTGCCTCTTGGACATGGACTATCCAAGTGCCCACTACTTGGGTTCGTTCCAAAATTTCCAATTTGTATGTTAATAACTCAACCTTTCCATGGCTTGGTTGACGACTGGCCTCCATACCACCTTGTCCTTTGTCTTATCTTTCCAGCTTCTAATATTAAGTCTTCGTAGATCCTCTTCAACATCCGCTTTCCATCTTGTTCTGGGTCTACCTCTTCTTCGTCTTCCTCCTATATCCTTCCTATTCGCAATCTTTCTATATGTCCTAACCATCTTAGTCTTTGAGATTTCATCATTCCAATAATATTCGGATCTTTATATAATTCTTCGAGCTCTTCTTATCCAAATTGCATTTTCCTCCAAATATTTTCCTCGGTACTTTTCTTTCCCATATTTGTAGCACTTCTTGTTCTTTTTGGTTTAATCTCCATGTTTCTAAGGCATATATCGTTTTAGGGAATTTAATATCAAAAATATTTTTCTTGTTTAATAAAAAAAATTACGTGGAAAGTTTTATTAGTTACTTAAAAAAGTAGGTGTTTCGAAGCAGATTATTTTCCTACAATAGTTACAAACGCAGCAAGCTTTTACTAAATACATTTAAACTTTGCAATTTATATTGAAGAGCCAACTAAATAGATTTCATGCAACTTTTAAACAAAATCGAGAACTGAAAAACGTCCCTGAAAGCGTATTAATCGTCTGCTATAAAACGATGTAAGAAATTGTGTTGAACGCCTTCAATTAAATATTCTGACTGAGGTAACTCTGAAATAATAGACCTTAAGTTAATGGAATTATTTCGTATGATTGACAGTTCAATATATAAACGCGAAGTGTTATATAGAAGCTAATTTAACTTTGTGGAATACTTAAAATAAATGCAGTATTAGGTGAGTGATATCAAATATGTAATATACATACACGGTATACCAATTATTCTGGAAATTAAAAATGCTGGTACATAGCTGAGATGGGAAAATCATTTTTGAAACAGTGTTGGACTCATCCCCAAGGAGATGCCTACCAACCAAATCCACCTCAAATTCACCGTTACCCCCGCCTCGGAATCACTACCCTAGCATACTTCGAGACGCACACCTCCGCTCGCACCGTCGTCTTCTCCCCACATATCACTCCTACTTCTCATGCCATATCGAGTCCTTCTCTCCCCCTAATCATTCTCCCCACTACGCCACTTACCTCCATACATTTCTCCTCCTCCCTCAATGTTTAAATACATGGGTTGATTGAACTCCCATACATACTCGTTTGAGAGCTAAATCTGGTGATTACGGTGGCAATTCGTACTTTGGTTCCTTGAATTTTACCATTGCTAAACTTGGTCTTTTCGCAGAAATTTTTATATCCAATTTTATTGAAACGATTCACTGAGATTGTGGAACCTTTTTTTCCAATTCTCTTGTATGTTTTTTATTTCCATTGTTGCAGGTAAATTCCGTAAAGAATTCAAGAGAGCGTTCGACACGTGTCTTAGTCACAATCACGACGATCGTCTTTACTACCAATCAGGAGGCACTCTATGTAATAAGGATTCGGGTTTTGCATCAAGGACGCATTCCAAAAACGACTACGAATTACACAAGATCAACACTTTGAGAGATCAGGATATAAAACTTCTAAGGAAGAATACGAGGACCAGCGTATTACAGGTAGACATATGAAGAAGCGTCAGAATATTTTAAATAAAAATTTCTTTCAATATTAACGTCTTAAGTATGTGTATCAGAATTTTTTTTATAAAATTTAATTTACGGCATTGTGTGCAATATTTTCCTTTGTATGTTCAACAATTTTAAATCAGTTCGCGGAGACTGTCCGTGACAAGTTCTTGACATATTCATATGCGTATTTTAAGTTTTGAGCGAAACTTAAATTGCGCATGCCAAATTGTCAGGACCTGGTCATGGACAGTTTCCACGAACATAGATATCCACTATTCACTCAATTGTGATGAAAAATATGTGTGTGTGCGTAATATTTAAATCACTTTTTATTGTATATTAAGGTAAAAAATAAATGTCTTACTTTTAATAAACAAATAGTTTTTTTTATCATCAATCCTCCCCACTGTATATTCTCTGTTGGTTAATTCAAACCTTAGTTGAGTTCACGTTATAACTAATTATTTTTCTAATAATAATAATATTTCATGTAATATCATAAATATCAAAACTAAATATATTTATGCTTACTAATACTTTTATATGTTTGTTGATAAACATACTATCCGATATTATAGCAGTATTTTATAAGTAATAGCTGCCTCTAGGACTTTAATTATACGAGGGGCATTACATTCCAATTACAATTCAAACGCCTTACGCTTTTTTGATCAAAAACACAATAGAAACATAAATCTCATCAAAAACCGCAAAAAGTGGTGGGATCTATTGAAAAAGCAAGTCGTTACCTATCAGTACCTATCTATGAGAGTATATATCCAACAACTTTTATTTTAATTAAAGAAATAAAATTCCAATTAATTAATTAATTTATCAAATTTTTTTGATAAAAAAAGCGGATAAAACTTTAACCTTCTGAATTCCTATTTATTTTATACACCTTTCCAGAATGATAAACAAATAAATTCATTATTTGAAAGACTAGCAAACGTGAAGATACGATGTTTATAAGTAATTTTCTTTCTTATTTACGAAGCGATAGGAAAAAGAGTTTTCTCTGGAGAAATAAACAAAAGAGGTACAAGAAATAAATGTCATTCTAGCTTTGTTATTATGGGGAGAAATCAAAAAATTATACAGAGTATCCAGAAACTTTCCTATCAAACGCACACTACATATACTAGATTACATTTTATATGAACCTTTATCCAAAAGTCACATTTAGTTTCGGAATGGTAAAGACCTTTTCTATCATTTTGAATTAAAAAGTACAGGATAGTACTCAAACATAACAAATGCACTAAATACACTATGTACCATGTGGTTCAACCACTTCATTCAGTTTGTTCAGCTAACTGAAGAGTTTCCAGTGCTGCTTGTATTGGATGGACATTTCAGTCATACAAGAAATTTGGACGTAATAAATATAGCAAGGAAAAACCATGTTCACATCAAATCCCTTCCTCCACACTCGACTCACTTCAGCCTCTTGGCAAGACTATTATGAATCCACTTAAATCCTTCTACAGTGAAGAAATTAGGGCTTGGTTAAGAATAAATAACAGAGCAGTAACACAATTTGATCTGGCTGAATTGCTTGGGAATGCTCTGTTAAAGTACCAGACAACGGAGTTAGATGTAAATGGCTTCAGAGAGACAGGAATCTGTCTACTTAATGAACATGTTTTTACGGAGGCTGACTTTATTGCCGAAAGAATTGAATCCGAAAAATCATGTAGTTCAGGCTCAGAAACTCAGCTGCAAGAACCAAAATCTCGTTCAACCATTACTGATGTTGATGGTTCAAAAGATCTAGATTCCCAACCAGACCGTTCCAAATATCTGGATCCCCAACCAGGGTGTTCAAAAGATCTAGATTCCCAACCAGACCGTTCCAAATATCTGGATTCCCAACCAGGGTGTTGAAAAGATCTAGATTCCCAACCAGACCGTTCCAAATATCTGGATCCCCAACCAGAGTGTTTAAAAGATCTAGATTCCCAACCAGACCGTTCCAAATATCTGGATCCCCAGCTAGGGTGTTCGAAAGATCTAGATTCCCAACCAGACCGTTCCAAATATCTGGATCCCCACCAGGGTGTTCAAAAACAATAGTCAGTTCATCCGATATTTCAACTGTTCCATTGGTTAAGAAGCGAGTAACTACAAGGGGACGAAAGCCTTCCAAATCACAAGTTATAACTTCATCCCTTAAAAACAGAACTAGAAATATCAATCGAAAAATTAAACAAAACAAAAAATGGAAAGGGAAAGATGAAATTAGTTGCAGTAGAATCCAGCGAAAGTCGAAAGAATGCCACAAAAAGAACAAGAGAAGAATCAAGCTCGGAAGAGGATGGAGAGCAGGAATTTGCACCTGCAGATGATGATCTTGACATGGACCAAATTGGAGAGTTTGTCCCAGAAAACAACGACGCAATATGTTTATTTTGTGACACTAGGGGAGAACTTTGGATGCAGTGTCGTGTATGGGCACATGAACAGTGCTCCGGGACTAAGAAGGATGCCTACGAGTGCGATTTTTGTCAGTAGTTTGGTAACACCTTTTGTGAAGTTTATTTTTCTACCTATAGGAATTTTTTTCATTTTTTACTGAGTATGTAGATATCTATCCATTTTTAGTTATGTTATTCAGGGAGCCAAATTCCACACCCTCTGACCAAATATCAGAAATGTGCACCGTTTTGTGTTATTCTTTATCATAAATATATTATACGTTTTTGAAAAAAGTTTACATTGGAATTTATTCACTAGGTCTTTACAAAGTCCATAAACCTTTTCACATACAATCATAATGAAAAAATAAAAAAGTTATTTCGAAAAAATAAAATGGGGGCCCATTTTCGGACCATCTCCTCTATTTAATTTACAGAATACTACAATTGGTTTAAGTGGTTTTTGGGTAGTTATTGGTCAGGCTTAGGGATTTGTTACATCCTATCCTTAAAAAATAAGTTTTTTCTACAGTCGTGCGTAAAATGACTAATTACTATATTCAAATGAAATCGTAAAGTCGACAAATGCCGAGGATTGTTACTTTACGCTCTAGCGCAAAAAAAGGAATCTTTTTCGCTCGCTTATTTAATCAAACCACCACCTCCGAATTAACTCAATTGGTGAATAATTAACAATTTATCAGATTAAAAATGAAATAAAACTAGATAAATTTATATGAAAATTGTCAAAAAATTTGAAATATGGTCAAAAATGGTCAATAATTGTCAAAATTGTCAATTATTGTCAAAAACTCTTAAAAATGGACAATTTTTGTTAAAACCTGTCAAAAATGGTCAATAATTGTCAAAAATGGTCGATAATTGTCAAAAACTTTTTAAAAAATTTAAAAAATGGTCAATTGTCAAAATTTTTTAAATTTTTTTGAAAAATGTTCCAAATTTTTCAAAAATCGTCAAAAATGGTCAAAAATTGTCAAAAACTGTCAAAAATGGACAATTATTATCAGAATTGGTCAATAATTGTCAAAAATTGTTAAAATTTTGAAAAGTGGTCGATAATTGTCAAAAACTATCAAAAATGGTCAATAATTTTGAAAAATGGCCAATAATTGTCAAAAACTATCAAAAATGGACAATTATTGTTAAAAATTGTCAACATTTTGAAAAATAGTTGGTAATTGTCAAAAATTGTTAAAGTTTTTGAAATATGGCCAAAAATGGTCAAAAATTTGGAAAATGGTCGATAATTGTCAACAATTGTCAATAATTATCAAAAATGGTCAATAATATTGAAAAATGGTCTAAAATTTTGAAAAATTGTCAAAAATGGTCAAAAATGGTTAAAAATTGTCAATTATTTTTAGAAACTGTCAAAAATGGACAACTATTGTCAAAATTGGTCAATAAATATCAAAAATTGTTAAAATTTTGAAAAATGGTCGATAATTGTCAAAAACTATCAAAAATGGTCAAAAATTTAGAAAAATTGATAAACCTTTTGAAAAATTGTCAAAAATGGCCAATAATTGTCAAAAACTATCAAAAATGGTCAAAAACTGTCAAAAATAAACAATTATTGTTAAAAATTATCAAAATTTTGAAAAAGAGTTGATAATTGTCAAAACAATTGTTAAAGTTTTTGAAAAATTGTCAAAAATTTTGAAATATGGTCAAAAATGGTCAGTAATGGTCAATAATTGTCAAAAATGGTCAAAAATTATGAAAAATGGTCCATAATTGTCAACAATTGTCAATAATTATCAAAAATGGTCAATAATTTTGAAAAATGGTCTAAAATTTTGAAAAATTGTCAAAAATGGTCAAAAACCAAGAAAATGGTTAAAAATTGTCAATTATTGTTAAAAATTGTCAAAAATGGTTAAAAATTGTCATCATTTTGAAAAAGGGTCAAAAATTTGGAAAAATGGTCACTTATTTGAAAAACAGTCAAAATGTGAATTAAAAGTGCAAATCGTAAAAAATAGTGATGTGCAAGAGGATGACTCTGGTGAATTAGTAGGAGAGGGGTTGATTGATACAACAATATTCAGTCCTTGCCATTATCCAACACTGCCTGTATGCAAAATAGTAATAGAAATGTAACTTTGTAGATAGGACATAATATAAATGTGTGAATTAAAATATATGTCATATAAAAGATTATCAAGTTATCATTTATACCAATTTAAAAAGTTCTCCATTTAATAATAATTGTGGTCACCGATGCCATCCTGGATTTTTGTCTGGAGTTTCTTAGGGCATAAGTTTCTCGGAATTTTAAGTATGGCAGTGCAATTTGAATCGGGTTTTAGGTAAGAGATTTCGTTTCTGTTCAAAATGTTGGTAAGTTCCTTCAGAGAGAGGTATTTGGACGGTAGGTTTCGTAGGTTTAATGTTGATGAGGGTGATGAAGAGTGGGATGATGATTTGGACGAAGAAGTGCGAACTGAGGCTTCTTCGTCAGTTTTCCTGGGGATGGAGACTTGGTGAAGATAGGAGACCTCTGAGCAGAAAGTGATGGACGAGGCGGGAGATTTTGCTACATGAGCGTATGAGGAGCTGGAGGAGTTGTATAGATGTATGCGTAGTTGTTCGTTAGTTAGGACGTATGTTATCATTTCCTCATGGCTTAGTTTTGATGTATCTAGAAATTTTGAGTCGGGTCGTATGATGGAAACCTGGAAAGCGTCTCTAAAGTTTGGAAATTGGATATTGATGTAGATGGTAATTGTGGAAATTCTTCGTCTTTTTTGATCTCCGTATACTTAACATGGTCTAAGTACTTTGGAGCGGTTTCTGAAAAGAAGCCAACCCCAGGTGCAGTTTTTCTTAGATTTGTTGAATATTATTTTGTTGGCTGGTCTATTTTTCATGGCACGTGCCTGCTCGTAGTACTCCCATTAGATAGATCCCCTACCAGTTTTCAAACGACCTTGAAAACTATTAACATAGTTGCAGGACCATAAAATGGGTATGGCAACCATCTTGTTGAAACCAAATATCATCAAATATGTGTCCTGCTTATCGACTATGGGGTCAGTTATATTTCCTTTTGTTAAAAAGGGTCCGTTGAGTATACCAGCCCAAAAACAATACATTTCTGGGTACTCTGGGTACTTTCAAATGTACGACGACAATTTCTGTGCAGCCTCCGTTGCTCAAAATTCGGAATTATTTTATATTGACAATGAAGGAGTAGGTCTATCTTCGAATGTTGCAGAAAATATTTCAGGAATTTGTCTTGTCGTATTTTTCAAGTGATACTAGTAGATATACTAAGCCGGTTCTAGCCCAGCGGAAATGCGCATGCACGTTGTACAGGGTGCCTGAACTAAAATATGCTTTGAAAAACATGTCAAGTCAAACGTCACTTATCACCTCAAACGTCAAGTGCTACGTCAATCGTCTAGGGCCAATTGTCTAAATTTGGGGGTGGAGGGTTTGGTGAGCTTTTCAGGAGGGCATGCGCATTTCCGCTGGGCTAGATTCGGCTTAGTATATCTACTGATACTATTATAGTATTTTTTCGTCCAATTTGTATATGATAATGAATAGATCGTTTTCAGCTATTGTTCCTAAGTGCTTATTAGAGCAAATTGAAATGAAAGGGTCGTTTGTCTATTGATTGATTTAGTGGTAGTGGAGAAGCTTTTTGTATCAATTTTTTATTTACATTTTTCTTCAATACTTCGATCTATTGTTTGATTTGAATAATGGGTAACTTGAGATTCACTCGGTAAAATAATGATTGTTATCGTATTGTTGTAGTTTATTATTAGCGACACTACAATTGAAGCACGTTTCCATCATTTTTCAGCTGTAACATTGTAATTTACGAAACTCAAACAGGAATGGGTGAATTTTCAATCTTTTGTGTCGTTTTTTTTTGTTACGTTTTTGTTCTAGTTTTATAGATCGATATACCGGCAACTACCAACACGATTTCCGTGAAAATTAGTATACAGAGCATTTCAATAAAAAAACTATCCACCCCACATAATTCTGAAGGCGTCAATTTTATGAAAAAATGAAAAAACATGTAAAAAATCATATAAAGGGAGACGTCTCTTTGCTCATATGTAAACCTTAGAACTTTCACCCCCCTATGGTCACAACTCCCAATTTTTAAATGGAACCCCCTATTCTCCTCTACAAGAAGATTGCAAAAATGTAAAAAGTCAATCAGCTGGGAGTTACTGATTATTGCTAATAGTGTAAGCTCGGCCTGTATAGAATGACAGATATCTGTTACTTTCCATAAGTCGGAAAAGTACGAACAATATTTTATCTCGACTCATACGTTCTTATATTTATTAGTTCAGTTAAGCCCTTGTATAATTCATCAATTAACTTTTGGTGTCGTGTTTGAGTTGCCACAAGATTTCTTAAGCGGACAGAAATTAAACCGTATCCAGATTATATAATAATGTTGCCTCAATTTAAATGTAAATAAGACTGTAAATACAAGGTCGTAATTAAGTCACTCTAACTTACTCATTCAAGTGAAGAAAGTTTTTGAGGGACAGAAAAGGATCATCGCTAAAATGTAATAAACAAGAACCAACAAATTTGTCATTAAAAGTTTTTCACTGAAAAAATTATTGTGTCGTTTTATGAAAGCACGATGCAAATGATACTTTTTTTTTGATTGTAGACAATTAATAATTGGAAAATGGGAAATCAATAGTAGACAAGATATCCAACTATAATTTTCAATGGCAATCTGCGTATTAGAATACGGAATTCATGATAATTACAATCATTCAGATGATAGACGCATGTTAAAAACTGAGAACAATATTTGTACATACTAGAAAGCGAGTGGAATAGAACGTGGTAAAATAGACAAATACCGCGGAGCACTTGCACGAATGAGCGAGAATATAAATACTACACGGTCAGCTGATGCGAGCCATGGGCACGGAATATAAAACAATCGGAAGGGTCTCCCTCCGTCGGCTTTTCTGATCTATTTCAGACAGAAATTCAGAATGACAAATTGTATGCTTTTAGAATCATCACTGGATAATAAATTTTGGGGAGAAGCTGTTATGACAGCCAACTATATTCAAAAACGATTACCGACAAAAGCTTGTCAGAAAACTCCATTTGAGCTATGGAATAATAAAAAAACAAATTTGGGACACACAAGAATATTTGGGTGTGATGCCTACATTTTTATACCACATGAAAAAAGAAGAAAATTCGATGATAAATCGAGAAAGCATATAGATTATTGGATATAAAAACATGCAAAATAACAATCAGCAGAAATGTGAAATTTATTGAATATGACCAATTGAATCAAAATCAGAGAAATGAAAACGAAGAGAAAGAAAATGAAGAAGTGATGATAAATATTTCAAACAAACAATAACAAAATAGCAAGATATACCAGAAGAATCGGAACAAAAAGAAATAGAAAATCAAGTGAAAGGTAATGAAACAGTTGGAATTGCTGAAGAAGTTGATGATGATAAAGAGGTAGAGACAAATAACTACATGAAACTAGAAGATGATAATGAAACCAAGACATTTGAAGAAGCAATGAAAATGAGGAATAGGAGAAAATGGATAGAAGCCATGGAAGAAGAAATAGAATCTATGAAGGAATGTCGAGCATGGGAGTTGGTGGATTGTCCAGAAGACAACCGAATAGTTGATTGTAAATGGATGTACAAAATAAAATTTGATCCCAGTAATGGAAATGTTAGATATAGGGCAAGACTTGTAGCGAGAGGATTTTCACAAAAATATGGAGAAGATTTCGACGAAGTATTTGCTCCAGTTGTGAAATAAGCAACTATCAGAGCTCTTCTCACGATAAGTGGATTGAAAAACAAGATAGTCAAGCTCCTAGATGTAAAAACAGCATACTTGAATGGAAACTTAGAAGAAACTGTTTACATGAGTCAACCGAAAGGTTTCCAGAATAAAGATAATCCCCAACTAGTAAGCAAATTAAAAAAGAGCATCTACGGTCCAAAACAATCAGCCAGAGTTTGGAATAATAAAATAGCAGAAGTGCTAATGAATAATGGTTTCAGAAGGGGTGTTGCAGATAAATGTTTATTTTCAAAACAAAAATCTGACAGATTTATTTACCTTCTTATCTATGTGGATGATGTTATTTTGGCTGCTGATTTAGAAATTGATATTCAAGAAGTAGAAAAAGTATTATCAGATAATTTCAAAATAAAAATGCTTGGACATTTGAAGTTTTATCTAGGAATTGAAGTTGAAAGAAGAAAAAATGGCATATTTCACATACATCAGATAAATTATGAAAGTTTTCAACATGGAAGGAGCAAAAATGTCGAATATACCACTTGATACAGGATATTTCAAAACAAAGGAAAACGATGAGGCATTACTGAAAAATAATAATCAATTTAGAAAAGCAATTGGATCTATTTAGCTGTTAATACTAGACCAGATATAAATATTATTATTATATAAATATTACATTTATTTTGTTTATCGTTATGTATTATTTTTACATATATTACTAGTTGTCGATATAACTAAAAAAACTGTCACAAGTTAATAATCAAATTTTATTTCACACTTTGAAAATAAAGATAAAACCACAGCCTCTAACAGTCACTGCGTACAAAAGCTGCGCGTACTTATTGTTCTATGGCAAGAGACCCTTCCGATTGTTTTATATTCCGTGCCAAGGACGCCGCCATATTGGCCTTGCGCCTTTCACTTTACCCCTACTCCGCGGCCGGCTGTAACGCGACATGCGATAGATGGACCAAAAATTTGGAGGCGATGTAATGAAAGTTTCACTTTAAAAAGAAGAGGACCGAAAGTCACATATGGCAACAGCGCTCGCAGAAATGATTAGATTATATTATCCCTCAATTCTGTAGCGAGCTACTTTTAAATGTGCTTAGGAATGATACAAGTTTCAGTTTGACCAACAGTTAAAATACTCAATTTGAAATTATTTCTGAATATATTCAGACTTTCGCCGTCCATTAACACATACATTGAAATTACTTTTGGGAGTTGAAATAAAATCTTATTATGTAAATGTGGCATCATTATTTAGTGTAACTTTGAGTTTTAAACTACGTAATTATGATTTGATTTTACATAAATAAAGGACTGTCATCTAGAATTGTTCCAATATATTTTCAAATAATATGTATATATATATAATCATAAACCTTAATATACCCGGAGGTGTTAAGGTGTTTTGTAACATAATAAGGTTTTTACATGAATGGTTCAATGCATTTTATACACAAATTTTGCCCAGCTTCTCCTATTTAGTGCGAGCTCTTTCCCTTCCTTCCAGTTCTTGTTATATTTTTCCAGGATACCAGCTATTACATCATCCCATTTTCTTCTAGGCCTGCCTCTAGATCTTCTATTCAATGATTTGGTTCGCCATATCGACTTGACTTGTCTCGAGTTGTCCATTCTTATCATATGTCCAAACCACTAGTTGTTGACGTTCTATACTGTCTATGATCGGCTCGACCTCTAATTCATTTCTAACTTCATCATTTCTCACTCTATCTTTTTCTGTGATACTATTTCCAAATAGTTCAGTTGGTAATAAAAATATACAGACAAAACCAGTCTAGTGGGCACGCGAGACTTGAAAACAGGGGCTCCCGTAGACAAGCAAGAAGCGACACTTTTACTGACTGCAGAATTTCAAGTTGTTCTATAGAGTAGTCTGCTGTGCCCAGGATTCTGTATTGCATGTGAATGAAGGTTTCTTCTTCCATTCCACAAAATCTTCATTTTCGGTGCTCAGCCAGTTTTTTTTCGTTTCGTCATTTGTATGTTTACGTTCTTTAACAGGATTCGTAGACAAGTCGCCGTATTCTCCACATGTTTCGCCCCTCAACGATTCTCCAGCGGTTAAAGCGTTCGCCAGTCGATAGTCATTCTTTTCGGCGCATCGCCAGCGCTCGACTATGAATACCACTGTTAGTGCAGTTATACTCGGGCTTAGATATTCTTTGTTCTCGCTTGATTGTAGTATTCCAGGGGTCATATTATACAAAAAGGAGAATTAGGCTTGTTCGAATAATCTTCGAACTGAATTTAACTATTCAAATTGTATCTGCGCGCGAAACAAAGTATTGACGTCATCAGCGGTGAATCGCTGATTATATGATTAGTTACGTCTCCAAAAACTGGCCCAAGCTTCGCTTGGGCGCGGAGTGCTTTTCCCCCTCTCGTGGCACTTCCCCATAGGGATGGCTGATCCACACATTTTTATGGATCAGTTCCAACCTGATCCAGTCCAGAGTCAAAACTAGTCCAAAAATCAGTTCCAGTTACCAGTTCTTCTTGCGAGGAGTAGGTACGCTTTTACAGCAACGAGTAGATACTAGACCTGAACTGATCTTGAACCTCGTCCAAAATCGATGATGATAAATGTTGATAATAACAAAATAGTACTATATGGGTTAAAAATGGAACAATTAAATAAAAGAGAAACTTGATTTTTCAAAAATTTATTGTTTATTTACACCTTTACAATGGCTTTTCCGACGTTAACGCCTTTTAACATTTCTACAAACGCCGTGAACATATTTTCGAATCCTTCTGTAATTGTTTCGCGGTACTTGAGCTTCCCTTGCTGTATCCATTCGGCATTTTGTTCAACGCCCTCATTCCATCGTTCTAGCCATCTTGTTACTAGAAACCCTTCGATTCGTATTTGTTTATCAAATATGTGCATGTCAATTCTTGGAGCTGTAATTAAAAAATATATATCAATAGTATATTATTCAACAAGAATTAATCCGAGTGATTATCAGTTATTATTTGCTAGCAGAATACTATACTTTATCCACGACTGAACTTTTAACAGGTCAGGACAGGTCTGAGGTTAACTATGTTGGGGTATTATAGTCCAGGTAATATAGAGTTGCGAGCATTGTTTCCCTTGTTGGATGGAGGAGGAAATGGAGAGAAGGTGGGAGGAGAATGGGGGCGCGCTAAAAGGAGCGATTGGGAATAGGAGAGATTGCATGGATCGGAAATTCGGGAAACTGAACTACTTCTTGACACAGGTGTTCACTGGACATGGGTACCTCCACAAGATTGGGAAAAAAGAGTCTGGAGTGTGCGAGAGGTGTGAAGTGGAGGATAATGTGGGGCATGTGTTTAGATGCTGGAGGAACGAGGAAGTGCTGAAGAAGTTGGAGAGGAAATTAGGGGAGGCGGTGTATTGGGAGAACATGGTGGAGATAATATTGAGGGGGGAGGAGGAATGGATCGAGGTAAGTGGCATAGTAGAGAGCATGGTCAGGTGGAGAGGACTCGATATGGTATGAGAGGTTAGAGAGATAGTTAGGAAGAAGACGACGGTGTGAGCGGAGAGTGTGCGAGGGATCGCTGCCCGTCTCGAAGTATGCTAGGGTAGTGATTCCGAGACGGGGGTAAGGGCGAGTTTGAGGTGGGTTTGGTTGGTAGGCATCCCCATGGGGCTGAGTCCAACACTGTTTGGGTCCTGGACCCATTCGAACAAGAGTTTCCCATCTCGACCCGAAAAAAAAAGGTAATATAGAGTTGCGAGCATTGTTTCCCTTGTTATGACGGTTAGTAACTCCGTTGTTTTCGAGGAATCACACAACAAATAATTTATACTAGGTGACTAAAAAAATGCTACAACAATGTTGCCATTTAACAGAATTTTTTGGAAATTAAATGATTGTATATACAAATTTTGAAAATAATAATTATAATAATCAACTTACCTTCCGATTTTTCATTATATCCCGATATAGTACCGCATATTGACACCCTTCCATATTCTCTCATCTGGGAAAAAATGATGGCACTTACTTTTCCACCAACCTACAACAATCAATTATTAAGTGAATTCTTTGAATTACTGTATAAAAAAATAAGTACTCACGTTATCAAAATAGCAGTCCACTCCATTCGGTGCTAACTTTCTCAACGTTTCAGCAACATCTTCAGTCTTATAATTTATAAAATGATCAAATCCTAATTCTTCAGTTAACCATTTACCCTTATCGTCAGATCCTGCTATTCCTATCACCTTGCACCCTTTAATTTTAGCAATTTGACCTACTTGATTTCCTACACCTCCTGCAGCTCCAGAAACCACCACTGTCTCTCCTTTTTTAGGTTGACATATTTCAAGAAGACCAAAGTAGGCAGTATTTCTAAAAACAACCTTTTATTTCGATAAGAATGTATAGAAATTTAAAGACTCACCCCGTCATACCAACAGCTCCAAGAGCTAGGGATAAGGGCAAATTTTTCAGTTTTTTTGACACCAAACGCGGAGAACTTGATCTACCAACAGTTCCTCCAGCTTCTCCAGAGGAAATTGTGTGAGTTCTCCAACCGAATTGGCCAATTACATGCTCGCCCACAGGATATTTTGGATTCTTACTTTCTATTATTCTGAAAATAAATTAGTTTAGTAAAATTAGGGAATATCTCGCCTTTTTCTTTGGGCTAACAGAATTCAGTTCTGCGATCACAGATAACTCATGTATATTCTGCTTTTTTGAAAATATGTGATACTGTAAATTTTTTGTCGAATATTTACATTAATTGTAAGTTTACATTGCATCGAAACCAGTCTGTCAAGATAAATCCGCGAATAGAAAGAATAGGGTGTTTTATTAAAAAAAAAACTATCTTCAACGGTTATTCACACTTTAAATTCAACAGTTTTTATGTATAAAAACGACCCTGTATATTTCATAAATATTTGAAACTTACTTTGCTACCTGAGATCCAATAAAAGTTTGTCCAACTGTCAAGGTTGGCTCATAAGCTCTCATATAAGGATCAATACTCAAATAAACCGCTTCAGATAAAAATTCTGAAAAGTACAAATTGGTTAAAAGAAACACTTATTAGTCCAATTTTTGGGTAGGTTTTTGAGGCAAGCTGAAAACTTGTCCTATACCTCTCCTATTTATACCCCAACACGTAATTGCAGACCTGTCTGGTGAGTACTGGGGCTAAATCAATCAATCGTCTGGATTATTTTCAAATTACCTGGAACATATTTTTGGCAAAAAAAATTATTATTTTTAAAAATTTAGTGGTTGATTTAGCCCCGCTACTCACCAGCCAGGTCTGCAATTTCGTGTTGGGGTTTAATAGGAGAGTTTCCAGCTTGCCTCAAATACCTACCGAAAAATTGGGGATGGAAAAGGTATGAGAATATTTACAGAAACCGAACAATTTATAAATAAAATACAGTGTGTCTCATTAAAAAATAATAAAAACGTCACAGATTCTTGATATTGGATCGAAAATATACCGTTTTATACATTTTGTGGATTTCCTTGTATAAACACCTCCGACAGAACTTGCCCTTCGGCCTGTTCTTATTAAAACACCAATTATCCCACGATTATATTTTATTCAAAACTGATTCTCCTCTCGATTTCGGCAATTCTGTTATTTTTATCAAGCAGGATGAGAAACGAAAAAAACAACTTTATCAATAATATTATTTGGCTGATATAATTGATGTAACAAAATTGAGATAAAATATGAAACCTTTGATTATATAAAACTCGGCGTGGTTCAAAAGCAAGATAAATTCCACTGTTTTACATACAGAGTGTTTCTTGTTGTTTGAATAGTAAAACATTCATCTACATTACAAGTAGAGCGGAAAAATTGGTATTGGAACTGAATATTTGTTAGATCTTTCGACTTATCAGAACACTAACCTAATAGCAGATAAGGAAGGAAAAATAAATAGATTTGCACAGTATTTTGAAGAATTACTAAATGATGGCGAGGAAGAACTAAGTGAAAATGATAATGAAGCAGAGGAAGAAAATTGTGAAGAGGAAGATCTAACCATAACGGTCCAGAATGTTAAAAACATATGAAGAATAATAAGAGTGCAGGAGATAACAATATTCCAATAAAAATTTTAAAATATGGAGGCGAACAATTAACTGAGAGAATATGGCAGTTGTTGAAACAAGTATGGCGAGGAGAAAATATCCCTGAAAATTGGAACAAGGCATTAATCATTCCAATCCACAAAATACATGGTAATGAAGGACAATGAAGTAAACGATATTATTATAAATTGTAATGGAAATAATAGCAACAGAATTAAAAAGTGGGTCAAATCGAATCACAAATAAAGGAGACGAAGAAAGAGAAATAGAAAAAAGGTTAACAAAAGGCAGTAAAGCACCAGGAATGGTAACAAAGATGTTAAACTCAGAAGATATATCACGAAGAGCTAAAACAAGAATGTACCAAACAATAATAAGACCGTCAGTTACCTACGCTTGTGAAACTTGGACAAAAAACAAAAAAGAGCAGAATAAACTAGAAATATGGGAACGTAAAATGCTCAGAAAGATTTATGGTGGAATTAAAGAAGATGGAACGTACAGAAGAAGAACAAACAGAGAACTATCAGAATTGTATAAGCATCCAAGTATAACCCATATAATTAAAGAATAGAGAGCGAGATGGTTGGGACATATAGATAGAATGACAGAAGATAGATGGGTAAAACGAGTGCTAAAAGGTGGAGAAGGTGCTAAAAAGAGAAGAGGAAGACCAAGGAAAAAATGGTTGGAGGAGGTTAGGAGAGACCTGAGAACAGTGGGAGTAAGGGACTGGGAAAACGAGGCGAGGAACAGAGAAAAATGGAAAGATTGAATGAAAGATCTCGAAGCCGAGGGCCAGATAGGCATATAACACTGATATATATATATATATATTGATTTAAGTTGATCTATATCAATTCCATACCTTATTATAAATTAAGTTGATATCCTACCTTTATGGAGGTCTATATTACCTGAATCTAATAACAGGGTGAACGTACCAAATTTCATTAACTAAACACGAATTCCTACAGACTGTTTGAAATAGACATAGAGTAATAAAACCTAATTTAACATGAAAAACCCTTACCAGGGTGGGCAACTAAAACTCCAGAATTTTAAAACGATTTACATTATAATTAAAATCTTCATTCTTTGATTTGTCTATCCAACCCTGTACAACGCCGGTATATAATAGAAATCCGATCTTTTGGTCGCTTGTAGTTGCAGACATAGTACCTTTAGGTAGGGCTGTCAGTAGGTATGATATTAAATGAAAAACATGATTGCGGATAATACAATATCAATTAATAATAATATTTGTAATAATCAATTATTTTTATATTTTGATTTACTAGAACTATAGAACTTATTTACAACAAGGGGTTATTAATATTATTCCAACACGTAGATATCGGAAAATTAAAAATCTGATGAATTTTCATCTGGTCCGAACTTTATAACTATTGGCTCTATGGTTTATTCCATTAAATTGTTTCCAATTCCCACATTTGCTGCTCTTATTTCTTCACATGTTCTATGCATTTACGCCATCTCTCTGCAATAACTTGTTCCAGCACTTCTTCAAAATGTGCACGGATATCTTTCATTTTATATGTGATATTTTTCCTTGCCACCAATCCTTTTCACCTGAGCCCTTGGAATGGCCATTTTACAAGGGTTTATTTATCTCTCCCTTTTTAAAATAGATGTAAAACAGATCCTTTTTACTTATTTGAATAACCCAACAACTTTTCGGAGGCATACTTCAGATTAAGTAATTGTCAGGACTGGACAACGATCTCGGCGATCCTACTGACTGCGCCAATTAGAAAAATAAAGCTTTTATTGTTCAAACTGCGATTCATTGGAATTACCTAAATCTTCTTTAAACGCCTTGTGTGATTCTTTGATAGGGAAGAAACTTTTGGGCTTTCCACCTCGTATCGTTATAGGCGTACAATTTAATTTTTAAAGGAAGTTTATTTATTTGTAAAAAGTTTCAGTTACTATGTGCTTACGATGACATTTTTTAACGGATCAATTTATTTGTAAAAATTTCTATATCATAGGTGTACGATAAAACGTTTAAAAGGGATTCATTTATTAGCAAAAATGTCCATCTGCAATGGCAATTTCTATATCATGTGATTACGATTAAATTATTTTAAAGTGTTCACTTATTTGTGTTTTCAATAATTAAATTTTAAATAAATATTTTACCTACCTCCATTTTTTAAAGGAGGCAATTCCTCTTCTACTATTCTCAGGTCGCCATCTTTTGGCCATCCGTCAAAATGTTTAGCGAGGATATATACTTTTGCTTTCACCATGTCTACCACTTATTATAAACTAACTTAACAAATATCTTACTTACTATTTATATTAACATTAACCTTTGATAAGAAGATAAGATAACCATTTAAATTCCATGATTTGAAAAAAAGTATGTTTACGAACTTGAATAAATACAAAACATCTAGAAAATGTGTGTTAATTCGGTTCCTTTGATGCCCTTAAAAGAAAGTCATGAAGGGACGTTGTCTTGAGTCAGGACCGTACTTTGAATTATTGATAACATTGCAAGTTACAAATATTTTTATTAATGCTAAATTTCACAGGGATATAAAATAACATTGTTGCCGCTGTAAGTTTATAAAATAAGCAGGGTCGTCTTTACTAAGAACTCCAGAATATCTGGTTAGAGAGAAAAGTTTTAGAATATTCAAAGGGTCATAATTATTACAATACTTTTATAAATAAGGTAGTTTGTTAGTTATCCACAATTGCATCCGCCAATTTTTAACTGACTGCCCAGCTCTGTATTCATTTTTAATTTTTTTATAATAAATTTAATGGTCAAAAAAAATTTAATATTTTTAAAATACTTTCGTATGAAACGCCAATGATCTCCTACGCTTCTGGGAATATCGAAGTAGGAAACATGAAACGAGAAATCTGAGATTTGATGCAATTTCTCATTTCTCACCCTAAGAATATCCATCGGCTATAGAGTATGAAATAACCGACCTCAATTACGTAACAAAATTTTGGTATTCAATATCCAGCACAAATTTGGTCGAAAATAAAAAATAAACCAAACGAAACGGTTAATATTTAATAAATAAGCGATATATAACTTAAAAAGCGAACAAATTAATTGTTTAAGCCGTTACTACGTGGAATATTTCTATAATTATTAAATAAAATCGATAAATAACAAATTCCACAACGGAAATATAGCATATTACTCGACCAGTTTCACAAATAACATTTGCAACGCCAGGATAAGATTAGAAATAGAAATATACGGTGTTTCAAGAATATTGTACAATTAAAATTCACAAATCCTTTGTACCACGCCACTGGTGTTGCTTGAACCTCCGGATTTAGTATGGGGGCTTCCAAGGGAAGGCAATCGCTTGGAATCTGTCGATTGTCAAACAATTTGGATTTTATTTCCTTCTCTATACCTTGCCGCAAGTAGCTAGTCCATCTGCTTGCTAGGCTGCCATATATTTCTGCTCCGTTAATTTTTTCCCGGGAAGGATCCTCACCAGGAATGTGTGACATGCAATCCATGTCCACGTCGCCATTGTTGCTGCTTGAATCATATTCTGATTTATTGCATACACTACTTGTAACCGATGACGTGGATGGATCAGAATCTGAGCCTGTGAAGAAAAACTGAGCAAAATTAAAATTACTACGGAACTGTATATTTCACAGGTGTGTACGAGTTTAATTTGAAAGGTATCTTTTTGCAGCCTTGTTTATTTTACGTACAGGCCTGTCAGTTTAGTAAATTAATCTGTTAATCCTGTATATTTTTTAGGGATCTATAAACTCGATGTAAATCCATTTCGTTGCCGTGAAACTTTTTGCAGACACTGTATATTTCACAGTTATCTATCAACACAAAACTCCAAAGCATTTAAATGCGTTCTTGGCCTCGTTCGCCGGCTTATCGCTTGGAGAGAAAAAAATGTTGGTAAACATATTAGTATCGACTATTTTTGTCGATAAAACCGGATAGCATGAATAATGGATTTTTGACAACGAGAGGAAGATGCAATGTTCTTAGGTCTTATTCGTCTTGGAAGTTGACATTGCTAGTGTTGAAACCACACGTTCAACAATTTGTATATTTATATTTTAGTCCTTTTATTTTCATTCGAAATTCCTACCGGCACGCCACTGCCTCCAAAACACTTCTACCTTAGTTCAAAATCGCGTTTTGTTTTCTTTTCCCTGGCGGCTGACCGGCGCCTTGCAATATTTACTATTATTATTCGGCAGTTGATCGTGACCAAACGCACACTTCTCGCGCCTAAATGCATTATCTCCCTGGTTTTTACGAGGCTAGCTCAGCTGGTAAGAGTCAATGTTGAGTTTCCCAACCCGATCTGTCTCCCAGCTAAGACCTACCACTCCTTTACCGGAATAGAACCGATATTTTTAGACCAAATGGGCCAAGTTTTATAGTAATTAATTTAATTCCTTCATTTCCTGCATAATAAGTACATTTTTCTATAAAGTTAAAGTTTGTATAGTGATTCAAGCCCAAAGCAAAGTTATATTCAAGTGAATAGTGCTTTGAAAACCACAAAGGAAAGAGTAAGATCGTGCTAATAATCACTATTTTATACTGAAATGCTTGTTTATATTCATCGTTCCATCTGTATGTATATTAAAGTTTATTGAATTGTTAACGAAATACAGTTATTATTTATGCGAGAGAACGAGTCATCCTAGAGAATTCCACTAAATCGAAGGCATCCTAGTTTTTACGACAGAATAAAATTTGTTGTCATTTCAACTGATGTGGCATCAACGGCCACATCAGGTGGTTCTCTTTTTAACTAAAATTAATACAAAGGTTGATACGGTTAAAATTTTACTTACTAATTTCGTATTTTTTAAGTTTTTGTTCCAACCGTCTCATTTTCCTGCGAATTCTAGAGGCTCCTTCTGCTTTCCTTTTTTGAGCCTTTTTATGATTGCCCATTTTGTTGGATTATTTTAGCACACACTTCGGAATATGACGGGTCTAAAGGTGGTCATTCATTCTCTTCAAACTTGCGAGCACAGCAGTGATAAGAAGTACACTACAGGGTGATCCAGGAGGACGTGTACAATAGAAGTATAATAATTCTAAATACCGACACATCTCAATCCAAGGACAAAAAATTTAATCAACCACTCCTTCCTCTTTATTCTTATATTCATATAAAAATTTTAAACAATTTGAATGCCTCAAATAGAAATTATAACAATCAATGTTTGACATAAAAAAAAGAATTAATAAATTCTCCCATTATTAGTGAAACTTCACCAAATTCCATTATTTACGTATCAAGTTTGAATTGTTTCGCTAATTTTCCTAAGCCGAATCTTATTGGAATATCTCCCCCATGTTTATAAGTGTCTTCAGTATCCACAATGTGGTATTAAAAGGATTCAAACTTTGTATTTTAGGGAGTTGAAGTCGATCCAATCTTACAATGATATCCAACTCGTACGAACCAACATCCCAAAGTATTAAAAGTGAAGATTTATCCATTTAAACATCTGAATGCTGATTTATAAACAAAATGCCTTAAAATGTATTCCACCAATCGAGCTGGCATAAATTAAATGTTCAACCATTGAACCGAAATTGAACAACTGCTCCTTAATTTGTCAATAGGTTAATACGAAAAAAAAAATTCAATTAACTTCTGTATTATTTATTATTTATCTTTACAATAGCTTTTCCAACGTTAACGCCTTCTAACATTCCCACAAACGCCTTAAACATATTTTCGAACCCTTCTGTAACTGTCTCGCGATACTTAAGCTTTCCTTGCTTTATCCATTCTGCGTTTTGTTCAATTGCTTCATCCCATCTGTTTTTCCATCTAGTTACTAAGAACCCTTCAATTCGTAACTGTTTTCCAACTATGTACATGTCGATAGATGGCACTGAAAACAGCATTAGGTGATAGTATGTAGTGCCCCTCGCATAATTTAATTAAATGTAGGTCGTTCACAAAATAGCTTCAGCAATAATACTATTATAATATTGGATAGATGTGTTTTTCAACAATAATATAAAAGTATTAGTAAGCATAAATATATATATAGTTTTGATATTGATTACATATTACATTTTTACATTTACAATTAGAATGAAGATAATTGAACTCCACTAAAGTCAGTTGGGCTGACCGGAGTTTAAGTGAATAGGTCCCGAAGGTGACCTTTTACTACAATCGAACACAAACTATAAGACAAAACGAAAGAAAGATCTCTCTCAACTATATATCCACCTAACTCAAAAACCAAACCCCTGAAGCACTTTTACGCCTCTTCGTTCTCTGATTAAAACCCTCCGAAAGTTCGTTACCCAAATCTGGATATTCTAAGATCAGAAGAAATGAAAGCACTCAACAAATACGAAAAGATGTCTTACGCCAATTTCGAGCCAATCGAACATTTCCTACGCCCATGCCGTCAAATTGTTCTGTTCTGTACTTTGACTGATGGCAACACTGTAACGTTTGACCGAAGTGAAGTCAGCTGGGAATCTTGACAGGACGACAAGTAACGGTTTCACGGTATGTTGAAGGTTATATTGAAAACTATAGTGTAGGCTACGGTTTTGTTATAAATAAAGAGTGAATAATAATCAACCCAAAAGTGTTTACTATTACAGAACCCGCCAACATAACACAAATCACCCTCCACATCACACTCTTCTCAGACCTCCTCTATCCACAGTAACCCAATCTACTACCAAAACGTTAACGGCACTTACCCGAAGCTCTTAGAAGGAGTTCTTTAACCTTCTGAATACCAACGAGATACTGAGAGTGCAAATCGAGTATCTAAAAGCCAACTGAATCTCAAAAACCCTTACTCTAGCAAAAAAAAAAGAAAAACAAACCTTCTACTTTTTCGTTGTAGCCAGATATAGAGCCACACTTTGATACTCTTCCAAAGTCATTCATCTGGGAAATGACAGTTACACTTATTTTTCCACCAACCTAAAATATAATCAGTTATAATATCACAAGAGCATAGACAATATTCGATTATTCACCGAGTCACGAGACGTATTTGGCGAAACATCACGAGAGCGCAGCTCGAGTGGTGTTTCGCGAAATACGTCTAGTGAAGAGGTAAATAATCGAAAAATATTGTCTATGCTCGAGTTGGTATTCGTTAAGATTATATAACGAATAATGTTCTAATTTTTTTTATTGATTAATATTAATATTGAAGGTACAATTATTATAATACATATTTGATGTATTGTTGTTTTCGGAATTTGTAGTAAAATTAACTGACATTTCATTGCGCTTGGAAATTACTATGGAAATGCGCAGGAGGCGAAACACAAAACGATTATATCACGTCGTCAAGGGGTATATTCACTTATCAATACGTCGTAACTAAGGGAAATTCAAGGATTGTATTGGTTCATTAGAACATGAGTTATATAATCAATTTAATCTATTCTCAATATTTATTATTGTACTTACGTTATCAAAATAACAATCCACTCCGTTCGGAGCTAATTTTTTCAACGTTTCAGCGACATTTTCAGTTTTGTAATTTATAAAATGATCAAATCCTAATTCTTCAGTTAACCATTTACCCTTATCGTCAGATCCTGCGATTCCTATTACCTTGCACCCTTTAATTTTAGCAATTTGACCCACTTGGTTTCCTACACCTCCTGCCGCTCCAGAAACTACCACTGTCTCTCCAGCTTTAGGCTGACAAATTTCAAGAAAGCCAAAATAAGCGGAACTTCTATAATTAAAAAACGAAGAAGAAAATATAAAGCCTATACAGATTAATCTACTCACCCGGTCATACCAGCTGCTCCAAGTGCTAGTGATAAAGGTAAATTTTTCAATTTTTTTGATATTAAATGTGAAGGTGTTCCTTTATCAACGACACCCGTAATTTCTCCAGTGGAAACAGTGTGAGTTCTCCAACCGAATTGACCAATTACATGCTCGCCTACAGGATATTTTGGATTCTTACTGTCTATTATTCTAAAAGCAAATTAGATTGTTAAATGTCAAATTATGATAAAAAGCAGAACTGCTTAAGCATGAAGAAAAGGTATTGTCTACATTTGTGAGCAAATTTGATAAATTGAAACTGTAAAGACGTCCAAAAGGACTCATTTGGAAACAGAAGAAAGAAGAAAGTCTAAAGATATTGGGGAGAAGGTTAAACAAACCTAAGAAAATAAGAAGAGAAATATATAAAAACGAGAACTGTTTCACAAGAGTTAGGGAAGTTTTCCGAGTCAGTGAACTGTATTCCAGGCAGAAAAGATCCTCATACTCTCAGAGATAGTCAGGCAGCACTTAAATCTTTAGCTTGACCCCAGATCAGATCTAGACTGGTCTGGGACTGCCTACAAAAACGTTTAACCCTTGCAAACCATAATAGAATAACTCTTAAGTGGGTCCCAGGGCTCAAGGGTATTGTAGGCAATGAAAAGGCAGACACCCTAGCAAAGCTAGGACCTGAAAGTGCATTCACTGGTCCTGAACCAGTATTTGGAATATCAAAGTCTGCTGAACATGGTTGTACTTCTTGGTGGATCCAAACTAAACAGCAGACGTACTGGAGCCACGTGCCAAAACAGGAACACAGCAAACTCCTGGTCGCTGACTAACGAAATATTAAATCTCAGCAGGGGCCAGATAAGGAAAGTGATGGGATTACTCACCGGTATCTGTACCCTAAGGAAGCGAATGCATACAATTAGCATATATAGGGAGGAACCTATCTATCGGTTGTGCATGGAAGAGGAGGAAACAGCCTCTCACATTATCTTCGAATGTAAGGCACTGTCTCATTGGAGATATAGACTCCTAGGACTAGAGTATCCAAGGGAGGGTTTCTCCAAGAAGGACCTAGTGAAAAGACTGCTGAGCCCGATAAGGGCTACTGGTCTCTTCACATAAACGGTATAACCAAGAGGAGGTCTCTAAGCCTCTGACTGGTGGTGCCGAACTAATCAAACAATCAATCAACTCAGTGAAAGTGTCATTTCGCGTCTTCTCCTTGGATAAGGAGCAGTTAGAAACTTGAATGTGTAAGTGATGATAATAATAAAACTAAATTCTAAACTATGTAGTGTGGTAAAAATCGCATATATTTGCATATTATTCACGAGAATCTGCGTGACTATAATATCGAATCATAAAGTCACTTGTGGTGAACATCCATCTATACGATGGAACGCTCCTCAGGCGAAATATATTCAATCCCTATATCCGTTTTAGGCCATTTTCTATTCAAACAAAATTTATAAAGTTGGATATTCACAATATGGAACATATAAAACAAATCAGTATTCAACTTGTGAGGATATTTGTTCGAGAAGTCCTTGTTTGTTTGTTTATTCTCTCTGTCAAAGACGGAAACTAACATACATTATAATCGATTAGCTTTGAGAAGTTGCAAAATTATTTATTTTATTTCTATCTCGTAAAATCACTCACTTTGCTATCTGAGATCCAATAAAAGTTTGTCCAAGTGTTAATGAAGGCTCATATGCTCTCATGTAAGGATCAACACTCAAGTAGACTGCTTCGGCAAGAAATTCTGAAAAATATAAACTTTAAAAATGCTTCCACACTCCCCATATACACCAGATCTGGGGCTACATCTGACTTCTTCCTGTTCGCAGATCTTAAAGGGAAAA
This sequence comes from Lochmaea crataegi, assembly GCA_947563755.1. Taxonomy (NCBI): domain Eukaryota; kingdom Metazoa; phylum Arthropoda; class Insecta; order Coleoptera; family Chrysomelidae; genus Lochmaea; species Lochmaea crataegi. Next base: position 3,921,490 of record OX387433.1, on the reverse strand, counting down.
GAGAGACTGGAGTGTGCGAGAGGTGTGAAGAGGAGGAACGAGGAAGTGCTGAAGAAGTTGGACAGGAAACTAGGGGAGGCGGTGTAATGGGAGAACATGGTGGAGATAAAGTTGAAGGGGGAGGAGGAATGGATGGCGTAGTAGAGAGCATGGTAAGGGGGAGAGAAGGACTCGATATGGCATGAGAGGTAGGAGTGACAGTAGGGAGAAGACGACGGCGTAAGCGGAGAGTGTGCGAGGGACCGCCGCCCGTCTCTAAGTATGTTACGGTAGTGATTCCGAGGCGGGGGTAACGATGAATTTGAGGAGGTTTTGGTTGGTAGGCATCTCCTTGGGGATGAGTCCAACACTGTTTGAGTCCTGGACCCATTCGAACATGAGTTTCCCATCTCGACCCGAAAAAAAAAGATCTCAAAAGGAAAGAAATCTGTACAATTGAAGCCTATTTAGTATTAGGCCTGTAATACGTGAAAAATAGGATATACTTCAATTAGTATTCCGACATAACTCAGAACAATTTGTACTTAAATATAGAAAATAACATGCAAATAACAGATTTAGAAGACCATGGAACAATTTTTGGTCAACGTAACAAATAGAAAAACAAAAATTGCCACGTGAAATTTTGGGGCCACAAATATTACTGTTGAAATTCTATATTAATTAATACTCCATTCAATACGTTTTGGGGAAGAAAATTTTCTAATAAATCACTGTTGTGAAAAACATAATCCATAATAATCAGTGACAGTTTCTTTAGCGAGAAAGATAATTTTACAAAATCCATTTTTGGAAAGATTCATTATTTAGACACTACTGGTTTAAAGGAAAATGATAAATCAGCAATTTTCTAGTAAAATTATGGTAAGTAATTATAAGGGTGAAAAATAAGGAGTAGAACGTAAACAAAAAGGTTGGAAGCATGCAGTCAGGAAGGTATAACCAAGAGCACAAAAAGCCCAAAGGCTGAGGTGTCGAACTAATCAATCAATCAATAAACAAAAACCATTTAGAAAAATTACGAAGCAGCCTCTGTAACATTGGAAGCTCTTATTATATTTAAAATCGAAAAATTATAAGATACAAAAAACCCGAATAACCTGTTAATAAATAAATCCCATGACCAACATTTTCACTTATAAAATTTAATTATAAAAATGACTAATTACTTTTCACATTGTTACGAAATAGATTCTATAATTATGATAATCTACAAATTAATGCTTACCTCCATTCTTCAAGGTCGGCAATTCCTCTTCAATTAATTTAAGATCGCCATCTTTTGGCCATCCGTCGAAATGTTTTTCGAGAATATACACTTTCGCTTTTACCATGTTTCGCGCTATTTTCTAACTGAAATGGAAAATATTATCATCACCGGCATATTTATATCAATTAGAGTTTCAACCTTCGATCCTTAGATAACCAGGTTTATATTGATCTTGAATAATAATTATTTTAAAATATGTTTACTATGATCATTATCGAAATCTTAATGCTGTTTTTTAACGTAGATTGTTTGTGTCGAATGATTTTTGGTTATTTTAGACTTTGTGTACTATCAGTACTTTTTATATATCGGTTGAATCCACAAATGTTACATAGTCATAGGTAGTAAGAGGATTTAAAAATTGATTCGACCAAATAGATATCAATCATTCTCCCTTATTAAACCTATTTACCTAGAAGATAATTCAGGTTTGATTGTTGTGAATAAATTTCCAGGTAAACTTTTTCAATACCTTTGTTAATATTCGTAGAATTTAGGCACTTTTTGTACTTTATTTCCATGTAAACATATTATAATACTATTGTCAATATCCTTAAAATTCCGTATTAATGCACTGTATAAATTAAAAATTTGTCAGCTATAGGAGTCGAAATGCATGATGATTTACATCACTTCTCAATGCATTGCCCTCAAGTTTTGAAATGTTCAGATGTGCTATAGAGTCTCAAAATGAATTGCTCAAACCAGACATACTTAGAGAAAAGGTTATTGAAAAGTATGATGCTCAAAGTCAACGTTACATGGATAATTCAGAGGTTATGTTGACCAAGAAAAATTTATAACACTGGACAAGCAGTAAATATAAACGAAGACCAAGAGGAATATGATGATGAAATTGAAATGCAAGAAGAACCAATTGATGATGAGATATTTGTTGATGAAACAGAAAATGGAGAAGAAATAATTGAAGAAGCAAATCTAGTAGATATAACCTTGAAAGAAGCGACGACTGGAGACGAAGCAATTGAGTGGATGGAAGCAATTACTGAAGAAATTCGTGGTTTAATTAAAAATGATACGTGGGAAATAGTTGATCGTCCAAAAGATAGAGCTGTTGTTACTTAAAATTGTGCTTAGAAACAAATTTAAGCCAGATGGAACACTTGAAAGAAGAAAGAGTTGTTGCTCGAGGATTTACACAATGACAAAGAATAGATTTCACTGATACTTTTGCAGCTAAGTTGGATTCTATCGGACTTTTGATGGCATTATCTGTACGTGAAGGTTTGCCAGTTTATCAAATAGATGTTGTAGCAGCTTATTTAAATGGATTTTTCGAAGAAGAAATATTTATGGAAATGCCAGAGTATATTGAAGAAGCATTAAAAGAAATTATTAAAAGTGTTGGTAAAAACAGTAATTTAGGAAAAATTGCTTACGAGATGCTCCAAAAATTATCACAAAATAACAAAGTTTGTAAATTGAAAAAGGCATTGTATGGTCTGCGGCAAGTTGGTCGTCAATGGAATAAAATATTGAATGAAGAATTGGAAAGACTTGGATTAACTTCAGCAGCATGTTTTTACTATAATATGAGTGAAAATCAATATACAATTTTGGTTGTATACGTTGATGATATTTTATATATATCAAGGAATAAGAGAGAAATTGTGAAAATTAAAGCTGGACTTGCAAAAAGATTTGAAATAAAAGATCTTGGTTTGGCACGACATTGCTTGGGAATTAAGTTTAATCAAATTGATGGAAATATTGAGTAAATTCAACAGAAATATGTAAAAGATCTTTTAAAAAGGTTTTATATGGAAGAATGTAACCCAGTAAAAACTCCAAGTGATTCTCAAGCTAAACTACCAGAGGGAAACCAACATCGAAGAAGAGATGAAGAAAATCCATTTCGACAATTACTTGGATCACTGATGTACTTAGCAATTGATACTCGTCCAGATATGACATTCACTTTCAACAGACTGTCACAATTTAAGAAGTTCATTGGTCAGCAGCGAAGCGTGTGATACGCTATCTACAAGGTACACAAAATTATGGACTAGTATATAAAAAGAATCAGTTGGGAATCCAAGGATTTTCTGATGCTGACCACGCAAATGATGAAAATGATCGAATTTCATATAAAGGATATGTGTTTATGCCGAGTGGAGCTGCAATATCATGGCGTTCGAACAAACAGCAGTCGGTTGCAATATCATCAACATAATCAGAGTACGTGGCTTTATCAGAAACATCTCGTGAAGCACTATATCTACGAAATTTTATGTTAGAATTGAAATTAAATGACTTGTCGATGGAGCAAAGTACATTGCAGAAAATGCTACTTGTCACTCGCGTACTAAACATATTGCTACAAGATACCATTATGTTCGTCAATTGGTGAAAAATAATGAAATAAAATTGAGACATGTTCCATCTAAAATAATGCCTGCTGACATTCTTACGAAACCGCTTCCAGGACCTTCACTTTATCGTCTTGGTGATGCAATGGAACTGGAAATTTGTCAAAGTGAAAAATTTGAGAAGGGCGTGTTGGGTGACTAATTCAAGTTTAGCACTTTGTTTTATTCTTGTTGGTCGTTTACTTATTTATGTATTTATGTTGTCATGGCGTTTAGTTCTGTTTTATTTATTCGTCATAGAGTCGCAGTTGTCGGTTCGGTTGTCATTAATAAGAAGATGACATATTTTGTAATACTTACTTAGAAATAAAAGATTTCAAACAAGAGCAAAGTTTAATATTTATCATTAAAACTACTGAAAATCCCTCCAGTCAAACTAGTGGCCTTAATAGAAGACACGAAGCTTCTGGAATGGAAGTAGATAAGATGGGAAATGGTACAAAGATCTAGTTGAAGTGCCTGGGCAATTGCAAATTGTATTGCTCCATGTCAATGTAAAGACCCCACCCTCGTATATCGAATTTTACCGAAAACGTATTCTAACTAAATTTGACTCGTCACAATTTTACAGTGTAACATTTTGACCCTTTTAAGAATCTACAAAATATTTTCTAAATGATACTGTAGTAGAACTACTTTTAATAATAAAGTTTCGCCTTCTTGGACCTTCGTCATTACTTTTAAACTGTTAGGTTTACATCCGTTTGAAATTTGAGGAATTTGTTCAATTCAATTTGCACAAAATGTATTCAAAGATGTTTTTTTTATAGTATGAACAACATATGCATATAAAGAATAAAAAAATACAAGTTTTCTTAGATTAGACAGCCGCTTTTTTATCTTTTTTTTTTGTTTTCTTTCACGTCCACATAAAGCTTTCGGACGGGCCAAAATTTGGAATATTTATCTTGTTTCTTTTTTAATGTAAATCCACGAGGGTCTAAACGTATTTTCTTAACTGACGTATACATAATATAAATCTGTCAGTTGTAGGGGAAATTTAATAGAATTACAAGTCCAGAAAATACCGTTTTCATCTCACATACGAAAATTTATATATCAAAGTGTTTACAAATGACTGATTCAATTTTTTAAGGAAAAAAATCCTTTGAGATATTGAATTCATGCTAGTTTTATTATATACAGGATGTACACTAATAGCGATCCTTATACAATAAAGGCATAAAGTGAAATAAATCTCTAATAAAACATTTCCCTTTGCTGTAATTCAATAAAAGTAAAATAACATCATTCGGGTATTTTATAAATAAATGTTGATACCACTATTTCTACGTCGACCAACAATTTTCAATTGCAAAACTGTAATTAAATGTATATTTTATTTGCCCGGATCAAAATTAAAAACAAACTAAATCAATTCCGCATAGCACCGGATATTTGAGTTTAGTGTACAAAAAGTGTGGGCTTTTAAGCCTCATTTTTGTATTATTTTAAAAATGAATAGCGAAAAGTATAACATAAACACCATTTGACAACGCCGCTTAGCTATCACCCGATCACACCACAATCATGATTTGTGATCGTGAGCTATCTTAGACATAAGATTTGAGTGTGTAGTTTTATAACCTATAAGTGTCGAGTGAAAATAATATACTTAAAAATATAAACAGAGTTGAAAAAGTATCATTTTTTGAACTAAATTCGTGATTTTTAAAGTAATTTCTGAATGATCCAACTAAATTTTTGTTCTAATCTACTTTATTTGAGGGTAGCTATCAAAGAAATTTAAAATTAACATAAAATTCCGAGGGTCGCGAAGTATACGGAACCCTCTTTCCTATTTCAGTAAAAAATAAAATTAGGGGTTTAACCTTATGTAATCTGGTCAGGACTGCAATACTGTCGTCAAGGAATTAAACCTTAAAATTCCAACAAGGTTTATCTGCAAAGCAGGAACTGCTACGTACAGGATACACTGTTGACGCTATAATTGTTGACTGCAGGATGTATTTAAATAATCATAGATTCGGGAACCAGGAACAATCTTTACGGATGCTTCTAAATATATTTTGTTACCAATTTCAATATGGAGATGCGTCGTTTTTCACCGCTCAGAACCAACAACAATTCTCTTTTTTTTATTTATTGATAGTCCTCCCTCTTAGAGAGTTTAGAAAGTTTAGCTTAGAGAGTTTTCTTCTCATTCGATTGGTTTAAATTTTTAAACAGGATCTCCTCAGGCAAATTATTTTGATGTCATCAATCAATGTGACATTTCATTAGTTGATTTTTATAAAACTTTTGTACATAAGTAAAAATGACAAAAATAACTATGTTACAATATAAATACTAAATTAAAATATTGTTATTATTTTCAAAAAAAACATTGTACATAACTATAAAAGAAATTTTTATTCGCAACAACATGAACAAATCCCTGAACTGTCATAGAATATTTTTCTATTCTGACAGATAGAATTTCTATTATTCAATGTAGTAAACTTTGGATGACAGTTCAATATTTTATGACATTTTAATATAATATATATAATTTGTATAATTGTTGATGTTATCTTATAAACTGTGTTAAGTAAAGTAATTCCTCTGTAATTTTTGCATATTTGTTGATTACCCTTTTTATGTATTGTTATTATTTGACTCATATTCCATTCCTCTCGCATTTCTTCATCTTCCCATATTTTACTTATTATTTGATATATTTTTTCTATCAGCTCGACACCTGCATATTTAATAAGTTCTATATTAATTCCATCACTACCTGGTGCCTTTCCATTTTTACATTTATTGATTATATCTGTTATTTCTTCTATTGTTGGCTTCGAGATTATTTCCTCGTTGTTCCCTTTTTCTATTTCTTCCGTATCTTCCGTTTCTGTTAATAGCTTTTTGAAATGCTGCATCCATATTTCTTTATATTCTACTTCTTCTTCTATTACTTTTCCTTCTTCGTCTTTTATTCCGGTTATTTTACATATGTATGTTATAGTTTGGTTATCTATTTTACGATAAAATACTTTGGTGTTTTTATTAAAGCTTTCTTTTTCTATTTCGCTGATGAAATTTTCAATTGCCGTCTTCTTAGCTATTTCCAATATTTTTTTCTCCACTCTATCTTCAGGACTGTTGGTTCTAACATATTTTATCCAAGCAAATTTCTTCTCTTCCACCATCTTTTTATATTTCTCATCAAACCATTTCTTTTGTGTTGTATTTTCTACAATACCTATTTTTTCTTTTGCTGCTGCGTTTATACATCTTTCAATCATTTTCCAACCTGACTGTATTTCTGTAACTTCTGCTAGTATTTTCTCTAATTTGCTTCCCTATGCTTTCTCTGTACTGACTTTGGACTTCCTTCTGTTGGAGTTTATCAATATTCCATTTCTTCAGATATGTCTTGTTTTTACATTTTCTTTTACTATCCTATACTATCAGATGATCTCCATGTAAGTTTGTTCCATTTGTTATGTTGAAATTTCGTACTACTAATAGTCAATTCAGATGTTGCTGCTAGGTTGCAAAGTCTGTGTCCATTTTTATTTGTTACTTCATGTAATGTGTGTATGCCGGCTACATATCTGTTATATTCTTCTTTTCCAATTTGTGCATTCAGGTCTCCCAATAATATTATTGTTTCTTGTTTTGGTAGTTTCATCAATTCCTCTTCTATTTTCTCATAAAATATTTCTTTAATTTCATCTGATGCCACTTCTGTTGGGGCATTTACATTTAGTACTGATATATTAAAAGGCTTTGCTCCAATTTTCAGATAAGCCATTCTTTCATTGATTGCTCTGAACTCCAATATATTTCCTCCCAACTTTTCTCCCACGATAAATGCTACTCCATGCTGCCCTTGTTTTTCACCACCTGAATAATATACTTTGTACTTTTTTCGTTCTATAACTTCGTTTCCTTGCCATCTGATTTCCTGTAAAGCTGCTATATCAATTTTATATTGCATCAATTGTTCCGCTATCTGCTCCATTTTTCCCGCTTACAACATTCCATGAACATAATCTTATTTCTTCTTTGCCATATTTCTAAAGATTTTCGAGTTCTGTTTCATCTTCTGTTTTCTACTCCTTGTTTTATCATCTTCGTCTGCTTTTCTTTCAGTGAATACTTTTTCATGTCCTTGTTCGAGCCTATTTGTCATTCCTTGTTTTCTTTTTTCAGTTTCATCTTCATTTGCTAGTTTTTTGGATTAGATTTCTTTATTTCATTCTCTTTGTTGTCCCATCTCCATTCTTCTCCATTTATGATCATCTTGTTATATCCAATTTTGACTATGTTTCCTTTTTGCCTTTCTTCTCTTGCTATATGTATCTCATGCCTTTCTCTTTCATTTTTTTTAGATCGTTGTTAATGTAAACTCTTTCATCTTTGTTATCCTTTAGTTCATTTTTATTTTGCATTATTTTCTCTTTGTCTAACATGTCTAGCAAGAATTCACCTCGAAGGGTATTTTTCTTCTTAAAAAATGGAATCAGTCACTTGTAACCGTTTTCATTGATACATATTTATATTGAATTTCATTGTGAAAATTTGGAATTTAAAAATTAAATTTCATTGGAATTGTTTGTTTGTTCGAAATTGGATACATGTTTTTTACCACGTGAACGCATCGTATAGTTATTGACTCTTTTTAGTCGAGTGCAATCAAAAGAGAAATTTCAATTTCAATCGGTTATATCAAAGCTTTATATTAATTACAAAAAAATTTACAATACAAAGTAAAAAAAACAATGTATCAGTGAATACTAAACCCTGAAGCATGTACCTGTCTCTTTTTCTCTCCCGAAATTATTTTCTAATTTACTTTGTACAGTTTTGAAATAAAAAGATTTCTTTAAAAATCAAATTGAAAAATACTAATTAAATTTTTAATTGTTCTCTGTCTATAATCTAAAGTAAACTAATTAAATGCACAGGATATGTCGAGCTTAACGAAACCGATTTACTGGAAAAAGGATTAACCACCTGAAAAATAGTTTCGACAGAGTGTCCCAAAGTTATTTAACTTAAACAAAATTTACCTGCTTTCTGTCAGTAGTCAGTTCGTATATACAGGGTGTCCCAGAAGTTCGTAACAAAAACTTGGGAGATGGTAGAGGGGTTAAAAATAATGATAGTACTAGTCCTATAAAATTTGTGTCTTATTCCCTTAATTAACGAGCTATAGACATGTAAACAGTAAATTTTGATCAATTCGTTTAATAATTATAAATAAAAAACCATTTCTAACTTTAAATGCCTATAGCTCGTTTTTGGTACGCGATCTAGCGACACCCTGTATATCTAGTACATTTAAAATTGTAACCGCCACCAACGTAAAAGCTTTAAAAAGCGTAGTTCGTTTGTCCTCATTCTTCTAATCTTCTACCCGTTCGCATTTCTACAATGTGGTATAGCAATAATTCTCTGGGAGTGTTGGTTTCATCCCACTCTCTAAATTAAGTAAATCCAGTAAAAGAATACGATGGTTAATTCATAGTGATGTGTAAATATTGTGCATTGCTGAAAATTAAATGGTTTTTACAAGAAACAAAGCCAACTGGGAATCGATTAGGTGATCAAAAGCTTAATGGAAGTGATAAATTGCTACCAAATATAATATTGAACGCCCAAAAACAACCAGGGGCGTGCCGAGTTTTTGAAGTGAAAACTTCTTTAGGCGCGTTCAGCACTTTTTTGGGTGAAGAAAAAACATGGATTTTTCTTCATTCGTCACGCTTTTATGCAACACTCAATACTTTCGGTTATGCAACACAATAATTAACAATGAAGCGTATATAATGTTGAATAAATAATCGTCACGCTTTTCATGAGCTATATGTATACTGTATACCTATGTTCATTTGAAAAGGACCCACCCTTAATATTTCAAAAATGGGACATATTAGAAAGAAATGCCGAAACACGTCAACTTTTAACTTGAGGGGGACACTTTTTGGCGATAATGTCATAAACGTCAGATTCACCCCCTCCCTACTGGAGACACCCCTTACATTTTTTCAAATAGCATAAGGTATCAAGTCACACCTCATTTAAAAGGTCTGGTAAATCTCTATTTAATCGTTTTGTTTTGCCTTCGATACCAGCCTTCCATTGTTATTTAATCGTTGTTTAAAATTGGCTCTCTTTCAATTTTTCGTATGCCCCCGTATTGTGTTATGATGACTCGATAAAGAATAAAAAATTTACAAATAGTAAAAAGACAACTGTTAACAAGAAAAAACTGCTATTTAATCATGTGTCCAAAGTGACCACCGTTAACATTCAGGCAATTAAAGTTGAAAAAGTGACAATTTTAAACAACGATTAAATAACAATGGAAGGGTGGTATAAAAGACAAAACAAAATGATTGAATAGAGATTTACCAGACCTTTTAAATGAGGTGTGACTTGATACCTAATGCCATTTGAAAAAATGTAAGGGGTGTCTCCAGTAGGGAGGGGGTGAATCTGACGTTTATGACATTAGCGCTAAAAAGTGTCCCCCTCAAGTTAAAAGTTGACGTGTTTCGGCATTTCTTTCTAATATGTCCCATTTTTGAAATATTAAGGGTGGGTCCTTTTCAAATGAACACAGTGTATATATGTGTGTACTTTTTTTGTAAAAAATTCCATTTACGATGGGCTTGCGATGAAAGTTTTAAAAGGTATTCATTTATTGGTGTTTTCACTTCTATCGGCAGTCCCATGACTGGACTCTACGTTTTTTTGGTGTACTGTACCTGAGTTTTATTCGTTGTATTTCCAGTTTTATTTTGGTCCATATTTCTAATTATAAAATGCTTAAAACTGTTATAAAATACCGTACGCCACTGGTACTTTTATGAATGAAACCTCCCATATTCCCACACCCCTTACATACGCCTCGTAGCTTCAGATTATTCTTGATATTGAATAGTTTTGATTACAACATCTGCTTAATACTCAATATATAGTTTCTTTTTGAAATTCCTAAATTCCAGCTATTGTATTTTCTAGTCTAGAACTTTAACTTTAAATTATTTATCATCAAGTTACCCTACAGCATGTACCATTTGTAAAATTATCACGTTGCGGTAATTTTGTCCAATTGCAAGAAGCATTAAAAATTGGTTTAGCTTTAACTCTGGAATAATATAGCAATGAGATTGTATTACTGTGTACTTTATGGGCTATAAAATGGGAACAAATACTAAATTAATTATTAAAGTTCGATATTTATTTTATGGGATATGGAATAAATAGGGATAAATACGTGTAGTACTAGTAAGTGGTGTGGGTTGTCGTCTTTTCACATAGAGCAACCATAAACAATATATTATGTGACAGTACCGGTGGGTACTGGTGGTTGTTGATTTAATGTATCGAGAAGGGCAAGGAAAATGATTGAAGAAGCCATTTTTTTTAACACTGTATGTAAGTCTAACTGTGTGCCCTCCAGCACAATATGGCCGACCTGTCAGTGTCATCATACTGTAATGGTCTATACAAAACAACCAAATAATTGTTTATCCTCAGGGCGACTGTCATTAGTGTCAACTTGTCGGTAGTTGGACATGTCCTATAAGAGCAAGAGCGAAGGTGTCGGCGCACTTTCGTCCCAAGTGGAGATCGATTATTACGACCCGCACAGTTATCCAATAATAGGTACCAAGTTCCATTTTCTCTGGAGGAATTACAAGAGGCTGCAGAATGGTTTAAAAGTGGCAAAACTCCACCGGAAGCAATAAAAAGGGCGGTGAAAACGGCTCCAAGATTCATCTTAGAAATGGTGAACGGTCTCTTACGGAGAAGAGCCTTCCCAGCTTCATGGAAGACCGCTAAGTCAGTGCTGATTCGCAAAGGAAATTTACAAGAAAGGGACGATCCCTTGGCCTACAGACCATTATGCATGATGAATACTAAAAGCAAGTTATATGAAGGACTCATCCGACAGAGGCTGAGAGGTTCTATAGAGGGCAGAAATGGGTTATCAGAACGACAATTGGAATTTAGAGCAGGCCGATCGACCATCGATGCGATTGAAGCAGTGATCCAAATAGCTACGGAAATAAGAATCAAGTAGTGCATGCTGATCACGCTCGATATAAGAAACGCATTTAATACAATGGTATGGAATCTTATCATCACGTAGTTGGTCAGAAGGGAAGTTCCGAACTACCTGGTTACTATCGTGAGAAGGTACTTCGAAGGAAAAAAAATAATGGTAGAGGGAGAGAACAGGGAAATCACAGCAGGAGCTCCACAAGGTTCGGTATTGGGACCGGACCTCTGGAATATGGTGGTGACGGCATAGGAGACCTGATTTATAAAACTGAGGTGTCGCTGGAAAGGATTGGAACGTGGATGAGATAGAATCGGTTGAAATTGGCACCAGAGTAGACTGAAGCGGTAATACTGAGAGGCACTATAGGGAACGGCACATCTAATTTATCAACAAGCAGGGTATAACAGTGAGATCAGTTAGAGCTCTACGATTCCTCGGGGTTTACTTGGACGACAAAATGAGCTTCAACGTGCATATTACGAAAGCTTGCCAGAAAGCGAAGGAGAGAGCGGCGACATTGATGCGACTCATGCCAAAGACAAAAAAGGGCAGCGCTGAATGGAGTTGATGAGTAAATCCTAGTATATGTAGCACCAATATGGAATATAGCAATGAGGGTTAATAGCTACAACAGAAAGTTGCAATCAGTACATTCAGAACAGCATCAACAATGGCTATACTCTTGTGTATTCTCTTATTTAAATATTTTCTTCAATATAAAAAAGATCAAACTGTATTTTTTTGTCGGAACAATATTCTGAGAACTCGATGAATTTGGAACATATAACAATTTGGAACATATAAACTTTTGGAATCGTATGCTTATTTAGTACCACCCGTCCAACCTTCATATCTAAAGGAAAACTTATTATTTATTATCTATTTGTATACTTTCTTAAATCTGGATAAAGGTTTTCAAAAACCAAATACAAGTTGAAATTTTATATTTGACATTCCCCGTAGGAGAATCAATACGAGGTAGGAATATATACAGTTCATCTTAAATAACAGAATGTAAATGTTAATATTTTATTGATATTAAACATATCTTTTTTATAATTGCTAAGTTTGCATTTATTTTATCCTGTTTGTAAATGTATATCTATCTGCACTTTGCTAGAGTAAAGATAAACTCTGGCTTAGTGCAGCCGGTAGAGAACATCCAGCTTTCAAGGGGGCGCATTTTCTAGTTTTGTCTGTGATTTCCTCCGCCGGCGGGGAATATTTTCCATCGGTTGTGAATATTTTAACCGGTTGATTATATTTTCTACCGATAAAGGGAACAACTTCCAGTCGAGAGGGACAACTTCCAGCCGTGATGGGAAATTATTGCTTATATTTTTTTATAGATGGGTGTTTAATTTCAGTTTAGTCAAAGTAATCTTTGGTTTTGTATCGCTTTGGTTATGTATATTAGGTAACAAAACAAATATGATATTTTGTGTTATTGTTAGATATTGAACTCCAAAAAATCTAGAGTATTTAGTCAATATGAAATAAACATATTTTTTCGTGATGTCCCAGATGAAACTTATCTTTTGCACTGTGGACGAAAAATATTTGCCTTCAAAAATAGTCAATTTTTCATTCGGAAATTAGTAATTTTTGGTAAAGATCGACGAAAAAATGTAATATGCACCTAGGCGAAACACTGTCTGTTGCCTCGCCTGCCTGCTAGTCTCGGCTGCGTCTCGACTATCAATTTGCAGTCTCGACTATAGTAGACACTGTCACTGGATCACTGCTTAGGTCGGAACTATCGGAGCAAATGTACGTCACAACATTTTCAAACTTTCTTGGTTTTGGCGTTCGTGCTGACCGCCTAGTGTTTCAGGAGTCTGCACTAGATGTTCTGACTCAAAGTCACTATCACTTCCCCGTGCCTCACTAGACAGTTCCGTTTCACTTGATGTGTCACTACGATTTGCAATTACTGGATAGTCTTCTATTGCATTGCCGTTATCTGTGACTCCCACTGAAACTGGAACTTCCACACTTTGGTCCTCCTCTTCTATAGCAATCTGTGGTGTATCTTCCATTATAACAATATCTCTACTGGTGGTTACTACATTGGATAATCTGTAGACACCATTTCTTAACTCGGCTGTGGCTACCAAAACCTTTTTCTGATTATATATTTGACAATAATCAGACTCAAACTTAACAAAATTCCCATTCTTAATTAATTGGCTTACCGACAATAAATTTGTGGTTAACTCTGGGGCACAAAGCACATTTTTCACTTCGATATCATACTGCGTATATAAAAAAAATAGTTTCAAGTCCTATATTTCCCGAACAAGTTACTAACATTTTATTATGATTTATTGCTACCATAATATCACTAATCTCAGCACTCGATGATCGCTGATCGAACCAGTGTTCATTCGCTGTTAAGCGAACACTTGCACCAGAGTCCACATAGCAATCGGTCTTATTAAAACCGCCACTTAAAAATTCCGCACTAAAAGCAATCGGGGATTTTTGCTGCTTATAATCAGAAACGTCGCTTGGACATTTATTTTTAAAGTGTCCCATTTTTTTACACTTATAACACTTAATGTCACTCAAACCTTTTTTCTGATTCACGGTGTTGCCACTCTGCTGCCTATTTTTACCGCCATGCCAACCCTTGGACACAAATGCACTGCCAGTGTTGCCAACATGTTCCTGGATAAAATTAGGGGAAAAGGAACGGAAAAAACAAAGTCAAGAAAAATTACCCAGTTTTAATAAATTAACATAATGCAAATTATAATTCATCATAATTAGCATGTTGTAAAGCGGCTTTAGCACATTTATGGAGATCTTTGTCCAAATTATCTGAAAATAAAAAATTTATAAACAGTTTATAATTTTTTTACTATTAGAAAAAAGGAGTAGCTTACATATTTTGTGTTTGCCAACGATTGGATAAAAAATGGGCAAAATCATCGGAGACGAACAAATAAGCACATAAGGACTATTACTTTCGCCGTTAGGAAATTGTTTATTGTAGGTTGCTTGATCTAAGCAATCTTCGACAAAAACACACCCTAAAAGACAACTTGTTGGATATTCCTTCGGAAATTTAAGCGATGGATCTGCAAAACAAATCAATAAATAATTTCACCGCAAGTATAAAAAAAATATATTACCATGATAGTATTCTCTATAAAATGTTTCTAATGCTTCAATTTCATCGTCCTCAGGAACTTTAGCAGCAGCAGCTATCCACAACTTTCCCCGATGATTAGTAGGCCATGTTCGACCTTCATGTCTAAAATAATTAATAATGAATGTTTACTACTATAAGAATTAATGTTTCTGTATCAATTTACATACTTTTTAACTCCCGCTACTAATAAACTAGCATAAGGTTGATGCATGCTGAGACATAAACCATGATCAGTTTTTAACATCATGTCTTCATCAAATAATCTGGTTTTATACACGATTATTGGCATGGAGGAATCTTCCTCTGATAAATTTTCCTTTTCTATTGGCTTTTTGTGTCGCATTTGGATTAAAAGATTTACTAAATCTTCATTGGTATTCTTAAAAAAAACAGTTTATAGTAAAATGACACTGAAATTAATATTTTCAAATATACACACCTCTACTTGAATTCTTTCATACGACTTCTCCGAACTTTTCTGAATATCCTTATATATTTGTTCTACTTTCTTAAGATGCTCTATTGAGTCCTTTAATAATCTCTGCCTTATTTTTTCGTCTTCTTCTGAACTTTCTATAACTTTACGAGTAGCAAAATCGAGTGCTACAACCATTTTTCTTTTCACATCATTGTTACTCTTTTTGGCATTTATTTTGAAATAATCGTTATCGTCATCAAAAACTTTGTTTTCTTTCGGTCTACAAATGCAATATAAAAAAAATTAGTTCAAATAGATCAATGCTAAATGAAAATAGTTACATACTTCATTGTTGATTTCTGTTTTCTGCCTTCAAATACTTCTTGTCCTCTTATATATATCTAAAATCAAGTATTATTGATAATTCCATCACTGTCTTTTTGCCTACCTGATTTCCACAAAATAAGCATGGTCCCGGTCCTTCCTGTATGCAATGGATTCGACCACATACCATACAGTTATTCATGAATTCATGTTCTTGTCCCAAGCAATCACAAATTTTCCTTCCTGTAACATTAATACTTTAATTGATCTGATAAAAAAATGCAGTTATGTTTTCTCGCCTTCTTCTTCTTGTTTTTTTTCCTGAAATTTGTTTATATCTCTAAATTTAGTTTTGCCTTTCTTTTGAATGGGAAGTTTTTGTTGTCCATTTATAGCTGTATTATTGCTGGAACTTTTACTTTCTGATTTGATGTTAGATTGTGTTCCTAATAAAAGTTTTCGAATGCACTGATAAGCATTTAAATGTGCTTTGTTGCTCTTGTCTAAGATGTTTTCGAAAAACTCTGCACAGTCTTCTTCATGTTTAATACTCTTGATATAACTAAAAATTAATAAACTGGGATAATATTTATATAAAAATAATTAAGATAGACTGTGCCATATTGCATAATGTGTTTGTATATTACATTTCTCTCACACATGAAATTTACCTAACAATATCATTGGACACATCATCTCCTATTATAATCTTTAAATAATTTATTAAATGTTGATCACTCATTACTATAAATTAAATTTTAACAAATTATTCATTAATTTGTAACCTAAGTCGTTCTGTTTATCTGTTATGACTTATGACATATATGTGACATTTTTAAGGTTCATTTTCATGCTGTCGCTATATATTTTTATGCATAGAAGAATTTTTTATTATAGTTGATGTAGAGTGTAGAGTTGATGAAACTTTTGGTAACACTTTTAATATTATCGTTACGGAAATACGGAATTTCACTTGGTCCAAAGGCGGTAGAAAAACAGATAGGTATGTTGAAATGGACATTTGGTAACTTATTATATTTTTATTGTGAAATTTGTTATTCATTGATTTTAATTGATGATAAGCACCAGGGTGATATGATATACGTTGTAAAGAGTATTTGGTTGCATACCTAATAGGGAGTAACATTTTGATAGATGTCAGCATCTAACAATATTTTAGTACGGAGTGTCCTCTCTATTTTATTGTACTATTCTATGATTGACAATTGACATTTCTGAAAAACTTGTGCGTCTTCCCCCTGTGTATTTCTCTGGTCTTCCCAGAGAAAAAAAATCGCTTATATTTTAGTATTTTTGTGTATACGTATTTATATTAAAAAATTTCTCTGTGAATGGAACTTTTGATAACAATTTTAATATTATCTTTCGGGAATTACACTTGGTCCAAAGGCGGTAGAAACAGATATAGGTATGTTGAAATGGACATTAATATATTAAATTTACTGTTTGGACCCTTACTTTGTGGAATCTACTCATATTAATGTTATAAATGAAACTAACTGTTTCTAATTAATTCCACTATTTAATGAAAAAATTATGATATGTCAATATCGAAATAATTATCAATATCCTTTCATAATTTTCATAATTTTTTCATTAAATAGTGGAATTAATTAGAAACAGTTAGTTTCATTTATAACATTAATATTAATATATTAATTTGATACCTTTTTATTCATCTAAAAAAACTACAACATGTATATATTGTATATATTACCAGAAAAAAATAAGGTCTGCCAATTGGCAATTTTGCCCTTCCAACACGATTTCTTTGTAATGATTGTAAATATTTTTTTTATATCTTAGATGATTGTTTCCAAGTTGTCGTCGATACAGCTGCTTCAATAACTAGAGTATCACCATTGAACCAGTAGGGTTTGGAGGAACTGCTCCTTTTAAAAATGTTAGACTGTAAGTATACGCAATTATTATGTATATTGTAAAGTAATTAGAGGTTGTTTATTGAAAAATACATATCATATTAGAATATAACTTTGTCACTTGATTTTTTTCCAAATCTGCTTCAGTAAAATCTGAAATAGAAGTCGTGTATGTCCCTCTTATATCATATTATATGTGGAATGTTTTTTCCTTCCAAGTCAATCAAGGTGTCTTTCTTTCTGTTATTTTTTCTTCCTCCGGTGATTTAATTTTATTTGTGTGTTGAAATATTGGGAATTTAACTGGTATAAAAAATTATTTGTTTCAATCCTTACTAAGTACCAATGTGGAAAATTTCCATAATTATAGAATAAAATCAATCATCAACAAATTCCACAACAAAAATATAACATATATACACTGCCGAGCATAAAATTAGGGTCACCCAGTAATTTGAAGATATTGTAGAAATTTTTATTTTTTTCGGATTTTTCTCGGTTGTAACATATT
This sequence comes from Lochmaea crataegi, assembly GCA_947563755.1. Classification (NCBI taxonomy): domain Eukaryota; kingdom Metazoa; phylum Arthropoda; class Insecta; order Coleoptera; family Chrysomelidae; genus Lochmaea; species Lochmaea crataegi. Next base: position 3,903,493 of record OX387433.1, on the reverse strand, counting down.
CATTCATTCATATATTTGGGTTGTGCTCATCGCAGCCCAGGAACTTGAACTGAAGCTTCATGTCTTCTATAAAGGCCACTAGTTTGACTGGAGGGATTTTCAGTAGTTGTGATGGTTGTATTAATTCCTCTCCAAAGTGCTTCCGTCTAAGATCTTGTAAGTTCTCGCAGAAGCAGAGTATGTGAGTAGGTGTTTCATCATCAAGTTCACATTTTCTGCACTAACTTTGCCCATTTTGTGCAGATGTTTCCTCAGGGTGAAGTATCCAGTCACCAGGTCGGTAACTGTCTTCAAATGTCTCATACCCAGTTTCAGTAGCCTGGTTGAGAGTTCCTTGTCTACCTTGTTCAGTAAACTCTTTGAATGAAGGTACCCTTGTGTCACCCTCCATTTGAATTGGTGTTCCCTATCTAGCCAGTTACCGATTTCCCCTCTTATATTTTGTGATTCCACCTAACGGTTCCGAACCTATGAAGTCTCCTTTAGAGCCTTCTTAAGCTAACTGGTCCGCCATTTAATTACCTGCAATCCCCTCATGTGCCGGCACCCATAGTAGAGACACTTTGTTGCCTCTTGCCAGCCTGTTGAGGGATTCTTTGCAGTTTTAGGGTCACTCAGTAATTTGAAGGTATTGTAGAAATTTTTATTTATTTTTGATTTTTCTAGGTTGTCTGTCTTGTCTATAATATCTTCAAATAAGACGCTAATTTTATGTTCGGCAGTGTATTACGATATAATCATTTTCACAAATTAAATTTGTATCGTTGGGAGTAAATTCAACTAGTTGATATAAATAAACTAGTAACAATTTTCTCCTGACGATGCAAATGTAATTTGTGAAACTGGTCGAATAATATAAGTTGTATTTTTATTGTGAAATGTGTTATTTATTGATTTTATTTGATAATTAATCTATAATTTCATTTAGACACTACGTTTTACGATTATACGCACCAGGCAGATATGCAACCAGACAGACGTTGTAAAGAATATTCGGTTGCTTACCTAATTCGGAGTAACATTTCGATAGAGGGCAGCATCTAACAATATTTTAGTATAGATAAACTGTCCTCTCTATTTTATTATACTATTCTATGTTTATACGCACCAGGGAGATATGCAACCAGACAGACGTCGTAAAGAATATTTGGTTGCATACTTAATAGGGAGTAACATTTTGATGGCAACATCTAACAATATTTTAGTATAGATAGAGTGTCCTCTCTATTTTATTGTACTATTCTATGATTGACATTTCTGGAAATAGTGTCATTATTATTTACCTATATTCAAAGAATACCCAACTAACAAGAAGCGAAACTTCGGATAAAAACGAGTTCACAGACGCCATGTTTTAAATTAGTCGTCATATGTCATGCGATCACATTTAGGCCTCTTGCTTATGGTCTTTACAGACCCAAATTAGAATAGAGTTTGCTTGTAGGCTGAAATTATTGTCTTAAATGATCTATTTCACGTTTATATTGTCACGAAAAGTGCAGAAATAGTTACTGATGGGAAAATATCGACAAATATCTATATAATACATTTGATAAAACACAACTTTATGCTAAAATACTTTTTCTCAGTGTGATTCGAGTAAACCTGTATGGTTCTCAGTGTATGCCAAAGATAGCTGTCACCTTCAAGGTTATTTATTTTTGCCCCTCCAACATCAAAGGATTTTCGCCGGGCTTCACTTCTTGTTGTTGTGTATTCTTTGCTATATTTGAAATGGCGTCAGTCGTCTTCCCAGAGAAAAAAACCGCTTATTGTTTTAGTATTTTTGTGCATACGTATTTATATTAAAGAATTTCTCCGTGAATGAAAGTTTTGGTAACAATTTTAATATTTTCGTTTGGGAATTACACTTGGTCCAAAGGCGGTAGAAAAACAGATAGGTATGTTGATATAGACATTATTCTTAATATATTGTTACGCGAGCTACTGCAATAATATTCTCACTTAGTGTCCCCAGTGAAATCCCCGTATGAGACGACTATGGCTCCTCCGCCCAAACTTCTAGAAACATCCAGAACACCCGGGTGCATCCGCCAGAATATCGAAAATATCCAATGCGCCCGCGAGAACGCCGAGATACTTCTAGAATTACGGCGCACGAGTATAAATAGGCCACAAGCATCGCTGCAGTAAATTAGTCAATCAGTCAGTGTTGATACCGAAGGAAAGTAACCGCGCATCGATAAAGTGTTTATTAAGTGACTCTCATATAAATTATAATTAGTGTGTTTAGTGTATGACATAAATTATTAAATAAGGACTGAATTACATATAAATCTGTAAATATAAATTAATTGTAATTATAAATTAGAATAAACGTTACAATATTAATTTGTTACCTTTTTATTCATCTATAAAAACTGCAATATATGATATTGCTATACCAGTTAACAATCATTCACATTGTTTAATCATTATGTGAAAATTATTCATCTTGATGTTATAATTGTTATAATAGGTATAGCATCAAAGAAGTTCATCTTGATGTTATAATAGATAGATAGCATCAAAGAAAGAAATAAGGTCTGCCAATTGGCAATTTTGCCCTTCCAACACGATTTCTTTGTAGTAATTGTATATTTTTTTCTATTTTAGATACATGATTGTCTGCAAGTTGCCGTCAATACAGCTGCTTCAATAACTAGAGTATTACAATCATTGAACCAGAAGGGTCTGGAGGAACTGCATGTTTTAAAAATGTTACGACTCTAACTATACGCAATCGTTATGTATATTCTAAACTAATTTGAGCAATTAGAAGTTGCTTATTGAAAAATGCATATCACATTAGAATATAACTTTGTCACTTGAATTTTTTCCAAATCTGCTTCAGTTAAATCTGAAATAGAAGTCGTCTGTCCCTTTAGTCAAGTCAATCAAAGTGTCTTTCTGTTATTTTTTTTTCCTCCGGTGATTTTATTTGTGTGTTGAAATATTGAAAATTTAACTGGTATAAAAAATTAATTGTTTCAATCCTTACTAAGTATGTGGAATCTTTCCATAATTATAGAATAAAATCATCAATCATCAACAAATTCGACAACAAAAATTACATATACGACAAGGATAATATGAACAACACTACTTGAAAGAGAGAGAAGAATTGTTCGCACACGCCCATCCAGATGGCTAAGACACAGCTGCACGTGGAAGAGGCTTGGCAGTTTTAGTCTATCAAGCTTCCTTTTTCTGGTGAAGGGAATGATCGCATTCCCTCCTACACCAAATCTCCACCATTTACAGAGCTTGTTGCATCAGCTCCGATATAACGTTAGGGTATTTACCCAGTACAAGTATTGTTAGATCATCTGCATACCCCTGGGTGTATATCCCCTTCCTGTTCAATTCTTCCAGGAGTTCGTCTATGACAATGTTCCATAGGTAAGGCTGTTTCACTGAATTTTCCTGATTGATAGGCATGTTGGTTTGTAGTGGCCTTTCAACGATAAAGTTTTCCCTTACATGCCTATCAATAAGTTTCTCCATTATCTTCAACATGAAAGAAGACAGAGTTATTGGCCTGAATGACTTTGCCATAGGGAAGTACTGTTTGAAAAAACGTAAATATTCCTAAAACCAAAAGATATACAGGGTGTCCCATTTGATGTATGTTCAGTTCTCCAAATCTTTAGAATCGGTGGTTTAACTGGCGCATACTGTTTGCAATAGGATTATTAAAAGGTGATTTGTATGTACTTGACCTCATTGCAAAGTATTTTTTTTTACAAAAATATTGTACGCTTTATTTCTCTAATAAACGTTTTAAATTCATATTTGTTGTTTTAATTTCTTATCTGGCTTAATGAACCCACTACGTATGTGTAAAGAGTTGAATTTCACACAATCAAACACATCTCCATTATCCAAGTCTCTTATTTTTTGAGGAAAACCCAACTCTTGGTGTAAAACGACAGTTTTGTTGAGTTTGTTCAAGATAAAAAGATAGTTAAGTCGGGTTTGTAAGGTTGAAAAATGTAGTTGGGCTACTCATTGATAGATGGTGGTAGCTACGCCAACCGCACAACTTCATTGGTCTAAGCTATGTGAGTAAGTCATACTATAACTAGCGCCATCTATTTGAAATCTATCGAACTATTTTCTTCTCATTATTTTATCTTGAAAATTCAGAAACTCACACAAGAAAAGGGTGTTTTTAATAATCCCACCGTCCTCTCCCTTATCTAGACACTTTCTTAAGTAATCTGCAGTTACTACATTGATGGTATACTAATAACTAGCGCCATCCATTTGAAATCTCTCGAACTATTTTCTTCTCATTATTTTATCTTAAAAATTCAGAAACTCACACAAGAAAACGGTGTTTCTAATAATCCCACCTGCCTCTCCCAGAATTTGGGGAGGTTTAGTTCCCCTCACTCTACAACTTCTGCCATTAACCGAGGGGTCCAGGGACCCCTTGGCCGTTCCCCTGTCCGCCACCTGGGGACGCGCTCGATAGGTAGTCCAACCATCCAACTTTCAAGTGGGAGCAATAAAAAACACATCATTTTCTAACTAAATTTATTCCTTCCAAAATAAATACATTACTTGCAAAACATATATAAGATACTCATATCACAATACACAAATCATGAGGTATTTAAAAAATATACATTTAAATTTGTAAATTTCCCCCAAAAAAAGAACAAATTGAAAATAAGATAAATAAAAGAACAATCAAATATTTTTGAAAGACACTTCTACTACCAACAGTTATACAATAAAATGAGTATAATTATTTTACGCAATAGAGCTCAATACTAAAATTTTATTTCTATGGTCCGATAAGCGTGACATCCGTAGATATTTTTGAGAAGCTTTTATTGTTAAAACAATGAAAAAATACCAGAATTCATTCCACGGGACAGAAATGTGTTTCCGGTATATTACCAATTAAATAACACTCTATTGCATATGTAATACCGTTCGTTTCTTTATATTCGTCCACATATTGAGCACACAACTTCATAGATCTTTTCAGAAAAACCGCCTACAGACGCTCTATTGAAAACATGTCAAATCCTGTCTGTAAAGGAGGGGCTACACCAAACTGGGATAAGCTAGCGACCTTGCATCAAATTCAGCGGCTTGGCCACAGAACTAACACCAAACTGGCTTGTTTAGTTCATTGCTGATTGGTTCTGAAGAATGTTTGACGACTATGACATTATGTCTAAAGCAGGGGCTTCACCACACTGGGACAGGCTGGCGGTATGGAACGACTTATTTTGGCGGCTGGCACAAATAGAGCGTTTACAAGTGACGTAATCATCCCGCGCTATGTTGTCAGCTGATCATGGACAACCTTCAGAAAGATGGATGGAAATAGCATTTTTTAGAACAAAAGTTGATTGGTTTTGGTAAATTTGTGTACTAGTGTGTCTTAGTTGGATACTAGAATAATTTAAAAGTGTAAAAAGGCAATTGTTATGAGTGTTATCGTGTTGTATTATTCGCTTTGAGGTTATATTAGAATTTAGAGTGAAGGTTGTCCGGTGAGAGAAATTCGTCACGATGACGTACTTGGAAAAGGTCAATAGGCGGGAGGCATAGATAGATATTTTTATTTTCAATTTTTCAGCGGCAGTAGATATAATAGGAGCGATCTATTTGATTGAGATCTCAGTTAATCTCAGCTCACATCTGTAATGTGCGCATTCTTTATAATTTACCCAATTAGAAGTGCGCTGAGATTTTTCCTCACCCTTCACCGTTGCTGCATATGCTATGCGGGGTATCAGTTAGTCGGAAATAAACTGGAGGGGATGATGAAATATTTGATTTGATTGAGTTTTAAACAACATAATCTAATTTTCTTTGGTTTTGAGTGAATGTTATCTATGGGATTATGGAAAGAATTACTTCATTAGATGCTGATACGAATCTGTCTAACTGAAGTGAGCTGAGATCTCAGTCAAAAAGAACGCACCTAATATGATAGTGGTAGGGCGGAGGTATGTTCTGTGAGGCGAAGCTCAGTTTGGTGAAGACCTGGCTTAAAACTTGATGTATTCGACAAACTTGTTGCTGGTTTAGAAATTACTTAATACAACTACTCGTATATATTAAATAGGTAGATAGTAGAAAAGGTTGTAGACTTTACGAAAATGTATAACTACTTTTATAGGTCCGTTGATTTTTACAAAAATATTTGAATTTACCGGGTTTTGTCGAGTTTGTGCTTTTTCTAGGTCAACATTCCAGTAAATTCAAAATTATTTGCGACATTAACATTTAATTCACAAAATTACATTCACCATTTATTAAGCCTCAGATTATTTTTTTTGGTGTAAGTTTCAAAATAAAAATTGGTCAACTGAAGCCCACGTTAATTTATAAATAATTAAAAAGAAAACTGAAAATAATATTTATTCCAAAATATTTTCATTATATTGCTTAATACATTCTTTCAGCCTAACAGGCCATAAAACTTAAAAAAATATAATTATGTACAGACAAAATATACGATTTAATCGTTATTTCGAAACCTCACCACAGATTTACTACATTTAAAAATAAGAATTAAGTTTTGTGGCAGTTAATTTTTAGCTACACTTCAAGCTGCCACTTTTCAAATTTTTTCAAATTAAAACATATCCATTGTTTTGAAAAATAAAATATAATTAACCCGATTAAGCCCATCGCAAAATTCTTTTTATCTTGTGACAAATTAAAAGCATTGAAACAGCGCCAACAGTTGTAGCTTCGGCAACACTGTTCACCTTGTATATTTTGCAAGGGGTCAATCTGTATTTCAATAAATATACAGATACATTCAAATAAAAACGGAACATAGGGATTTAGTGTATTCGCCGATCTAAATAGTCCACCAACAAAACATTTCTATAAGTACACTTCAATGAATATCATGTATTGATCTGGACACCTGGATTCAGAATCACTGTAAAAGGCCTGCCCCTTCTCCTTCCAAAATTTGTTAGTTATGTGCGAGGTGTGTGCGAAGTGCGAACTGCGATTTAGTATTGAATAATTATTTGATGGGGGTAGTAAACGTCGCTACATATTGAAACAATATGCTTACGTTTTATGTTGTTAAAATCGAAAATTAATTGTTAAATTCTCATTAACAATTAATGTTTCGAGTTAAGATAATATGTTTTGATTTATGTTGACCATAAGGGCTTTCAAAATAAAAATAAATTCGTAAATAAAACAAAATAGGATTCTTTAAATTGAAACAAAGTTATGGGCTTGAACACTCTCACCGATCGACTGACTGTCTGACGCTAATTAAGAACCGCCCACCGTTGAGAATACGGAGTGGTGGGAATTGTACGATATGTTATAGGTGTCCAAATAAACGATTGTAATAATCGTGTTTTTAATCTGTTGAAGCTGGATGTTGGTCGACTAGTTCAAAAGCAGTTCTGATACAATGCTTAAAATCCCTATGTTAGAACATAGAACAAGTATAAGGCAAGTAAATTTTTTATTATCGAGTCGAAATGTACGAAATTGCAATAAACAGAAGCAGACTTTAACTACAGATTTTCGAAATAAATTAACGCCAAACTTTTTAGAACAACAAAATATAAAAATTCACAAGTTTTTTTTATCAACAAAAGTACTCTAGATAACTTTTTCCATTATCACGTTCAAACGTGCGTTCTATTGTTGCCATTCAAATTCGTTAGTTCGGAAGTTTCCAGTTTCTTGAAATCTGTCGATTGCCTGAATAGGTTCGAGAAACATCTTGACTGAAACATTACAATAATAAATGTTTTCTACAATCATTAATAAAGTGACTAATGGCTCTGCAGATTGTACTCATCTGACATTTAACTTAGCGTTTTGTCATCATGACAAACCTAAACATTCAAATCGACGCCATTTTTAGTTCATTTAGTTAGAGCAACCTAAATAACACATTTTTTGGTTGTTGCTTGCTTGTAGAAAAAATAGTATATGCAACATATGCATAAAGTGTCTTTTTTTTGTCACTCATGGAATTGACGTCAATTTTTCCATTCGTGAGAAAAAGCACCACTTTATGCACTTGTTTCATAAATAACTATTTTGCTGTGACTCGGTGTAGGTACGGATTTTATTTATTTCGCGATAAAAATTGCTTTTTCCCAAGTCCCTTACTGCTTGAAAATATCGACTCAAAATTCACTTAAATATGTAAAATTGTCCCCTCTATCGATTAGTGAAGACTAGAACTTTCTATCTTTCCTATTAGTCGAGTTATGAGTATTTTTTGTTTTGGAAAGTGGATTTTCGAAAATTTCATGTCTCTACTTGAGGGCGAAAGAATGATTTTATCCAAGAACTGATTATGCCAGTCGATTTCTCGTCCCAAAAAACCCCTAATTACGAATTTTTTGCATTTTCCACGTCGAAAAAAAATTTTTTGTTGGAAATTTTGAACAAAGGGGTAGGTATGGAAATATTTCGTGATATAAATTGGTTTTTGCTAACTCCCTTAATGCTTGGAAATATCGAGAGAAAATTCACTAGCACATGTAAAATTTTCCCCTGAATCGATTGGTGTAGCTTAGAACGTTCTATCTCTCGAATTAGTCGTGTAATGAGTATTTTTTTTTTGAAAAGTGGATTTTCGAAAATTTCATTACTCCATTCAAATATTTCGCGATATAAATTGCTTTTTCGTAAATAAATTCAGTCATGAATGTAAAATTTTCCCCTGAATCGATTGGTGAAGACTAGAACGTTCTATCCAGCCAATTTTACATCAAAAATTTTTAATAATGAAAAATACTTACCGTAATTATTGCGATACCAGCGCCTAACGAAAGACCGCATAGCACATCGCTCCAGTGATGTTTGTAGTCAGATATTCTTGTCATCGCCGTGAATAGAGACGACAAAACTGCCAAAAACTGAAGAGTATGTTTTAAAAGCGTTGAGCCATCCCATGTCATACGTTTCTGTAGATAAATCTTAAAATAATAAAAAAGATCTAAATTAAAATACGCCGAACGAAGGCTGCTATTTAATGTCTTAAAATAATTAAACACTCTATATATCACTTGACGAGTTTGTCCTTCACTACATTTACGATTTTCTTCATTAACGGCTGACATTTTTACAAACACTTTATTGTACAAAGCATAAACAATAACTGTGTGACGCTACGCTACTGAAAATCTTAACACCTGATAAGGTTCGATGCAATTGGCGTTTGTCAAAATTTTACCACCAATAACAGCCGAGTAGGCAGGGCACTATTACTCTGTCTCTCTTAGTTGGTAATTTCTGGGACATCAAGTTAGCTGGCGAATACTGTACTCAAGACTTTCTCGATTTAAACTCACCAGAACTCAGCAGACGATAGGCGGGGTAAGGAAATTTTCGGTATCCGCTGAATCGACGAAGTGAATTTACTTGTCTTTAGTTAGTGTACGGTGATATCGTGACGCGATCTAGCGGTGAGTATTTAAAGTGGGAAAGGAAACTTCGTGATTAGAAACCTACTGATTGTCAGAAGCTGCTTCTAATTTGGATTCCGCTCAAACTATTTAGATTGTCAAGTTTAAACGCATTAAAAAAATACCATAAATAATAACCTTTTAATGTACTTCAGAAACTTTAAATGGCAATTAAAGAGTTCTTTGAAGATGCAATTAAAAAAATAAAGTAGTACTTACTGCAAAATATAACATCGTGTACATCGAAAACGATGAATGTCCAGAAGGAAACGAGAGCCTGCAAAAACCAAAAAAAAAAAAACAAATTAAAAGCTCGAGTGGTGTTAGCTGTTAGTTAGATACTTGAAAGATCCATTTTAGATAAACTTTATTTATTTGTTTGCTACATCGATTCCCATGAAACTTCTTCTAACGATGTTAATGAAAAAGATATCAACAAAAAAAATTTAAAATACCAATAAAAAAGTCAACAGACTTATTCCTATTGATGTCATGTCGGCCTGTTAGTAGTTTCTTGTAAGACGAGGGCAGTATGATAAGTCGGGGAATTTTTGCATCTTACTGTATATTTTGTGCAAGCATTTTATTTGGATGAAAAATGGTTGATTATGTTAGATATCGTCACTGATATATTTTTTAAACGATCCCAATTTTAGACATTTTTGTGAGTGTGCCAAAATCTGTACAGTACAATACTTTCTTGCATGTCAGGTAATTATTTTTATCCTAAATATTGAATTATCATTTAAATTAGAAGATTCAGTAAAGTATCAAACAACAAGACTAAATAGAAAGACGAGTTAGACTATATCTATATATATATTATATATATATATATATATATAATTTTATTGTACGTGTGTATGTCACTGAACTCCTCCTAAACGGCTGGACCGATTTTGATGAAATTTTTTGTGTGTGTTCGAGAATAGTTAGATTCACAATTGGTCCCGATAGGTGGCATTACAATCGAGTTCATAATGAACAACTCCTAAATGTATAGGCCGATTTTGATGAAATTTTGTGTGTTTGTGTAAGTAACTGAATGGTTTAGATTCACAATTAGGTGGTGCTACAATCGTGTTAATACTGAACTTCTCTTAAAGGGTTGGTCCGATTTTGTTGTTTGTTGGAGTTTTTTTGGTAGGATAATTTCAAAAAAACGCTTCAAATTCTCACAAAAAAATATGTTTGCCCGTAAATATTGAAGAAAAAAAAGCAGGAGAGTTCATTCTATCAAAAAGAGGTTAGCACATGGCAACGTCTGTCGGGTCCTCTAGTTTTTTTATTTAATGTTTGAGAAAATATGAGTAATAATAACGAGAATAGGTGCATTCTAAATTATTGAATAAAGTTTTCCAGGTCAGGGTAATAGTGTAATTCTAATAATGTCAAAGTCTTACGAACGTAGAATGTTAAAATAATATAAATATGGTTTGTCGTTAGGAATTCTAAGGATTTGTATCTTAATTGGCAATTTAAATATTTACAGATAGCAAAGTTTTTTTGTTTATAATTATCATGAAAAATGCATTTCGTTATTGATATTTTATGGCAATTTAAAAATATGAATTATGACACAAGATAGGAAGTATTTTATTTTAATTTCTGCTGATAAAAGGTACCTAATTTACAGTAATTTTATATTCAAGGTGATCAAAGAACCTTGGGTGGATTTTGTAAGGAGAATATTCTAAATATTAAGTAGGTACTAAAATTTTGGTAGGATTAGTAATGTCAATTCTGGAGTTGAATATATCTACAAAGCTGGCAGAATTTCGAAAAAAAAAATTGAGTTAGACAAAAACTAAATAAAAGTTTTTTTGGAATTAAAAAACGCCAACAGAAAAATTTTTATACCTTCAATAAAAGCATCAGAAATAATTCAAAATTCCTCGTAAATAGCTCAAAAGTAAAATATTTTATCATTTTCCAGAATGGGGCAAAAATATGAAATAATAAAAGGTTAAAAAATTCTTTAAAATATTAAAATAATTTTAAGAAATCTCAAGAATAGCATTTAAAAAATTTTTTTTAAATGGGCCAATTTTCAAAGAAAAACTAAAAAAAATTCATGTACTGAAAATCGAAAAAACAATATTTTGTATCACCCTTAACTTTTCTCTATCTCTCACCGTTTTCGAGATCCCAATGGGACATACTGTACATTAGGTTTGTTCCAACTGACGAAAGAACCGCTTTTGGTATCGTTCTTGGGACTGCTTGGGACGGTATACAAACTGTACCTTCTGGAAGGGGTGATAAAGTTGATATGTCCATCCCTTTTTCGAGTTTTCGCACTATATAGTACTCGAAACGATTCCAGAACGGTTCCTAAATGCCAGTTGGAGCAAACCTATTAAGGGTGGCGACCGGCCGTTTCTTCAAAACCGTATGTCCTAAGAAAAAAATGAGAAATGAGAAAATCGGCCCTAAAAACATGATTAAAAATGTTTTTGTGTCCATAGTTTATTCTACAACTTTTGTTAAATAAAGTCATTTTTCTGTATCACCTATTCTGAAGTGGTGGGGAAGTGTTCGTTCGTTGTCCGTTGAGATAAAAAAGACTGTAACTTCCATATGCCTGCACTGATTTTGAAAAATATAGACTTCATGCATAGAGCATTAAATGTAGATTCCAGAAACAAAGAACAACCGTTTTAATTTTTCAATCGGCAACTATAGTGTATTTTCATCATATTGATAGCTGAAGAGCTCATTATAAATTCAAAAACGTGTCTGAAACACTTCAGGATGATTCAAAAAATTAAACAGAATTGTAAGCGCTTCTTCATGTAAATAAGTGTTCAGTTAGCAACTTTCGCTAGATTCTTCCTGTATAGTGAACCGCAGGTAGCGAGGACAATAGAACCCTAATACCATTTCAATTCAAATATATTTAGAAGTGATAAATTTGCAGTGTAGTTGGGTAAGAATAAGATCCTATTAGGTATTTTATTATAGATGTATTTTATTACAATATTAATTTCATTTATATAAGTAGCACAGCGTAATTTTTATGTTTAGGTTTTAGATTCCCACGTTTAAATATCCTACTTATTGTCCATATTTATTCGCTTTTGGAGAATTGAGATACAATTGATTCCGACCTGGGAAGAATCAAAGATTTAAATTTTAAAACACGTCCAACTAGCTACAAATAAATATTTTTTTGATGCGTTTTTACTTGTTATTTTATTTTCAAAACAATTTTAGCAACATAATGTCTTTCACAACTTACTGGGTGAGCCAACAATCATCAACACTCATCAACAAAAAGTCCAATAGCTTTGGAATGATAAGAGATATCAGCTCGCGGTTTCGACAGGTTAATAAGTCATTTCATTTGCCTTTTTGTAAGCTGGTTAAAATTATAGCATTTCAATTGACAAATTAAAAGTGCTGTTGTTATTTGTTACTGGAATCTACATTTAATGCTCTATACATGGAGTCTATATTTTTGAAAGGCATATGGAAGTTACAGCCTTTTTTATGTCAACGAAAAAACACTTCCCCTGCCACTTCAGAATAGGTGATAAAGAAAAATGACTTTAACAAAAGTTGTAGAATAAGGACAGTAGTTGATATTTTTCACCAACCTACATTAGGGAATATTTTGTAAAAAATCCAATTATATTTTGTAAGTGATAGATTGCGCCACCTAGCGAAAAACTATGGACTCAAAAACATTTTTTATAATTTTATTAGGGCCGATTTTCCCATAAGAATTTTCTTCCCCAAACTCTAGTTCATACGGTTTCGGAGATACGGCCGATAGCCACCCTCAACAGTACATTCAAGAAAGACATAATTATTATTATAATTACTAATAAAACTCTAAAAACAAACCTCATTTCCTTCATTGTCCTTTTATCGTTGACATACAACGGATTGGTGCAAACAAAATGTTCGTGATATAAGTAGGGTATGGCAGAACCATTACAGACATCAGGAGCGCACACTGTAAAAAAATGAGGCCTAAATCTTCCAACGGTATATTTTAATACATCAGTGGTTAGTTGTGAACAAGCTGCGCCAAATGCGAATATACCGAAAACACAATAAATGTTATAAATCCAATTCGGTATCGATATACCGAGAAATACTATATTCTTCGGAGTGTTTGGCCGATTCAAATATTCAGTCATGAGCATCTGCAAAAGAAAACGTAGATTAGAATATTGTTCACGACCAGTATGTCTTCCTTATTAAAGCTCACAAAAGAAATAAATTGACAAATATCAAATGTCAAAATTAACGGTCATGCTTAGTTATTTTAACGCCAATGTGTCAGACCGCTCCTGAATTTTTAAAGTTGATGAGTCAGTCGAAAAAAGGAATTAAGTTGAGAAAAAAAATCGACTTCTCACATTTCGTGAAATTGGAGCATCATTAGACATTTCAAAGAACACAATTTAAAAAATTTTACATGTAAAAAAATAGTATCTCGTTGGATACCTCATCTGTTGACGGAAGAACAGAAAGCAATTAGAGTCAATTGTTAGTGGTGATGAATCCTGGATTTACTCCTATGAACCCGAAAATAAACGTCACTCGACTGTTTGGGTGTTCCAAGACCAAAACCGACGAAATTTTTAAAATGATTCTTTTATATACAACCAGATAAGAGAAATAATCATATGGCGAAGTACAGCAAAAGCAAACAGGTTTCTTCTGTTAATTTTTTTCTGTTTATTTTGAGAAAACGAAAAGAGCAGTAGTTGTAAATAAAGTTAACAATAAGGTTGGATCTGTAGCCGTTTAAGTTGTTTATTTTAATGGAATAATTGTATACATTGCAAGGTGTTTCTTACGGGAGTGTTTTTATAATTGTAGACTGCAAGTCTGCAAGACGTTTTTCATAAAAAAAAAGTTACTCCCTTATTCAAGACAACATTCGTACAAAAGCATAACTTTATGTTATGCAGTAGCGCACAGCACTATATTTTTTACGGTTACACTTTTTTTGTAATTGACAGTTAATTTGATTCACTCATTTGGGTTGTGCTCAACAGCCTGGCACTTGAACTGAATCTTTCCCATGTTTACTGCTTCCATTCCAGACTCTTCGTGTCTTCTATAAAGGCCACTAGTTTGACTGGAGGGATTTTCAGTAGTTATAATGGTTCACTAACTTTGCCCATTTTGTGCAGATGTTTCCTCAGGGTGCAGATTTCTGTCACCAGGTCGGTAACTGTCTTAAAATGTCTCTTACCCAGTTTCAATAGCCTGGTTGAGAGTTCTCAGTCTACCTTGTTCAGTGGTACCCTTGTGTCAACCTCCATTTGAGTTGGCGTTCCCGATTTCCCCTCTTATCTTTTGTGATTCCACTTAACGGTTCCGAACCTATGAAGTCTCCTTTAGAGCCTTCTTTAGCTAACTGGTCCGCCATTTTATTACCTGAAATCCCCTCATGTGCCGGCACCCATATTAGAGACACTTTCTTTTCTCTTACCAGCCTGTTAGGGGATTCAGTTTTTCACCAGTCTAGACCTAGTTATTGGATTACTGATAGCTTGAAGCAGAGCAGGTGAAAAGTATATGTTGTTATATGAAACACTTAAAATACAACCCTCGTATTTATTTGTGACTCAAACTCAAACATTTTGTCCCATATTTCACGACAAATATACTAAGCATAATATTTAAAATCATCACAGCGAAATTATTAACCATTAAACTTGTACTTTCGTGCGTATAAACATACGTTTATCTGTCAAATAAATCGTGACATCCAGCATTGCTGACATTGGCACCAAGCCGAGGTTCGGTATAAATAAACTTACACTTTTACTCGGGCAAAGTCGATGAATTATATACCAAGAACGAATGATCGGTTGGGAATTTTAATTGCAATTACCTTTCTGGAATGAATATCTAAATTTTGCGGGATTATTCAAAGTAGGCGATTCATGAGCGTCATTAAATTTGCGAGCCAGTTATATTAGTTGAACAGGTTACTTATTTTATTAGGTACTTAGTATTTTATTGCTTATTTTTCTTTTAGCATAAAATTAACGCCAACGTGGATATTTTACTTCGGCCTTATATGATAATTTATATGTCTTCACAGCAATAGTAACTGGTTGTAGTTTGTTTATATTTTCTTCTAGCAGCCTCAAACTTAACTAAAAAAATATTAACATAATGCTTTTATTTTTTTATAATTTTGAAACGTCAAGCTCGTATAAACTGTAAACAAAAACAAAACACTCATATATATTATAGAGTTTGACAGTTCTTCAACTGGCTATTAGTTCATAAAACATCTAAATCAGAAAGTGGCTAACTTCATCTTTAAGTATATGACGTATCTGTAGTGAAAGTTGCAAACATTTAGGAATTCTTAATTTCCAGTTTTCTCCTAAAATAATCGGTTTAAAATTGTTTTTAATTAATTTTTGCAAAGTGGTACTAATATAGGTACTTTAATAAAATACCAAAAGCCGGATATCGGTTTAAGAAAAATATAGTCACTTTAATTCCAGGACACACTGGAATAGAAGGAAATGAAATTGCTGAGGGGGACTGAAACACCCTTTTGGGGGACCGGAACCCTTTTACGGTATAAGCTCCAATGTAATATTGGAAGAAATAGACAAAGCCGAAAAAAGAGAAGATCTGACCATTGGAAAGATCTAGTAGGACTTAGACAATCAAATATTCTTCTGGGTGAATGAATGCATAAGTCAAAGTAAAACTGCACTAAGAGTTCTAACAGGGATCCTAATGGGACATTGTCGCCTGAATGTGCACCTGGAAAAAGCTCAAAATAGTGGAGGAAGAAGAATGAAGATTCTGTGGCATGGAAGAAGAAACCTCCATAAACAAGTCTAGGGCACAACACCTAGGAGATTACTGGATAGAAGAGGAACATTTACATAAAATAAAGCCTATAGATATCCTAAAATTCTTCCTGGAAATAGGACTAAAGGAGCTACTAGTCTCTGAGACTTTCCTATACCACAATAGATCTTTTAGGTCTCAGTGAATGTCACCTCAAAATACAAACATAATCCGAAAAATTTAAGAAAATGTCTGTAGATTTACTTTGATAATAATTATTATTCCTAAGTAGCTAATTGCATCTTCTTAATAATTTATAGCCGACGAATAAAAGCAATTAGAGCTGAAAATATTAACCATTAATACTAATCTTCAAACAAATAAACATCACCAGAGTTGTACAATAAATTTCAACAAAAGCAAAATACCATCTTGTAGGAACATGCTGGCGTTAGTATTGGAACAAAGCCAATATTATGTTATGAAAGTTACAGTTCTTGAGCGTCTTAAGGCTTAAGTTAGTTTAAGAAGGTATTTTCATTACGGTTTTGTACAGGGTGGTAGTTAGTGAATTTCTAATTGAGATGCTAGAAGAAAAGTAATGGAAGTCTGATAGAAAAAGTGTATCGAAAAGAATTTTCGGCGCTGCTGCTTTTTAAACATTCACTTCTGTATTCGTTTTATTAAGAAACTATTAAAAGACAGTTTACTCAGTAAACATATCAGCCATTAGCACCAACCTGAGGTAAATTACTGCCAACTTTATAACCGCATACAAATAGAAATTTAAATATCGTGTATGGGAGATAGTGTCGAAAGCAAGAGAACACATATTTTGTCTTTATTTTGCTTGGTTCACTCTGTTCTCTCGGGAAGCTTCACTCCCTCAGTCAAGCCTCAGGTACTAATAAAAAAGTAACAAAACAAACTATCAACTGCTAATGGGTTACAACTGAAATTTTTTTTATACTCTCGGTAATTAATGAGAGAATATAGCGTGAGAAATGGTTTTAGTAATGAACTGAAAGTAATCCACCGATTCAAAAAAGAATTCGTTCCTGTACCAAAAATGCGGCTTGCAAATCTGAAAATAACTTCAAAGTGAGCGTAAAGTCGTTGACAATTTCTGTCGTAATATACTTATTTTGGAATTTTATGCCTAGAATGTTGGGATGCTCTGTATACTTTTTTTTTGGTTTCGTATCCTGCGCCTCGCGACATGAAACGAGGAAGATTTTTATCGAGATATTTGAGTTTGTGGGCGGAAGGCAATTTAAATTTCACTGTGACAAGTAAACGTGATTCACGTAGGAAGGTTTTTACTGATAATATCAAGTAGTCGCGATGTTTTTGGTCGATACGTGTGGTCACGTGAATATCGAGTTTCTGGTAATACCAATGTATAAATATTATACCAGCAGCAATTTTAATGTAATAGATACGAAGATATCAGTAACAACAAACTTGTTCTGCATTCGCCGGTAGGGAAAAGTTGTCCAAGTTTAATATAAAATGCCCATTTATGGCACCAAAATACAAGTAAACCAAGCCTTAAGTATAAGCTACATATTCCGAAAATTGAAAAAGCGAAACCATCGGGGAATCGAATCCGGGAACCCTCGGTAAGAAACCCATACGCTAAGCCCCAGCGCTACGACGGTTCGTATCTATCGATATTCGGATCGGTATTATATGTTACCATTTGGATTCATGTAAGCAAAAACTAAGACTAAGAACATAAAATCATGTAATGAAAGGAAGATGTTCATGCAAGAAACTAAGAAATTTAGGCTATGATCCGAAAGTAACTAACCGTAACCAAGGTTGACCGCTTAGGTTCACAGAATGAAACTGAAAAATCTAGCAGTGTTACCAACTCTCAAAATATTTTCCCTCTAAAGCTCCAACCAAAAACCCCTACAATTACTGGGATCCTACAGAGAAGTTGTCCTCCTAGGTCATCGTCCATCCTGTCCTTTCCAGGAAGGTGTACAGGTCACTAGGAGACATCTCCTTTATATCAGCAGGTGTAGGCCAAGACTCACCAAACACACACTCTCTCATTGACGATAACTCCGGGCACTCGCATAAGACATGCCTAACAGTTTCGTCTTCCTGTTCACTCATCCTGCAAAGAGGTATGTACACTAGCCCCATAGTATGGAGGTGTTTCCTTAGTTGACAGTGGTCAGTCAGAAATCCTATTGTTAAACGTAGGTTTTTCCTAGTCATCGCCAAATATTTCTTCGACGCCAGCTTCCCAGGGTCACCCAGGGTGATCCTGGCAAGACTGCATCCCTTGATTTCATCCCATCTCTTTAGGGATTGAGCATAGGTGTAACGTTTAGGTAGTTCCGCAATTACCGAAGTCGTCTGGCCGTAGGTGTCGCTGGGTTCTAAAAGTCTTAATCCAGCCGCTTCCCTGGATAAAGAATCGGCAATGCGGTTACCTTTACTCCTGTCGTGCCCTTTAACCCACCTCAGGATAATATTGTTATCTACCGAAGCCTTTGCTAAATCTTGATGGCACTCTAATACTAACCCTGATGTAACACATTGTCTGTTCAAGGCTAATAGGGCTTGTCTGCTATCAGTGCAGATTGTTATGGTTTTGCCAGAAATTCCTTCTCTGGTTAGTTCTTTTGTGGCAATTGAGATACCAGCCTGTGCTGTTTTTTTCCCATTCCCCAGTTAATTCTTAGGCTTCTGGAGAAGACTCCTCATCCTGAGCCTTTTTTGGGTTTTGAGCCGTCTGTGTATATGCGTATTGCATTTGCAGCATCTGACTACGTATTCTGCTACCTAGGTATAATTTTTCAATTCGATAATTACTTATCTTTTTTTTAGGCCAAGAATTCAGAATTTTGTAACCAGAGTAGTGGAATTGTATACTGGTGGAGAATTTTCGAATGTCTAGATTAACTTTTAACCATATGCTGTCGTTAGTTAGGGACAAATTGGTTCCTGATAATAACATGGGAAGAAATCCTGTTTTTTCAATAAATTAGTTTTGTTTTTCACTTCGATGGTCGAATAATCAACAAATAATAAAGATCATAAACAATGCATGATAGATGACAGTCGAAACCAGAAGTAACCGGGCTCCTAAGGCTGGTTACTATACTCTGACCATCCAAGCAACGGAGTGTTCCAAAACAGTATCATGCATAGTGCACGTGATCTCTCAGACGAGGCAGCTTGTACAGAGACAAGGAATTCTGCCGGACGATTGCAGTTAAATCCGATTAGCCAGCGTAGGGAGGCATATTTATTTTAGCCAATAGATGCTAAGGCGCATAGTGATCATACTTCTATCACGCATCTATCGTTGTTTGGGTCGCTCTGTTTATTCGATGGATATAGTTTACTTTGACAATTCATTAACCATATTTCAGGAAACCATGTTCCAAAACTAACCAGATTTCGACCTGTCCACAGATCACCTACTGGTTCTGAACTTGCCGAATATCCATCATTTGTGTTGAGTTATTGTTTACATGAACTTGTGTTAGATGTTTAAAATTTTTAATATCAGTCTGTCAGTCAAAACGAACTAAACTACAATAATTACAGATTGCTGTAAACTAAAATCTCCACAAGAACGACTAAACTACCTTATTTTCAGTTAAGCATTGAAGATATCGCCACCAATTTACCAAATTTTGAAACTAGCCATTTTAACAGCTGTCATTCATTCATTCATTCATTCATTCATTCATATATTTGGATTGTGCTCATCAGCCCAGGCACTTGAACTGAATCTTTGTACCATTTCCCATATTATCTACTTCCATTCCAGAAGCTTCGTGGAGGGACTGGAGGGATTTTCAGTAGTTGTGATGGTTATATTAATTCCTCTCCAAAGTGCTTCCGTCTAAGTACTTTTAAGTTCTCGCAGAAGCAGAGTATGTGAGTAGGTGTTTCATCATCAAGGTTCACTAACTTTGTCCATTTTGTGCAGATGTTTCCTCAGGGAGCAGTGTCCAGTCACCAGGTCGGTAACTGTCTTCAAATGTCTCTTACCCAGTTTCAGTAGCATGGTTGAAGTTCCTTGTCTACCTTGTTCAGTAAACTCTTTGTAAAAAGGTGTCCTTGTGTCACCTCCCATTTGAATTGGTGTTCCTTATCTAGCCAGTTCCCGATTTCCCCTCTTATGCAATCTTTTGTGATTCCACAAAACGGTTCCGGACCTATGAAGTCTCCTTTAGAACCTTCTTTAACTAACTGGTCCGCCATTTCATTACCTGCAATCCCCTCAGGGTGCCGGCACCCCTATTAGAGTCACTTTGCTGTTATTTGGAACCACTTTTTCTGTAAGATATTAGAACATAAAGAAATGTGTTATTTCCTTTCTTTATCTCGTTTTATGAATAACGCAGATTATTTCCTAATTATTATTTAGCTTTCCAATTATTCTATCTACCAAAACACAAACAAGAAAAAAAGTGCTTTAAAAGATAAACAATCACCTAAAAGAATTATTTTTAACGTGACTGATTGATAGGTACCTTATCTAGTCTATAATAATAATTATTACCACCTGAGTCACGACAATTCCTTATCCAAGTCGGGAAATGTTAAAACAATAAAAATGCCTTAATGGGGTCACTGATTTTATATTATGACTTTGGCTATTCATAGACATATTTCTCACTCTCCGTATGTATTTTGTTTGTAGTGTAAATGCATCTGCCACAGTAAGTTATCAGAGACGGCTTTAAGAATATTTGGTTGGTACATAAATTTTATAACGTTAAAGAAAAATAAATAAACCAATTAAATTTAAGTTTTAAAACAAGAGGTGTGTCTTCTGGAGTTTCTTTTTTGAAGTTGCTATATGCGTCGGGCGCAATAGTAGATTTTCCGAGTTCGAGCGCAATGCACCTCTTAGATTCATGAGCGAGATTTTTTCGTTGCAATTTAATTAGAGAAAAAACTGAATTGAAGAATATTGTATTGTTTTAATAAACAACATTTTTGGATTGTATAGTCTTCAACGCCTCTCCATTCTTGCACAAGGTTTCTAGAAAGGAACAAAAACACCATAATATACTTTCAAATTCATAATATAATATAATTGATACACTTGTATAATAAAAATGAATATACTATTTACCTTTGTAATATATTTCTACTTCATGCAAAAAATATACCGAACGGGCGCAATGAATCTGTGAGATTAAAACATTCACTGCAAAGTACACCTTTATACTAGAACAGCACGATTGCGACTGTTGAATGCGATTATTGAATGCATTCGACAAACATATATTTGGGAGAAGAATCTACAAATCTACAATTCTTTACTATTTTTAGATATTATTATGAAGGATGTGAAGCAAGTGTTTACCGCAAACCAACATACATTGATACTGAGCAAAATTTAATAATTCTGCTGTTTTTGGACGTAGATATTTTATAAAATAAACCGCTCCTGACATTTACGACTTCTGCTGCTTATAAATATAAACAATTCATCAATCGTTGATGCATTTGATAAAACATGCTTAATATTAATACAAACACCAATAACAACAGATTTACAATGATTGGGTAGTATATTTATTCGACTATTTCTAAAAAGAGGTCTGTGACTGCAAGTTAATATCAATTGTGATGAAAAACTATAATCGTAAATTTATTACTGTCACTTTGGTCAATGTCGAAAGCAATAATGTATTCAAGGTTGTCTATAAACAAATAATAGGAATAGGACGTGGTTGAATTTTAGTCCCAAATAACGGCATAAAATTGATGGGATTAATTATGTTCAATTTAATTTAATTTATTTATATATATGGTCAGAAAATATAGTTTTATTATTGGTAAATTGAAAATATAATAGGTATCGTTGAAGGTAGTGTTAAATATAATAAAGGGACTTGAAAATCAGTTATAAAGAAGACCAATTTATAGTACTGTGATCTGTTGATAAAAATCCTAACTCCTAGTACCCGAACCATTCGGGGTACTGGTTCAAGTCGGTCAAAGAGTGTTCGGAATTAAAAAAAAAACTCTGGGACACCCTGTATATCTATTATATTGATTTTAATTTGGTCAATATTTTTAGAATAATATACCCCTGCCAAAACTCCTCTCAGGTCGTGGTTCAAAAGGTTCCTGCTATTTTCTTTTCTGTTTTGGTTTGTCCTTGTTCCAATTTGTTTGTCCTTGTTCCATTTTGTTTTGTTCTTGTTCCATTTTGTTTTGTACTTGTTCCAATTTGTTTGTCAATTCATCTTGTCCTTGTTTCATTTCATTTTTAAATTCATCTTGTCCTTGTTTCATTATGTTTCTTAATTCATCATCTCCTTGTTTTATAAGGTTCATCATCATAATCATCATTTTCATTAACTGTCTTCTCTTGTTTTGTCCATCTTGATTTTTCATTTATTTTTTATTTAACCAGTTTATTAGAATATTATTCACTTAATGATTTTATGGGTAACCTCCAGATAGATTACAATACTTTTAAGGGGGCATCCATTAATTACGTGAGCTCTTTTTCGGACACTTGAGACTCTTCTCCCCCTTAGTTGAGATTTGCCTTGACCCCCACCCTCCCCTTACGTGAGATTGACGCTAAAAATATTTTAAACTTAATTTATTTTCATTCGATTATCCCCCCTCGGTTTAAATGAGATTTGGTGAGATTTCATTGGGCCCTCCCCCCTGATTTCATTGGCCCACCCCTATTCTGAGCTCACGTAATTAATGGATGCCCCCTAATAAAATTTTCAAAAAATATTTTTTATTATATATAAAACTCCCATAAACTGTTATTATCAATGTTATTTTGAATGCCTTACGTTGGGCGCCAATTACCTGTAACAAGTACAAAACAAAATGGAACAAGGACGAGATGAATTGACAAACAAATTGGAACAAGTACAAAACAATTTGGAACAAGGACAAAACAAAATGGAACAAGAACAAGATGAAATGACAAACAAATTGGAACAAGTTCAAAACAAATTGGAATAAGTACAAAACAAAATGGATTAAGGATAAAACAAAATGGATCAAGGACAAGATGGATTGACAAACTAATTGGAACATGTACAAAACCAAAATGGAGCAAGGAAAAGATGAAATGACAAACAAATTGGAACAAGTTCAAAACAAATTAGAATAAGGACAAAACAAAATGGAACAAGGACAAAATGAATTGACAAACAAATTGGAACAAGTACAAAACAAAATGGAACAAGGAAAAGATGAAATGACAAACAAATTGGAACAGGTACAAAACAAAATTGAACAAGGACAAGATGTATTGACAAACAAATTGGAACAAGTACAAAACAATTTGGAATAAGGACAAAACAAAATGGAACAAGAACAAGATGAAATGACAAATAAATTGGAACAAGTTCAAAACAAATTGGAATAAGTACAAAACAAAATGGATTAAGGACAAAACAAAATGGATCAAGGACAAGATGAATTGACAAACTAATTGGAACATGTACAAAACAAAATGGAACAAGGAAAAGATGAAATGACAAACAAATTGGAACAAGTTCAAAACAAATTAGAATAAGGACAAAACAAAATGGAACAAGGACAAGATGAATTGACAAACAAATTGGAACAAGTACAAAACAAAATGGAACAAGGAAAAGATGAATTGAGAAACAAATTGTTACAAGTACAAAACAAAATGGAACAAGGACGAGATGAATTGACAAACAAATTGGAACAAGTACAAAACAATTTGGAACAAGGACAAAACATAATGGAACAAAAACAAGATGAAATGACAAACAAACTGGAACAAGTTTAAAACAAATTGGAATAAGTACAAAACAAAATGGAACAAGGACAAAATAAAATGGAGCAAGGACAAAATGAAATGACAAACAAATTGGAACAAGTACAAAATAAAATGGAACAAGGTATTGACAAACAAATTGGAACAAGTACAAAACAATTTGGAACAAGGACAAAACATAATGGAACAAGGAAAATATGAATTGACAAACAAATTGTAACAAGTACAAAACAAAATGGAACAAGGAAAAGATGAATTGACAAACAAATTGTTACAAGTACAAAACAAATTGGAACAAGTACAAAACAAAGACGATAATCCTCCAGACTATTTTTAATGATCACTTTTTTATTGTTACTTTTACGATGATACCAAAGTTATCAATTTTTTATTTTAGATAAAATTTTGGAACAGACAAGTTTAAGTCGATAATAACCATTAAACGGGGTAGGATATTTTATGATGGATATAAAATACAGCTCATTTCCTAATCTCATAAAAACTGAACAAGATCTTGGAAACATTTTTTTAAATTGTATCAACGCAGTTGCCAAAAGGGTAAAGAAATGTATTTCAAGATACAGGATCTGCAAGGAATCGAAGACAAAAAGTTGGTAATAAGTATACAGGGACTGTTTGATAATTTAGTGAATTTTAACAAAAATGTGATCCGATAATTTTTAAAAGAGAAACAAAAAATATAAGCCTAAGCATAAATTTTTTTAAAGGTGACAGGTACATAAGGAACAAAAAATCCCCATGCCCAGCTACCTTCAAAAAATGGGAGGATAAAAAGCAGTGAAAAATGTTTTTACTTTCAATTTCCTGCTTACTGCGACGTCCTATCGAAAAATGTGTTCAGCAAAAATTGTCGCTCTATTAAAAATCTACAACTTTTGTGGAGAACACTTTTTACCATAACCTCAAAATTTTCGAGTATTTGCAAGAAAACAGTTTAAAAATTTCCGCACGAATTTTTAGATTTTCATGAAACTGGGGGGAAAGTAATCTTCAAAATACATGTAAAGAATATGTATTCAAGTCGAAAATAAAAAAAAGTGAATTGAAATCACGACAAAAACAACCGAAGACAATTTAAAATTCAAAACAGAAGATGATAATGATTATTACGTCAAGAACATCGGTCTTTTCCCACTCGTCTAAAAATTCATGAAGGTTTCGATTAAAATTTTAATTGACAGTAACCGGGAGTGTGCGTTTAGTTAATAAATGCATGCCTTCAAGTCAAATCACAAGTCGGCATTTACATTTTTCATGCTATTACCTTATCATTATCATAAATGCATAGCTACATTTTCTCGCAAAGCAAGCGTACAAAGGGTAATTATTTTCGTCACGAATAAATATTTTTTCATTTTTTTCTTCTTCGAATTCTCTTTGAGCATAATACATCGTATTAAAATGAATCCCTTGCAGTTAAAAATATAAACAAATTCTAAAATTACAATTTATATAAACTATTTCACATTATACAATGTACCAAGCCGTAAGTAAATAGATAGTAAATAAGCTCCAACTAAAGCACCTTTGCGAAAATAATAAATCGTTTCTGATAGCATTAAAAAAAATGGAGTTTTGAAATTACTGTAGAATGCACATGTGTGCAACAAACGCAATCAAAGGCATATTTGCCGTGTAGAAGAAAATACGAAAGAGGCCGGATGCTGTTGTATGTTTGAAGATTTATGACAAGGTGGTATATAAATTAATGCCTTACTTACTCAACCAAACTTTTAATATCAAAAATGTCCTCTTTTCAGAACTGACAAAGTAGATAACACTTTTATATATATAATGTTGTAGGTTCAATGATTTCAACCTTCCTAATGAATTTTTTAATTTTTTTTTGTAACTCAGTAGCACTATCCATAAAAATAAAATTAATTTTAAGTATGATTTGTGCTAAAAATAATATTATAATATTAAATCAGTTCTTAATAAATTCGTAAATGCAATATAGATGGCGCCACTTAATTCCTTCGACACTTTTATACAGATACATTCAAACACAAACGGAACATAGGGATTTAATGTATTGTCCGATCTAAATAGTGCGTGTATTTTTTACTATTACCTATCCTCACTTTCTAATTTTTTTCAAATTTCCAAAATTGGAACCAAGTTTTCTCCGACACTTTTATACATGGAAATCCACTAATTCGATCCCGTAGATTACGAAAATGACCATAAAAATTTTCTAAAGTCCATAACATTTTTTTTTCGAATTTTTGTACTTCTAACTTTCGCATTTCTTTTTTTTCGAATTTTCGTACTTTTCACTTTCGCATATCCCCGTATACAAAATATCGTAGATTCGATTTCGCTGATTTTTTTCCACGTTCGTTCATTATGTGAGAGTGTGTATCTAAAAGTTTAGCTCAAAATTCCCATTATTATGGACTCTATGATTTTTTGACTAAGCGAGTGTATTTTTCACTATTACCTATCCTCACTTTTGAATTTTCAAACTTCCAAAATTGGAACTAAATTTTCTCCGAAACTTTTATATATGGAAATCCACTAATTCTACTCCGTAGATTACGAAAATTACCACAGTCCGTAATAACATTTTTTTTTTCTAATTTTTGTACATACTTCTCACTTTTGTATTTCTTTTTTTTTCGAATTTTCGTACACCTCACTTTCGCATATCCCCGTATACAAAATATCGTAGATAAGATTTCGCTGATTTTTTTCCATATTCGTTCATCATTTGAGAGTATGTATCTAAAATTTTAGTTCAAAATTCCCATTGTTATGGACTCTATGATTTTTTGACTAAGCGCGTGTATTTTTCACTATTACCTATCCTCACTTTTGAATTTTCAAACTTCCAAAATTGGAACTAAATTTTCTCCGACACTTTTATATATGGGAATCCACTAATTCGATCCCGTAGATTACGAAAATGGCCATAAAAATTTTCTTTAAGTCCATAACATTTTTTTTTCGGATTTTTGTACTTCTAACTTTCGCATTTCTTTTTTTTTCGAATTTTCGTACTTCTCACTTTCGCATATCCCCGTATACAAAATATCGTAGGTACGATTTCGCTGATTTTTTTTCCACGTTCGTTCATTATGTGAGAGTGTGTATCTAAAAGTTTAGCTCAAAATTCCCATTATTATGGACTCTATGATTTTTTAACTAAGCGCGTGTATTTTTTACTATTACCTATCCTCACTTTCTAATTTTCAAATTTCCAAAATTGGAACCAAGTTTTCTCCGACACTTTTATACATGGAAATCCACTAATTCGATCCCGTAGATTACGAAAATGACCATAAAAATTTTCTAAAGTCCATAACATTTTTTTTTCGAATTTTTGTACTTCTAACTTTCGCATTTCTTTTTTTTTCGAATTTTCGTACTTCTCACTTTCGCATATCCCCGTATACAAAATATCGTAGATTCGATTTCGCTGATTTTTTTCCACGTTCGTTCATTATGTGAGAGTGTGTATCTAAAAGTTTAGCTCAAAATTCCCATTATTATGGACTCTATGATTTTTTGACTAAGCGAGTGTATTTTTCACTATTACCTATCCTCACTTTTGAATTTTCAAACTTCCAAAATTGGAACTAAGTTTTCTCCGACACTTTTATATATGGAAATCCACTAATTCGAGTCCGTAGATTACGAAAATTGCCATAAAAATTTTCTAAAGTCCGTAATAATTTTTTTTTTAGAATTTTAGTACATACTTCTCACTTTTGCATTTCTTTTTTTTTCGAATTTTCGTACACCTCACTTTCGCATATCCCCGTATACAAAATATCGTAGATAAGATTTCGATGATTTTTTTCCATATTCGTTCATCATTTGAGAGTATGTATCTAAAATTTTATTTCAAAATTCCCATTGTTATGGACTCTATGATTTTTTGACTAAGCGCGTGTATTTTTCATTATTACTTTTGAATTTTCAAACTTCCAAAATTGGAACTAAATTTTCTCAGACACTTTTATATATCGAAATCCACTAATTCGATCCCGTAGATTACGAAAATGACCGTAAAAATCCATAACATTTTTTTTTCGAATTTTTGTACTTCTAACTTTCGCATTTCTTTTTTTTTTCGAATTTTCGTACTTCTCACTTTCGCATATCCCCGTATACAAAATATCGTAGATACGATGTTGCTGATTTTTTTCCATATTCGTTCATCAATTGAGAGTGTGAATTTGAAATTTCAGCACAAAATTTCCATTATTATGGACTCGATGATTTTTTGAGTATGCGCGTGTATTTTCGACTATTACCTATCCTCACTTTTGAATTTTAAAATTTCCAAAATTGGAACTAAGTTTTCTCCGACACTTTTATATATGGAAATCCACTAATTCGACTCCGTAGATTACGAAAATTGCCATAAAAATTTTCCTCAGTCCGTAATAATTTTTTTTTAGAATTTTAGTACATACTTCTCACTTTTGCATTTCTTTTTTTTCGAATTTTCGTACACCTCACTTTCGCATATCCCCGTATACAAAATATCGTAGATTCGATTTCGCTGATTTTTTTCCATATTCGTTCATCATTTGAGAGTATGTATCTAAAATTTTAGTTCAAAATTCCCATTGTTATGGACTCTATGATTTTTTGACTAAGCGCGTGTATTTTTCACTATTACTTTTGAATTTTCAAACTTCCAAAATTGAAACTAAATTTTCTCCGACACTTTTATATATGGAAATCCACTAATTCGATCCCGTAGATTATGAAAATGACCGTAAAAATCCATAACATTTTTTTTTTTCGAATTTTTGTACTTCTAACTTTCGCATTTCTTTTTTTTCGAATTTTCGTACTTCTCACTTTCGCATATCCCCGTATACAAAATATCGTAGATACGATTTCCCTGATTTTTTTCCACGTTCGTTCATTATGTGAGAGTGTGTATCTAAAAGTTTAGCTCAAAATTCCCATTATTATGGACTCTATGATTTTTTGACTAAGCGCGTGCATTTTTCACTATTACCTATCCTCACTTTCTAATTTTCAAATTTCCAAAATTGGAACCAAGTTTTCTCCGAAACTTTTATACATGGAAATCCACTAATTCGATCCCGTAGATTACGAAAATGGCCATAAAAATTTTCTAAAGTCCATAACATTTTTTTTTCGAATTTCCGTACTTCTACATATCTTTGTTTTTCGAATTTTCGTATACCTCATTTTCGCATATCCTCATATACATAATTTCGTGAATGCGATTTTGCTGATTTTTTTCCTTACGAATGTGGAGTCAGCTAAAAATTCCCATTATTAAAAGATAAGATAAGGAGATTATGTTCAATTGTAATTTTATTTTAACACGTCACTATGAATACTTATTAGCAGCTTATATAATCTAAAAAAAAAATTTCGATTATCTTTCACCATTCACGACGATCGATAAATATAATTTATGAGACTATTTTTTTCATTTAAAATATTTTTATGTTATTTTAATACGTCATCACAATCCGTTCTTTGGAAATTTACTTTTATTGACAATAAACCCAGCAGGTGAAGGAAGGTATCTACACCTTTTTGTAATATTTGTCCCACAATTTTATAGTGATAATCTTCCAAGAATTTAGCGGGCCTTTGAGGGATTTATACCTATATATACACGAGAATACTGACTGACAGGTACATCTTTATATAGATCAGAAATTTCTTTTCATACCCTATTATATAGAAGAAGCTTTTGTGCTAGTTTTTATAGAGATGGATACAAAAAATGGTTTTTAGGTGGATTAAACTCGAATTTTTTTTTGAATCATCCCAATGGAGCCACCATATTTAACTCAATATATAAGTCAACTAGCTATGAAGTTACTGTATATACGGTGCACGTGTGATTTAACGACCGTTTTTCGGTATATCTTTATAAGCGCGACATGAAAGCGCCGATACGACGAGTGAACCTACTATTTATTGTTTATGTTCGGTGGTCAGAGAGTAATGAGTATAAGCAGTTTTTTAATTTATTTATATATAAATAAATTAAAATTCTAATAATTCATCAACATATATCTGTTTACTGACTGTTCTGGCGCATTATAATGATTAAAGAGAAATTTCGCTTTTTTCCGGAATCCAATTACTTTATTCCGTAACAATGATATACATATTTATCTCAACGACAATGTGTTATTAATTACTATATCAGATGTAAA
Source organism: Lochmaea crataegi (assembly GCA_947563755.1). Lineage (NCBI taxonomy): Eukaryota > Metazoa > Arthropoda > Insecta > Coleoptera > Chrysomelidae > Lochmaea > Lochmaea crataegi. The sequence goes on along the minus strand of OX387433.1, from coordinate 3,873,311 downwards.
TAATTCTATAAATAGTATAAACATTACGGATTTTCTAACCGTTTCTTATTGAAATACACACATATATATTAAACTTTCAATGAATATTTTTGATTTCGGTTAAATTTAACTTTCGGTAATTATTATACAAGGTGTTCCGAAAAGATTGGTCATAAATATTCTGGGGTAAAAAATAGGTTATTTAACCTCACTTATCTACATACAAAAAAAGTTACAGGGTGATTTATTTGAAAATTTATATTAATTTTTTTACCGTTGCTCTAAAACGGTGTAACGTAAATTTTTGAAAATTTATATGAGACCCTACTAACCCATAAACTAGAAGTAGTAGTTATTTTTTTTATTATCGATTTTCCGAGGGAGTCAGCACCCCAGCTTTTTTTGAGGGATACATTTAACAAAATATGGAACGCCACTGGAATTAATCGTCTATTCTTAAACTCTTTTTTGCCTCTTTGTAAACATTTTAATTTGGAAGATACAGCCTATAAATGTCAATTTCAAAATATTGAGTTATTGAAGTATCAAAAAAAACTTTATTATTGAAGTAAGACCAATCTTTTCGGGACACCCTTTATAATAACAGTGATTCTCTTACTGACATCTGATAGTTATTGTCAAAACGATCATTTCTTGACTCGGCTGAACATCACCAAATAAGGTACTCACTTTTTTAAACAATTTAGATTGTTAAAGACTTTTACATTCACCGACAAGATAGATTTAACGATGTTATTCACATTATTAATTGCAAGCGGCAATATAAAGATCTAAAGTAATCAATTAAAATTATTATTATTAAAAACCAATAAAATTATAATGGTGTTAAAGAAGGGGTATTTCGAAATGCATTCTGTTTATTTAGGTTTCATCGGTATATAAATCGACAAAATAATATAGTACTTCTTTGGTGTTAGATGAGTAATTGGTTATGTGATGCAATTAATTGGGATCAATGAACTTACCAAAAATGATAATTTAAGAAGATTTCGAATGTTCAATAAAAGAAGGTGATTTTTTTGTTCTGTAATCCAACATTTGTCTATTTTTTTTAAATAAAAATAAAAGCATCTCCTTGATTATTCTTTAAAAAAAAACTCGTGATCAAGAAACAAAAGGACGAAAATAAAATAAAGGCCGAGCTGCCTTTTATGCTGTCCGTCTTTTTTTTTCGAAATTACAATTGTGTGCTCGAGGATATTATCATCAGCATTTTTTATAGTCTCAAGGAGAGTATAGTGCATGATTAAAGGGCTTATTGAAGATAATTTTTCAATTACTAAGCGTACATTCTGTGAACCAAATCTTGCAGAACTAATTGAATAAAAGAATGGTTATAGGAAAAATGTTTCGACAGAAAAAAAATTTAAAAAAGGAGTGAATTAGTTTACAAAAAAATCTCATTTTTTAGATTAATTCTAAAATGAAATAATTTTTATCCCTCTAGATTGTAGTACCAAAATAAGAAGTGTTTTTGATCACCTTAACAAAATTTGTAATTTCACAACTCGAGTATGATGCGTAGCTGTTAGAAATGATGTCGAGTAAGCGTGTGCCCATTTAATATTGATTTTGCATATCAGGTTTATAGGACGAGGTTGTTCAGAATTTGAGAGAAATTAAAAATTTCAGTTCAAATTCAAGCGAACTGTTTTTTCCCTTAAAATAAATTACAATAATAGTTTTCGGTGGTCCAAGTCAGGTTTGGGATAAAATGGTACTTGTGAACCCCTCTATCGCTATATTTATTTGATTTGGGTTAATTTTAAACATTTTCAATAGTTTCAGTCATTTTTGAACGTTATTTGGTAGATTTTAATATTTTTCATTTTTTTTGGGGGGGGGGGGGAGTTTTTAGTCATTTTCGAAGTGGCATCTAAACAAAATGTTCCAACTGGAAAATTGGGGACGGAAAAAATTGCAAAAGATATAGAGTTCGATTTTTTGCAAATATCTCAAAAACTATTTGAGAGATCCTAAATTTGAAGAAAGGTTCTCAAAGAGCAGAAAATTTCCTAAAAAAAAGTACCGACAATATTTATAATTTTAATGTAGAGTAAAGACCTAAAAATATTTTAACTTCTTAAAGCTATTCTCGAAAGGATTAAGAAAAGATTTCTGTTGGAAAAATTAATAAATTTTGATTTTTCACTTTTTTATTAACAATGTAAGGCATTAAGAATTTTTTTTAATTATTCCCATTATTTAAAAATTGAAATTATAAAACAAAAATTTTTTAAATTTTGAACTTCCATTGTTTACTTAAATAATTATCAGAAACAAATGCAGTGTTTATTAGATTAATACAATTTTTATTGGAATATAGTCCTTCACCGTTTTTTAAATAAATTTTTTTATTGCTAAAAAACGCACTTGCTAATTACATAACAATTTTTTTGTTGTTGCTAAGTAGAAATATTAAAGAACCATTTTTTTCAAACCATTATTTATCACGTTCTCTTATATTTGAACAATTTTTTCTTTAATTACTTTTAATTTGTTTATTAAACTAACATTTTCTTATAAACAATTATATATTTGCGCTGTATTTATATGTTAATACAAAAAAAAAATTTTAAAAGTCGTTTTTTATAGGAATTTTTTTTTCATTTTTTATATAATTTTGAGCACTTTGACTTCTTCATTGAATAAAATAAATTACAACAATAGTTTTCGGTGGCCCGGGTCAGGTTTCGAATAAAGTGGTACTTGTGAACCCCTCTATCACTATATTTATTTGATTTTCAGTAGTTTTTTTGTCATTTTTGAACGTTTTTTGGTTGATTTTAATATTTTTCAGTTTTTTTGGGGGGAGAATATAAGTCCTTTTTAGATTGCATTTGTTGTTTTCACTCAATTTCTCTTATTTTTTGTCATTTTCGAAGTAGCATCTAAACAAAATGTTCCAACTGGAAAATTGGGGACGGAAAAAATTGCAAAAGATATAGAGTTCGTTTTTTTGCAAATATCTCAGAAACTATTTGGGAGATCCTAAATTTGAAGAAGAATTCTTAAAGAGCAGGATATTTCCTAAAAAAAAGGCTGACATCCAGGAACTGTAACTACAATGTTTATAATTTTAATGTAGAGTAAAAACCTAAAAATGTTTCAACTTTTTAAAGCTATCTCGAAAGGATTAAGAAAATATTTCTGTTGGAAAAATTATTAAATTTTGATTTTTCACTTTTTAATTAACAATTTAAGGCATTAAGAAATTTTTTTAATTATTCCTATTATTTAAAAATTAAAATTATAAAACAAATTTTTTTTTAAATTTTGAACTTCCATTGTTTACTTATAATTATCAGAAACAAATGCAGTGTTTATTAGATTAATACAATTTTTATTAGAATATAGTCCTTGACCGTTTTTTAAATAATTTTTTTTATTGCTAAAAAACGCAACCTAACAATTTTTTTTTGTTGCTAAATAGAAATATTAAAGAACCGTTTTTTTCAAACCATTATTTATCACGTTCTCTTATATTTGAACAATTTTTTCTTTAATTACTTTTAATTTGTTTATTAAACTAACATTTTCTTATAAACAATTATATATTTGCGCTGTATTTATTCGTTAATACAAAAAAAAATTAAAAAAAGTCGTTTTTTATAGGGATTTTTTTTCCATTTTTTATATAATTTTTAGCACTTTGACTTCTTCATTATTAATAAAATAAAGTACAACAATAGTTTTCGATGGAACTTTTGAACCCCTCTACCGCTATGTTTATTTGATTTGGGTTAATTTTAAACATTTTCAGTAGTTTTTTTGTCATTTTTGAACGTTTTTTGGTTGATTTTAATATTTTTCAGTTTTTTTTTTGGGGAGAATATAAGTCCTTTTTAGATTGCATTTGTTATTTTCACTCAATTTCTCTTTTTTTTGTCATTTTCGAAGTAGCATCTAAACAAAATGTTCCAACTGGAAAATTGGGGTCGGAAAAAATATAGGGTTCGATCGTTTCCAAATATCTCAAAAACTATTTTTTTAATTATTCCTATTATTTAGTTTTCAAATTGCTAAGAATTATAAAACAAATTTTTTTTTAAATTTCGAACTTCCATTGTTTAAATAATTATCAGAAACAGATGCAGTGTTTATTAGAATAAAATTTTTATTGGAGTCTAGTCCTTGATAATTTTTTTTTTAATATAATTGCTATAAACGTACTTGCTAATTGACAATTTTTGTTGTTGCTAAATAGAAATATTTTTTTCAAACCATTATTTATCACGTTCTCTTATATTTGAACATTTTTTTCTTTATTTACTTTTAATTTGTTTATCAAACTAACCTTTTTTTATAAACAATTCTATATTTGCCCTATATTTTTTTAAATACAAAAAAATACTAAAAAAACCAAGTCATTTTTTATGGGAATTTTTTTTCCATTTTTTATATCATTTCGAAAAAATTTGAGCAGTTTGACCTCTTCATTATTAATAAAATAAATTACAATAATAGTTTTCGGTGATCCAGGTCAGGTTTGGAATAAAATGGTACTTGTGAACCTCTCTATCGCTATATTTATTTAATTTGGGTTAGTTTTAAACATTTTCAATACTTTTAATAATTTTTTTTGTCATTTTTGAACGTTTTTTGGTTGATATTAATATTTTCCAGTTTTTTTGGGGAGAAAATAAGTAATTTTTAATTTTCCTTTCCTATTTTCACTTAATTTCTCTTATTTTTAGTCATTTTCGAAGATCTAAACAAAATGATTGAACTGGAAAATTGGGGAATTTGGGGACGGAAAAAATTACAAAAGAGTTCGGTTTTTTGCAAATATTTCGAAATTTATTTGGGAGATCCTAAATTTGAAGAAGGATTCTTAAAGAGCAGGATATTTCCTAAAAAAAAGTCTGACATCCAGGAACTGTATCGACAATATTTATAATTTTAATGTAGAGTAAAAACCTAAAAATGTTTCAACTTTTTAAAGCTATCTCGAAAGGATTAAGAAAATATTTCTGTTGGAAAAATTATTAAATTTTGATTTTTCACTTTTTAATTAACAATTTAAGGCATTAAGAATTTTTTTTAATGTATTCCTATTATTTAAAAATTAAAATTATAAAACAAAATTTTTTTAAAATTTTGAACTTCCATTGTTTAAATAATTATCTAGAAGTGTAATTCAATGTCTGTCGGGGCATATAGCCCGAGAAGTAGTTGTTGCTTCTTAGTGGACGGTCTGCTCTTTGGAAATTAATTTTTCTAATTTTGTAAAGCGTTTAATAGTATTGAACTATTATTTTTTGACGTCTAGAAACAAATGCAGTGTAAAAATTTTATTGATCGTTTTTTAAATAAATTTTTTTATTGCTAAAAAACGCACTTGCTAATTATCTAACAATTTTTTTTTGTTGGTAAATAGAAATATTAAAGAACAATTTTTTCAAACCATTATTTATCACGTTCTCTTATATTTGAAAAAAATTTCCTTCATTTACTTTTAATTTGTTTATTAATCTAATATTTTTTTATAAACAATTATATTTTTGTGCTATATTTTTTTAATTACAAGAAAACCAAGTGTCGATTTTTATGTGAATTTTTTTCCCATTTTTTATATAATTTAGAAAAAATTTGAACACTTCATTATTAATAAAATAAATTACAATTCGGTGGTCCGGGTCAGTGATCCGGATTTTAGTCGTATTTTTTTGGTTAATGGTCTTTTTTATAGTTTTTGCGGTTGATTTCAGTGGTTTTATAAATATTAGTGTTTTTTTGTTGGTTTTAATTGTTTGGAGATAATGTTAATTGTTTTTAGACTACTTATATTATTCTTAGTCATATTTAATTGAATTTTGTTTATATTTTAACTTATTTTCCGTTTTTTTTTATATTAATTTTTAATCTACTCAAACAAACATTACACCATTTCTAATTATAAATTCACATTTAAATAATATAAATAAACAAAGATAAAAATTCCCACAAATGACATGCAACATTTCTATTTTCGACAAAATTTTATAATTGCCGAAATAACCTTGATTTAAAAAAAAACTCACCGCCATGGAATTAAGTCCCAATCCAGTAACATACAACGTCCAACTAGGAACCGTCGATTCCAGATATGGATGTCGAAGACTTTCATCATCGCAGAAGAAACCTCTTTGGTAGGCGCTTCCCCACAAAAAAAGAAAAAGAATTGGCCAACCGACTGAAATAAAAACCAAAAATTTAGATTATTCCGCTCATATCTTCGATAAAATTTGATCGACCAAGCACCCATAGAATATTAAGTATATATTTGTATTCTTAAGAAGCAGAAATATGTTAGCGCCAAGCATTCAACGACCTTGTAAGGTTTTCAAGAGGTGGAAATTATTATTACAAAATTTGTATTTGTATTATCATACATTAATCTATAACAAAATATAAATATTAACATTAGCTTAGAACACAATTTCGTAGACGTAGCTACTTAAAATAAAAACCGTATTAAGAAATACGCTAGGTATATATTTAAATACAGGAACTTGGGATAATTTTACAAATTAGCAGCGATTTAGAGTGAAGGCGTTTAAATTCACGCTCGTTAGTTTTAGTTAAAAGTACTTTTATTTTTCACATTCCAATTAATTTTATCGAGATGTCACATGAGGGTTTTTTTCATTCAATTTTCATTTTTGTCAATTATTTTTAGTCTCTCTATCAGTTTTTTGTACGAAGTAACAGAAACATTAATTTGAAAACAACTATCATAAAAATAACCAGTTTTAAGTCGATTATTTAATAAGATAATATCCATATGACATAATAGTGTTTTGAAAACATTATAAAATGCATAGGCGTCCCTTTTTTATGGATCTAATGGTGGACCAGAAGAAACGATGGACGAAGCCATCAGAGAAAAAAAGAAGATACACCGACTACCACCCGTCCTCCTAGGGAACACCCTCCATTGGGGGTAAGGAATGACATATACTGGCTACCATCTAAGAAAGACTCCAAGTAAAAATCCTCTGCGAAGGACCCGAAGATTACAGGAACCTAACAAGGTACCTGAACGAAGTGAGAAAGGAAGTGGAATGGTACACCTGTACACCACTCGAAGAAAAAAAAGGAAGAATTGTCATCAAAGGACTGACAAACTGCGAAGACGTAAACGAATTAAAAGAGGAAAGAAAAGGAAGAAGTTCGAATCGGAAAAATAAGCCAAATCTGCTCCATATTCGGTAAAAGAAGACCACTATACCCATCTTTATGGTAGAATTAGACGTGGAAGAGAGGGAGAAGATGAGAAAAATCCAACATATACAACAAGTGAGGATAAGATGGGAAAACTGAGCGGGGAACACTGATCAGCACCATCTAGTAACCATCAATGACAGTAATATCATTTGATCAATTCAAATTTTTTTATAAATTTTTATTGACTACAAGTATGGAGAATGGTGCAATTAAAATGTTATCCCTAAAAATAGCCCCAAAAAAATCTTCCCCCTAAAAAACTACCTGTATAGATTTTTTCTCCCTAAATTTAGGGAGAAAATCCCCAAGTTGGTTTCACTGAAACGCGGAAAACGCGAACGACGATGATGGGGGGTTGGTGGAAGGGTAACCCTTCCCCTTTTTGGAAAACTTCATATGGAATACAAATTATTTTATATTTATGTCTATCTATATACATACATATTTATTCCCTTCCCCTTCTCGAAAAAATATCAAGTAATTTGTATTCCACAATCCACATGAAGTTTTCCAAACAGGGTAACCCTTCCCCTTTTTGAAAAACTTCATGTAGAATACAAATTATTTGATGTTTATGTCTACATTTATACGTACATATACAGTGTGTTCATATACCCTTAATATTTCAGAAATAGGACATATTAGAAAGAAATGCCGAAACACGTCAACTCTTAACTTGAGGGGGACACTTTTTAGCGCTAATGTCATAAACGTCAGATTCACCCCCTCTCTACTGGAGGTACCCCTTGAATTTTTTCAAATGGTATCAAGTCATACCTCATTTAAAAGGTCTGGTAAATCTCTATTCAATCATTTTGTTTTGCGTTTGATTCCAGCCTTCCATTGTTATTTAATCGTTGTTTAAAATTGGCTCTCTTTCAACTTTTCGTATCTCCCCGTGTTATGTTATGACAGAAAGACTCTTTAAAGAATATAAAAAATTTACAAATAGTGAAAAGACAACCGTTAACAAGAAATAACTGCTATTCAATAATGTGTCAAAGTGACCACCGTTAACATTCAGGCAATAACAGTTGAAAGAGAGCCACTTTTAAACAACGATTAAATAACAATGGAAGGCTGGTATCAATGGCAAAACATAATGATTGGATAGAGATTCACCAGACCTTTTAAATGTGGTATGACTTGATAACTAATGCCATTTGAAAAAATTCAAGGGGTATCTCCAGTAGGGAGGGGGTGAATCTGATGTTTATGACATTAGCGCTAAAAAGTTAAAAATTTACGTGTTTCGGCATATCTTTCTAATATGTCGCATTTCTGAAATATTAAGGGTGGGTCCTTGTCAAATGAACACAGTGTATATTCCTCATCTCGGAAAAATTCATGTTGAATAAAAAGTATTTAACTATTTTTTAAATAAAATATCTGTCCAAATAGTGGTCGTGGTGAAAAAATATTGTTTTTTTGGATTTTTCTCTATAAATTCTGAATGAACCACACATTTTTTAGTAAAAAGATCTAAAAAAGTATTTCCAAGCCGTCACGAGTTACGGAGAACTGTCAACATTGTCCATCCACAGCTCTTTTTAAAATTTGTGACCATCTGATATCTAGACATAATAATTGTCAAATTTTTTTAAAAAATAGCGGAATTTTAGTACTTTTAATTGCAATTTTCTCTTTCAAAAGTGCATGATCCAAGAATTTTTTTCTTTTATAGTGTTCTATAGCAATAGGGCTTTTTAATAAAAAAAAATCGTTGCGAAATTCCGAGGGTCGCGAACCTTACCGGACCCCTCAATTTAACTGTCAACGTGTTTTAGAATGCATCGGGCATAACTGAAATATATCTAATTAAATCATAATGGTTTTGAATATAATATGCAATATGCTTCCACGATTAAAAGCGGATTAATAACTTAAACAGATTTGTTCTTTTCCCATTTAGAAACATTTAATCAAATTCTGAGTATTTTTTACCTAATTATACAATAAAAACATAGTTGAGCCAAACAAATGCGCATTATATTGAAATAAACGCACCTGTATACAAAAAAAAAATGATTGAAAATAAAGTGTATTGAACGACACTGACCTCTTAGTTTTGTTACTATTATTATAACTACTTAGTAGAGTTGTAAACTTAACCTACATACACCAATTATAGATATAATTGACATGAAATCAATAAAACGAATCATATTATTTAATGTTGTTGTGATAAATTTAACGTCAAAGACAAATTTTTTCTATTATAATAGTACGAGTACGAAAATATTGACCCATATGACATAACCTCAAACAACTCACCACAATTCAACAAAAAAATGTCCAATAATACTTTTTCCATTTTGACGACTGCATCGTTAGCCATACTAATTAAAAAAAAATCGTTGACACAATTCAAATCAGTACACAAAACATGGTAGTTTAAAGTTTTAAAACACAGTTAGTAGCTGCACCTGTCAAAGATCGCGTTCATTCATGAAGTTTCGCGTACTAGCGGAAAATCTCTATGCGGCGCGTCCCTCCGTTACTACCCTACTAACGTCATTGACGCACTAAGCGAACAGCGCACCGAATTGTCAGTTCGATGTTAGAATACGCTGTGAAATAAAACTCACCTGGGATCTCCCTCCACCTTTTATAGTACAGGGGCGATGCATAACTGGGGACCGTATTGTGGTTGTCGGTAATCGATAGACAGTGATTAATTTATTATTACTATTACACAATCGATACAATTACTTAACGAGCTCACCGAATAAGCATTATGTCATAAAGGACAATGCTTCCATCCTATGGAAAATAAAAGACCACTCAAATGCGGATATTTTGGTACCAACTTGTAACGGTAGTAGTAGTACCTCACAGGGCACCAGCTCGAAGGGCTCCGGCTAGAGACTCCTCTCAAGGGTGATTCGACCCCAAGTTTATGTCACACAGGGATAACAGAAGGGTTGTAAAAATTGAGGGCGCCACTACCTTTTTAACGATGAAAACTACAAAAAAACTAAGGCGGAAAAGGTAGAAACGCCTTGTAAAATTTAAATAAAAGTTAATAATTAAAAAAAAGTCACTAAAAATTACCCCGGGCGATATCTCCCTCAACTTTTATAGTTGAGGATTTTAATAAAAAAGAATTAAAAACAAATTTACAATTTATTCTGCCACAGGAAATGAACAACGGAATTTACTAAAGGAATTTGTACTTTTATAGGTACTTAGCTTAGATGAAGTGGTTTCCTGGAGAAGAAGTCAGGTCTTGATCCAAACTGATTTCTGAGTTCTGTTCTAGGGCGGTAGTTTGAGGGTTGTAACCTTGGCTATATTCTTGGGGTTATATTCTTCGGTTTATATCCTCAGCGTTATATTCTAGCCTAGGGTTATATTCTCGGCGTTAAATTCTTGGGTTATATTCTTGGCTTATATTCTCGCCTAGGGTTATATTCTTGGCTTATATTCTCGCCTAGGGGCTGTGCTTACCTAGAAGTACAAGTGGATCAGGGATATGTAGGAACTTGAATGTTATGGCACATTATGTTGGTCAGCTTTTCAGGTTAAAGAAAAGGAAGGCAGTTATTTGAAAGTCAAAAAATTGATTTAATTTACTGAAAGCTTTCCAACATTATATGTCCCATGTTAAAACAGTAAAAATAGCAATTATCGGCTAAATAAAAAAATATACTAATGATCCGAAAGAAACTTATGATAGCAAAAAGTTATTTATTTAGTTATATGAAAAAATATCGTGCTTAGGAAATATATGAAACCGGCACTGGCGTTACGAAAGAATATTTTATAGGTTAACAGATTATAAAAGTGTTATTTTATAATTAAAAGAGTTATTTCGCAACTGAAAAAGCTTGAAAATGTTTGTATAAAAGTAAAACAGTGAGTTATAAAAAAATATTTGACTTAAAACTACCATATTAGTACAAAAGAACAGTTTATGACCACGTGTTGAATTTAATTTCGTCTATCTCTGTAAAAAAATAAAGAATGCATACGAAAATTATATCAGACAGTACTTTAGAAGAAGCTTATTAATTATGAATTATGATTTTGAACTTACCACAGCAAAATTCATAAGATAGGTACTTGAGATATGAAAGATAGCGGAAGATGTGTCGCCTTCGGTGGTTGTTAACAAAAGGGGTGTTTAACGTGGCGGTGTGCAAAAAAATATGGAAGCGTCCGTTGGCAGGCGTCAATTGTCTTACGTTCGGGGTAGAAGAGTTTGGGGTCACAGAACTATAATTGGATGTGGCTAGTGACGACGAGCGCTAATTAAAAGGATTTATTCTGTAAAATCGAAACAGGTCGATAGACATGTTACAAACTTATTCGTCTTGAAAAATAGAACATTTGATAACATTGCGCCAATGTTGTAATTTAATTAATAAACCCACAAAATCAGTTCATTTGTCAGAAATTTTCGATTCGATTACAAAATCTAACCATTCAATAGGACTCCACCTGCTGCGGTGAAACAGAGTCGGACTTGTGAATATAGTTGTACATACGATGAATACCAGTTTCGTTGAAACAAAATAATTCAGTTGTATAAAGATATGATAGATTGCAATCAAATTATGTAAAAAAGGTACATCTCTCAATTGACAATCTAACATCTTTACATAAGTTTGTCATTTTGTAATAGCAGTTTATTATAACGTTTTCTATATTATAATAGTAAAATTATAATAGGTACATTTAATAGCTGACCGACACGTATTTCGTAAACAATTCCGGTACAAACGAATTCCCGTCAGGATTCTTAATGACTATAAAATACACTTGAGTTCCCGTCCAACACTTGCAGGTATCTTAATCCCGCACTCGAATTGCCGTCCAGTTTATTTAATCCGCTTACAGGTAAACTAAATAGTTTTGAAAATTCCAGTAAATCGTAATACCTATTCGTAATCCTGAATTCTAATGAAAAAGTTGAATAACCTATTGGGGTGGCTAGGGGGTCTGTCAGTACTAATTGCTATGAATATATTTTTCTATTATATTTTCTATTATATTAAGTCGTCATTTTCGAAACGGCAGTTTATTAATATACATATTTCCGAACGTTTGTTGTCGTACGCTATAGTGATACACAAAATGCTTGAAGTAAAACTAAGTGAAAAGGGTAAACCCTTTATGGTTAGGTTAGGTTAGCTTCTTTACATGTATGTATTCATGACTCAGTTCAGTAGTAGTACGCAATAAAATTGTAGAATTAAAATTCCGTATTTTATTCCAATAATGATTTCATATAAAATAATATCGTTTAATTGTGCCAAACATAAGACATTTATAACTATTTCTTATTTCATACATCTGAAAACGGACCTCCCTTAAAACTTTTACTGTTCACTTATTACAATTTGCAATAAATACATAGCTAGATATCAGATGATTCAGAGAATTTACCGTAATTACCATAAACACCTTTTAGACAGGTCAGTTTTCACCATGACGGGAACTCGAGTGACGGCTTAACGTATCCTAATTATGGAACAGGTAGACTGGTTGACTGTAGTTGACGCTGTTGATCGAACTATACCTAATCATGAAGAAATATAATGATGCAAATTAGATTTCAGTTAACAGTGCTTTTTATGTCACGCAAGGGAAAACACTCATCGCCATCAAAATATATACAACACAAAAACCGGCTTCGGCTATCAAAAAAATACAAAAATTAAACAAAACCCGGCTTCGGCCATGAAAAAAATTTAATAAAGCAAAAAGGCGACTTTAGCTACCAAAAAAATATAAAAACCGGCTTCGGCCAATAAAAATTTTTTTTCAGCTACACTTCGCGGATAGAAGGTAATGAGGTCCTCAGGCACTGCCTGTGGGGGGAAGGTGGAGCGCGTAAAAGGGGATACTCTAAGAATTATACATTATCTTTTAGTATCACCCTTTACGTCGGGTTCATTACCTACACACATTTCACAAGCATTTTTGTATTAACAGTTAATAGACATTTAACATCTTGCATATAAAAAAATCTTTTCCGCATCCCTATCCTATTTTTTTTAAAGAGTTACCGATGCCGACAAATACACTACAAAATACTACAAAGAAAAAACAAAATATAAAAATCAACTGATAAAATTAGGTCAGTTCAACCCTGTCTGATTTTATTTATTCATTTCTTATCACCGCTGATGTCCTTACTTCGTGGAATCTGTATCTATTTACGTATTTTCTCTCTGTCTTACTCATACAATCTCCGTAAGCGATTTTAAAAATAATATCATTAATTGTGAGTTAATTATAAAAGTCACAACATTGGCGCAATGTTATCAAATGTTCTATTTTTCAAGACGAATAAATTGGTATCAAAATATCCGCATTTGAGTGGTCTTTTATTTTCCATAAGATGGAAGCATAGTCCTTTGTTAGGGTCTGTTTTAATTATTGATAGATTATTATAGAAGATAAAGTTTGATGGGCGCGGAGTCTAATCGATTGAAAATTGAAAACCACCTCTTTTAGGAGTCGGTTAAAAATAAAATACATTTGTATTCTCAATAAAAAAAACAGAAGTCAGATGCTGCAAAAGCAATACGAATATACACAGATGGCTCAAAAACCAAAGAATGTGGAATCTACTCCAGATCACTAAGCCTAAGAATTAAGTGGGGAATGGGAAGAAATACCAGCGTGGTTCAAACCGAACTGTCTCTTATCTCAATTGCCACAAAAGAACTTAGGAACCAGAAAAGGAATAAACATAATAATCTGCACTGACAGCAGACAAGCCCTATTAGCCTTGAACAGACAACGTGTAACACCATGGCTAGTATTAGAGTGCAATCAAAATTTAGCTAACGCCACGGTAGATAACAATATTATCCTTGAGATGGGTTAAAGGGCACGACAGTTGCATTGCCGATTCTTTAGCCAGAGAAGCGGCTGGACTAAGACTTTTAGGACCCAGCGACACCTACGGCCTGACGACTTCGGTAATTGCGGAACTACCTAAACGTTACACCCATGCTCAATCCCTAAAGAGATGGGATGAAATCAAAGGATGCAAGATCTTGCCAGGATCAACCTGATCGACCCTGGAAAGCTGGCGTTGAAGAAATATTTGGCGATGACCAGAAAAACCTACGTTTAATAGTAGGATTTCTGACTGGTCACTGTCAACTAAGGAATCACCTCCATACAAATGGGCTAGTGGATACACATCTATGCAAGATGTGTGAACAGGAAGAAGAAACTGCCCGGAGTTATCGTCAATGAGAGAGTGTGTGTTCGGTGAGTCTTGGCTTACACCTGCCGATATAAAAGAGACATCTCCTAGTGACCTGTCCACCTTCATAGAAAGGACAGGATGGACGATGACCTAGGAGGACAACTCCTCGGGAGGACGTACAATGGGTCACATGTGGCCTAAGTGCTGTGTGTCTAAACTCACCCTCTCTACTCTACAGATACAGAAACAGATTTCAATAAAAAAAAGATATCAGTATTTTATCATCAAATATAAGTGATCCTGAATTTTTTTAAAAATATTGTTCCCAAACATTTTAATTGGAAATATTTCCTCACTCAGCGAATATAAAAAGATGCGGTTTTCACTAAAAAATAACTTTTTTTCAGTAAAGTGGCTGGACACCCCTTGTGGGGTTGCGCCGCATGAATGCTTTCTATATCCGCTTTCTGGGGTGGATCAATTCCCATCGTTTCATTATTTTCTCGCTTATTTTTTCCATTGAATCCTATCCCTCGTTTTTTTCTTCCATCTAACGATTCCTATCCTTCTCAAGTCCTCCTCTATTTCCTTTAGCCACTTAGATCTGGGTGTTCCTTGCCTTCCCCAACCACCTGGTTCCCACCGTAACATTGAGCAAGCGATTGCGCGCTCTCCTTCTCTCCATACATGTCCGAGCCATTTTATTCTCTTTGCCTCTTTATTCTCTTTACTACTTATATCTTCCCCGTTCATTTCTCTCAGTATTTCATGATTCATACGTTGCCTGTATTCATTGTCGTCAACTTTTATTGGCCATAGAATTGTTCTCAATATTTTTCGTTCTACTATCCTCAAATCCTCTTCATATCTTTTTGTCATTGTCATCGTTTCTGCTCCATACATTATCACAGGTGTTGTAAATGTTAAATTTAGTGTATCTTGTTAATAGTTTGCTTTTTAGTAGTTTCTTACTTACACAGTATACCCTATTAGCTACCATTATTTTTTCGTCTATTTCTGATCTTCGTTTCCCATTACTGCTGTTCGTGCCTCCCAGATATTTGAATTTTTCTACTTCCTCAAATTCATACTCTCCTATTTTTATCATTCTGTTTCCACACTGTTTGCCAACTCTCATTATTTTCGTTTTGTTACATTTTTATTCCCATTTTTTCACCTTCTTTTGTTAATTCAAGTGCATTTGTTTCATGATATTCCTTCTTTTCGTTACTATCACTATGCGACTATCTGGCCCCCGCTCGTTCTTAAATTTCCCTTCTTCTCGTTTCTCATAACATGCTCCAGGGCCAAATTAAATAGTCTCACGCCTTTATTAGCTACAAAGCCCTACGTTTCTCCTTTACTTGTAAGCATCTTCACTTTTGACTCCTTCGCCGTCATTGCAATTAATCTTCTTAACTTACTCTCTATCCCCTGTTCTTTCAGTCCTCCCATCAGTTTACTTCGTCTTACTGATTCAAATGCTTGTTGGAAATCTATAAATAGCATTTCTATTTCCATTTTGTATTCATGCGCCTTTTCCATTATCTGCTTGATAGTGTGAATAGCGTTGTTGGCTTTCCTTGTGTGAAACCGTATTGGTATTGACCTATTATGGCTTTCGCTTTTCCAGCTAGGCAACATTATTTTGTATGCTACATTTAAGAGAGTTATACCCCTATAGTTTTTGCACTCCTGATGGTCCCCTTTTTTGTGTATTGTGACAATTTGCCCAACTTCCCATTCTTCGGGAATTCTCTCTTCTCTCCATATTTTCTTTATTAGCCGGTATAATCTTTCGTGCAGCTCCTCTCCTCCATACTTAATCAATGCCATGTTTATTTCGTCTTTGCCCGGTGCTTTCCCATTCTTACTTCTTTCAATAAATTCTATTACTTCATTTTTTGTTGGTTCCTGTGTTACATTTTCTTCTTTTTCTTCTGTTGTATTATCTGAGACTACCTCAGTTAGCAGTACCTCGAAATACTCTTTCCAGATTTGCTTATACTGAGCTTCTACTTGTATCACCTCGCCGTTTTTATTTCTTATACCTTCAATTTTATCCTATTTTCTTCCGTTTGTTGTAAAGGGCATGTCCACCAACTGACAGTTGACAGTCGCCCTCAGCAAGAAAAAACAATAAACAATTATTTGGTTAGATTTGTAGTTTTGTTGTTTTGTAGTGTTTTAATTATCCTTTTGCCCTATTCTAAAGCCACTACTAATATTTATTTTGTTGAGTTATTTTTCATTCTTAATGGGACAACCGGTATATACAATAAGCAGCAATCAAGAGGATGTTTAAAATTAATTAGAACGACTCTTTTACCCAGTCGATTTTAAATTGTATACATCCCCAGTATGTTTATTTTTTCAATAAACTGAAAACCCATTCAGACAAATGCTAAATGTTTTCGGGGTTGTTGACCTACACATTAAAATCTTGTTCAGTCTGATACAATACTTTGTTTGAAATACCCCCTTCTTATTCAAGATATACCCCTACAAGTCACTACAACATTTCTATTGTATTCTGTATATCCATTTAACCCGCAGATACAAAGTTTATGTGAAAAAAATTATCTTTCATTAAGTATAGGTACTAACTTTGATCATTACTTTAGACTCATCCTGTATGGGCTTAGTACGTCTGTATACGAGGAGGCAAAACGCCTTTTTTTGGAGGAGGAATGTTATTGAAGTGAAAACTTCTTGAGGCGCGTTGAACACTTTTTTTGGGTGAAGAAAAACCATGGATTTTTCGTCATCGTCCCGCTTTTGTGCAACACACAATACTTATGGTTATGCAACACAATTAACACAATGAAGCCTATATAGTGTTGCATAAATCATCATCATGAGCTATATGTATACTGTGTATATATGTGTACTTTTTTTGTAAAAAATTCCGTTTACGATGGGCTTAAGATAAAATTTTTAAAAGGGAGTCGGGAGTCCCATGACTGGACTGGACTGGAGCCGAATGTACCTAAGCTCCGCACACAGGAGGACAGAGGAGGTTTGTTTTGAGCGTATGTATGGTGGCCTGCAAATTGGCGTAATTAAAATTTACATTATACAGGGGTTGGATACTGTTGCTCGCTATTAAAAATTATTTCCTGAAAATTAGCCTCATTATACCTACCTCCAGTGAGGTGCCGCCACTGGTGTACGGAATATTCTATACAATTGTTATTATAACAGAAATCTATGTGGACTGATAGTGAATATATACACATATACTTTAAATTGGTTGTCTTTTGTGTATTATATATTATGAAGAGGGTACAAATAAAGTTCAACGTTCAAGCTCTTTCCGGCCCTTATTTGATAAAAATTGATCTAAATATACAATACATACATTCATAGGTAATGCTAGTCTTCTTCGAACTAATAAATATTGATTAGATTATTTCTTATTCAATAAAAGTAATTATTTTTTATTTTCTTTCATTAAACGATGAAATTATTGTATTCTAATTTTTTAGATTATTTTTATTTATTACTAATAACAAATAAATATACAGTTGCAGTTATCTCAAGGAAAATATCAAATATTGTCAACCAGTATATTTTTCAGTGTCCCTTTTAACGCAAAAATTTAGACAAATTTTTCCGAACCTGTTGGAAATTCTATAAATATACTATTTATAATTTCAACGGAAACACGAATGTGTCTAAATACACAACAGACATTGATTCACCCCTTCAATTTCAATGACCTTTCTTTTAGGGTTTATAAACACTATGCATGACTCAGACCCTCAAGTAATTGTGAGTAATAGTCCAAGAAATTTTCGTGAAAGTTTTTTATGATTCACAACTTTTTGTGAACTGAACAGTCTGTTTTCTTGGCCGTCTAAGAAAGTAAGAAATCAAAGCTAGAAAAAGAAGAGGAAAAAATCAAAATACAAAATGAGGAACAAAAGGAAGTAGATAAGGAAAAAGTTGAGCTAAGAAACAAAGAAGGTAGTTTCAAGGAAAATGGTGATAAACTAAAAGTTAAGAAAAAAGAAGAATTAGAAAAAGAACAAGGAAACAAAGATGAAGAAAACGAGGTGAAAACAACCAAATCTGGAAATGAAAAATGTAAAGAGAAAGAAGTTGAATCAGAATCTGAAAATAAACAAACTTTGAGACAAGATGATAATAAAGTGGTTGAACAGGAAGATGAAGTGAAACAA
This sequence comes from Lochmaea crataegi, assembly GCA_947563755.1. Lineage (NCBI taxonomy): Eukaryota > Metazoa > Arthropoda > Insecta > Coleoptera > Chrysomelidae > Lochmaea > Lochmaea crataegi. The sequence continues at coordinate 3,854,747 of OX387433.1, read as the reverse complement.
GATGAAGAGAAGGTTCGAAAATGTAAGAAAGATCGAGGGAAAAAACAAGAGAAAGAAATGGATACAAAAAAGAAAGAAAGTAAAATTGAGAAATGATAAAGAAATAGTAGAGAAAGAATCTTTATTACTGAAAGATGAGAAGAAATTTAAGCAAAATGATATTGAGGAAACTCTTAAATAGAAAACCAACTGGAAAGATCCAAATTAGACAAGGAAATATGTAAACAGGAAGAAACTGAAAATAAAGAAAGTTTGAATACAATAGATAATAATGAAGTGGTTAAAAAGCAAGATGAAGTAAAAAAAGAGGAATGCAAGGTTTATTTAGAAAAAGAACCCGATTTTCAAAAGGGGAAGAGAGATAGTGTGAAAAAAGAAGAGAAAGAAAACGCCAGGAAAAAGAAAGAAAGTCAAATTGAGAAAGGAGAGAAAATAATAGAAATATATATTAAAAAAATAGAGGAAGCTTTTAAAACATATGACCAGCTTGTGAAAGACAAAAGAGAAAAATACACAGTACAAGTTGATACAGATGAAGATAAGTTTAAAATAGAAACAAAAGGTAATAACGGATATAAAAAAGAAGCTGATGAAGAAGTCGTAAGACAAAACCTGGAAATAGGAAAAGAGACAAAGTTAAAGAGAAGTAAAGAAGATAATTTGAATAACCTAGAAAGGACATCAGATAACAACAAAGATTATGAGGCTGAAGAAGTAACAGAGAAAAAGAATGTTGCTTATAGACCTAGAGTAACTGACGAAACCAGAATTTTAACGGAAAATTTCGATATTTTCAAACTTCCAACGTATCAATGTACTGTATATGCTGGAAGAAAACCATTCTTCACGTCTAGTTTGAAAAACTGGTCAATAAAAATTGGCTGCGAGGTGCAATTTAGTTGCACTCTAGTTCCTGACGATACAACTACAATCACCTGGCTAAAAAACAACAAGCCGATAGAAAATAGTTTAAATTATAGAATTAAGTTTTTCAATATCGTAGCAACTTTAGATGTTTGTAATGTAATTTAGAAGATAAAAAAGTGGTTGTACAGGAAAATGAAGTGAAACAAGATGAAGAGAAGGTTCGAAAATGTAAGAAAGATCGAGGGAAAAAACAAGAGAAAGAAATGGATACAAAAAAGAAAGAAAGTAAAATTGAGAAATGATAAAGAAATGGTAGAGAAAGAATCTTTATTACTGAAAGACGAGAAGAAATTTAAGCAAAATGATATTGAGGAAACTCTTAAAACAGAAAACCAACTTGAAAGATCCAAATTAGACAAGGAAATATGTAAACAGGAAGAAACTGAAAATAAAGAAAGTTTGAGTACAATAGATAATAGTGAAGTGGTTAAAAAGCAAGATGATGTAAAAAAAGAGGAATGCAAGGTTTATTTAGAAAAAGAACCCGATTTTCAAAAGGGGAAGAGAGATAGTGTGAAAAAAGAAGGGAAAGAAAACGCCAGGAAAAAGAAAGAAAGTCAAATTGAGAAAGGAGAGAAAATAATAGATGAAAAACCTTTGTTACTGAAAGATGATATTAAAAAGATAGAGGAAACTTTTAAAACATATGACCAGCTTATGAAAGACAAAAGAGAAAAATACACAGTACAAGTTGATACAGATGAAGATAAGTTTAAAATAGAAACAAAAGGTAATAACGGATATAAAAAGGAAGCTGATGAAGAAGTCGTAAGACAAAACCTGGAAATAGGAAGAGAGACAAAGTTAAAGAGAAGTAAAGAAGATAACTGGAATAAACTAGAAAGGACAACAGATAACAACAAAGATTTTGAGGCTGAAGAAGTAACAGAGAAAAAGAATGTTGCTTATAGACCTAGAGTAACTGACGAAACCAGAATTTTAACGGAAAATTTCGATATTTTCAAACTTCCAATGTATCAAGGTACTGTATATGCTGGAAGAAAACCATTCTTCACATCTAGTTTGAAAAACTGGTCAATAAAAATTGGCTGCTAGGTGCAATTTAGTTGCACTCTAGTTCCTGATGATACAACTGCAATCACCTGGCTAAAAAACAACAAACCGATAGAAAATAGTTTAAATTATAGAATTAAGTTTTTCAATAACGTAGCAACTTTAGATGTTTGTAATGTAATTTAGAAGATAAAAAAGTGGATGTACAGGAAAATGAAGTGAAACAAGATGAAGAGAAGGTTCGAAAATGTAAGAAAGATCGAGGGAAAAAACAAGAGAGAAATGGATACAAAAAAGAAAGAAAGTAAAATTGAGAAATGATAAAGAAATAGTAGAGAAAGAATCTTTATTACTGAAAGACGAGAAGAAATTTAAGCAAAATGATATTGAGGAAACTCTTAAAACAGAAAACCAACTTGAAAGATCCAAATTAGACAAGGAAATATGTAAACAGGAAGAAACTGAAAATAAAGAAAGTTTGAGTACAATAGATAATAGTGAAGTGGTTAAAAAGCAAGATGATGTAAAAAAAGAGGAATGCAAGGTTTATTTAGAAAAAGAACCCGATTTTCAAAAGGGGAAGAGAGATAGTGTGAAAAAAGAAGAGAAAGAAAACGCCAGGAAAAAGAAAGAAAGTCAAATTGAGAAAGGAGAGAAAATAATAGATGAAAAACCTTTGTTACTGAAAATAATATTAAAAAGATAGAGGAAACTTTTAAAACATATGACCAGCTTGTGAAAGACAAAAGAGAAAAATACACAGTACAAGTTGATACAGATGAAGATAAGCTTAAAATAGAAACAAAAGGTAATCACGGATATAAAAAAGAAGCTGATGAAGAAGTCGTAAGACAAAACCTGGAAATAGGAAGAGAGACAAAGTTAAAGAGAAGTAAAGAAGATAACTTGAATAAACTAGAAAGGACAACAGATAACAACAAAGATTATGAGGCTGAAGAAGTAACAGAGAAAAAGAATGTTGCTTATAGACCGAGAGTAACTGACGAAACCAGAATTTTAACGGAAAATTTCGATATTTTCAAACCTCCAATGTATCAAGGTACTGTATATGCTGGAAGAAAACCATTCTTCACGTCTAGTTTGAAAAACTGGTCAGTAAAAATTGGCTGCTAGGTGCAATTTAGTTGCGCTCTAGTTCCTGACGATACAACTACAATCACCAGGCTAAAAAACAACAAGCCGATAGAAAAATTTTAGAATTAAGTTTTTCAATATAGTAGCAACTTTAGATATTTGTAATGTAAATTTAGATGATATCGGTGAATATTGTTGTATAGCTAAAAATCAGCATGGAGAAAGTGTAACGTTTGCACAGCTTAAGGGGGATGATACTCAGTACATAGGTACTGTTTTTACGTCCAATATCACAAAGGACTACATTAAAACAAATGATGGAGTTATTTTACAATGCAAAGTAAAAAGTAGTACAGAGCCGCATATAAAATGGTATAAAGATGGAAAAGAATTAACTTTAGGACAGAAATACGCTCAAAGCTATTCAAAAAGTGGTGTTTGTAGATTATCAATTTCTAAACCTGATAAAATAGGCAGCGGAAGATACTCGTGTACATTGAAGAGTGATTGGTGGAATGATCAATGATTTAAAATTTTCTCAATCAAGAAATCAAATCCGTGATAGCAGACTGACTACGCCATATTTCGGTGATATTATGACAGATACTTTCGTTCCCCACGGATGCACGATGGTTTTCCAAGTAGAAGACCGTCTACCAATGGCAGTACATTTTATATCACATTTAGACGGATCCGAGAAAAAGAATCAGGGTTTTCAGACGTTTTTTTTCTTCTTCTTAAATACCACCACAACACTTGGATGTTGTCGTCGTCCATCGTGTACGAAGACTGAACGCAAGCTGATCGGAACCTGCTGTACACCCTGTATAATTAAACGAAAACGTACGGCAACACTGAATACACTTCCAATTTTTGGCAACAAACGCGAAATCATACAATTTCAATGTCATTTGCATTGATAAAGTACTTATGGGAAATACAAATATACTGACAAAATAATCTTGGTGAGTCACTTGGTGAGTCCCACTCTCGCTTTCGTTATTTTTTAGCTGGTGGTCTGATATTGATGTGAACTTCATTTTATTCTTTACTGAGTGTTGTTTAGCAATCGTTGTGGTGAAATAGTGAAAGTAATTCTTATTTAAGGTAGGATCAATGTATAAAGTTTAGTTTTCATTTCGGTATAGTTTTCATTAATTTCTTTTGAATGCTTTAGTTGCTCGTTTAGCCGAGAGAGAAATATACTCCATTGTCGTAGAAAAAGAATTTATAGATAAATTAAAGGACTAAAAATCTAAATTTTTTGTTGGATATTTTACCTACAAATTGATATTTCATTTGAATTATGAGTGAGATTGTGAACTTAGTAAATAAATAAAGCCTAGTTTAAAGTAGAATTAGGAAAATATGTTTAGCAAAGTTTCTTTGTGGGACAAAGCTACATTTTTGGAGTGAAAACTTCTTTAGACGTGCTGAGCACTTTTTTTTGGTGAAAAAGACATGGATTTTTCATCATCGTCACGCTTTTATGCAACACACAATACTTTGGTCATTCGACACGCTTGTATGCAACACTTAATACTTTTGGTTATGCAACACAATTAACAATGAAGCGTATATAGTGTTGCATAAATCATTGACACGCTTTCCATGAGCTATATGTGTACTGTGGTTATATATGTACTTTTTTTACGAGGGGCTTACGATAAAATTTTTAAAAGGGATTCATTTATTGGTGTTTTCACTTCTGTCAGCAGTCCTTTGACTGGACTCTACGTTATTTTTTCAGTGTAAAACCTATTCGAAATAAGACCAAGATTGAAATATACTTTTTGTTTTAGGTACTTATAATTTTGAAAGAATATGAACACTTCAAATATTTCTGTAGATGAATCCCAAGGTAAATTTAGACGACCATTATCTCAATAAAACAATTTCATATCTCATAATAACATTTATATTTTCATTTCAGATGATGAATTTGATGTTGAAGACAGTCTAATTAAAGATCCTGCTGTAGTACTTCAAAGACTTAAAGAATTCACTTTTTATCTTGTGGAAAATATTGAATATAATCTAAATTTCTGCCTACAGTTGTTAGAAGAACGAACGACAGTTCCTAGTTCGAAAAATAGTATGCACGTCACTGCTCTTAGTGTGCTATTTTCAGCAATACCCAAAATTGGTGGTGGTCTTGGAAATGCCTTAAAAACTGGAGAAACTACGATATTTAGGGAAATTGAGAAAAAAAATTCCAGGATATTAGCTGATTTGGTGTATTATTTTAGTGATAACAAAGAAAGTTTTAGGTAATTAATCTGTACTTTTCTATTCTGTCTTGATGTACAGTTCTGTGGTTAATTAATATGACGCTACCAACTGTAATTAGTGATTTAAATGTAGCCAACACAAGTTCAACCCAACAGTAACAAGTGACATAATTTTTGACGTTTGTTAGTGTTCGATTGAAAAATACAGTTGGTTTTTACAATATAAGATATAGTAGCTGCTTTTTCTTATAAAATAACTGAATACTTAAAAAAGAAGCTTCGTTCCTTGGTTACGAGGGACTAGCTGCAGAAAGGCTCCCACCAATCAGAGTGTACATATTTTGTGCAATGTAATTATTCCCTTCCCCTTCTCGAAAAAAAGGGAATCCACTATCCGTTTCCCTTATTGGAAAACTTCATGTGGAATACAAATTCTTTGATATTTCTTCGAGAAGGGGAAGGGAATAATCACATTGCACAAAATATATACACTCTGATTGGTGGGAGCCTTTCTGCAGCTAGGCCCTCTTTCCTTGGTTTATTTTAATTGTATTGTTAAACAATAGATGTAGTACAAATATCCAGAGTCATCCATTTGTAGAGTTTATCAAAATTATTTAGATCTTTTTTATTCTAATGTTATTATATTTGTTTTAGAAATACTATTATTGAGGCTGCTATAGAAATTTTTTCGACTTTCGAAAATCAATTTATGCAACTGACATGTAATAGAGGAGAAAAAAAAGCCATGCAACAATTAGCCGTAGACGCTTCTGATAGAATATTTAATCACTTTCTTATGACGGAGCAAAAACGAGATGTTACAAAAAATGAAATTATCAAAGGTATTTTAAAGGAACAGTCCGTTTTTGTGGGACACCCGTTATATTGATCTTTTTTTTTGTAGGTGTTATTTACGGAGACTCCAAACGAGGCTCAGCAGGCCGGAAAGATGGAAAATCTGTTAAAAATAAAGAAAAATCAAATTCCGGTAAAGTTATCAAATGGAAAACTAGCAAACTTTATTCAAAAGCTGGGATAGTAATTTTAGACAGAAATCTATGTTATTACAATGAACGTACGAAACCCGAAAAATATAAGTATAGAAAAATTCTACCATGGGAAAACGAAGATGAAATAATAAGAACTTGGATTTTAGAAACGAATTTCGAAATTCCCGTTTATACGATAGAAATTTCAGAAAATTTGTTGAATGACATTAAAGAGTATGTGATAAGTAAAAATACGAATGAATCAGCTGGATTGGAAAGGAAAAAATACGACGAAAAAGCTATGAACGACAGACAAGAAAAACATCACGCGGCGTTACAAGTGCTTAAAGAATATTTCAATAAAATATTAAACGGAATGGATGAATTGGTGTTGAAAATTGCTAACATTAATGTAGAAAATACTGCTTTACTGAAAACATTAGCAGAAAATCAAGAAGAAGAGAGCAAGTTACAGACGGAAATAATTTCAAAATTAGATTCAGTACACGAAGACGTTATAGAAACCAAAGAAAAACAAGATCATTTAATGAAAACCAACGAACATATAGGTCAAGAAATTGTAATTATTAAAAATAATCAAGAAGAAATTGCAGGTGCTGTTGTTAAACAAAAAGACTTGGAACAAGCAATGAAAGAAGGTGCTGCAGAAGGTGTCAAAGAACTGGTGAAAGAAACTCTAAGAAAAAACGATCCTGGTCCACAAATACGAAGAGAAGTTGAAAGACTCAAAAGGAGGTTTAAAAGAATTTAAAAGTACCTACAGTACAACGCGTTTATAACATTTTAGAATTGTTGGTAATGATATTTATTCTTATCTTAAATATATTTTTATTCTTTTTAAAAACTTTTTGAAAGACTAGCTGTGACACCTATTGAGTGGTAGAATAAGCGTTTCATTTCTAAGTACGATACCTAACCTAAATATGAAGCGCTTTCAGCAGATTTCTATAGATGTCAGGACGTGTAATGAAATTGGATTTCAAAATTTTAGCTGTTGAATGGTGAAGAAGCTTTTTATTTCCGAAGTACGATAGCTTTTCTGAATGTTGAGCGCTTCAAGCCGATTCATATAGATTACAAGATGTAATTTTAAAATACTAGCAGAGACACCTATTGAGTGGTAGAAATAGCGTTCTATTTCTAAGTACGATACTTATTCTAAATATGGAGTGCTTTCAGCAGATTTCTATAGATGTCAGGACGTATCATGAAATTAAATTTAAAAATTTTATCTATTGAATGGTAGAAGAAGCTTTTTTTTCCTAAGTACCATAGCTTCTCTAAATATTGAGCGCTGCAAGCCCATTTGTATAGAAGTCAAAACGTGTTCAAAAATAAAATTTCAAAATACTAACAGCGACACCTATTGAGTGGTAGAAATAGCGATCTATTTGTAAGTACGATACTTATTATGGAGCGGATTTCAGCAGATTTGTATAGATGTCAGGACGTGTAATGAAATTGAATTTCAAAATTTCAGCTATTAAATGGTACAAGGAGCTTTTTATTGCCGAAGTTCGATAGCTTCTATAAATATTAAGCGCTGCAACTCAATTTCTGTAGAATTCAAAACGTGTTTAAGAATAAAATTTTAAAATACTAACAGAGACACCTATTGAGTGGTAGAAATAGCGTTCTATTTCTAAGTAAAATACTTATTCTAAATATGTAGCGCTTTCAGCAGATTTGTATAGATGTCTAGACGTGTTACGAAATAAAATTTCAAAATACTAGCAGGGACACCTATTGAGCGGTAGAAAAAGCTGTTCATTTCTAAGTACGATATCTCTTCCAAATATGAAGCTCTGCGTATAGATGTCAGGACGGGTTATAATTGAATGTTATATCAATCGATTATTTCTACTGTTCAGTATTTTCAACTACAATCCTACATTTCTGTAAATAATATATTATATAATAATAATATAGTTTTTGTATTTATGAATGCATTCATAGATACGGTAACGTAAGCTGTAAAGATTATGTAGTAGCAATAAAAATACTAAATATCGCATTATATTAATACTTACAGACAAAGAATACGTAAAAGCTACAAAATAATAATTATGCTTGAATTTACAAAAAAGCTAGTCAACTCAATAGATCGTCTATAACTATCTGAAAGAACTTGCTAATTTCAATTTTCTATCTCTCTCATGCAGGATAGAATGAGAAAGTCGTCAAACATCATAAAAGAAGATAGAAGTTAGAGGGAATGTGTGCGAAAAGGTTTAATACTGAACGATAGATCCGGACAATGGCTAATCCGCCCAGCCCGATTCAAATCATTCTCTATTGAGTTCAGTATTTGTTCTCAGCTTGGCGCCGCCGTTTCCTCGTTTACACCACTTGCCCATATCTATTTAAGGTCTCACACTGATTCCCTTTAACGCTTTTCTCGCACTCATTTCCATTGGCGTCCATGAAACAAAATAGGAGTCAAAATTCCACTAACTGTTCGTCGATATACACGGTATTATCCTTCGGTGCTTCCCGCCCCATTGCACTCACCGACTGCAGCCTCTGGATGTCAGTTTTATGGTACGCTCTATAGCCAGGATAAGTCAAAATAACGTGGATAAGAGCAAACCCTGGCAGAGTTGTCACCCAACTTGAAGTCGGCAGATTTTTTGGTCAAGCTTACGCTAGAGCTGCAACTGTCTCTGGATTTTCTAAAACAGGAATCTATCCTAATAACCGTCACGTATTTGTAGCTGCTCAGACAACATAGCGAATGCCTACAGACCTAGCAGAAGCTAATGGTGTTGAGAGAGCCATAATAGAAAGAGAAAAATCACCCGTAGCTAGGCCTTTATTGAGAACATCTAGAGAGATGTCACCAAACTCTAACTTCTTTAGTCCAATTCCAAGGAAAACTACACCAGAAAAAATCCAGTAACTTCAAATCAACCGAAGGTTCCAGTGAAATCATGGTGAAGTCCGTACATTTTGCTGTGTCTCCTAAGGAGATAATGCCTGTTACTCATAGTAACAGGAAAGTCACGAAGACAAAAAAACGTCCAGGTGAGACTGCAATTTTGACCGATTCACCAAATAAGAAGGAACTAGATGCTTCTATTGTGCAGAAGGATAAATTTGTTAAGATTCAAGAAGTAAAGAGACAGATCGATTCTAAAGAGAAGCTCAACCAAAAAAAATTAAGAAAAAAACAAGAAAAACGACAGGAAGAGGAAGAGGAAGATAAGGAAAAGGAAGATGATACTAATACAGTATGTGTCTTTTGTGAAGAAAACTACTCCATGTCAGCTATAGTTGTACTAGTTGGCTGGATGAGGATTTGGATGAGTACCAATGCAACAGATGCCTCAGAACTCTCCGGGGGTGGGGCAAAACCGTAATTAGCAATATAAATTAAAATTATTTAGTAATATGGAATTCTTTTACCCTAGCTACCCGGTTCTACCCCTCATTCCCCTACTTGTCGGTCTTTTGAATGCTTCTGGTGTTTCGATTAACTTTTTTCCTGCCATTCGATAAGAATTTTACTTTTCCACGCCACTGAAGCGATATCGCTGAACAGATCGTTTCTCGCCCTCAAATTTCCCATATCAAATTGACTAGATCGTCGACAGAGAAGTGAGTAAACGATTGTGAGGGTCTTCTAACTTTTCTGTCATTCAACACATGACAAAATACTCTCTCTTCTTCATGTCTCCTACTTACATTCAATTAATTTTTCTCGGTGGTATCCTAATAGTCATTCTCGAAAGGGATGGTTTGATTTCATTATTCTTAAATACAGGGTGGATGTATAAATACCTTTATTAGATAAATCTACATTTGATAGGTATTAGGATTTTAAATTTATTTAATAATCTGATGGAGAAATAATTATTTATCATCGCATAAATAAGTCGGCGTTGTTCAAAATAATACCAAATTGTGGATCAACGGGTTAATAGGTATTTTTGACTTTCTTGATAGATAAGTTTAAATAGAAATTAAATTTTAAGTATAAATACAGTTTTTTTATTGTTACCGATTATAAGTTTTATCTTTTAATGTTGGTAAATATAATAATAACAATATTTTCGAATATTTCTCTTTAAGACCTCTAAAATATTTATACTACCTACCATATTATTATATATTTTATAATTCCTTTCTATTATTACATGAACTACTTTAAAAGTATTACAAAACCATATGTATCGTACGGTAAAACTGGTATAAATAATTGGAGAAGTCTGATAAATCTTATGGTGATTCTCACTAGCCCCGTAAAAATAGTCAACCAGCGCACAACTTCAAGGTAAAATACCTTATTGAAACAGATTTCAACGTTTCGATAGCTTTTACCACCTATCGTTATCAAGAACTATTGTATTTAATTACTTTTTCCCTAACTGATGCCTTAAGAACATCTTGACAATTTTTTTAAGTCTTAAACTTCAAAATATTTTCGTAAGTTCCAAATTGTCAATCTTTTTAGAGGCGCGAGATAGGGAAAAAAATGAGTTAAAAACAATAGTTCTTGATCACGATGTTTGTTGAAACTCTATTTTTAAAGTTTCGGTAGCGGTCCAGCTGCCGTTATCAAGAATAATGAAAAATAATAAATTTTCGAATCATCGAAAATTGATTATTTTCGGTTAATCGATTATTTCCGATTAATCGATTATTTCCGATTAATCGATTATTTCCGATTAATCGATTATTTTCGATTTATCTATTATTTTCGATTAACCGATTATTTTCGATTAATCGATTATTTTCGATTAATCAATTATTTTCGATTATTTTCGATTATTTTCGATTATTTTCGATTATTTTCGATTATTTTCGATTATTTTCGATTATTTTCGATTATTTTCGATTATTTTCGATTATTTTCGATTATTTTCGATTATTTTCGATTATTTTCGATTATTTTCGATTATTTTCGATTATTTTCGATTATTTTCGATTATTTTCGATTATTTTCGATTATTTTCGATTATTTTCGATTATTTTCGATTATTTTCGATTATATTTTTTGATAATCGCTCAGCCCTAGTTATGAGTATTTTTTGTTTTGAAAAGTGGATTTACGAAAATTTCATGACTCTATTTGAAGGCGAAATAATGATTTTATCAAAAAACTGATAGTGCCAGTCGATTTCTAGGCCCAAAAAACCCCTCTTTGCGAATTTTTAGCATTTTTTAATTTTTTTTGTCGAAAATTTAGAACAAAGGGGTAGGTATGGAAATATTTTGCGATACAAATTGCTTTTTTCTAACTCCCTTAATCCTTGGAAATATCGACTCAAAATTCACTAAGATATGTAAAATTGTCCCCTCTATCGATTGGTGAAGACTAGAACGTTCTATCTTTCCTATTAGTCGAGTTATGAGTATTTTTTGTTTTGAAAAGTGGATTTTCGAAAATTTCATGACTCTATTTGAAGGCGAAATAATGATTTTATCAAAAAACTGATAAGGCCAGTCGATTTCTAGGCCCAAAAAACCCCTCTCTGCGAATTTTTAGCATTTTTTAATTTTTTTTGTCGAAAATTTAGAACAAAGGGGTAGGTATGGAAATATTTTGCGATACAAATTGCGTTTTTTTAACTCTCTTAATCCTCGGAAATATCGACTCAAAATTCACTTGAATATGTAAAATTGTCCCCTCTATCGATTGGTGAAGACTAGAACGTTCTATCTTTCCTATTAGTCGAGTTATGAGTATTTTTTGTTTTGAAAAGTGGATTTTCGAAAATTTCATGACTCTATTTAAAGGCGAAATAATGATTTTATCAAAAAACTGATAGTGCCAGTCGATTTCTAGGCCCAAAAAACCCCTCTTTGAGAATTTTTAGCATTTTTTAATTTTTTTTGTCGAAAATTTAGAACAAAGGGGTAGGTATGAAAATATTTTGCGATACAAATTGCTTTTTTCTAACTCCCTTAAGCCTTGGAAATATCGACTCAAAATTCACTTAAATATGTAAAATTGTCCCCTCTATCGATTGGTGAAGACTAGAACGTTCTATCTTTCCTATTAGTCGAGTTATGAGTATTTTTTGTTTTGAAAAGTGGATTTTCGAAAATTTCATGACTCTATTTGAAGGCGAAATAATGATTTTATCAAAAAACTGATTGTGCCAGTCGATTTTCCGGCCCAAAAAACCCCTCTTTGCGAATTTTTAGCATTTTTTAATTTTTTTTGTCGAAAATTTAGAACAAAGGGGTAGGTATGGAAATATTTTGCGATACAAATTGCTTTTTTCTAACTCCCTTAATCCTTGGCAATATCGACTCAAAATTCACTCAAATATGAAAAATTGTCCCCTCTATCGATTGGTGAAGACTAGAACGTTGTATCTTTCCTATTAGTCGAGTTATGAGTAGGGGTGGGCAAAATAATCGATTAATCGGGTGATCGATTAATCGATATATATTTTTAAAAATAATCTATAATCGGTTAATCGAAAATAATCGATTAATCGAAAATAATCGATTAATCGAAAATAATCGATTAATCGAAAATAATCGATTAATTGAAAATAATCAAATAATCGAATATTCGGAAATAATCGGTTAATCGAAAATAATCGATTAATCGGAAAAACTCGATTAATCGAAAATAATCAATTTAACGATTTAAAAAATCTATTTTCTGAATAATTATTTCAACATAATTCAATATCAGAATCTTAAGTACTTCCAAATCTCTTCTGTAGGTTCCTTGTGGTTTTTTCATTATTTGGTTTGTTTTTATTGGGAATCAAACCACAATGTCTTCTGTATGTTCCTTATGGTATACTCACTCTTTATCTTGTTTTTTGTAGGAATCAAACCACAATCGTTCTTTTGAAACTTTATTTCAACGTTTCGATAGCTTTTACCACCTATCGTTATCAAGAACTATTGTATTTAATTACTTTTTCCCTAACTGATGCCTTAAGAAAATCTTGACAATTTTTTTAAGTCTTAAACTTCAAAATATTTTCGCCAGTTCCAAATTGTCAATCTTTTTAGAGGCGCGAGTTAGGGAAAAAATTAGTTAAATATAATAGTTTTTGATCACGATGTTTGTTGAAACTTTATTTTTAACGTTACGGTAGCGGTCCAGCTGCCGTTATCAAGAATAATGAAAAATAATGAATTTTCCAATAATCGAAAATTGGTTATTTTCGATTAATCGATTATTTACGATTAATCGATTATTTTCGATTTATCTATTATTTTCGATTAACCGATTATTTCCGGTTAATCGATTATTTTCGATTTATCTATTATTTTCGATTAATCGATTATTTTCGATTAATCGATTATTTTCGATTTGTCGATTATTTTCGATTAATCTATTATTTTCGATTATTTTCGATTAGTCGATTATTTTCGATTAATCGATTAATCGAAAATAATCGATTATTTTATATAATCGATAATCGATTATATTTTTTGATAATCGCCCAGCCCTACATGTCACATTGGAAAGTCTATCAAAATGACACGGATGTGAAAACGTCTATATAAATGGAGTGTTCCAATATTGCCCAGGAGCATGTACAGAAATACCGCAGTACTGTTGTTCGGAAAATAACTAGAAATATCCAAAGAAGTTAAATATCTGGGAGTGACCATTGATTCCAAACTGAATTGAAAAAAATTACTACCATGGCGACTAAGCTTTTCTGGCAATGCAGAAGAGTTATGGGGAAAACCTGGGGAATACGACCTGAGGTGGTTCACTGGCTCTACATAACTGTGATAAGGCCAACGATCACCTATGCCCAGACGGCAAAGGATATCCTTAGGAAGTCCATATTGAGTCCTAAGTTGGTCCCAATGTCCTAGACCTAATTTGTACGTATTAGGGACGATATAGTTTGGCAACTTTTATATGCCCTTTATATTTTTTCAATGAGTAATATAATATTTAATTTAATTATTTTCAGGTGCTGCAAGTAAGTGTAGTTTCAACCAGAAGGACGTGGAGGGGGCGATTCAGAGTTTCATAAAAAATAAAATGTTTGAGATGTACACGATTTCAACGATTTTTTTTAAATACACATGTATCTATTGAACCTATTGCCATGATGCAGCTGATAATCCCAGCCTGCTATGAATTTTTGTCAGTATTTATTTGGAAAAATAGGATTTTAAAGTTTAAATTTTTTCTTTTAAGTTTTCACTAGAAAAAGGCGGAAGGATTTGAAAATTATCGTGTCCTTAGTCCTTATATACAGATTGCGAAAATCCCTTTCTTACGCTACGACTTATACAAGTACGACAAGGAAAATATGAGTAAAACTACGTGAAAGAGGGAGAAGACTTGTTAGCCCAGCGATCAGTCCACTCTACCAAAACAGTTGGGCGTGTGTTCATCGCCCCACTATTCCAACCGCTGTTGCCAGAAGCTCAGATTAATTTGTACAAATGATATTTTTGTCTCGTTATCGTTAACTTTTTTTCGAGCTCATGCACTATTAGGTAAAATTAAACACTTTCATCCGGCAACAGTGTCTTTTACATAGAGAACTCACATTTAAACTGACTAACAAGTCTTTTCTCTCTTTCACGTATTTTTGCTCATATTTTCCTTGTCGTACTTGTATAAGTCGCATTGTAAGAAAGGGATTTTCGCAATCTGTATAAATGAATATAGAGATATTATGGTATTTATTTTTAATGGTTTTTTCTGTGTCTAATAAAAAGATCCTAAAAAATTAGAGGAAGTACTTGGGAGGAGCATTACCAAAATTAAGGGGAGGTACTTGGGATATTCTAATTAGGACTTCCAAGTTTAGTAACAAAACATGTCCCAATCAGGACGTCCTGAGGATGGCTAAGGGTTTGAAACGGACGTACCTGGGACTGATAACGGACATCCTGGGAACTTTGTAGGTACATACTTGTGCTGTCTGGGTATGAAACAATAGTCTGGTGGAGGAGGACAGAAGTGTTCTCTCTGCAGTTAATATATTTACTGCAATCCAAAGACTAGCCCTTCTAAAGGATACCTCATAAATCCGTAACAGTTTTGTGATATCACGAAAGATTGCATAAGAGAGGAAATCGGGAACTGCCTAGAAAGAGAACACCAAGTCAAATGGAGGTTGACACAAAGGTACCTCCATACAAAGAGTTTACTTAACAAGGTAGACAAGGTACTCTCAACCAGGCTATTGAAACTGGGTAAGAGATATTTGAAGACAGTTATCTACCTGGCGACTGGACACTGCACCCTGAGGAAACATCTGCACAAAATGGGCAAAGTTAGTGCAGAAAAAGTGAACTTGATGATGAAACACATACTTACTCACATACTCTGCTTCTGCGACAAGTACCTACTTAGACGGAAGCATTATGGAGAGGAATTAATACAACCATTACAACTACTGAAAATCCAATTCCTCCAGTTAAACTAGTGGCCTTTATAGAAGACACGAACCTTCAGGAATGGAAGTAGATATCATGGGAAATGGTACAAAGATTCAGCTGTTGAGCACAACCCAAACGAATAAATTAATAAACCTTATTGAACGTAAGAGGCAAGAACTCTTCGAAAAAAAACATGAGCAAAACACAGAACAATCGTTCTTTATGATTAACCTAAGATAAAATCATACACCCGGTAGCTCTCCACCCTCGATAATCCATCCGATCAATCCCTGGTCCTGGTATTATTGAAAACTACCTAAATGTGAAAAGGGTAGCCGACGAGAATAAGATTAAAACCGACACAGCGGTTGACGGAATTGAATAATTAATGCATGCACGTTTAGAGCAACTAGATCCACCACCATTCGTTGATGTGTTATTCAATTTCGCATTAATTTTACACGCGAGCAAACTGTAAATAAAATTACAGATGACGGACAGACAAGAATTGTTGGAAAACCTCGAACATAAATTAAGTAATGGCGGGTCCATTACGAGGGTTACTCTGAAATAAAATCACTAGATGTAGCTACTCGTAGAATTTGGCATTTATTGTTAAAATATGATAAGCGAGGGGCAGGGTGGGCAGCTATGGTGAGGCCAACTATGGTAAGGAAACACATTGGTGAAATCCTGTAAAATGTCATAAAGAAAGATCGACAAGAAATTGAACATGTTTCTGATGAATTACTCAAAAGGACTTTTGGAGCAGGCTAATATTTTTTCCCTGCAACAAGGCATGTACTCCTCATTGTAAGAGCTTTCTCATCCTCTACGGCTACTGCTGAACGATCTTTCAGTACCCTTCGAAGGGTAAAGACCTGGCTGCGAAGTACAATGGAAGAGGACAGATTGACTGGGTTGAGTTTGATGAGCGTCCATCCAGGATTGAAACGACTATGGTTTGCTCCCCCCTAGTTTTGATCCTGGGTATAACCTTGCTTTGGGGTATATATACGAGGTCTGTCTATCGAATAGCGAGACTCCCCTTCAATGTACTCCCTTCCCCACCCCTCCCCAAGCACCGTTCCATTAGTTTTTTGATTGGTCGAAGCAATGCTGGAAGTCTTCTTATGTAAGAGCATTTAGCAGCTCCGCCGATTCTCGATTCACCTCTTCCATTGACTCGAACCGGGTTCCTTTTAAGGCAGACTTGATCTTCGGAAATAGGAAGAAGTCACAGGGTTCTAAATCAGGCGAGTACGGCGCGTGCTCGAGCATTGGAGTGCCTCTAACGCTTCACCTAGGTATAACCTATACAACATAAATAATATTCTTCGCAAACTAATAAAACATTTCTTGATTATATCTACCTAGTTAATTTATGGAATATGTAGGACTGTTCATATAGGTAGATATATAGAAAACAAGAAAACACAATACGGAAACAAAGGGACTGATTTTTCTCCTTACAATGCAATATATTCTAAAACGACGCGATGTAGAAGCTGCAGCCCCCGGCGACAATATTCAGTTGTTTTCTCTCCCGCCTCCGCTGCCTCTTGCCGTCTCTTTGTGAACCGCCAACAACCGCCGCATTGCTTTGTACTCGCTCTATTTTCTATTTACTCTGCCGCCAACTCTTATTCAAACCTCAATGAAATTGCTTTTCTACGGGGTTTACGAGGTTTCGTTCAGGGTTAAAGGTGTATATATACATGTTGGAAATGAAATTCCTTTAATAAGTCAAACTCCAGAAACGGAAAATTTTAAGTATCTTATTCATATAAACGTTTGTGTGGTGTGGTGATAAAATCACTCCATTTTTAACCGACATCTAAAACAGGAGTGTCAGCTATAGCAATCCCAATATTTAGAATGACTGAAATTAGTAACTTACATGGAAATATTAACTTCAAATTCGAATGGCCTTTTTGTAACTGGCTATTAGTTCATAAAACATCTAAATCAGAAAGTGGCTAACTTCATCTTTAAGTATGTGACGTATCTGTAGTGAAAGTTGCAAACATTTAGGAATTCTTAAATTCCAGTTTTCTCCCAAAATATTCGGTTTAAAACCTTTAGTACTAATATACTTTAATAAAAGACTAAAAGAA
The DNA here is from genome assembly GCA_947563755.1 of Lochmaea crataegi. Taxonomy (NCBI): domain Eukaryota; kingdom Metazoa; phylum Arthropoda; class Insecta; order Coleoptera; family Chrysomelidae; genus Lochmaea; species Lochmaea crataegi. Next base: position 3,837,020 of record OX387433.1, on the reverse strand, counting down.
GGATATCGGTTTAACACCCCATTGGATTTACAATAACAAATAAACAAACCATTATTATTTCCGAATACTTCTAAACGAGACATTTACGGTATGCAACTAAGCTTACTTGCGGGTTATGCGGGTTCTATAAAACTTACCATGAACATTATTATTTAGTATAAAACATTATTCGGTTTTATCATTTTAGATTAAGTTAAGTTCATTAAGAAATAAGTTTATTACATATTAATAATCAATTTAGTAACATATTCCAATGTGAACACTCAGCTAGGATCAAATATAAATGAAATATTACCCACACAAAATGGTGACCATAATTTAATTAGACATAGGTAATCTAAGTTTATTGATCTTCTTCTTCTTCTTCTTCTTCTTCGTTACAATGAGATCGCGTCTCTCCTGAGACGTCCACCCAAGTTTTTCTTAATGGAAGGTGTACCTCACAGTACATCTGGATTCATGTCCATGCCTTCCATGAGTAGCTTTGGCTAAGGATAAGGAATAAGGTATCCATCGTTATGTTTCGTATTATTTTTCACCAAATAATTTCTTTTTGAGCCCTTCATCGACGCCCTTGTCGATAAATATAATATTTTGTAAACCCCTTTTCTACACTTTGCGTCCATAAAAAAATTAATTCAAAACAATTCTATATCCTTCTTGTAGGTGTTCAAAACAAACAGTTTTGCACACGACACTACTTCAATTTTCTAGAACAAAAATTTATCGTTAAAACATTTCGCCCCGCCTCTATTTTCAAAATCAACGAATGACAATCAGTCATTCTACCGGCAACATATCCCTCACGCTTTTTCGGGCTTTTTTGAGTCTATTTAGAGCACTCTCTCTCCATATTTCTTGTCATTGCTGCTATATCGGACCCAGTGATAATTAGTATACTGTCATCTGCAAATTGAAGAATTTTGATTTCCTGTGGTAGAATTTTATTTAAGGTATTTGTATATATATTGTAAAATTTAGGGGATCCTTGAGCTAAACCTCTACTAGTATACCTTCGTCCTATTAGTTCAGTCTGGTGATCTAACAAACACTTTTCTGTTTGTTAATAGTTTTCCAATTCATTTAATGATGTTTCCATTTATATTCCACTGATCTAAGTAATTAAGAAGAATATTTGTCTGGTCATTATCATATGCTGAAGTTACATCACAAAAGACTACAAAGGCTTTATCTCCCTTGGTAAAAGCTTTATAAATCTCTGTTGATAGATATACACAGTTCTCTATAATACTTCTTCCCTTCTTGAATCCATTCTGTAGGCTGCATATTTGGTTTTTGGATTCTATTATATAATCTATTCTTGCCTGTATTATATTTTATAAGATTTTGCCTATACAGGAACTAAGAGCTATTGGTCTATAATTACCTAGTGTAAGTATGGGTACAATGGTTTGTGTTTTCCATTCTATAGGGATATCTAATTCTCCCAAGAGAGTTTTGTTATAAAAGTTTAAGAGTTGGGTTATATAGTTCTGAGGGAGATTCCTAATTAAACTGTAACCTATTTTATCTATGTCTTTCTTCTTTTCTAGCACTATCTCTACCTCTTCCATTGTAATTTCTTGAATATCTTTATTGTTATTATATTCTGTCTCTATTTCCTGTTGATTTGGGTTATCTTTGTCAATATATTCTTTAGCCAGGCTTCTGATCCAATTTTATGTGGTCTTTCTGAGTATGAATTATTAAACTTCCCAACTGTACTCCATACTGTAGTCATGGTTGATTGCCAAGGTAGGTCATCACAAAAATTTTTGAATTCTAGTTTATTGAAATGCAAACTTCCTTTAGGCGCGTTGAGCGAAGAAAAAACATGGATTTTTCGTCATTGTCACGCTTTTATGCAACACACAATACTTTTGGTTATGCAACACAATTAACAATGAAGCGTATATAGTGTTGCATACGCTTTCCAAGTGCTATCAAAAATTTCGAAAAATGGTCGATAATTGTCAAAACCGTTAAAAACTGTCAAAATATTTGAAAAATTGTCTAAAATTTTCAAAATTGATTAATAATTGTCAAAAATGGTCAATAATTGTCAAAAAAATGGTCAATAATTGTCAAAAATTTTAGAAAAATTGTCAAAAGTTTCGAAAAATGGTCAATAATTGTTAAAAACTGTCAAAATATTTGAAAAATTGTCAAAAATTTTAAAAATTGTCAAAAATTTTAAAAATTGATCATTAATTGTCAAAAATGTTCAGTAATTGTCAAAAAATGGTCAATAATTGTCAAAACTTTTAGAAAAATTGTCAAAAATTTCGAAAAATGGTCAATAATTGTCAAAAATCGTTAAAAACTGTCAAAATATTTGAAAAAATGGTCAATAATTGTCAAAAATTATTAAAAATTCTGAAATATGGTTAATAATTGTTAAAAACTGTCGAAATTTTGAAAAAATCGTTAATAATTGCCAAAATATTTTCAAAAATTGTCTAAATATTTGAAAAATTGTCAAAAATGTTCAAAAATTCTCAAAATTTTGAAAAAATGGTTAATAATGGCCAAATATTTTCAAAAATTGTCTAAATATTTGAAAAATTGACAAAAATGTTTAAAAATTCTCAAAATTGATTAATAATTGTCAAAAAAGGTCAATAATTGTCAAAACTTTTAGAAAAATTGTTCAAAATATTTGAAAAATTCTCTAAAATTTTCAAAATTGATCAATAATTGTCAAAAATGGTCAATAATTGTCAAAAAAATGGTCAATAATTGTCAAAAATTTTAGAAAAATTGTCAAAAGTTTCGAAAAATGGTCAATAATTGTTAAAAACTGTCAAAATATTTGAAAAATTGTCAAAAATTTTAAAAATTGATCAATAATTTGTCAAAAATGTTCAGTAATTGTCAAAAAATGGACAATAATTGTCAAAACTGTCAAAATATTTGAAAAAATGGTCAATAATTGTCAAAAATTATTAAAAATTCTGAAATATGGTTAATAATTGTTAAAAATTCTCAAAATTTTGAAAAAATGGTTAATAATTGCCAAATATTTTCAAAAATTGTCTAAATATTTGAAAAATTGACAAAAATGTTTAAAAATTCTCAAAATTGATTAATAATTGTCAAAAATGGTCAATAATTGTCAAAACTTTTAGAAAAATTGTTCAAAATATTTGAAAAATTGTCAAAAATTCTCAAAATTGATCAATAATTGTTAAAAATGGTCAATAATTGTCAAAAATGATCAATAATTGTCAAAACTTTTAGAAAAATTGTCAAAAATTTCGAAAAATGGTCAATAATTGTCAAAAATCGTTAAAAACTGTCAAAATATTTGAAAAAATGGTCAATAATTGTCAAAAATTATGAAAAATTCTGAAATATGGTTAATAATTGTTAAAAACTGTCGAAATTTTGAAAAAATCGTTAATAATTGCCAAAATATTTTCAAAAATTGTCTAAATATTTGAAAAATTGTCAAAAATGTTCAAAAATTCTCAAAATTTTGAAAAAATGGTTAATAATGGCCAAATATTTTCAAAAATTGTCTAAATATTTGAAAAATTGACAAAAATGTTTAAAAATTCTCAAAATTGATTAATAATTGTCAAAAATGGTCAATAATTGTCAAAACATTTAGAAAAAGTGTTCAAAATATTTGAAAAATTCTCTAAAATTTTCAAAATTGATCAATAATTGTCAAAAATGGTCAATAATTGTCAAAAAAATGGTCAATAATTGTCAAAAATTTTAGAAAAATTGTCAAAAGTTTCGAAAAATGGTCAATAATTGTTAAAAACTGTCAAAATATTTGAAAAATTGTCAAAAATGTTAAAAAATTCTCAAAATTTTGAAAAAATGGTTAATAATTGCCAAATATTTTCAAAAATTGTCTAAATATTTGAAAAATTGACAAAAATGTTTAAAAATTCTCAAAATTGATTAATAATTGTCAAAAATGGTCAATAATTGTCAAAACTTTTAGAAAAATTGTTCAAAATATTTGAAAAATTGTCTAAAATTTTCAAAATTGATCAATAATTGTCAAAAATGGTCAATAATTGTCAAAAAAATGGTCAATAATTGTCAAAAATTTTAGAAAAATTGTCAAAAGTTTCGAAAAATGGCCAATAATTGTTAAAAACTGTCAAAATATTTGAAAAATTGTCAAAAATTTCAAAAATTGATCAATAATTGTCAAAAATGTTCAGTAATTGTCAAAAAATGGTCAATAATTGTCAAAACTTTTAGAAAAATTGTCAAAAATTTCGAAAAATGGTCAATAATTGTCAAAAATCGTTAAAAACTGTCAAAATATTTGAAAAAAAGGTCAATAATTGTCAAAAATTATTAAAAATCCTGAAATATGGTTAATAATTGTTAAAAACTGTCGAAATTTTGAAAAAATCGTTAATAATTGCCAAAATATTTTCAAAAATTGTCTAAATATTTGAAAAATTGTCAAAAATGTTCAAAAATTCTCAAAATTTTGAAAAAATGGTTAATAATTGCCAAATATTTTCAAAAATTGTCTAAATATTTGAAAAATTGACAAAATGTTTAAAAATTCTCAAAATTGAATAATAATTGTCAAAAATGGTCAATAATTGTCAAAACTTTTAGAAAAATTGTTCAAAATATTTGAAAAATTGTCTAAAATTTCCAAAATTGATCAATAATTGTCAAAAATGGTCAATAATTGTCAAAAAAATGGTCAATAATTGTCAAAAATTTTAGAAAAATTGTCAAAAGTTTCGAAAAATGGTCAATAATTGTTAAAAACTGTCAAAATATTTGAAAAATTGTCAAAAATTTTAAAAATTGATCAATAATTGTCAAAAATGTTCAGTAATTGTCAAAAAATGGTCAATAATTGTCAAAACTGTCAAAATATTTGAAAAAATGGTCAATAATTGTCAAAAATTATTAAAAATTCTGAAATATGGTTAATAACTGTTAAAAACTGTCGAAATTTTGAAAAAATCGTTAATAATTGCCAAAATATTTTCAAAAATTGTCTAAATATTTGAAAAATTGTCAAAAATGTTCAAAAATTCTCAAAATTTTGAAAAAATGGTTAATAATTGCCAAATATTTTCAAAAATTGTCTAAATATTTGAAAAATTTACAAAAATGTTTAAAAATTCTCAAAATTGATTAATAATTGTCAAAAATGGTCAATAATTGTCAAAACTTTTAGAAAAATTGTTCAAAATATTAGAAAAATTGTCAAAAATTCTCAAAATTGATCAATAATTGTTAAAAATGTTCAATAATTGTCAAAAATGATCAATAATTGTCAAAACTTTTAGAAAAATTGTCCAAAATTTCGAAAAATGGTCAATAATTGTCAAAAATCGTTAAAAACTGGTCAAAATATTTGAAAAATTGTCAAAAATTCTCAATATTGATCAATAATAATTGTCAAAAATGGTCAATAATTGTCGAAAAATGGTCATTAATTGACAAAAATCGTTAAAAACTGTCAAAATATTTGAAAAATTGTCAAAAATGTTCAAAAATTCTCAAATTTCTGAAAAATAGTTGATAATTGTCAAAAATTGTCAAGTTTTTTGAAAAATTTTGAAAAAATGGTCAAAGATAGTCAAAAATTTGGAAAAATGGTCTATAATTGTCAATAATTGTCAAAAATTTTGAAAAAATGGTCATAAATTAGCAAAAACTGTTGAAAGCTGTCAAAAATGGACATTTATTGTCAAAAACTGTCCAAAAATGGTTAAAAATTGTCATTATTTTGAAAAATGGTCAAATATTGTCAATAATTTTGGGAAAATTGTCAAAATTGATCAATAATTGTCAAAAATGGTCAATAATTGTCAAAATTGATCAGTAATTGCTATTTGCTGGATAAATTGGAGAGGAGGCCGAGCCTCCTTAGCCTCCTCCGAGGAGGCGTCACTGGTATATAGTGTTGCATAAATCATCGTTACGCCTTCCATGTGCTATATGTATATCTACTGTTAATATATGTGAACTTTTTTTTGTAAAAAATTCCATTTACGAGGGGCTTACGATAAAAATTTAAAAAGGATTCATTTATTGATGTTTTCACTTCTGCTGGACTTTAAGTTTTTTTAAAATGTGAGTATGAAAATACATTTTGCTCTACTAAACAGTAGCTATACTTAAAGTAGAGTTTAGAAAGGACTTATTTGTCATTGGATTGGGGAATTGCAATATTTTTGAAAGGTAATAAATAATTATGTTGAGAAATTCATATTATATGTATGTATATTATATAAATTTGTAATATGAGGTTGTTTGGAATGAGAAATCGATTGGTCGACTTAGTTTTTTGATAAAATCAAGCTTTTTTATCTTCAAATAGTGTCATTTTAACTTAAACACTCCTGTAAATACAACCAAATTACGAATATTGAAATGAAATTTTGTACTGTTAGGCTTAATACATATCCAAAATAAGGTAGGTCTGAATTTAATTTCTTTGGTTGCTTTAAATAATATTATTTATATTTTGTATATCCTACCTAAATGATTGGAAGAATAAAATAAATGAATTCGCTAAATTCTGTTACGTCCGACCTGTACTGAGTATATGTAGAGGTCCATAAAGAAAAAGAAGAAGATACACATCTAGAAGCATCTGGAACTGTCATCGAAAAGTCTAGAACTGTCTGGAACAGGTGAAAAGTATAAAAGGCGGGACAATTGACATTAGTTAGTTTAGTTTTTTTGAAGTATTAGAGAGTTGAGTTCTGTGATATACAAAGTATGACGTGTATATTCATAGTATTGTGTTGTAAAAGTAAAAAAATTTATAGAAATAAATAAATACGATTTGATTTACGAACAAGAAAACAATGTAGGTAATTATAACCCTACCAAACAAATATCCTCAATCTTGACAATTCCGAATTCCAACCCTCAATTTCGTAGTGAAACTCCGAAATAGGCACATAAATTGCAAATAAAATTATACATAAGAACTAAAGGCAAATTGCGAACAAAACCAGTAAGGGCTAAACAAAGGAGTAAAGCCAAAGCATTCCATATTATTTCCAAGAGGGTAGTCAAGCGTCGAAGAGTGGATGAATCTAATATAACATCCCCGTCCCTTACTCCCCCGGCGCTCTTATACATGCCATGTTAAACCATAGTTATGTATACGAGAGCCGCAAGACACGTCAGAATGTGAAAAACGTTATGAGATTCCGTTCAACTGTTGGTCACAGTCTGTGCTTTCTAAAGGTGTGTAGATTGTGCAAAATATTATTTACCTTGCAAACAAAAGACATGCTGACTCCTCCCAATCCAGGCCACTGGCTAATGATAACAAGTCGGCCAACTGGCTCCACCTACTCTAAATCTGGCAGGGGTAAACTAGGGGTGAGTTAAATCATTTTAACAGGATTGTTTTCAGGGATGATGTCAGTAGATGGGGAAGTTTTTAACTCCACTAGGAAGCACGGACAGGATTTAAATTAGAGATGTAGAATTCGTATAGGAGAGTATGCTGAATATTTTACAAAATACTTCAAGTATTAGTTTTTTTATTGCTTCGCTAACTTCATAGGTGTGGAATCGCAAAATATTGTATACGAAGGGAAATCCGGAACTGGCTAGATAGGGAACACCAACTCAAATGGAGGGCATCTCCATACAAGGAGTTTACTGAACAAGGTAGACAAGGAACTCTCAACCAGGCTATTGAAACTGGGTAAGAGAGATTTGAAGACAGTTACCGACCTGGTGACTGGACACTGCACTTTGAGGAAACATCTGTACAAAATGGGAACTTCATGATGAAACACCTGCTTCTTCTTCTGCAAGTACTTAGACGAAAGCATTTTGGAGAGGAATTAATACAACCATTACAACTACTAAAAACCCTCCAGTAAAACTAGTGGTCTATATAGAAGACACGTAACTTCTGGAATGGAAGTAGATAACATGGGAAATGGTACAAAGATTCAGCTGATGAGCACAACCCAAATAAATGATTGAATGAATATTGCTTTGCTACTACAGTATTCGCCAGCTAACTTGATGTCCCATAAATTACCAACTAAGAGAGACAGAGTAATAATACCCTGCCTACTCGGCCGCTATTGGTGGTAAAATTTTGACAAACGCCAATTGCATCGAACCTTATCAGGTGTTAAGATTTTCAGTAGCGTTGGGTCACACAGTTATTATTTCTGCTTTGTACAATAAAGTGTTTGTAAAAATGTCAGCCGTTAATGAAGAAAATCGTAAATGTACTGAAGGACAAACTCGTCCAGTGATATATAGAGTGTTTAATTATTTGAAGACATTAAAAAGTGATGAAGGTTTTTTAGTTAAACATTAGCTTTCAACCTAACCTAGAACAAATTTTTCAAACACGTCAGAAATGGTAAAAACCAAACATTAAATATATTGAATATTTTGCACACTTAGAAAAATTGAAAACTAATAATTATTCTTAGAAATATACCTAGCTTAAATAATTTCCCATTATCTTGTGTTTCTCTTATTCTCATTACTACCTGGAAGAAATTATTTAGTTTCTAACAAAATTTTAATTATAGTCCGTCCGGAAATATAAGATCCTAACTTTATAATCTTCAATTAGATAAATAACATGTTATTGTAATGGGTACCTTATCGTTAAAATATTATTTATGTATTCAGAATTCAGGTATAAAGCAGATCCGTTTCTATTAAAATCAATATACCAATAATTATAACAAAGAATTAAATATTATTCATTAAGTTAGGATCATATATTTCCGGACGGACTTTACTTTATTAATTGTACAAGTTGTGTTAATTTGTAACAGAAAGCGTATCCTCAGAACTTGCACGGCACTGGTTACAGTTATCGGATGGGCGGCGTCAATAGCTCCCTAGAAAGCATTTAGGAGATCAAGTTCGCTGGCGAATACTGTACTGACAATTTTTTTCTTTTTCTTTATATCTTAATACTTTTTAAGCAATCTGGCAATAGTGTTTCGTACAGTACTATATTATCGTATTGAACTCTATTTATAAGAAATATTCGAATCACTATCTCGAGTTTATTGTTTTTGCCAATGTGTCAATTTCTCAACACACCTCCTTAATTTAAATCTTATCTCAATTGCTAAAAATTTAAATTCAATACAAATTTTCTAAAAATAACGAACATCTTAGAGCGTATGTTTATCGCGAACAGGTTATAATATGTTGAACCGTCGATTCAACACACTGTATAATAACGACACATATCTATTTTCCTTGATCAATAGGTAGGTCAATAAGTAATGACATAAATGTCATATACTCTCAGATAGTCAGGCAGCACTGAAATCTTTAGCATGTCCCCAGATCAGATCTAGACTGATAAATAAACATATAACATTAAATAGTAAATATCAACCTGAACTTGAACTAATATAAATACCTATATTAGAAACAGACGATAACATATTCAGATACAATTCATATTCAATTTATTTTATTCAGTAAGTATGCTATAATGATAGATACTTATAATAGGTTTAGTAATCTTAACTAGTTATAATGTGTAATATTAAATATGGTAATAAACGAAACTTGTCCCAGTGCAAGAAGTCGTAGTTTTATTAAAGTCAGATGACCCTCCGAGTGACCTGGGGGACCACCAATTAAAGAGGCCTTTCCACAACAACATCCCAACATCGTATTTGTATCACACGTGTTGTAACTTGCCGAGGTAGTACTAGTGTCCGGCGCTAGGTGGCGTCCGGCGTTACGGGACTTCCCCCTACTGTTGATCAGCTATTTGATTCATTCTACAGTATCTTCTTTAATTTGTGAAAACTGTATACTGATGTTGACAAAAACATTAACAGTATCATTGTGTATACAATTTCTAAAGTAGGCAATTGAGATTTGGCAATTTCGTCTGAGAATAACCTATTTAGAACTTTGTTATCTAAAAGATTGCAGAAACGTTTGTCTATTGAAATCTTCAAAGAATAATATTTATAAAGATAAACTAAACACTTTAATTTTTCAATATTGTTGCAAATAATTCTCGAAATTAATTATTGATATAGGTGTATATCTACTGTTTTTTTAGATCATTTAGGAGAATAGCATCTACCAAACAAAGATCAATGAATAAAAATAGATATTAGTTTGAAGATATTTCAAAATAAACAACAACTTTTTGAATTTGAAGTTGGAGCATAAGATTCGTATAATCATCAATCCGTTTTCAATACGATTATCTTGTCTAAATGTTGTAGGTACCTACTTAACAACAAATCTATCATTATAAATCCTTAAAACGTCGAAGGTTCCTTTTCGATTGGATTAACAAACAATAATAGTTAGTGGATGACAAAAATATCGAATAATCGATAATAATATTTATGATTTATATTTTTACACATAAAATTATCAGAATTAAGGTCACAGAAAGGAGTCCCACCGAGTCGAGCAAAAACAGCAACAGCGCAACGTAACGAGCTACAAGCCTCAATTTTCTGTGACCAAAATGGCATAATATAACTAGATATATTTCCAAACTACATTCAATTTGAATCTGTAGATTAAGAACTATTGTAAGCCAAAGTTCCTAGGTGTTTTATTTTATACCTCCTAGCCTGAACCCCCTACAAATAAATTACCTACTGCACTGAACTCCCCTTCGGTTATTCAATCAAAAGTTATTTTGCACCTTTTTCATATTTAATAAGATAAAGAAAATAATTGAGCAGTTTGATTCAATTTTAAAAAATCGCCTTATATCTCGAAAAACTTACAACTTACTTAGGTGTGAAGTAAGTTGTTAGATCAGGAGACCTAGGAGGCCACTCAATAGGACTCCCAGCGTCTTATTCGTTTATTTATACTTTCTTGTACTATATAAAAATTTCTTTTTGTATTCACCGTAAGTCATCTGTCAAAATTTGTCGCAATTTTCCATTTAATGTATTTGTCACAAAGTTATCTGAATCAAAAATCACACAATATAAAAATAATGTATGTTCAAGGATTAATCGGCTTTATCTAAATACCCGAAAATTTAAGAAAGATTACCTATTTAGATACTTTTAGAATGATAAGAGAGCTGAAAAATGTCATTTTATAAACACACTAATGCCATACTTTAAGGATTTCATTTAACAATACTGTTAAATAAATTAAGATAACATTCACCTAGCCGGATTAATATTGTTGGACTAAATAATAAATATTTTTTTATGATACAATTAAAGCAGATTGTTTTATCTTATAAAATAATTTACCTTAAGCTTATTTTAATCTTTAGACTTGGTGCGAGATGATAAACTATTTATAAATTGCTACACAAAATTTAGGTACTGGAAAAGACCAAGAACTCCTAGAAGTGGACGACCAAGGGTTACCATTCCTGCACCAGATCGTTATCCAACTGTGTATACCCCTAGAGATCCACTGATGAGTACTTTTCGGATCATACAACAGCGTCTTTTCAATGCTTCTGGTATTGGGATGGGCTGGAAGCATGCAGTCAGGAAGGAACGTTGGTGTCCATGGTGCCAGACCCACGTGTTTGCACATGAACATCGAAAGGGGTTGTAGAGGCCAAAAGATCTTCTTACTCTCAGATTGTCAGCACTTAAATCTTTAGCATGTCCCGATATCAGATCTAGACTGGTCTGGGACTGCCTACAGAAACTTTTAACCCTGTCAAACCATAATAGAGTAACTCTTAAGTGGGTCCCGGAGCTCAAGGTTATTGTAGGCAATGAAAAGGCTAGCAAAGCTAGGGTCTGAAACTGCATTAAATGGTCCTGAATGAGTATTTCGAATATCAAAATCTGTACGTAGTAGACGTACTAAGACACGTGCCATAACAGGAACACAGCAAACTCCTGGTCAAATAACCCTCGGAGTCGCTGACTAACGAAATATTACACCTCAGCAGAGGCCAGATAAGGAAAGTGACGGGATTACTCACCGGTCACTGTACCCTAAGGAAGCACATGCATAGATACAATTGGCATATATAGGGAGAAACCTATCTGTCTGTTGTGCATGGAAGAGGAGGAAACAGTTTCTCACATTAACTTCGAATATGAAGCATTGGAGATAGGTATAGACTCCTAGGACCAGGGTATCCAAGAAGGACCCAATGAAAAGACAGTTGACTCTGGTATAACCAAGAGTAAAAAAAGTCTAAAGGCTGAGTTGTCGAGGTCTCTAAGCCTGGTGGTGCCGAACCAATCAATCAATCAATGCTTCTGGTGTTTTGGTTTCAATTGGAACGTTCACGACGACTTTAGAGAAGAATTCCATCATGACTACGCAGATTTACGTACAACGAGTTATTCGTTTGTTTTATGCTGCTATTGGAGTATCAACTTTTCTTTATTTACTTTTTCCGCTCTTGGTACTGCCCCCTCGATCGCCCGACCTCAAACCCATCGAGCATACTTGGATCTAACCATAAAGAGTCTTGAATTCCCATGAACCACCCACACAGACACTCCAAAAGCTTTTACCCCAACTTTGGAGATCAAGGCTATTTCAACGACCCCTCAGGATTTTTCATTTGAATTCGTCACTTTAGAACCTCATACTTTTCCATACATTTTGCCACTTCCCTGACTGCTCAATGCTTCTTATCTTTGTGGTAATCCAATCTTTTAATCCCTGAATATTAGCAGGTTTTGTTTTTAAGTGACCCCACAGAAAATAGTCTAAAGGATTCATGTCGGGTGATCGCTGGGGCCATTCGATAAAATCACGCCTTCCAATCCATCTTCTGGGAAACACATTATTTAGGTACTGCCTAACCACTCGCCTAAGATCATTAGGAAGATGCCAGAACTCATGGCTAAAAAATTTAAGGAGATGGTTCGTCCGCTCGTCTGCAGAAATCCTTCGTGTAGTTTCCAGAGCTACAATTGCCATTTGGATCGCCGACCTTCGACAGGAGAGGGCGTGATAAGAAGAAGAACCACTCGCGCATAGTGCGGTGGAGCATCATCTTTTTGCAGACAAATATTGTCGTTTGGGATATTTTTATTGTCTGAAAGCTTCGAATAATGAAATTTCTATACGTTAATACAGCGCTGACCAATTGGAGACCCGCGAAGCTTTTTTTATAGTTAACCTTATCTATTCAGTGATCCATTCAATATGGATATTACCTCCGTTGAACCTAAATATCAAAAGGAATTATGCGACCTTCAGGCCGTTCCATTCATTGCATCTAGTGGAACAACTGGAATACAAGTGTTCAAACATTTGGATAAAGAAAAATATCTGTGATGTATTTTGGGCATTACATAAAGAATTAAATTCATTGGAATTATCTACTATTAATTAATTCATTTAAGGTATTTATGTTTATGAAAACAATCTATTTAGTTATTTGTTATATCACGCGAGGTCATGAACGTGACAGTGAAAGGCCAGAGAACTATCACGTAACTGGATAGTTGACCTTGGTATATATGCTGATGAAGTAGATAAGCGAACAAATCATTTCTGTTCGGAAAAAAAGGGACCAATTATTTTGTCGCCTATTATTCCAGCTCATACATTCAGTTTTTGTGGATATTGGGTGTGGGATTCACGCATCCAACGAGTAATTTGAAGTCGTGCGATCCGTTTCCGAGATAATTTAGGCGTTCCATACTTAAAACTCACTCTGTGGAATGAGCTCTAGATTTTGCAGCTTTTTTCTTTGGAGAGAGTTTCTGGACGCCTTGTATAGATACTATAGAAGTATTTTTACAAACATTGTTTTTTAGCGTGGAACAAATTTTGTTTAGGAGACAAACTGTATAATAACTAAATTTGTATACGAATTTCCCTTTATTTAATCCCATTGAGATACGTCACTGTAACCAACATGATACAACTCTCGCCGGGTGACAATGCCAACATAAACCTCATACCTTAGGGTGAGATAGGCGTGGCTAGGGGCGAAAAAGGCGGAGTTTCTCTATTTACCCCCACCCTCCATACCGCTTTGTTTTCGTACACACCGCCGGAAATGCGGTGGCTTGAACCATCATTGTTCTTGTCATCAAAATATTGGGATAACATTTCTCTAGTCAGATATAATCTTGAATCCGTGCAGTGAACACACACACATACACACATACACCTATCGTTCTTATCTCTTTTTATCATCAATCTCGCGATAAAAAAAAAGATGCTACGTATATAAGTTCGAAAGTGACAAGTGATTTTTTTTTAATGCTGACTATGGATGAAAACTGTCGTCATCTGACGACCAGTGATAACGATCCGAGATACTCAGTACCAGACAGCCCTCTAGATTTGAGAGGATCCACGACAGAATCACCAGAAGTTAAACAAGAAAAGGAAAAATCCAAAAAATCCGGTCACCAGCTAATAAAACCACCATATTCTTACATAGCTTTAATAACGATGGCGATACTACAATCGCCCCATAAGAAACTCACTTTAAGCGGAATATGTGAATTTATTATGTCAAGATTTCACTACTACAGAGAAAAATTTCCGGCATGGCAAAACTCCATCAGACACAACCTTTCTTTGAACGACTGCTTTATAAAAATCCCCAGAGAACCGGGAAATCCGGGAAAAGGAAATTATTGGACGCTGGATCCTTTAGCTGAAGACATGTTCGACAACGGCAGCTTCTTAAGAAGAAGAAAAAGGTACAAAAGACCGTCACCGAATTTAATGTTACGCGACCATCACGCATCCGCGATGGTAGCCTCGTTTCTATCCAGTCAAGAAAATTACCATCACAGTATTTTCAGCCACGCAAGCATGCACAATCCTTATCCTTACATACCAGGGATTCCGGCGAATATATCTACCAACTTACCACTACTGAGTCCTATGGATTTATCGAGATTAAGTTTGAGTCATCTTGGTTTGTTGCCGCAACCTACGATTTGTAAGCCGGTGCCGGTTCAACCGGCTAGTGTGAATGCTGTTTCAGATTCCGAAGAATACGGTGCGACGGATATTAAGAAAATTAAACCGGGATTTTCGATAGATTCGATTATGGGACATGAAGGTAGGAGCAAAAATGATATGAGTCCCGATATAAGAATTCACAATCAAGGATCTGCTTTTTCTCCTTTGTCTTCGAGCGACGATTGGACGAGGTGAAATAGTAAAAATTTCATGTAAAAGGTAATTTTTTTTATATTTATATTGTGTGCGGGTGTATTTTGTCTTAAATTTTCACCTTTCGACAGATTTTATTATAAAAGTTAGTTTCCAATATATTTCAACACAAAATTATTCAAAAAAAGTGAGTTTATTTATTAAATTGGGTTCTATATAAATTCACTTGAATAAAATATATATTATGGGGGGGAGTTTCCCTAAAGATGACTATCTTCCCTGATCTTGAATTTGCCTCCAATTTTCCGGGAGAGTTAATTTTTTCAATAGCGGTGCCAAAATTTCAATAAAATTTATTTTTGGATTTTTGTTCCATGAAATTAATGGTATATTATTTAACGGTCATAACTCACGCAGGTGAAGTGGGTTATGACCATTACCATATCTTAAATTTTCACCTTTCGACAGATTTTATTATAAATGTCAGTTTCCAATAAATTTCTAATGATTTCAGCGAAAAATTATTCAAAAAATGTGGGTTTATTTATTAAATTGCGTTTTTTTATAAATTCACTTAAATAAATTAAATATATTATGGGAAGTTACCCGACAGATGATTATCTTACCTGGTCTTGAATTTGCCTCCAATTTTCCGGGAGAGTTAATTTTTTGAATAGCGGTGCCAAAATTTAAATAAAATTTATTTTTAGAATTTTGCTCCATGAAATTAATAGTATATTATTTAACGGTCATAACCCACGCAGGTGAAGTGGGTTATGACCATTACCATATCTTAAATTTTCACCTTTCGACAGATTTGACTATAAATGTCAGTTTCCAATAAATTTCTAATGATTTCAACGAAAAATTATTCAAAAAATGTGGGTTTATTTATTAAATTGGTTTTTTTTATAAATTCACTTAAATAAATTATGGGAAGTTACCCGACAGATGACTATCTTCCCTGATCTTTAATTTGCCTCCAATTTTCCGGGAGAGTTCATTTTTTGAATAGCGGTGCTAAAATTTAATTAAAATTTATGTTTGTTCCATGAAATTAATAGTATATTATTTAACGGTCATAACTCACGCAGATGAAGTGGGTTATGATCATTACCATATCTTAAATTTTCACCTTTCGACAGATTTCACTATAAATGTCAGTTTCCAATAAATTTCTAATGATTTTAACAAAAAATTATTCAAAAAATTTGAGTTTATTTAATAAATTGGATTGTTTATAAATTCACCTAAATAAATTAAATATATTATGGGAACTTACCCGACAGATGACTATCTTCCCTGATCTTTAATTTGCCTCCAATTTTCCGGGAGAGTTAATTTTTTGAATAGCGTTGCCAAAATTTCCATAAAATTTATTTTTGTTCCATGAAATTAATAGTATATTATTTAACGGTCATAACTCACGCAGATGAAGTGGATTATGACCATTACCATATCTTAAATTTTCACCTTTCGACAGATTTCACTATAAAAGTTAGTTTCCAATATATTTTTAATGATTGCAACGAAAAATTATTCAAAAAATGTGAGTTTATTTATTAAATTGCGTTTTTTTATAAATTCACTTAAATAAATTAAATATATTATGGGAAGTTACCCGGCAGATGATTATCTTCCCCGATCTTGAATTTGCCTCCAATTTTCCGGGAGAGTTAATTTTTTGAATAGCGGTGCCTAAATTTAAATAAAATTTATTTTTGGATTTTTGTTCCATGAAATTAATAGTATATTATTTAACGATCATAACTCACGCAGATGAAGTGGGTTATGATCATTACCATATCTTAAATCTTCACCTTTCGACAGATTTTACAATAAATGTGAGTTTCCAATAAATTTCTAATGATTCCAACGAAAAATTATTCAAAAAATGTGAGTTTATTTATTAAATTGGATTTTTAATAAATTTACTTAAATAAATTAAATATATTATGGGAAGTTACCCGACAGATGACTATCTTCCCTGATCTTTAATTTGCCTCCAATTTTCCGGGAGAGTTGATTTTTTGAATAGCGGTGCCTAAATTTAAATAAAATTTATTTTTGGATTTTTGTTCCATGAAATTAATAGTATATTATTTAACGATCATAACTCACGCAGATGAAGTGGGTTATGACCATTACCATATCTTAAATTTTCACCTTTCGACAGATTTTATTATAAAATATATTTTAAATGATTTCAACGAAAAATTATTAAAAAAATGTGAGTTTATCTATTAAATTGGAATTTTTATAAATTCGCTTAAATAAATTAAATATATTATGGGAAGTTACCCGACAGATGTTTATCTCCCCTAATCTTAAATTTGCCTCCAATTTTCCGGGAGAGTTAATTTTTTGAATAGCAGTAGCAAAAATTCAATAAAATTTATTTTTGGATTTTTGTTCCACGAAATTAATAGTATATTATTTAACGAGCGATAATGTAGGTCATAACTCACGCAGATGAAGTACCACAAGTTGAATACTATTATTTATCTACGACTGCATTAAAATTTAAATTTTTAAACATTAATTTTGTATATCTTTGTCAATTATGAAATCGGAAACATAATAACAATTTTAATAGATTTTTAAATAATTTTTTCTGCACAAAAAATTCAGAATTTAGGTTCATTTATAAAAATATGCGTATTTGGGTTAAAAGTCCGATAATCTTGTTGATTTTTAGATAAAGCAAAATTGGTCCAGCCGTTATACAGGGTGGTTCGTGAGTAATAATCTAAACTGAGATGTAAGAGGCTCGGCCTTAAAAGATTACGATCTGATGAAATTTTAATAAAATATTGATAATAAGAAAAATATCTTCTCCACTCTCCCCTATAATTAATAAAAATATCTAAAGATCCAAATTTTGTCTACATACATTATCCTAATATCAGGTGTTATTAAAATTTGAAAAATATTGGTGGGATACGCTGTACGTGCAGCCACCAAAAGTGGAAATCTTATTTATTTTTTATGCTGTTCCGAAGTAAAACGAAAAAAAATCCCCTTGAACTGCAACTGCAAATACAAATTTTTAATATTTATTCTATTTGTTGTTTGATTCTATTACACAACAACAACAAACTATGATTACTTACAAGTTCGTGTTTATATTTACTATTGAATGTTATATAATTGTTTATAGTAAATCGACGTGATGAACTTCACTCTCGATACCTGTCGGCCTCGTGGGTTTTATTTATGCATTCTTTAACGTTCAATGATTTATTCTTTATTTCATTTTATGCCAAATGGCATCACAACTTGCTTGGGAAGGGTGGCATATTATATTCTCCTGATCACAGTTGGAGCCAGAAGGAGCAGTAAGTGTGAATCCCAGGGATCGAATTCTTGACTGAGGGAGTATAGAGGTGGAAAACTGTGATAGTTCCCTTCATTAGTAAAAAGAAAATGGGAAGGGATTTGAGTTTTATTTTAACGCACTTGATCTGTGGGTATAAAATTTATAAGGTTGCGTCATTCATGAAAATAATATTGACAATTAGGTATATACCGATAAGATCAAAGCTGTTAAAAGTAATATAAAATATTAACGTTATTAATATTGGCACTAAAAATATAAAATTCCTAGTTGTAAAGTAGTTGTCGGTAATATCAAAAAACGAAAATTAATAGGAGCTTCTCGTACTCGAACAACCATTATTTATGTTTGAATTACATCAAACTCAAATTTAATTAGATTATAGTTGAAACTTAATTATTATCAAAGTGTGTTTACAAATTATCTAGAATTTTATATAAACATAGACAATTATTAAATATAGATATGGTTTATCAATAAAAAATTGCACCTGCAATACGATGTTTAGCATTAAAAATAAAATAACTTTAATGTCACTATAGCAATAAATCATTGAAATTAATAAGCAGAAACGAATTTTGGCACAATGCAGAAAAATTAAGAGGAGATCGTGGCGGAACTTCAAATATTCGGCTCCCCCGCAAAATAACATCCCACCAGTGGCGGCTCGTAGTAAAAATATGGTCATAAATTGTCAAAAATTTGGAAAAATTTTCAAAAATTGTCAAAATCTGTCAAAAATGGTCCCAAAGGATCATTAATTGTTAAAATTTTGAAAAATGGTCAAAAATTGTCAATATTTCGAAAAAATGGTCAATAATTGCCAAATATGTTAAAATTTTTGAAAATTCGTCAAAAACTGTCAAAAATGGTCAATAATTGTTAAAATTTTTAAATATGGTCAAAAATTGTCAAGAATTTGGAAAAATCGTCAAAAACTGTCAAAATTTTGAAAAAATGGTTAATAATTGCCAAATATTTTCAAAAATTGTCAAAAATTTGGAAAAATGGTCAATAATTGTCAAAAATTGTCAAATTTTTGAAAAATGGTCAAATTTTACCAAAAGTGGTCAAAAATTTTGAAAAAATGGTCAATAATTATAAAAAAATGTCAAAAATGGTCAATAATTATTAAAAATTGTCAACATTTTTAAAAAATGGTCAAAACTTTTGGAAAATTGTCAAAAATGGCCAATAATTGTCAGAACCTGTCAAAAATGCTCAAAAATTTTCAAAAATGGTCAAAATTTTTGAAAAATTGACAAAAATGATCAATAATTGTCCAAACTGTCAAAATTGGTCAATAATTGTCAAAAATGGTCAATAATTATTAAAATTTGAAAAAATTGTCAAAAATTGTCAAAATTTTGAAAAAATGGTCAATAATTGCCAAATATGTTAAAATTTTTGAAAAATTGTCAAAAATGGTCAATAATTGTCAAAGACGGCCAATAATTGTCAAAATTCGTCAAAAACTGTCAAAAATGGTCAAAATTTTTGAAAAATGGTGAAAAATTCACGAAAAATGTTCATTCTATTGTGCGGTCCGACGACCGCTCACCTTTTTTTTTAACAAATTATTTCTTATAAATTATAAATTAAGTCTATTCTACTACGTTCTTTTCGGTTCGCAAATGTTGTAATCACTTTGTCATTTAAATTGTCTATTTCGGAGATACATTTTTTTTCAATAGATAGCAGGGAAAGAGCTATTAAGCGATCTTCGGTCATTGAATATCTAAGAAATGTTTTAATTCGAACCGTACCGTATGCCTCGCTGCGCTGGACTAAATGCAGCGATTTTAAGAGGAAAAATCACGCATGATCACGGCTCACTTTTAGACAGTCAAGGGGGAGAAGTGTGCAACGCGGGTGTTTTAAATTGCTCGTAAAGCACGTTGGTATGGCCCAGCTATATAAAATATTAACGATCGCGCGAAATAGGTTCGTTATTCCACTGGTGGACTTTATTTACGCTTGTTTGTTATTTCTGATGTGGCTTCAGTTGCTTGTTTTTTTTTATCATTATGACAATGCGAATGCCTTACAAAATATATTATAAATTTTATATTTGATAAAAGGATATATTTTAGTTAATTAGAAGATTTTTTGGGAGCTCTGCAGCGCTGCAGCGCTTATGTAGGTGCTAGCCGCCACTGGGCCCCACCATTAAATAAAATGTTTTTGTAGAAATATAATCGGTGACTCGCTTCAAAATTTTGATATTAGGTTCTATTTATTTACACTATTGCCAAAAAATGTCTGAATATTTTCTAGAATTGCAGAAAATGCATAAACTTCAGTATTGTTGATAAGCACATTTAAGAAAAACGGGAACCTGCGAGCCCCCTAGCACTGCCGGGTCTGCGGCATTGTAGTTCCGCCACTGTAGGAAATATTGTTTTACGAGTGACGAAGGCTGCGCCTCGACTGGTTAACTGTTCTCTCGCTTAAAAACATTATTTCGACGAGTGAAACACTATACTTTTTCTAAATATATTATAATAATATGCTAAAAATGAACGATGAACAAATATTTCATTTGATTTATTTCATTTCTATATCTTGTATTCTACTCTTCATTTTTTCGTCCTGTACCCACGTTTATTATTTTTTTATTGCGTTGTATTAAATTGGAAACTAACTTTTTACATATATAACTTTGGAAGATGAATTGATTTCCCACAGGAACTCATAAACCCGTACATATAGTGATTATACAGGCTGGTCGGAAAAAAAGTTAAAATTTGGAACTTAACATCTCAACCCTTAAACTACCATGTTATTTTTGTTAGGTTAAGTACTGGATTAGCTTCTTCGGGGACCTTATTTTATTTTTGCCACGAAAAGTACCAAATCTTCGCTACGCTTGCTCGTTCAGCTAAAGGTGCATTTAAATTGGAGCGAACATAAGCGAACGAACCTAAACAAACGATCGTAGGTATTTGTTCGCATTCGTCGATGATTCGTTCATCATTTCGGATACCGATGAGGACGTTTTAATTAGCGCCGCTAGTTTTATAGTAATTGCGAGACTTTCATTCGCATTCGCTCGCTTGTTTAACTATACGAAGGAACACGAACGAGTTCGTTCGCTCGCGTTTGATTCTTCATGTAAATCACTCGAGCTCAAGCTAACGAATTCGTTCGTTCGCTTCTGTTCTGTTCCAATTTAAATGCACCTTAATAGCTCATTTTCTGCCCTTGTATTTTGAGTTCACTTTTTTTTCAATTAAACTAGGGCCCTCGTGAAAATAATTATTGAAAATCGTCCCAAAGCTTCACAGTAGTAGTTTAAGGGTTGTTATTAAACAAGCTCGGATGTTTGTCTGAAATATAGACGCAGTGTTCTTAATAAATTAATGGATTTTATACTCGCCACCCTGTATATGAAAAAAGGATATTTGGTTACCACTAGAAAAAATTCCAGTGAAGGAAATTTAGATCAAAATTACCTTAGAATATTTTGTTAATTAAGAAACAAATGCAATGGTACATACTTATAATTATTAGTCCAGTAAATAAAGGGTCCCAGAAGCGATTATACCTGCTGGTCCAGGAATTAGGTAGGGTTTGACTAGTAATTGAACATCCAGAAATTTCACACACCTAATCGCCTTTTTGGGGGGTATTTCCGGCCCCAAAGTTCCAAAAATTGGGTTCCCGCCAATATCTCCTAAAATATGGCATTTAGAGAATTTTTTTATAGAGGAAAAATGAACTCCAACGCGGATTTTGATGAAATATTTTTTTAAAATTAATTCGAGGTCGCTGAACACGAAAATGAAAAAAAAATTGGCGCTCTCTCACCAAAAACGAGTTATGAATTTTTGAAGATGTGTTCAGATCAGCACTGCACTGGTTTTATTGTCATATTATAACTGCTTTATAATGTTCCATTATAACTGCTACACAATGTTAGATACACTATAATTGCTTTTTACGATATTCCTCTTACACACACATTAAAAAAACACTGATATTGATATAGATTTCTTGTAAATTCTTTTTTAAATTCCACTATTATTATATCTTTTGACGTTTGCATGTAATATGACTATGATATAAGTTTCGTCTGTTTCCTCTTAGTCGTAAAACTTGAACCTACTAGCATATTCAGCCATCATTAGGTAGTTACTTGAAAAAAAATTGACGAATACTTGTAATTGTGAATGAATTGGAAAATTTGGCTCAACTTTCGTTTAGCTGAAATCAGTTATGGAAAAATTGAATGAACAGCTATCAACATACTGTGAAAAAGGCGCGCAAATTTCGCAATTCGCGCGTGCCAAAACTTATATGTGAGTCATATTACATGGAAACGTCAAAAGATATAATAATTGTGTAATTGTGGAAATAATCTACAAGAAATTTATATTAGTATAGGTGTTTTTTTAATGTGTATGTGAGAGCATTATCGTAGAATGCAATTATAGTGTATCTAACATTGTATAGCAGTTATAATGGATGTTTATAAAGCAGTTATAATATGACAACAAATCCAGTGCAGTACTGACCTGAACACATCTTCAAAAATTCATAACTCGTTTTTGGTAAGAGAGCGCCAATTTTTTTTAAATTTTCGTGTTCAGCGACCTCGAATTAACATTAAAAAAATATTTCATCAAAATCCGCGTTGGTTCACTAAACTAGATTTTTTCCGGTGACTATATTGTTATCGACTAGTTCATTGAGTTTGCTTTGGTATTCCCACACCATTAGTTTGCTTGACTAATCTGGATGTAACAACATAACCTAATTTTATTTGACATATGACATTTAGTGTAGCATTATTCTCCTACTGCGTTATTTGAAATACAATGCAAAAATCACTTGGGGGGGACCTGAATATGACACCAATTAAGCTTCATTTTAAAATTATTTTGGCTTCTACAGAGTGTTCCAAAAAATGTTTCCACAAAAAAACATTTTTGTTTTCAAATGGAATGATGGGGGTATTTTGGCACCGCCTGAATCACCATTGTTTAATTTTTTTTGACTAACCTATACAACGTTGCCAAGTTTTTACGAAATTCGTCAAAATTTATCATTTTACATTACCTCGTTTAAACCGACATACAAAAAACATCTGTTAAGTAATTTAAATAGTATTTTGAACATGAACTAACGTAATGTCCAGATCGCACATCAATCAATTGACAAAAACAAGCGTTCAGCAGGAAATTGATTATCGCTCCGGTAGCGCTACGTTGGGATGAACGTGGTGAAACAGGCGTTTTCATCGGTGATAAAAAAGGAAGCTTTTATCGCTGTCAAAATGATCATCATTAAATGACACATTTTATATAGGAGTTAGTTTATCGAAGATATAATCTATTTTTTTTAATAATAATAATAAGTTGTCGAATTTTTTCTGCTGGAATGCTACCGAAAGATTATGGATGTATACAGCGTGTCCCAAGTTATCGTTTACAGGCAATATCTCGCTTAATTTAAAAGATAATCCAATACTGTAAAAACTGTTATGAATGGAATCAAATGACGTATCAGAATCTTTATTTCACTCAACATTCCTTTGGCAGCCACCCCTCGCTTTCTCGCTTTCTATTTTCAATTGGCACCCCCTGTATATTTTCGTTGAAAATTGCTTGTCGCTCTATTTGGAATACATACTGTAAACGATAACTTGGGACACGGTGTATACAATAAGAAATATTCAGAAGATATTGAATGTGAATTCCGGTACAATGTAGAGAATAAATTTTTTTATATTAATGTAATCTGAATTGTAATGTTGTAAAGGTGAAGACTTATTAAAGATAATTTTGATGACTGTTTTGTCCAGATTCTCTCAATTTTAAGAAAGTAGTTGAGATTTGAATGATTTTAATGTAATTTTTCTTTTTGTGGCAACCAAAGATTCCAAAGATTTGTAGTATCTCGCGAAGACCAAAGATATGCCGACTGTAATGTGATTAAGCTGTTGCAATATTTATTAATTAGATGTAGATTTGTAGATACTAGAAAAATGTATACTTTTAAAATACCTCTGTATAAGATCACTAAATAATTTTATGACTTGGAATGATTTTTGATATTCGTTTCATGCACCAATTTACTTTTGTCAGCACAAGCTGACCTTATTCGAATTAGTTCGATAATAATAAATTGTCCTTTTGATCAAAACTTCTACTTTGCTTACGAATTATTTGGTGATCTGTAATAATTTTATATACTATGTATAGATAAATAAAAAATCGAATGTAAAAATACTTAGTTTAATAAGTTGAAGTATTAATTTGTACATACATAAAACTACAAAATTGTACAGTGTAGATATAAGATTTTATCGATCCTCCTTTCATACTATGTATAGATTGTCTACTAGAAAACTGTAACGATACCATTATAATAATTTTGTTTTATTTTAAAAAGAAAAAGATGTATAGATTCCAAAAAATATATATAATTTGTTTCATAATGAAATGTACTTATTTATAATAAAAAAAATGGTATTATAAATTGATTTTTTTTTATCGATTACGTACAAATTTAGTATCTCAGGACAAAATGAAAAAACTACCCAGGTAGGTGCGTAGGCGAAATAGAAATTCAAAGGGATTTAGTATGGTGGATTGTGCGTATTTTCAGGAAAATGTTAAAGGTTGGGTTATCCAAACATTGACCGAAAAGGAGTGTTTGAATCGTGCTACAACCGTGGCATGTAGATTTACATCAGCCCATTGGTTAATTTGAAAATTCATAATGCCATGTTTTGAGAAGTTGGCTCCATTTGTAAAAAAAACAGTGGGATTTAGAAAACGTTTCAGAACATGGCAAGCGGTTATTTGGATAACGCAGGACATACATAGATACGTCTGGCCTCTAAGGCATTACTATTGGCTTTTTCATTTAAAAAACAGGTGAGCGGTCATCGGACCGCCGACAGAAGCTTGCTTCTTATGCACAATAGAATGACCATTTTTCGTGAATTTTTCACCATTTTTCTAAAATTTTGACAATTTTTGACCATTTTTAACCATTTTTGACCATTTTTGACGAATTTTAACAATTATTGACTATTTTTGACAAGTTTTCAAAAACTTTAACATATTTGGCAATTATTGACCATTTTTTCAAAATTAGGACAATTTTTTCAAATTTTAACAATTATTGACCATTTTTTACAATTATTGACAAATTTTGACAGTTTTGACAATTATTGATCATTTTTAACAATTTTTCAAAAATGTTGACCATTTTAGACCATTTTTCCAAATTTTAACATTTATTGACCATTTTTGATAATTTTTGAGCATTTTTGACAGGTTCTGATAATTATTGACCATTTTTGACAATTTTTCAAAAATTTTGACCATTTTTTTATAATTATTGACCATTTTTCAAAAATTTTGACAATTATTGACCATTTTTCCAAATTTTTGACAATTTTTTAAAATATTTGGCAAGTATTAACCATTTTTTCAAAATTTTGACAGTTTTTGACAATTTTTGACAATTTTTCCAAATTCTTTACAATTTTTCGAAAATTTTAACAATTTTTGACCATTTTTGACAGTTTTTGACGAATTTTGACAATTATTGACCGTCTTTGACAATTATTGACCATTTTTCAAATATTTTAACATATCTGGCAATTATTGACCATTTTTTCAAAATTTTGACAATTTTTCAAAATTTTAACAATTTTTCAAAATTATAACAATTATTGATCATTTTTGACAATTTTCGACAAATTTTGATTGGTTTTGACAATTATTGACCGTCTTTGACAATTATTGACCATTTTTGACAATTTTTGATAATTTTTGATAATTTTTGATAATTTTTGATAATTTTTGACAATTTTTCAAAATTTTAACATATTTGGCAATTATTAACCATTTTTTCAAAATTTTGGCAATTTTTGACTCAGTGCGGCAAGAGAGATTGCGCACAGTCGTTTGAATGAGTTATCGCGTGACGAACGCTTTTTCGTAACATCACACGTTTCACGAGTTCACTAGCCGGTCTTGGTCTTGCTAGTCTAATGATAATCTTGGTCTTGGTATTGGTCTTGCTTTTTCGCAAGACCAAGAACGAGACTTCAAGACCAAGACCAATTTTGCTCATCACTAACCACAAGCATCCTAATTAACTGAACACAAACGAACGCAGAGCTGTTGCTACAACAAAATTAGTATGATACAAACTTCTTGTTTGTTTTTGCGTTGGTCTTAAGGTTTGACATAACAATTGTTAGTTTTGGAAACCAGTAACGTCACTAAGGAAAAATTATGGAAGCTAAAATACCTATTCAGTCGTATTTCTGCTCTCCTGATACAACTGAAGAATCCCAATAACTTCTCTCGAAAACGATCTTTTGGTAGTGGACTTTGGTAGTGGGTCAGGAGTATCTCTAGATTTGCAAATTTTGTTACTTTTTACACCTCATCGCGTTTCTGCTCTCCTGATACAAGTGAAAAATCACCGAATTAAACGAAATTCCTTAAAATCTCAATAACTTCTCTCGAAAACGAACTTTGGTAGTGGAATTTGTATCAGGTGAGCAGAAACGCGAGAAGGTGTACAAAATATCAGGAGTATCTCTAGATTTGCAAATTTTGTTACTTTTTACACCCCATCGCGTTTCTGCTCTCCTGATACAACTGAAGAATCACCAAATTGACCGAAATTTTTCAAAATCCCAATAACTTCTCTCGAAAACGAACTTTGGAAGTGGAATTTGTATCAGGAGAGCAGAAACGCGAGAAGGTGTGCAAAATATCAGGAGTATCTCTAGATTTGCAAATTTTGTTACTTTTTACACCCCATCGCGTTTCTGCTCTCCTGATACAACTGAAGAATCACCAAATTGACCGAAATTTTTCAAAATCCCAATAACTTCGCTCGAAAACGAACTTTTGGTAGTGGACTTTGTATCAGGAGAGCAGAAACGCGAGAAGGTGTACAAAATATCAGGAAAATCTCTAGATTTGCGAATTTTTTTACTTTTTACACCTCATAGCGCTTCTGCTCTCCTGATACAAGTGAAAAATCACCAAATTGAACGAAATTTCTTAAAATCTCAATAACTTCTCTCGAAAACGAACTTTTGGTAGTGGAATTTGTATCAGGAGAGCAGAAACGCGAGAGGGTGTACAAAATATCAGGAGTATCTCTAGATTTGCAAATTTTGTTACTTTTTACACCTCATCGCGCTTCTGCTCTCCTGATACAAGTGAAAAATCACCGAATTAAACGAAATTTCTTAAAATCTCAATAACTTTTCTCGAAAACGACCTTTGGTAGTGGAATTTGTATCAGGAGAGCAGAAACGCGAGGAGGTGTACAAAATATCAGGAGTAGCTAAATTCTCTAGATTGGCAATTAGCCAGTCAGGCTCGTTTTTTAAAAAAAAGTTAATACTCTGTATCTCTTTAACGACAAAACTTATCACACATTTTTATAGGAGCTCACATTTTGTCCCTCACTATACCTTCAACCCCACTGAAGATAACCAAGTTACTTCGTATCCTTAGCAACACTGTGCTTATTTGAACCAATTAGGGATATATCACTAACACTTTATCTCCGTGTAATATTGTCTATTTATTGAGTTCCTTCGTTCTCTACATCTTTGTATCTAAATCGATGTTTTTCTCTCTATACGAGGCTTATTCATAATTATTGGAACTCAGTATATTTGGACCAAAATATGACTGTTAAACTTGAAATTTTTTGCAAAAGTTAGTCGCAAATAATTCCGTCTCCAACATAGAATTTCATCTTTTTCGATTAAAAGCAACTTTCTGTTTACTTTTTCCCATCTAAAATTCATCTCTCGCAGAATATTCCACAATTTATTTTTTCCAATTTCAAAAATAACGGCGAATCCCAAATAAGCTATTATTGATTCAGAATTGCTTAAATATAAAATTCACAATTATTGAGATTTTTAGCAGGTACGCCCTTGGGTCATTTTACCAGGGTTTATTGCTCTCTGCCTTTTTCAAATAGAGTACAACTTGAGAAAATTATTATAAACAAAGTATTAAAATTTTTCAAACTCATTTGACGTGATCTTGTTAAGTATGTATATAGGAAGGGCTTCACGAAGCGAAAAATATTTACGACAATTATTTAAACTTTTTTTTAGTTTACAATAAAGAAGCAAGTTCAAGAACATTTTGTTAATTAACTTGTTGAAAAATTAACTTTAATAATTTTTTCCAACGGCAATGAATTCTTTGGAGTGTTCAGAATGCACCAAATTTTTTTCAAATTTTTAAATTAACAATTAAAACCTTAAAAAAATTATTTAATGTGAACTGTTTGCTTCTGACTGTATACAAAATGACTCGCGGAGTCCTATTTTCATCGTTGAATTAAAATTATAAATAATGAAGGTACAGTTCCGGGACTCCCAGGCTTTTTTATTGGAAATTTTCTCCTCTTTGAGAATCTTTTTTTAAAATTTCTTAAATGTTAATACTTTTCGATATATTGGCTAAAAACGAAATACCATTTCACACAAATTTTTATAGGAGCAGTATCCCTATTTTTCACTATTTTCAACTTCTTGATTAGACTAATTTTATTGAAGCGTTAGTTTTTAGATATTTCTAATTAGTAACAATACTGCAAATGTTATTTCAACTACGGCAATAGGTATCTAGTTAAAAAAATAAAAACACAATGACTGCATTAAATAAACCAAACAAGCAAATAAAAGGAGCCATTGTTTTAAAAGTGTCGTAAATTTTCGTGTAAATAATAAAAGCGAAGATCATGCGGCCTAATAGTATTTGTTTATTTTGACGCAATAGTTTTATACCTTATTCGGTTGTTGGTAAAGCCGTCATGTAAATACTTCTTGAATTAAAATTATAACGGTGTAGGTAGGTACATCATAAACTGCGAGATGTTTTAGATTACAATGTGAAAACAAAGAAATCACTTACTAATATTTGTACGTGATGAGATTATGTAGGTTGGGTTCAGAGCGAGATAAATTGTACAAATTTTTAAGAACGATATTTGTCTTTTGTTAGACGATGTCTTATAATACGAGTTGAATAGAACCAGGAACGATCTCAGCAAGAGAAGCGCGTGCAGCGCACGTGAGCCGCCTAAATTAGGGGCGGCCGCATATAGTTTTATCGATCAACCAAATTTTATAAACTTTATAATAAGTCTAGTCTGCTGAATTTTAAATAATCAAGAGTAATATAACAAGTCCTTGATAAGGATAGGTAGGAACTTTTGGTAGTGGAATTTGTATCAGGAGAGCAGAAACGCGAGAAGGTGTGCAAAATATCAGGAGTATCTCTAGATTTGCAAATTTTGTTACTTTTTACACCTCATCGCGCTTCTGCTCTCCTGATACATCTGAAGAATCACCAAATTGAACGAAATTTCTTAAAATCCCAATAACTTCTCTCGAAAACGAACTTTTGGTAGTGGAATTTGTATCAGGAGAGCAGAAACGCGAGAAGGTGTGCAAAATATCAGGAGTAGCTAATTTGTCTAGATTTGCAAATTTTGTTACTTTTAACAACTCATCGCGCTTCTGCTCTCCTGATACATCTGAAGAATCACCAAATTGAACGAAATTTCTTAAAATCCCAATAACTTCTCTCGAAAACGAACTTTTGGTAGTGGAATTTGTATCAGGAGAGCAGAAACGCGAGAAGGTGTGCAAAATATCAGGAGTAGCTAATTTGTCTAGATTTGCAAATTTTGTTACTTTTAACAACTCATCGCGCTTCTGCTCTCCTGATACATCTGAAGAATCACCAAATTGAACAAAATTTCTTAAAATCTCAATAACTTCTCTCGAAAACGAACTTTTGGTAGTGGAATTTGTATCAGGAGAGCAGAAACGCGAGAAGTTGTGCAAAATATCAGGAGTAGCTAATTTGTCTAGATTTGCAAATTTTGTTACTTTTAACAACTCATCGCGCTTCTGCTCTCCTGATACATCTGAAGAATCACCAAATTGAACGAAATTTCTTAAAATCCCAATAACTTCTCTCGAAAACGAACTTTTGGTAGTGGAATTTGTATCAGGAGAGCAGAAACGCGAGAAGGTGTGCAAAATATCAGGAGTAGCTAATTTGTCTAGATTTGCAAATTTTGTTACTTTTAACAACTCATCGCGCTTCTGCTCTCCTGATACATCTGAAGAATCACCAAATTGAACAAAATTTCTTAAAATCTCAATAACTTCTCTCGAAAACGAACTTTTGGTAGTGGAATTTGTATCAGGAGAGCAGAAACGCGAGAAGTTGTGCAAAATATCAGGAGTAGCTAATTTGTCTAGATTTGCAAATTTTGTTACTTTTAACAACTCATCGCGCTTCTGCTCTCCTGATACATCTGAAGAATCACCAAATTGAACAAAATTTCTTAAAATCTCAATAACTTCTCTCGAAAACGAACTTTTGGTAGTGGAATTTGTATCAGGAGAGCAGAAACGCGAGGAGGTGTACAAAATATCGGGAGTAGCTAAATTGTCTAGATTTGCAAATTTTGTTACTTTTTACACCTCATCGCGCTTCTGTTCTCCTGATACATCTGAAGAATCACCAAATTGAACGAAATTTCTTAAAATATCAATAACTTCTCTCGAAAACGAACTTTTGGTAGTGGAATTTGTATCAGGAGAGCAGAAACGCGAGGAGTTGTACAAAATATCGGGAGTAGCTAAATTGTCTAGATTTGCAAATTTTGTTACTTTTTACACCTCATCGCGCTTCTGTTCTCCTGATACAAGTGAAAAATCACCAAATTGAACGAAATTTCTCAAAATCTCAATAACTTCTCTCGAAAACGAACTTTTGGTAGTGGAATTTGTATCAGGAGAGCAGAAACGCGAGAAGGTGTGCAAAATATCAGGAGTAGCTAAATTGTCTAGATTTGCAAATTTTGTTACTTTTTACACCTCATCGCGTTTCTGCTCTCCTGATACATCTGAAGAATCACCAAATTGAACAAAATTTCTTAAAATCTCAATAACTTCTCTCGAAAACGAACTTTTGGAAGTGGAATTTGTATCAGGAGAGCAGAAACGCGAGGAGGTGTACAAAATATCAGGAGTATCTCTAGATTTGCAAATTTTGTTACTTTTTACGCCTCATCGCGTTTCTGCTCTCCTGATACCACTGAAGAATCACCGAATTGAACGAAATTTCTTAAAATCTCAATAACTTCTCTCGAAAACGAACTTTTGGAAGTGGAATTTGTATCAGGAGAGCAGAAACGCGAGAGGGTGTACAAAATATCAGGAGTATCTCTAGATTTGCAAATTTTGTTACCTTTTACACCTCATCGCGTTTCTGCTCTCCTGATACATCTGAAGAATCACCAAATTGAACAAAATTTCTTAAAATCTCAATAACTTCTCTCGAAAACGTACTTTTGGTAGTGGAATTTGTATCAGGAGAGCAGAAACGCGAGAGGGTGTACAAAATATCAGGAGTATCTCTAGTTTTGCAAATTTTGTTACTTTTTACACCTCATCGCGTTTCTGCTCTCCTGATATACAACTGAAGAATCACCAAATTGAACGAAATTTCTTAAAATATCAATAACTTCTCTCGAAAACGAACTTTTGGTAGTGGACTTTGTATCAGGAGAGCAGAAACGCGAGGAGGTGTTCAAAATATCAGGAGTATCCCTAGATTTGCAAATTTTGTTACTTTTTACACCTCATCGCGTTTCTGCTCTCCTGATACAACTGAAGAATCACCAAATTGAACGAAATTTCTTAAAATATCAATAACTTCTCTCGAAAACGAACTTTTGGTAGTTGACTTTGTATCAGGAGAGCAGAAACGCGAGGAGGTGTTCAAAATATCAGGAGTATCTCTAGATTTGCAAATTTTGTTACTTTTTACACCTCATCGCGTTTCTGCTCTCCTGATACATCTGAAGAATCACCAAATTGAACGAAATTTCTTAAAATATCAATAACTCTCTCGAAAACGAACTTTTGGTAGTGGAATTTGTATCAGTAGAGCAGAAACGCGAGAAGGTGTGCAAAATATCAGGAGTATCTCTAGATTTGCAAATTTCGTTACTTTTTACACCTAAGTGCACCTAAGTATCGTTCGACAATTAATTGTTATGTTTGTTGTCAAATAAATTTTTCTGCTTTATTGTTACACCCTATATAATTGTGACTTAGACCGTTGTAAAGCATTTTATATGGGCTTTCTAACGACGTATCACAAGTAGGGGGTTGCCATTAAAATTTTTGTAGGTGGGATAAGTGGGGCATAGGGGGTTCTCTCTACCCTAGAAACGGTTTTGAAATTTTTTGAAGCTTGCTTCTTATTGCACGACATAGGACTTTTGAGAAGGCTAGTGATCTCGCAAAACGTGTAACCGTTACGAAAAAGACCGTCACGCAACAGTGTTGCCAGATTTCTGAATAATCCACTAATCCAAATTTAAATTGAAGCTTGCTTCTTATTGCACGACATAGGACTTTTGGGAAGGCTAGTCAAAAATTGTCAAAAATTTGGAAAAATGGTCAATAAGTGTCAAAAATTGTCAAAATATTGAAAAAATGGTTAATAATTGCCAAATATTTTCAAAAATTGTCAAAAATTTGGAAAAATGGTCGATAATTGTCAAAAATTGTCAAAAACTGTCAAAAACTGTCAAAAACTGTCAAAAACTGTCAAAAACTGTCAAAAACTGTCAAAAATGGTTAATATTTGTAAAAATTTTGAAGAAATGGTCAATAATTTTGAAAATGGTTAAAATTTTTTAAAAATTATCAAAAATGGTCAATAACTGTCAAAGACGGTCAATAATTGTCAAATATTGTCAAAAACTCTCAAAAATTTTTAAAATTTTGAAAAATAGTCAAAAATTGTTAAAATTTTAAAAAATGGTCAAAAATTGTTAAATATTTAAAAAAATGGTCAATGGTTGTCGAAATTTTTGAAAAATTGTCAAAAATGGTCAATAATTGTTAAAATTTTGAAAAATGATCAAAAATTCTCAAAATTTTGAAAAAATGGTCAATAATTATAAGAGACTGTCAAAAATGATCAATAATTGTTTAAAATTGTCGAAATTTTTGAAAAATAATCAAAATTTTTGAAAAACTGTCAAAAATAGTCAATAATTGTCAGAAACTGTCAAAAATGGTCAATAATTATTGTTAAAATTTTGAAAAATGGTCAAAAATTGTCAAAATTTGGAAAAAATGGTCAATAAAATATAAAATAAAACTTAGTAGAACGTACTGGGCCTAATGTAATTTCCAACATCACATTCTATTGCGCGTATTTTTATTGATGGTTTTCCCAACCTCGCATTCTATCCGCTCACCTTTTTTTGAAGTCTCTTTTCGTTCACTAGGTACAGCCTATTGTAAGTTTTAAAATTGACACCCTGTACATATATCAATAACTTTTAATTTTATATTTATCTTAATACGAATTATTGTACTTTTGTTTTGTTATCTTCTCTTTTTCTTCTATTATTTTGTTCATTTCAATTTATGTATTAATTCGCTAGTAGGTAATTGATTCGCACATTATTTTCTGCTTTTGGGGAAAATAGGGAATTGTCCCTCTGCCCTTGTTTATATGTAATAATAATAATAATAAATACAGGGTTTGAAAAACTCCGGCAGCCTTTTGAACAATTTTCCTCATTAATAATTATATTATCACATTTTCTTTATGATTTATTATTCCTGGTTGTGCGGTATATAAAATTCCGTTCATTAGCACAAATTTAAATAAACTATGCATTCAGCAATGTTTTCATTGTTATAATTATTAAAATATTTATTTTGAAAATTAAGACGTATTTACGACCTTAATAACGAGAGATTAAATCAAACAAGCGAACATAAATCTAAAGGTATATCTATGCACGTTCTAAATTTGTTTTTTGATAAAAGGTGTAAGAATTTTAGAATAAATGTTATTTTATATTTTAACTTTTACTAGTGTCAACACCTTTTACATAAGTATTTGTCGCAAATATTTACTTTGCGCTCTAAAATAGAATAGTTTTATATTTTTGGATTTAAAACTTATACAACGCTATTCCAAGAAAAGAATTTTTGTTTATTTTACTTCTGAAAAAAATATTTTATTGTACCGAACTTTACTTTCTATCTTGGAGTGTAAGCAGAGTAAACTTTTTCTTTGGTTCGTATCTACTTTCTTGGCATTTTTAAGGGTTGTAAAATACTGATATAGTCATAGAATTCTTGGAAAGTATGCTTCTTTATTGACTCTTAGAAATTTTATAAACGTACAGAGTCAAGGGCGTCGACAGGGGGGTGCAAGGAGTCCCCTGTCAGGAAAGAATCTACACCAGCGGGAGGGTAATGTTTTTCGAGTGTATGTAGACTCCGTTTCAAATAAGAAGAAGCCACTTGAAGTTGCAGTCGTCTGCGCGAACTTGTTGTCAAAACCAAGGCCATATTGTAAAATTGCAAAACAGTAGCGTAACGTTTTCAAATTTTTTAGGTTAACACAAAATTGGAATATTAAAAATGTATTTTTCTACAAATGTCAGTAAAAGTATAATTTTTAACGTATGCCGTCAGTGTCTAAAATGCCATTTTATGACCCTGGTGTTAAAAGTAAAATACTTTTAGCACTAGTGCTAAAAGTGACATTTTACTTAGTGTCTTGCTAGGTGTCTTGTCATCATGGCAAACATAAACATTCAAATCGACGCCATTTTTAGTCCATTTAGAGCAACCGAAATAACACATTTTTTGGTTTTTGTTTGCTTGTAGAAAAAATAGTGTATGCGGCTCATGCGTTGATTTTTCCATTCGTGAAAAAAGCTCCACTTTATGCACTTGCTGCATAAATAACTATTATCATATATGTATAGTTTAAATAAAACATATTTGGGAATTCTTTGAAGCTTTTCGAGATATTTGCACATACAATAGACACTGGTATATGAAAATACTTAGGATCATTGAAATATATACTTTCAATAATATTCGACAGTGTAATAATAAAATGGCTGTCGGCACGAAAATCTTTGGCAACGCCAATGGCATGAAACGGTTGTGACAAGGTTTCAAGGCCGATTTTGATTCGTGCGCAACAGGGAAGGCGAACTTCAAGTGGCTTCTTCTTATGTGAAACGGAGTCTATATAAGTATTTATGTGTGTATGACCAGAGAGTTTGACAGATTTTAGCAAAAGACGTATCGTTAAATTTGTGAAGACCGTGTGATTGACATAGGTTATATCATGTTCATGAGAAATTAACAAAGTCAATTTTATATGGCAAAAAGATTACACATTTTTTGGTGTATTGAGTTACTATTTGAATAAAAACTGAAGACTTCTAAGTTGCTGTCCAAATTTGTTCATCACTTTGTCAATAAATTCAGTATCCTCCTCGACTCTTTTCCTGTGAACACTAAGCATGCTAAGGTCGCTTAGCCTCGCGTCTCCCTTCGTTGAGCGATTCCACGTTAGTTATGAGCTAAGCAAGACCAAGACTTGGACAATCTTGGTCTTGCTGATCCAGTCTTGGTCTTGGTAGGTCTTACTCAAATATGTCCGGTCTTGGTCTTGCTTATTTAGTCTTGGTCCTGCTGATCCAGTCTTGGTCTTGGTCTTTGTCTTGGTCTTGCTTAATTAGTCTTGGTCTTGGTGTTGCGTATCCAGTCTTTGTCTGGGTCATTTTATCTGTTTTACTTTTTTTAAGATGGTCATAATTATAAATTTAAAATAATTTACAATTTATTATTAACTAACAAAATACTTTATTTTATTGAAATGTTAAAAAATATAAAACAACATAAAATATGAGAAAGACCATTTAATCACTATTATTTTTTCATTTTTGTTTTCTCATGTGTTCTTATGTATTCTAGAGGTGGGTATTCGAACAAAATGTAGTTACGAGATTTTCGTAGAAAGGGAATGATACGATCTGAAGTGAGAATCTTGTGTATTTGGTCTTAGTCTTGCATATTCTGTCTTGGTATTGGTCTTGTTCTTGTTCATTCGGGTTTGGTCTTGCTAGTCTAATGATAGTCTTGGTCTTGCTTTTTTGCAAGACCAAGACCGAGACTGCAAGACCAAGAGCAATTTTGCTCATCACTATTCCACGTATGTTCAATGCTACATGTTGTTGCTGGAATTGTTAAAGCAATTTTGTTTGCCTCACATACCGCTGGGTACAACGGAGTAGCTTGAGCAATTAAATCTACGTAGGTATTCATTTGTCTTCATTACCTCGTACCATGTGGTAGCCTCGGCAATAAAATTATGGAGAACACCTCCATAAAGGTTCTGTATATCTTCAGCTTTCGATGAAAATTCTGATTTGTCTAATTTTCTCTTATTTTGTGGGTAAAGAATATCGATTTTTTAGTGAAGAAACAATAGAATCTAAAGTATGGGATAAATATAGATCTTCTGAAAAATTCTTCTACATTTTCAGATGGATGATTTGATCTGTAAGTTTGTTTTGCCACAACTCGAGCTTTCTCAAAAATGACACCATAGAGGCATTATCGCGATGAAATTGAAGCATATCAGCATATTTACGTGATCGTATATTGCCTTTATATCCATATTTACTTCTTGTTATTGATTGCACACGGGTTCAAGTTTGGCAGAATAAGCAGCAATTATTAAAAGTGTCACAATGTATGTTGGAGTAGGTGCAGCAAGCTGATCATCATCATGGCAGTTCAAACCCGAGGGATTATGGCTAGCTCAATAGAGCTGTGTTTAATTCTATGGATTACTCCTCTTATATCAGTGCGACTATAATCTTTTATCTGTCCTGGCCTCATTTGTTTTAGTTCTCCATTTTCTTCTGTCTCTGCATTTTGTTTTTTCAATGCTATTATATCTTCCTCTACTTGATCCCACCATCTGCTTCGTGGTCTTCCTCTTGTTCTCGTCTTCAATGGAGCCCATGTTGTTATTCTTTTTAATATTTCTGTTGGTGCTCTTCTCATAATGTGTCCCATCCATACCAGTCTCCTTGCTTTTATATATCGGACTATATTTTCTCCACCTGCTTCCTTTTCTATTTCTATGTTTCTTTTTAATCTTTTTTATCCATCTCTTATTAAGTATTGTTCTCAATATTGTTCTCGAAAAAATAGATGATTGTAATTGGCTGATGTTTTAAAATCTGTTACATTAAATGGAAGGAACAATAATATTCAAATGTTTGCAAGAAGAAAACAAATTTTCATTTGAAAACTTGGGACGTCAAAAGAAAAGCTGCGCTAGGCCAAGACAGGGAAATGTGAAATTTGAGATGAGATACTGTGTTGAATTTTTTCAAATCAAAACATTTAATTGACCCCTTAGATAAAATAAGTACAATCGTGTAATCCTCTGGAGGAAATCAATAGAAAAACAATTTAAATCAAACAAAATTACATTTTGTCGTTCGACCCTGGAGATTTGTATTTGTTTGCAGATTGTAGAAAGCTTCGAGCATGTAATTGGAACTTTATTTACGTTTCTATTTTATTAAGATGAACGATGGGGTGGACTTTGGATCTACATATGCATTTTCACACGGTAAGTGGACCATAATCTGTACATAGCTTAGGGCAAGGAATTAGCGATAACTTTTAATCGATTCAGTACCGTAATATGCACTTTTATTTCATGTTAATGAAACATTGCGAAACCTCGTCATTTCATTTCCAACGAATTGTTATATCCAGTTGATCCAAAATGGTGCAAGGTGTTGATTGTTTCACCTTTTTCAAGAAAATCTCAGTATAAAATCTCCAAAAAACTGATGTCATTTTGCTATTAAGTCTAAACTGGAGAAAAGCTGTATGAGGAATCCCTGGTAGAGTACAACTGTTCAGGGAAAAACTTAAAATATCTAAAGAAGTTAAATATTTGGATGTGACAACTGAGCTGGTGGACACTCCTGATAAAAATTACTACCAGAGCTTCTCTGACCATGCAGAAAATTTATGAGAAAAACCTGGGGAAAACAACCCAAGGTCTTTACACAACTGTGATAAGGAACGATAGTCTGGTGGGGAACCATAATCCAAAGACAAGTTCTCATTGGTATCAATGGAAGCCTTTACTGGCCTTCCTCATCTGGGAAATTTTCGTTAACTACCTTTCTTGGTATTGCCGGGGCAAGGAACAGCATGGGACGGCATCAATGGAAGCCCTTATTGGACTTCCTCCTTTGGAACATTTTGTAAGGACGGAGGCAATGATGGCAATTCTTAGGCTGAAATCGGGAGACTTACGGTCCCCGTTCCCGAACAATGTTCCGGAAGGACACTCTGATACAACTGGGACAATACTATAGATGGACCCATATTTCACATGAGTTTTGATAGCATGATACCCAAGAATATGGACATCATCATCCCATCTAGGGAACAGGTGATGCGACAAGGTAATTCTGGAGAAATCATCTGATTCACCGATGGCTCGACACAGCGATATGTGTTAGGAATAGGGCTTCACACGAGAGCGAGATTTTTCTCGTCTCGTTCTCGTCTCGAAAACACGAGACGAGAGTAGGGCTTCACACGAGAGCGAGATTTTTTTCGTTTCTTCTCGTCTCGAAAAAGCGAGACGAGACATTTTTGAAAATATTATGGGCGATACCGAGACCACATACAGCGCAACCCGAGAGTCTCGTTAAATATTTTTATAAAGTTTTTATTAGAAAAATTAGAAACGGCCTACATAGAGAATTATTGACCGTCTTTGACAATTATTGACCATTTTTGACAATTTTTCAAAATTTTTAACCATTTTTCAAAATTTTTGACAATTATTGACCATTTTGGACAATTTTCCAAAAATTTTAACATATTTGGCAATTATTAACCATTTTCTCAAAATTTTGACTATTTTTGACAATTTTTCGGAAAGTTTTACCATTATTCAAAAAATTTTACAATTGTTTACAATTATTAACCATTTTTTCAAAATTTTTACAGTTTTTAACAATTATTTCAAACTTTTTAATAATTTTTAACAATTATTGACCATTTTTGACAATCATCGACTAATTTTTAATAATTTTTGACATTTTTCTAAAAGTTTTAACAATTATTGACCATTTTTGACAATTATTAACCATTTTTAACAAAAGTTTTCGACAATTTTCACATATTTGGCAATTATTGACCATTTTTTCAAAATTTTGACAATTTTTGACTATTCTTCAAAATTTTAACAATTATTGATCGTTTTTGACAATTTTTGACGAATTTTGATTGGTTTTGACAATTATTGACCGTCTTTGACAATTATTGACCATTTTTGACAATTTTTCAAAAATTTTAACCATTTTTCAAAATTTTGGACAATTTTCCAAAAATTTTAACATATTTGACAATTATTAACCATTTTCCGTATTTAGGCATTTTTTGTACTTTATTTCCATGTAAACATTTTGTAATACTTTGTCAATATTCTTAAAATTCCATAAATTCCGATTATTTTCTACAGCAGGTATGATTATGACAAAATCACGTTCATCATTGAGAGATGATGTGATGCAAGCGTTACTATGTTTAAATTCTTGGTCATCAAAAATTATTTATGGATTTTATTATCAATATTTAGAATTGAGCGAGACGAGACAGGACAACCGGTAACGAGACGAGACCGAGACTTGAACGAGACGAGACAACCGGTAACGAGACGAGAACGAGACTCAATTTCTTCGGAATTGACGAGATCGATACGAGATTTTTGTTACTCTCGTCTCGTGTGAAGCCCTAGTTAGGAAATCATTAACTCCAGTATTGTTTGACTCTAATATCAAAACAAGAACTGATTCAGTTTTATTTTTGTACCAAAACTCATAAGAGAACAATAAACAACGATCTTTGTCTAACAAAAGTGTCATCTAGCGGCCTTCCCTCGGGGAATCATATACAAATTTACAAATGGAGTGTTGTAGAAGACCATGACACGATCGACACGTGACCTATTCGCTGTAGTCCTTTGTTAATACGAAGTAAGCTCCTTATTCTACTCGAAATTTGTTTATATTAGGGCAAGGATTGTTTGTTTGTTGACTTCATTTCATCCTTCATCGCCCTTCATTATGTCAACGAGTATAACAAAACATGAAAGTTACTACTGAGAACAAATAATTGACAATTTTACTTGGAAAAAAAACAACTTGTATTTAGATACAGGGTGCTTCTTAATTCAGTATCTCCTGAATTTTTTCTCATTAATTTAGAAATACCCTGTATTTTTTAAACCGATTTGAAATGTATATACGTAAATCCCTTATTATGATATTGGTTAAAAGTTTCGAAAATATTTTCCCAACAAACTTCACATGGCTCCTTTCTAATACCTGATACAACAAAAAAGCTATATGTGCCACAATGACATATTATATATGTATCGTGCAGATACTTGACGTATCTCCAGTTAGACGGATCAATCACGGAGAATTTGGTCCATTGAAAAATCATCCGGGCAAAAAGTAATAATCCCTGATGGACCAGTGGCTTGTAAATACAAAGCCACCCTTCGAACCAGTCTTTACCGCCCGCTGTCATCATCAAGGAAAGCTCACGGTTTCCTTTGATATGTTCTTTCGCTAAATTAACTCGTTGATAGTTGATATTGCTGCCAAGGGATAGAACGCTTCATCATTACCTGTTATGTCTTCCTGAGAGGGTGATGTTTTTACGTGAACGAACACCTTTTAGACATTTATTAAAGTAAATCTTCATTTCTGTTAGTTTATTTTGTACCTATAGGTAGGTACATACCTAAAGGTACAGGATGTTTCACAACGAGCTTACACTATCTATATATTGGAGACTATATAATATACACGATTCCTGTAAAAATTGGCATAGTTGGAGAACAAGTTTTGACGGGTTTATAGAAAATATTTTGACATATATGTCACTTCCGGTGTACCAGGACTACCAAATGAATCGTTGCATTTATAACTGAAAATTATTTTATCATCTCCCATGTTTATGGTACGAAGTAGCAGGATTTCCAATGGATTAAATTAATAAAAACATCACAATAGGTTTTTAAAGACAAGAGAAACTATTTTTTGAAGTGAAAACTTTTTTAGGCGCGTTGAGCACTTTTTTTGGGTGAAGAAAAAACATGGATTTTTCGTCATTCGTCACGCTTTTATGCAACACACAATACTTTGGGTTAGGCAACACAATTAACAATGAAGGGTATATAGCAGTGGCGGCTCGTGAACTTTTTAAGAGAGGAGGCTGGACATAAAAATTGTTGAAAATTGTCAACATTTTTGAAAAATGGTCAAAAATTGTCAAAATTTTGAGAAAATGGTCGATAATTATAAAAAAAACTGTCAAAAATGGTCAATAATTGTTGAAAATTGTCAAAATTTTTGAAAAATAGTTGATAATTGTCAAAAATTGTTAAAATTTTCGAAAAATTGTCAAAAATGGCCAATAATTGTCGTAAACTATCAAAAATGGTCAAAAATTGTCAAAAACTATCAAAAATGGACAATTATTGTTAAAAATTGTAAAACTTTTGAAAAATAGTTGATAATTGTCAAAAAAAGTTAAAGTTTTTGAAAAATTATCAAAAATTTTAAAACATGGTTAAAAAAGGTCAATAATTGTCAAAAATGGTCAAAAATTTGGAAAAATGGTCCATAGTTGTCAACAATTGTCAATAATTATCAAAAATGGTCAATAACGTTGAAAAATGGCCTAAAATTTTGAAAAACTGTCAAAAACTATCAAAAATGGTTAAAATTTGTCATCATTTCGAAAAATGGTCAAAAATTTGGAAAAATGGTCACTAATTTTGAAAAACAGTCAAAATGGTCAATAATTGTCAAAATTTTGAAAAATGGTTAATAATTGCCAAATATGTTAAAATTTTTGAAAAATTGTCAAAAATGGTCAATAATTGTCAAAGACGGTCAATAATTGTCAAAACCAATCAAAATTCGTCAAAAATTGTCAAAAACAATCAATAATTGTTAAAATTTTGAAGAATGGTCAAAAATTGTCAAAATTTTGAAAAAATGGCCAATAATTGCCAAATATGTAAAAATGTTTGAAAAATTGTCAAAAATGGTCAATAATTGTCAAAGACGGTCAATAATTGTCAAAAACAATCAAAACTCGTCAAAAACTGTCAAAAATGGTCAATAATTGTTAAAAATTTTGAAAAATTGTCAAAAAATTTTAATATGGTCAAAAATTGTCAAGAATTTGGGAAAATCGTGAAAAATTGTCAAAAACTGTCAAAATTTTGAAAAAATGGTTAATAATTGCCAAATGTTTTCACAAATTGTCAAAAATTTGGAAAAATGATCAATAATTGTAAACAATTGTAAAATTTTTTGAAAAATGGTAAAATTTTCCGAAAAATTGTCAAAAATAGTCAAAATTTTGAAAAAATGGTTAATAATTGCCAAATATGTTAAAATTTTTGAAAAATGGTTAAAATTTTTGAAAAATTGTCAAAAATGGTCAATAAATGTCAAAGACGGTCAATAATTGTCAAAACCAATCAAAATTCGTCAAAAATTGTCAAAAACGATCAATAATTATTAAAATTTTGAAGAATGGTTAAAAATTGTCAAAATTTTGAAAAAATGGTCAATAATTGCCAAATATGTAAAAATTGTCGAAAACTTTTGTTAAAAATGGTTAATAATTGTCAAAAATGGTCAATAATTGTTAAAACTTTTAGAAAAATGTCAAAAATTATTAAAAATTAGTCGATGATTGTCAAAAATGGTCAATAATTGTTAAAAATTATTAAAATTTTTGAAAAAATTTTTAAAAACTGTCAAAATTTTGAAAAAATGGTTAATAATTGTTAAATATTTTCAAAAACTGTCAAAATATTTGAAAAATTGTCAAAATTTTGGAAAAATGGTCGATAATTGTCAAAAACCGTTAAAAACTGTCAAAATATTTGAAAAATTGTCAAAAATTTTCAAAATTGATCAATAATTGTCAAAAATGGTCATTAATTGTCAAAAAAATGGTCAATAATTGTCAAAAATTTTAAAAAAATTGTCAAAAATTTTAGAAAAATTGTCAAAAATTTCGAAAAATGGTCAATAATTGTTAAAAACTGTCAAAATATTTGAAAAATTGTCAAAAATTTTGAAAATTGATCAATAATTGTCAAAAATTTTCAGTAATTGTCAAAAAATGGTCAATAATTGTCAAAACTTTTAGAAAAATTGTCAAAAATTTCGAAAAATGGTCAATAATTGTCAAAAATCGTTAAAAACTGTCAAAATATTTGAAAAAATGGTCAATAATTGTCAAAAATTATTAAAAATTTTGAAATATGGTTAATAATTGTTAAAAACTGTCGAAATTTTGAAAAAATGGTTAATAATTGCCAAAATATTTTCAAAAATTGTCTAAATATTTGAAAAATTGTCAAAATTGTTCAAAAATTCTCAAAATTTTGAAAAAATGGTTAATAATTGCCAAATATTTTCAAAAATTGTCTAAATATTTGAAAAATTGACAAAAATGTTCAAAAATTCTCAAAATTAATTAATAATTGTCAAAAATGGTCAATAATTGTCAAAACTTTTAGAAAAATTGTTCAAAATATTTGAAAAATTGTCAAATATTTTCAAAATTGATCAATAATTGTTGAAAATGGTCAATAATTGTCGAAAAATGGTCAATAATTGACAAGAATCGTTAAAAACTGTCAAAAATTCTCAAATTTCTGAAAAATAGTTGATAATTGTCAAAAATTGCCAAGTTTTTTGAAAAATTTTGAAAAAATGGTCAAAGATAGTCAAAAATTTGGAAAAATGGTCTATAATTGTCAATAATTGTCAAAAATTTTGAAAAAATGGTCATAAATTAGCAAAAATTGTTAAAAATTGTCAAATATTGTTAAAAACTGTCAAAAATGGACATTTATTGTCAAAAACTGTCCAAAAATGGTTAAAAATTGTCATTATTTTGAAAAATGGTCAAATATTGTCAATAATTTTGGTGAAATTGTCAAAAATTCTCAAAATTGATCAATAATTGTCAAAAATGGTCAATAATTGTCAAAATTGATCAGTAATTGCTATTTGCTGGATAAATTGGTGAGGAGGCCGAGCCTCCTTAGCCTCCTTCGAGGAGCCGCCACTGGTATATAGTGTTGCATAAATCATCGTCACGCATTCCATGTGCTATATGTATATCTACTGTTAATATATGTGTACTTTTTTTGTAAAAAATTCCATTTACGATGGGTTTACTTACGATAAAATTTTTAAAGGGGATTCATTTATTGGTGTTTTCACTTCTGTCGGCAGTCCCACTTTTTTTTTAAATATTAAAATGCAAGTGTATAATAATGTAATAATTATACTCGTATAGAACAATAAATAAGAATCAAATACAAATCATTACCCAATCAAGCACCTGCTAGTTTCTGTTTTTTTATTTCTAAATAATAATTCACCCCCATCGACAAACAAACAA
This sequence comes from Lochmaea crataegi, assembly GCA_947563755.1. Taxonomy (NCBI): domain Eukaryota; kingdom Metazoa; phylum Arthropoda; class Insecta; order Coleoptera; family Chrysomelidae; genus Lochmaea; species Lochmaea crataegi. The sequence goes on along the minus strand of OX387433.1, from coordinate 3,792,225 downwards.
TAGAGACACATTATAAGAACCGAGTATTCTAATAAAGCATTCTCGATACAAATAAAGCCTTGTTTGTGACAGTTTATACACGTCCTGGCGACGAGGCAAAAATCGCTAACAGTTGCTCTAAAACGGCAATATGTGAAGATCGAGAGCATTATACACCACTCAAATCCATCTTTATTATACGGGGTTATGAATATCGAGTGTTAAAATTAAAATACGCGGTCCTTAAGCTCTACTACAATGGGCTAAGGACCTTCGAGGGGAGCAGCTGTGTTAAAAAATAAGGACAGGACTGGCCGATACTGTCTTTAGGAGACCTTTTCAGTAGAGGCTTTACCTTGTGCAATTTTGTTTCGAATATAAAGACTACAGACCAAAAAAATATTGAATATATTATAGTAATTTGACTTTGAAAATGGTCACCTAGCCTGGAATTATGTCGGCAGTTTTTGTCTGGACTATACCAGGAGATTGAACTCCATGTATTCCAATTTCTGGTCCTGGCAGAGGGCGCCACCTTGCACCAAAACATCTGACGGCAGAACAATATCAACCAATCAAAAAACTCGAGTTCATGATGTTTTATTGGTTGCTAGCTTTTTTGACAGTTCGCGTGTGAGGTAAGTGAGGTTAGGTCATAGAAATGGAAAATATTGTGAATAAGACATTCACGGCTTCGTTTTAAATAATCTGCACTACCAACCACAATTGCAATAAATTTCAACAACATAACAATATAAATTTTTAACAATTTCAATTCTCTAGTTTTTATTATTCACAAGTAACTATTTGCTTACTGTCAAAAATAAAAAGTAAGGTTATTGTTGTTATAGTTTTAAAATGGTGCAAGACCTACAATGCGCGACGCCGCGGTGAAAAAACAAACTGCTTAAATAGACGATTTTGACAGATTTTGTCAATTTTCCCGTATGAGTTCGACCTCCTTGTCTAGTCTCTATGAATGCATCAAAGCAAACTTGAGCTGACAGTTCTGTTTTTGTGGTTAGATTGATTTATTTTTGTTAATTATTCATTACTTTACGAATTTCCTTGTGTTTGTACTTTGTGAATATTATAGTAAGAAAATGGAGGCAGGTATTTCAAAAGTAGGTACTAATCCAAATCCAAATCCAAATTACAGCAATGACGCATTGTCAAAATCAATTCCGAGGTTAGCTGTCAAAAGTTCTCACTAAAGTACCGGCCTGTCGTTCTCAAGGTCGAAGGCTATTTGACGTTACAAATGATACTGTTTACAAATTCCATCAAGGATCAACTCTTCCACTAAATTTCCCTCCAATAAATAACATTAGATGTGCTGGCGCTGTCAGAATTCTGGCTGAATAGCCGAAAACTTTTCCCAAAATTTTTCAAGTGAAAACTTCTTTAGGCGCGATGCAACACACAACACTTTGGTCATTCGTCACGCATTTATGCAACACACAATACTTTTGGTTATGCAACACCATTAACAATGAAGCGAATATAGTGTTGCATAAGGTATTTGTATACTGTGGATATAATATATGTGATTCATTTATGGTGTTTTCACTTCTGTCGGCAGTCCCATGACTGGACTTTACGTTTTTTACTATTAACTTTGAAGAACAATGTGCAAAAGTAAATCTATTTCGTAATATCAATGACGATGGCTAAGGTCGATCCTGGACTTGTTGAATATTTACTGCCTCTGACAAAGTGGATAGATGACAGAGGGACTGATAGGGGGCTCTAATTTCGAGGTAATTTCGTTTGGGAGATGTCAGGTGCATTTTCATGACTTTAATTGTATCGATAGAGAAGGGATTTTAACAAGTTTTCTAGTGGATTTCGTTAAGCGGCATTTAGAAAGCTTTTTAAAATCTTTAACTTAAGTTTTATTCAAAATAAACTTATCGTTTTCTCGATTCAAACGAATCAATAAGAAATATTTTACCTATCAGACAGATTACTTCAGTTTTACCCACAAACTTCTTAATTAAAGTTGAATCAAACATTAGTCGCCATCATTCTTAAACTTTTGTTGGTAGCAGTTGCTGTCATGTGTCATATCAATTGTTTGTTTGTTTTTATTGGAACCATAGAACTAAGCATTAGTTCTGTTGCTAAAACCAATGAAATAAACCCGGAAAATTATCAAATTAACATTTATACCTAAACAACAGTTCCTGCTCCGTGTAGTAAACTAAAAATTCTGAATTCATCTTCTCACCGATGTCTCTGCGGATATGTCCCCCTAATAACCAGTAAATTGTTCAATATTGTCGAAAATCAGGGGTGGATATATTATTCTCACCCTTAAATATTTCGTTGTCGAGCCTTTTCTAACGCTCGATTCATTATTTTGAGATTATATCTGGCAACCGCTTCGACCGGTTTGTCTCTAATTTAATTGCAATCGTTTGATGAAACATTCACGCCTTTTATTTACATATATATTAATGAAATTCTTTCAGCAAGAGCCCTCGACAACAGTTAAACTTATCGAGAGAGGGATGTCAATCGAATAAGCATCACATTTTTAATTTGTCGGTAATATTGCAACCCCTAAAAAATCACGTGCAACAATGTGTGTTGAATCTCTTTTTTGTCAATTTAATGAAAATTTCTTTGGAAAACTTGGTGGTAGCACAGAGCATGACCTATTACTTAGATCTGTGGTTTTGATTCACCTTGAACAGATTGGATTAGATTAGATTAGAAGTGGGTCTAACCTAACCTATAAGATCTTTTGTGTATACTCTACATCTATGTTTTAGTCTAAAAGTTCTAGGCTTCTGGAGCTAGGTCTGTCCTTGAAGCTTTTGCCTTTTCATTGCCCTGGATTCCAGTGTGAGATAGGATCCACATGAATTTAACATTTTTTTCAATTTTGGAACCAATAGAATGCCTATTATACATTTTTTGGATGAATTCTAGTGAACTTTGAGAGTTTGATTATGATGACCATATGGTGATTGAATGATTGGTTCGGCACCACCAGTCAGAGGCTTTAAGGCTTTTTGTGCTCTTGGTTATACCGTTTATGTGAAGAGACCAGTAGCCCTTATCAGGCTCAACAGTCTTTTAACTAGGTCCTTCTTGGATGAATCCTCACTTGGATACTCTAGTCCTAGGAGTCTATATCTCCAATAATACACTGCTTCACATTCGAAGATTCTTCCTCTTCCATGTACAACCGACAGATAGGTTCCTCCCTATATATGCCAAATGTACACATGTGCTTCCTTAGGGTATAGTGAACGGTCACTTTCCTTATATGGTCCCTGCTGAGGTTTAATATTTCGTTAGTCAGCGACTTCGAGGGTTTTTTGACCAGGAGTTTGCTGTGTTCCTGTTTTGGCACTTGTCTCCAGTATACGTCTGATGTTTAGTTTGAATCTACCGAGATGTACAACCACGTGCAGCAGATTTTGATATTCCAAATACTGGTTAAGGACCTGTCTGCCTTTCCATTGCCTACAATACCCTTGTGCTCCGGGACCCACTTAAGAGTTACTCTATAATGGTTTGCCAGGATGTAAAAGTTCTTGTAGGCTGTCCCAGACCAGACCAGACCAGACCAATTGATTATTTTGATTAGCTGCAAATACCCAACTTTAAGAATCTAAAATTTAATCCGAATACAAAAATACATAAACGTATAAAAAAGTCTACCACGTATTTTTATGGACATAACCGCATGTGATCCGGTTGGTCAATGGCCTTCTTTGTTCGTGTACACATGTATGGGAAAAAGGAAATGAAAAAAGTTGGAAACGACCAATTCGAATGGCCAATATACGACGTTGTTCTGTATAAGGACAGAACAAACATATATTCGGAAAATAAAGGCATGTGTATTAATATCCGTTATTTCCCATTTTTCCTTTGTCTACAGCTTCGAAAACTGTACAAACATGTCGTATTAAGAATTCCGGAAATTTTTTTATATGTACATAGATATTAGTGAGTAAGTTTCCAACTTAAAAATAAAGAGGATCTTTTGTTAGGCTTTTACTTGATGATCCATACTAAACGATTAAATAAAACAATTTAATTTGTTTAAATCTCCATTTTATTTTGAACTGATGTTCAATTTAAAATTACTAGTTTGATAAAGCTACTGTGTAGCGAAACGCGTCACTAATTTTAAATTGAACGTCAGTTCAAAATAAAATGGAGATTTTTTTTGTTATACCTAAATGTAAATGTAAATATTGATCCCATCAAAAACATAGCATGTAAAAAAATACGCAAAAAGTTGTGAAATCTGTTGTAAAATCAAGTCGGTTAATGCACTTATCCATGGAAGCATCTATCCAACAACTTTATCAAAAATAGTTACTTAAAAACTAACATTTTATGGTGATTTTACCTATGAGTCCACAAATATATCTTGAAGGCAATCTGAGGGCATTATATATGTTTTCCTACGACCACCATCCAAAACACTATTTTGCACATTGGTTATAATACGCAAAATTAAGAATTTCTCATAGCAACAAACGTCGTGGGAAAAGTGACATAAGGCATAGCCAAAGTGACATAAAGCGTAGCCAAAGTGACATTAGGCATACCCAAAATAAACACCTACAGCAAATTGTTTGATTTCTGGATGGTGCATGGTCGTTTTGGATGGTGGTCGTAGGAAAAATACAGTGTGCAACAAGTGCGCAAAAGTGCTACTTTCTCACGAGTGTGAAAGTTCAATGTTCAATTCACACAATATACTATTGTATATTTATAACTTTAATAAGGGCTATTTAAAATAGAAGATATTAAAGTGTCTTCCGTTAGGGTTGCGCGATACACTAGAAAGTATCGATATTAGGTATCGATACGGATCGGAACGTAAAGTATCGATACAGTAGAATATTGAATATTAATTTATCGATACTCGAAGTATCGATACGTTAACGATCCGAGATTTTGCTAATTTTGACGTTTTTTCGGTAAAAATCACCTTTTTGGGTGGTGGAAAAAGACATTATTGCGGTTTCCGGCCAAAGATAATAGAGAAAAAAGTTGATGATAAAAGTTGTAGATCTTGAGAAAATCTACAACTTTTACATAAGTGACTTTTCCACATAACCTCAAAATTAGCTCGAAAAACGCAAAAAACTGTAATTTTCGTTTTTTATTATTAGTTTCCTTAAAAAATGTTCGATTTTGATGAAAATTTAGTAGAAGGTAGTTTTCATAGTCACAAACCATGAAAAAAAATTTCAAATTAAAATATTGGAAATTTTTCGAGTTATGACGTTTTTTCGGTAAAACACACTTTTTTTGGGGGGTGGAAAAAGAAATTAATGCGATTTCCGGCCAAAGTTGAGTTCCTAGAATAAAAAGTTGATCATAAAAGCTGTAGATCTTGAGAAAATCTACAACTTTTTAATCAGTGACTTTTTTACATAACCCCAAAATTAGCTCGAAAAACGCAAAAAACTGCATTTTTCGTTTTTTATTATTAGATTCCTTAAAAAATGTTCGATTTTGATGAAAATTTAGTAGAAGGTATCTTTGATAGTCACAAACCATGAAAAAAATTTTCAAATTAAAATATTGGAAATTTTTCGAGTTTTTTCGGTAAAAAACACTTTTTTGGGTGGGTGGAAAAAGACTAATATTATTGCGATTTCCGGCTGAAGTTGAAGTCCTGAAATAAAAAATTAATGATAAAAGTTGTAGATCTTGAGAAAATCTACAACTTTTTAATTGGTGACTTTTTCACATAACTTCAAAATTAGCTCGAAAAACGCAAAAAACTGCATTTTTCGTTTTTTATTTTTAGTTTCTGCAAAAATTGATCGATTTCGATGAAAATTCGATACAATGTAGCTTTGATAGTCACAAACTATGGAAAAAAAATTCAAATTAAAATATTGGAAATTTTTCGAGTTATGACGTTTTTTCGGTAAAACACACTTTTTTGGGGGGTGGAAAAAGACATTATTGCGATTTCCGTCCAAAGTTGAGGTTCTAGAAAAAAAAGTTGAATATAAAAGTTGTAGATCTTGAAAAAATCTACAACTTTTTTATCAATGATTTTTCACATAACCTCAAATTTAGCTCGAAAAACGCAAAAAACTGCATTTTTCGTTTTTTATTATTAGTTTCCTTAAAAAATGTTCGATTTTGATGAAAATTTAGTAGAAGTTAGCTTTGATAGTCACAAACCATGAAAAAAATTTCAAATTAAAATATTGGAAATTTTTCGAGTTATGACGTTTTTTCGGTAAAAAACACTTTTTTTACGGGGGTGGAAAAAGACATTTTTGCGATTTCCGTCCAAAGTTGAGTTCCTAGAATAAAAAGTTAATTATAAAAGTTGTAGATCTTGTGAAAATCTACTACAACCTTTTCATTAGTGACTTTTTCACATAACCCCAAAATTAGCTCGAAAAACGCAAAAAACTGCACATTTTTCGTTTTTTATTTTTAGTTTTGTTAAAAAAAGAACGACATCATTTCACAACGTGATTAAAAAATCACGATATCGCTCATCACTATAGATAACGCCACTTGCCGCTAACACTAAAAATCCCGTATCGCAAGGTAATCGATACACTACAAATTTATCGATACTTGGAATGCATCGAAAAGCATAGTATCGATACAAAATATCGAGTATCGAAAAGCATAGTATCGATACAAAATATCGAGTATCGGAAGTAAAGGTATCGATACACTGGAATATCGGATAGTATCGCGCATCCCTATTTTACGTACATTTTAGTTATTTGAAGCCATTTGACACATTATCCATTATCCAGTCATCAGTAATTTCCCAAAATAAAATTCAACCCGAACATATGTCATCTGACCCTTAAACCATTTAATAAATTAATCATTATCCGATAAACAACTCTCGCCGCCCGGAAACAACTTTTTACCCCACTCCCGAAAAACGTTACAACCCCTACCTCTACAAAGGACAATATATATTTGATTGATCTCCACCCCGAACCCTTCGACGGCCATTCGAGTGTTCACATTACCATAGCAACGGTAAGTTAAGGGTGTGGCGAAGGGTCGATCCGTATACCTACCCCTAGCGCGCTATTCAGACAGTTTGTAGGACATGTAAATCCAATAAAGCGGCGGCAGGGTTTAGGTTGTGATGGGATTATTCGGGGACAAATCGGGCTCGACTAATAACAATATTATGTGAAAAAAACGATATTTCCAATCAGAAGATGATCGATTTTTTTTTAAAGGGAAATTTTATTCAAGTACTTTATATATTGGCTTATTTTCAATTTAGACTGTTTATAGTCTTTTTTAACATCAATTACCATGAACCTCTCTCACAGAGATAGTACAGTATTCGCTAGCTAACTTGATGTCCTAAATGCTTTCTAGGGAGCTATTGACGCCGCCCATCCGATAACTGTAAACAGTGCCGTGCAAGTTCTGAGGATACGCTTTCTGTTACAAATTAACACAACTTGTACAATTAATAAAGTAAAGTCCGTCCGGAATTATATGATCCTAACTCTTAATTGTTTGTTATAATTATTGGTATATTGATTTTAATAGAAATGGATCTGCTTTATACCTGAATGCTGAGTACATAAATAATATTTTAACAATAAGGTACCCATTACAATAACATGTTATTTATCTGATTGAGGATTATAAAGTTAGGATCTTATATTTCCGGACGGACTATAATTAAAATTTGTTAGAAACTAAATAATTTCTTCCAGGTAGTAATGAATAGGAACTAGAATAATTAGGAACTAATACTTGTTTTTGTACAACTCATTACAGTAAAGGCAACTAGCATCATCATCATCTGAGTCATCTTTCCGTTTTTTCAGTAACTCCTCCAAATCGGATTCGTTTTCATCAGAAGCGTCATTGTCAATGACAATTTTTCGTTTTACTGGCCCGACTTGTTGTTTTCTCGTCTTCATTTCCTTTTCAATAACTTTCTCTTTGAGTTCTTGAATTTCTGGTGTTGAATTCAAATGGCCTGTTTTTCCACGTCTTCTGCCTTTTCGTTTATCAGCACCAATGGGTGCAGCTTGAGGAGGAGGTAAAATTTCTTTCACCGAAATGTCGAGAACTAAAGAAGAAGACAAGTTAAGACCAGATTTAGATTGCTTTTGCATGTCTAATTCCATTTGGTTCTCATCTTCAGCAACGGGAATCATCCTATCCGTAGCTAAAGCTGGTGCAAACTCCCAGTCCCCAAAGATATGAGGATTGAAAGGATGGATGCCAGTCTTTTTGAAGGAATTTATCGCATTTGCTGGTACAGCACTCTTCAAATAAGCTTTATTGAGAAGGCCTGCTATTTTGAATTGGGTTACTACCTTTCCCGGGTTTTGACGAAGCCATAATTGTATTTCTTGGTCGAAATATGTATGAAGAGGACGGAAAAATCCAACGTCAAATGGTTGAACGTGATGGGAACAGTGTGAAGGGAAGCAAAACACAATAACACCATTTTCTCTGGCAAACTGCAGGGATTTAAGACTCTTATGGCTACTATGCCCATCTAGGAGTAATAGAACCTTATTCTCATTTGAAGCCTTCGTATATCTAAAAAAATGCTTGAGCCATTTACCAAAAATTTCACTGGTCATCCATCCTTTTTCTTGTGAGAATGCTATGCTACCAGCGGGAGCATCGTTCATCAGTTCCTCGTTCTTCCTTTGGCGAGGGTAAATAAGAGCAGGAGGGATGTAGTTGCCTATGGCACTCCATTGCACACACTACGGTTACGCACTACTAACTTGCTTACGGCCTTTTGCTGCATAAATCTTTTGGCATTCCTTTTGAACCGTAGTCAAACCCGACTCGTCCATATTATAAATATTTTCGGGGAGAAAATTGTACTTCTCTAGAGTATTATCTAGTGCCTTGAAGTATGCTTCAATATTAGCCTTGTTGAAAGCCTGGGCTCTAGCTAACTACGCAAAGATATTTGTGGATTGCGCTTTAGGAATCCTTTAATCCATTTCCAGCCTGCCATTTTTATTTCTCGATTAAACCCATGTTTGATGTTATTTTTTTCGGCTACTTCGAATACCATCCGACGCAAATCTTTGGAAGTTAGTCCAAATAAACGTGTTTCCATCTCAATGATATGCACTGCAATCTCCTCTTCGATGGCTTTAGAGAAAGTTGCTCTACGTCCTCCCAAATTACCCTTGGAAGCGTCCTGTTTCTCCAAACGCCTTCGCAAAGTTGTTTTGGGAACGTTGAAGGTCTTTGCAGCCAACTTATATCCCATATTGTGGTCTTGCACGGTCTGGATAGCCTGCTGCATGGCTATGCTCATCCCACTGTTGTCTTTTTTTGGATTCAATTTCTATAAATTAAAAAGAAAAGCAACTTGAGAGGTGAAATTATTTCATTGCCCGTGATGGACCCCCTGGTCCATCATAGGACACAGATAAGTAGTCCATCATAGGCCACATTACAAAAATCAAATAAAAATCCCAAGCTTTTTTGTTCTTTCCCATAACCTCAATTTTTGCTCGACAATTAACATCCAATAGTTCCTTCAAACTGCAGCAACTAAAGCAGGTTCCAGTTGAACGTAAAACAAGAGATATCTAATATCATGCCAAAGCTACTTTCTTACATCGATACTTACCAATTTCAACTTATTTATGTATTTGAACAAAAACTGCTTATATTCACGTGATCGCTTATAAACAACTACTTAGTAACTTCAATCGACCGAACCAATATGTTGGTAGTGTATTATGCGCGGTAAATTTGAAAATACAGCTAGTGCTCCATCATTGGCGGGGGTCCATCATAGGCATATTTCCCCTACGTCATACTGCATTACACCAATGAAAGCAGCCTTTAGAAATTGCGCGTAAAATTGTATGTTTGAAATGAAAATTTTGTATTTTATTGCATTATTCATATTATAAAACCAATAAAAATATATAGTTACTTCATACAGTAGTTTTTAGACATGGAGATCACCATTATACTGTTTTTGAAAATTAGTAGTCTTTCCCATTATTAAGAAAAATCGTTTGAATATAATTGAGAATAGATACTTTAAAATAGTCACAACGGAATATTAGGTAGAATGACTAAATGTAGTTTAACTTTTCCCCTTTCATTTCTGAAATTGGAAAGCGCTCAGTTCTCAAAACAGTCTTGTTTTCCAAATCTGGTTGGTAATTTATTTTGTAACCATAAATAGACCATTATCGCTATAATATCGTTAATAGCCCATTTGTTCTGGAAGATTGATGGCCAGGTAAATAAATTTTATTATTTAAACATATCCTTACCTATACCAATGGTTCTGAATCAACCGTAGGAGATTTTTTATTATCAAATAAATTAAAATAAAAAACTGTCAACAAGATCCAAAAATAATGGAGAGCTCACTATTATTAAAATGCTTAACTAGGTATTTATATTTTAATCCGGACCAGGGAATCTTTTAAGGGACACACACTTTTATTGCTTATCTATATTTCGAACCATAGGTAATATTGATTTACGACCTCCTTAGATTTCTGGTTTTACATTTTTTTAAATAAAAAAATCTCTTTTTGTCTGTACTTAGATATATATTTGAAGTTAAAACATAACAAAAATTGTTCTTGAGACTAAAACAATTTCAACTGTAAGCTTTTTAATCCATCCAAAAAAAGTTTTTCCTTTAAATGTTCCAAATGCTTACATTTTTCTATATCTAAACTCTTAAATTAAACCACCCAAGTTTGTAAACTTCTACTTGAAAACTCCAAAGTTTCTCTTGAGTTCTCTTTGTTGTACGTTCGACGTGTATAGACAAAAGGCATTATCCCCGTCGCGCAGTGGAAAAAATCTCGAAAACATTTTCCGAGCATTTTCACTGGGTGAAAAGCCTTCGCTCACAAAGAGCAAGAAGTAATAACGTAAATAATCTCTGGCGTAAATAATTTTCAAAAGTTATTTGGGGTATTGTGTGTAATTTGGGCCTTCTCTCTACTCTTCAACTAAATCCCCCGTCATTAAGGGGATTTCGAAGACAATAGAATATTCAAGGGGAAAATTATACCTTTGTGGGAATAAATGACTGCACGAAATTCAATACTGAGCGATTTTTACTAAACATTTTTACATAAAACCAACTATTTTCTTAATTCTGTTTCCCCAAAGAGAATAAAATTATAAAACTATTAATAATCACATTAAATTATCGGATGAAATTTTTTTTTGCTTTTCAGTTAACTATGTTTAGTTTTTCCAAGTTATTTATTTTAAAATTGTGAAAGATGCATAGACCTGGTACATTTGATCATAGTTAAATGAGGTTATGGGAAAGAACAAAAAAGCTTGGGATTTTTATTTGATTTTTGTAATGTGGCCTATCATGGACTACTTATCTGTGTCCTATGATGGACCAGGGGGTCCATCAGGGGCAATGAAATAATTTCACCTCTCAAGTTGCTTTTCTTTTTAATTTATAGAAATTGAATCCAAAAAAAGACAACAGTGGGATGAGCATAGCCATGCAGCAGGCTATCCAGAACGTGCAAGACCACAATATGGGATATAAGTTGGCTGCAAAGATCTTCAACGTTCCCAAAACAACTTTGCGAAGGCGTTTGGAGAAACAGGACGCTTTCAAGGGTAATTTGGGAGGACGTAGAGCAACTTTCTCTAAAGCCATCGAAGAGGAGATCGCAGTGCATATCATTGAGATGGAAACACGTTTTTTTGGACTAACTTCCAAAGATTTGCGGCGGATGGTATTCGAAGTAGCCGAAAAAAATAACATCAAACATGAGTTTAATCGAGAAATAAAAATGGCAGGCTGGAAATGTATTAAAGGATTCCTAAAGCGCAATCCATAAATATCTTTGCGTAGTTAGCTAAAGCCCAGGCTTTCAACAAGGCTAATATTGAAGCATACTTCAAGGCACTAGATAATACTCTGGAGAAGTACAATTTTCTCCCCGAAAATATTTATAATATGGACGAGTCGGGTTTGACTACGGTTCAAAAGGAATGCCAAAAGATTTATGCAGCAAAAGGCCGTAAGCAAGTTAGTAGTGCGTAACCGTAGTGTGTGCAATGGAGTGCCATAGGCAACTACATCCCTCCTGCTCTTATTTACCCTCGCCAAAGGATGAACGAGGAACTGATGAACGATGCTCCCGCTGGTAGCATAGCATTCTCACAAGAAAAAGGATGGATGACCAGTGAAATTTTTTGTAAATGGCTCAAGCATTTTGTTAGATATACGAAGGCTTCAAATGAGAATAAGGTTCTATTACTCCTAGATGGGCATAGTAGCCATAAGAGTCTTGAATCCCTGCAGTTTGCCAGAGAAAATGGTGTTATTGTGTTTTGCTTCCCTGTACACTGTTCCCATCACGTTCAACCATTTGACGTTGGATCTTTCCGTCCTCTTCATACATATTTCGACCAAGAAATACAATTATGGCTTCGTCAAAACCCGGGAAAGGCAGTAACCCAATTCAAAATAATAATAAAGCTTATTGGAAGAGTGCTGTACCAGCAAATGCGATAAATTCCTTCAAAAAGACTGGCATCCATCCTTTCAATCCTCATATCTTTGGGGACTGGGAGTTTGCACCTGCTTTAGCTACGGATAGGCGGATTCCCGTTGCTGTAGATGAGAACCAAATGTAATTAGACATGCAAAAGCAATCTAAATCTGGTCTTAACTTGTCTTCTTCTTTAATTCTCGACATTTCGGTGGAAGAAATTTTACCTCCTCCTCAAGCTGCACCCATTGGCGCTGATAAACGAAAAGGCAGAAGACGTGGAAAAACAGGCCATTTGAATTCAACACCAGAAATTTAAGAACTTAAAGATAAAGTTATTGAAAAGGAAATCGAAGACGAGAAAACAACAAGTCGGGCCAGTAAAACGAAAAATTGTCATTGACAATGACGCTTCTGATGAAGACGAATCCGTTTTGGAGGAGTTTCTGTAAAAACGGAAAGATGACTCAGATGATGATGATGATGCTAGTTGCCTTTACTGTAATGAGTTGTACTCGAAGTCTCGTTCCAGAGAAACTTGGATTCGATGTCAAATATGTAAGTCGTGGTGCCACAATGAATGCGCCGGTGTAACAAAATTTTTTACATGTATCTAATATATTATTATGTTAGTTTGTTCTATTTTATTATATTAATTGATCATATATTTTGTCAAATAAAACTATTTGGAGACACTTTTATCAATTTATTTGAAAGGGGGCCATCATGGGCACATATATGCCAATGGTGGACCACTTGGTTATTTTTTAAAAATACTATGTATAATTAAATAGGAAATTAATTGACAAAAAAATCACTCTTTACTATAATAAAGATCGAACTAACTATATATTTTCATATAAAGCAAAATAATAATTGCAAAACTAAAAAAGTTATAATGATATTTCCATCATAGGCACATTTCCCCTATTCTTTTTTTGTATGCGCATGTCTGAAAGGCGCCATTTTTATAATAAGATACTTGGCATACTTTGTCGACTAATTATATCGCCGATATTCAAAAATTTGATCATTTTCTCAGTGTATTTACTAAGTTATCTGTCAACGTCTGTCTTTCAAGGTCATACATTTTTTATACCAAAACATCAAAGAGATTGCGTCGGGCTGGTGTATTCTTTGGTAGGTACTACTTTGGAGCTATACTGAATGTAATGAAAAAAGAATATTTGCAATCGGTTCGTAAACAAAGAAGTTATGTCCTCCTGTAGTTTTAAGAACGTCCGTAAAAGGTTGTAAGGGCATTGGCTAGTTGAGTTCTAAACTAATTTCAATTTCTTAATCGTACCTTTCTTCCTTTCTAAATAAAATCGTTTGCTAGACGGTGTAATAACATTTTCCTGAAATATCGAATATTTAAATATTTGTTAACAATAATTATTATACTGGTCATTTTCTGCTATTAAGCTGTTAAGTCTCTAGCACTGCTGCACTTGGTTGTACATCTCGGTGGATTCAAACTAAACTTCAAACGTACTGGAGACACGTGCCAAAACAGGAACAAAGCAAACTCCTGGTCAAAAAACCCTCGGAGTCGCTGACTAACGAAATATCAAACCTCAGCAGGGGACAGATAAACAAAGTGACGGGATTACTCACCGGTCACTGTACCCTAAGGAAGCACATGCAAACAATTGGCATATATAGGGAAGAACCTATCTGTCGGTTGTGCATGGAAGAGGAGGAAACAACCTCTCACATTATTTTCGAATGTGAAGCACTGTCCTAGACTCCTAGGACTAGAGTATCCAAGGGAAGATTTCTCCAAGAAAAGACTTAGTGAAAAGACTGTTGAGCCTGATAAGGGCTACTGGTCTCTTCACATAAACGGTATAACCAAGAGCACAAAAAACCTAAAGGCTGAGGTGTCGAGTTTTCTAAGCCTCTGACTGGTGATGCCGAACCAATCAATTGACACAAATGAGCCAGTGTTGAGGCTCTCTTCCATCGTGCATGTTTTGTCTAATTAGAGTGGAATGTTCTCAAGCTGCCCAGCCCAGGGAGATCATTTTGGAAAAAACTGGTGTAAGCAATTCCATTTAGTGGCTGATGCAGAAAATGTGGCCAAATTAAGTAGTCCCCTCCAATTCCAATCCACACATTAAGTGAAAAACATTTTGGAAACGGTGCTCTATAATATTGTGTGGGTCTTCGTCTGTTCATACATGATTATGAATGTGAATAAGCACTCTCATTGGAGATTTGGACCCCTAGAACTAGGACTAGAGTATCCAATGGAGGATTTTTCCAAGAAGGACCTAGTGAAAAGACTGTTAATCCTGATAAGGGCTACTGGTTTCTTCACATAAACGGTATAACCATGGAGCACAAAAAGCTTAAAGGCTGAGGTGCCCAGGTTTCTAAGCCTAAGACTGGCGGTGCCGAACTAAGCAATCAATCAATCTTGTAAAAACATTGACCTGTATCATTTTTCAAAACTCATTGATGTAATTTTTTTGAAAATGCAAAGTTGGGATCACGATTTAAAATTAAACATTTCTGTCTCTATATACCTAGGTGCTTTATCTTGCATACTCTATTTGCTCGATTCCATTCAATCCTCATGTTATACCCTTACTCAAATAAACGATGAACGTCGGTTTGGGTGTGTTGACAAACAAAGGCTTTATTTGCTCATATTGTCGTTAAGGGAATTTATTGAGTATAAGTCCGATGATTTGCGGGCACGTGATTTCCTTAATACAGAAAAATATTAATTTATTTTGTTATTACTTTTAGTATTTGTCAGTTTACAAGAGTTACAGGGGAAGTACTTATAAAAGGGTAATTATTTAATCTACAGAGTATTGTCTACTGGCATACAATGTTATCATCAATTTAGCAATTATTTTCTTGAGACATATTATAGTTAACCACATATCATTGGACCGTGGTTGCACTCATATACAATAAACGGATAAACCGATCAACAAAACTCCCCCTTCAAAAAGATCGCTTAGTGGGTGGTGGAGAGTGCTTAGAAAAGATTCCTCTCTTTGCTCTGAATTCATTAACTCCTAATTCGAACAGTTGTGCCCCTTCAGTATATAGTTAAATTTATTATTGAGGGTTATATCTCAGGATTATCGCTTGATTTATTGTTGTATTCATATGTTTAATATTAAACTGCGAATCAATAAAGGCACATGCACATATAAATAGTTTAGATTATTCAAAATCGCTAAAGTAGAGAATTGTTTGTCATTGCCCAAAATAGTAATCAGCTACAATCATAAATAGTCTCTATAAATTACTTATTCGTTGCTCACTATTATAACTTTTATAGAGCAAATACACAAAGAGTTCTTTTATATATCAACGCCTGTGTCTGATATTTTTTAAGTTAAATTCATTTTTAACCCTTACCTAATAAAAGCGTAATTAAATTTAAACAATATAATATAATCTATACCTCTGTCTTTGCTGATTTTTTCACTAGTAGGTAATCACTATTTAAAAAAAAGAAGATGACAGAAATGCGGTCCTATGTCAATCCTCTATGTAAAAGAGCTACATAGGCACGGAACATAATGTTCCGTGACATAGGGGTTAACATAGGACCACACTTCTGTCATCTTCTTTTTTAAAATAGTAATTACGACTGAAACACGAACACAGAAGATATAGATTATATTCTGGGGTAATTACCCAATAAAGGAGAAAAAAAAGGATAAACACAATGCTTCCATTGTATTATAATATTGAATCTTAAAGCTCGTATAAACTGCAAACTATCATAGGTATATTGATTTTGACTGTGTGATTCTTATGGAATCAAATACTGCTAACTTCGTCGTTAGTTAGACGACGATTTGTAGTGAAAGTAGCAGTTCAGCGGATATACCGGAAAAAATTAGCTAAAGAAGGCTCTAAAGGAGACTTCATAGGTCCGGAACCGTTTTGTGGAATCACAAAAGATTACATAAGAGGGAAATCGGGAACTGGCTAGATAGAGAACACTAACTCAAATGGAGGTTGACACAAGGGCACCTCCATACAAAGAGTTTACTGAACAAGGTAGACAAGGAACTCTCAACCAGGCTATTGAAACTGGGTAAGAGACATTTGAAGACAGTTACCGACTGGACACTGCACCCTGAGGAAACATCTGCACAAAATGGGCAAAGTTAGTGAACCTATGTGCAGAAAATGTGAACTTGATGATGAAACACCTGCTTCTGTGAGAACTTACAAGTACTTAGACGGAAGCACTTCGGAAAGGAATTATTACAACCATTACAACTTCTGGAAATCTCTGCAGTCAAACTAGTTGCCTTTATAGAAGACACGAAGCTTCTGGAATGGAAGTAGATAACATGGGAAATTGTAAAAAGATTCAGTTCAAGTGCCTGGGCTATTGAGCACAACCCAAACGAATGAATGAATTACTTTAAAATAAAATAGGCATATCAGTTTAGGCATCATTAACGATTATCAAGTTGATATGTACAAATGTAAAACTAAATAAAAATGTCAGTAGAGTTCTTAAAATAATTTATTTTAATAATTAAATACACTTCAATAAAAAAACTTAAAAATTCAATATACAACAGTGGTGGCCAACCTTTTTCCACTTTTGACTCCAAAAACTTCGCAACGACTTATCACTATTTTATAAATCAAAATTTGGTGGTGGTATCTGTACAAAGTTTTTTGGTAAATGGTCCTTAATGATGAATCTTTTGTCATTTGTTTCTACTATCGTTTCAACAAAGCCAAACCAGTATATCACTAAACCAGGTCCAAACCTAAAAGAATCAAATGTACACTGTAGTCCCACACTGTATGTTATTTACAAGAACATAAAAATCTATAACTAAAAAAATCGTACCTGTTCCAGTAACTGAGATACTGATTTTTCATATACTCCCTGTGCATATCGGGATCACCAAATAAAGCTTTACTTTCTATCCAGTTAATTACGAAACCATTAAGTGAAATCGGAACTTCTAATTTACAATCTGGAGTTTTATCATAACCATATTTTCTAAGCTGTTCTTCGTCTCTAAAACCTAAGCCCATCTGTGTCGCTTCTCTGTATAATTTTATTTCATACTGTTGCCCTAAAGAACTGATAGAAAAATTATATTAAGTAGATATATAATAAACAAAAAAATTCTTACCTTTTCATGACATCTGTTATAGGGCTGTAAATGTTATCATACAGAGTGCACTAAAATACAAATAAACACAGAATATATCAACGGAAAGTTATATTTATTTTGATACTAACCAAAAATATTTCATATGCTAATTTTGGATCAGATATTAGAGCAGTATCTCGCAAATATATATTAATATTAGAAACTGTATCGGTATGTTTATCACCAAGATGTTTGAAATATTTATTTAAAATAATTTTTGCTATTAAACATGGTGCAACATCAAACTTTTCAGCAATTCTTACTATTATACCAGATTGTTCTCCATTTTTTACAGATTCTTGGTAATTGTCCCAAAATGTTTGTTTGTTTTGTTGAGTTTTAGTATGATTGATTTTCATACGTTTTTGGAACTCAAATTGGAGGATACTGTATAATGTATCATAACTTTGACTGTAAAAGTTTGTATTCATTAGAAATAGTTATTTTATATTAATAAATAATAAATAAGCAAATGTTTGCATTTTTATATACATACTTTGGAAATTGTTTTACTAATTTTTTTAAACAATTTAACGTGAGACCCTTGTAATTTTTTATTGTGGATACTATTTCACTATAATCTTCAATATTCATGTTTCTTTGATATCTTTAAGCTAATCTTCCGAAATACAAATACTAAATTTCCTACTAATTTTTAGGTTATGTGAATCTTCTTTTTTTCGGCAGGTAATAATTATATGTATAACAATAATAGTATCACTATAACTATTTTATACTGTTTGTTTGTGCTGATTTTTTTCTATTTTCAACAATTAAATTAATTTTTGAAAGAAAATCTGGAATTTGTTTGTGAAAATAACAAAACAAATTTCTAGCGACATCTATTGTTTAGTAGTTTACTTAAACGATCAAGTATATAGATTTCGTTAATTGCAGTCACTGTTGTCAAGTTTTGATTGTGTAGCACAGGTAAAAGTAGTTTTTAAATTGAAATGAATTTATTTGTTGTGTTAGTTTAAGAAATATTGTTTTACTTATTAATATATAACAATAATAATATTTAAATCATATATCATAAACAAAAATAACTATACAAACACCTGGTGACATCTATTGTTCAGTAGTTCACCTTAGCAATGAAGTATATAGATTTCTTGCTCTTTCAACGCATGAGTTTCATTTTATATTTATCACTCAACGGTTTCATGCACTGCCCTGCATTGGCAGCACTGATGTCAAAGTGTCAAGTTTTGATTTTGTACACGTAAAAGAAGTTTTTAAATTGAAAAGTTATTTGTTGTTTTTTCAAGAAATATCGCTTTAATTATAGGAATAAATAAAATATTCAAGTTTCGAGGTTAAGGAACCAATAGATGATAAATCATTTAATGAGAAACATTTTACAGAACCAACTATGGGGATTATAATAGGTACTTATGCAGCTTATTATAGTCCTCAGATTAATCCAATTTTTCTTATTTCCAATCCTATAAATGATATTAAAATGAAACGCACGATAACATAATGACATTTTTATTATAAATATGATATCCTAATATTAACAGTATATCTAGAAACTATAAATTTAATAAAAAAGACTAAGTGAATAAAATAAAAGTGCCTAAAATGGGCCCATGATTGAACTGCTTAGAAAGCTATATTTGTAAAAAATAAATAAAAAATAATAATTCATGCTATTGTTACTTCACTCGTTTTTTCTTTTTGGCCAGCTTGGAATCGTCCGGCATCATTTCCTCGGGTAGCTTAAGACCTAATTCTTTTGCTCTTTTCTCAAAAAATTTCAGTAACCTCAATCCGCATCTAAAAAAAACATAGTTTCCAATAAAGAACCAATAACTATGATTGCTACTAACTTACCTGTATACTTCTGCATCGGTATCATTGTACGTATTACAATTTTCAAATACTAAAACAACATCTTCCATAAGTTGACTATCATTGCTGTATTTTCCCATATTTAGTTTATATTTAATTGTCCCAAAGTCCATTGGTTTGGTGATTACATCATAATAATCAGGTACCTTCAAAAAATCAAACGAAAATATTATTAATAGATGCATAAAATGATCGAAAATACTGGTAACTATAACTTTCACAGATATTTGTATCTTTGTATGTTTTTTGTTTTAGAGTGTTTGTTTGAGCGTGTTTTTATGTATTTCTTTGAGTTTTTTTGTGTTTGTTTGCTTGTGGTTACTTGTTTATATGTGATGATTGTCTATGAGTGCGTTTGCTTGATTTGAAGCGTTCGTTTGTGTTTTTTGTGTAATTTTTATTTTTGACTGTTTGTTTGTGTGTATATGCTTGTGTTTGTTTGGTTTTGTATTGTGTGTTTGAGTATTTGTTTGTGTTTGTTTGTTTATATGTTTTTTGAGTGTTTGTATGCTTGTGTTTACTTGTTTATGTGTGTGTTTGATTGAAGTGTTGTTTGTGTGTGTTTTTTGTGTAATTTTTGTTTCTTAGTGTTTGTTTGTGTGTATATGCTTGTGTTGATTTGTTTTTGTGATTGTTTGATTGTGTGTTTGCTTGTTTATGTGTTTTTTGAGAGTTTGTTTGCTTGTGTTTACTTGTTTATGTGTGATAATTGTCTATGTGTGTGTTTGCTTGATTTGAACCGTTCGTTTTGTTTTTGACTGTTTGTTTGTGTGTATATGCTAGTGTTTGTTTGGTTTTGTATTGTATGTTTGAGTATTTGTTTGTGTTTGCTTGTTTATATGTTTTTTGAGTGTTTGTATGCTTGTGTTTACTTGTTTATGTGTGTGTTTGATTGAAGTGTTGTTTGTGTGTGTTTTTTGTGTAATTTTTGTTTCTTAGTGTTTGTTTGTGTGTATATGCTTGTGTTGATTTGTTTTTGTGATTGTTTGATTGTGTGTTTGCTTGTTTATGTGTTTTTTGAGAGTTTGTTTACTTGTGTTTACTTGTTTATGTGTGATAATTGTCTATGTGTGTGTTTGCTTGATTTGAACCGTTCGTTTTGTTTTTGACTGTTTGTTTGTGTGTATATGCTAGTGTTTGTTTGGTTTTGTATTGTATGTTTGAGTATTTGTTTGTGTTTGCTTGTTTATATGTTTTTTGAGTGTTTGTATGCTTGTGTTTACTTGTTTATGTGTGTGTTTGATTGAAGTGTTGTTTGTGTGTGTTTTTTGTGTAATTTTTGTTTCTTAGTGTTTGTTTGTGTGTATATGCTTGTGTTGATTTGTTTTTGTGATTGTTTGATTGTGTGTTTGCTTGTTTATGTGTGATAATTGTCTATGTGTGTGTTTGCTTGATTTGAACCGTTCGTTTTGTTTTTGAGTGTTTGTTTGTGTGTATATGCTTGTGTTTGTTTGATTGTGTGTTTGCTTGATTCTGAATATTTGTTTGTGTGTGTTTTTCGAGTGTTTGCGTGTACTTGTTTGTTTGCTTATTAGCATGTGTGATTATGTGGCACTATTTTAAATTGAAACTAACTTGATCAAAGTTAATACTCATATACAACAAAATTTCCTACCTAACTTCGACAATAATAAAGCAAACAATTTCCAAGACTCAAAACGATCAAAAAGCAATGTAGCTTAGAAATTTGAAACGATATGGAATATTTTAATTCAAACCATCAATTTCCACTATACATACCTCCGTTTTTTGAACAGGTCGTATAAAAGGCCAAGCATCGTTGTGCCTCATAACCTCCCCCAGCAATTCTTGGAGCGCTACGTTATGTAAGGGAAGATCTTCCCTGTAATCGTCCCTTCGATTAGTTCTTCTATTTGTAAGATTAACTTCATCGCTCGATTCTAAAACGCAACAAGAAATTATGATCAATTTGAAAAAAAAAATACACTTTTTATGTAATTTAATTTACCTGAATCCCTTCGATCTTTATGTTTTGGTCCTTTGCACAGATGACAAGTCCACGTACCTCTCGGAGCTCTTCTTAACGGCGGTTCACAGCATTCGATATGGAAACACGTAGAGCACTTTTCGCAAGAGATTGTTTCTCCCCCAGAACCGCACGTTCTACAAAGGTCGAATCTAATATCGATGTAATGTAAAAAAAATAAAATTACTAACAGAAATGTATGGAAACTCTTTATATAGTACACTTTACTTTTTACTAAAATCTCATAAATCCAACATGAACAGAAACTACTCCTTCCAGGCTCTATCCCTGTTCTTCCAAACCATGTATAACCTGGAATTTTTATTTTATACGAACAAATCTTACCCATTCATAGTGTCGTCTTCAATTTCGCTTTCTTCATCACAACTTTGTTCCTCCTCATCTTCGTTCTCGTTTAATTCACCATCCAATAATTGGTCGCTACCGTTACCAGATGCTACTTCTTCTTCGTCTTCTAAATCTTCATCTCTAAATATTCTTCGTTTTTTCATTGGTGACGGTTGGGGACTCAATAATTTTTCTTGTTTTTCTTTATCCTTTTTACATTTATTACAAAACCAGTCGCCCTTTGGAATGCTCTGTTGAAAAAAAAATTGTATAGCAACCGATTGGTTTTGGAATTGAAATTTACAGAACAGAAACTAGCGATGTGATGAAGGAACTGATACAATAATTAGTGGAAAAAGAGGAAGAAATGACAATTTTAATAACAGACAGAAATTCGAGAAACGGATAGATTCTCAAGAAAAAGGGAGAATGGACCAAAGTGATGACAATACAAATAAAGGGGCAGTCAAGGAAGACTTGGATACAAGGATTAGTGGAAAAAGAGGAAGAAATGACAATTTTTATGATAAACAGACAGACATTTGAGAAACGGCTGCAGATTTTCAAGAACAAGGGAAAATGGACCAAAGTAATGGCAATACAAATAAAGGGGCAGTCAAGGAAGACTCGGATACAAGGATTAGTGGAAAAAGAGGAGGAAATGACAATTTAAATAATAAACAGACAGAAAATTGAGAAATGGCTACATATTTCCAACTTACCGTTAATTTTGGTTTAAGGCAGTAGAGATGATGTCCTAAATTACAATTGTCGCATAATAACATATTTTCTGAGTCTTTTTGTCGCCTACATATCCTACAGCGCGCTAATAAAACCGATCTCGACCACATCACGCACGAATCTAACGTACCGTAATGTAAAAATACCTGACTGTAACTAGTAGAGGCCAAAAGCGATTGCTCCCATTTGTCTAGCATATCAACATCTTGTTTTTTATCGTTCCTACTTACGTCTCCGGTACCTAATAAATAAAATATTATTCAAAAAAAAGTACGTTGCAGTTATTATTTAACTTACCCAAAGGTTTTTTAAGGTATTTTCTATCAACAGCTTGGGCCACCTGACCTAGACAGATAGCTAAACACGTCACTGATTCCTTAAAACTATCCGAAGCTATCAATGGGCATTCATATTTAATACCGTTTACTTCGACATCGAGGTTTGTGCCTAAAAATCTGCCCGGATCTTGGTAATCTTTTAGTTCCGGTTTGACAGTATTTTCGGGAGTGACTGGTGTATTATTTTTATCCAATTTTTTTGTCTGGAAAATATTTTAAATTGTATTAAATTACAAAGTGCTAATTATCCACTTATCATTTTTCAGTGTCCAGTAAAGTATGTATATAACTTGGGACAACCCGTATAGTAAAAGTTTTGGAAAAAATAAGAAAGACTGCATTACAGCTACTTCGAATACAAAAAAACGGAAATGTTTATTTTTGGCTAAAATATAACGTTTAAGAAGAAAAAAAGATATGAGAGTAGTTCAAATGAACCACAGACCGAAGTGGTCTTTTTTGTTCACCTGTATATCTGACAGTTTTAATACTTTGTAATATGTTGACAACTGAGAAATTTCACATTTGGTTTGCATCATTATTCCACCCAGAGGAGTTAATATTCTATCACTGACCACAAAATAATTACCTTGGCTAATTTGTTTCTTTCACGCTTCACAATATTTTTATCCATATCTTCGTACTTCTTATTCAAAAGACATTCTCGCCAGACTTCTCTATTTTTTACCGGTAATTGACCTAAGCTACCGGCGAAAATTTTCTCTTCTATCTCCAGGATATTATCGATAAGAGCATTTTCTAAAACCTCTTCAGGTGTCATCGTTGAAGGGTATCCTAGATTCGAATCTTCGTATCTGTCTTTGATTTTCTTATCGTTCCTAAAACAAAACAAATAAGTTTTCATACTAATTACAAAAAAAAAAAACTTATTACCTTGTAGAAATAACGTTCTCCTTTATATCGACATTTGGATTTAATGATTTTCCAGGTGTTTGCCAAATAATATAATCCAATCTTTGTTTGTCATTTTGAATAACTTGAAGTAGTTCACCTTCTCTTATTCCCCGCTTATTTAGACTATTCTCTACCTCAGCGAGTTGAAGTTCGTCATAGATAAATGACCATTTTACTCTGTCAATGCTAGTAGAATGTATAGGACAGTTTGATGATTTGGCAGTACACATAAGTAAGTCCTTGGTAAACTCTTCATCTACTATTAACTTAGATCCATTGAAATCTCCATTTATCTAAAATAGAATCTTAAATGTAAGAAGGTCTCAATCAATTTTGTATAGTGTAATCTATCAACTGTCACTTGTCATGAGACATGTTAATAAACAATTCGTATATACAGAAGATTTTTTGACTAAATTGAGGTAGTTGCAGACTGACGTAGGATAGAATATTAGTTATATTGAATATAAAGATTGTCCTTACCTTTTTTGGTGATTTTGCTAGATCTTCTTGCTTATTATTATTGATGTACACTTTTCTCATGTGTTTAAGTAGATGTTGTCTATTCGCATTTACTAATTCTGGATCCTGAGGACAAATTGAATCATTGCAGACACCGGGGTGTTCTTCTTCGTCATTAATAAAGATTCCCGGTAGAGATTCAAGTTTTAAATACTGTCTGTAAGCTCGATCAGAACTGAAAACATATTTCAAAGCATTAAAAGTTTGTACATTTGACAATTTCTCGATATTTACCCCATAAGTGGTTGTCCATCATAAATCGACTTCACTAATTTAGAGATTTTTTTTACATTATCAATGTGTTTCTTTTCCGTATTACTTTCTAATTTTTCCAAACTCTCCTTCAGTTTATCCGGCTCGTCTTTTAATTCCTTGTGTAGTTTTTGTTTTGCAGCTATGTGTTCTTGGTCGCGTTTTTTCTCGATTAATTGTATAGCTTTTAGATCGTTTTTTTGTTGTTTGACTTTATCTAGACGTTCTTCTACTGTATCTCGTACGTCCGCGTATGTCAATAATTGATTCATAAGACAATCGAGTATTTGAAGCTTTTCTTTCACTGTAAGTTGAACAACGTTATGTGTCGCTAAAATTTTAAGAATTTGAGGATGATGGAGGCGTAAATAAAGACCGGGATCGTCTTCGCTGGTATAACCACCTCTTTCTGCATATCTGTAAATATAAAGATCGTTAGATTCTAGGCCAAGCTAAGTACTAAGCAAAAATTAACGTACCTCCATTTTTGTCCCGTTTCATTAATTCTGGCTCCAGACGAAAGCAAATGTAATCGAAGAATCTCTGATACAGTTACGGAATAGAGTGGCAAACGTCCCAGAGGTAAACCTTGATACCTATTGCTCCAACTAGAAGCCAAAGTTGCCAAGCGAGTTGCAGCTGTCAGGCTGATATTATTAAACATATGATCATCTTTAATATCTGGAAGAGCAAAATTTAATAACAAAAACTGTTAAGTTTCGATGAAAAATTAAAATTACCTGCTGTATATTCTATTGCCGTTCTATATTGAGTTGATTCTTCATCTTGTACATTGAATAATGCTGTTAAAAACATTTGGATAATATCGGTAAGAGGGCCAGCAACTTCTTTTTCTGTTAATGCTCTTTCCATTAGTTCTAGAGTTATACCGCCGGGGAAAAAATCTTTGGTCGAGAGAAGTTTTGAAAATGATTCGATAAATTCCATTACCATAAGCATATCACCAAAATGTTCTTCGGGTACTTTTGATAATACAGGCATGTATTGGGGTAATTTCTAAAAATCAACAAACATTACACCAGTTTATCTAACAAGTAGAATCATGTACATTTTGAAACTCACATTTAATGGCTATTAAGACAAAGACACTCGTATCAATTATTACTTTATGTATATTTACACTTACTTTTTGATTTTCCAACAGGGTATCTTCTTTTGGCTGTAACCATTTTTTAATAGAATTATTCAATAACATGCTATCTTGTTTTTGTTTTTTCTTTAAAGCTTTTTTTTCTTCTTCTTTGACCTGCTGTTTGACTTTAAATTCTTCCTCGCGTTTCTTCATTTGTTCTATAAGATTCACCTTCTTTTCCCCATTTTTTTTCAATACAGTTGAACTATTGTCTCCATTCATCTTTGTCAAATATTTGGCAAGAGTTTCTTGGTTCATTTTCTTTTTTCCATTCGGTGCTCTTTCCTTTCGTTTTGATATTTCAAAATTGGGTAAGGGGCCATCGAATATTTGATCAAATTTCATTTTGTTAATTCCCAATTCTTCAATTATTATCGGTTTTATTATAAATATTCCTTTTGAATCGTGTTCTACATATTGTTTAATAAAAAGTTTACACTTGTCGCGATTGAAGGAACCTTTCCGTCGACGTATTTGATTACAATCAACAATCATAATTTCACTGATGTCATTATCGTCTGCATCTAAATGTTCTATTTCATACTTGTAAAAGCTGGCAGGTGGGAAGAAGTGGTTTTCAGTTTTGTTGCTGCATACAATTATGAAAATTGTCATTACTTATTATATAAATTTCCATATAACTTACCCATTTTTTGGAATATTACTTATGACATCCTCGGAAGGTGAAATTACTTGCAATACATGCGAATCTTTCCATTTAGTACCAGTGAATGATGTTTCAAGATTCTCTCCGATGAAATATCTGTCTTTAACAAAATTAAATACATCATCGGCCATATCAGCAAATGACGTCCTATGAGTTTTGTTGGCAAGATACAGCACTGGCAGCCTCAGCTCTATAGGAAATTCCTTTAAACTCTGTTTTGCATTATCTTCACTTTCTAAAGCTTCTTGATAAGTTAAATTTTGCTTGCCAGTCATACAACATGTCCATACCATGGAGTTATAAAGAAACATTCTTTCTGAAAATTCTCTAAAATAAAAAAAGGCATTTATGCTAAATTCAACAATGATCTAGTGTTTTATTTAACTTAAATTAACTAGGCACATAATTGAAGATCATTTATTGTTATATAATGTTAAAGAACAGCATTTGTTAATAAACAGTTATAAAAAATGAAAATGATAATGGAAACATTAATCTACGCACTAATTACTTGTTTTCAATTAAAGTATAGTGGGATCTTATTGAGGAAAATAGAGACGTTTTCATCAATTTTAACACGTTTTAAATACTTACATCGATTATTATTATTATACTTAACATAACCTCCAATAATATTTAAAGAGCAATGTTAAAGGGTTTTCTAAATTTCCGAACTATGTAAATGTAATGTGAAAGAGGAAATAATGATAGATGGAAACCGTTACGAGTCACACGATGTATGACAAGAAACAAGAATTTTATAACACTGATATTCAACTTACTCATAATCTCTAAAGATTTCGTTTGTAATTTCACAATAAAATACTTCTTCGTCATCCCTGAAGTTATCGGTAATGGCATTTGTATTGAACACCTTTTTCTTCAAAAGTGGCATATCGGAAGTAAAGCATTCAATAAATTATTTGGAGGGAAACTAATGAATATCTGAACGACACAAACAAACTTCACTTATATACAATTTTATGATATTAACATGCTCTTGACGTTATCAACAGAAAAAAAAGTTGTAGTGATCTGAAAAGGCGAATCAAACAAACAATTAACGAAAATAATTTTGGCTTCGGATACCATGTAATTTAACTGCGCCAAGCCGTGTTTTAAATGGTCGAGTTGAAGTGTACGAATTGTACGATAAAAGTAAAATGAGATAAAGAATGGGAAAACTGAGTTCCATCGGTATAGATCAGAAGTTCGTCTCTTTCTAACTCCAGTATAACATCAGTTCATTCTTTTTCTACTGATACAATTTTCCTTTTTCTGACATTGTCAATTTTATTCATATGTCACAATCACTTTTGACGTTCAGAATTTCAGCTATCTTCACATTAGTAGTCACAGAAATAAACAGTTTAGAAAATGGACACTACATGTAAAATTATTACGCAAAATGTTTATACAACATGGAAGATGTTTAGTCAATAATAAGAGACAGAAATATGCCATTCTAAAAAAATTGATGCGCAGGGTTTTCGATCAATAAACAAACACATCGAAGTGCAAAATCAATGTTGAATATCGGATCACGGTGAACCACAGATAAAATTTGTATGGCATATAACCTTGGAATAGGAAGACTGAGTTCCATCGATATAGATCAAGAGTTCATCTCTTTCTAACTTTAGTATGACATCAGTTCATTCTTTTTCTCATGGAGGCTATACAAGGAGATCGAACTCATACAATTTTCCTTTTCCTGACATTGTCAATTTCATTCATATGTCACATGTCACTTTTGACATTCATAATTTCTGTTTGACAATACTAAAGTATGACTAAAGAAAACATAGTAAATATT
Source organism: Lochmaea crataegi (assembly GCA_947563755.1). NCBI lineage: Eukaryota > Metazoa > Arthropoda > Insecta > Coleoptera > Chrysomelidae > Lochmaea > Lochmaea crataegi. The sequence continues at coordinate 3,764,003 of OX387433.1, read as the reverse complement.
CAATAATAAAAACTAGAAAGATTAAAAATTGAAAATGGGCAAGTTGTGTTTAATTAAAAATTTAAATATTGGTTGTGTGTGTGTAATTTGGTTTCCTTTGGCTGCCGTCCATTCGCCAGCTTAATGAAATATTGGATGGTAGTGCAGCTTTATTTAAAACTGAGACGTGAGTTGACTAAGAAAACGAGGAATTTTTCAGTTCCTACCAAAGGCAATTTAAAATATTCTAGAATAAAGTAGGAATAAAAATTTCATATAGGTTTGAAATTACATTACTTGTGAGAAGCACAAGTACAGGTTTAAGAAAACTGAGAATTCGGAGAGAACTAACATCTTAATAATAATGATTAGATTTGTCTATAATTTATTACAGATGTGCTCGATACTACTGATCTATTTTCTGTTATCTCTCAAGTAGCAGTTTGATTCAGAACAGAACAAAAAAGGCAAATAGAAACAACAATTATATTAGCTATGGTAAAAGTGGAGTTAAATATTTAACAATAATACACAAAATATCATATACAACAACCGAAGCAATACAAAACTTATGAAATTAAATACTTATATATAAGCAATCATTGCCCATCATGGCTGGAAGTTATTCCCTTTATCGGTAGAAAATATAATCAACCAGTTAAAATATTCACAACCGATGGAAAATATTCCCCACCGGTGGAGGAAATCACAGACAAAACTAGAAAATGCGCCCCTGAAAGCTGGATGTTCTCTACCGGCTGCACTAAGCCAGAGTTTATCTTTACTCTAGCAAAGTGCAGATATATACGTTTACAAACAAGATCAAATAAATGCACACTTAGCAATTATAAAAAAGATATGTTTAATATCAATAAAATATTAACATTTACAATTTTTTATGAGAGCTGAAAAATTGACACGAATTACAACAAAGATATTTTTACATACAATATTTTATAATTAAAATACTAATACCCCTAAATCTACACTACTTTACCACCCTCATGCACATTTTAAACCCATGCAGCTAAGAAAAAATCATGCAAAGAAAAACTACCAAATATTAATGAAAATTCTGTAGCTGCAAAATGTGGTCGCTTTTGTAACCTAAAAAATCATTTCCTAATAAGAATTCTAAAACAAAACAAAATTAATAAGAAAATTTTTAATGTACTCCCTAGGACAAAAAAAAGTAAAATTATAAGATAGGCCTATCAGCAAGTTTAAATATATGCATATATTCCAAATAAATCCATCCCTAAAAAAATTCCTGGAACAGAAAATCAAACAAAATTAAAAATGTACGAAACATTTGATGACATCTTGAAGCCTGTAAGATAAGTGTTAGTAATGCTGAAAAGGAAGCGCTGAAAAAAATTGTTAGTAATAAATTGCCAAGAATTGCCATTTTGCATGTACCAACTTAGAAATCTACGATATTTTGATAACCCATACTGGGCAACTATTCCCCCTACTTGTCAACCCATACCCATTCGACAAACGGAAAACAATTAAGCATACTCGCCCATCTGGATGACTGCTCATTTTGCAAGCAAAGCTTCGAGGTCTTTAATTGATCCGAAACATTAATACCTCACTTTTCTACCGCGGCTCATATAGCAGTTTTTTCACTACTTCACTACTGGCATTTTATTTTTTTAAATATTAGTTTGTCGACTCCCGTTTCACATGACATGACAGCTGTGATTGAGATTTAGTTATAATCAAGTAGGCTCTGTATTTTTCTACCTTGGTTAATAATGAACAACTTTACTACCTCAACAAAAGTCAATAAAGTTAGGTTTAGAGGCTAGTAGTGAAAAAATAATATTTTTATTCCGCACAAAACTCAATCTAGAGTAAAAGATTTGTTATTAAATAAATTACAAAATTTCAACTTTTTGCGAGCAGTATACAGTGACGACTTTTAGGTTGGATTCAATTCGAAATACCCTAAACGAAAAGCCATCTATGTGATTAACCGAAAATTGATGACCAGAAAGAAGAGAACTTCAAAATTATCTACGTTATTAGCAGGATAATGAACCATTTTCACATATAAGCAAATCAGCCAATATTCTCAAAATTTTTCGGGAAATTATCAATTAAATCAACGAAAAAAAAAGGTAACTTATAATCGTACCTATATTGCAATAAATATTTGTACATCAAACAGCTGTATATAACATTCAAAAAGGTGAACATTGTAATGAATTTATATAAATATAGAATGTGATTAACAGAATTCAAAACACTCGTTAAATAATTATTTCAAAACGAAAAACATTAAAAAGTTTGGTAGTGTAAAGCTGGTTAAAACATGTACATTATATAAGGGAGATTTTTTCACATTCGATATATCAAAATGTCAAATTTATTAAAATCCATAACGACACAAAGTCTTCTTTATATTCGTAAACACCACATGTAAAAGAATTGTTTATTCGGCATTCTCAGTAGTTTCTATTACATTTTCAACGATTCTTCATTAGAATTACTTTCCGAGTTGTTTGTATCCGCATCTAATAAATATAAAACTAGATGCAGATATAAAAAAAATAGTTTTTTTTAATCAACATAAGGTTCGACAGACAGTTTTAGCCCTTTTTATTATATTTTCTTCTTTGACTGTATTAATAATTGTTTTTTAAAGGTTATTATGAATTTGACACTTTCAGATGAATCCCACCTTGTTTTCAGAAATTATTTACTATTTTAAAACTTACCGTATGTTAAGAACAAATAAGGAATTGCTGTAAATCAAAATGAAATCATAATTTACCTATTGTGATTGAAAATAAAAATTTTTGCTGGCAGAAATTGTGTTTGTTTGAAACCAAAACATCGAAACAGCTGATCCGGAGAGAAGTTTGTTTGAATCGTCAAGAGCATAGATATTATAGTATATTACACACCGAGGTGGGAAGAATTTCATTAATGTCGAGAGATTAGTTAGCTATGATCTCGAGACAGGAATGAAACTTCCTACCGAGGTTTGTATACTATTTTATCTACAACCATCATATTTCGATCTCTGTACTTTCGTCGATTAAGTTGTCAAGATCCCACATTTTCCCCTCCTCAGCTATAACATGTTTTAAGACGCTTTGCCAGTTTTCGGCAGTCACATTCGCCAATGAATCCATCAAAAGTTGCCGTACTTCTTAAAGTTTAAAAGTTTTGTTGTTCCTGGCAACATAATCTTTGACTTGGGCCCAAATATAAGCTCTATTGGGTTCAGCTCACAATGGTACGGGGGTAAGCGATGTACAATAATACCTCTACCTTGTGCCATCTCATCGATTACAAATTTTTTAAACTTTGCCTGACGCTGTCTAACATTTTGCAAAAGTTCTTTTTTCACCATTGTATCATCGAAATTTAAGGCTTTACACTGCAACCACCCAATTATCGCCGCTTTTTTTCCATGATCTTATGGAAAGCTTCTCTACTAATCGAGAATGATAGCTGGCGTTATCCATTACAATAACTGAATTCTGGGGAATGTATTCGATCATTTGTTGGAAATATTCCTCAAAAACGTCAGCCGTAATTTCTTCGTGGTAGTCTTTGCTTGAATTAGATTGAAATTTCAATAATCCTTGATCCAAAAATGAGTTTTCACTGCCTATATGGGTTATAATAAGCCCGCGTCCCTTTTCAGAGGGAAGTCTTAATCCTGTTGACCAACCCTTCATGACAGCTTGTCGGGAATTCAGTATATTTTTATCTTGCCAGACTTTCGATACGGTTTATCACAACTTTCTTACATTCGTTGCGATATTTTCGGATTGACCTCAAGTATTCTTGTCTCCAGCAAACAATATCCGGCCTATCAATAAGAAAAGATTTTCTGTTCTGTTTTTCCCACCGAAAGTTCATTCCATGAAGAATTCTCCATACTCTAGTTCTTGATAGTTGTGGCAGGTTTTCGTCATTCTAGGCGGCTTGCACAATCTTGTCCAATATTGGTATTTCTTTTGCGAAATACATACCATGCACTATTTTTAACATCGTCGTCAATTTCTAATGGTTTCTTCGCCGGGTGAGGAATAAGTTCACCGAAGTACCGTCATTTTCTCTCACGTAAAAATCTATAAATCGTTGATTCTCCTACCCTTATCATATTGGCACAGTTCGTAATTATGTGCGAACAGAACTTGTGGGGTTTTGGTGCACAAGAGCATCATGAGCGTTCAGGATTAATGTTTTTTCCCGCAAAGAATATGCACTTATGCTAACTCGTTGAATAGGAATTGGAGAAAAACTTGAACTTGAAGCCATCTTAATTAGACGTTACTTGCTAGTTGCCGAACCCCCGATCCGTGCTATCAACTGTATTGGGACAGACTATAGCAACGTTACCTTCACCTTTACCCTCAAGCACATGGGATGGACGTATGCTGAACTTTTTCTTGTAAAAATATCCATTTACCTTGGACGTACGATAAGATTTTTAAAAAGGATAATAATAGTAATTGTTAAATTTCACTTTATTTTTAAGTACAATATTTTATATTTACAATATTCCAACACAAATCATCACAGAGTGTAAATCACACGATTAGGACGGCTGCACAATATGAAAATAAAAATTTATTAGAATAGAGAAACAATTCATATTTAAATAGACAGCAAATATGCATTTTTTTTTCAATGGAAACTAATACAGCCTCTATATATTATTTTTACCAACGTTCGCATTTTGTGGCCCCATCCAACGATGAGCGCCGAAAGTGAGTCTAAACATTAGACGAGGGCCTAACTGCAGAAAGGCTCCCACCAATCAGAGTGTATATATTTTGTGCAATGTAATTATTCCCTTCCCATTCTCGAAAAAATATCAAAGAATTTGTATTCCACATGAAGTTTTCCAAAAAGGGGAAGGGTTAGTAAGAGATTCTCTTCCCCTTTTCCAACTAGGCCCTCTGTGAACATTACAGCCTCGAACTGAAAATTAAATTTTTGTTACTGGATTTATTGATCCCAAATGTCTGCAGGTTTCATAATACATGAAGGAATCCGAATTGTGACAAAACTTCACATATTTTAGATATGGACTTTCCACCGTTCTAGTTAGTCGGTAGACCAATTATGACAATAATTGTCAATTTTTGACAGTTTTTAAATATAATTGACCATTTTTGATAATTAATGACAATTGTTGACAATTATGGACCATTTTTCCAAATTTTTGACTATTTTTGACAATTATTGACCATTTTTGACCATTTTTCAAAAATTTTAACAAATTTGGCAATTACTAACCATTTTTCAAAATTTCGACAATTATTGACCATTTTGACTGTTTTTCAAAATTAGTGACCATTTTTCCAAATTTTTGACCATTTTTCGAAATGATGACAAATTTTAACCATTTTTGATAGTTTTTGACAGTTTTTCAAAATTTTAGGCCATTTTTCAACGTTATTGACCATTTTTGATAATTATTGACAATTGTTGACAACTATGGACCATTTTTCCAAATTTTTGACCATTTTTGACAATTATTGACCTTTTTTAACCATATTTTAAAATTTTTGATAATTTTTCAAAAACTTTAACTTTTTTTGACAATTATCAACTATTTTTCAAAAGTTTTACAATTTTTAACAATAATTGTCCATTTTTGATAGTTTTTGACAATTTTTGACAGTTTACGACAATTATTGGCCATTTTTGACAATTTTTCGAAAATTTTAACAATTTTTGACAATTATCAACTATTTTTCAAAATTTTGACAATTTTTAACAATAATTGTACATTTTTGATAGTTTTTGACAATTTTTCAAAAATTTTAACAATTTTTCAAAACTTTTTACCATTTTTCAAAATTATTGACCTTTTTTTATGGCTTTTGACAATTATCGACCATTTTTCAAAATTTAAACAATTTTTGACAATAATTGTCCATTTTTGACATTTTTTGACCGTTTTTGATAGTTTTTGACTATTATCGACCATTTTTGACAATTATTGACAATTTTTCAAAATTTTTGACAATTTTTAAAAAAATTTAACAATTTTTGACAATTATTGACCAATTTTGACAATAATTGTCCATTTTTGACAGTTTTTAAAAAGAATTGACCATTTTTGACAATTATTGACCAATTATGACAGTTTTTGACAATTATTAACAATTTTTGACAGTTTTTAAAAATTTCTATCATTTATTGACCATTTTTTCAAAAATTTTTACACTTATTAACCATTTTTTCAGAATTTTTGATAATTTTTGAATATTTTTTCAAATTTTAACAATTATTGATCATTTTTGACAATTTTTCAAAAATTTTTACAATTATTGACCATTTTTCAAAATTTTGACAATTTTTGACCATATTTCAAAATTTTTGACAATTTTTGATAGTTATTGACCATGTTTTAAAAATTTTGACCATTTTAGACCATTATATACCATTTTTCAAAATTATTGACCATTTTCATTTTTCAAAAATTTTAAAGAATGTTCAAAATTGTTAACCTTTTTTGACAGTTTTTGACCATTATATACCATAGTTAGTCGCCTTTAAAACCAGAAACGTTTAATTATATACTTACTCTCTATATAAAACATGACTGGACCATGCATAACGGATCTATTATAAAATTTAAAAACTCTATATAAAATTATTAAAATATTTGATTATTTTGGCCAATATAGGCGTTAATTTAAAATGAAAAGTATCCAAAATATCACACATTTACTATTTTTAACTTTCAATTTCCGGTTGAGTGACAAAAGTCGATGCTATAATAAAAAAATACACATAAACAATTGAATATATACAAAATACTAAAACATAAACATCATTATTATAAAATATTGCTATAAACAAAGCCGATTTTAAGGGATCTGCCCATTTTTTTGTCAACAAATTCAATATTCAACCGTACTTAATTAAAATCTAGAGTTATTAGGTGGTAACAGTTTATTCAAATGCTGTAAAATTTTTGTTTAGAAGCCAATTATAACAGTGTTAAATATTAATAACTATTTAAATGGGAAAATTGCTTAAAACCAGCTATAAACATGTTAACAAACATTAAACAACGTAATATACAACTTTTTACACCATTAACAACTAAAATATTGCTTAATCTATAAAATATATTCAGCTTATTGGACAAACCAACCATTAAAAATATTAATTTTTCTTATCGAAAAAACTTTCAATATAAAAACTAAAAGGGCCGGTTAAACAAACAAAACTTAAGAGTCGGTTCAGTTAAGCCACCCTTATCTCTAAGCTTAGCTTAATAAATGTTGACAGTTATACATGTCAACAAAGCTCGAATCAGAGAAAAAGCTTACTTGTTTTTTGAAAAATTTTAATCGACATTTCTGAGGAATTGTTTTTTTTGCACTTGCGACAAGGTTGTTCTAGGGGTGCGATTTGTCCTTGGATTGTAAAACCGGTCCCTTCTCTTATAAAAATTACTTTTTAAAAAAACAATATATGAATTTGTTTAACGAGGAAAATATAAAGGCAAGTTAAAATACCATATTTGACAGGTACTTATTTATCCTTGACAAAACAAAATATCTTAAATTCGATAAAGTCATAATGTAACATTGTAAATAATTTTAAAATATATGAGACTTTGCCTACAATCTATCTAATTTATATTTCGATAACTGCAAATACAGGGAAGATACTTCATCTACTAATCGAGCACCCTGTATTTTAGATTCTTTAAAAAACATAAAAAATGTATGTTTTCAACTTACCAGTACTGTATATTGACAGTAGTGTCAATGACAAGAGCTTTAGCAATATATTGCTTGATTGAAACAAAAGAGTAAACACTTTAGAAATTATCATCAAAATGGCAAACTATCATTTACTTATGCAAAATTGACACATACTGCAAAAGTAACTTGAGTTGTGTACTTTTTACACAACAACCATAAACAATAAAATGACAGTAGCAGCACCTAATAATGGAGACTGTTTTTGAAGTGAAACTTTAATAGCTTCATTCGTAGAAAAATTACACATCAGTCAGCACGAAAGAAATTACCCAATTCATTCGCAAACTGATTAGGCGTCTTAACTGGGTCATTTCATATGTGCCGACTGGTTAATATCACGATATTATTTGCTAATAACTCTATAAATCTATAGAGGTCTTTGTTTAACTTCTAATAATTGAGGATGGTTTTCTACAATATTGAGTAGGATACCTTCGATATAAGTTCTGAGCTGCCTGTTCACTTCCTGTTGTTCCTTCAACGCTTGCTGTACCTTGACACAAACAAAAATTATAATAAGTAAAATAACTAGTGATTAGTAAGCTTACCTCATCTTGAGACATAATATCTAATTCAGCTGCCAAACTATTTTCTCCTATCGACAAAATTCTTCCGGTTTCTAGTCCAGCGTGCAGCAAACTCGCTTGCAATTCATCGTTTACTTCTCGTAACTCCGAATTCTCCGAACGCAAGTTGGACATTTCTTCGTGTAATTCTTCTAACCTTAAAGTTTCCGGGGAAGTAGTAGGTAGAGCCGGAGTTCGAGCTTCTAGTCTTAACCTTTCTATTTCTTTGGATAAGTCTTCTGATAATTGTATTTGAGCTTCATATTCACGTTTTAACCTGAAACAAAATACAATAAATCATGTTTGTTTGTGGTTGAGTTAGTAAGTTGATTTGACTTACCGCACTTCTTGACTTTTCATCATTTTCATTTCTTCGTTGAGAGCAGTAATTTCGCTTGTTAAATCTGTAGTTTGATCGACTACATTTTGTTGTTGGTTTTTGTATTTATCTAATTCTTCTTTTTGTCGATTAATTTCTTTTTTTAAATTCGAACATTCCGTTTCAGAAGCTTGCAGTCTTAAATTTATATTATCTAGTAGTAACTGTTTTTCTCTTTCTAACCTAGCCTTCTGTTCTTTAAACCCTCTACGTTCATCCTGGAATATATAAAATTATATTTTATTTTCAAGAGAAGATATACAACAAATATTGCAATTAAAAACATAGATTCGAATGCCCTTTAACATCACATGGTGGTGAAGAGGATATACTGGACACAAAATTAAAATATTCACTGACATCCAGGCTCTGCTTAAAGCGATCCAACAACTAGGTCTAGACTGGCGAAAAACTGCAAAGGATCACTTAACAGGCTGGCAAGAGACAACAAAGTGTCTCTCCAGCACATGAGGGGATTGTAGGAAATGAAATGGCGGACCAGTTAGCTAAAGAAGGTCCGGAACCGTTTTGTGGAATTACAAAAGATTGCATAAGAGGGGAAATCCGGAACTGGACAGAAACTGGGTAAGAGACATTTGAAGACAGTTACCGACCTGGTGACTGGACACTGCACCCCGAGGAAACATCTGCACAAAATTGGAAAAGTTAGTGAACCTATGAGCAAAAAATGTGAACACCTACTCACATACTCTGCTTCTGCGAGAACTTACAACTTACTTAGACGGAAGCACTTTATAGAGGAATTAATAAGACCATTACATCTACTGAAAATCCCTCCAGTCAAACTAGTGGCCTTTATAGAAGACACGAAGCTTCTGGAATGGACGGAGTTAACATGGGAAATGGTAAAAAGATTCAGTGCCTGGCTGTTGAGCACAACCCAAACGAATGAATGACTGAAAAGAAATTGTTTACCTGAAGTTTTTCTTCACTTCTAATCTCAGTCTCCCTAAGCTGCTCTTCCAACATAATGACTCTGGCCTGCAGAGCAGCATTATCAGCTTTAGCTCTAGTATATCTCTCATCATTTTGATTGGCTGTATCTTGTAAAAATCCCACCTGTTGTTGCAGCACCTCAAACTAAAACAATAATTAAATAAAAATAACAAAATGTGTGCCGAAAAGTGACATTAGTATTAGTAGTTATACTCCATTCCAAGATACCACAGAAGGTAGTCGTTAATCCAAGAACAATTGCACAGTATCGTACTAGTTTCTTCGAAAAGCGAAAAGATAATGCCTAATATGTAGTATGATTATTTTATCTATTCTATCATGTTTCGCCCATTTAAATTTTAATTCCTGTAGCGTTTCCCGTTCCCCGTCTGCCTGAGGTCATTATGACAATAGTTCTTGAAAATTGTTTCAACAATAATAATATGCAAGTCGTTTATATGTTCATAAAAAAAATTACAACCAAATACACCAAAATAATATAGACATTCAATAATATTCGTAATAAATATTTCAGTAATACCTTAAAAAGAATAATAGGTACCCACCCCCTGAAATGACCTGTTCCGACAATTTTATTACTCCGCACCGATTGCGATTTTACTATAAAAGTGTGGTAAAAACTGGGGTAAAAAAAGAACATGTCCGTTTATTGTAAAGTGTGTACTTGTTATTTATGAACTTATGAATATGATACGTAACTCCTTACTACTATCTTATTTGTTTGATTATAAAACCATATATTCTTCCTTTATTTGGAATTAGGATTGATTGAAAATTACACACATTTTCCATGTGTGTGTTTTTTATTTGTCTAGTTGTTTGGCTTTGGCGGAAACCAATTAGACAGATCCTTTTTTTAAAGTTATTAAACAAAGGTCAACTTTTTTTTCAAGTTAGTAAGTTAGTTCATCTAATTAAACTATTTTTTTTAAATTTTTTAAATATTTTCTTCGTTTTATTTATTTATTTATCTTCTTTTTTTACATTCATTTACTATTATTATTATTTTTTTGTCTTCACTTTTTTGTGTTTTTTTATTTATTTATTTAAATTTTTTTAAATGTTTTTCCTTTCGTACAATATTTAATACATTTGTTAGCAAGAGCTTACAAGACCAGTGGTAAAATACAATTTCATCTTACATCTGTGACACATGTGACTTATATATAAACATATATTACTATTTAATCCCTTTTTTTATAAGCCAATTAAAAAAGAAATATAGGTGTATGGTTATTATCAGATATTTCAATTTTTAAAATAAACAATTTGACTAAGACTTAAAAATCTCCTGGTATTACAAAAAAAAAGTTACATGGAAATTCCACGGTGAATACGAATAAATAACAAATCGTAAAGATTGGATTTTATGATAATACGTACCGATTCATCACTATCATTTTCTAAATAATCGGGAATTTTCTTGAAACCATTATTTTTAAAATCGTTAACTTTGAATTCTTTAACATTCGGACCGACGAATTCGAATTGTCCGTACCACATATCGAAATCCAAATCTTCGGTATCGATGCCGTTTTCTTTTTCTTCGTTATCGGTGTCCGTCATTTTGGAAAACAATTTAGAAAATCGCATTTGTTCGGGAGTTCCAAAAAATTATTTTCGACCGCACTAGAATGACGTACGCTTTAAACTAATTCCATTCATCACAACACACAGGACGCTCCCTTGATGTCGAATTAACCGCATAAGTAGAGTTTAAAAATGATTAAATGATAAATAAAGCAAGGCAGTATTCGAATGTTATTCGTCGGTGAGTCACTTCGCAGAATAGTTACAAGATAATCAATGAGAAAATGCAATAAAATTTTATACATACAATATCGGAAACTTTTTATTTTTCCTATCCGTAAGGCGATTTTTATAATAAATTTTGTTTAATACACCGGGTGTACCAACTGTATCTACTATTAGAAAAAGATGAATTCGCAGTTGTTTCATTTTTATCAAAAAAATACCTATTTTTATAAAAAATTAAAATATCTGCCTTGCTCTTTACCTTTAGCACTTCCTCTCTCTTTCTATCTTTTCCTTCCTCTGTCTCTTCCCCCACCATTCTCTCCCTTTGTTTTCCCTCTGTATTTTTTCTTCTCTTTGCCTCTTCGTTTCCTTTCCTTGTCGCTCCATTTATTTTCACCAACTCACTATTTTCTCTTTCTCTCCCTATATATTTTCTCTCCCCTTTCTGCGTTTCTCTCTCTCTCTCTCTCTCTCTCTCTCTCTCTCTACTCTCTGCATCTTTCTCTCTATACACTCTCTGCATCTCTCTCTTCTCTCGACATCTCTCCCTACTCTCTGTATCTCCATCTAGTCTCTGCATCTCTCTCTACTCTCGGCATCTCGTATCTTTACTCTCAGCTATCTCTTTCTAATCTCTGCATCTCCCTTTCTACTCTCTGCATCTCGCTATTTCTACTCTCCGCATCTCTCTATCTCTACTCTCCGCATCTCTCTATCTCTACTCTCTGCATCTTTCTATCTTCACTCTCTCAATCACTACTCCCTACATCTCTCTCTACTCTCTGCCATCTCTCTTTACTCTCTGCATCTCTCTCTACTCTCTGTTCCTCTCTCTACTCTCCGCATCTCTCCCTACAATCTGCATCTCGCTATCTCTACTCTCTGCATCTCTCCCTACAATCTGCATCTCTTTTCCTCTACTCTCTGCATCTCGCTATCTCTACTCTATGCATCTCTCTATCCCCACTCTGCATCTCTACTCTCTACATCTCTATATACTCTCTGTTATCTCTCTCTCTACTTTCGGCACCTCTCCCTACTCTCTGCATCTCGCTATCTCTACTCTATGCATCTCGCTATCTCTACTCTATGCATCTCTCTATCCCCACTCTGCATCTCTACTCTCTACATCTCTATATACTCTCTGTTATCTCTCTCTCTGCACCTCTCTCTACTTTCGGCATCTCTCCCTACTCTCTGCATCTCGCTATCTCTACTCTCTGTATCTCTCTCTACTCTATGCATCTCTATGTCTCTACTCTCTACATACTCTCTCTCTTTGTCCCTCTCTCCACTCTCTGCACCTCTCTCTACTCTCTGCACCTCTATCTACTCTCCTCATCTCTCTCCACTGTCGGCATCTCTCCCTACTCTCTGGATCTCCCTTCCTCTACTCTCTGCATCTCGCTATATCTACATCTCTCTCTACTCTATGCATCTCTATATCTCTACTCTCTGCATCTCTCTATCTCTACTCTCTACATCTCTCCATACTCTCTGCATCTCGCTCTTCCTCCACTCTCGGCAACTTTATCTCTATTCTCTACTCTCTACATCTCTCTATACTCTCTGCTATCTCTCTCTACTCTCTGCATCTCTCCCTCTATCCTCTGTATTTCTCTCTATTCTCCGCATCTCTCTCTACTCTCTACAACTTCTCTATACTCTCTGTATCTCTCTCTACTACTATATGACAGTTTTATTATATAAGCTTATTTAAAAAAAATAAAGTATAGTGAATATAATTAGCGAAAATAGATCGGCCCCTGTATATAAATGACGATAATCTTATTTTCTAAAATGTGCCATCTGGTACCGACATGTTCTCATTGAATATTTTGATTACATAGGTCAGAAGAGGCCAACGCAGTGTATTCTACAGGATGTTTATCACGAGGAAGATGTTGCTTTAGAGAATATATAAATAACTTGAATTACTCAGCAACGATAATGGAGATTTTTTTTTGAAGCAATAATCAAAAATGGGATATTTTCAGATGGAAACGGTTACGGCGGTTAATGCTATTTTTTTAACTGCTCACAATCGATTTTCTATGCTGTGCGTTATTCATGTGTCCATAAATTAAGGAGTAAAATGTTAATGAAAATTCCCAAGATAATAACATTTTTCATTTTAATTTACCAACTTTTTTCAGCAGAGCTATTGTTTCAGAGATAAAGTCATACAAGTTGTTGAAAAATAAATAAAATTATTTCGGCTTCAGTAATTAATGTACGTTTGCCAAATTTCTTTCGAATAAATCTATGTATATCGGTTCAAGGATGTTTTGAAAACTACAGTCAACAAATATGTGCATACAGACATTTACGGCAAAAAAAAAATCACATTTTACGAAACACAATGAACACTATCTTACCCCCACGCTTAAAAATAACTCCTTATCTTTATCTATCAGAAATAACAGGAACTTGATATTCTTGAAAAGCTAGAAATCAACGAATATCTATAATATCCGAAATATCTAGTACATACTTTACAAATACAGGGTGTTTCATTGGAAAAGGACCTAACTTTAATTGTAAATGGACATCACTTTGATGATTCCAAAAAACCTATATTTAATGTGACTAGTACACTTTCTAACCGAGATCAATTTGGTCCATTTCTTTCGGACTGAATTACCCTGTATATTATTTTGAAATTTTGTGTTAAGCCGGAACTGGATTATCTTTTTGGTGGTACTTAGATGGAGTTTCCAGGTAAAGGTTTTTACGTGTACCAAATTTCAAAATAATATACAGGGTAATTCGGAAGTTATGAGGTCCGAAAGAAATAGCCAAATTATAAAATGTTATAAAGTGTAGAAGAAACATTAAATATTGGTTTTTTGGAACTAACAAAGTGATGTCTATCTACATTTGAAGTAAGGTCCTTTCCCAATGAAACATCATGTATTTTTGTCAAAAACATTAAAATTTGAAAATAAAACCAAAATGTTTATTGCTATTGCGAACGGTTCACCATCTCCAAGAATTAAAATGGAATTTAAAAATGAAACAACAGCGATTTTATATAAATAGATTCTATTCAAATACGTCCTTGTTTTACTTAAATTTATTTGAATTTTGAATGGATTCGTAAATTTCTAACACCAAAATTAGAATCAACAATTTTGTTTACCGAAACGGCGAGTCGTTTTCACTGAAACACATTTATTTTTACACTTTTTATCTGTAATGATTATAAATACACACACTCTAATCGGGTAACTACTTCAATTTTATTTGAATTTTAGAATGTGGTAAACACACTAATGGCACTCGATTTGAAACTTGTCGCATAACTACAAATAGTTTTTCTTCGATCTAACCACTTTCACATATAATACATACACACACTATATTCCGATTCCATTAACATTTACACTGACTAACACTTTATTTGAAATTCAGCTCGCGTCGCTACTGTTTGTATATCATACTCGACGTCATAGGAAGGTTAGAATTAGATAAAATGCTATCACATGTTCGCGTATTAATTTATGCATTTTTCGAATCTTTGATAGTGAAAAATTGATAAAAATAGGATAATTAAAAAAGAAAATAATTAAATTTAAAAAAATACCTAAAAGATTATTCGAATTAAACGAGTTACTTGAAAAATCTTCAGTATTTTTTAAGGATTTCAATAATGGAAAAATATACAAGGTGATCTATTGGAAATTACAAAGTTCATTATATTGCCAGAAATGCGGAAGATCTGACAACAATGTAAATACTACCAAAATTTATAAAAGCCGTTTTCGAGATAATTGAATCGTTCCATACTTAAAATTCACTCTGTATATTAATATTAACTTTTTTCAGAAGTTGGTTTAAAAAAAGAGGAGGGAGGTTTAGGTACAGAAAAATAGAATGATTCTAGGGGAGTCTAGGGGTACATCTAAGAAAGGTCGATAAAATAGTACAGATTTCTGATAAACATATTTTAAATGAAATAAGAACTAAGAGAAACGACCGCTAGATGGTATGACAAGCTAGTTTTTGTTACAGTGACTTTATAAAAAAACCGTTGCTACAAAAGAACTAGGAATTTCTGACAAAAACAATAATCTGCACTGACACCAGACAAGAATTAGCCTTGAACAGACAATGTATTACATTAGAGCTAGTACTTCTTTCGATACAACAGCTTTCATTCTTCTCAATGCAAAACGTCCACTTGATAATTTCTTATTTAGCTCATTTACATGCAGCTTCCAATTTAGATTGTTGTCGATAGTAAAACCTAGCATTCTTACACTATTTTCACCTTCACGTTTCTCATTTCTTTTTATAAAATTTATAACTTTTGTTTTATTTTTATCGAGAGAAAGGACATTAGCATTGAAATACCCTTCAAACTTATTTTAGAGTTCAGCTGTTGCTGCATCAAGCTGATTATAATCTGAGTTTTTAATTCAGACGATAGAATCATCTGCATATAAAAAGGTCAACATACTCTGGTAAATCATTCACATATATAACAAACAGTAAAGGTCCTAATACCGATCCTTGTGGCACACCATGTTTAACTAACTGTATATCCGATTTAATATTATTATAAACTGTCTTCTATCAGTTAAGAATGATCTTAGCAAATTTAATCTTTATTTGCTATGATAGTATGGACAATATCTGTTACTGCTCGAGTAGTCGACTTCAAAGTTCTAAACCCATATTGCTTTTCACATAAATAATTACCGCCTTCCAGAAATTCAATTAACCTATTTTTTAAAATTATTTCAATAACTTTTGATCAAATTGGAGATATTGTAATAAACCTATAGTTATCACATAGATTAGGATCACCTTGTTATGAGGTTAGAAATTCAAATAAATTTGTATTTGGATTACTTTTTTAAATTAAACTAACTGTTTATAATTAATTCCACTATTTAATGAAAAAACCAATGAAAACTCTAAAATGTCATTTATAATTATTTCGATATTTACATATCTGACGATGATATCAAAACTTTTACTTACTTTTTGATGCAGATCTAATACATCTTCTTCTAAAGAAGCATCCGAGTACATATCATCTGTAGTGTCGCAATTGCTATTTCTTCCTGACGAATTAAAACTGGAACTACGATACAATTGGCTGTAAACAATTAAAAATCAGATCTTACGATTAACGAATACTCAATTATTTCATTTAGAGAATAAAACATATGAGCAAGACTGAGAAAAACACTCACAACCCCCATTTCCGGGTTCAACTGGGATTTCAATTCTAGTTTTTTACAAATGTGCCACTTCATCCTTTGGCTCCCGTCTAAGCGGCGCCAACCGTTCCATTCCGTTACCAACGATACATAACTGTGGGATTGTAGCCCAAAAATTTTGAGCTGGTAGTGAGACCAATTATCATTTATGGAGCAATTGCGTGGAGTAGTAGAACTAGCTTTTTGACGACCAGAGGAAACCTCTCCAAAATTCAAAGACTAGTCTGTATATGCATTACAGGAGCAATGAGAACATGCGCAACGGCAGCCATGGAAGTGGTTCTTAACCTCACACCATTACATATGGTGGTGGAAAGTGTTGCAGAAAGAAGAAGATACAGACTAAGTAGAGAGGGAATCAGTAAAAAAACACCTCGCTTTTTAGAAATCAGAAAACCTGGGACATGCCACATGATGGTATGATGAAAAAGTATAACTTTCAAAAGAAATTCGTTACGGAATTAAGCAACAAGAAGGAATGGAATACAAATACCATTACCAGACTTGGAAAGAATGCCATTCAATGGTACACAGACGGCTTAAAAGCAATAGAAGGAACTAAGGGCCAGGAACCAAACACTCCAAAAGCATGGGAAAGATTCCAACTATCTTTCAAGCGGAAATTCACGCCTTAAGAAAGTGTGCCCAGCTCAATATTGAACAAGGATATAGAAGCCATTGAGTTCTTGATGAATCAGTTCTAAAATGTTATGGAAGGAAATGAAATAGCAAATGAACTAGCAAAGAGAGGGACTGAAACATCCTTTTGGGGACCGGAACCTTTTTGCAGTATCAGCTCCAATGTAATATTGGAAGAAATAGGCAAAGCCGAAAAAAAGAGAGGAAGAAAAGGAAACATCTAGTAGGGCTTAGACAATAAAATATACTTCTGGATGAATACAACCTATTGAGATCAAATGAATGCCTAAGTTAGAGTAAAACTGCACAACAGGGATACTAACGGGACATTGTCGCATGAATGGGCACCTGAAGAAGCTCAAAATAGTGGAGGAAGAAGAATGTAGATTGTGTGGTAAGAAGAAACCTCTATCCACATACAAGCGAATTGCACAGCAATTCAGAATCCTAGAACACAACACCTGGGAGACTACTGGATAGAAAGAGGTTGAAGCCTGGAGATATCCTAAAATTCCTCCAGGAAATAGGTCTAAAGGAGCTGAGACTTTCCTCAGGAACTAAGTAGAAGCATTGTATCTTTATACATGGTACTGAGATTAAGTTTATTTTCGGATCAAGATGAATACCTATAGTAAATTTTATACCCATTTAGAATAATACCATCCTTATTTATTATTAATAAATCGGTTGAAACAAAAAATTACCAACAAAAATGAACGTCGTAACTAATTTATTAGATGTCACGTTTTTGAAGTTACGTCAAATTTTGATTTCATGTTAATGTCATAACGCAAAATAAGATATAAAAATGCGATATTCTGATGAATCCAAAAAACTTATGTTTAATGTAGTAAACTATTTTCAAAACGATTTAGGATCTCGATTTAAGGCAATTCAAAAAGCGTCCGAAGCACTAAAAGTTCTAGAAAGCACATTATATAATCTTGAAAAACCAAACAGAGCTACAGATTTCGAATTTAGAAGAAATATGTCTGCAAGCGTTTCCCGGAGCAAAGCCCGAATCACAAAAAATACCCTGCATTGTTTGAGGGAAGTAATTTATAAAATGTATGCGCGAAAGGATAAAATCACAGTAGAAACTATTTTACGGCAATTTATCGAAGAGTCTCCAGAAACTAAGATTTCCAAAGGTTCGTTATATTTGGGAATTAAAAAAATGGGTTTTCATTTCAAAAAACAGGATGGAAGAAAACATTTATTGGAAATGCCTGCAGTCAGATTAAAAAGAATATTATTTTTGAACAAATACCATGCTGCTAAAAGCGAAAAGCTCTTTACACCTGTTTTTCTGGATGAGACATGGGTTTTTAGTAAAAGCGGGGACAGAAGAATGTGGCAAGATGGTACTAAACACAGTGATTTAAAAATAACTGGAAGTGGGACACGATATGTAATTGTTCATGCCGGTAATAAAAAAGGTTTTGTGGCAAATGCATCGCTTATTTTTAAATGCAATAAAAAAACAGGCGATTACCATGATAACATGAACACCGAAAATTTTGAAAATTGGTTTAAACAGCAACTAATTGTAAATTTGGAAGAACCATCGTTAATTATAATGGATAACGCAACGTATCACAGTCGCCTGGATGAAGAAATCCCAAGAAAAAGTTGGAGTAAAACACGCATGTTAGAATGGCTCAAAAAAAAGAATATTCCTTTTCCAGATCACATTTTAAAGGATGCTGTTTGGAATATAATTGAAAAGCAAGTTGTGCCAGAAAAAAATTATGATTTAGACAAATACGCTGCCGAGCATGGTCATTGTGTTCTCAGGCTACCACCCTATCATTGCCATTTTAATGCCATCGAAATGGTATGGTCAGAAACTAAAAGGCATTATGACCAAGCTATTACGAAAACTGCAAGGTCACCTACTGAAGTCTTAAAAGTATGGAATGACGTTGTAAAAAATGTACCGGAGCAACACTGGCAGAATTACATAAATCATACAGAGAAAATTATTTCTGAAGCATGGGAAGTAGAAAACAAACTGGACCTACTAAACATCGAACCTATGGTGATCTCTGTATCCAATGAATCCGATGATGAACTATCACTTTCCGAAAGTTATTCTGATTTAGAAACTAATTAAACTTTGCCTTGAAGATCACGTTGTCATTTTTTTAAAATCTAGAATTTGTACTTAATCGAACTCTGAATTGCCATATTTTGTTAAGAAAACTATGTATCTAGTTAATAAAACAATGTTTTTAAAATTAGTGCGCTTCTTTTATATTCTTTTATTATGTCAACATCTTTAGAATTTTATGAATTTCATAAAATTAATTTGTATTATTACAAACCGCCACTGATAATATGAAATTTCAAGTCACTACGCCAATGCAATAAGAAATATGTCAAGCATTTGACATGACAAAGGTCATAACCTAATTTTTTTCATGCGGGTTCAGATGGTTCAAGAAGACGCATACGTTAAGTTACTAAAACGGCTGGTACCTCTAAATAGGTATTAATTTTACTATACTATAACATTATTATGAACATCATTTTTCAAAATACGAAAATACGCGCTATCTATCTATTATAGATAGATTCCCATCAAATAGGTAATTTGTGTCACTTTCGTAATAAAAAGTAAAATCGGCAACAATGTATCGTCGGCCTTGGTCATCATTTATTGTTCGGAATTCGACGATAAAGAAAACTTCACATTTAGTATGGAACTTTTTAAAAATATTTTGGTAATTGAAAATAGTGCAGTTTATTTCAGAGGACAGTAAGTTACGGGTCATTTTTATGAAGAACGAGCGTAAAAGTAACTAGATGACGTGCAAAATTGCCTCAAACGGTTTTAACATTGTTACTATTTTACTATGCCTATCTTTATACAATGGTAGAAGTAAGGGTGCATAATAGATTTTTTAGGTCTCAGTGAATGTCACTACATACATAGAGAAGTGGGATTCAAAGTACTGGATCATACATAAATATCGGCATTTTGGATCACTAACCCCAGTCTTGACTCGATCTCCTATCAGCACGTATTGTTGAATTTAAGTTTTACCAGTAAAACTCCTTCCTTTCTCACCCTCAAGTGATATCGAGTGGTCTAACGCCTGTTCTAGCTCTCCAACTTTTTTCTTACCAAGAAATATGACTCCAAATTATGACTTTTATTTACATGTGGATGGCAAATCTATTGAAAGTTATAATACTACAAAATTTTTGGGTATAACCATAGATTCTACTCACATAAATCAGGTATCTGCAAAGTTAAGCACATGTTGTTATATAATAAGAAACCGTCTCATTTGTAATACTACGAATGATTTACTTTGGTTTAGTCCAGTCGGTACTTCAGTATGGGTTAATATTATGGGGTTGCTCATCTTATTTCGAAAGAACGTTTATAGCTCAAAAGAAAGTCTTACAAAATATGGATGGCATTCCATGTTCAGCTACTTGCAAACCACTATTTAAGAAATCAAATATCTTAACAGTTCCTAGCCTTTTGATTTTCCAATTAATACCGTACATTGAGGATAATAAGCACAGGTTTGAGAGAAATGAGGACATTCACTTATACGATACTAGAGGTAAATCAAATTTACGACAACCTTTCTCTAGATTAGAAGTATCTAAACATGCGACCGCTTTTATTGGGATAAAATGTTATAATAAAATATTAATCACAATCTCAGTAAACAATCTTTCGAGTAGATGTTTCCTCCAAACCTCTATACATTCTACGGTGTTGAGTTTTTAAATTTTTAGGAATTTTGTAACAACTGTTAGATGTTTCTAATTAGATTACTTTTTATAATTTTTTTTATATATATATTTTAATGTTATATTTGAAAATGCCATTTGTGATGTATATATAATGTGACTAGTCCGATAAGTTTTATATTTTTTTTTGTTCTTAATAATTTGTAGATGAATAAATTTCTTTCTTTCTTTCTTTCTGTCTAACAGTTATAAGTTAATTTTGGGGGAATAATAGACACGAAGGAAGTGAAGACTTTTCGTATTTCTTGCGGAGTAACATAAAATGCAACACTGTCATCTATTAATGGACTACTGTCAAATTTTGTACAAGCTGCGTCATTTAGTTTGTGTTTGACAGTCATTGAATGCAGAAACGAAAATGAGAAAATTCACGAAGTTTTCCGCATTCCATGTTTGTCAAACACAAATTAGATGACAGTTGACCGAAACAGTGTTGCGTTTGAAGTAATTGGACGGACGGACTTGGCAAAGTATTGATATGAACAAGTGTTTTTCAAAAATGTCACTTTACCTGGCTAATGCATTTGAGCTTAGTTGTTGACGTCGTCCATTGCTGAAACAAAACAAAAATTATTTTAAAACGATTAATTAAGTGAGAATGGACCTCCTTTTGTTCGAAAGTATTTTTTTCTTTAAATACTACTTACTGTCGGAACGAACCACATCTTCTATTGGCAAGATTTTCCGGGTGACTGGAAAAATACAAAAAAAAAGATTGATTCATTTCAAAAGCATAAAATTACTTAGAATTAGGGATTCAGAAAAAAATAGATAAACACAAAAATGAATAAACACCTTATAAAACTTATCGTACGCCTATGGCAAATGGATATTTTTTACAAATAAATAAATGTTTATCCTACGTCCGCGATAGAAGGAAATTTTTATAAATAAGTCAAACATTTTACAATACAAAATAATATATATAAGTAAACAAAGTAATTATTTCGAAATAATTAATTATATATGAGCATGATCGAATTCGAATTGGCCACACTGTATAATTAAAGAAAAAATTAATTAGCTATTGTAAATGAAACTCTCACCTTGGAGAAGATCTCCTCAGACTTGTACGCAGCCATGTGTTCCTATTTATTCCGTTTATAGTTCTAGTTTCATTTCCTCTGAAAACAGAAAAAAAATCATTAAAAGCAACAAAAACATACAGGGTTTATCGGTTGTACGATAAATTTTGCCAAATGTTTAGTTATAGATTCCGAATGATTTTTCACATACGCCTGTGTTTGTATATATGCCGAATACCAATAAAGAATACACGACAAATAAATTTATTAGTAATAAATAAAAAAAAATTCGCTCCTCCATGACAGCTGGACATTTTTACAAATAAATTAATCCTTTATACAAATTTCATCATACGCCTGTGATAGAAAAAAAACGTAGAGTCCAGTCATGGGACTGCCGACAGAAGTGAAAACACCAATAAATGAATCCCTTTTAAAAATATTATCGTAAGCCCATCGCAAATTTTTACAATTAAGTTATCAACCCCATATAAAAAATGGACACATATAATAGCTCATGGAAAGTGTGACGATGATTTATGCAACACTATCAGTGGCGGCTCGTGAACTTTTAAAGAGAGGAGGCTAGACATAAAAATTGTTGAAAATGGTCGAAATTTTTGAAAAATGGTCAAAAGTGTCAAAATTTTGAGAAAATGGTCAATAATTATAAAAAAACTGTCAAATATGGTCAATAATTGTCAAAAATTTTAGAAAAATTGTCAAAAATTTCGAAAAATGGTCAATAATTGTCAAAAATCATTAAAAATTGTCAAAAATTTACAAAATTGGTCAAAAATGGTCAAAAATTGTCAAAAATGGTCAATAATTGTCGAAAAATGGTCAATAATTGACAAAAATCGTTAAATACTGTCAAAATATTTGAAAAATTGTCAAAAATTTACGAAAAAATGGTTAATAATTGTCAAAAATTTTGAAAAAATGGTCATAAATTATCATAATTTGTTAGAAATTGTCAATTATTGTAAAAAACTGTCAAAAATAGACATTTATTGTTAAAAACTGTCCAAAAAGGGTTAAAAATTGTCACTAATTTTGAAAAACAGTCAAAATGGTCAATAATTGTAAAAATATTTGAAAAATTGTTAAAAATTCTCAAAATTGATCAATAATTGTCAAAAAAATGGTCAATAATTGTCAAAAAATGGTCAATAATTGTCAAAACCTTTAGACAAATTGTCAAAAATTTCGAAAAATAGTCAATAATTGTGAAAAATCGTTAAAAACTGTCATAATATTTGAAAAATTGTCAAAAATTTTCAAAATTGATCAATAATGGTCAAAAATGGTCAATAATTGCCGAAAAATGGTCAATAATTGACAAAAATCGTTAAAAACTGTCAAGATATTTGAAAAATTGTCAAAAATTTGGAAAAATTGTTTATAATTGTCAATAATTGTCTTAAATTTTGAAAAAATGGTCCAAAATTAACAAAAATTGTTAAAATTTTGAAAAAATGGTCAAAAATTAGCAAAAATTTGGAAAAATTGTCAATTATTGTTAAAAACTATCAAAATGGACATTTATTGTCAAAAACTGTCCAAAAATGGTTAAAAATTGTCATTATTTTGAAAAATGGTCAAATATTGTCAAAAAAATGGTCAATAATAATTGTCAAAATTGATCAGTAATTGTTATTTGCTGGATAAATTGGTGAGGAGGCCGAGCCTCCTTAGCCTCCTTCGAGGAGCCGCCAGTGAACACTATATATACGCTTCATTGTTAATTGTGTTGCATAACCATAAGTATTGTGAATGTTATAAATGAAACTAGCTGTTTCTAATTAATTCCACTATTTAATTAGAAACAGTTAGTTTCATTTATAACATTAATATGAGTAGATTCCACAAAGTAAGGGACCAAACAGTAAATTCAATAAGTATTGTGTGTTGCATAAAAGCGTGACGATGACGAAAAATCCATGTTCGCTTAACACGGCTAAGTTTTAACCTCATAAACTCTTGTCGATGTCACATTTTCAAGATTTCATCACGATCTGATAAAGTTACTGGCCCATTTACTGCGTCGCATTTTTCTAATAAATTAAAATTAATTCAATTAACATACGACAACATCGAACAATGTTAGTCGCGGTTAACAATCCCAACAAAGGAATAAATCAAAAATTTTATTCGAAATAAAAAATTTAAAAAATGTACGTGATTGTAAGCGTAATATGATAGTATTAATTATTATCATTATTTTATTCAAGTCACGATTTAAATGTGATATGAATAATTAAAGATAAACATAAAACGATCTGGTAAAAGGAAGATAAAATTATGTTTTATAAAAAATAAATACGACGGGTTCAATATAATATGCTTGTGTATAGGTTTAGTTAAATTTTTTATTATGGTTGTACCGCTTATTTGCTCTTTGAAAAGCCTAGTTGCCTTGATAGTAACTTTTTTTAGATATTTTCTAACATAAAATGTAAAAACAGAAAATTAATGTATGAGAAGGTTCGCAGCCTTGAAAAAAAAATGTATTATTAACTAGACTGAGAGTTATTAATGAGAACTATAAAAATGATGATTTTGAATTGGTTTGTTTTTATATTTAAACGTATATTTTATTATGTTAATTACAATAATTAAAAATAAGTAGTTTTATTGCGCCTTTTCAGTATTTTTTTGTATTATTTCATTTTTTATTTGTTTAAGGGTTAAATTTATTGTTAGAAAGTTCCTTCTATTATAAGCATTCGATAACATTTTTAAACAGGGTTGACCATTATCATTTACCACGGGCGTACGATCAAGTGTGTAAAGGGGTTTGATTTTTTTTGTAAAAAATTCAATCTACCACAGGCCTACGATAAAATTTTCAAAAGGTATTTATTTATTTATTTGTGTGTGAAAATATCTATTTCCCATTGAAGTACGATAAAACATTAAAAGGAAATTAATTGTATTCAAAAATTCTTACCTACTATAGGCGTAGGATACAATTTTTATAATGGGTTAATTTAGTTGTAGAAATTTCGTTCCTCATTGTCGAGCGAAAAAATTTTTTAAGGGATTAATTCATTTGTAGAAATTTTCTTCCATTATAATCGTGCGGAAGAAAATTTTTTAAGGAATTAATTCAATTGTAGATTTCCTTCTAACATAGGCTTGCGATATAATTTTTAAAGAGGGTTGATTTATTTATTTGTGTGAAAATATCCATTTACCATTGAAGTACGATAAAACTTTAAAAGGAAATTAATTGTATTCAAAAATTCTCACCTACTATAGGCGTAGGATACAATTCTTATAATGGGTTAATTTATTTGTAGAAATTTCCTTCCTCATTGTTGAGGGAAACATTTTTTTAAGGGATTAATTCATTTGTAGAAATTGCCTTCCATTATAATCGTGCGGAAGAAAATTTTTTTAAGGAATTAATTCAATTGTAGATTTCCTTCTATCATAGGCTTGCGATAAAATTTTTAAAGCGGGTTGATTTTTTTGTAAAAAATTCCACCACTGGCCTACGATAAAATTTTCAAAAGGTATTGATTTATTTATTTTGTGTGAAAATATCCATTTCCCATTGAAGTACGATAAAACTTTAAAAGGAAATTAATTGTATTCAAAAATTCTTACCTACTATAGGCGTAGGATACAATTTTTATAATGGGTTAATTTATTTGTAGAAATTTCCTTCCATTATAATCGTGCGGAAGAAAATTTTTAAGGGATTAATTCAATTGTAGATTTCCTTCTATCACAGGCTTACCATAAAATTTTTGAAGGGGGCTGATTTTTTTTTGTAAAAAATTCCATCTACCACGGGCCTACGATAAAATTTTCAAAAGGGATTGATTTATTTATTTGTGTGAAACTATCCATTTACCATTGACGTACGATGAAACTTTAAAAGGAAATTAATTGTCTTCAAAAATTCTCACCTAAGTACTATGGGCGTAGGATACAATTTTTATAATGGGTTAATTTTGTAGAAATTTCCTTCCTCATTGTCGAGCGAAAAAAATTTTTAAGGGATTAATTCATTTGTAGAAATTTTCTTCCATTATAATGTTGCGGAAGAAATTTTTTTAAGGGATTAATTCAATTGTAGATTTCCTTCTATCATAGGCTTGCGATAAAATTTTTATAAGTGATTTATTTGTACAAATTTCGGTATTTTTATTTTATAATTTAACAAAAACAACGCCATTTTTCATCGGTCACAAGCAGTATAAAATTTTTTTTTTAATATAAAGTTTTCATTTGTCATATTATCATTAAATTTCAATCGCTGCTAAAAATGCGTTGGCTGTGGAAATTTAGCCAACAAATATCTATAAAAATAGCCACAACAAAAGCAGGAAAATGTATATCTAAAATATGTAAAAAAAATATCAAGTAATACTACATTATAAATTGCGTGTTGAGTTGTTGCATTATTTAAATTTTAAAACTTTTTCTTTCGAATCTACACGATTCGAAGAAAACCTAACATTATTTTCAGTAAAATGGACTTTCACACAAATCACTTCTACTTTTACTAGCGGACGCGTTCAACGGTTAAATCATCAACAACAGTTTACAATTTTTCAACAGTAGAACATTTTTGGAGAGCGAAAACTGCGAATGAGAAAACCGAAAAAAGAATTACGTAAAAATATGAATTTGGTGGCAAAAATATCAAATACTATAGTCTATTTGAAAATGATTAAGAGCACAAATTATATAGAGCCTTAATCGCTTGTTAAAATACTGGAGAGGTGATTTTATTAGAATAAAATGGTAAAAGAATGACAAAAATATGAATTTGGTGGCCTAAAAATAAAATACTATAGTCTATTTGAAAATGATTGAGAGCACAAATTATAAAGAGCCTTAATAGCTTGTTAATATCCTGGAGAGGTGGTTTTATTTGAATGACAAAAAATATGAATTTGGTGGGCAAAAAAATCAAATACTATAGTCTATTTGAAAATGATTGAGAGCATAAAGAGCCTTAATAGCTTGTTAATATACTGGAGAGGTGATTTTATTTGAATAAAATGGTACAAGAATGACAAAAAATATGAATTTGATGAGCAAAAAAATCAAATACTATAGTCTATTTGAAAATGATTGAGAGCACAAATTATAAAGAGCCTTAATAGCTTGTTAATATCCTGGGGAGGTGGTTTTATCACAATAAAATGGTACAAGAATGACAAAAAATATGAATTTGGTGGGCAAAAAAATCAAATACTATAGTCTATTTGAAAATGATTGAGAGCATAAAGAGCCTTAATAGCTTGTTAATATACTGGAGAGGTGGTTTTATTAGAATAAAATGGTACAAGAATGACAAAAAATGAATTTGGTGGGCAAAAAAATCAAATACTATAGTCTATTTGAAAATGATTGAGAGCACAAATTATATAGAGCCTTAATCGCTTGTTAAAATCCTGGAGAGGTGATTTTATTAGAATAAAATGGTAAAAAAATATGAATTTGGTGGCAAAAAAAATCAAATACTATAGTCTATTTGAAAATGATTGAGAGCACAAATTATAAAGAGCCTTAATAGCTTGTTAATATCCTGGAGAGGTGATTTTATTAAAATAAAATGGTACAATCAATGACAAAAAATATTAATTTGGTGGGCAAAAAAATCAAATACTATAATCTATTTGAAAATGATTGAGAGCACAAATTATAAAGAGCCTTAATAGCTTGTTAATATCCTGGAGAGGTGACTTTATTAGAATAAAATGGTAAAAGAATGACAAAAAAATATGAATTTGGTGGCAAAAAAATCAAATACTATAGTCTATTTGAAAATGATTGAGAGCATAAAGAGCCTTAATAGCTTGTTAATATACTGGAGAGGTGGTTTTATTAGAATAAAATGGTACAATGACAAAAAATATGAATTTGGTGGGCAAAAAAATCAAATACTATAGTCTATTTGAAAATGATTGAAAGCATAAAGAGCCTTAATAGCTTGTTAATATCCTGGAGAGGTGGTTTTATTAAAATAAAATGGTACAAGAATGACAAAAAATATGAATTTGATGGGCAAAAAAATCAAATACTATAGTCTATTTGAAAATGATTGAGAGCATAAAGAGCCTTAATAGCTTGTTAATATCCTGGAGAGGTGGTTTTATTAAAATAAAATGGTACAAGAATGACAAAAAATATGAATTTGATGGGCAAAAAAATCAAATACTATAGTCTATTTGAAAATGATTGAGAGCATAAAGAGCCTTAATAGCTTGTTAATATACTGGAGAGGTGGTTTTATTAAAATAAAATGGTACAAGAATGACAAAAAATATGAATTTGGTGGGCAAAAAAATCAAATACTATAGTCTATTTGAAAATGATTGAGAGCATAAAGAGCCTTAATAGCTTGTTAATATCCTGGAGAGGTGGTTTTATTAAAATAAAATGGTACAAGAATGACAAAAAATATGAATTTGGTGGGCAAAAAAATCAAATACTATAGTCTATTTGAAAATGATTGAGAGCACAAATTATAAAGAGCCTTAATATCTTGTTAATATCCTGGGGAGGTGGTTTTATCACAATAAAATGGTACAAGAATGACAAAAAATATGAATTTGGTGGGCAAAAAAAATCAAATACTATAGTCTATTTGAAAATGATTGAGAGCATAAAGAGCCTTAATAGCTTGTTAATATACTGGAGAGGTGGTTTTATTAGAATAAAATGGTACAAGAATGACAAAAAATATGAATTTGGTGGGCAAAAAAATCAAATACTATAGTCTATTTGAAAATGATTGAGAGCATAAAGAGCCTTAATAGCTTATTAATATCCTGGAGAGGTGGTTTTATTAAAATAAAATGGTACAAGAATGACAAAAAATATGAATTTGGTGGGCAAAAAAATCAAATACTATAGTCTATTTGAAAATGATTGAGAGCACAAATTATAAAGAGCCTTAATATCTTGTTAATATCCTGGGGAGGTGGTTTTATCACAATAAAATGGTACAAGAATGACAAAAAATATGAATTTGGTGGGCAAAAAAAATCAAATACTATAGTCTATTTGAAAATGATTGAGAGCATAAAGAGCCTTAATAGCTTGTTAATATACTGGAGAGGTGGTTTTATTAGAATAAAATGGTACAAGAATGACAAAAAATATGAATTTGGTGGGCAAAAAAATCAAATACTATAGTCTATTTGAAAATGATTGAGAGCATAAAGAGCCTTAATAGCTTATTAATATCCTGGAGAGGTGGTTTTATTAAAATAAAATGGTACAAGAATGACAAAAAATATGAATTTGGTGGGCAAAAAAATCAAATACTATAGTCTATTTGAAAATGATTGAGAGCATAAAGAGCCTTAATAGCTTGTTAATATCCTGGAGAGGTGGTTTTATTAAAATAAAATGGTACAAGAATGACAAAAAATATGAATTTGATGGGCAAAAAAATCAAATACTATAGTCTATTTGAAAATGATTGAGAGCATAAAGTGCCTTAATAGCTTGTTAATATCCTGGAGAGGTGGTTTTATTAAAATAAAATGGTACAAGAATGACAAAAAATATGAATTTGATGGGCAAAAAAATCAAATACTATAATCTATTTGAAAATGATTGAGAGCATAAAGAGCCTTAATAGCTTGTTAATATCCTGGAGAGGTGGTTTTATTAAAATAAAATGGTACAAGAATGACAAAAAATATGAATTTGATGGGCAAAAAAATCAAATACTATAGTCTATTTGAAAACGATTGAGAGCATAAAGAGCCTTAATAGCTTGTTAATATCCTGGAGAGGTGGTTTTATTAAAATAAAATGGTACAAGAATGACAAAAAATATGAATTTGGTGGGCAAAAAAATCAAATACTGTAGTCTATTTGAAAATGATTGATTATATAGAGCCTTAATCGCTTGTTAAAATCCTGGAGAGGTGATTTTATTAGAATAAAATGGTAAAAAAAATATGAATTTGGTGGCAAAAAAATCAAATACTATAGTCTATATGAAAATGATTGAGAGCACAAAATATATAGATCCTTAATCGCTTGTTAATATCCTGGAAAAGTGATTTTATTAGAATAAAATGGTAAAAGAAGCATTCACGACTCATCGTCACTGATGGTAGATGGGGGGGGGGGGGGGGGGGAAACTGATAATCCCACTATAATTTTTGTAATCCAAGCGACGCTAAAGTTTCGTTTAGTGAAAAGCACAAATTTTTCCAGAATGGTAACTGATTTCCGCTATTTTAAACTTTCTAAATATTTTTTAAAATGAAATTTATACCGAGTAAAATCATATAAGCTAAATATTCTGAACATTGAAAAAGCGAAACCATCGGGACTCGAACCCGAGACCCCTCGGTTAGAAAGCCCTTACGTAACCCTCTACGCTACGGACGGTTCCTACCTATCAATGTTCTGTTCGGTATTATAAGCTACCATTAACTGCGACTTACAATCATTCATTGTTTAATATCGAATGAGGAAGTTTAATGCTAAAAATAATAATTCTTTTCCAAAAGATTTTCGTTTAACGAAAGTTGACTTCAATAAACATTTTCAAATAGACTATAACAATATAAAAATTATATTTTCTGAATAATCTCCTTCTTTATTTTGTACAGCTCAAAATAATAATGTAAAACTATAAAAAAGAAAGAAATTTTTACAGATAAAGAAATTACTATAAATATTATGTATAAAAACAAACCTCGCTATATAAAAAGTAGACTAGTTTCACTAAATTTCGGTTACGAACAACATTATTAGGTAACTATTATACAACATTTAATTGACATTATATTACGAGTATATCTACGGATGAATTAAAAAAAAATGTATAATTCATACACTATTTCCGCTGACACTGAGTTCTAACTGGACTTGTATGGTTTCTATATTCAGTGTTGTCGGTCGACGTCATTAATAAAAATACATTCTTCTGTCCACCAAGAATATTAAAAATTATAGATTTTTATGCCTTATAATATTTAATGGAATTAAAAAAAAAATTTTGAAAGTTAAAAGTGTAGGATCCGTATTATAAACGACCTTCACCCGTCTGTTGCCTAAAAAATTCCTGGACAAACTATTATTGATAACAATTGATAAATTACTATTTATTAAACATATTGAAGGTAGCTGTACGTCTATGATCTGTGACAAATGAGAGGAGCAAATTCTGTCATCTGCTGCAAGCGCTCGCTACGAGGGGTGAATGGAATGGTTATTTTTCCTTCCCCTTCTTGAAACAGTAAGAGCCGCGAGTTCAACCCTCGTAGCGAGTAAGTCGCATGGACAGTAGCATTAGAAGAAGCAGAATTGTCGATGAAGTAATTCACTTATGAAAACTAAATAACACAAAATTTTTAACTTAGAGGTTAGAATTGTTGTTGACATAACGAACCGCTGCGGAAAATAAATTAGCTGGAAAAAATGGCGACCGCTATGTATTCGGGGGAGTGAAAAGAGAAAGCGCGTAGCTGAAAAATAGTGGCGGAGCGAGCGAACAAGCCCTCAACTCGGATTTTTAGTTTGTTAGTCAGCGACGGTGACCTCCCATAAGACCTGCCCTTCTTTAAGCGTCTATATTCGTTGACCATATTTTAAAAACTTACACATTATTTCCGTTGGTACTACTTTCGGGATCGACTTCCAAGGTATCGGTGGACCACTCTAAATTTTCCACATCCGATAGGGACGAACACTGACTTTTGTTCGGTTCCGAATTTTGTGAGGCGTGCTGCGGCGTTAAAACGAAACTAGGCGTTTGACTGGAAGTACCGTTCACCAGTACTGTCGATTCTTTTGTTGTAGGTGACATCATACTCTCTGAAAAAAAAAACGATATACATTTTATGTAGGTGTGATGATTTGTTAAATGAGTAACTCCTAATATAGCGTAAACACATTTCAATGTAAAATCATCGGTTGCAAAATATATTTCGAGGGAACGTTTACGATTATCTGCATTAATTGATTTTTCGCGGCAACCTACATAAATTTTATTGAGGTATTACAAATAAGAGAGGAGGGTATCGAGACGTTCCAGTAAGATGAGTCTCTAATATGAAAACTAAAAAACTAAAAAAATCGTGTTGGATTGTAAAGAGTTTCTTAGCGACATCTATGATACTGTTTAAACAAAACTAACATTGCTTTGGTAGCTCTTTATGTATTTTTAATTGATAACATCCAAAAATAACACCTCAATGTCAATTAATAATTTAAATTTGTTTGTCTATAAATATGTATATATTTATTATAACCTTATATTAGTCTTCATCAAGGTAGGTATTCATGATTAGTTTTTATTTTAGCTGGAGTTAAAAATGTTTCATAATCACAAATCACTGGAAATCACAAATGAATAACCTCTCAATTGTAGGCGTGGACCAAGCCAGTAAATTTCTAGTACTGTTTTCACTTCTGGATAAAAATATTCTGCTTGTCGTTTTAATTTTGTTACCTCCAAATCCTCTAAGTGCACCATAGATCAGCTTCTGATGTGATCCATTCTAATGCATAAAATTTGAATACTACTTCCATACATTTTCTCAATTTTGGAGCTGTAAGTTTTACCATTTGAGAAAAGGGAAGCAATAAAAGAGTGATTGGTCTTTACCGAAACTTGCCTCTAATGTAGATAATAATGAATGAGAGTGGTGAAAATACTTGCTTAACAAACAAGCTGGATGATTTGCCTTATATTATTGGCAGCTTGATATCCTTGGAATTAGAAGGCTTAGCAATTTCATTAGCCGATTTTAATAATTCTTCACTCCCTTCTTCGGTAAAATGCCTGTGTTCTGTAACTGCTATTATGGTTTGAATGAGCTCTACATAATTACTTACATCCAAGGTTTTAGATTGCAATGTGTTTGCGACAGGTTGCTGTAGCGAACTGTATTTGTCAGTATTACATACAGGCAATATAAATATGGTTAGCTCAACTGTGGATAAAAACTGAAAAGCTACTATTCTTGTCCAAGAATTCTCTCCTAGAGAAAGCTTTTCCAAACCTCCCACAATTTCGACAAACTTCTTCTTAAACAAATTTCCAGAGGGGGCAGCTGCCCTCACCTGCTCCTCCCTGGGTACTATGGTTTTAGTTAGCTGATGATTTGTAGTTAAATTTTCACAAATTGAGGAATTTTTAGTTTTAACTTGATTAATTTTAAGTCAGAATATAATTTAATAAAATACCAAAAGTCAGATATCAGTTTAACTCCCTATTGAAACAAAGTATCAATTGCACAAGTAAATTTCCTCGTAAATTTCTAAAATCTGATTCTATGGTGTGGGATCTTCTGTGTTTTCTCTTCTGTTCATTTGTATCCAATTATTTACGCCTACTCGTTTTAATTTCTTCGAGTTTTTCTTTTCATTTCTGTCCAATTTCCAATCTTTCCTTTTTCAGTCCTCCTTTATTTAACTATGCTATTTTCCTCCTATTACTCTTGAAGATTTATTCTTTGTATTGTTTTTCTCCTTTATACATTTTCAAGACTTCTAGATGAGTTTAATCTTTTCTGTATTGTTCATAATTTTCTTATATAAATATGTTACATAATTTAGAGGATAATATAAAGTGATTCACTCATTTACTTTGTGATAAAACTCAGATATTTATATGATATCACCATATGTATTACTTATAAGCATTATTTTATTTAAATTTGTTATTTTTGGTATTGTATATTTCTTCTGCTTATATTTTTTTGGTTTTTATGATTTCATGAAAGGAGGTTTTTCTTATTAAAACTGTGAATCTGTTAGTAATTAAAACTATCTGTGGTTTTTTGAATTAATTTTAGAATATAATTATAATTGATGTTACTTAGGTATTACATTGTTCCCACTTTTTTCATATTACACACATGGATGCATTTTTAGACTAATTAATAAAGTTTTTCTACTTTTTACCTTTTACCTTATCAAAAATATTTGATGTGAGACAAATTTTCTATGAAAAGATATTCACAAATATACATAAAAACAAAATAAAAGTACAACCAGTCCAACATTGTCACAACACGAGAGCAAAAGAAAACTTCAATATTCCAATACGTGATAAAACAATCGGTCAAAGGTCAGTATAATTTCTGTCAGCAAAAATTTATAATATTTTACCTCTCAACTTAAGAAACTTTAATAATCATAGAACATTTGAAAGCTCTGTAAAGGAATGGATGTACAATAATGATACTGCCACTTTGAATTATAAAGTAAATATTTCCCGATTATGTCAATTCCCCCTATTGTGACTACTTCACCGATTTTTTATTATTACGTAATTCAGACAATTAAATTTCCAATAATTATATAAATGCTGAAATTATAAGTATATATGTTTTATTTTATCATTCTAGTAAAATATTTATTTAGATTTTATATATAGTATATTTTATGGCGTTTTATAAATGTATTTTTAATTATGTAAAAATATCAGGAACAAGCGTCTTTGGTGCTTCAGTGATTTTATGTTTATCCATGTATTTTCAACAATAATTACTTTTTAAATTATTTATTATATTGTATTATATTCCTTGAATAAACATTATTATTATATCATTATTATTATGGTCTTTCTTCGAGTTTTTCCTTTCATTTCGGTCCAAGATACAATCTTTCCTTTGTCAGTCCTCCTCTATTTATCTAATCTATTTTACTCCTATTACTCTTGAAGATGTATTATTTGTATTGTTTTTCTTCGTTATACATTCTTTCTGTATTGCCCATAATTTGCTTATATAAATATGTTACATAATTTAGAGGATAATATAGCCCCAGAAGTAGTAGTTGCTTCTTAGTGGACGGTCTGCTCTTTGGAAATTTATTTTTCTAATTTTGTAAAGCGTTTAATAGTATTGGACTATTATTTTTTGACGTCTATAGATCACGCTTTACTAATATGAAAATTATTTACAGGTAACAGTAATTAAGTAATATAAACTGATTCGCTCATTTACTTTGTGATAAAACTCAGATATTTATATGATATATATGTATTATTATTTAAATTTGTTATTTTTGGTATTGTATATTTCTTCTGCTTATATTTTTTTGGTTCTTATAATTTAAATAAACTTGCTGTTACATACCTTCATGAAAAAAAGTTTTTCTTATTAAAACTGTGAATTTGTTAGTACTTAAAACTATCCGTGGTTTTTTGAATTAATTTTAGAATATAATTATAATAATTGATGTTGTTACTTATTACATTGTTCTCACTTTTTTCATATTATACAGGTGGATGCATTTTTAGACTGATTAATAAAGTTTTTCTACTTTTTGCTTTTGTTTTCATTTGCCTACCTTTATTAATTAACGTCAAACTATGTATATGCTCTAATGTTAAAAAATAATTATGACACAAAAATTAAAAGAATGAGCTTGTTTTCAAATTACTTTTGCCATACCACCGTTACTTTATAAGGAAATTCTCTTATCAACTGGAATGCAATGAATAATTGAATATATGAGATTAATTAGCTTCATTATTCATATAATCTTATAAGGACAAGCTTTGATTCTCTACTATGTATTTTATTAATTCTCAAATGATTAAAGTATGGCTTCGATAGTGCTAAAATTATGGCAATTATCACCCCGAAAGTTTATAATAGTACAACTACAAAATATGCTAAATAACATACCTGATTGTAAAAACCATCTGTGAAAACAGTGGAAAAATCTAGGGTTTTGAATGTCTAAGGCATTGTTTGTATTTTACTGAGGAAAGTGTATATATTAGAAAAGCATTTGCTTATCATAATAAACAGAATAGAAAAACATAAACAAAGTGAAATGTATTTATCTTTTACCCAACATTAATTGCTTTCGCACCTGAACTATTAAAAAGCAGAAAGCAGGTTTATGGAATGAACCAGTATGAGTATGTGGTAGAAAGTTTTGAGAATTATCGTTTATTTAGATAAAATATTGTTGAATGGAACAACTACTTTTTAGTGATAGGAAAAGGATACAAAAATATTAGATTGCTACTTACTTATTTTTGTTTTTCCATTTAGGAAAAACTTATTACCTAATAACAAAAATTTACGTTTATCCTATTATACTGCATAACTATTATTAACTTTTTGCACCTCTGTATTATAAAAAAACCTTGTGAAAGCATATCAAAACCATTAGCCAAACAAATTTCTGTAACACAACAATTATCTATCTATTCTATAAGAGCACAAGAATTCTTTTCCATAGATACTGTAAATTAGACTTGTAAATTGTTAAATCAAGCTCAAATAATTTGTAGGTAAATAACCAAATATATTGTTATGGATACCACTTACCTTTTCACGTAAACAGGTAGCAATGTGTTGATTAACTTTTTCAATTCAAGGATATACCTAGTTTCCTTCAAAACTATTTTTTATACATTAATTGAATATCAACACATAATTCACTACAAACACGGTCACATATTTCATTAAATTTTAATACTGCTTAATGAAAAATATTTAAAACAAATAAAATCATAACAAAATCGCACCTGACATTTCTACGAAGACAGGAGAAACTACAACTACTTACTTGGCAAGTAAAGCGATGTTGCCAGCGTTTCCATATCCACACCATAATACTCACAAGCTGAAATTAACAGATGTTGAAAAACTGGCACTTTCATGTGAAATCAGCTAAATGAATTGTTATTATTTTAATATCAAGTTAGATAGGTTATTAGTTTCAATTTCTAGCGATTTTTATTACTTCCACAACAATAAATTCCTATAATAATGATTTTATATTGAGTGGAAATTTTTGCAGTAAACGATACCATTTAAAGAATAGTTTCAAATTAAAGTATGTATTGCACAAAATGAACCTTTAAAATATCCTTTATTTATGGTTTGCAGGACTTTTTTCTAAGAAGGCTGCCAATAATGTCTAGCGTCCGAGTTTTATTGCTTTTTGCTTTTCAATATTTTATTACAATTTGATACATTTGCGACAAACATTTAAAAGCGACAACAGCGCGACATGATGCGAAATATCAAATATCCACACACCTCCAAATAACAGAGATAAAATGATGGTGTTAAAAGAAGACAGAAAGAAAATTTGTTTGCCTATGCATTCTGTGCGCAGGTTGAAATTTCAGCATTTCACCTGTAACTGGAACGGATATGTCTATGCAACCGACATGGAGTGAATTTAAAAAATTCAAATAAGTATAGTTCTTTTCAGGATCTAAGAAACTGACGTGAGATGGGATAATGACATGCAATAAAGCCATAAAAGTATTAGCCGTGACAGGGGTATTTATTTTGTTGTTGGCGATTAATATATTATTACCTGAAAACTCTATAAGACTTTTGGGTCATTCTTATTATAAATACTTTATTTTATTGCAATTTATTATTTGCAGGTGTTACAAAAATACCGGCAATAATGGTAACATATAAGTATGAAAGAAATCTTTATTTTGACACATTCTGAAATACTGTCAGTTATTAAGTTCTGCAGTGATAGTATGTTTGAAGATGTCCAGTGCAAAAACCGTTTCAGGCTGTAGCCAAAAATGGTTGTGTAGTGAATTACGAAGGATTACCTTTAAAATAAGGCTTTATTCTACAGAGAACAACTAACATAAAATTATTGACAATTTTGTAACATAACTGACAAAGTCATGAATCCTATCAAAATGGTAATATCATGACAATCTTCCCGCCTTCTTATTTCTCGAGGAAGTCTTCTAAATATTGAGTGTCCTAACTGGCCTATCGATATTCAGTACTGCGTCTTGATTGTGTTGGTCTTGAATGGAGTGGTCTTGAATGAGATGGTCTTGATTTTCTTGAATGCTTTGGTCTTGATTTTGACTGACAGAATTTTCATCGCAATAAGTTAATGATGTGTCTCCTCGATGAGCTAAATGCCTAGTGGAAACTGTCTTTTCTTCTCCATTTTCCAGTCGGATATGGGCGTATTCCGAGTTGGCTTCTAGGAGTTGGACTTCATCAACTAAAGGTTCGTATTTATTCAAACGGACGAATCTCTTTTTTAGCACTGGTCCTGGTGCAGCTAGCCATGTAGGAATCGATGATCCATAAGTTGAGCGCCTCACATAGTTAAACATGCGTTCGTGTGGGGTCGAGTTGATAGCAGTGCATAAACGAGAGCTAATAGAATGAAGAGAATCCACTAGAACCTTCTCCCATATAATTCCATTAAATCGTTCGCACTGACCATTACCCTGAGGATTATAGGGAGTCGTGCGACTTGAAGCAATACCGTGAGTCTCTAAAAATGACTTAAGTTCACGAGACATAAAAGAGGTACCTTGGTCAGAATGAACATATGCCGGAGTGCCAAATATAGAAAATATTTGATGCAAACATTGGATAACTGTAGAGGATGATATGTCGGAACATGGAAATGCGAATGGGAATCTGGAAAATTCATCGACAACGGTTAGTAAGTACTTATTTCTTGAAGATGAAGGCAAAGGACCTTTAAAATCCAAATTAAGACGTTCAAATGGTGAGGTGGCTTTGATTAACGTTCCTTCATTTTTGTGAAATTTTGGTTTAATTTCAGCACAAACAGGACATGAGGAGGTAATTTGACGAACGTCTTCCACAGAATAAGGCAGATTTTTGAAGCGTATCCAATGGAAAAACCGGGTAATACCAGGGTGACGCAAAGAAGAATGTAAATCAAATAATTTCTTTTGATCAACCGATGATATAGTTGCAGAATAATACGGGAAAATGCATCAGCTACCGTGTTTTGACTTCCTGGCCTGTAAACGATATCATACTTGTAGCATGGCAATTCCAAACGCCAATGTTTAATATTCTCATTTTTGATTTTTGAAGAAGACTTGTTGTTAAACATAAATGCCACTGACTTCTGATCCGTAATGAGCTGAAAATGTCTGCCAATTAAAAAATGTCGCCACTTTTTCGGTGCTTCTACTATTGCGTACGCTTCTTTTTCAACTGACGAATGCTTTTGTTCCTGAGAGGACGAGGTTCTTGAGAAAAATGAGACTGGTCTTCCTGATTGGGATAATTGAGCAGCTATTGCAAACTCCGAGGCATCGGTTTCAACAGTTAACACAGCGTCGTCATCAATTGAAGAAATCGAAGAGCTGGCTATGTCTTGTTTGAGCTGTCTAAATGCCGAAATTGCTTTCTCAGACAATGTGCTGTGTGCTAGCGGCTGAATTTTTTCGGAAAATTTAGGAACCCATTTAGAGTAGTGTGCAAACATTCCTAGAATTCTTCGAAGAGAAGCTGTATAGTATCAGGTACTAGATAGCGACAGCGAACGGAAGTATGGAAAATACTGTAGCAAATCCAGAAGAATCTTTTGACGTAGAACGTAAAAACTATGCAACAGGGGAAGTAATTACAGCTACCCAAGATGGAATGAAAATCCAGGAAGTTCCAACTGAGCAAGATGGGGTTGAAATTCAGGAAGTTCCAACTGAGCAAGATGGGATGGAAGACCAGGAAGATCCAACTGAGCAAGACAAAACTGGAGATAGCAACTGAGAGGCCCAATATGTCGGGTAAGTTAATCCATTGAAGACCACCTTGCAATATCTTTTTCGAATGACGTGGATTTTTTCATTATTTGATATATTCTATTTTATTCTACACCTAATGGCGTTTTGGAGAAAATGTATACCAGGAATGAGTTTCAGGTTAGTAATATTTTTATTTCCTTGTAATTTTCTGGTGTATTTAACATAAATCACTCTTACAGTTGTCTCAAAGTGAATTTATAACTTCGGAAGATATTCCATCAACGTCATCTTCGATGAGACAGATGCTGCTAAGGAAACAAAGCCCAAGCAAGGATTTAAATGTGTTTTGAATGAAATAAAATGTAATAGCAAATGTCATAATAGTTCTTCTTGTTGTAATAAATAATAGTGAATATTAAAAATTTCATTTAAGTTATAAGCTGTATCTGATGAGAAATAAATGTTCTTTTAATTGAAAAGTACCTTTTTTGTAATTGCAATCGGGAACTGGTCATCTCTAAATTGTATAATCGGCAAAATATAAATCTAAAAATAATCATCTGCCAAAATAAATTCATAATCGGCATTTGAGCAAGTCTGAATGGCTCAGTTCGCGAAATGTACATAAATTAGAGTAAACAATAGAATCTGTTGTCGGCATCTGATCATTTCACTTTGATCATATCGCGGACTGAGGATTAATTTCGGCAAATGGGCATATCGGTGAAGGTGCTGTAGTAATATTCAGTGTGTTCTTTAAAAATATTTTATTTCTGGCTTTTCACTAAAGTACATTCTTTGAACTGATAATATCAAACTCCGATTTATGATTTATTTTTGAATATTCGCTCTAATATCGTAGTAAAGAATCGACCATAGACAATTCCTCACTAAGTCTGTGGTTTATTTACGATAAAAAGACGATGACGTTGCCAAACAAAATGTTGTGACGTTGCCAAACTAGAGTTTTTTTTCTTTCCTTCAAGAAAACTAGAAAAGTCAATCTAACAGTTCTTCTTTTTTATTGACCTGTGCCTCTTATTGCATGAATCGAAGATGTTAATTTATAAACAAAAGGCTTGTATAATAGTCTCAGATTTATTTAATATAAGGATTTATTTATGTGGAAAATGTGGATAAGATACAAGAAAACAGTAACCAATCATTCTATATAAAAATTTATCAAATTTCATTAACCTAACCTAACATTAAAAACATTCAATCTTCTTCATTTGAATATATAACATTAATATTATTAATAATTAATGCAAAAAGTAATACTTACGTCTCTTACAGCACCAAAAAAACTTGTAAATACTAAGACAATGATCGAATGTCAATAAATGTCAAACTAAACAACTAAACTGAGGAATTATACCAATTGAGCTGGCAACGTCTTGAAGTTTTGCCAACCCGTAGACTATACATTGTAAATTGTATTTACGGTTGGTAAATTTATCTTTATTCTGATAAGCAGGAAAGTAACTAAAATGACGTCATCGTCTTTTTATCGTAAATAAACCATATTTGTCGATTTCTTCCAATTTTCGAAATGTTTTAAATCGTGGTTATTTCTTATCTTAGACTCATTAATACTTTGAATTTCTATGTACGCGTTTATCCGAAATACCTTCACAACTAGGCTACGTTCATAAACTTACTCCAGTGAGTAGAGAAGAGTATGATCACGTGGTTAGAAAAGTATGTTTGATGGTTACTCGGAGTAACCGTTCAGAGGCTACACCGGCCGGAGGCAAATCAAATGTCATTGTGTTGTGTATGAATTTGGGGTTATATTTTTCATTTCGAAAATAGAAATTAATTAACCATGGATGAGTTGAATATTAATAATCAAATAATATCAATTTATCACTAAAAATAACCTGGCAGTAATTTGAACTGAACTACTGTATAAGCCAAACTGTCATGACTGTCAGAGTATATAATACTCCATTAAAAAGCGGAGTATGCAGAGTTTACTCCGGGTAGGTTTCTGAACGTTTATAAAAGCATACTCTATATTGGTAGAGTAAATTTATGAACGCTTCGGAGTAAACTAACCTTACTCTGAGTAAGTTTATGAACGTAGCCCTAGACTTGAAGACAAATATAAAATAACGGCTGGTCGGATACCAGCCACATTCTCATGGACATTGAAGGGTTTCTAAGAATACGTTACTATGAGTAATCACTGGAACGGGGGGAAGTGGGTGAATTTTTAAATTCTGTTTCTCACGGTTCTATACAAATAACATTTTTTAGAAATTCCTTACACAGACTATGAATATATTAATTAAAAATGCTTTACAGGTAGACATGGGCGCCGGAAGGATTACATCTTTAAGAGTACTATCCTTGGATGATAATTTCTTTAGTTCACTGGATGTCAGTGGTAATAATTGTTGTAAGCGTAGATTTAAAAGATGAGCTCTTCTAGGAAAACCCATTTCTTCAACTGTTAAATTAATTGAACTGAAACGTATATATTCATATAATGTTAAAAGGCAGTAAAATAAAATTTAATAAAAATAATTATTTTTTATCGAGCACGCTATTTTCGTGATTTAGAATTTAAATTAAATATTGCCAGTGAACTTTTTTCGTCCCTTGCCGGCTCTTTATCATAGATTAACGAAAATAATACATTTACCAAAAAAAAATGACCAGTGTTCCGTTGCCGCTGTTTTTTCTTATTGAGTTGTTACTTCATAACTAAATATATATCAGGTAGGACCTAGACCTAGACATCAGTTGGAAAAGAAGAAGCAAAAAATTAAATAGTTATAAATAAACTTTATTTTAATAATTTCTTGCGTTTGCTGTGGGGCCCCTGTAGCCTTCGGAGCCCTAGGGCAATTGCCCTTTTTGTCCTAAGACGAATCCGGCCCTAGTTATGAGTATTTTTTGTTTTTAAAAGTGGATTTTCGAAATTTTCATGACTCTATTTGAAGGCGAAATAATGATTCTATCAAAAAACTGATTATGCCAGTCGATTTCTCGTCCCAAAAAAACCCTAATTACGGTTTTTAGCATTTTTCAATATTTTTTGTCGAAAATTTAGTACCAAGGGGGTATGTATGGGAATATTTCGCGATATAAATTGCTTTTTCCTAACTCCCTTAATCCTTGGAAATATCGACTCAAAATTCACTAAAATATGTAAAATGGTCCCCTCTATCGATTGGTGAAGACTAGAACGTTCTATCTTTCCTATTAGTCGAGTTATGAGTATTTTTTGTTTTGAAAAGTAGATTTTCGAAAATTTCATGACTCTATTTGAAGGCAAAATAATGATTTTATCACAAAACTGATTGTGCCAGTCGAATTTTTGGCCAAAAAACCCCTCTTTACGAATTTTTAGCATTTTTTTAAATTTTTTTGTCGAAAATTTAGAACAAAGGGGGTAGCTATGGAAATATTTTGCGATACAAATTGATTTTTTCTAACTCCCTTAATTCTTGGAAATATGGACTCGAAATTCACTGAAATATGTAAAATTGTCCCCTCTATCGATTGGTCAAGACTAGAACGTTCTATCTCTCCTATTTGTCGAGGTATGAGTATTTTTTGTTTTGAAAAGTGGATTTTCGAAAATTTCATGACTCTATTTGAAGGCGAAATAATGATTTTATCACAAAACTGATTGTGCCAGTCGATTTTTTGGCCAAAGAAACCCCTCTTTACGAATTTTTAGCATTTTTTATAATTTTTTTGTCGAAAATTTAGAACAAAGGGGGTAGCTATGGAAATATTTTGCGATACAAATTGATTTTTTCTAACTCCCTTAATCCTTGGAAATATCGACTCAAAATTCACTCAAATATGTAAAATTGTCCCCTCTATCGATTGGTGAAGAGAAAAAAACTGATTGTGCCAGTCGATTTTTCGGCCCAAAAAACCCCTCTTTACGAACTTTTAGCATTTTTTAATTTTTTTTGTCAAAAATTTAGAACAAAGGGGTAGGTATGGAAATATTTTGCGAAACAAATTGCTTTTTTCTAACTCCCTTAATCCTTTGCAATATCAACTCAAAATTCACTAAAATATGTAAAATTGTCCCCTCTATCGATTGGTGAAGACTAGAACGTTCCATCTTTCCTATTTGTCGAGTTATGAGTATTTTTTTTTTGAAAAGTGGATTTTCGAAAATTTCATGACTCTATTTGAAGGCGAAATAATGATTTTATCAAAAAACTGATTAGGCCAGTCGAATTTTTGGCCAAAAAAACCCCTCTTCACGAATTTTTAGCATTTTTATAATTTTTTTGTCGAAAATTTAGAACAAAGGGGGTAGCTATGGAAATATTTTGCGATACAAATTGATTTTTTCTAACTCCCATTATCCTTGGAAATATGGACTCAAAATTCACTAACATATGTAAAATTGTCCCCTCTATCGATTGGTGAAGACTAGAACGTTCTATCTTTCCTATTTGTCGAGTTATGAGTATTTTTTGTTTTGAAAAGTGGATTTTCGAAAATTTCATGACTCTATTTGAAGGCGAAATAATGATTTTATCACAAAACTGATTGTGCCAGTCGAATTTTTGGCCAAAAAAACCCCTCTTTACGAATTTTTAGCATTTTTTATAATTTTTTTGTCGAAAATATAGAACAAAGGGGGTAGCTATGGAAATATTTTGCGATACAAATTGATTTTTTCTAACTCCCATAATCCTTGGAAATATCGACTCAAAATTCACTAAAAT
Source organism: Lochmaea crataegi (assembly GCA_947563755.1). NCBI lineage: Eukaryota > Metazoa > Arthropoda > Insecta > Coleoptera > Chrysomelidae > Lochmaea > Lochmaea crataegi. The sequence goes on along the minus strand of OX387433.1, from coordinate 3,719,729 downwards.
ATGTAAAATTGTCCCCTCTATCGATTGGTGTAGACTAGAACGTTCTATCTTTCCTATTTGTCGAGTTATGAGTATTTTTTGTTTTGAAAAGTGGATTTTCGAAAATTTCATGACTCTATTTGAAGGCGAAATAATGATTTTATCAAAAAACTGATTAGGCCAGTCGAATTTTTGGCCAAAAAAACCCCTCTTCACGAATTTTTAGCATTTTTATAATTTTTTTGTCGAAAATTTAGAACAAAGGGGGTAGCTATGGAAATATTTTGCGATACAAATTGATTTTTTCTAACTCCCATTATGGAAATATTTTGCGATACAAATTGATTTTTTCTAACTCCCATAATCCTTGGAAATATGGACTCAAAATTCACTAACATATGTAAAATTGTCCCCTCTATCGATTGGTGAAGACTAGAACGTTCTATCTTTCCTATTTGTCGAGTTATGAGTATTTTTTGTTTTGAAAAGTGGATTTTCGAAAATTTCATGACTCTATTTGAAGGCGAAATAATGATTTTATCACAAAACTGATTGTGCCAGTCGAATTTTTGGCCAAAAAAACCCCTCTTTACGAATTTTTAGCATTTTTTATAATTTTTTTGTCGAAAATATAGAACAAAGGGGGTAGCTATGGAAATATTTTGCGATACAAATTGATTTTTTCTAACTCCCATAATCCTTGGAAATATCGACTCAAAATTCACTTACATATGTAAAATTGTCCCCTCTATCGATTGGTGAAGACTAGAACGTTCTATCTTTCCTATTTGTCGAGTTATGAGTATTTTTTGTTTTGAAAAGTGGATTTTCGAAAATTTCATGACTCTGTTTGAAGGCAAAATAATGATTTTATCACAAAACTGATTGTGCCAGTCGAATTTTTGGCCAAAAAACCCCTCTTTACGAATTTTTAGCATTTTTTTAAATTTTTTTGTCGAAAATTTAGAACAAAGGGGGTAGCTATGGAAATATTTTGCGATACAAATTGATTTTTTCCAACTCCCACAATCCTTGGAAATATGGACTCAAAATTCACTAAAATATGTAAAATTGTCCCCTCTATCGATTGGTGAAGACTAGAACGTTCTATCTTTCCTATTTGTCGAGTTATGAGTATTTTTTGTTTTGAAAAGTGGATTTTCGAAAATTTCATGACTCTATTTGAAGGCGAAATAATGATTTTATCACAAAACTGATTGTGCCAGTCGAATTTTTGGCCAAAAAACCCCTCTTTACGAATTTTTAGCATTTTTTTAAATTTTTTTGTCAAAAATTTAGAACAAAGGGGGTAGCTATGGAAATATTTTGCGATACAAATTGATTTTTTCTAACTCCCATCATCCTTGGAAATATGGACTCAAAATTCACTAACATATGTAAAATTGTCCCCTCTATCGATTAGTGAAGACTAGAACGTTCTATCTTTCCTATTTGTCGAGTTATGAGTATTTTTTGTTTTGAAAAGTGGATTTTCGAAAATTTCATGACTCTGTTTGAAGGCAAAATAATGATTTTATCACAAAACTGATTGTGCCAGTCGAATTTTTGGCCAAAAAACCCCTCTTTACGAATTTTTAGCATTTTTTTAAATGTTTTTGTCGAAAATTTAGAACAAAGGGGGTAGCTATGGAAATATTTTGCGATACAAATTGATTTTTTCTAACTCCCATAATCCTTGGAAATATGGACTCAAAATTCACTAACATATGTAAAATTGTCCCCTCTATCGATTGGTGAAGACTAGAACGTTCTATCTTTCCTATTTGTCGAAATATGAGTATTTTTTGTTTTGAAAAGTGGATTTTCGAAAATTTCATGACTCTATTTGAAGGCAAAATAATAATTTTATCACAAAACTGATTGTGCCAGTCGAATTTTTGGCCAAAAAACCCCTCTTTACGAATTTTTAGCATTTTTTTAAATGTTTTTGTCGAAAATTTAGAACAAAGGGGGTAGCTATGGAAATATTTTGCGATACAAATTGATTTTTTCTAATTCCCATAATCCTTGGAAATATGGACTCAAAATTCACTAACATATGTAAAATTGTCCCCTCTATCCATTGGTGAAGACTAGAACGTTCTATCTTTCCTATTTGTCGAGTTATGAGTATTTTTTGTTTTGAAAAGTGGATTTTCGAAAATTTCATGACTCTATTTGAAGGCGAAATAATGATTTTATCACAAAACTGATTGTGCCAATCGATTTTTTGGCCAAAAAAACCCCTCTTTACGAATTTTTAGCATTTTTTATAATTTTTTTGTCGAAAATTTAGAACAAAGGGGGTAGCTATGGAAATATTTTGAGAAACAAATTGCTTTTTTCTAACTCCCTTAATCCTTGGCAATATCGACTCAAAATTCACTCAAATATGTAAAATTGTCCCCTCTATCGATTGGTGAGGACTAGAACGTTCTATCTTTCCTATTAGTCGAGTTATGAGTATTTTTTGTTTTGAAAAGTGGATTTTCGAAAATTTCATGACTCTATTTGAAGGCGAAATAATGATTTTATCAAAAAACTGATTGTGCCAGTCGATTTTCCGGTGCAAAAAACCCCTCTTTACGAATTTTAAGCATTTTTTATTTTTTATTGTCGAAAATTTAGAACAAAGGGAAATGGAAATATTTTGCGAATCAAATTGCTTTTTTCTAACTCCCTTAATCCCTGGCAATATCGACTCAAAATTAGGGCTGGGCGATTATCAAAAAATATTATCGATTATATAAAATAATCGATTATTTTCGATTAATCGATTAATCGATGTTGATCGATTAATTGATTAATCGAAAAAAATCGATTATTCGAAGAAAATCGATTAATCGAAAAAAATCGATTAATCGAAAAAAATCGATTAATCGAAAATAATCGATTAATCGAAAAAAATCGATTATTCGAAAATAATCGATTATTAGAAAATAGTCGATTAATCGAAAATAATCGATTAATCCAAAATAATCGATTAATCGAAAAAATCGATTAATTGAAAATAATCGATTAATCCAAAATAATCGATTAATCGAAAAAATCGATTAATTGAAAAAAATCGATTAATCGAAAAAAATCGATTAATCGAAAAAAATCGATTAATCGAAAATAATCGATTAATCGAAAATAATCGATTAATCCAAAATAATCGATTAATCGAAAAAATCGATTAATTGAAAAAAATCGATTAATCGAAAAAAATCGATTAATCGAAAAAAATCGATTAATCGAAAATAATCGATTAATCGAAAATAATCGATTAATCCAAAATAATCGATTAATCGAAAAAAATCGATTAATTGAAAAAAATCGATTAATCGAAAATAATCGATTAATCGAAAATAATCAATTAATCGAAAATAATCAATTTTCGATGATTCGAAAATTTATTATTTTTCATTATTCTTGATAACGGCAGCTGGACCGCTACCGAAACTTTAAAAATAGAGTTTCAACAAACATCGTGATCAAGAACTATTATATTAACTAATTTTTTCACACCTTTAAAAAGATTGACAATTTGGAACTTTCGAAAATATTTTGAAGTTTAAGAATTAAAAAAATTGTCAAGATTTGCCAGTCGATTTTCCGGTCCAAAAAGCCCCTCTTTACGAATTTTTAGCATTTTTTATAATTTTTTTGTCGAAAATTTAGAACAAAGGGGGTAGCTATGGAAATATTTTGCGATACAAATTGATTTTTTCTAACTCCCATAATCCTTGGCAATATCGACTCAAAATTCACTAAAATATGTAAAATTGTCCTCTCTATCGATTGGTGAAGACTAGAACGTTCTATCTTTCCTATTTGTCGAAATATGAGTATTTTTTGTTTTGAAAAGTGGATTTTCGAAAATTTCATGACTCTATTTGAAGGCAAAATAATGATTTTATCACAAAACTGATTGTGCCAGTCGAATTTTTGGCCAAAAAACCCCTCTTTACGAATTTTTAGCATTTTTTTAAATTTTTTTGTCGAAAATTTAGAACAAAGGGGGTAGCTATGGAAATATTTTGCGATACAAATTGATTTTTTCCAACTCCCACAATCCTTGGAAATATGGACTCAAAATTCACTAAAATATGTAAAATTGTCCCCTCTATCGATTGGTGAAGACTAGAACGTTCTATCTTTCCTATTTGTCGAAATATGAGTATTTTTTGTTTTGAAAAGTGGATTTTCGAAAATTTCATGACTCTATTTGAAGGCAAAATAATAATTTTATCACAAAACTGATTGTGCCAGTCGAATTTTTGGCCAAAAAACCCCTCTTTACGAATTTTTAGCATTTTTTTAAATTTTTTTGTCGAAAATTTAGAACAAAGCTATGGAAATATTTTGCGATACAAATTGATTTTTTCTAATTCCCATAATCCTTGGAAATATGGACTCAAAATTCACTAACATATGTAAAATTGTCCCCTCTATCGATTAGTGAAGACTAGAACGTTCTATCTTTCCTATTTGTCGAGTTATGAGTATTTTTTGTTTTGAAAAGTGGATTTTCGAAAATTTCATGACTCTATTTGAAGGCGAAATAATGATTTTATCACAAAACTGATTGTGCCAGTCGATTTTTTTGCCAAAAAAAACCCCTCTTTACGAATTTTTAGCATTTTTTATAATTTTTTTGTCGAAAATTTAGAACAAAGGGGGTAGCTATGGAAATATTTTGCGATACAAATTGATTTTTTCTAACTCCCATAATCCTTGGAAATATGGACTCAAAATTCACTAACATATGTAAAATTGTCCCCTCTATCGATTGGTGGAGACTAGAACGTTCTATCTTTCCTATTTGTCGAGTTATGAGTATTTTTTGTTTTAAAAAGTGGATTTTCGAAAATTTCATGACTCTATTTGAAGGCGAAATAATGATTTTATCACAAAACTGATAGTGCCAGTCGATTTTTTGGCCAAAAAAACCCCTCTTTACGAATTTTTAGCATTTTTTATACTTTTTTTGTCGAAAATTTAGAACAAAGGGGGTAGCTATGGAAATATTTTGCGATACAAATTGATTTTTTCTAACTCCCATAATCCTTGGAAATATGGACTCAAAATTCACTAACATATGTAAAATTGTCCCCTCTATCGATTGGTGAAGACTAGAACGTTCTATCTTTCCTATTTGTCGATTTATGACTATTTTTTGTTTTGAAAAGTGGATTTTCGAAAATTTCATGACTCTGTTTGAAGGCAAAATAATGATTTTATCACAAAACTGATTGTGCCAGTAGAATTTTTGGCCAAAAAACCCCTCTTTACGAATTTTTAGCATTTTTTTAAATTTTTTTGTCGAAAATTTAGAACAAAGGGGGTAGCTATGGAAATATTTTGCGATACAAATTGATTTTTTCTAACTCCCATAATCCTTGGCAATATCGACTCAAAATTCACTAAAATATGTAAAATTGTCCTCTCTATCGATTGGTGAAGACTAGAACGTTCTATCTTTCCTATTTGTCGAAATATGAGTATTTTTTGTTTTGAAAAGTGGATTTTCGAAAATTTCATGACTCTATTTGAAGGCAAAATAATGATTTTATCACAAAACTGATTGTGCCAGTCGAATTTTTGGCCAAAAAACCCCTCTTTACGAATTTTTAGCATTTTTTTAAATTTTTTTGTCGAAAATTTAGAACAAAGGGGGTAGCTATGGAAATATTTTGCGATACAAATTGATTTTTTCTAACTCCCATAATCCTTGGAAATATGGACTCAAAATTCACTAACATATGTAAAATTGTCCTCTCTATCGATTGGTGAAGACTAGAACGTTCTATCTTTCCTATTTGTCGAGTTATGAGTATTTTTTGTTTTGAAAAGTGGATTTTCGAAAATTTCATGACTCTGTTTGAAGGCAAAATAATGATTTTATCACAAAACTGATTGTGCCAGTCGAATTTTTGGCCAAAAAACCCCTCTTTACGAATTTTTAGCATTTTTTTAAATGTTTTTGTCGAAAATTTAGAACAAAGGGGGTAGCTATGGAAATATTTTGCGATACAAATTGATTTTTTCTAACTCCCATAATCCTTGGAAATATGGACTCAAAATTCACTAACATATGTAAAATTGTCCCCTTTATCGATTGGTGAAGACTAGAACGTTCTATCTTTCCTATTTGTCGAAATATGAGTATTTTTTGTTTTGAAAAGTGGATTTTCGAAAATTTCATGACTCTATTTGAAGGCAAAATAATAATTTTATCACAAAACTGATTGTGCCAGTCGAATTTTTGGCCAAAAAACCCCTCTTTACGAATTTTTAGCATTTTTTTAAATGTTTTTGTCGAAAATTTAGAACAAAGGGGGTAGCTATGGAAATATTTTGCGATACAAATTGATTTTTTCTAACTCCCATAATCCTTGGAAATATGGACTCAAAATTCACTAACATATGTAAAATTGTCCCCTCTATCGATTGGTGAAGACTAGAACGTTCTATCTTTCCTATTTGTCGAAATATGAGTATTTTTTGTTTTGAAAAGTGGATTTTCGAAAATTTCATGACTCTATTTGAAGGCAAAATAATAATTTTATCACAAAACTGATTGTGCCAGTCGAATTTTTGGCCAAAAAACCCCTCTTTACGAATTTTTAGCATTTTTTTAAATGTTTTTGTCGAAAATTTAGAACAAAGGGGGTAGCTATGGAAATATTTTGCGATACAAATTGATTTTTTCTAATTCCCATAATCCTGGGAAATATGGACTCAAAATTCACTAACATATGTAAAATTGTCCCCTCTATCCATTGGTGAAGACTAGAACGTTCTATCTTTCCTATTTGTCGAGTTATGAGTATTTTTTGTTTTGAAAAGTGGATTTTCGAAAATTTCATGACTCTATTTGAAGGCAAAATAATAATTTTATCACAAAACTGATTGTGCCAGTCGAATTTTTGGCCAAAAAACCCCTCTTTACGAATTTTTAGCATTTTTTTAAATGTTTTTGTCGAAAATTTAGAACAAAGGGGGTAGCTATGGAAATATTTTGCGATACAAATTGATTTTTTCTAACTCCCATAATCCTTGGAAATATGGACTCAAAATTCACTAACATATGTAAAATTGTCCCCTCTATCGATTGGTGAAGACTAGAACGTTCTATCTTTCCTATTTGTCGAAATATGAGTATTTTTTGTTTTGAAAAGTGGATTTTCGAAAATTTCATGACTCTATTTGAAGGCGAAATAATGATTTTATCACAAAACTGATTGTGCCAGTCGATTTTTTTGCCAAAAAAAACCCTCTACGAATTTTTAGCATTTTTTATAATTTTTTTGTCGAAAATTTAGAACAAAGGGGGTAGCTATGGAAATATTTTGCGATACAAATTGATTTTTTCTAACTCCCATAATCCTTGGAAAGATGGACTCAAAATTCACTAAAATATGTAAAATTGTCCCCTCTATCGATTGGTGTAGACTAGAACGTTCTATCTTTCCTATTTGTCGAGTTATGAGTATTTTTTGTTTTGAAAAGTGGATTTTCGAAAATTTCATGACTCTATTTGAAGGCAAAATAATGATTTTATCACAAAACTGACTGTGCCAGTCGATTTTTCGGCCCAAAAAACCCTTCTTTACGAATTTTCAGCATTTTTTATAATTTTTTTGTCGAAAATTTAGAACAAAGGGGTAGGTATGGAAATATTTTGCGATACAAATTGCTTTTTTCTAACTCCCTCAATCCTTGGAAATATCGACTCAAAATTCACTAATTTATGTAAAATTGTCCCCTCTATCGATTGGTGAAGACTAGAACGTTCTGTCTTTCTTATCAGTTGAGTTATGAGTATTTTTTGTTTTGAAAAGTGGATTTTCGAAAATTTCATGACTCTATTTGAAGGCGAAATAATGATTTTTATCAAAAAACTGATTGTGCCAGTCGATTTTCCGGTGCAAAAAACCCCTTTTTACGAATTTTAAGCATTTTTTATTTTTTATTGTCGAAAATTTAGAACAAAGGGAAATGGAAATATTTTGCGAATCAAATTGCTTTTTTCTAACTCCCTTAATCCCTGGCAATATCGACTCAAAATTAGGGCTGGGCGATTATCAAAAAATATTATCGATTATATAAAATAATCGATTATTTTCGATTAATCGATTAATCGATGTTGATCGATTAATTGATTAATCGAAAAAAATCGATTATTCGAAGAAAATCGATTAATCGAAAAAAATCGATTAATCGAAAAAAATCGATTAATCGAAAAAAATCGATTAATCGAAAATAATCGATTAATCGAAAATAATCGAATAATCGAAAATAATCGATTAATCCAAAATAATCGATTAATCGAAAAAATCGATTAATTGAAAAAAATCGATTAATCGAAAAAAATCGATTAATTGAAAAAAATCGATTAATTGAAAAAAATCGATTAATCGAAAATAATCGATTAATCGAAAATAATCGATTAATCGAAAATAATCGATTAATCGAAAATAATCGATTAATCGAAAATAATCGGTTAATCCAAAATAATCGATTAATCGAAAAAATCGATTAATTGAAAAAAATCTATTAATCGAAAAAAATCGATTAATCGAAAAAAATCGATTAATCGAAAAAAATCGATTAATCTAAAATAATCGATTAATCGAAAATAATCGATTAATCCAAAATAATCGATTAATCGAAAAAAATCGATTAATTGAAAAAAATCGATTAATCGAAAATAATCGATTAATCGAAAATAATCAATTTTCGATGATTCGAAAATTTATTATTTTTCATTATTCTTGATAACGGCAGCTGAACCGCTACCGAAACTTTAAAAATAGAGTTTCAACAAACATCGTGATCAAGAACTATTATATTAACTAATTTTTTCACACCTTTAACAAGATTGACAATTTGGAACTTTCGAAAATATTTTGAAGTTTAAGAATTAAAAAAATTGTCAAGATTTGCCAGTCGATTTTCCGGTCCAAAAAGCCCCTCTTTACGAATTTTTAGCATTTTTTATAATTTTTTTGTCGAAAATTTAGAACAAAGGGGGTAGCTATGGAAATATTTTGCGATACAAATTGATTTTTTCTAACTCCCATAATCCTTGGCAATATCGACTCAAAATTTACTAAAATATGTAAAATTGTCCTCTCTATCGATTGGTGAATACTAGAACGTTCTATCTTTCCTATTTGTCGAGTTATGAGTATTTTTTGTTTTGAAAAGTGGATTTTCGAAAATTTCATGACGCTATTTGAAGGCGAAATGATGATTTTATCAAAAAACTGATTATGCCAGTCGATTTTCCGGCCCAAAAACCGCTCTTTACGAATTTTAAGCATTTTTAATTTTTTTTTGTCGAAAATTTAGAACAAAGGGAAATATTTTAAGAAACAAATGGCTTTTTTCTAACTCCCTTAATCCTTGGCAATATCGACTCAAAATTCACTAAAATATGTAAAATTGTCCCCTCTATCGATTGGTGAAGACTAGAACATTCTATCTTTCCTATTAGTCGAGTTATGAGTATTTTTTGTTTTGAAAAGTGGATTTTCGAAAATTTCATGACTCTATGCGAATTTTTAGCATTTTTTATAATTTTTTTGTCGAAAATTTAGAACAAAGGGGGTAGCTATGGAAATATTTTGCGATACAAATTGATTTTTTCTAACTCCCATAATCCTTGGAAATATGGACTCAAAATTCACTAAAATATGTAAAATTGTCCCCTCTATCGATTGGTGAAGACTAGAACGTTCTATCTTTCCTATTTGTCGAGTTATGAGTATTTTTTGTTTTGAAAAGTGGATTTTCGAAAATTTCATGACTCTATTTGAAGGCGAAATAATGATTTTATCACAAAACTGATTGTGCCAATCGATTTTTTGGCCAAAAAAACCCCTCTTTGCGAATTTTTAGCATTTTTTATAATTTTTTTGTCGAAAATTTAGAACTATGGAAATATTTTGAGAAACAAATTGCTTTTTTCTAACTCCCCTAATCCTTGGCAATATCGACTCAAAATTCACTCAAATATGTAAAATTGTCCCCTCTATCGATTGGTGAAGACTAGAACGTTCTATCTTTCCTATATGTCGAGTTATGAGTATTTTTTGTTTTGAAAAGTGGATTTTCGAAAATTTCATGACTCTATTTGAAGGCGAAATAATGATTTTATCACAAAACTGATTGTGCCAATCGATTTTTTGGCCAAAAAAACCCCTCTTTGCGAATTTTTAGCATTTTTTATAATTTTTTTGTCGAAAATTTAGAACTATGGAAATATTTTGCGATACAAATTGATTTTTTCTAACTCCCATAATCCTTGGAAATATGGACTCAAAATTCACTAAAATATGTAAAATTTTCCCCTCTATCGATTGGTGTAGACTAGAACGTTCTATCTCTCCTATTTGTCGAGTTATGAGTATTTTTTGTTTTGAAAAGTGGATTTTCGAAAATTTCATGACTCTATTTGAAGGCGAAATAATGATTTTATCACAAAACTGATTGTGCCAGTCGAATTTTTTTTGCCAAAAAAACCCCTCTTTACGAATTTTTAGCATTTTTTATAATTTTTTTGTCGAAAATTTAGAACAAAGGGGGTATGGAAATATTTTGAGAAACAAATTGCTTTTTTCTAACTCCCCTAATCCTTGGAAATATGGACTCAAAATTCACTCAAATATGTAAAATTGTCCCCTCTATCGATTGGTGAAGACTAGAACGTTTTATCTTTCCTATTAGTCGAGTTATGAGTATTTTTTGTTTTGAAAAGTGGATTTTCGAAAATTTCATGACTCTATTTGAAGGCGAAATGATGATTTTATCACAAAACTGATTGTGCCAATCGATTTTTTGGCCAAAAAACCCCTCTTTGCGAATTTTTAGCATTTTTTATAATTTTTTTGTCGAAAATTTAGAACAAAGGGGGTAGCTATGGAAATATTTTGCGATACAAATTGATTTTTACTAACTCCCATAATCCTTGGAAATATGGACTCAAAATTCACTAAAATATGTAAAATTGTCCCCTCTATCGATTGGTGAAGACTAGAACGTTCTATCTTTCCTATTTGTCGAGTTATGAGTATTTTTTGTTTTGAAAAGTGGATTTTCGAAAATTTCATGACTCTATTTGAAGGCGAAATAATGATTTTATCACAAAACTGATTGTGCCAATCGATTTTTTGGCCAAAAAAACCCCTCTTTGCGAATTTTTAGCATTTTTTATAATTTTTTTGTCGAAAATTTAGAACTATGGAAATATTTTGAGAAACAAATTGCTTTTTTCTAACTCCCCTAATCCTTGGCAATATCGACTCAAAATTCACTCAAATATGTAAAATTGTCCCCTCTATCGATTGGTGAAGACTAGAACGTTCTATCTTTCCTATATGTCGAGTTATGAGTATTTTTTGTTTTGAAAAGTGGATTTTCGAAAATTTCATGACTCTATTTGAAGGCGAAATAATGATTTTATCACAAAACTGATTGTGCCAATCGATTTTTTGGCCAAAAAAACCCCTCTTTGCGAATTTTTAGCATTTTTTATAATTTTTTTGTCGAAAATTTAGAACTATGGAAATATTTTGCGATACAAATTGATTTTTTCTAACTCCCATAATCCTTGGAAATATGGACTCAAAATTCACTAAAATATGTAAAATTTTCCCCTCTATCGATTGGTGTAGACTAGAACGTTCTATCTCTCCTATTTGTCGAGTTATTAGTCGAGTTATGAGTATTTTTTGTTTTGAAAAGTGGATTTTCGAAAATTTCATGACTCTATTTGAAGGCGAAATAATGATTTTATCAAAAAACTGATTGTGCCAGTCGATTTTCCGGCGCAAAAAACTCCTCTTTACGAATTTTAAGCATTTTTTATTTTTTATTGTCGAAAATTTAGAACAAAGGGAAATGGAAATATTTTGCGAATCAAATTGCTTTTTTCTAACTCCCTTAATCCCTGGCAATATCGACTCAAAATTAGGGCTGGGCGATTATCAAAAAACATTATCGATTATATAAAGTAATCGATTATTTTCGATTAAACGATTAATCGATGTTGATCGATTAATTGATTAATCGAAAAAAATCGATTAATCGAAGAAAATCGAATCATCGAAAAAAATCGATTAATCGAAAAAAATCTATTAATTGAAAAAAATTGAATCATCGAAAAAAATCGATTATTCGAAAATAATCGATTATTCGAAAATAGTCGATTAATGCTCTTTATATTTACTCCACATGTGCTCCATCACAAGTAACGTGTTTAGTGCCTATAGGTGTGAAATAAACCACAAATATTTTTAGCTACTGCTAGTGATCCCACAAAAAAGTGCCCTATATTTATTGATCCCCATATCGGGGCCTTTTGGTTCCTCCGGGGACCTGTACACAACCATAGACTTCATCAGCATACATACATTGGCCACCCGAGTTAGTGAGAAAAACTACATTGGTGATAGTAATAAATGCATTCTACTAATTGACCAAAATAGACATTTGGTATTCTATTCTATACTGTTGTAATCTTTTATTTTCGAAACACAGGAATAAAAATGTTATATATTTTTGATCTTCAATTTTTCCAGGTGATGTATCGAAATGTTGTAATGAACGGACATGTCTGTTTTTCCATTGACTCTTCTTAATCCTAATTATTCAAGTAAATTATACCAAAAATGTCTTTTTTTATTGAAAACAAAAACAAATTATTTAGGCAATCTTTTTGTTTAATTGTAGTATTACTTTGAAGTATAGAGTAAGTAGGCAGTTTTTATATTAATTATAATACAGAAAGAAATGCTAATTAATTAGGTAAACTATAAAAATGTTTATTATAGCAATAAACAGACATGTCTGCTTTTTCAATGATCCTTATTAATTATTCAAAAAAAATCACAGCAAAAATAGGTGTATGTATGTTTTTGTTGAAAAGAAACAAATCAAAAATATTCTATAAAAATAAATAAAATTATTATTACATTATGTTTAATGTATTTGTCTTCATATTTATGAGTACCTACATAGCAACTGAAGTTCATCTTCCATTTTTCTCTACCATTTCTCCTCAGAACAAAAAGAAAATTAAAAGTTTATAAAATTATCCATTTTTTACGATTCTACACTCACAAAGGGGTGGTGACACCCATCGACATACTGAAGTCTTGATCCATATAGTTATAAAGACTGAAAAAAAAACAATTTAATTCTAAATACTCTAAATAAATATTTTTACTAACAAAATTATTTCAAATTAATTTCAGCAAAAGTTTTAAACAATCCATTTTATCAGAACTGTAAATGAAATAAAAAATTAGATGTTTCTTCTAAATAGGTGTTGACATTTTTTTACTTACTGAATGGTTATAGCGAACACTGCTAGGTATATGGAATATTATTTGGACCTGTGCTGGCAGTTACATCAGGCTTCATTTTAATTACATAATCAGAACTGTAAATGAAATATAAAGATTAGATGTTTCTTCTAAATAGGTGTTGACATTTTTTTACTTACTGAATAGTTATAGTGAACACTGCTATATGGAATATTATTTGGACCTGTGCTGGCAGTTACATCAGGCTTCATTTTAAAATGTCTTGTTAGTGTTTTTACTTACGCATTAGTATCGGCATCCATATCTTTGCCCTAATTATCTGGATTCTGTCTTGCCAGACTCCTTTTTCTCATATTCTGATATTGCTTGCTTGATATAAGGGAGGTCAATGCATTTCTGTCCTTTTCCTATTTGATTTCTGATTATTTCAGGAGCTATACATTCTGTATAGAATTGCTTCAGTTTCAGACGCATTTTTTCGGCCCATATTTTTCTATCTATCTCAATTTCCTGTATATATAGATCTATATTATCGCAGATATACACAACAAAGTAACATCTGCTACTATTAGCACAACACAACCCCGTTGTGTTGTGACTACACAACCCCGTTGTGTTGTGACTATTAGTTATTTTGGTGTATTCTTTGGTTATATTCTGGTTATATTCAATTGCCCGCCGATTGCCCCTGGATCTAAAAACACACGCTACCCCTACCCAGTCGAATTTGTTCGTTTTTTGCACAATAAAACGTAAATGTTTAGAATTTACATAGTTGCCACAACTATAAAAATAATGTTGAGTTTACTTACCTAGATATTGTAACGAGAAAATAATAATGAAAAACCTACAATTATCTGAAATGAAACAATAACAAAATATAAGCACATACTTACCTGATATATTTCTATTTTGGAAACCCAAAAATTAATCACAATTTGCCTTATGACTAATACACACTAGGTACGAAGTCGAATATCGAATTTTGAAAGCATAAGAAACCTAACATACAGGTCAAATGGTCACTATATAGATATTGCAAGTTCCTAAAAATATACCTAATATCTTTTATGACGTGCATAGATTTTCTTGTTAAAAAAAAATTTCTCCTTGTTTGAGGATTTTCGTATAACATGGCAACATCGGTTGTGAATGCAGCATTCTGTATTTCACGATTTTACTTGGCTCTTTTGGATTTTAAAGCTTCGATGCCAAATGTAAAAATTATCCCTAGAAATCCTTAGATACAATTTAATAATCCTCTCCATTACGACGATAAAAAGAGATGAGGATGGTTATCTAGTTTTTAGCTTGCCATAGGTAATAATAATTGTTGAATAAAATTAATGAATGAGGTAGGTAACATTACATTTTAAAAAATTTCGAAGCATAAATGTTTTGTAGGTAAATTTGTCTTGTCAATATACCTAGTCGAAATTACCTTGCAAATTAATTGATTATATAAGCATTTAAAACAATGAAAGAAAATAAGAACCCAAATAATAATTATTAAAGGATGACGTAGTAATAGTGTTAGTTGTTGATTAGAAAAATATTGTAAAACAAAGGAAGACTAAAAAATTAATTTCGTCTACCTACTCTAGAAATGGCAATAGCGCTTCTTCGACTTGGTAGAGTTGAAATATCTGAGCTTTATTTATGTTTCCCTTCAATCTGTTTTCTTATCTTATCAGTAGGTAGGTACAAAGTTATGTGGCTTCAAATATTTTTGAAATGAGGGTAGGTCCGTAAAATGGGTAAAAAAACGGAAGTTTCTAAAATGTTTTAGCGAAAAGCTCGGTCAAATTCAGTTCCTTTTTGTATAAATATATTTTAAAATAAGTAATCTTTTAAAAACGAAAAGATGTTTAGAATTAAAAATAACTTTCAAATATAGGTATTCAATATTGTTTATTTAGATCAAAAAAATAATTTTTTCGATATTTTCTGTGAAATAAAAACATTTTTGATGTAAAACAATGTGTTAAATATTTGGAAGTTATTTTTAATTCTAAACATCTTTTCTTTATAATTTTTGAAATTGTCCAAAATAAATGTACCTACCTACCTACTTGAGACTCTTGAGCAAAAATCACATCTAATTTAAATTTTGATATCTAATGTATATATTATACCTAGTTTATTTCGTATTCAATAAATTATTTAAAAAAAATGAAAAATGGTCCGTAATAATTAATAATGGGTTGTAAGTTATGTTGTATATATTATATCTATATAGGTAACCTATCACGTGAAAATATTCACAAGATTAGCTTTTTGCAGTGTTTTTTCATTCAGATAATTCCAATGGATTTTTGTTAGGTCGGCTTGGTTTGCTTTGTATTTTATCATTAGGTACCTACTTACCTACTTCTCAATAAATGGAAATTATAAATCTCGATATACCTATAAAACTTGAAAATATAGAGAAACGACGATAATGATTGGAATATTATTTTAATTTCAAAATTAACCTATAAAAGTACAGAAAAAAATTAAAGAAGTAACGAGAATACCTATAGGTAAAATAAACATACCTTAACGCATTCCTTTAGCACTAGAATTGTTGCTCGGCAGACTTCAGGGATAAAAGGGGAAATTGTAGAGTCTTGATATTGCGGCGAATAGATTAGCGCACTTTAAAATCATCGCATGCGGCAGACAACTGGATTGCCTACGGTTGCCTCAGTGTAAGGCCGCCTTAAGCCGAAGATTTTATTTTTTGGCGATCGCGTCTATCTAAGGCGACTTCACCATAAATTAGAATCTTTAAATCCTAGCTGTAGGGTGTTCAACTAAAAATAGATTACGTAGTCGATTTCAATAGAGTTGTTTTGTTTTTATCTCCATTTAGAAAATTCCATTTTAAAAATTTCTTAAAATCCGCCTTTTAGATTTTGACGTCACTAGTATAAGTTGAAGTTAGTCACATATATTGACATGGAACAAAATAATCATAAGAGAGGTTAGTTACCGAAATTGAAGAAGAAAAGAAGAAGTTTGGGTTAGTGAAATACCTCTGAAATGGAAAATGATATGGCTTGCTGAGAAATTTATAATTAAACATTTAGCTATAGCTAATAGTTCGGTAGTTAGTTGTCTATTGAGCCTGTATCAAGATCAAGATTTCATAGTGAAATGTACAAACGCTCCATTAATACAGGGTTTGGACAGAGTTTTACATCTATATACACATATAAGTTGGGAATTCTGGAACAGTTGGAGCTACTTGACTCTGAGCAATGTTTACACTACCACTACACCAATACTAACACTTTACACTATCTTACGCGCGTTTCGATAACCAAGTTATCTTCTTCAGAGACTGAAGTTTGGATTATTGATATTCCATACTGCAAAATGTGGTAAACACCAGTCTTTCGAACTCTTTACAATTTCACTGGTTTCCAATTTACTTTCTTCAGATACTCATCAATTTTTTTGCAACACTGGTCACCATTTCTATCCATTTTTCTTTCCATACAGACGAGCATTTTCATTTTCTCTGATATATATAACATTATATAACATCTTAATAATTATTATTAGATTTGTCTATAATATCTCTGTTCTGTTATCTCTCAAGTAACAGTTTAATTCAGATTGTAGAACAGTACTGTAAAAAAGACAAATAGAAACACAACATTTATATCAGCTAAAGTAAAAGTGGAGTTCAATATCTAACAATAACACAAAATATCATATTTGTTTTGTTACCTAATATATATAACCAAAGCGATACAAAACCAAAGATTACTTTGACAAAACTGAAATTAAATACCCATCTATAAAAAAATATAAGCAATCATTTCCCATCACGGCTGGAAGTTGTCCCTCTCGACTGGAAGTTGTTCCCTTTATCGGTAGAAAATATAATCAACCGGTTAAAATATTCACAACCGATGGAAAATATTCCCCGCCGGCGGAGGAAATCGCAGACAAAACTAGAAAATGCGCCCCCCTGAAAGCTGGATGTTCTCTACCGGCTGCACTAAGCCAGAGTTTATCTTTACTCTAGCAAAGTGCAGATAGATATACATTTACAAACAGGATAAAATGAATGCAAACTTAGCAATTATAAAAAAGATATGTTGAATATCAATAAAGTATTAACATTTACATTTTTTTATAAGAGCCGAAAAATTTAAACACGAATTACAACATAAAAATATTTTTACATACAAAATTTTATAATTAAAATACTAAACCCCCTAAATAACCACTACTTTACCACCCCCTACAACATGCATGCACCTTTTAAACCCATGCAGCTAAGAAACAATCATGCAAAAAAAAACTACCAAATTTTAATGAAAATTCTGAAGTTCTAAACTGCAAAGTCACTTTTGTAACCTAAAAAATCCTTTCCTAATAAGAATTCTAAAACAAAAAATAAAATTAATAAGAAAAATTTTAATGTAAACCCTAGGACATAAAAATAAGTAAAATTATAAGATAGGCCTATCAGCAAGTTTAAATATATGCATATATTCCAAATAAATCCATCCCTAAAAAAATTCCTGGAACAGAAAATCAAACAAAATTAAAAAATATACAAAAAATTTGATGACATCTCTGAAGCCTGTAAGAGAGTGTTAGTGTGCTGAAAAGGAAGCGCTGAAAAAAAATTGTTAGTAATAAATTGCCAAGTATAGCCGTTTTGCATATACCAACTTAGAAATCTACGATATTTTGATAGCCCATACTGGGCAACTATTCCCCCTACTTGTCAACCCATACCCATTCGACAAACGGAAAACACTTAAGCGTACTCGCCCATCTGAATGACTGCTCGTTTTGCAAGCGAGGCTTACCGACACCCTAGGTAACGAGTACTTTCTCACAGTGTGATACTGCATGTATCCGTGCGGGAAAAAGTCAATCGTAAACAAAAAAGTCGGTACATGTGGCTTACTTAACAATTGCAATAAAAAAATAATTCACAATTTCAAACCGAATGACACAAACAGGGGAGAAAGGGCAGAAAAAAAACAGAACAGAAAATACGAGGAACGACATAGCTTACCTATGTCTTTTGAAAGGTACCAACTTGTTAACGAAAGACTGCAGTATTTAGAAAATGTTCGGATTGACATAGCTTACCTATGTCTTTTGAAAAGTACCAACTTATTAACGAAAGGCATAGTATTTAGAAAATGTTCGGATTGACATAGCTTACCTATGTCTTTTGAAAAGTACCAACTTATTAACGAAAGGCATAGTAATTAGAAAATGTTAGGATTTACATAGCTTACCTACCTATGGCTTTTGAAAAGTACCAACTTATTAACGAAAGGCATAATATTTAGAAAATGTTCGGATTAACATAGCTTACCTATGTCTTTTGAAAAGTACCAACTTATTAACGAAAGGAATAGTATTTAGAAAATGTTCGGATTGACATAGCTTACCTATGTCTTTTGAAAAGTACCAACTTATTAACGAAAGGCATAGTATTTAGAAAATGTTCGGATTGACATAGCTTACCTATGTCTTTTGAAAAGTACCAACTTATTAACGAAAGGCATAGTATTTAGAAAATGTTCGGATTGACATAGCTTACCTATGTCTTTTGAAAAGTACCAACTTATTAACGAAAGGCATAGTAATTAGAAAATGTTAGGATTTACATAGCTTACCTACCTATGGCTTTTGAAAAGTACCAACTTATTAACGAAAGGCATAATATTTAGAAAATGTTCGGATTAACATAGCTTACCTATGTCTTTTGAAAAGTACCAACTTATTAACGAAAGGAATAGTATTTAGAAAATGTTCGGATTGACATAGCTTACCTATGTCTTTTGAAAAGTACCAACTTATTAACGAAAGGCATAGTATTTAGGAAATATGAGGAATGACATAGCTTACCTATGTCTTTTGAAAAGTACCAACTTATTAACGAAAGGCATAGTATTTAGAAAATGTTCGGATTGACATAGCTTACCTATGTCTTTTGAAAAGTACCAACTTATTAACGAAAGGCATAGTATTTAGAAAATGTTCGGATTGACATAGCTTACCTATGTCTTTTGAAAAGTACCAACTTATTAACGAAAGGCATAGTATTTAGGAAATATGAGGAATGACATAGCTTACCTATGTCTTTTGAAAAGTACCAACTTATTAACGAAAGGAATAGTATTTAGAAAATGTTCGGATTGACATAGCTTACCTATGTCTTTTGAAAAGTACCAACTTATTAACGAAAGGCATAGTATTTAGGAAATATGAGGAATGACATAGCTTACCTATGTCTTTTGAAAAGTACCAACTTATTAACGAAAGGAATAGTATTTAGAAAATGTTCGTATTGACATAGCTTACCTATGTCTTTTGAAAAGTACCAACTTATTAACGAAAGGAATAGTATTTAGAAAATATTCGGATTGACATAGCTTACCTATGTCTTTTGAAAAGTACCAACTTATTAACGAAAGGCATAGTATTTAGGAAATATGAGGAATGACATAGCTTACCTATGTCTTTTGAAAAGTACCAACTTATTAACGAAAGGCATAGTATTTAGAAAATGTTCGGATTGACATAGCTTACCTATGACTTTTGAAAAGTACCAACTTATTAACGAAAGGAATAGTATTTAGAAAATTTTCGGATTGACATAGCTTACCTATGTCTTTTGAAAAGTACCAACTTATTAACGAAAGGCATAGTATTTAGAAAATTTTCGGATTGATATAGCTTACCTATGTCTTTTGAAAAGTACCAACTTATTAACGAAAGGCATAGTATTTAGAAAATTTTCGGATTGACATAGCTTACCTATGTCTTTTGAAAAGTACCAACTTATTAACGAAAGGCATAGTATTTAGAAAATTTTCGGATTGACATAGCTTACCTATGTCTTTTGAAAAGTACCAACTTATTAACGAAAGGCATAGTATTTAGAAAATGTTCGGATTGACATAGCTTACCTATGTCTTTTGAAAAGTACCAACTTATTAACGAAAGGCATAGTATTTAGAAAATGTTCGGATTGACATAGCTTACCTATGTCTTTTGAAAAGTACCAACTTATTAACGAAAGGAATAGTATTTAGAAAATGTTCGGATTGACATAGCTTACCTATGTCTTTTGAAAAGTACCAACTTATTAACGAAAGGCATAGTATTTAGGAAATATGAGGAATGACATAGCTTACCTATGTCTTTTGAAAAGTATCAACTTATTAACGAAAGGAATAGTATTTAGAAAATGTTCGGATTGACATAGCTTACCTATGTCTTTTGAAAAGTACCAACTTATTAACGAAAGGCATAGTATTTAGAAAATGTTCGGATTGACATAGCTTACCTATGTCTTTTGAAAAGTACCAACTTATTAACGAAAGGCATAGTATTTAGGAAATATGAGGAATGACATAGCTTACCTATGTCTTTTGAAAAGTATCAACTTATTAACGAAAGGAATAGTATTTAGAAAATGTTCGGATTGACATAGCTTACCTATGTCTTTTGAAAAGTACCAACTTATTAATGAAAGGCATAGTATTTAGAAAATGTTCGGATTGACATAGCTTACCTATGTCTTTTGAAAAGTACCAACTTATTAACGAAAGGCATAGTAATTAGAAAATGTTAGGATTTACATAGCTTACCTACCTATGGCTTTTGAAAAGTACCAACTTATTAACGAAAGGCATAATATTTAGAAAATGTTCGGATTGACATAGCTTACCTATGTCTTTTGAAAAGTACCAACTTATTAACGAAAGGCATAGTATTTAGAAAATGTTCGGATTGACATAGCTTACCTATGTCTTTTGAAAAGTACCAACTTATTAACGAAAGGCATAATATTTAGAAAATGTTCGGATTAACATAGCTTACCTATGTCTTTTGAAAAGTATCAACTTATTAACGAAAGGCATAGTATTTAGAAAATGTTCGGATTGACATAGCTTACCTATGTCTTTTGAAAAGTACCAACTTATTAACGAAAGGCATAGTATTTAGAAAATGTTCGGATTGACATAGCTTACCTATGTCTTTTGAAAAGTACCAACTTATTAACGAAAGGCATAGTATTTAGGAAATATGAGGAATGACATAGCTTACCTATGTCTTTTGAAAAGTATCAACTTATTAACGAAAGGAATAGTATTTAGAAAATGTTCGGATTGACATAGCTTACCTATGTCTTTTGAAAAGTACCAACTTATTAACGAAAGGCATAGTATTTAGAAAATGTTCGGATTGACATAGCTTACCTATGTCTTTTGAAAAGTACCAACTTATTAACGAAAGGCATAGTAATTAGAAAATGTTAGGATTTACATAGCTTACCTACCTATGGCTTTTGAAAAGTACCAACTTATTAACGAAAGGCATAATATTTAGAAAATGTTCGGATTGACATAGCTTACCTATGTCTTTTGAAAAGTACCAACTTATTAACGAAAGGCATAGTATTTAGAAAATGTTCGGATTGACATAGCTTACCTATGTCTTTTGAAAAGTACCAACTTATTAACGAAAGGCATAATATTTAGAAAATGTTCGGATTAACATAGCTTACCTATGTCTTTTGAAAAGTATCAACTTATTAACGAAAGGAATAGTATTTAGAAAATGTTCGGATTGACATAGCTTACCTATGTCTTTTGAAAAGTACCAACTTATTAACGAAAGGCATAATATTTAGAAAATGTTCGGATTAACATAGCTTACCTATGTCTTTTGAAAAGTATCAACTTATTAACGAAAGGAATAGTATTTAGAAAATGTTCGGATTGACATAGCTTACCTATGTCTTTTGAAAAGTACCAACTTATTAACGAAAGGCATAATATTTAGAAAATGTTCGGATTAACATAGCTTACCTATGTCTTTTGAAAAGTATCAACTTATTAACGAAAGGAATAGTATTTAGAAAATGTTCGGATTGACATAGCTTACCTATGTCTTTTGAAAAGTACCAACTTATTAACGAAAGGCATAGTATTTAGAAAATGTTCGGATTGACATAGCTTACCTATGTCTTTTGAAAAGTACCAACTTATTAACGAAAGGCATAGTATTTAGGAAATATGAGGAATGACATAGCTTACCTATGTCTTTTGAAAAGTATCAACTTATTAACGAAAGGAATAGTATTTAGAAAATGTTCGGATTGACATAGCTTACCTATGTCTTTTGAAAAGTACCAACTTATTAACGAAAGGCATAGTATTTAGAAAATGTTCGGATTGACATAGCTTACCTATGTCTTTTGAAAAGTACCAACTTATTAACGAAAGGCATAGTATTTAGAAAATGTTCGGATTGACATAGCTTACCTATGTCTTTTGAAAAGTACCAACTTATTAACGAAAGGCATAGTATTTAGGAAATATGAGGAATGACATAGCTTACCTATGTCTTTTGAAAAGTATCAACTTATTAACGAAAGGAATAGTATTTAGAAAATGTTCGGATTGACATAGCTTACCTATGTCTTTTGAAAAGTACCAACTTATTAACGAAAGGCATAGTATTTAGAAAATGTTCGGATTGACATAGCTTACCTATGTCTTTTGAAAAGTACCAACTTATTAACGAAAGGCATAGTATTTAGAAAATGTTCGGATTGACATAGCTTACCTATGTCTTTTGAAAAGTACCAACTTATTAACGAAAGGAATAGTATTTAGAAAATGTTCGGATTGACATAGCTTACCTATGTCTTTTGAAAAGTACCAACTTATTAACGAAAGGCATAGTATTTAGAAAATGTTCGGATTGACATAGCTTACCTATGTCTTTTGAAAAGTACCAACTTATTAACGAAAGGCATAGTAATTAGAAAATGTTAGGATTTACATAGCTTACCTACCTATGGCTTTTGAAAAGTACCAACTTATTAACGAAAGGCATAATATTTAGAAAATGTTCGGATTAACATAGCTTACCTATGACTTTTGAAAAGTACCAACTTATTAACGAAAGGCATAGTAATTAGAAAATGTTCGGATTTACATAGCTTACCTACCTATGGCTTTTGAAAAGTACCAACTTATTAACGAAAGGCATAATATTTAGAAAATGTTCGGATTAACATAGCTTACCTATGTCTTTTGAAAAGTATCAACTTATTAACGAAAGGAATAGTATTTAGAAAATGTTCGGATTGACATAGCTTACCTATGTCTTTTGAAAAGTACCAACTTATTAACGAAAGGCATAGTATTTAGAAAATGTTCGGATTGACATAGCTTACCTACCTATGGCTTTTGAAAAGTACCAACTTATTAACGAAAGGCATAATATTTAGAAAATGTTCGGATTAACATAGCTTACCTATGTCTTTTGAAAAGTATCAACTTATTAACGAAAGGAATAGTATTTAGAAAATGTTCGGATTGACATAGCTTACCTATGTCTTTTGAAAAGTACCAACTTATTAACGAAAGGCATAGTATTTAGAAAATGTTCGGATTGACATAGCTTACCTATGTCTTTTGAAAAGTATCAACTTATTAACGAAAGGAATAGTATTTAGAAAATGTTCGGATTGACATAGCTTACCTATGTCTTTTGAAAAGTACCAACTTATTAACGAAAGGCATAGTATTTAGAAAATGTTCGGATTGACATAGCTTACCTATGTCTTTTGAAAAGTACCAACTTATTAACGAAAGGCATAGTATTTAGAAAATGTTCGGATTGACATAGCTTACCTATGTCTTTTGAAAAGTACCAACTTATTAACGAAAGGCATAGTATTTAGAAAATGTTCGGATTGACATAGCTTACCTATGTCTTTTGAAAAGTACCAACTTATTAACGAAAGGCATAGTATTTAGAAAATGTTCGGATTGACATAGCTTACCTATGTCTTTTGAAAAGTACCAACTTATTAACGAAAGGCATAGTATTTAGAAAATGTTCGGATTGACATAGCTTACCTATGTCTTTTGAAAAGTACCAACTTATTAACGAAAGGCATAGTATTTAGAAAATGTTCGGATTGACATAGCTTACCTATGTCTTTTGAAAAGTACCAACTTATTAACGAAAGGCATAGTAATTAGAAAATGTTAGGATTTACATAGCTCACCTACCTATGGCTTTTGAAAAGTACCAACTTATTAACGAAAGGCATAATATTTAGAAAATGTTCGGATTAACATAGCTTACCTATGTCTTTTGAAAAGTATCAACTTATTAACGAAAGGAATAGTATTTAGAAAATTTTCGGATTGACATAGCTTACCTATGTCTTTTGAAAAAATTACCAATTTGTAAAAGAAAGGCAGGATGATACTGAGATATGATGTCATTTGATAGAAATTGAGAATTACTGTATACTCACACTCCTTTGGAGTAGACCAATATTTTACGAAACCTAAAACAAATAATAAAGGAATTATATTATTAAAGAACGATTCTAAATAATTTAACTAAACTAATAATTTTTAAAAATCATGTTTTCTAAAAAACAAAAACATTTACGATTAAAAAAACAAAGGCATTTAGGGTCATTTTATGAAGAATCACCCTGTATAATAATTTGTTTGCTTGTTATTTCAGCTAAAGGAATCTTGGGCATTAAATTAAAATACGCAGATTGTAAAATTATTATAAATTCGATGTTTAAAATCAGCATTAAAAAATTATTTATGTATACAGTGTGTTTCTAAATTTAGGCGCAAAAATTCAGAAGGTGATTTCCCGTATAAAATTATGATAAGTCTTTCCTATGACAAAATATCCTAATCCCACCCCATATCGCCCTGAATAAAATTGAGATTTTATTTTTTTTTCTAGAATTTAAGTAAAGATGGAAACTTTAAATTTTGTAAATTTCGTGCACCCGCAATTACTAACCATCGGTATTTTCTCAACATTCCTGTTAAATTATAAGGGAGTGAAATTATCAACTGTTACTTTATTTAATATCAAATTTTTTTTCGAGATTGAGTTTTGTGAAATAAAATTATTATTTAAAATCTGATATTTGATATTAAATAAAGTAAGGGTTGATAATTTCACTCCATTATAATGTAACAGGAATGTTGAGAAAATACCGGTGGTTAATAATTGCGAGTGCACGAAATTTACTAAATTTAAAGTTTCATCTTTACTTAAATTTGAGAAAAAAGAAATAAAAACTCAATTTCATTCATCCTCTTTTTAGGGGTGATATCTTGGAAGGGAGTGGAGTGAGGAAATTTTTTCATATGAAAGACCTATTATAATTTTATACGAGCAATCACCACCTGAATTTTTTCGCATAAATTCAGAAACACCCTGTATGTAGTATAAAATATTAAAGAAAATTCTGTTATTTAAGATGAGTCATGGGGAACTCTACATATTCCTACCTCGTATTGATTCTCCTACGGGGTATGTCAAATATAAAATTCCAACTTGTATTTGGTTTTTGAAAACCTTTATCCAGATTTAAGAAAGTATACAAATAGATAATAAATAATAAGTTTTCCTTTAGATATGAAGTTTGGACGGGTGGTACTAAATAAGCGTACAATTCCAAAAGTTTATATGTTCCAAATTGCATAGTATTGTCAATTTATCGAATTCTCAGAATATTGTTTCGACAAAAAAATACAGTTTGATCTTTTTTAAATTGAAGAAAATATTTTATTTTCATTAAAAAAGAACCAGATATTTAAATATGAGAACACACAAGAGTATAGATTAGCTGTTTTTTGAAAAAAGTATGTGTAGAACCTACTGTAGGTTTTAATTTTGTGTAAAAGTATAAGAAAAGTCAGAGAATTCGATAAAATGCAAATACCTATGAATTACTGAATACATATTATACAGGGTGATGTTTTATTATTCAAAACAGCTTTTTTCACTTTGAAAATCGGTTTTAAAAATTAAGTAGGTAAACCAGTTGTATTATTAAAAATATAACACGAATTAAGATTATTAGCATTGTTTAATTAAACAATGTTATTAGTTATTAAAAATTGAACATTTGTACAAAAATTAATATATTTTTCTGAATCTATTCTGCTAAACTTTTATATGAATAAAATTAACTAATTTTTAAAGACCCTGTATGTTAATAAACAAAATGGAACAGGACACAGTTTAATTGTCTTTTAATATTTCCCATAGGAGCCCCAATACGAGGTAGAAGTATATGGACAGTTTATAAGAACAATTTGTCATAGCTAGGAATATTATCGGCCGACTTTTTAGAATTTTGAGTATTTTGGTATAAAGAAACATTAAAAAGATGCAAAAATGGATTATAAATAAACAATATATATCAATTCTGTATATTAAGAAACAATGGAAGCATACACATTTAAATTGTCATTTAATATTTCCTATAGGAGCCCCAATACGAGGTAGAAATATCTACAGTTTATCATGACTAACCACTTATATACGAACCATTTGTCATAGCATTTGTCATAGCTATAAAAGGCCCCCTTTTCAGTATTTTAAATATTTTGGTATAAAGAAATAGTAAGAGAGAGCAAAAATGGATTATAGCAAATTTAAAATCTAATTAACAATTGTAAAATACTTCGTTTATATATTAAAAATCAATTGTTCATAGTAATAAAATTGTTCGTATGTGATTTAAAATATTTTAAAAAACAATAACCAATAACTACCAGTAAATAAAATGAAATCTTACCTTAAATGTATCAGATTGTAATCCAAGTAATCCATATAGGCACTATTCACTACACTTCACGATACACGTTAATTTCGAACGATATTTCCGATATTTCCTATTCGAAAGTCAACACGCTACTGAATATAAATCGACAAAATTTATTCGTCACCCCCATTAGTCACCCCGTTAAACAAGTAAAGTTGTTTATCATATCTACGATTAATATTTATATATACCGGACGGCCTAGAAGTGAATATAAAAGTATATTATTTTGAAAACCTTATTTATTAGTCTTTTTGAGTATTTTAATGAAAAAGTAAAAGGAAAAAGGTACACAAGAATATAAATAAAACTGTATTTCTGTTTTTAAGGATGTTCGAAGAATTTTCAAGAAAATTTTATTGTTAAATCATTTTTCGGGATACTTTTTGCATTGTCTAAAAAAATAAATAGCCTGTCATCCTAATGAGAAGAACAGAAACCCCAAAAGGAGAGATGCATATATACTGCGCTGGACAAAATAGCGCTAGGTTAAAATAGCGTCAGTCAAAATAGCGCCGCACAAAAACAGCGGATGACAAAATAGCTTATTTCCTTCCTTCTTTTGGAAAAACTTCATGTGGAATACAAATTCTTTGATATATTTTCGAGAAGGGGAAAGGAATAAGCTATTTTGTTTGTTTGTTTGTAGTGCAATTAAAAACGCTTCAATATGCCCAAATGTGTAACAAAAATTAGTAGTTCCTCTTTAAGCTTAGAATGCATGCTTAGTGACCCAACAGCTAGTAGTGTTTCTCTAATTTATGCATATCTTAAACCGATTAACTTACAGTAAACAAAAAAAGCAGTGAATTCAGAGAGAGTGATGACAACAAGTCAGACGCGGCAAGCACGCAACACTGGTCTGGAAAAACATTAGGACAAAAACAAAAAAATCTGGGTGGATAATCTAGCGGTTAAGCCCAATATCTCAAGAAAGAAGAAGAAGAAGAAGAAGAGTTGCTGGCATTCCCATGTGGTTGCATCTTGGTTTAAATTTTTAAGAGCGCGCTCCTAAATTAGACAGCTCAAAACAGTTGGCACCCCTGACTTGCAGCAAAATTTAGGTCATTTTGTAAACAACAAATCTAAAGAACGCAGTGAAATTAAGTGTTGAAATTTTAACACAATATAACTTGGACCTTTGTCTTGGGGATCAGGTATTTTGGTTAAGTTTTATATTGTTTTAAAAAAGATATTAGCCATTATGTGATGGTATGTTTTTGACAGTTTTGACAATTTGTGGTCACCAATTTGAACGCCAAGATCTGATCCCCAAAAGAAAGCCTAGAGAATTCGATTCTGAAAATATGAAATCTCAAACCATTGTATTTTTTGAGATTTGTTGCATACAAAATTTTGGAAACGAACATTAGTTCAGACGTTCCACCGTCTTGATGGATGGCGCTGTATGGAACTTCAATGACAGATGATGACGGTTTTGTGTCCATAAAAATATTTCAAATTATTTATTATTGTTTATAGCATAGCTTGTCAGTATTTGTAAGTGGTTATAATAAAGTAATCTTCATGCTGAAAAAGTAAATTTGTGCTTCGTAAATGCTCTTTATATTTACTCCACATGTGCTCCATCACAAGTAACGTGTTTAGTGCCTATAGGTGTGAAATAAACCACAAATATTTTTAGCTACTGCTAGTGATCCCACAAAAAAGTGCCCTATATTTATTGATCCCCATATCGGGGCCTTTTGGTTCCTCCGGGGACCTGTACACAACCATAGACTTCATCAGCATACATACATTGGCCACCCGAGTTAGTGAGAAAAACTACATTGGTGATAGTAATAAATGCATTCTACTAATTGACCAAAATAGACATTTCGTATTCTATTCTATACTGTTGTAATCTTTTATTTTCGAAACACAGGAATAAAAATGTTATATATTTTTGATCTTCAATTTTTCCAGGTGATGTATCGAAATGTTGTAATGGACGGACATGCCTGTTTTTCCATTGACTCTTCTTAATCCTAATTATTCAAGTAAATTATACCAAAAATGTCTTTTTTTATTGAAAACAAAAACAAATTATTTAGGCAATCTTTTTGTTTAATTGTAGTATTACTTTGAAGTATAGAGTAAGTAGGCAGTTTTTATATTAATTATAATACAGAAAGAAATGCTAATTAATTAGGTAAACTATAAAAATGTTTACTATAGCAATAAACAGACATGTCTGCTTTTTCAATGATCCTTATTAATTATTCAAAAAATATCACAGCAAAAATAGGTGTATGTATGTTTTTGTTGAAAAGAAACAAATTGATTATTTCTAACTCCCTTAATCTTTGGAAATATCGACTCAAAATTCACTTAATTATGTAAAATTGTCCCCTCTATCGATTGGTGAAGACTAGAACGTTCTATCTTTCCTATTTGTCGAGTTATGAGTATTTTTTGTTTTGAAAAGTGGATTTTCGAAAAGTTCATGACTCTATTTGAAGGCGAAATAATGATTTTATCAAAAAACTGATTGTGCCAGTTAATTTTTTGGCCCGAAAAACCCCTCTTCACGAATTTTTAGCATTTTTTATTCTTTTTTGTCGAAAATTTAGAACAAAGGGGTAGGTATTGAAATATTTTGTGTGTGTGTGTGTGTGTAAACCTCTTATAACTTCCGAACGACTTTACACATTTGATCGCAGTTGGAGTCATTCGAAAGGGCTTCACCAAACTTAGATTTCCTGTAATTTGGAACCAATTCGGACCGGAAGATTTCGAAAAATTGCAAAAAAAGTGAAAAAAAAGTTGTTCTTTTTTCCTTTTTTTCAAAATATCTCCGAATTGGCAGAACCGATCGATCTCAAAAACTAATCAGCTCTTAATCTTGAAAACCTGCATCGATTTGCCACCAAGTGCGTCAGAATCGATTGATGCGTTTGTGAGATATCGTTGTCGACAGAAATCGTGTTTCATCGAACTTTGATAAGACTTTTGAGTTCGAAGAGCTCAAAAGCATTGAGTATCTTCATCTTTAAGCTCGGAGAGCTAAAAATAACACAAAAATTAAATTTTTGAGCTCGAAGAGCTCAAAAACATCGCAACTAGCGACAAAATCGTATGCGTTTGCAAATTGAATTTAGCGGGAAGTTTTAGGGATGGCCTTTAGGGTCAACCGATTGCCAGATTTTTTTTTCTCTGCAGGTATTGGTTTTGGGAAAAAAATTTAAGAATAAAAAAAGTTTTTAAATAAAACAAGGATTTTAAGTTAAATTTTATTTCATGAAACTTCATCTCGAAAAAAAGTTTTGATATGTAATAAAGTAAGGGTTGCTAATTTCACCCCCGAATAATGTAACAGGAATATTGAAAAAATACCCGTGATTGGTCCTTTACGAGTGCACGAAAATTACAGAATTTCAAGCTTCTAGCTTTACTGAAATTTTAGAAAAAAAATAAAAACTCAATTTTAGTCACCACCTTTTAAGGGTGATATCTCGGAAAGGGGTGGGCTGAGGAAACTTTGTTATAGAAAAGACCCATCTTAATTTCATACGAGCAATCACCTCCTGTATTTTGTCGCATGAATTTACAAAACACACTGTATTTATTTATTCAATTCCGTTTAATAGTTCTTGTAGACATTTTTCTCTTATATCATTAATAGATTCTTCTTCGGTCTGGATTTGCATGCTGCTCGTAGGAGAACCATTTAAATATAAGGATTCAACTTCGGGAAGTATATTTGAAATTATTGGAGAGTAGACTGCTTTCTCTGATTGTGTATATAATAATTTCTCAATTTCATCTACAAACAGATAATGTTTTATAGTGAAAAAGTTTATTATATAAATATGTATCGGGTGTTTGTGTGACAGGTAATCAGATGTATCTCGGAAGGTATTGACCGTACAACTTCCGGAAAAAAATTCATAACAAAATCAGTCAAGAGAAATAGCTGGAAATTATTTTAGGTACCGTCCTAACTAAAACCAAGGGGGACGCCCATGGAGAAGTTGAGGGTTCCAATATATCCTCGGCCAGCATTTTTTCCAATTCGGCATTCACTTAACGTTTCAGGGTAGGGGAAAGAGGATAGTGTCTTTGTTTTATGGGCTTTTGGTACGAATCTCGTGTTCAACGAGATGAGTGCAGCCTAAGTTGTTTCCCTTGGCCTTGATAGTAGACTCCACCAAGTCAAGTCTTCCAATTTCGCCTTCTGAGCCAACGATAGGTGCTCTAAGGCCTGTATAGCCGAAACATGGGTACAAGGAAGCTCACCCGTAGTCCTAATAAAAGACCATTGTCCTGAATACAATTCCCATAGAGATCCAAAAGTCTATTCCCAAGTGTTATATTTACCAACATAGAGAAATTAAAATTGTTTGTCTATGGTTTATCACATTCCTGTTTTTAGCATAAGTCATTTCTGTCAGTTGTCATTGATGATTATTCTAGAATGTAAGCTATGGGTACAATCAATCACCACGTGTAATGTACAAGCTTAGTTAATAAAGTGAATTATAATCTTGATGTGGAAGTTACTAAATACATGGCTTTCACCCATCTGTACTTCTACAAATACACAACACCCTCACTCTGTCTTGCAACTGTACAGGAGCCATAATGAATCCTAGGATTTTACACGTACCACCATTTGCAACAACACACTTTCCTGACGATGGAAACGTGTTATGAGAACAAACTGACTTAAGCTGGTTCCAGCCGGAGCCAAAAATTGTTTTCCTAATATGTTAATCGTAAGATAGGAACGATTGTCTTCTTTTGAATGGGAAATTACAAAATCTAATAAAAGTCCACGTGACCTCGTGTGACAGTCGCCCTGATGAATCTGGTGATACTTTGAGAACAAATATTCCATTTAAAACGGCTAAAATTCAAAGATGTTTCGGGTCAAATGGTTTACGACGGTACTCATAAATTACCCTCTGACGGGGGCAACCGCATTTTATTGTAGCATCTGTACTTGTTGTTAGTCTTGTCAGCTACCCTCGAAATCTGAAATTTCAAGGTCATTTGTGATACGAATATCCTTAATAGTTATTTTGATCTTGTTTGAGTTCATTTAATTTGGATTTGGTTCTTTCTTCTACATTATTTTAATTGCTTAGGCATTTCAAAAGCTATATCTGACTATTTACAATAATAAGGATCATTGTCATTGTCATTAGTGTCAATTTGTCAGTTGGTGGACATGCCCTATTAACAATACTATTTAACATAAAATTGTCAGTTTTCTATTCAGAATGATAAGGAAGTAGGATAAAAAATAATAGAAACATGATCCTGAAACAATTCTACAGAAGCAGATGAAGTAGAACGTAGCGAAGATAAAAACGATAACGCTAGAGAAAACTCAAGGTTGTCAACAAATTATCCTGGAAAAAGTGACTACAACAATTCAGTTTCAGAGACAGAAAGGTTGCCATAATTACCAATGTTGTTAATTTGGTACACGAAAGACCTGTTTATCGTAAATTATATGAAAGTAATGGTACGGTGGAACACCCATCCCATTTGGGAAACGACCTGATGATATTTTAGCTGATTTCCAATGGCTTTAGAACAAGAATGTTTACAATGAATGAAGCGAAAGAACTGAATCCAATCGTAATAAAATCAAGAAAACGATGTGAAAATGGAAGAGCAGGATATAATGCAAAGATCACGGGAAGGAAGAATTACAACATAATGATTCATTCACCACCATCCTTTGAAATAACCACTAGAGGTGGTTAGGTTAGGTTATGTTTGTGGAGAGTATTATTTTTATTTTAGTGACATTTAGATAGTTTTTCTTTTATGAATTTATAGGAATACATACCTTGCGATTCACTAGTACCCAATTTTTGAGCTTCATCTATAAGAGCATCATTCAAAGTACCACACAAATCTGTTTTTTTGTAGCTAATTTCAATACGTTCGTTATTATTTAATAAAATAGATTCTTTCTGTACCAAAGAACTATCACCAATCGTTGAATTTACTATTGGAAACTCGTTCGGTACCACGCTGATATTTCCGGTGTTCAAATCGACGTTCATTATACATTTTGAACTGGACTGAGGCGCTGGATTAGTGGATTGTTGTTCAGTATTACCAGTAGAATTCGTAAGGCATTTATGAGACTTTTGACTGACTTTATAACGAAAACTTTTCTCGCATAAGTTGCACTTATACGGCATAACGCCAGTATGGATTCGTCTGTGGACCAAGTAGGATACCCTTTGCCTGAAACTTTTTCCTAAAATTAAGAAAACAGAAGTTACTACTGTTATACCATTATAATATTGTTACGTCGAACCTGAACTGAAGATATGTAGAGGTCTATAAAAGAAAAAGAAGAAGACATACATCTAGAATCATCTAGAACTGTCATCGAAAAGTCGAGAAATGTCATCGAAAAGTCGAGAAATGTCATCGAAAAGTCCAGAAATGTCATCGAAAAGTCGAGAAATATCTGTTGTGGCTTGTTGTCAAAGATAATAGTTTAATACTATGATATAACGCCTTATATTTTTCAAAGAACAGAGACCGTTCACTATGAAGCAACAACTACTTCTCGGGCTATATGCCCCGACAGACATTGAATTACACTTCTTAGTTAAACGGGGTTGGTATATCTGCAAGATATAACCAACCATACTGGTTTGTAATAAGAAGGGACAGTATCACTTGTAGACCGGTTCACTAGGTAAATGTCATCCGTCCAGAAGCCCTGAGAGCATAATCCTGGACTGGATACTGTAATAATTATGTAAATTATTTATTGATTTTATTTAATAATTATGAAAAGATTTCACGTAGTAAAGGTTGTAATTGTTAACTTACCACAAGTTTCACATATAAAAGGCCTTTCTCCGGAATGTATTCTAGCATGGTTTTGTAGAGTTGATAGCTCTTTAAAGGCTCGACCACATTCGTTGCAAATATGAGGTTTTTCTGAAGAATGGTACAACATGTGTTTATGGTAAGATTGCTGGAAAGTAAATGACTTGTTGCACAACGTACAACAATAGGGCATTTCTCCTAAAATCAAAATTGCAATTAAATTGGGACCTACCTTCGTTGATAGACTCCGTTTCACATAAGAAAAAGCCACGTGAAGTTTGCACACTGTCTTGCGCAGAAACCAAAATCGGTTTTATTTATTACGACCGTTTCATGCCATTGGCCATTTTATTATTGACATTTGAGGTTGTGTTTGAAGCAATCATTTACTGACGAAATACGAAGTATTTCCATATACCAGAGTCTATTGTATGTGATAATATATCGAAAAGCTTCAAAGAAAACCCATTTAAACTATACATATGTTAAATACATTTTTAATATTCTAATTTTGTGTTAACCTACAAAATTTGAAAACGTTACGCTTCTGACTTGAAGTCGAATGTCAATTTTACAATATGGCTCTGGTTTTGACAACAAGTTCGCGCATACGACTGCAACTTCAAGTGGGTTGTTCTTACGTGAAACGGAGTCTATAGTAAATAATCACAAGGCTATTATACTTTTATTGAAAGTTGATAGGGGGTAACCCTAACTCATGTCCAGTCTACTGTGAATGGACCTTAAGAAAACTTGACAATTTTTTGCAATATTGATTCCCAAGGTTGTTCAGCTTTGTTTGAACATTTCAAATTTGAAATTCAGAATGATGGTAATAAGAAACCATAAATGCGCAGACAGCAAGTGGCTTACTAAGAATGAACGAAACCCACAGTGCTGTCCAGTTAGATTGTTCAGAGAATTGATTGGAAAAAGAGGACCAAGATTCACCTGGACCTTGTTCACAAAAATCACTCGAAAATGTGCCCTTAAGAAACCCTAAAAATTCCTTGAATTGGCATCACTGTTGTGGCCTGCGTTCGATACACGAGTCATACTAAATGACGTCGGCAGCTTTGGAGGTCGTTTCAAATGATTTTAAATAACACGGAACTTTAAAGTTAATATTGATTTAAAGAAAGCCTTACCTGTGTGTAGTCTTTTGTGTTTCTTCAAAAAATATTTTGTGGTAAACCATTTGGAACAAACGTCGCATTCCCATTGTTTATTATCTTGACATTTCCCTTGTATTTGCTTTTCGCTATTTTTTCCTTCAGTCATTTCATCGTCATCGTTACATTTTTCCTTTTTCTTTTCTTTATTTCCGGAATATTCCATAGAAGATTCTTTACGAATAAAACCGTAATGTGCTACTCTTAAATGTACCATCAAGCTGCCTCTCATTTTAAATTTTTTGCTACACAAATGACAGTGGTAACTGTAAGTGCCCGTTTTCACGTCGAGAGGTGTTTGGTGAAGTAATTTTTGGTGTATATCAAGAAGATGTTTATCTGTAAATGGGAAACTGCATATATCACATTTGACAGGTTCTTCTGGGACATTTTTAACTTCCGTATCGATTTCCTTCTGTAATTTGTCTTCTACCGGTTTTGTAATTGTAGAATTGCTTATGTGACTGAAGAGGTGTATTGTAAGTTTATCCAATCCCAGTAGACTTTCAGAACAAACCGGACAAGACACTAAATTTGTTGCAACCTTTACTAAGGTTGTTCTAAGGGCATCGACACAATTAAAATGTGGGCTTAAACACACCGGACACGATAACAATTTGATTTCCATTTTTAAAATATATAAGCACTATAGTTGTAAATACACCGATTTTAACTAATAATTATATAGGTGGACGTCTATTTTTGATCTTGATTATTTACGAATGTCTTGGGATGTGAGCGCGAGGAGTATTTTTAGATATTTCGATAGTTACGACTCGGAGTAGGAACATGTGCACGTTAAGTTGAATTTTCGTTAAATTTATTCCCGGTTTAAATTTGTTTTTAGCGTTTCGCACTAATCCAGAATTAAATAAAAAATTTCAGAGCTTGGAGAATATAAAAATGTGCCGAAAGTAAGGTAAAGAATATTCTTCGTATGATCTTATGGCCCTTGGTAATATTTCGATAAAAATCAGGAATTTATTTAAAGACTTGTGTAGGTCCACCGTGGAACATGGAAAAAGTTATCCATAAGGCCAGACTATCCTTGTGGACATGGATCTATGGAAAATCTTGTGGCTTGGGACCCAAACAAATCCATTGGGTATATGTGATGGATGGTGGGGGGGGGAAGAAAACGGACAGGAGAGGGGAGATCCACTGGAGATAAAAAGAAAGACGGAGAGAATTGTGTAGGAAGATTGTGGAGAAGATAGAGCGGTGGGGAATGGAAGTGGAGGAAGATAAGACGGCGGGGTTGCTAGTGAAGGGACGGAGCAAGACGAGAGAAGTGGAAGGGAAGGAAGGAACCAACGCTGGAGAGGTGCGACCAGAGAGGAAGTACAGCAGGAATGGATGGAGGAGGAAATGGGGAGAAGGTGGGAGGAGTGTGACGGCGCGCTAAAAATAGCGATTGGAAGTAGGAGAGATTGGATGGACCGGAAATTCGAAGAGGTGAACTACTTCTTGGCACAGGTGTTCACTGGACCTGGGTCGAGAGTAGGGTAGGTACCTCCACAAGATTGGGAAAAGAGAGACTGGAGTGTGCGAGAGGTGTGAAGTGGAGAGTGATGTGGGGCATGTGTTTAGATGCTGGAGGAACGAAGAAGTGCTGAAGAAGTTGCAGAGGAAACTAGGGGAGGCGGTGTACTGGGAGAACATTATGGAGATAAATTTGAATGGATGGAGGTGAGTGGCGTAGTAGAGAGCATGGTAAGGGGGGAGAGAAGGACTCGATATGGCATGAGAGGTAGGATTAATATTTAGAGAGAAGACGACGGTGTGCGAGGGACAGACACCAGTCTCGAATTATGCTAGGGTAGTGATTCCGAGGCGGGGGTAACGGCGAGTTTGGTTGGTAGGCAACCCCTTTGTAATGTTTAGTAGGTAGCGAGGTTAACTAATTCATTTGTAGAGTTTAGTTTTACAGCGAGTACCGCACAATATGAACATGTGTAGAGTCTATCACCAACTGTCAAGTATTGACAAGAAGTGTGTGCAGGGTTGCCGCACTTGGCAAGATATAATACATGACACCCTTGGGGATGAGTCCAACACTGTTTGGGTCCTGGACCCATTCGTACATGAGTTTCCCACATAGAGATACTACAGATACAGGCAACAATCCAGCTCGGAACCCGACCGAGAATGAGAGAGGGATAGAAAGTCAGAGGTTCAGGCTGTCTTTCCCTAATGGCGCGCATGCTATAGACGAGAGACAAAGACAGGAAAACCTCTGACGTCTGTCTTTTTCTCTCTCAATGGAGTTCAGACGGACATTCCCATTTATACAGCGGCCTATGGCTTGTTGCCTCTATCTGTAGTATCTCTATGGTTTCCCATCTCGACCCGAAAAAAAATTGGATATAATATGTGATGATTATTACACCAATGATCACTTATGGAGATATTGCTTGGTGGACAAAGGCTTTACAGCGAACGGCCAAAGCAAAACTCTCTGGTATACAGAGACAGGCATGTCTGGCAATTACTGATGCCATCAGTACCACACCGTCAGCAGCCATGGAAATCCTTCTAGACCTACCTCCTCTCCATATATTTCTGGAAAGGAGGGCTAGATCGACAACATATAGAATTGCGCATATTTCCAAATGCACAAAACAGGCTTATACAGAGCAAAGCAGAATGCTAGTGGACACTGAAAGTCACAGTATTCTAGGAATGACCTCTGACATAATGCCTCCAACGGTAAACTACGAATGGGTCCTTCGTAAGGATGAATTAATAAGAGCAGACAGCTGTTGGTATACCTACAGATGGATCAAAAGGCACCACCGAAATCTTTAGCATGTCCCCAGATCAGATCTAGACTGGTCTTGGTATTGTAGGCAATGAAAAGGCAAAGCTAGGGTCTGTAACTGCATTCAATAGTCCTGAACCAGTATTTGGAATATCAAAATCTGCTGCACGTGGATTCAAACTAAACATCAGACGTAGGTACTGGAGACACGTTCCAAAACAGGAACACAGCAAACTCCTGGTCAAAAAAGTTAGTCGTTGACTAACGAAATATTAAACCTCAGCAGGGGCCAGATAAGGAAAGTGACGGGATTACTCACCGGTCACTGTACCCTAAGGAAGCACATGCATACAATTGGCATATATAGGGAGGAACCTATCTGTCGGTTGTGCATGGAAGAGGAGGGAACAGCTTCTCCCATTATCTTCGAATGTGAAGCACTATCTCATTGGAGATATAGACTCGTAGGGCTAGAGTATCCAAGGGAGGATTTCTCCAATTAGGACCTAGTGATAAGACTGTTGAGCCTGCTGGTCTCTTCACATAAACGGTATAAACAAGAGCACAAAAAGCCTAAAGGCTGAGGTGCCGAGGTCTCTAAGCCTCTGTCTGGTGGTGCCAAACCAATCAATCAATCACCCAACGCTTTCTTTTTCAAAAATGCAATAAATTTCGGAAATTTGAATATGTTAACGTTTTAGCGGAGGAAAAGACGTAACTGCGGGCGAAAAATACTTGTCTTCAAAAATGGTCGATTTTTCATCCGGAAGTATTTACGTAAAATGTCATTTTTTTTTATTGGTCGACGAAAAATTTCCTTTCTTATCACTTTTCAGGTAGGTACGGTAGAATTTCCATAGCAACCAAATAATGATCGATCTAACAGTCTCCATGGCAACTTTATAAAATATAAACCTAACCTAAAAGAACTTTCAGTTTGACGATTATAATTATATATTAAAACGAAAGAAATGTCAACAAATATAGAGGAAGTACTTAAAAATCTCGGTTGGTCAGACGGTTTTCAAATACCGATTGCAAATGTCGAAAATAAAGCTTTGGAAGAAGAATTGGCCAATCTCAGTTTACGAAAACAGAAAGGTAAAACCAGTTTGGAGATAGTCAACAATAGATTCGAAGCATTAAACGATCATTTCAAATATGTTTCACAGGAGAATGAGCAAACACAGGTATAGTGTTTTTTATTACTTTACACTTTCAAAATATTAATCAATGCCTATTTATAGATCAGTCAATATAACTATAATTTAAATAATTGTACTTTGGGGGGATGAGTATTAATTGGCTCTTGGGTATAGCAAACTTCCTATTAACCACGAGTTTTTGACTGATTTTGCAAATAGATAGTACCTTCGTACCTATTTTGAAGATTATCCGTCGAAAGACAAGACAGCAGTCACTTATGCAGCCGAAACTACAGCAATGACAATTGGAGAGGAAGAAAAGTTAAAAATATCCGAAAGAAAAATTTTATGGACCAAAGAAATTAAATGAGGGACAGTATGAAAGATTGACAAACTTGGAAATAGAAATAATACTGGAAACTGAGAACATAGGAAGAATAATAAAGGCAACCAGAATAAGATGGCTTGGACATATCGGAAAGAATGTAGTAATGTAAAGAGAATAACAGAGTGGACACCAGTTAGAAACAGACCAAAAGATAGATGGATGGACCAAATAGAGAGAGACCTAGAAAAAATGGAAATTAAAAACTGGAGGCAAAAGACCCAGGACAGGAAAGAATGGAGAAAAATCGTTGAAATAGCAAAGAAACATGACCAACTTTAAATGCAAGCAGTGAATCAATGTGGATCCACTGAAATAAAAGGGCCTATGAGCCAAATATTGTCCAAAAATTTGTAGTAAATTGCAGAATTTGCAGAGAAACACTCGAAAAGTATTATTTCATCCGATACTTTCAATAAAGCAAAAAGGTAAAGCACATTAGTTCTTGAAGAACTTTGGTAAGTATTGGAAATTTGGCAGCAGCACAACAGACAAACATACTACTTAAGTAACTACTTGTTTTATGTGTTGCATAAACCCTGATAGCAAAAGTAGTATTTCGAACGTATCTAAGATAAATCAGCTCTTAAAATGCACTTAGTATCATTTTTTCAAAATAATTATTTTCTTTCAGAAACTCATCACGGCCCACAAACAACATTTCGATGCCCTCGAAAATGCTTATCACGCTACAAAAGCCGAAAATCAAAATACCGTTCACGCTATCAAAAGTAGCACGAATCAATTAAAAGAATCGGAAGATATTCAAAATCGTCGAAAAAATGATCTCGTCAAGCAAGTGGCCAAAGCTGACAAACTTAAGGCGGAAATGGACTGGGATACCGAAGCTTTAAAAGCTTGGGAGGAAGCATTAAAAAAGAGAGATGAAGATGTAGATTTACTGAGAAAATTTTTTAAAGACGACGATAGAAAATTCAATCAATTGGAAGCTAAGAGGCAGCATTTGCAGACAGAATTAATGACGATGAGGGGGAAAGTGGCTAAAATTGCAGCTAATAGCGATAATTGTGAACATATGATTGAAAGATCTGGTAATATTTCGTTAAAATGTTTACCCAGTAACCGGCTGTATCTCAGAAACTATTGATCGTACTTACAGCTTAGTTTTTATCATTTTTTTAAAATTCCATCCCCTTTCAAGTAAAATATTAAAAAATATAGCAACGAATTCGAAGATTCCCAAAAAAAAGTTAAAAACAAAACAATTGTTCAATCATCGCCATCTAGCGACCGTTAAAACGACCGGAATGAAACGATGGTATAATATTTTGAATTCCCTTTCAAATGATACTAGATTTGTCAAAATTCATAAAGCGGAACAAAAATTATAACAATTTTATTGAGTTGACCTTTCTCACTCACCTATACCAGTTATTTTACAAGATAGAGGAAAAAGTACTGGAGCAAACTTACCTAAAATGATCTAATGATTACGCGTATTTAAATTTTGTGGTATTATAATTATTATAGAAAAATGATCTTTTTGTGATATTATTGTGAACTACGTCCTCTAGCGGTGGAGTGGGAAACTTGGAAATAATCTCCAGCAGTTTTAGTTTTTCGTAAGCGAGTTTGTGATACAAATTTCTCTAAGCTGTACGATAAATAGTTTCTGAGATACAGCGGGTTACCTCTCTTAATGAGACACCCGGTACAATCGGAGAAGGAAGTCTAGTCCATCAGTTTATCTTCTACACCTCTATAAATGAGTTCCTACCGGTGGACGAAAACTTGTCCACTGTAATAAGAGGGAAAAATAAATTGTTGGTTAATTGTCTAATTAATTGATTCATTTTAGGAAAGGTTATCAAGCAATTAACAGTAGAAAGAGATGCTCTGATAAATCAGTGGAAGGACACAGTAAAAATGCTTCAACAAAGAGATAATGATATCATGAGGACCCAAGATCAGCTGTGTCATGTTCATGAGATGATACAGAAGCAAGAAGAAAAGCTGGAACAGGAAAATAAATTTTTAGAAAATGAAAAAAGAAATAATCGAAATCTGGAATTGGAAATTCAGGAAGCGAACAATATAAATTCAAGATTAAGAAGAGAGATGGCCGATTTGTATCAGTTACTCTTATTGATGAACACAGATGTAAGTATTATTTTGATTCTCTCAATTAATTTTTTTTGCAATTATATTTATTAGAATTGTTTATAGAGTTATTTAATAAATTTTATAAATTCAATCACATTTCCACTATCTATCTTAATAACATTTTAGCAAGTTTTTTTGTGTGTTACCGCCTAAAGGGATTCATATTTTGAGAAAAAAATAAAGCACAGCAAATATGTATTATAATTATTTTTGTATGATATAAGTCGAACGACAACAAAAAATTCTATGGTCCCCTCTTTAGCGGTCTTAGCTTAATTAAGTCGATATTAGAAACTTATTATGCCGGTTTTTGGAAAAAAATATTATGCAGCGTTACAAAGGGAAGAATTGTTTATCATTTTGCCAACGAAAATTAGGAGCGGCATAAAAAACAGAAACAGTTAGTGTACAAAGAGAGAGAGAGAGGGAGAGAGAGAGAGAGAGAAAGAGAGAGAGAGAAAGAGAAAGGGAGAAAGTGACGAAGAGACAAAGGGACAAAGAGACAGAGGGGAAAAAGGGACAAAGGGATAAAGAGACAAAGATACAAAGAGACAGAGAGACAAATAGACAAATAGACAGAGAGACAAAGAGAGAGAGTCAAAGAGAGGAAGGGACAAAGATACAAAGAGACAGAGAGACAAAGGGGAAAAGGGACATAGAGACAAAGAGTTAAAGAGACAGAGATACAGAGAGACAAAGAGACATAGAGACAGAGAGACAGAGAGACATAGAGACATAGAGACAAAGAGAGAGTCAAAGAGACGAAGGGACAAAGATACAAAGATACAGAGAGACAGAGAGACAGACAGAGAGACAGAGAGACAGAGAGACAAAGAGACAAAGAGACAAAGAGACAAAGAGACAAAGAGACAAAGAGACAAAGAGACAAAGAGACAAAGAGACAAAGAGACAAAGAGACAAAGAGACAAAGAGACAAAGAGACAAAGAAACAAAGAGACAAAGAGACAAAGAGACAAAGAGACAAAGAGACAAAGAGACAAAGAGACAAAGAGACAAAGAGACAAAGAGACAAAGAGACAAAGAGACAAAGAAACAAAGAGACAAAGAGACAAAGAGACAAAGAGACAAAGAGACAAAGAGACAAAGAGACAAAGAGACAAAGAGACAAAGAGACAAAGAGACAAAGAGACAAAGAGACAAAGAGACAAAGAGACAAAGAGACAAAGAGACAAAGAGACAAAGAGACAAAGAGACAAAGAGACAAAGAGACAAAGAGACAAAGAGACAAAGAGACAAAGAGACAAAGAGACAAAGAGACAAAGAGACAAAGAGACAAAGAGACAAAGAGACAAAGAGACAAAGAGACAAAGAGACAAAGAGACAAAGAGACAAAGAGACAAAGAGACAAAGAGACAAAGAGACAAAGAGACAAAGAGACAAAGAGACAAAGAGACAAAGAGACAAAGAGACAAAGAGACAAAGAGACAAAGAGACAAAGAGACAAAGAAACAAAGAGACAAAGAGACAAAGAGACAAAGAGACAAAGAGACAAAGAGACAAAGAGACAAAGAGACAAAGAGACAAAGAGACAAAGAGACAAAGAGACAAAGAGACAAAGAGACAAAGAGACAAAGAGACAAAGAGACAAAGAGACAAAGAGACAAAGAGACAAAGAGACAAAGAGACAAAGAGACAAAGAGACAAA
The DNA here is from genome assembly GCA_947563755.1 of Lochmaea crataegi. Classification (NCBI taxonomy): domain Eukaryota; kingdom Metazoa; phylum Arthropoda; class Insecta; order Coleoptera; family Chrysomelidae; genus Lochmaea; species Lochmaea crataegi. Next base: position 3,676,722 of record OX387433.1, on the reverse strand, counting down.
GAGACAAAGAGACAGAGAGACAGAGAGACAGAGAGACAAAGAGACAAAGAGACAAAGAGACAAAGAGACAAAGAGACAAAGAGACAAAGAGACAAAGAGACAAAGAGACAAAGAGACAAAGAGACAAAGAGACAAAGAGACAAAGAGACAAAGAGACAAAGAGACAAAGAGACAAAGAGACAAAGAGACAAAGAGACAAAGAGACAAAGAGACAAAGAGACAAAGAGACAAAGAGACAAAGAGACAAAGAGACAAAGAGACAAAGAGACAAAGAGACAAAGAGACAAAGAGACAAAGAGACAAAGAGACAAAGAGACAAAGAGACAAAGAGACAAAGAGACAAAGAGACAAAGAGACAAAGAGACAAAGAGACAAAGAGACAAAGAGACAAAGAGACAAAGAGACAAAGAGACAAAGAAACAAAGAGACAAAGAGACAAAGAGACAAAGAGACAAAGAGACAAAGAGACAAAGAGACAAAGAGACAAAGAGACAAAGAGACAAAGAGACAAAGAGACAAAGAGACAAAGAGACAAAGAGACAAAGAGACAAAGAGACAAAGAGACAAAGAGACAAAGAGACAAAGAGACAAAGAGACAAAGAGACAGAGAGACAGAGAGACAAAGAGACAAAGAGACAAAGAGACAAAGAGACAAAGAGACAAAGAGACAAAGAGACAAAGAGACAAAGAGACAAAGAGACAAAGAGACAAAGAGACAAAGAGACAAAGAGACAAAGAGACAAAGAGACAAAGAGACAAAGAGACAAAGAGACAAAGAGACAAAGAGACAAAGAGACAAAGAGACAAAGAGACAAAGAGACAAAGAGACAAAGAGACAAAGAGACAAAGAGACAAAGAGACAAAGAGACAAAGAGACAAAGAGACAAAGAGACAAAGAGACAAAGAGACAAAGAGACAAAGAGACAAAGAGACAAAGAGACAAAGAGACAAAGAGACAAAGAGACAAAGAGACAAAGAGACAAAGAGACAAAGAGACAAAGAGACAAAGAGACAAAGAGACAAAGAGACAAAGAGACAAAGAGACAAAGAGACAAAGAGACAAAGAGACAAAGAGACAAAGAGACAAAGAGACAAAGAGACAAAGAGACAAAGAGACAAAGAGACAAAGAGACAAAGAGACAAAGAGACAAAGAGACAAAGAGACAAAGAGACAAAGAGACAAAGAGACAAAGAGACAAAGAGACAAAGAGACAAAGAGACAAAGAGACAAAGAGACGTATTTCAACAAAAACATTTATTTATAAAAAAAAAAGATTAAAAGTTTCCGATAAATAACAGAATAAAGATTGCACATTGTGTATAAAAGTAGTACATACATGTTTAGTTCAAAAATATGGACCGTTAAATGCGAATTTTGAGATAAGTTCCGGAAGGTATACAGGGTGTCCCGAAAATATTGGTCATAAATTATACCAGATATTCTGTGGTCAAAAATAGGTTGATTTACTCACCCATATACAAAAGTGCATACTGAAAAAGTTACAGGGTGATTTATTTGAATATTTAAATAAATTTTTTCAACGTTGCTCTAAAATATAAACTGGAAGTAGAAGCGTTCATTTATTTTTTTTATTATGGATTTTTAGAGGGGGTTAACACACTTTTTTGAGGGTTACATTTAACTAAATATGGGACGCCACTGGAATAAAACGTCTGTTCTTAAACTTTTTTGCCCTTCTATATTTCTTTGTAAACATTTTAATTTGGAAGATACAGCCACCCTTTTAAAAAATATCAATTTCAAAATATTCAATCAACCTATTTTTGATCCCAGAATATGCGGTATAATTTATGACTACTCTTTTCAGGACACCCTGTATAAAAGTATCTAAAAATCAATTGTAAAAGTGTCCAGTGGCTTCAGCTTTGTTAAAAATAATTTAAAAAAATTATTTCTACATTTAAAGTTTATAAATAAGTACAGAAAATAATATTTTGGAATGTTTTTTAATTTCTAGCCGCTCTAGGACTTACCGTTATCTCAAAATTTTTTTTTTTTTCATCTCAGAATAAAGGAAATAAACTCCAAAAATACTTTCACATTTGGTTTTTAGATATTTCGGAGAAACTTATACAGTGTCATCCTCAAAGTATGCATATGAAGGATCCCGTATATTACGTTTGCTTAACTATATTTCGATGGTGCACGTTTGGTTTTAACTTTTACAAAGAATAACTTTTTGGTGTATACTTTGGGGACGACACTGTATAAAACTTTTTTGGACTAGTTATTACGATTACTACAATATTTCTTTCTTCACTTATTACATTCTACAATCGATGCAATTTTGCAACCTTCTACTATTGGTATCCAGCGTTCTAGCCAATCTTTCATGCAGTTGTTGCGCCAAGGAAGTCGTTCTATTTGCGGGCAAACACAGACATATTTTTCTACTTCTATCCGATACATCACTATCGGATCCGCACGGAGAACCATCTTTAGAAACAACATGAAATTTCTTTTCTCTAAAATCTTTCTTGCAAAACGCACACAGTTTCTTAGGCTCGTCCTGTTGATATTTTCTACAACTAGAACAGAATTTCGTCGATTTCTCAGATAAAGCAACACTATTTTCAGAAAAATAACCATCGTAAAGTGAACACACCGTGCAATATTTCTTATGGGACGATCTGTCGGTTTTACAGTCGCATTCTGTATAACCCTGTATAAAATTACCGGTGACAGCAGCACTATGATTCGTACAATAACATTGAGGTTTATTAGAATTTTTAACTTCGCACTCTGTTCTTAATACAACGTTAGGATTATTTCGTAAGATTAGATCGTCAGAAACTTTGGCATACTTGAAAGGAGGTCGAAATTTCTTCTTCTTGGTCGGTGCGTTTTTTTGAGCTCTACTGAAGCCTATAGAATGGCATACTCTTCTCGGAACACCTTTATTTTCGGTAAAAGGTTTACAAAGCATCGCTTTGGGGTTAATGAGAGTCGCTTCGGAATGTTGACATTCCGGGTCGAATATTGTTTCTTCAACTGTTGTTTTTGTACTTGTTTCTAGCTTCGGTGCTAATTTACCGGGAAAAATCTCACTCGGTTCCATTAAAAGATCTATATTTACACCCATAATTGTATTTCTGAACGACGTAGGGTATAATAGTTCGTCTAAAGTTGTTCGAAAACTGGAAAGTACGCAACCTTCATCGCAATTTTTCCATTGAATTAATTCCACGTAAAACCACTCACTGTTTAGTCTTCGTTGTAGTTCATTGAGTCTTCTATCTTGATCGAAAATCTTGGAAAATACGAATTTTTCGTAAATTAGAAGAGGAAATACCGGTCTGGAATTTCTAGTTTGTACCGAAGATCCGAGCATGTGTATTTGTAAAGAAACTTTACCATTCGAACACAACCACACTCCTGGACAAGAAATTTTTTGCACGTCTAGCTCCACTTTCACCAAAAAACCTTTTCGAGACATTTTATCGCATTTTTTTTAAACTTAAATTTTACTAATAAAAAAAATTGTCGAAAACTAGACCGACAAAGACGTCCGTTGTAAAAATAAATGAGACTATCTGGAGCTTATCACATTTGACAATTGTATGACAATTTGGAGAGAAAACATTTTTCTTAATATATTTAGGTTAAACGGAATGTCTTGTCACGAACTAAAATATTGACGAATCGATTCGTATTACATAGCAACGGTGAATCAAAACTTTCACTAAGCGATATATAGCGAAGGTAGGTAAGTAGGCCAATTGAAAATCGAATAAAGATTCGTCAAATCCCATCTCTTCGTTTTCTTAATTATTCATAGTATTTATAGATGAACAATTATTAGAGATAAATATTAATTGTTTCAACCTTTAGATACTTATTCATTCATTTGGGTTGTGCTTAACAGCCCAGGCACTTGAAATGGATCTTTGTACCATTTTCCATGTTATCTACTTCCATTCCAGAAGCTTCGTGTCTTCTATTAGTTTGACTAGAGAGATTTTCAGTAGTTGTGATGGTTGTATTAATTCCTCTCCAAAGTGCTTCCGTCTAAGTACTTGTAAGTTCTAGCAGAGTAGGTGTTTCATCATCAAGTTCATATTTTTTGCACATATAGGTTCACTAACTTTGCCCATTTTGTGCAGATGTTTCCTCAGGGTGCAGTATCAAGTCACCAAGTCGGTAACTGTCTTCAAATGTCTCTTACCCAGTTTCAATATCCTGGTTGAGAGTTCCTTCCAGCTTGTTCAGTAAACTCTTTGTATGGAGGTGCCCTTGTGTCAACCTCCATTTGAGTTGGTGTGTTCCCTATCTAGTAAGTTCCCGATTTCCCACAATACTTTTGGTTATGCAACACAATTAACAATGAAGCGTACATAGTGTTTCATAAATCATCGTCACACTTTCTATGATAGGTACTGTATATATATATATATATATATATATATATAGGATAGTCTTTGCCGACTAATTAGGTATAAAACCAGAAATATTTGCCGTTTCCCCAATATTTCTGGTTTTATATATATATATATATATATATATATATATATATATACCTATGTGTACTTTTTTTTGTACAAAATTTATTGGTGTTTTCACTTCTGTCGGCAGGTCCCATGTCCGGACTATACGTTTTTTTTTTATTTATAGTACCACACGTTGAAACGCCAAGTCAGTGCAGCAGCTCATCATCTGAAAAATGAACGTTTGAAAGCCAAAAGAATGGACGAAATCTACGCCGAAAAAGAAATAATATGCGTTCAATACGCGAACGAAGTTACGGTTCTTGAACAAAAGTTAGAAGAGGTTAAAAATTCGGCCATGACATCCGAAGATCGAATAAAGAGTATCGAAAAAATGATAGAACACGAAGAAAAGCTTTACAACATCAGTCTTGCCGATACGGAAAAAACGAACGGCGTTCTTTTTAGATCCGAACAATTATTGAAAGACCAACAGGCGGTGGGTAGAAATTTGGAAATTGAAATCAACACCGGTGCTTGTACCACGTCGCAACTAAGAAAGCATATTCAGTCGGAAAAAAAGGAATTAGATAGGATTAAAGAAGTCGTCTACGAGATGGTAATGAAAAATTTAATAATTTTGCTTGTTTAAATAATATGTACTTTTTTGTAGGAGTTTAGAATTGATGAATGTGAGAAAAAGCTTTATGAACTGTCTGATGTTAAATTTGTTGAAATATCCGAAGAAAAACAACAAAAAATCCAAGAATTAGAAAAAACTTTGTCAGACTACAAAGAGGTAACTATTATGAACATTTGAATTTTATTTATTAAACGCTTTTTGACGAGAAAACATGGATTTTTCGTCATCGTCTCGCTTTTATGCAACACACAATACTTTTGGTTATGCAAATAATTCACAATGAAGCGTATATAGAGTTGCATAAATCATCGTCACTCTTTCCATAAGCCATATGTATACTTTGTACTTTTTTTTTTTGTAAAATTCCATTTTTAAAAGGGATTCATTTATTGGTGTTTTCACTTCTGTCGGCAGTCCCATGACTGGACTACGTTTTTTACGATATATTCAAGATAGTACACAGGATAAAAAGGACCCCGCTATGATTAGTTTTTGAGATACAGTATGTTCCAATAACTTTTTTCGGCAACCGTCCGGAAAGTACCCACTTCCCGGACGCTTTTTTTGTGAGAAAGCAGCACTTTTCCGGCCTAGTCCGGAAAGTACCTATTTCCCGGACTAGGCCGGGAAGTATTACATATCGTTGCTGTCATTCAAACAAACTGAATCCCTTTAATATTAGCAATTGTTATTCGAATTTCAATATAAATATATTAATAAAAACAAGAATTAGAATGTTAGTAATATGATTAGATTCCACAAAGTAAGGGTCCAAACAGTAAATTCAATTAGAATGTTCCTAATTTTGTTCTAAAAATTAGTTTTTTTAGCTTAGTGTCATCATGACAAATAACATAAACATTCAAATCGACGCCATTTTTACTCCATTTAGATATTACAAAGAAACGTGTTTTATTGATTTGTTATACCTACCACACGGTTGCCGAAAAAAAATGTACGCAACACGCCCGGAAACTGTTTTTTCGGACTTCCAGGACTCGCCTACGGCTCGTCCTAGAATCTTGTCTACTCGTCCAAAAAAACAGTATTTTCCGGACTTGTTACGTAATATTATACTATTTAACTATTATATATCGTAATAGTAACGCTTTTCAGCTTCAACGTTCTCTTCAATGCCAAGTAGACCGATTAAGGGAAGAAATGCGTCGATTAACCACTGTAATTGCCGCCGATAAAGAAGTGCTGGAAGGTTTGCAGAATAAATGCGAAAATTTTCTATTGGTTTACGAGATCAGTCAAAAACAAATCGCGGCAGCTAAAAAATCCATTCAAGAAAAACAAGTCGAAGAAAATATGATGAGACTTAGAATTAATCAAATCGAAAAAGATAAAAAGAAAGAAGAGAAACAAATTTTTAATTTGGAGAAGTTTCGATTGAATCTTGATCAGGTAAATTATCGGATTATCTTTATTGCTATTCAAATACGAGTTAAACTTAATAAAAATATGATGTTTTCTCAATGTTAATAGTTAGTGGTGGACAAAATCATAATGTTTAATATTTGTGTTCTCACAAGCAGGTTTTTATGTCGATTTGCAAATTCAAATTTAGGATGATTTAAATAGTTCGCCATTTATGCTGTGACGAACATTACCTAAAAGAGAAGTTAGCTACATAAGGGTTGGCATAGAACTACAATTCCGTACCTAGTCTTCTTTTTTAAAATCGTGATGAAGTATAGGTTATGCTTTGCTTATGTTATATTGCTTAATAAGGCGCGCCCACATTATTTCGATCAACAAGGGCGACATTTGTCTTTTCCATACACATTTAAGCTGTCTGGACGTCAGTTTGTTGTTGAGTGCTGTTCGTAGTACAAGCATCGTCAGCAAAAACGCAAAATGAGTGATGATGAAGATGCTCTTTCAGCTGCTGTTATTGCCATGGCCGATCTCTGCACACAAAACAAACGAATTCCCAGACAAAACCACGCGTTCGACCCGTGGACACTTTTATTTTTTTATAGTATTGAAACGTCAAGCTCGTATAAACTGTAAACAAAACATATATATTATAGACATTGACAGTTCTTCAAACTTCAAATTCGAATGGCCTTTTTGTATCCGGCTATTAGTTCATAAAACATCTAAATCAGAAAGTGGCCAACTTCATATTTAAGTATGTGACGTATCTGTAATGAAAGTTGCAAACATTTAGGAATTCGCCAAAAATATATTTTTGACATTTGATTTAGTTGAATTTTTGCATAGGGTTTTTTTTGTACATTATTTCGAAAAATGGGTCAAATTGGCGTAAGGAAATTGCCAGATGGGAATATTTTAAGATAACCATGGGCGTACGATACAATTTCTTAGCGGTTTACCTATTTGCAAAAATTTTCATCTACCATTGGCGAAACTACGATACAATTTTTATAAGGGATTAATTTATTAGTAAAAGTTTCCATTTTCCATAGGCTTACAATTACAGTTCATTTATTTGCGAAAACGTCCATCTATTATAAAAGGCTATTTATAAAGGGTTAATTTATTTGTATTAATTTCCCTTTGTCATAGGCGTCAAGTTTCCATCTACCATAGGGTTCAGTAGAATATTTAAAGAGGTTTAATTTCATGTACCATGGGCATACCTGCGATAAAATTTCCATGAGGGATTAATTCATTTCTTAAAATCTCCTTCTATCATAGGCGTTCGATAAAAATTTTTCCAGTGAATAATTTATATGCAAGAATTTCCATCTACGATAAAAATTTTATAAGGGATTAATTTATTTTTCAAAAAGGCCCATTTACCATGGGCGTACGATATAATATTCAAAAGAGGTGCATATATTTGTAAAATTTCTAATTTCTTGGGCGTACCATAAATTTTGTATAGGAGGTACGATAAAAATTTTAAGAGGAGTTCATCTATTTGTGTTCACTTTTGTCGACAATCCCTATAATTTTAAAAATGTTCCAAGACATTTAATTTTTTTTTCATATATTTAAGGCGATGAAAGAAAGGCTGCTAGAAATAAATACTCAAAAATTGATTCTACAAACCAAAAAACGTAATTTAGAAGAGGATAAAGGGCGATTAAAGGCTGATATTTCCCTAAGAAAATTAAAAATCGATCAGTATCAGAAAAAGTACCATCTGGCGTTAACTGGCTTGGGGAAGGATGAAGACGGTCAAAATATGTCGGTGACTCATTTTAAAATAAAAAATGCGCAAGAAAAATTCTTCCTACAGCAAGAAGGAGATGATTTAGACAAGAAGATTAAAATGGCGGAAAAAGAAATAGTCGCGCTAGAGAACACTTTGAAAATTATTAATCTTACTAATACCTCGTTTAAAAATAGTCTTTCTCCAGTTAAAGACACGGGTAAGTCTAGACACAGTGAGGTAGAAAAATGTATTTTCCTATAATTTTGACATGGTCAATTAGCACAGTACAAAATAAGATACACATAGCCTAGTAGAATGACAACTGTCCACTGGCACCACCAGTCAGATGCTTAGAGACCTCGGTACCTCAGCCTTTATGCTTTTTATTTAATATTTCAGTTTCATTAAACCATTGTATTAAACGTACCTAATATATTTGTTTGAAAATATTTATTTTATTTCCAGATCCAGAAATAAAAGACATGAAGGAACTTCAGGATCAATTAAAAGTTGCAAATAATGAATTGAAAATTCAAAAAAATCAACTTGCTGCTAAACAAAAAGAACTAGACGGTAAATTGAATACTTTCTCACTTTTCACAGTTTTCTGTCTTTCTCTCTCTCTCTCTGACGCAACTCACAGAGCGAGGTGCTATAGTAAATTTTATACCCATTTAGAATAAGACCATCCTTATTTATTATTAATAAATCGGTTGAAACAAAAAATTACCAACAAAAATGAATGTCGTAACTAATTTATTAGATGTCACGTTTTTGAAGTTACGTCAAATTTTGATTTCATGTTAATGTCATAACGCAAAATAAGATATAAAAATGCGATATTCTGATGAATCCAAAAAACTTATGCTTAATGTAGTAAACTATTTTCAAAACGATTTAGGATCTCGATTTAAGGCAATTCAAAAAGCGTCCGAAGCACTAAAAGTTCCAGAAAGCACATTATATAATCTTGAAAAACCAAACAGAGCTACAGATTTCGAATTTAGAAGAAATATGTCTGCAAGCGTTTCCCGGAGCAAAACCCGAATTACAAAAAATACCCTGCATTGTTTGAGGGAAGTAATTTATAAAATGTATGCGCGAAAGGATAAAATCACAGTAGAAACTATTTTACGGCAATTTATCGAAGAGTCTCCAGAAACTAAGATTTCCAAAGGTTCGTTATATTTGGGAATTAAAAAAATGGGTTTTCATTTCAAAAAACAGGATGGAAGAAAACATTTATTGGAAATGCCTGCAGTCAGATTAAAAAGAATATTATTTTTGAACAAATACCATGCTGCTAAAAGCGAAAAGCTCTTTACACCTGTTTTTCTGGATGAGACATGGGTTTTTAGTAAAAGCGGGGACAGAAGAATGTGACAAGATGGTACTAAACACAGTGATTTAAAAATAACTGGAAGTGGGACACGATATGTAATTGTTCATGCCGGTAATAAAAAAGGTTTTGTGGCAAATGCATCGCTTATTTTTAAATGCAATAAAAAAACAGGCGATTACCATGATAACATGAACACCGAAAATTTTGAAAATTGGTTTAAACAGCAATTAATTGTAAACTTGGAAGAACCATCGTTAATTATAATGGATAACGCAACGTATCACAGTCGCCTGGATGAAGAAATCCCAAGAAAAAGTTGGAGTAAAACACGCATGTTAGAATGGCTCAAAAAAAGAATATTCCTTTTCCAGATCACATTTTAAAGGATGCTGTTTGGAATATAATTGAAAAGCAAGTTTTGCCAGAAAAAAATTATCATTTAGACAAATACGCTGCCGAGCATGGTCATTGTGTTCTCAGGCTACCACCCTATCATTGCCATTTTAATGCCATCGAAATGGTATGGTCAGAAACTAAAAGGCATTATGACCAAGCTATTACGAAAACTGCAAGGTCACCTACTGAAGTCTTAAAAGTATGGAATGACGTTGTAAAAAATGTACCGGAGCAACACTGGCAAAATTACAAAAATCATACAGAGAAAATTATTTCTGAAGCATGGGAAGTAGAAAACAAACTGGACCTACTAAACATCGAACCTATGGTGATCTCTGTATCCAATGAATCCGATGATGAACTATCACTTTCCGAAAGTTATTCTGATTTAGAAACTAATTAAACTTTGCCTTGAAGATCACGTTGTCATTTTTTTAAAATCTAGAATTTGTACTTAATCGAACTCTGAATTGCCATATTTTTTTAAGAAAACTATGTATCTAGTTAATAGAACAATGTTTTTAAAATTAGTGCGCTTCTTTTATATTCTTTTATTATGTCAACATCTTTAGAATTTTATGAATTTCATAAAATTAATTTGTATTATTACAAACCGCCACTGATAATATGAAATTTCAAGTCACTACGCCAATGCAATAAGAAATATGTCAAGCATTTGACATGACAAAGGTTATAACCTAATTTTTTTCATGCGGGTTCAGATGGTTCAAGAAGCCGCATACGTTAAGTTACTAAAACGGCTGGTACCTCTAAATAGGTATTAATTTTACTATACTATACATTTTGTTTGTACATATATTTCGTATGAGCTCAGAGCTGATATCATAGTGTGTAAGGTAGCAGGACTATGGAGGTCCAGGGTTGATGGCTCGATTCCAAAAATTTTTAATTTAATCTAAAATTTTGCCGCGTCGATTATTTCAAATTTGCCACGCACTCAGCAGTGCCATCGACGGAGGTTTTTCGAATTAGTGATCGAGAATTCTCTCCTAGTGTTGTATAATCTTATATATAATACCTAAACTAAAATAATTTTCAGAGCTAGAGCGACAGTATCAAGTGCTAGAAACTGAGCTTCAACGACACGAAGAAGTTATTCAAACTCTCGAAGACGAAATTTTCAACGTAAAAAAACAAGAGATCGACAAAACGGAAAAGTTAAAAAGAGTAGAATGCGAACTTAAAAAGCTCATGAAGCAGCTCAATAAAAAAGATAAGAATGATTTATATAAATATAATGTAAGTTTAATCAACGGTTTTGCATCTCAAGACTATTTTCAATAGTAATATTATACAGGGGAAGGCGTTCAAAAATATTGTCTCTTCCTAATGCTGGGCCCTCCTACATTTGGTAGTAGTTTTTGTATCATAGACATTCTATTTCTAGCACGTTCAGTGACCTGAACTATGTGAGGTCCAAAACTTAATCTGTCGTCGATTACTATCCCCAAGTACTTGAACTACCTTTTCCTGGCTATCTCTGTGTCTCCATCAACTGTATATTTGTTTCTCGGTCTCTTCAGTACTACAGCTTCCGTTTTTTCTGGGGCTAATTGAAGGTGATTTTTCTCCATCCAAAAGGAGATACTTGCCAAGGTTTCGTTCGCATTGTGGTTCAAAGTCTCAACCGTGTCCGCTGCCACCGTAATCACCAGTTCATCTGCGTCCATCCTCCCTTTTTTCCTGCATTACCTCGTCATAAAGCACATTCCATATAGTAGGTCATCCTAAAACAGACCCTTGCGGTATTCCAGTGTCTACGTCAAGCCTATGCCCTATTACTATCACTCAAATAGCTGTTAATAATGTTTACCATTCCTCCATTGTTGTAATGAATTATCAAAGGTAATACCACGAGTGCTTCAAATTTTATTTATAATTTTTTCTTTTCCACGAAAACTTGTTTATTTGGCAAAAATATGAAAACAAACCGATTGATAAAATCACGAGTCCGTTAGGACGAGTGATTTTATCTAAATTCGGTTTGTTTGAATGTTTTTGCCTCAAATAAACAAGTTTGAGTGATGAAAATAAAAAATTATGTGATAAAATTTGAAGAACGAGTTGTATTTGGGAAGATTATTTTTTTCAACAATTTAAAAGGATTTTGCATTAAATGTTCAATATTCTCTTGGGTGATGGCACTGAATCGGTTTGTGTTCATTTTTCAATAAACTTCGAAGCACTTTTAGTTGTCAATAATGACAAATTCAAAGTAAAATTTTGACGTTTCAATGTAAACAAGGTATTATCGATGAGGAAGCAGAATTATCAGTATAATTCCGAATGATTGGCTAGAATAATGTATTGCTATTGGTTAAAACCACCAAAATGTCACATTTTGACAAGTGAAAAAAATAATCAAAGGTAATATCACGAGTGCTTCAAATTTTATCGATAATTTTTTCTTTTCCACGAAAACTTGTTTATTTGGCAAAAATATGAAAACAAACCGATTGATAAAATCACGAGTCCGTCAGGACGAGTGATTTTATCTAAATTCGGTTTGTTTGAATGTTTTTGCCTCAAATAAACAAGTTTGAGTGATGAAAATAAAAAATTATGTGATAAAATTTGAAGAATGAGTTGTATTTGGGAAGATTATTTTTTTCAACAATTTAAAAGGATTTTGTATTAAATGTTCAATATTCTCTTGGGTGATGGCACTGAATCGGTTTGTGTTCATTTTTTTATAAACTTCGAAGCACTTTTAGTTGTCAATAATGACAAATTCAAAGTAAAATTTTGACGTTTCAATGTAAACAAGGTATTATCGATGAGGAAGCAGAATTATCAGTATAATTCCGAATGATTGGCTAGAATAATGTATTGCTATTGGTTAAAACCACCAAAATGTCACATTTTGACAAGTGAAAAAAAATAATCAAAGGTATATCACGAGTGCTTCAAATTTTATCGATAATTTTTTCTTTTCCACGAAAACTTGTTTATTTGGCAAAAATATGAAAACAAACCGATTGATAAAATCACGAGTCCGTTAGGACGAGTGATTTTATCTAAATTCGGTTTGTTTGAATGTTTTTGCCTCAAATAAACAAGTTTGAGTGATGAAAATAAAAAATTATGTGATAAAATTTGAACAACGAGTTGTATTTGGGAAGATTATTTTTTTCAACAATTTAAAAGGATTTTGTATTAAATGTTCAATATTCTCTTGGGTGATGGCACTGAATCGGTTTGTGTTCATTTTTTTATAAACTTCGAAGCAATTTTAGTTGTCAATAATGACAAATTCAAAGTAAAATTTTGACGTTTCAATGTAAACAAGGTATTATCGATGAGGAAGCAGAATTATCAGTATAATACCGAATGATTGGCTAGAATAATGTATTGCTATTGGTTAAAACCACCAAAATGTCACATTTTGACAAGTGAAAAAAATAATCATAAATGAGACATATCATTGAAGGTAATTTTTCAAGCAAATCAGTCTATTATACATTTCGAGATATATTAATAATATATTTATTTATCTTGATTTTAGAGAGATTTCGAGATTCGTCATTTACAAGAAACAAACAAAAAAGTTCTGGATCAATTTAGAGAATTCACTATAATTTACCCGGAGATGTCGACAGTGATCTCTAAATATCTAACGGAAAATAATTTAGAATTGCCAGAGAACAAAAAAACTCCGAGTAGTTACTCCAGTCTATCATCCCCAAGTACATGTCATTCTACAGAAATACAAAACACGCAGAGATCCATTTTATCGCACGACTCTAATATTTCTGTAAATAAAATCGATCTTTCTTTCAAAATATAAATTAGCGATTATTATTAAAGCCGCGAATGCTTCCGATCAAGAAATCTTACGTCTTGCATTGAAACATGTCTAGCGGCCTTTAATAAGAAACTTTCAGGAATTAAATCTAATTGTTCGTTAAGCAGTAAATTTTATGTCGAATATATGCTTCAAATTCTTGAATCATGATCTTTTCTTTTGTCAATTTTTCCTTGTTGATTGAAAAATTTCAACGTTTTTCTAAATTCCTTGTCAGCTTTCAAGAACAACAAACGTAATCAGTATTCACTAAAAAGATGGAAAGAATGCTACAATTATTGATGTTGCAGGACAAGATATAACGTCAAACGTCACTTAAATATTTTGGGCGTCGACCCAGCTCTGTAGTGGAACGCCTCTGATGCGATCATTACAGTCGAGCGCGGTTAGTACTTGGGATTGGTGACCACTAGGGAAACACAGACGTAGAACCCGTACAGCCCAAATAACAAACAATTAAAGAAATTGATGAATTTATTTGCAAACCACTTTCCATTTCACAATTAAATATTTTTATCAGCCGTGCAATTTTATTATCAAATAAATTGTTTTTAATCAAACATTGAATTAATTGTTAACCATTTACTCCATTCCGGGAGGTAGAGGTTCTGTCTGTTGAGGTGCAGCAGACTCTTCAACAGCCTAAAAACAATTAATAGAATAATAAATTCTTGAATATTCAATAAATAGAAATCACAATTTTCTATTGGGTTTAGATTGGTGTGTGGTGATTATATATTATATATTTGGATGAATACATTACACAACTTAAACAGAAGACTGTAATAGGAATTATTTACGAATGGCGATACTTCATCTGTTTTGAATTTAAATACTTACCGCAGTTTCAGAAATTGGCAGACTCGCAGGCGGTGGAACACCCAATGGTGGAGGAACACCCATTGGCGCAGGCACGCCCATCGGTGCAGGAACGCCCAAAGGTGGAGGCACAGCTACAGGTGCAGGCAATCCCATATGTGCAGACATATTCAAAGACATCATTTCGTTAGGATTAGGATATGTTTGTAAAATAATTTCTTGTGTTGCCGATGGAATGTGACCCCTTTGCGCTTCTGTAAATGATAGTAAATGTTCTCGCAGAGGATCTGTCAGTTCAGGACAAATATTTATTGCTTCTTGCAATTGCAGTGGAGGTAGCTGCATTAGAACGGCAAAGCTTTGCGGTTTTGTACGTTGGCAACATTTAACGAAACCTTCCCAAACTACCTTTTGATTCCAAACCTAAAAATAACATATCCCAATGAATTTAAGTTACCAGATTAGCTATAACGACTTTAGGGTGGAATTAGAGAGAAAGGAAGAAAAAGATAGTTCACTCCGCTGGAAAAATCTTCTAGGACTGCACCAGTCCAAAATAACTCTTGGGAACTTCAACCAGAAGAGGGAACTGTCAATTCTATCAATACCTGTCAAAAATGGACCTTCTGTCAGGAAAAGGAGAAACACTCCTGTATTGAAGAGGAGGAAATCCCACATTACCTGTAAATATAATTAAATTATCAGAAAATATATCTTACTTTTTTCAATATAAGTCTCTGCAAAATATTCATCACAAATCCTGATAATCTCGGATAGCTGGATAAACCTTGGATAACGGTTCTCATGAGAAGCGTAGGCAATGGAGTTTGGTCCATTAATTGCTGTAATACAACAGCTAAGACTTCTTGGGTGTAAACCTACATATAAAAAGAAATCGATTAGCTTTAAAAATAATCCACTAGAGGCCATGCACTAGTAGGGGGTAGTCAAACGTTAAACGTACCCAATAAGAATGTGCAGAGGGTTATTACCTTATCAGACCCATAGGTCTGGTTGTTGTCTGTTAAGAAAAATCCGTTCAATTAAATAACACTAACCTGTTTTTCTTGCAAACACATCGACGTTGCCTTGATGACAGTTTTAAGATCTGCTTGCGTGGAATCGATAAGATGCAGAGATACCAAAAGTTCACTGGGACTGATGGGACTGTCACCGTGAAGACCTAAGAGTCTATTGAACACCTCACGAACAACAACTGGATTTAGTTTGATTAATTTTGGTAATGCAGATATTACCTGAAATATAATAATTGAAAGGTGCACCATTACCATTATTACACCTAAGCTTACCTCTTTTTTTGTTAGCCCGTTGAGTACAGGAATCAAAAATCTGACATCGGATATTCTCGTATTATACAAATCCCTCACTTTTGCTACCAACTCTTGCGTCGGTGCACCCTTATCCGTTAAGATGTGAATAATTCTTGTAATCAGAGTTTCGGAGCCTTTAGGACAGTCTTCGACCAATTTCAACAAATCTCTCGATTCCATTCCCATAACTCTTATAGGATTATCGATAAGTCTTAAGATTATTCTTTTTATGTCGGCTCCAGTTTCAACGTATATCTATATAGGAAAAAGAAAAAGTAAGTAAGCAATTTTTGAAATTAAAAAAAAATTATATCTTACCTTTGCTAAATCATGTATGAGACTTTCATTGGCTGGAAGTAATGATATATAAGGAAGTAAACAGGCTCTAATAAAATCATCTCCCCAATTTTCGCTCTTCAATCGGCCTTGATTTAATCCGCACAAACTTTCTGGTGGTTTCGGTAATTTCAGAAATTCTAAATTCATTCTGGCAAATTCTTCTATCACTAATTTTAGATCGAATCTCTTATGTAATTCTAAAACATGTCCGATAGCATGATCCCGTACTACGCTATTTTCGTAGGTCGTATATCCGAGAAGGGTATTCAGAAATAGGAGTTGTTTGGGTGGTTTTCTTATAGCTAAATCTCTTATAAGTCCCAAAGCCCATCCTGAAATAAATAAAACATGCTCTTTTAAATAGTACAGCGTGTCCCAAGAAAACTCACCTGATCGTCTTTCATCTCTACAAACAACTCTTACTTCCTCCAGAGCGTCATCGGTGACCAGTGGCGCTTCTAAGAGTAGACGTGACACAACCAACGTATCTATTGCTGATACATTGATAAAACTACATAACAACACATTGTAACTGTCGGATAACTTTCCATCTTTTCGAAGTGGCGGAGCTCTCGTAAAACCCTATAAAAAATGTTTTTTATTAGGTTAGATTCGTCGTTTTTATCAAGTTATAGCGTTGAGACTTCATAGCAATCGAGTCCTTTGTATGCGCTTCATGTGCGCGAAGGGAAGGTACCATGGGACAATTATTTTTGTTGTAATAGGTCTGAATGCGTTATAGATAGACCGATTTTGAAGAATACAAATATAGAGCAACAAAACGTATATTTTCGATTTGTGATCGAATACTTCGAATACTTCTAAGTAGGTAGAAAATGCTAGGGAATATTGCCGAAAATGACCGAAAAGTGGGAATCAAGGAGAAGCATACTCGAGCTTTATTAGGGTTTTTGTTTCTGGACAGTCCGTAGTCCGTAAACCAATCTGGGAATTGCGCACGTTAATCAGTCCTAAGAACTATTCTCGGACCGTTATAAGTTGTCTGTAGCGCCGTGGTGGTGATAACTGAACTACTTTGTTGTACGTTGTTTTATAACCTCGCTTACTTTGTCATAAGATTTCCATTGTTTGATTGGTTTTTTGGCTTTTTTCGATTTTAAATGTTTATAAGGGGTTAATTTGTTTATCTATGATATCTTATGATACATTTTAGATTAAATTTTCATCATATACATACCTGCAAAATACTGTACTCCTCAAAAAGCCAAGCCAGCGCTACGTCTACATAGGATTTAAGATCGTTAAGTAAATGTACTAAAATTCTATCCCTAACAGCCGGACTGAAGCACGTCGCTAATGTTGTTATAATTTTTTGATGAAGTGTTTTATTGGTTGCCGCATGAGGAGTCAACATTCGTTCGACGGCATTTAACATCAATTTTTCTTTTAAATCCCTTTCTAATGGTTTCGTTATTTCTTGTAATTTTAGAGTCTTGATCCTTACGACTTTGACTTTTTCTTTCTTCGGAGCGGGCTGAAAAAAAATTAAATATCAAACTCAATTCCACTACTTTTTGCATTTCAGTAACCAGTGAATAAGTTTGATCAAGTTTAACGTACTGAGTTATCAAAGAGGGATACTACTGAGGGTGATGTAGGGGTACAGGACAGAGGGTGGACAGGCAGAAGCGGTACTGGCAAGGTCCTACCCATTTTATATGATGGCTAGAGCTAATAATAAACGCTGTAGGGGTGCGACCAGAGAGGAAGTACATGAATGGATGGAGAGACGGTGGGAGGGGTATGAAGGCGCGCTAAAAGGAGCGATTGGGAGTAGGAGATTAGATGGACCGGAAATTCGGGGAGGTGAACTACTTCTTGACACAGGTGATTACTGGACATGGGTCGATAGTAGGGTACCACCACAAGATCGGGAAAAGAGAGATTGGAGTATGCAAGAGGTGTCAAGTGGAGGATGATGTGGGGCATGTGTGTAGATCCTGGAAGAACGAGGAATTGCTGAAGAAGTTGGAGAGGAAACTAGAGGAGGCGGTGTATTCGGGGAACATGGTGGAGGGAGGAAGGATGGATGTAGATAAGTGGAGAGCATGATTAGGTGGAGAAAAGGACTCGATATGTCATAAGAGGTAGGAGTTGTAGATAGGGAGCGGAGAGAGTGCGAGGGACCGCCGCGCCCGTCTCGAAGTATGCTAGGGTAGTAATTCCGAGGCGGGGGTAACGGAGAGTTCGAGGTGGGTTTGGTTGGTAGGCATCCCCTTGGGGATGAGTCCAACACTGTTTGAACATGAGTTTCCCATCTCGACCCGAAAAAAAATCTCTTAGATGTTGTCGTTTTTTTAAACAACTATTTCACAAACATCTTGTATAAATAAATAAGAGAAAGAACCAAAAAAATCATACTTGCAGCCTATAATGAATTTACAAGAGACAGGCACATACATAAATCAAGACGTTACTATTATATTCAAATGACAAACCTTTTCCTTTTCTTCTTCTTCTCTTACTTTCTTTTTATTTTCCGGACTCTTTTGCTTGTCTGCTGCTTTTCCTGGTCCTACACGTGCTTCAGTAAACTGCTTAGCCATTATATTTGATAGAAATATTTTCCCAATGTTTCCCGATTCAACATATTTTGCATATTCTCTTAAAAAATCAGATGTTGCCTAAAATATTTATAGATGAGGATTTATTGTATCAAAAATTACACCTGACAATGTAATAATTTATTAAAAGTGACTCATCCCTCCCTTATTTATTAAATTAAAGCACAGAATGTATGAATAATGAAGGAAAACATTTACCTGATTTGGTAATTTAGGAATATTGGTAAGAATAAGATAAACAGCTTTCTCAAGAGTTAAATTATCCACAATGAATTGCTCATTGATTTGTTGTGGTGTTAGTTGCGTATCAAAAGGATTTTCCATCTCGACATCATTAGTATCAGTGAGAGCTTCGTCTAAACGAGCTTTTTTAGAGTTATGTTGAACTACCAATGATTCAGATGAAAGATGCCTTTTGTTATATTTACGGCGTTCATCAGATTTCGGAATCATTTTATTAACTTCGGTCTGTGAGCAACCTATTAAATTTCAATAGAATAGAAACAAATCAAGTAATTTTTATGATAATCTTACCTAATTCTAACAAGATAGATGAAATTGTGCTGATATATTCATAGGCACCAGGATGTTTTAACAAGTTGGTCAATTCGGTTTTCAATTTTTTCTTGACAGAGCTGACCTGAGTAGTTGTTAGAGTTGGAGGTAAGTTGCAGTATAAGGATTCTAAGGCTTTTACCACCCTAAACATAAACTCGGCTCTATTTTTAGCAATATTAGACAATACTCCAATACATGCTAAAAGATTAGCACTACTGATATGAGGAGATCCATGGAATTTTATTAAAACTTCAAACAGATTGCTGGAAATAAAAATAACAAAACACATACAGGTTGTTTCAATGCATACACCCTTCGCATTCATAAATTAATGTGCTTATTTGTAAGATACATTAAGATTTTTTCATGAAGGGGATGTGCAAATGGAAATATTTTCCCACCCACCTCTAGTTTATTCTTTTCCTGGCATTTATTATTTGAATACACAAATGTATAAGCTTGTATGTACTTTGAAAAATGGTATTTTAAATGATATTGTAGGGAAGATAATTGAATTTTTTGTTATAATTTAAAAGAAAATATTTTTTGAATAGTTTCCAACACATCATAACTATTTTCCGTATAGTTTGGACCCCTCATTTGACTTTTCAATTGAAGCAACATACCTAGCTTCCTCTTCTAGCCTCCTTCTTCTTGCCACTTTTAGAGTGAGTGGGACATCATCTAAAGAAAAATCATTGGGTTTTTTATTGTCATTTTCATCTGGATAAGTTTGCAATAACACTACACATTCTAAAAATTTAACGGAGCTTGTTCTGATACCATCATTGTCGCTATCTATCATATTGGCTATTTCTAATTTTATCGTAGAAAGCTGTTTCCATGCATCTTCCATGTCTTGAGTTGTAGTGGATGATTTGCATAGCCATGCCAAGGTTTTTCGATAAATTGTAATTGTAGCTTGTATAACACGTTTTTGTACAGGTATAGATTCATCACACAAAAGCATATGTAGACTCAACATTAATTTCGGTATGAAATTTTCTCTAACTTTACTAAAAAAATAGAAACAATTAGAAGCTTTCGAGATTACTAAAATAATTGTTTGATATGCAATTCCTCACTTACACTAGTTCTTCTATAAAACCAACTAAAGCTTTTTTAATGTCTGCACTTTTATCTGTTGTAAAATTAAGAACATTCTGTAAATTTTTAGAAATCAAATTGGGACTTTTCCGTAAAAGAAGTTCTTGAATTTTATAAAAATTGGCTAATCTTTCAGACGGTTGCGTTTCAAAGGAACAGTTGTTGATCCATTGTATTACCTAAAATTGTTGAATATTGTTAACGTGTCGACAAAAATTTTAATACAAGTTACTAGTTCATCATCGGAAAGGTCTTGTTCATATTCCATTATGGGAATATTATTTATATATTGTATAGTTTGAATTTAAAAAGTTTTTCACTTCTCAGTACATTTTGCTTGTAAATACAACCAGGATAACCTCTACAAAACGTATACTTCTTCTTTTCTTTCAAATCTTGACCACAGATCACCTACTTGACGTCCAACGTTATGGGCATAATTCGATCACTATTAAATCACTTATAATCCGATTATGAAAATAATCGTCAGTATCCGATTATGGCAAAATAATTCGAATTTTTTATGGAATGATGAAATAAAAAAGAAACAAGTAGTCGGTGACATCTCTTTTCTTATCGAACAATTAAGCAGTAAAAAGCTAATGCGCTCGCATCCGATTCGAATGGATTTATGCGCGATGTTGCAACCACAGATCACCTACGTTGCAACAAATAATGCGCCCTCTACGAGTGATTTATAATTCGATGATTGAATTAATGCGATTCTGTTTAGTTCTGTGGATTCTGCCCATCAATGTTGTCATAGGCGTAAGAAAAAGTTTTTATACGGGATCAATTTACTTGTAATATATTCTATCAGTGTTTTCACTTCTATCGACAGTCTCTACGAGCGCCTATTCCCTTTTTTTTATTTTCTTCATACTTGGGGGCCTAGGACAATACAACGTCTACCTCTGAGTGGATATGGGATTAAATAAAAATGCCATACAAAAGTGCTTCAAGAGCTTCTTTATTATAGATAGTAAGAAGCTTATACATGTTTATATTTATCAAGTCTATCGTCATCAACTGTTTCAACGAAAACATAAACAATAATATCAATTATTATTAAAGAGTAACTTATCCTACACAATATTAACGACAAATAATAAAAAAAAGATCATTCCAATAATTAAAATTATACAACAAAAGAAGAGAACCCCAAACGGAAAATCTTCTCGCCAACATAATCTTTCCTTCTAAACTCCTTCCGATGAAAATAATTCCGCTGCAACCACCTAAACAACAAATAATAATAAAAGTAAATGATGATTTCCTTGTTGCCAATAGCGGTACGAGGCGGCACGAAGCCTAGTTATTTCTTCTTTTGTGCCTTTTCGGCGGCCTTCGTTACTTTGCCGGCAGTGTCTTTAAACGTTACAGACTTTATAACACCCACGGCGACGGTTTGACGCATATCGCGTACGGCGAAACGACCCAACGGCGGGAATTCTTGAAAAGATTCAACGCACATCGGTTTAGACGGAACGAGATTCACGATCGCCGCATCTCCGCTTTTAATCGCTTTGGGATTTTCTTCGGTCGTTTTACCGGTACGGCGATCGCATTTTTCTTTGATCTCTGCAAATTTACATGCGATATGAGCGGTGTGACAGTCCAATACCGGTGTGTAACCGTTGGCTATTTGACCTGGATGATTCAGTACGATAACCTGTTGAAAAAAATATACGAGTTCAATATATTGAACAACAATATTATGATTGATTAGTGTGATGAAGATAGGTAGGTCGGTAGAAAGAAAGGCGGAGAGAATGTGTAGGAAGATTGTGGAGAAGATAGAGCGGTGCGGACTGGAAGTGGAGGAAGATAAGACGGTGGGGTTGCTAGAGAAGGGAAGGAGCAAGACGAAAGTAGGGGTGATGGTGAAGGGATGGATAATTCGTATGGGGGAGCCTATGAAATACCTAGGGGTGTGGTTGGATAGTTAACATGTTAAAGGCGGCAGAGAAGGGGAAAATGAGAGCAGCATGGTTGGGGATATTGATGTGTAATGTGAAAGGGGAGGGTAATTTGTAGGACGGTATGCTGTACGGCGCGGAGGTGTGGGGTGAAAGAGCGGGAGTGAATACGAGGGTTAGGCTACTCCTGCGGGTGCAGAGGTATACTGCTGAGCGTAGTGCAGGGGTACAGGACAGTGGGTGGCTTACAAGGTCCTACCCATTGGACGTGATGGCTAGAGCCGAGAATATACGCTGGAGGGGTGCGACTAGAGAGGAAGTACAGGAATGGATGGAGGAGGAAATGGAGAGAAGGTGGGATGAGTATGGGGACGCGCTAAGAGGAGCGATAGGGAGTAGGAAAGATTGGATATACCGGAAATTCGGGGAGGTGAACTACTTCTTGACGCAGGAGTTCACTGGAAATGATGTTCACAAGATGGGGAACAGAGAGACTGGAGTGTTCGAGAGGTGTGAAGTGGAGGATGAGTGATAGATAGGGAGAACACCCTGTAACATTGTAACTAATTTAGAAATATGAATCTACAATTTTGAATTATTTTTTATGATAACAGACCTACTGAACATTATTACCCTGTATATTACATGGGAAATTAAAATTTACCTGTGCCATAAAATCAGAAGCGCCTCTCGGAGGATTGTTCTTAGAATCACCGGCTACATATCCGCGTCTCAATTCTTTGACTGATACGTTTTTGACGTTAAATCCGACGTTGTCTCCGGGTACGGCTTCTTGAAGAGCTTCATGGTGCATTTCGACGGACTTGACTTCCGTGGTCAGACCGACTGGTGCAAATGTTACTACCATACCTGGTTTGAGAATACCGGTTTCGACTCTACCCACCGGTACTGTACCGATACCGCCGATTTTGTATACATCCTGAAATATTAAATGACCATAAACCCACATTTATTACAAAGAAGGCTCTGGATGTGAAGTCTATTCCAGATCACTAAGCCTAAGAATTAAGTGGGGAATGGGAAAAAAATACCAGCGTGGTTCAAACACAACACAACACAAAGTGGTATCTCGATTGCCACAAAAGAACTAACCAGAAAAGGAATTTCTGGCAAAAACATAATAATCTGCACTGACAGCAGATAAGCCCTAATTATCCTTGATCAGACAACGTTTTACGTCAGGGCTAGTATTAGAGTGCCATCAAGATTTAGCTAAAACGCCTCGGTTGATAACCATACTATCCTGGATTAAAGGGTACGACAGGAGTAAAGGTATAACCGCATTGCAGATTCTTTAGCCAGGAAAGCGACTGGACAAAGTCTTTTAGGTCCCAGCTACACCTACGGCCTGACGACTTCGGTAATTGCGGAACTAGCTGAAAGTTACACCCATGCTCAATCCCTAAAGAGATGGGATGAAATCAATGGATGCAGATTTGCCAGGATCACCCTGGGCTACCCTGGGAAGAAATATTTGGCAATGACCAGGAAAAACCTACGTTTAACAATAGTATTTCTGATTGGCCATTGTCAGCTAAGGAAACACCTCCATACAATGGGGCTAGTGGACACACCTCTATGCTGGATGTGTGAACAGGAAGACGAAACTGTCAGCCATATCTTATGCGAGTGCCCGGAGTTATCGTCAATTAGAGAGTCTTGGCCTACACCTGCCGATATAAAGGAGATGTCTTCTAGTGACCTGTCCACCTTCCTGGAAAGGACAGGATGGATGATGACCTAGGAGGACGTACAATGGGTCACATGTGGCCTAAGTGCTGAGGGCCTAAACTCACCCTCCCTACCCTACAGATACAGAGATGGTTTTAGTTTAGTTGATGTTGCATGAATCCACCTTATAACTGCAAATAACTTACCTGAAGAGGGAGTCTCAAAGGTTTTTCTGTAGGACGAGAAGGTGGTAAAATTGCGTCCAAAGCTTCGATTAAAGTTTTCCCTTCAGCTTTTCCTTCTTTACGTTCTACTGCCCATCCCTTGAACCAGGGCATCTTATCGGAAGTTTCCAACATATTGTCTCCGTGCCATCCGGAAATCGGAACGAACGCTACAGCTGCCGGATTATAACCGATTTTCTTGATGTACGAAGATACTTCTTTCTTTATTTCTTCGAAACGCGTTTCGGAATACGGCGGTTCGGTGGAATCCATCTTATTAACTCCGACGACAAGTTGTTTGACTCCGAGGGTGAATGCAAGTAGAGCGTGTTCGCGAGTTTGTCCATTTTTCGAAATACCAGCTTCGAATTCTCCCGTACCGGCAGCTACGATGAGTACCGCGCAATCGGCTTGAGATGTACCGGTGATCATGTTCTTGATAAAATCCCTGTGTCCGGGAGCGTCGATAATAGTGACGTAATACTTGGCAGTTTCGAATTTCCATAAAGCTATATCGATGGTTATACCACGTTCGCGTTCTGCTTTAAGTTTATCTAATACCCAAGCGTATTTGAAGGAACCTTTGCCCATTTCTTGGGCTTCTTTTTCGAATTTCTCAATGGTACGTTTATCGATGCCACCGCATTTATAAATTAAGTGACCGGTTGACGTAGACTTTCCAGAGTCCACATGGCCAATTACCACAATATTAATATGAACTTTTTCTTTTCCCATTGTGGAAAATTAAGTCTTCTTTCTGGAACAGAAAATTGTATAACATATATTGAAGAATTCAATTTATTACAATACAGGTTGTCTCACTGGAAATGGCCCTTCAGAAATTCTGAAAAACTATCAATAGCTAAGATACAAAAATTTGGTGATTTGCTAAAAGCATTACGGCGACTACATTTAAAATATATATATCGTCCAAGAAAGTATTAGTAATAAATATCGATATTTCGACATATCAATTCACTACTCCTACGTTACACTGCCGGTGGTATTGCATTTTTGGATGATTTTACGTCCAATTTAAATACAAGTTTATTTACGTTGGTATTCTTAAAATTGATTTTCAAAATACAGGATTTCTCAGTATGACGTTGAAGCTGACAGCCAGACGTTATTGTCGTTACCTTTTGTAGTAGGAAACCGCAGGAAACAATAATTATTTTCCACAAAAGATGTTCTATTTTCTCAGCTTTTTTAGAGTTCTCTAATAATAAAAAAAACTTTCAGTATTAACGACTGCTGAAGCCGGTGCGGTGGCTTTAGCAGCCAGCGATACTGAATGTTTGTTTTGATTAATAAAGTATTCAGAAAAAATTTTATCAAACCAATTCTGACCATTTTTCGATACTATACTATTTTTTGCAATATTTTTGTGGATATCCTGTAGAAAGTGTCAAGAAATGATTAGCATTCTACTTTGTACCTTTTACTGTTTTGTGACTCAGCAAATATACTTCAAAAGGCACAAACAACATCCCCACAGCTGCGGGCAGCTGACGTCACATCGCTGACCTTGTCCAGATAACGAGCAGGTGGTGGAGTGGTTACGCTCTCGGCTTGCAATTCCCAGGTCCGCCTGACCTGCTATGAGTTTTTTCAGAGCTTTTCTCGTAGCAATAGGTCAGTACACACCTCTCAGGCACCTACCACCGTTCCCTCCACTCCCATCCCCTGAACCAAACAATCCTTATTGCTTCCAATGTTGGTTGAAGAGGCTCCGGAAAGCCTAAAGCGGCCCACTCCCTTCGAGAGTAGGGAGAATGAAAAACTATCCTTCCTTTTTGTCTAGATGAACCGTTTTTTTAGACTCTCTTCAATAACGAAATAATTTTGCCCAAATAATTTTTTTTTATTTGTTCCAAATATTAGTGGATCAGAAAGTCTCCCGAATTATAAGTAAAACAAAACATAATATGATAACTGTCTATTCTGCAGTCATCTGCATCTGTCACTTCCAAGATTATATATTTTGATAACTATTAATTGTACGAAAACCAACATATCAGTAAACTTGGGTGTTCCATTAAAAAAAGCAAGTATCGTCATTCAAAATACTTTTAATGAGGACGTTCCAAAGCTATTACCAAAATACCAAATTTCCGTAACTTTCCTATTCATAGTTTTCCCTGAACTAGCAATGGTTCATTCCCGGTGGGAATAGGGTGATCCATTTGAGTATATGTATATATAGGTTCGTATCCTACTGACTGCGCCATTTTAGTATTTGAATGATCGAAATACCACACACATGAAATGAATTCCTATATTGTGAATAGGAGAGCTAATAAAATAATAAAATAAAATCGGAAAGTTAAACAAAGAAACCATAAATACTCATAGTAGGTACTCATATACTTATCTAATACTATTTTAACAGCACCACGCAGTATATACAGATGTTAATACCTATTTTAGCTATACCACCGTATACAGAAACTGTTTCTGTACAGTGGCTATGCAGAGCCAAAAACATCAAACGACAAAACAGAGTACAGGCACACATCGAGTCTGAGCCCCTGGGGCGTTGGCCTCCTTAGGCCAGGATTTCGGCCCCTTCCGATCCCTAGCGATAGGCTCTTTCGGGCCGTAACCTTCGGGCCCCCCTGCAACTGCGGGGGTTCTTGGTAGTAGCGCTACGCCACTGGCCTCAAGGCAACTGTCTATACATATTAAGGTAAGTTCATATAGCAACGAATCACGAATAACGAATCGTTGTTTTCATGAAGTCGTAAAAAGTTACCCATTTTTGGGGATCTTTAAATTTTTGAGATTAGGTTAATGGTTAAGACCGTGGAATTTATTTTTTCTGTTTGTATTTTTGAAAAACCAAAGTTATCAATTTTAAATTATTCTAATATAAACCAAAGATTATGTACACGGAAAACTACTAAATTAATTAAAACGAGTATATCATAACCTAAAAATTAAGTGTCAAATTAGTCTAAATTCGTTACGAATATCGAAAATCTTGAAATTGATTCAAATCTCCCGCCAGCCAGATTTAAAATTTCACGAATTCGTGAAATCTTAAATTATGCACCTGTCAACTGTCCCACCAATTGATCTGACCAATGGCGTTAGAGTTCGTGATTCGTTGTTATATGAATTTACCTTAAGATCGGCCATATCACAAAACCCTCACAAACAAAAATTGATAAAAATCTTGCTAGCAGTTTTCTTAATAATGAAGACGTTCCATATTTAATAATCACTCTGTATACATGTTAATTGCAATACAGCTCGAAATCGATCCCTCATAAAATAGATAAGACGACTAGTTTTGTAGTATCGATTTTAAGTCTCAAGGTAAGTTCATATAGCGACGAATCAAGAATCGTTGTTTTTATTAAGTCGTAAAAAGTTACCATTTTATACAAAGACGAAATTCGTAGACGTTTTTAAATATTTGAGGTTAGGTTAATGGTTAAGACCGTGGAGTTTATTTTTTCTGTTTGTGTTTTTGAAAAACCAAAATTATTAATTTTAAATTATTCTAACTATAAACCAAAGATTATGTACACGGAAAACTACTAAATTAATTAAAACGGGTGTATCATAACCTAAAAATTAATATGCAAATTGTCGATTTAGCCTAAATTCGTCAAGAATATCGGAAAATCTTGAAATTGATTCAAATTTCCCGCCTGCCAGATTTTAAATTTCACGAATTCGTGAAATATTAAATTATGCACCTGTCAACTTTTCCCACCAATAGAGGAGTTCAGTCTAAGGTCAGTGTGACCAACAAAAAGTGGTTTTTATGACAAGAATGACAGTTAATGTCTACCATTCAAAACAAAAGATTTTTGCAGGTTTTTTATCATTACAAACATCTATATTGCTTTATTAAAACAATGAATACACCCCCGAAGCGTAAATCTTAAAATGACGTTTTAGCTGAATTCTCAATGCGTCGGAGGCCACTAATTCTAGGAACTTTCGACAAATCACCAATTCTCTTCTGTTATTATGTCAGTGGAAAAGGAATCAGAAGAATAAAGTGATACAACTAACTAGAACTACTACAAAAGTATGGAAAATAAACATAAACGATTAAACGAATATCAACAAAAACAAATAACACTGACATAACTAGTGACATAATGACAGAAACGAAATGGTGATTTGCCGAAAGTTCCTAGAATTATTGGCCACCGATGCGTTGAAAATTCAGCTAAAGATGTCATTTTAAATTTTAAGATTTACGCTTCAGGGTTTTAATAAAGCACTATAGATGTTCGTAATGGTGAAAAACCTGCAAAAATCTTTTGTTTTGAATGGTAGACATTAACTGTCATCCTTATCATAAAAACCACTTTTTGTTGGTCACACTGACCTTAAACTGCACTCCTCTATTGATCTGACCAATGGCGTTGGTTATAGAGTTCGTGATTCGTTGTTATATGAACTTACCTTTAATGGTTTATCCTCGATTTTATCACATATGGCAACTGATTGAAACATGGCTTTAAAATCGTATAAGTCAATAACACGTCACTTTTTGAAAATATATTCATAAGCTTTATTTTTATACACAAACTAATTAATATTCACCAATTTTTTTTTAATATCCTAAATAAATATTAAGGTATAATGTATATTGCAAACAAATTTTTTAGTAACCTACGCCTATGTATTTATATATGATTCAAATAATTTAAACTGATTAATGCAATAAAGCAAAGTCACTAATTATATATGCTGCATAGTGCACATATTTTGATAAAAATGAATCATACATTTTTGGCAGTTAAAAGTATTGAAACCTGAGTTTTATTTAAACGACCTTGACTTTTAACTCCCCAGCTTATTTACCTACATTATAGTTAATTTTACAATTATTAAAATAAAAAACTCCCGTTGGATTGTATCAGCGAATAATAATAATAAGTACCTGTTTATGAAAAAAATAAGGAAATTTAACTGCAAGAAGCCATTTTGTGATGCAATATATCACTTCAGGGAGACAAAAAATCTTTGCTACCAAATTATCGATTTATCTCGTGACGACTCATATAAATACCTACCTCGGATTTTATTCACAACTTTATCCAATAAACTGGTTGAGATAGGTCAGTTTTTAACTGCTAATAAATTTCTTTTAGGAAATTCCAAATAAATATGCATGCACTCTATGAACCTCGAAGGCCCTACCCAAATTCTATGTAAACCAAAATAACATAATACGACAAAAAACACTACAATATAGCAATGAAAAATAATGTCTATGAAAGCTATTTTTGAATTATATTCTTCTAGGCGCAATTGTTCTTTATGCATTTAAAATGCCGGCCGCCACTATACAAATTATTTTTAAACGTCAAGCTTAAACAATAATAATACATGTTTAGCTTTTAATTTTATTATCAAAGTTATTATTAGTAAAAACTGAATTGAAAATATTTTGAAAATCAGAAGGAAACAATTTTACTGCCACTTACCTGTTCAAAAGCACAGCAAGAGATCGAGAAAATCGACGGGACCTTTAGAAGCGCGAGTTGACGGAAATTAGAGGAGAGGTTTCCATGGAGGGGTGAAGTATTGATTTATAGAAGTTCACTAATAAAGTTGATTTTCGTTAAATACAATTTTTTCTTTTCATATATACATCAACAAGCAAATAAATGTATCTCTCTTAAATACCATTTCTTAGTTTAAATTTAGTAAATGAACGAAGAAGAAAACGAAAATAGGGGAATGTCGCTAAAATATCCACCAATAGAAATACATGCAGATTTGACGCTTAGAGGGTTGTATTAGAGATGAGCGATATCCTGATTTTTTAATCACGTTGTGAAATGATTTCGTCATTTATTAATTTAAAACGTGTCATTATCACGACATTTGATATTTTGTTTTTAGTATACGATAGGAAAACTGTATCCATATTTTGTTGTATTCTTAAATTTTTCTACTAAGCTAATAAAATGTTTTCAAACTACCTTATCTGTACCTTTTTTCTACTTTCCCATTTTTCCAAACATTTTTCCCCACAAATCACTAATAGGAAAATTAGTGAAATAAATATAGTGAATACGGAATATATTAGAATACCGTTTGCCCTTTTCGTTCCTCGTTTCCAGTAAAAAGGGCACAAAATGTCTTCATAATCTCACGGAAATTAAGGAAGTTCGATTTGGTTGCCGCACTTTCGGGGAATGAGAGCGATGAAGGTGAAGGAGATTATATTATGTTTGATTTCGATTCATTCATTCAATTCATTGTCGTTTTCTCTGGCTGTGATCACGTCACGCTTTGGATTTGCTAATAGGAACTGTGATTTGATTGTATCAGATAAAGTAACAGTTCGTGAAATATCGCTCATCACTAGTTGTAATTTAAAGCGGGATGTTTGATTTACTCATATTTAAAGAAGAGGCTCTTTTCAGTCCGAGATAGAAATAATAAATTATCCAGTAAAAATAGCACATTTTGTATGTTTATTTACTTATCTCTGGTACGTAGTAACAAATAATAAAGTTACATATTTTCAAGGAACATTTTCGATCTTTAAAGTAATCTACCCGCGCTGGCTAAATACCCAAAAAACTGAATGAAGAAGAAGAAGAAGAAGAAGAAAAAGAAGACAAAGAAGAAGCAATTATTTTAAGAAGGATATAATTTGGCCGTCGTTTTATAACTATTTATTTTTATTATTCAAATTATTATTACACCTGATCAAGTACATTGATATGCTAAAAAAGGGAGATAAAATATTTCTAAAATTTTTTCCTATTATAAGAATTTATTTGACAAAAGAACACAGGACCTTAACAATAATTATTAAAGAAGACGAAAAGTAACTGTTAATAAGTAGTGACAGTGACAGTTATGATTTGACATTTCAATAATAAAGATAAAATAGAAGTAGGTACGTGGAATAATATAAATAAAATGTAAAATAACTTACCTATTTTTCAAAATATGGAATCGACAGGTACTGCGGACGTTAATAAAAAAGTTAATTTGGAAAATTTGACTAAAGAAGAACTCGTTAAAAAGTGTACGCTTTTATTGCAACTTGCTCAAAAAGCAAAACTATCTAAAACTACATTACAAGAAGAAAATAATAAACTAAAAGAGGAATTGAATTGTAGAGTTACAACTGTACACACTACCCCCGATAATGCCTCACAGGAAGTTATAGAAAAACTAACCGAACAAAAGTTGAGTTTGGTAACTAAAAATCAGGAGCTAAGAACCCAAAATGAGCTTGTTGATCAGAAACTTAAAGAATATGAAAACGAATTGAAAGAGTATAAAGAGAAATTGAATATTTGTGATAATGAAAATACGTCCTATAAGAGACAAATTAAAAGATTAACTGATGAAAATGATCAGCTAATATCGAATTTGGATTCAAATACAATTGAAAATAAACAAATCGGTGAACTAAATGAATTGAATAGATTGTTGGATGCAAGTAAAGATGACTTAAATTACTTAAAAATTGAAAATAATAGGCTGGTAGATAAATTGGAAAATCTTCAAATTAACCTAGAAGAAAAAAATAAAAATATACTTATTATTACTAAAGAATTGGAATCAACAAAAAATAATTTGACTGAAAATGTTGAACTTTTAAAAATTAAGTGTAACACAAAAGAACAAGAAATCGGTACTCTGAATGATAAATTACAAGAAGTTAACTCTCATAACAAAGAACTAATTGATTGTAATACGAAACTTAAACCTAAAATCAAATTTTATCACTCCAAAATAGTAAAGTTTGCCGGGATTGCTAGAGAATTAAGAGAAAATAAAAATGAATTATTGGAACTATTCAAGTCTTATATAGATCAAGTAAAAGAGTGGAAAGAACAACTTAATTGTGGGGAAAAAAATATTGTAAAATATTTAAATAGTATTGCAATGGAAAATCAAAGTTTGAAGCAACAGCAAAAGCAAAGCGAAGATGAATTTAAGATTTTAACCGATAAATATGAATCGGAAAAGTTGAATATTGAAGAGGAATTAAGAAAAGCTAATAGAAATGTCGAGAAATTGAGTATTGAATTAGATATATTGAAAGAAAATAACATGGGTTATAATAAAGCAATAGAAAATGAAAAGTTGAATATGGTTAATAATTTGACAGATTCTCATAAAATGATCGAAAATCTACAAAACACAATAGCAAAACTAACAGAGATTAATAAAACATATGAGGAAGAAAGAAACACGTTATTTACGAAACTGGATGAAGCACAAAGTATAAAAAGTAAATTAGAAGCAGAAAAGTTAACTTTAGAAAATGAACTGAGGGAATGCAATGAAACACTTGTGAAAAATAACTCTAGAATGGATGAATTGTGTCAAAATAATTTGGATCTGATACAAGTAGATGAAAATAGAAACAAATTGGTAGAAGAAAACTCAAACTTATACTCTAAATTACAGATAGCTGAGAATGAATTAACCGAATTAACAAATACTATGTGTGAACTAGAAAATGAAATGAAAATTTTAAGGTTAGAAAATGGTACAATCTCGAAAGTGAAAGAAGATCTTTTAGGAGAACTCAATAAATTAAACTCTGAAAGAAATGTACTTAAAGAAAATTTAGAAAAGAATAGCGAGTCTGAAAAAGTGATACTAGATTTGCAAACTCAAATAAAATCTTTGAAAGAATTAGAAATGAGATCAACAGATGAAATTAAAAAATTAGTAGAAGAAAATAAAGAGTTGATGTCACAAAATAGTTCATTAGAAGAAAAATACTCTTTAATTAACAGAGTTGATTCTTGCAATCAAACTAACGAAGCACTGTGTCATACTGAAGAGTTTGAAGAACAAATAACAAACTTGAAAAAGGAAAATTCGGAGCTACTAGTAGAGATGAATGAGATGAATCAGGCCATTAAGGAAAGAGGGGAAACTATTTCAAAGTTACAAGCGCATTGCGAAGAAATTATGAAAAAACTGCAAATTTATGAAACTCAAGCCAATAAAAATATCGATAATTTAACAGAAAAAGAGAAGATAATAGAGAATTTAACTAGTGAAATTCAAGAGTTAAAACAGAATCAAATTATTACTCTACAAAATGAAATAGAAGTGTTAAAAGAAAAATTGAACTCTACTATCGATTCAAATCTACCTGACAATGATGCAATGTCATCCTCTACTATTTCGAGAACTGAGGATTTTAATCGTTTGAAAGATTTAGAAGGTTCCTGGGAAGAAAAGTACAGCAAGTTGAGGAATTTAGCGATAAAATTAAAAGGTAGGTGCATTAAAATATCTTAAATAATAATTATAATTTTTGTATTGTTTTTTCAAGGTAAAGTTAGAGAACTAACTCAGACGGTTGCTAAAGAACAGTGTGATAATGAAGAGGCACAAAATAAATTAGTGTCCAATATGAAAACCATTCAAAATTACCAAAATAAATGTGACAAGTTGGAAGACGACTTGGAAAAGTGCAAACTAGAATGTAAACAGCTTCAAAGTCAACTAAATATTGCTGCTAATGACATTTCTAAGGACAAACAACAGTTGGCAGAAAAAGAAGAACTTGTAAGTGCTTTAAAGGTAGAAATAGAAAGTAGTAAAAGAGATAAACAAACCACTGAAAACTGGAAAAAACAAGTTAGTGCTAAAATTCAAACACTACGAAAAGAATTAGAAGTGAACAATGTATTGAAAAAAGAATACGAAGCCAAAATCGCTAATTTAAATAATAATTTGGAGAGTAAAGAGCAAGGTTTGAAAATGGAAATCGAGAACCACAGGCACACGAAGAATCTATTGGACCAATCGAATAACGAACGCAAGAAAAATTCTGTATTAAGTCTAGAAATGCAAGACTACGAAAAAAGCGTTAAAGAGTCAGCAAAAAAATTAGAAAAACAACAAGAAGACATAACGAAACTAAATAATCAATTAGATTCACAAAAAACAACAATAAACGCTTTGAGAGAGCAAAATAAATTTCTAGAAGAAAGAATAAATTCAGAAGAACAAAATGTAATAACGGCTACTTCCGAAATTAATAATTATAAAAAACAAATCGCATCTCTAGACAATGAAATAACGCAAAAACAAGAAAAAATTCACAACCTAACGCAACATTTAGAAACGGCTCGATCTGAAATAGAAGAATTATCTACGGAACTCGGTAAAGTTATAGCAGAGCATCGAAAAGTCAACAATGTATTAAAATCCGAACGGGATCAATTATCCAATGATAACTTGAAACTTCAACAAGATTTAAGGGAAACCCAGGATACTTTGAGATTGAATAGAGAAGAACTAAGGGTGATTCAAGGTGAATATGATGGGTATAAAGTAAGAGCTCAAAGTGTTTTAAGACAAAATCAGAGTAGAGATGTTGGATTGGAAGAAAAGTTAGGCGAAGAAGTAGCTTCACTTGTCGCACAAAATGCTACACTCGCTCAACAGGTTGATGATTCAATGTAAGTAATTATTAAAGTGAAACTTTTATTATAAACTAATTTTACATTACAGTCTTTTTGCAGCAAATTTATTGCATGCAAAATTAAAAACCAGTCTTCTTACATTTAAGCCTATTTGTTGCAAATTTCCAAGATTTTTTTGACAATTAACATTATTATTATCACAATAGTAGCGTTCGGTAGACTCCGTTTCACATAAGAAGAAGCAACGTGAAGTTTGCCAACTGTCTTGCGCAGAAACCAAAATCGGTCTTGTTTATCTATGTCGCTTCGTAACGACAGCCATTTTATTATTGACATTTGAGGTTGTGTTTGAAGCAATCATTTACTGTCGAATATTTTTCATTTTTGAATATTTTAGCTGGTTTGTCTGTGAGTATTGTGTGTATCATTTGGTCTAAAACCATGCCCACAAAAAAACTTGTTGGTGTTAAAGGAAAAATTATTCACGTCAAGGCCGACATATTCTTAAAAACGTTGCAACTTTTATCGAGTCCGAAAATGTGGAAACGTTACTCTACTGATTTGAAGTCGAAGGTCAATTTTACAATATGGCGCTGGTTTTGACAACAAGTTCGCGCATACGACTGCAACTTCAGGTGGGTTCTTCTTTCGTTAAACGGAGTCTACATCATATAGTCTATATACAACATATATGTCTTCTTAGCCGAGCGGTATAGAGGTTTGGTTGCCGATAATTATGAATTGTAGGCATGGGGTTCGAAATTTTTTTATTTTTTATATTGTGACATTTGTATATGAATATAGTTCCTATTAATCCTAGTAAACACACCTTATAGTAAATCAAACTAATTAGTAAATGCATGAAATATTTATATTCTCACTCATTCGTGCAAGTTCTCCGCGGTATTTGCGAATGAATGAATGAATGAGTCAATTTTACGCCGTAAGCGACAGACTGTCGAGAGAGTTCGTGTTTATAGAGAACGGAAAAAGGTTCTTATTTTTACCGTTTAATTTAATTCGATTTCTTTTATGTCCGTGTTTTATTGTATGGAGAATAATTGATAAAACGTCACTTTTTCAATTTTGACATACATCATACAGTCTATATACAACATAAAAATATTATGTTTTCGTAGCCGAGCGGTATAGAGGTTTGTATGCCGAAAATTATGAATTGTAGGCATAGAAACAAGGTGATAATTTTTTTATTTGTTATATTGTGTGCAAAATAATATATCTGTTAAATATGCAATTATTATTGTTAATAATAATGACAAGAGATTTAATAAGTAAATATGTCGATTTTAGTTTATTTTAAAACTAATTTTGAGTAAATTATTTTTCAGGAAAAAAATGGAATCCTTGGAAAACGAAAATATAAAATATTCTGCCGCCATTAAGGATAACACTAGTAAAATGAAAGAACTAAAAGAAGAACACGAAGAAATAAAAACGAAGTATGCCGAGCTGTCAGAAAAACATGAAAAAACTGTTACAGACAATGCCGAGACTCTGAGAAACCTAAAGGTATGACAATATTTGTTTGGCATCTACTTTATACAGTGCAAAATTTACTATCGACAAGCCTTATTTAATTTTTTTTGTAGGTACGAGCAGAGACACTCACTCAATGTTATAGACAACAGTTAGCCGATCAAGAGTCTAGACACAATCAAGAAATACTCGAATTGCGCAGTCAATTAGAAAAAGCTCCCAGTCCTACAGAGAATTTCCCAACACTTCTGAATATGCCTAGAGGAGAAGGAGAAGGTTCTGAGAGTGTAGATAGTAATGCTTCTAAGGGTGTTCATCCGGTACCTCTAGAAAGATTGTTGGGAACAGATTCCGATGAAGAAGTAGATAGGTAACTTTTAATCTCTTGTAAATTTATGTAATTATGAAGCAAAATAAGTTTAATGGTTTAAATTTGAAGCTTTTTCTATTGTGTTCCTAATCTTTTGATTTCGATGTTATAAATGACTCCTTAGGGAAGTTATTTAGTTCTTTTATTAACAGTAATATCAATAGAAATTTTTTATAAATTCGCTGCTTTACCCTACAGCTTAAGTCGCTGTATGTATGTCTTACCGCTCAATCTTGAAACACGCAGGTGACAGTTGTTGTCACCGTTCCCGCCTACAAAGAACGATTTTCTAGGAGGTTCTGAAGAGCAGGAGTCCCGATCTCGGGATACATAAATACCGGAACAACTGTTTCTACTGGACCATTTTTTAAAAACTACTATGAGAAGGGGGTATATATAATAATTAGCAAGTTGATTATACAGGGTGACATGCTTTATTGTATTCAGGGTTTGTAAAAAAGCGATGAAAAGTTCAACTTTGAAATTCCTTTCCTGAAATTTTTTTATTTTGTTGTTATAAAAACGGTCCTCAATTAGATACTAAATAAATGTTTTTTTTTTATAGGATAAAACTGAAATTAAAAGAGCACGAATCCAAAGTTACACATTTGACAGCTTTATTATCGGATACGGAACAGGATCTAGTGAAACATGTCCAAATGAATAAATTGCTTAAAGAAGAAATTAGAAGACACCAAAGATCAGAAGAAAGGGAGAAACATGCGGAAAATTTGGAATATCTTAAAAATGTCGTATTTAAAGTAAGTATGCGCCACTAGGTGGCGATGGAAACCTTCAACAAGTAGTTTATCTGATGTCAAATTGTCAGATTTATTTTTTAATTTTTAGTTTATCACGTTGAATAGCGGAGACGAAAGATCAAGACTCGTTCCCGTGATGAATACTATACTTAAATTGAGTCCCGAAGAGGCTAAACAGTTGAATTCAGTTGCAAAAGGAGATCTTTCGGTAAAAGGATGGAGTAGCTACTTACCAGCATGGTCGTCACCGAATAAACCCTAGTGAATGTGTGATTTATTATTTATAAAACTTTGTATTTTAAAGTTTATTTCGATAAGTTGTAATTATAAAAAATATCTATTTTAAAGTAAGTTTGTAATTATTCCTATGCCAATTAAAGCAATATCTAATGATAAAAATGTTGTGTTTCATTGAACCAATACCCGGTACTCTTTTGACATGTGCTAAATATGAATTGATTGATTGGTTCGGCACCACCAGCCAGAGGCAAGGAGACCTCGGTGTTATATTAGTGTCCCGTTTTTACATGGAACAATCTGGTCATCCTAATCTTGTGGAATGTCCCAGGTTTTCTGATTTCTAAGAAGCGAGGAGGTTTTTTTAATGATTCCCTCTTTGCTTAGTCTCTAACTTGTTCTTTCTGCCATATTTTCCAACACCATATAGGTTGAGTATCACTTTCTTGGCCGCCGTTGGGCATGTCCTCATTGCTCCTGTGATGCCTGCCTCTGAATTTTTTGGAGAGGTGGTCTCTCGTTGTCAATAGACTATTTCTACTACTCCAAGTCTCACCATGGAAGTATACATCTAGCTCAGCATTTTTGGGCTACAACCCCAATTTCGCCCTGCCAGGTTCCTGCACACTATAAGCGCCATTTTTGCTCTATATATAATCTCCTTTTCGTGTTTGTTCCAGGTGTTTACTATC
Organism: Lochmaea crataegi; assembly: GCA_947563755.1. Taxonomy (NCBI): domain Eukaryota; kingdom Metazoa; phylum Arthropoda; class Insecta; order Coleoptera; family Chrysomelidae; genus Lochmaea; species Lochmaea crataegi. Next base: position 3,638,408 of record OX387433.1, on the reverse strand, counting down.
TAGAGTCAAACCTAGATATTTGACTTCTTGTCTCCATTCAACTTCACTCCCATTAAGGCTAATTCCTTAGATATACATATTGTAATTGTTACTGTTTTATTAAATAATGACAATATATTGTTTATCTTGCTTAAACCTCATTATATAAATGGGTAAAAAAGAAAACAATACAGTAACATTGATTTTTTTTGATTAGAAAGTACTTTAGATAAAATATTGTCATACCTAAAAATATTTCAAACTCTATAGAAATTTATTGAGATGGAATATATATTTTTATTTAACGTCAGCCTATTTCTGATGTTCCTGCTATACAGGGGACGACACGGAAGATTCTAGACAAATGGGAACTATAGAGAAGCAAAAAGCAGTGTACAAGAGATGCACTCTTGCCAGGATCACCCTGGGCGACCCAGGGAAGCTGGCGGCGAAGAAATAATTGGCGATGACCAGGAAAAACCTACTTTTAACAGTAGGATTTCTGACTGGCGACTGTCAGCTAAGGAAACACCTCCATACAATGGGGCTAGTGGACACACCTCTATGCAGGATGTGTGAACGAACAGGAAGACGAAACGGTCAGGCATGTCAGGTAACTATAGTTTCCGTTTGGTAGGAGAGTTTCTGGACACCCTGTATTTTACAAAATCCTTTAATTATTATAGAGAAAAAAATTATTGATTGCATTTATTGGTTAATTTCGAACGTCTACATTAATTTGATCATTGCGACAATTTAGCATAAACTGTTTCATTATCTACTTCAATCATTTTGAGATAACTATAAATTTTAAATATCAATAGATTATTCGAAAAAAAATCATATAAAAAGGTTATTTTCATTATAATAAGTACTTTAAGTTTCAGTTCAGCTATCGCTTGTAACTTTCAGTAGCAGTGTCGAATCTCCGCACATATTTTAAGATAAATAAAATGGAAATTCTAACAGCAATTTTGTGCACGGTTTCACTTTTATCGTTTTTTTATTATTTAAAATGGAACTATACGTATTGGAACAGAATTGGGTTAGATTGCCTAAAGCCACATTATATTTTTGGAAATACTTTAAGTTTGTGCAAAGGCGTTTCAACTAGTGAGACTTTCATCAAGTTATACAAGGAAATGAAGTCTAAAGGTTACAAACACGGAGGCTGTTATTTTTTTTTAAAACCATTTTATATGCCTGTCGATTTGGAGTTTGTTAAAAATGTGTTGCAAACGGACTATGAATACTTTTTAAATCACGGTATATATCACGACGAACAAGCCGAACCGATAACCGCTCATCTATTCAGTTTGGAAAATGAAAAATGGAGAACTCTGAGAAAAAAATTATCGCCCACGTTTTCCTCAGGTGAGTAATTACTATTAATATTTTGTTTAAACTAAAATTTAATGATGATACATTTTAATGGCTGGTTTCTGAATTTAAATGACTGATTAGTACGAGTAGTACCTTAGACTCTTATGCCCGATTGCACCGTTTACTTTAATAAAGTAATCTTAAAAAGACTAATTTCGGTGATTTCAAAACTCAAACTTAGTTCTTGAACATTTTAATCGTTTATTGAATTACAAACATGTTCGCCCGACCGATGACAAAGTAAAAGTGTCGGTGGGAATCACAGAGAGCGAAGATGGCCTCGTTTACACAGCCACTGGAAAAAAATAAAAGAAGAGTTGAAGCGGCATGAAATATAAAATTATGAAAGCTGGATCGGATCTGCTAATAGAGAGTTTAAGTGATGTCACGAACGTTAACGTTAACGCAAGAATATTACGTTTACGTTCAATTGTATAAAAGAGAGTTTAAGTGATGTCACGAACGTTAACGTAAAGTTTTGTTTACACACATTAACAAACCTAACCTTTTGTTTTTTAATTTTCTACGAAAATTTGCATTTTAATAATTCTTGTTATTATCTATTTCATCCTCAATCACAGAACAAGTTCCAAATCATAGATAAACTCACTTAATAACAAAATATGGGAATCGGTAATCTCCGGTAGGGCTTCGGACAGCATCGATTAACGTTAGACGTTTACGTGGGAGCACGTAAGTTAACGGAGGCCCGTAAACCTTAACGTGAATATTTATTTACTGCGCATGAGCAGCTGTTAATTTACACGTTTACGTTAACGTTCGTCACATCACTTAAACTCTCTAGTCAGCCACGCGCTTTCTCTTTTCACTTCCCCTACTAACTACAAAACGTCTTTCTCGTCTACCTGAGCGCCATCCCACTTCTGAAATTGTAGTCTTGGGCACTTAATGTTAAAACTAAAACTTAATTCTTGAACATTTTAATCATTTTATTGAATTAAAAACATGTTAGCTCGACCGATGACAAAAAAATGTATGTAGGAACCACAGAGAGCCAAGATGGCCTCATACAGACAGCCACCAGATTAAAGTAAAAGAAGAGTTGAAGCGGCGCGAAATTTAAAATTATAAATGCTGGAACGGATCTGTTAGTTAGCCACGCGCTTTCTCTTTTCACTTCCCCGACTAACTACAAAACGTCTTTCTCGTCTACCTGAGCGCCATCCCACTTCTGAAATTGTAGTCTTGGGCACTTAATGTTAAAACTAAAACTTAGTTCTTGAACATTTTAATCATTTTATTGAATTAAAAACATGTTAGCTCGACCGATGACAAAAAAAATGTATGTAGGAACCACAGAGAGCCAAGATGGCCTCATACAGACAGCCACCAGATTAAAGTAAAAGAAGAGTTGAAGCGGCGCGAAATTTAAAATTATAAATGCTGGAACGGATCTGTTAGTTAGCCACGCGCTTTCTCTGTTCACTTCCCCGACTAACTACAAAACGTCTTTCTCGTCTACCTGAGCGCCATCCCACTTCTGAAATTGTACTCTTGGGCACTTAATATTAAAACTAAAACTTAGTTCTTAAACATTTTAATCGTTTATTAAATTAAACACATATTAGCCCGACCTATGACAAAGTAAAAGTGTCGGTGGGAATCACAGAGAGCCAAGATGGCCTCGTTCACACAGCCACCGGAAAAAAGTAAAAGAAGAGTTGAAGCGGCGCGAAACTTAAAATTATAAGTGCTGGAGTCTACATAGGGAAGCCTGCCACTATTAGAGCCAATTGCACCGACTATTTCAAGTCAAGCTTAAGGTTAAGGGCCGCTTAAAGTTGATATCTTCGTTGCACAGTTTGGAAAACTCAATTTAAGCCTCCCTTAACTTAAGCCGTATGTTTCGGAGGCTTACAAGAAAACTTAAATTCTGTTAACCCAAAAAGTTACTCACTGCCGCCTGGTGGTTTGTTGTGTTTTAATAAGAAAATGGATGTTTTCAACGATGATTTAGATGTGTTAGAAACAATAGAACATGGTTAACGAAACGGGTATTTGTTCGGTCAAATTATTTTCATACAATGGACAATTTAACTTTTTTTAAGACATTTATATTTTACAAAGAAACTGTTCTTCTTAAACTTTCTTAATTTATTCGACTTTAACTTGTCCCGCCTTTTATACTTTCCACCTGTTCCAGACAGTTCTCGACTTTTCGATGACATTTCTAGACTTTTAGATGACAGTTCTAGATGATTCCAGATGTATATCTTCTTCTTTTTCTTCATGGACCTCTACATATACTCAGTACAGGTCCGACGTAACAATATTTATAAGGAACTGTTTTTCATTTTCGGTTTAGTTAGGACCTCTATAGGTCTTTTGAGCGACTTATTTTCCATCTTGTATACAATAATACCTACATCGAATAAATAAAAAAATCCAAATCACAATCTCACCCAAACCAAACAACTAGAAACAAATGCCATAAACAAATAATGACAATAATGACATATGAAATCGAAAAATTGTTACCAATCTCTTAAATTAAATTAAAAATTTCCTAGAATGTCCATTGATGACAAACTGCATGGCTTCTTAGCTAAGCTGGCCTATATTTGACATGGTGCAAGGGTTATATTTTAAGCTCTACTTAGTTAAGTACATTCAAACAGTGAGTCGGTGCAAATGGCGCTTATTACAGAAACAGCAGCGTGTGTCCCATGAATTAGTTTGACATTTGACGCGGGCTAAAGCTAACTGTCACTCGATAAAAAGTCAAATCTGAAAAGTCACTAGTAAGTTACTAGATTTTCTCAGAGTTGCCATTTATGCAATGCGTTAAGTGGTTCTTTACTGAGTTAAGTAAGCGGTGTAACAAGCGAGACCATTAAGTGCTTCTTAAAGTTAAGAACAGCTTAAATTCTAAAAGGTGCAAACGGGCATAATATATATATATTCTGTAAATCCGCCCTTTCACACTTTTTCTACTGTCTTCAAAAATGTTACTTCATTTTTCACCAATGCTTAAAGTGGGAAGTGTAATATTTCTTCTTCTCTTCCTGACGTCTTTCCTTCTCCGCTTCTTCCTCCTTTCTACGAATTTCTTTCTCTTCTCCCATCATTAAAAACCATACTGGGGGTCCGGAAGTATTAATATCTCTGTCGTATACGGTGGTTCTAGTATTTACCATAAGCAGATACAAATATTTCTTATATCCCACCGCTGTCTCCAATGCTACTCCTTAAATAGTGGTTTTCCTGAGAGGACTAATCCACTCAAGTAATCATGAATTAAATGGCAGCACAAACACTAGTCTTTAAATTAATAAAGACAGTTCTTTATTTCGCCTATTTTCATAAAAGGGTTCTAATAGGTATTGGGTAGTGGCAGCACATACACTAGTCTCTAAATTAATAAAGACGGTTCATTATTTCGCCTACTTTCATCAAACAGTTCTAACTTGGAACTGCTGATGATTGCTTCAAACCCAACCTCAAATGTCAATAATAAAATGGCTGTCGGCATGAAACATCGTTTGTAACGCCAATGGCATGAAACGGTCATTACGCGTTTCTGCGCAAGATAGTTGGCAAACTTCACGTTGCTTCTTCTTATGTGAAACGGAGTCACTTGCGTCTAGTGCCACCGTTTAATTTTCTAGCCCGCATGCACGCATGCGCATTTAATGATCAGTTTGCCTAATTTATCGAGAAGGGCAAGGAAAATAATTGGAACAGGGACAGGGTGAATGGAATGGTTATTTTTCCTTCCCCTTCTTCAAAAATTAACCAATGATTTGCTTTAACCAAGAAAATTATGAAACTTATTAGAAAAAAAAAGTATTAGTTCCTAATTATTCTAACCTAAAAATTCAAAATGACAAGACAGGGCAAACTGATCATGAAATGCGCTTGCGTGCATGCAGGCTAGAAAATTAAACGGTGGCACTAGACGCAAGTAAACGGAGTCTACCGTGTGTCTTTTGTAGTTTAAAGGTACGAGCTGAGTTAATAGTATACAGGCTGTACTCTTTTTGCTTTTTGATTATTATTACGGGATATTTATAAAAAATAAAATGTCACAAATGGTTTGTATGGATTGTTTATACTTTTTGAACTTCACCCAATTTTCTATAGTCTCAATAGGTGAAAAAGACACACATTAACATTGAATTATTTTGTTTTGTATAGAAAGTAGGTACTTGAGATAAAATAATATATTGTCATATCTAAAATTATTTCAACTCTTATAAAAATGTTATTGCTTATTTAGGTGAGAGATACCGTATTTAAATACTCCATATCATTAATATATATTTTTATTTGACGTCATCTTATTTCTGCTACCTGAACCACTTGGAGGTGGATCAGTAGTGTCATTTTTTTGGCTTTCAAAATTTGTCTCAGCTACAGTGCAGCAAAAGCAGCTCGGCCGGTGAAGGTCACAAAATCTGCGCTTAACGAAAAGACTCCACAAAATTGGTCCTCATTATGTGCCCTGTACCTTATTGAGTTTATTAATGACTCCTCAAAGTTCTTTTTCTTTTCTTTTTCATGTCATTTATTAAAGATCCCCCCCTTTTTTTCGTTCAACTCCTCTGTATTGTTTTCAGAAAAAGTTCAAGTGTTTCTATTAATTTATTTTGGGCACGGTGAATAATTATATCAATTACGCAAATGCAAATTAAATGGAAAGATAAGAATTTTTTAGTGACGTCAAATCAGAACTGTACATAATTTTATCAGGTGCGATTTATTTTGAAACCGACGCGTCTTGTTTAGGCACATCTTGTTACAAGAGAGAGAAGAAACATATGACGTAGAGAGAAAGAGATTGATATATTCCGAGGTCACGGAAGTGGAGCAAAAAATAAGGTCTGCCGGCCTTGATAATTATACAAGTTTAATTTTGTGATATCGGGCACTATAGGGGTATATAGAAACACTAGACTCCGTTTCACATAAGAAGAAGCCACGTGAAGTTTTGCCAACTGACTTGCGCAGAAACCAAAATCGGTCTTGTTTCATGCCATTGGCGTTACAAACGATGTTCCATGCCGACAGCCATTTTATTATTGATATTTGAGGTTGTGTTTGAAGCAATCATTTACTGTCGAATATTTTAAGACATATTTAGCTAGTTTATCTGTGAGTGTTTAATTTGATCTAAAACCATATGCCTTCTAAAAAAACTTGTTGGTGTTAAAGGAAAAATTATCCACATTATTCTAATTTCGTGTTAACCTACAAAATGTGAAAACGTTACGCTACTGATTTGAAGTCGAATGTCAATTTTACAATATGGCGCTGTTTTCGACAACAAGTTCGCGCATACGACTGCAACTTCAAGTGGGTTCTTCTTACGTGAAACGGAGTCTACCTTCCTATTCTACCGTCTTTTATTTGTAATAACTATCGTAATCGAGGAATGCAAGTTATGAGATATGTGCTCTTATCTTACAACTACATATTAGGTTAGTAACGTATTTGGTTACTTTACGCTTGACACCTGACAGTTGACAAGGCCAAGGTTATCCACATGTAGAGGTTGGCTCAATACATTACATTCAATTCAATTTAATTTTAATTGATTTGCGAATCGGTAGCGGTAGGGACAGCAGTGATAACCATGAGCAATGAGCATAACTCTTTGTGGCTGCCAACGGCACATGCTCTCGGAATTTTGAGGAGGGCGGTGCAGTTTGGGTTGGCTTCGAGGTAAGTGATTTGGCCTCTCAGGATTTCGTTTCTGTTCAGGTTGAAAAGTTCCTTATGAAAGCAGTTTTTGTTTCGAAGATTTAAGGTTTGGAGTGGAGTTGAAGTATAAGACTAATTAAAAATCCGAACTGAAACTTCTTAGTCGATTTTGCTGGGAATGGAGACACTGCGGAGGAGGAGGAAGAGGAGGAGGTCTGAGAGGAACGTGAAGATGAGTGTGATATGGAGTAGGCGGACGATTTTACTGCCTGATGTGGCCGTTGATGTCACATCGGTTGCAATGACAACAAATTTTATGCTGTCGTGAAAAATAGGATGCCTTTGATTTAGTGGACTGGAATTCTATAGGAGGACTGGTTCTCTCGTATAAATAACAACCGTACTTCGTTAACAATTCAATGAACTTTAATAAATTTTAATGTCGAAAATAAATACAGATGAAACGATGAATATAGACAAGCTTTTCAGTATGAAATAGTAATTATTAGAACGATCTAACTCTTTCCTTTGTGGTTTTCAAAGCACTATTCACTTGAAATATAACTTTGCTTAGGGTTTGAATCACTATATAAACTTTAACTTTACAGAAAAATGCACTTATTATGCAGGAAATAAAGGAATTAAATTAACTTAGCTGGGAGACCGATCGGGTTGGAAACTCAACATCGACTGTTGCTAGCTGACCTAGCCTCGTAAAAACCAGGAAATCAATGCATTTAGGCGCGAAGTGTGCGTTTGGTCACGCCTACTTCAACTGCCGAAGAATAATAGTAAATATTGCAAGGCACCGATTAGCCGCCAGGGAAAAGAAAACAAATCGCGAATTTGAACTGAGGTAGAAGCGTTTTGAAGGCAGTGGCGCGCCGGTAGGAATTTCGGATGAAAATATAAGAACTAAAATATAACTCTACATGAATATACAAAGGAACTAAAATATAAATATACAAATTGTTGAACGTGTGGTTTCAACACTGCCTGAGCTCATGAAGTAGCCAGAAGACTTGGATTGGCTTCTATGGTAGTTTGGACGGAGCTTTTTATTTTCTCTTTGCTAAGTTCATCGAGATAGACGTAGTTGGAAGGTTTTTTTTGGAGTTTTCATTAATGGTCGTGGTTGTTTGAAAGAGCTAGAGGGTGTCTCTGAAGTATGGAGATTGGATTTAAATAAACGAAAATTGAAACAGTTTTTTTAAATTTTTTTATTATATTGCACAAGCTGTCTCGAATTGGATTGTTTTTGCAGGGTTCTTCGATAATTAGAAGAGATTGCTTTGTTCAATAACAACTAATTATCTGTTTATTTAAATTTATAATAAAATCCTGAGAGTGCTAAAGAAATTAGCGATTATATGAAAACTCGAGCATCAATTAAAACCTAATTAACCGAAATTAAGTTAAGAATGCTTGAATTTTGAACGTTGGCACAAAGTGCTATCAAAAGCTGTAGCAAAAGTGATTAAAGTTCAATTGCTGCTATTTGAAGGTTATTTTGATACAAATCGCTAATTTTATTATCAAACACTTTTATAGTCAAATTTGCGAATCTTTACCAAAGCAATGATTCAAACAGTACTCGATACGATTCCAGAACGGTTCATACATGCCAGTTGGAACAAACCTATTGACTATAGCTCCAACCACCATGTATGAACCGTTCATGCCTTTTTCACGATTTTTGACATGTCGATCTTCTTGGATCAGCTTACGTAAAGTACGACCAGAGATCTAAGAAGGTCGTAAATCAATATAAGTCGACGACCCTCATTATTACCTATTGTTCGAAATATAGATTAGCAATAAAAGTGTGTGTCCCTTAAAAGGTCCGGGTTAAAATATCTCATGAAATAGTTTGACATTTTTTACTGGTATCCAGTGTTATCTTAACCAAATATCATTATCATAAAACAAAATTTAAAGGCTAAGGGCAGGTAGCGTAAAATCGACCGCCTGGTTATTTCTCAAGTGATTGGTGATTTATGACCTTCTTATATTTCTGGTCGTACTTTACATCATCGACGTTTTCCTGGGTGACTGCAGTTGTTCTTGTCTAATATTAATCGTCATTTAAATGCTTTTTATTCGTGTACATTAAGTAGTAGATATAAAACGAGAAAACAATAGTTTCTAATATTATCTGTGATATGAAATTCCTTCCAGATAAAAACTAAATCAACAGTGATTCGATGTAATTTATATTAGACACTTCAAAATTTTTTATTTCCTTCCAACCTTCTTCAGAGCTATTGCCTCCTCGTTAAGGATTTGCTTAGCATGTTTGTTCCAGAGTTCTCTCTCTAGGTTTATTCCTAGAAGCAACTCTACTACTCCAGTCCATATCTACTCAATCAAAAAGGATTTTGCGATGTCCTTTAGATTAGATTTGATGAGGTGGCTAATTGGCATATTCCACTGCGACCTTTTCAGATCTATTGTGTTTCTCTGAATCTAAATTACATTCTCTAGCCCGACTCTTTATAAATAGCCAATCAGCCGCAGGCATCAGGCAGTCGCACTTGCATAGGATGTGCTCCATAGTGTCCTCCTCTAGGTGACAGAATCTGTTCATGGCTTCTCCATTTGAAATATTATTGATGTGTCTTTGAATTCTTAGCGTGTTATTGAATAATTCTTGCATGTATTACTCTTATCCTTTTTTCCTTTATTTGAAGGAACTTTCGTTGGGAATTTTGTTGAAAAATCATCCCATCCTTTTTGTGCAATGTCCAGTGTATCGGAAACAAGGGTTGGTACATATTGCTCCCAATCCCAGTCAGTGAATTTGGGCAGTTACAAATTTTTTCGTTAAAGTAATTTTTATTTAAAATCTTTTTCTTTTCCAGGAAAAATTAAAATGATGTATCCTACTCTGTTCGCTTCTTCGTCAGGATTAAAAGAATTACTGGAACAACACGCAGCATCCTCGGATGCTATTAATATAAAAACTGTATTATTGAGATTTTCCATCGATGTGATCGTTTCGGTTGCATTCGGATTAAACTGCGACTCATTGAAAGAAAAAGATTCCAAAATTGTAGAAATTGCAGTGAAAATGTTCGATTCCGTTCCATTGTGGGAACGTTTGAAAGAAGCGGCTATTTTTCTTTTCCCGAAGAAACTTTTAAAGGCGATTTCATTCAAATTTATGCGTAAAGACGTAGAAGATTTCTTTAATAATTTGGTAGGAGACACGATAGAGTATCGAGAGAAAAATAACGTTTATAGAAAGGACTTTATGCATTTGCTTTTACAATTGAAAAATCGAGGTACAGTAAGCGATGATAAATTCATTACACGGCAAGAAACCGATAAAGGAGAAGATTTCATCACCTTTAACGAATTGGTGGCACAATGTTTCGTGTTCTTCGCAGCTGGGTTTGAGACATCTGCGACTACTCTGTCTTTTGCGTTACTTCAATTGGGATTAAATCAAGACATTCAAGAAAAATTGAGAGAAGAAATTGTAACTGTTACCGAAAAATATAACGGAGAGCTTTCTTACGATGCCATAATGGAAATGAGCTATTTGGAAAAAGTTGTATACGGTAAGTTTTTCTTTTTCTACTCAGTTCCCGAGGAAAGTCTAAAAGTGCTCTCCCGATGCATACGTCCGAGACCAGCGACAGATACATGTGTCGCACAAGGCACCGGTTTAGTGTAATTAAATGTAACCTCTCCAAACAGTGTTGGGGGGATGCCTACCAACCAAACCCACCTCAAACTCGCCGTTACCCCCGCCTCGGAATCACTACCCAAGCATAATTCGAGACGGGCGGCTCTCCCTCGCTCACTCTCCGCTCACACCGTCGTCTTCTCCCTACTATCACTCCTACCTCTCATGCCATATCGAGTCCTCATTTTCCCTACCCCCTTAGTAGCCTGGATTTTTCAAACTCTGCCACCACTCCTCCCTTTTCCCCTGTGAACAATTTCCCCATAATCTCCTTCTCCCAATCTTTCTCTAGCGCCTCGTTCCTATTTCCACCCATCCTCTTCACCGCTATCCCATACGCCTTTCCCGATGGATTGTTATCCAATTCTCCCAGTAACTTTTCCTACTTCCCTATTTCTTCCCTCTCCACCCTACGCCCCAGTTCCTTCTTCTTCTCTTTGTATCCCCCTCTTCCCTTATTCACCTCTGCGTTGAAACATTGGATGTATGGGACGTCTCTCGTTCTTAACAAAGCAGTACAGGAGAATATCATCATCCTCCTCCTCTTCTAATATATTTCTTAAATGTACGTCCATGGCTTTGCGTATATCGACTGAACTTTGTCGTTAACATCGGGAGAGCTGCCTCTTCTGTCTCTAGCATGTCGCAGGTCGCTGTCTCTGGTCTCGGTCGCATGCATCGGGAGTGCACTTTTAAGGTTGCAGTTCGGGCTGCGACAAAGACTGTCAAATAGGGATCGCACATGCGATCATAACTTTTAACAGTTGAATCAAATCAAAATTTTCGGTGGTCCAGCACTTTTTTTGTGCGCAGTTTTGGTAAATTTACGGATCCGGAAGCTGGCCAAGGATTTACTTGATTTTAAACTTTTGCTTGTGTGATATTTGTAACAGTTGGCGAACGAGGTAGAGACAGAAGACCCCGACGAAAGACAAAGGACCCTTGAGACAGTTTCTGCCCCGGACTAGTAGAGTCGCGCGTCTGGATTGGGAAGCATGTCCAAAAATAATGTTGGTTTCTGATGAAGTCAATGAACAGAGGATATTGGCTTGCATCTTGGTCTCTGTGCTCAGTAGACCACCTGAGACGGAGACAGGAGCATATTTGATTATCTTTGTCCTACTAGATCTTCCTATTTTCTATTGGTGCTAATACCGCAAAATGGTCCTTATGGCTGGCGTGCCGTTTTGGAATCCAAAAATAGGAATTGAATTTGTATTATGCATAAAACTGAAACATAGATGTAGATGACACCTTGATAATCTACAATCTACTTCGTATATAATGTAGAGTCCGCAAAAACTCTCGTGAGCTCTGACCTTGAGAAAGTCTGCGCCTGATTCCAATAATGTGAGCGTTAGGTCACAATCTCATACAGAACACTTCTTAAAACTAGTGGAATTTCTGAGTTCGTGAAGTACCTCATTCTCAACTTTTTGTCAGTAACGACAAAAGATCACCCAGTTCGTTTCCCGACATTGTTGTAGCCATCTTTAAAAGCTCTTATCAGCTTCCTTATCATTTCATCGCTGTTAATGTTTTTTCCACAAACTTCACATATATTTTTTAACTCATGTTCGAATGGGCCCAGGACCCAAACAGTGTTGGACTAGCAACCAACTCTATCTCAAACCCGCCGTTACCCCCGCCTCGGAAACACTCCCCTAGCATACTTCGAGTCGTCGTCTTCTCCTTAACTATCACTCCTACTTCTCATGCCATATTGAGTCGTTCTCTCTCCCTAACCATGCTCTGTACTACGCCACTCACCTCCATCCATTCCTCCTCCCCCATCAACATCATCTCCACCATGTTCTCTCAATACACCGCCTTCCCTAGTTTCCTCTCCAACTTCTTCAGCACTTCCTCGTTCCTCTAGCATCTAAACACATGCCCCACATCATCCTCCACGTCACACCTCTCGCACACTCCAGTCTCTCTTTTCCCGATCTTGTGGAGGTACCCTACTCTCGACCCATGTCCAGTGAACACCTGTGTCAAGAAGTAGTTCACCTCCCCGAATTACCGGTCCATCCAATATCTCCTATTCCCAATCGCTCCTCATACTCTTCCCACCTTCTCTCTATTTCCTCCTCCATCCATTGCTGTACTTCTTCTTTGGTCGCACCCCTCCAGCGTTTATTCCTGGCTCTAGCCATCACGTCCAATGGGTAGGTCCTTGCCAGCACCGCTGTTGCCAGTCCACCCACTGTCCTGTACCCCTGCACCACCCTCAGCAGTACAGCATACTCTGCTCTACCGCCCTACCAATTACCCTCCTCTTCCACTCTCTCGGCCCTTTCACATTACACATCTATCTCCCCAGCCATGCTGCTCTCACTTTTCCCTTCTCTGCCGCCTTTAACATGTGTGTTCTGAAGGATAATTGACTATCCAACCACACCGCTAGGTATTTCACAGACTCCTCCATACGAATTCTCCTTCTCTTCACCATCACCTCCACTTCCCTCGTCTTGCTCCGTCCCTTCACTAGCAACACCACCGACTTATCTTCCGCCACTTCTAGTCCGCACCACTCTATCTTCTTCACATTCTTCCTTCGCGTTCTCTCCACCTTTCTTTCTATATTCGCCTCTCCCTTTGCCGTACATACCAGTCACACATCGTCCGCATACACCGTAAAATTTCACAGATCTGACGGGATTATAAATCGATGAGGGCAATTTAAATACGCACAAAACATGTTCTGTTGTTACCGTAATGGCGTCTTTGGCTTGTCAACTGAAGAAGGATCACATTACGCATGCGCGACGAGCTGCTGATCGCAGCGCTAATTACGGTACGAATTTTGTGCGCACCCCTAGGGTGGTACTTCTCACTGATCATATGCAAATCGGCGCTATTTTTAAATCAGAAGTACTTATTTTTATTTTTACAAAAGATGCTAATTCAAAATTGAAAAAATCCTATTAACGATCCCGATCATTGATAAATTTGATACGATTATCATTATTCAACAAGTATATTGTTAGGTTGGTATGAATTGATTAAATTTGTGTACAGATAAGTGTTTTAGGGTAATTTTATGATTTGTATCACTTTTAATCGTTATCACAAATTCATAAATATCATAATTAAGGAATTTTTCTATCTACATCGACAACAAGAGTGATCTGGACACATAAAATGTGAATATGGATTTCATTAGTAAATTCTTTCAAATTTAGGTCCATTTTTTGATGTGTAACATCTTTAAACTCGGTTCCCTGCAATTTGTGACAGTGATTCCGTTAAATGGGACGGAAGTGTGTAACAGGAAACCAGTAAAGCGCGCGCTATTTGATTTGACCAATCAGCGTAAGCGGTGGTAAATTTCGCCGTCACTATTTAGCTTTATTAAATTTTGAGGTTATCTTCAGTCTATTCTTACTCTCGCTTACGAAACATATACTTTCCGCTCCCCCCCTCAAATTGAACAAAAATAAAAAACTAAGGCTCGCTCGCTTTTTTTGTGGTTAATGATGAGTATGATGAGCAAACTTTTTGTAGGGATCTTTAATTTGAAAAAAAATATAAAATTGAATCATTGTATAAAATAGTTCATTTTTTTAATGATATTCAAAATAATTATAGAAACTCTCCGTAAGCATCCACCAGGTCCGCTTCTGCCAAGAGTATGCAACAAAGATTATAAAGTTCCAAACACGGATGTTGTAATTCGAGAAGGTACAAGAGTAGTAATTCCTGTTATTGCAATTCACAACGATCCGGAAATTTATCCCGATCCCGAAAAGTTTGATCCGGAGAGATTCAGCGAAGAAAATAAAGCGAATAGACCATCGGTTGCATTTTTGCCGTTTGGGGAAGGTCCAAGGCATTGCATAGGTAAGTTTTTTTTATCATTTACTTTTAATATAGTAGTCGCAAAAGATATAGTAGCAAAAAATTGAGGTTAACGAAACGTCGAGCTATGGGATCGGCTTAAAATATTTTATAGAGAGATTTTTAAATTGGCGGAAAACCATGGATTATCGAACAGTTTTTGGTGGGGGCAAAACATGTGGGTTCGCGTCACCGACATACAAATGTGACGTTTTGCCTCGACTGTATCATGTGTATGTATGGAAGACTCTTTTTGGATTACGATTAATTTTTTTTTGTGCTGATCCTATCGCCAGCTATACTTGTGCTTTGTGTGTATTTATAAGGGGTTAATTTATTAGCCAAAATTTCCAACTAGCATGGGCGTACGATAAACTCATTATAAGGGGTTAATTTATTTGTAAAAATTTCTTATACTCGCAATTCAATTATTACATCTTCACGAATTCTTCTCAATTTTTGATGATTTTGGATTGACAAATCAATTTTCATTTTAATAAATCTCATTCGTAAAACTGAGCATCTTTTTGTGTGAAATTGTTCTTTTTAATTGGTGATTCTATTGTTAGATCTTGTTCAAAATATTCAAATTTGGCGCTCTTACAATCATTCAAGCGCTCACGCATGCGCGCCAATGAAAAGGATAATTCTAACAATATCTAGATACTAATTGATGGTTTTAAAGGAGACCATTTTGCGGTGAAGCATATCGTGACGCTATCTAGCGGTACGTGTCGAAAGTAGAATAAGTAGACATCGTGGAAAAGTATTAACTAGAACAGCTGAGTGTGTTTATCGAATTTATTTTAAGTTTCCTCATAATTTGGATTGTTTTTTTTATCTTCCTGGATTATGAAACTGGTAAACCTACTTTTGGCACTTACCACTAGATCGCGCCACGATATGCTCCACCCGCAAGATGGTCGTCTTAAAAACCATCAATTGAAACATTTTCCATATCTAACGATGTTTATTTATTAAAGTATTTATATTCTATTGTTTCCAGGTTCCAGATTTGGTATACTAGAAGTTAAAGTAGCACTTGCCGTTGTCTTGAGTAATTTCAATATAGAGGTTCACCCAAAAACGAAAACACCCATTCAGTATGCCTACACTAATTGTTTCATTTTAGAAGTTAAAGGTGGGATTTGGTTGAAGATTAACCCGTTAAAATAAATTGTTTATTTGTTTTTGTTTATTGCTCTACTACCTTTGTGTATATTATATAAAACAAACCGACAATTCTCGAGCTCTGCGAAGTCCGAGAAAAATTTTGGTAAACGCTTACGTTGGTACATTGTTATTCCTTTTTTAGAAAAAAATGATTAATTATCCTTGAATATTGAAACAAATGTATACCTTACAATAAATAGTGACAAATAAAAAAATCAGAAGCAGCTATAAGTAAATTTTGATCACCAATTAAGTCATCACACCACTCTTCTCATCAATATAGGGTGGAACAAAATCGTGGAACGTAGCTTTGAGTAAATATATAATTGAATGTAAATTCGATGCAACATTTTTTGAAAATAAGTAATGAGTGTGACAAGGAAGGACATATCCATAGATCCTGATCGAAAACATTGTGAAGTAGTTTGTGATTTTTCGTCGCGACTGAACAAGGACGAATAATGAGCGCAAAATTGTAAGCGATGTTGCCAGTGCTGATAATAATACAAAAGATCATACTTTTTCCAAAATGTGAATTGTATTTTTTTTATCGGTTAGGGGCATGTGAAATTCCACATTTTTTAAAAGTTCAATCAGATATTTTGTCATGTTTATTTGACCTAAATTTATTTTCACTTATTTTATTTTGAAGCTTTCAGTTTTCCATTCAGTAACTTAATATTTATCATTTTTGACAAATTCTTTCATTTAGATTACAATTTTTATGTATTGACTGTCTAAACTCTATGATCCGCCATTTAGTTTAGGACACCAGCTTGATTCTAGAGCTTTCTCATGTTGTACCTACAATTATTCAAGCCGATTCATTTGACAATTTGACAGTTAACCCGTCATTTCGTGGTGGCGGCCAGCTTGAATTTGGTTTTTTTCATGGTGTACCATATTCTACTAGTCAAACCCTTCAATTTGATATCACTATTAGGAGGATTGTAGGAAATGAGTAATCCGCCATTTTGTGGTGGTGGCCATCTTGGTGTTATGTACTTAGCTTGGAAAATAAAACTTTTAGTTTGGTGATGGCAAACTTTCTCGCCCGATCTAACCTGCTACAGGGGATTGATATATTTTAAAACCTATACAGGGTGTCCACTGCCAAACGTAGAAATTTAACCAAATTCTCCCGTTGTCCCTCTCACGTTTAAAGTTTGTCGCGGACAGTCCTAAACCAAATTAAACTGCAGGTAATTTTAAATAAATAGTTCTCATGGATGCATGTTAAATTTTATTTAATTATAATTTGTAATACATTAATAACGGTAAAATATTATAAGTTTTAAATATAATTACAAATACTGTTTCAAAATACATAAAAGATTTTTGTAAGTAGTATTTTTTTTCTGAATATACTTACAATAATAGTTCTTGTTTTATATATATATATATATATATATATATATATTTATATATATTATTTTCAGATTTATTTAAATACCAACTACGAAACTTAACGATATAATGTAAAAACGTTGTTTCTTTTAAAATGACATTCAGATTATTATTATTTTTATTACATCTAGAAAGAAGAAACGTTTTAAGAAATTGTCAACTTATATTTTTAAATAGACTCCTTCAAATATCCAGAGATATGTTTAATCTGAAACAAACAAAAAATGTATTAGTATCATCAGCGTTAACGCTATTAATATATAGGGTGTGAGTGAGAGTATGGTAGGGTAGTGATTCCGATAGGCGGAGGTAACGACGAGTTTGAGGTGGGTTTGGTTGGTAGGCATCCCTTGGGGATGAGTCCAACACTGTTTGGATCCTGGACCCATTCGAACATGAGTTTCCCATCTCGACCCGAAAATAAAAAAAGTATATAGTATAAGTATAGTCTCAGTAATTTGCACGGTTAGGCAGAAGCCCTCGAGTATTCAAAATGGTCAGCTATGTGTAGTTATCGCTGATACTTTCATAGAATTTCATTGTAAAAATAAGGAAAATCAGGTTTTAAGAGAATATCAAGACTCAATGACTTAACCAATGATAAGGCATAATTTTACACTTACAACTAGAATTGATGGTTTCACATGCCTCCATCTTGCGGTGGATCGTATTGTGGTGCGATCTAGCGATGCGTGTCGAAAGTAGATATGAGTTAAAGAAGTAGGTGACCAGAAACTGTAATTTGCGTGCCGCCATCTACATTTCACTCATTCAATAATGTCAATGTTGTCATATTTCAATTATAAACCAGATATTTTATTGTTACCGTGGAAACCCGAGACAGACACACCTTAAATATATTTGTGAAAAATAAGTCAGTTGTTTTCTACATTTGACGAAGGTTATAAGTGTGTGTATGAAATTAGAGATATCTGTGATGTCTTTGTTTCATTTCTTCAAATCTAAAAGAGATTAAAGCACATGAAAACATTTATTCACTTTGTTTGTGAGGTGTTTGTCTTCATTTTTCACAGGAACAATGAAATATCCAGTAATAAATTGAAACATGACAACATTGACAATATTAAATGAATGAAATGTAGATGGCTCCACACTAATTACAGTTTCTGGTTACCTACTTTCGACACACGCCGAAAACCAATCATATGAACACCAAAAATTGGGCGGAACGTATTGTTTAACAGCCCAAGGGCGGAAAATTCTTAACGCCACGATTTTTGAAGTTTTTCACCATCTGTCTCTTGAGTACTTTGACGTTTCACGTAGATTTTTTAATTAAACCTCAGTGTGTCAAATTTTTCTATTTTTTTGGCTTATTCGGTAGGCGAAAAACAGTTGTGTGTCACACATGCAGGAAACGCTTTAGTAGTCCTTAATTATTAACAGAACTGTCTAATAGTCTAATTTTCTGCCTTTGTGACACAATATGTACTATAATTGCTTCGTAAGCTGAAAAAGCGCACACTGAAGTGACTGAGGCAATTTGAGCGCGCTCGAGCGCCTCTACGACCCCGACTAGCACTACAAGAAGAATTCGATGCAATTCATCATTCTTTCTTTAAAAAATTATTAAATAATAATATCAATATTTACCCAAAATGTATCGGTATTAATTAACATAACTATTCGATTCACTTCTTTTGCCCCATAATCCTTTGAGGTTCACCCAAGCTGGTTCTCGTTTACCCCAAGCTCCTGAAAAAAAAGTCAGTTATAGTACAATTTTTGGTGATACTATCGACGATCGATAAGACGTAGACTAATGACAGGTTAATTAGTGCTCAGAAAACAGGTAAGTTTTATCCCGTTTATCCGGCTTTGTATCCCTTATGGTTTTCTAGATCCCAAAACTGGGACCATTTCAAATATCCATTCTGTAATGGGTAGCTAATTATTTAGGTTAGAATTTATGCTTATTGTTAAATTATAGGTTATTAACTTTAGTAGCAATGTATTTAATTATAATTATGAAATATATCGACTAAGCAGTTTGATTATAATTTATTTATCGATATATAAGTAACAATTGCAAAATAAGCAGACACGCGCTAGATTGAAAGAATGTGTAGTGGTAATTGTTGCTTTGGGTTTTTTGGTCAGAGGAGTTCAAATTAAACATTTATCGAAGAAAGATGTGTTTTATTTAAAGAACGTCAACCCTAATTAAAAGGAACCTAAACCGAATAATTCAACAAGATTAGAACCTTTTTTTAAATTAAATTCAAGAATTCATCTCATCCGATACACGTTTTTAAATGGACATATCGAAAGATCCTTATCCTTAACGTTTTATATTGATATTGTCAGTTAATTCAATTCAAAATTCCTGATTTTTATTTAGGTGTTACAGGATTTAATAAAGCAAAAAAAACGTATCTACCAAAAGAATATACCCTTGTTTTGTTAGGTATATAACATAAAGCATTTCCCAATTAAACATCGGGGGTTATACGGGCAGCTTAGCAAATACCATGAGCTGTTGATAATTTAATTAAATTGTCTCCTGCAGACGCGCCAAAACAAAATCCCGTTTATTTGCAATTTTTAGTATGTCAATTCTCACCAAACAGACACGTGGTACAGAAAAAAAAAGACTAAAAAAATTATATTGATTACAGTATTTTAAGATTCAGCAAACTGTTACAAGAATATCTTCTTCTGTCAGTCTACCTTCATTCTCAGAAGAAGATAACTTGGCTATCGAAAAGCGTGTAAGATAGTGTGAAGTGTTGGTGTAGTGGTAGTGTAAACTGTGTTCAGTGTCGAGTTCCAAAATTTCCAACTGTCAGAGACAACAAAGTGTCTCTAATATGGGTGGCGGCACATGAGGGGATTGCAGGTAATGAAATGGCGGACCAGTTTGCGAAAGAATTCTTTAAAGGAGACTTCGTAGGTCCGGAACTGTTAAAAGATTGCATAAGAGGGGAAATCGGGAACTGGCTAGATAAAGAACACCAACTGAAATGGAGGTTGACACAAGGGCACCTCCATACAAAGAGTTTACTTAACAAGGTAGACAAGGTACTCTCAACCAGGCTATTGAAACTGGTTAAGAAGAGCTTGAAGAGCTAATCAGAAGAAGATCACCGAAGTATCTCAGAAACATCATCTACGAGTACTTTAGGAGCCGAAAAGTCGATATGGGGAGTGAAGACCACTACGAGCGGGGATACAAAGTTGTCAATAATTTTATGTTAGTTGTTCTCTGTAGAATAAAGCCTTATTTTAAAGGTAATCCTTCGTAATTCACTACAAGTATTTTACTTTTAACACGCTACTTTGTAAACGTCTTCTTTTAACACGTTTGACAGGCATTAAAAATGTCACTTTTAATGGCAGTTGTACAAAAAAACATTTTCACTTTGAAAGACTCGTATCAAAATTGCTATCCAAATCCGAGAACACCCGATTTCAGTTCGATCGTAAAATAGAATAGGATGTTCCGATACATCGAATTGAAGATCGTATTCGATATCGAACGACTCGATAAAATCTTGTCGTGAAATAGAATCCCGCTGCAGGAGTATTGCGAATGACATTACTTGTAAATTTAAGATGGGGATTGTGTATATCAGTAATTTTAAATATTTCAACACACAAAAATCCAGAGGATTGTGCTCAGTTGATCTTGGGGGCCTTGTGGTTAGCACCGTCATGCATGAACCACATACCTTTTTCAATGGTCCATTGATATTAACCATATGGAAATAAATAGCAGTACGTAAGTAGATATAAAATGAGAGTGCTCAGGGGTAAAGTACTTTTTACAAAGTTTACTTCGAAGTGGAAGACTACCCTGTTGAAATAATTTCTATTTGTAATAATATAGTTCAAAATATTGTAGGATTTGTACTGTACTATTTATTTGAGGTCAGCGCTTTTAGTGTAGGTGTTACATATATGTCAGTTTTTATCATGTCAAATGTTGTTTAATGACACTTAATGTAATTTCGCTAGTTATCACCAATTATAATAGTTATTTGGCACTATAGTAGTTTGAAATTTCTCCCCATTCAACCTACAGTCAATTTTCAACATACCCCAGCCAAAAGTGTATGGAATGATACATAAAAACGTCACAAACAGTATTTTTAAAAGGAATTTTATCAAAAAACGGATGACAATTCAGAGAAAGAAGTAAACCAATTATTTTTTCACAAATATAATAATTCACTCCTTTTAACTGTATTCAACATGTTATAGGCATACAAAAAGCATTTAATGTAAAAAACTCGGTTTAGAAAACAAAGGATAATGATAAATTGAAATATAAAAGTGATCCTCCACTGCTGAGCTTGACTTCAAAGTGTTGCCATTTTACCGTTTTTCTGTATTTTATTACTACAGGAAATTTTATGCGTATAATCTCGCTAGATATGTGGGACAGGTCTGAAATGTTTATTAGTACTAAAATGCAGGTTTGTTATAAATATATCTGCTAGAGTGTTTCAGTTATACTACTGTATGTATTGAAAAAATGTCTTGAATTACGTCGAGACTAGCCTTTATCGATACAGAGATTCAAACGTTCACGAGCAAAATTCTGGACCTTTTCAAACTCTTTTCCCAAAATTTCTATGTACGTTCAGCAGGAAAAGAAATTCGTGGGAAAACTTCAGGAGTAGTGGTTGTCTTCTTAATACCTAACGTTTTCACCAAACACTGGAGGGGTGCGATCAGAGAGAGGAAGTACCTACAAGAATGGATATAGGAGGAAATGGGAAGAAGGTGGAAAGGAGTATGAGACATGGGTCTACAAGATTGGGAAAAGAGAGACTGGAGTGTGCGAGAGATGTGAAGTGGAGGATGATGTGGGGCATGGAGGAACGAGGAAGTGCTGAAGAAGTTGGAGAGGAAGCTAGAGGAGGCGGTGTATTGGGAGAACATGGTGGAGATAACGTTGAGGGGGAGGAGGAATGGATGGAGGTGAGTGGCGTAGTAGAGAGCATGGTTAGGGGGAGAGAAGGACTCGATATGGCATGAGAGGTAGGAGTGATAGATAGGGAGAAGACGATGGAGTGAGCGGAGAGTGTGCGAGGAATCGCCGCCGGTTTGGAAAACTTCATTTGGAATACAAATTATTAGATATTTTCCCAAAAAGGGGAAGGGAATCCCTAACTATCCCTTCCCCTTTTTGGAAAACTTCATGTGGAATACAAATTATTAGATATTTTCCCAAAAAGGGGAAGGGAATCCCTTACTATCCCTTCTCCTTTGTGGAAAACTCCATATGGAATAGAAATTCTTTGATATTTTTCCAAAATGGGGAAGGGAGTCCCTTACTATATCTTTTCCTTTTTGGAAAACTTTATGTGGAATACAAATTATTAGATATTTTTCCAAAAAAGGGAAGGGAATCCCTAACTATCCCTTCCCATTTTTGGAAAACTCCACGTGGAATAAAAATTCTTTTAGTTTTTTTCAAAAAAGGGAAGGGAATCCCTAACTATCCCTTCCCCTTTTTGGAAAACTTCATTTGGAATACAAATTATTAGATATTTTCCCAAAAAAGGGAAGGGAATCCCTAACTATCCCTTACCCTTTTTGGAAAACTTCATGTGAAATAAAAATTCTCTGATATTTTTCCAAAGAGGGGAAAGGAATCCCTTACTATCCCTTCTCCTTTGTGGAAAACTTCATGTGGAATACAAATTATTAGATATTTTCCCAAAAAGGGGAAGGGAATCCCTTACTATCCCTTCCCATTTTTGGAAAACTTCATGTGGAATAAAAATTCTTTGATATTTTTCCAAAAAGGGGAAAGGAATTCCTTACCATCCCTCTCCCCTTTTTTGAAAACTTCATGTGAAATAAAAATTCTTTGATATTTTTCCAGAGGGAAAAGGAATCCCTTACTATCCCTTCTCCTTTATAGAAAACTTCATATGGAATAGAAATTCTTTGATATTTTTCCAAAAAGGGGAAGGGAATCCCTTACTATCCCTTTTCATTTTTGGAAAACTTCATGTGGACTACAAATTATTAGATATTTTTCCAAAAAAGGGAAGGGAATCCCTAACTATCCCTTCCCCTTTTTGGAAAACTTCATGTGAAATAAAAATTCTCTGATATTTTTCCAAAGAGGGGAAAGGAATCCCTTACTATCCCTTCTCCTTTGTGGAAAACTTCATATGGAATACAAATTATTAGATATTTTTCCAAAAAAGGGAAGGGAATCCCTAACTATCCCTTCCCCCTTTTTTGAAAACTTCATGTGAAATAAAAATTCTTTGATATTTTTCCAAAAAGGGGAAAGGAATTCCTTACCATCTCTTCCCCCTTTTTCGAAAACTTCATGTGAAATAAAAATTCTTCGATATTTTTCCGAGAAGGGGAAGGGAATAATTACATATACTCTCTGATTGGTGGGAGCCCTTCTGCAGCTAGGCCCTAGTCGATGTTATTTCTGTACTCACCTCTAAAGCTTTCCCATTTATTCCTTTTTCCCCAACCGTCTGTGAATTTTGACCAATTTGCCCGTTTTGTGTTTTGTATCTCAGGATTGACTTCGTTCTCATAAACTGATAGATCGTCGTTTTCGTTTAATGTAGATGCTATATCTTGAATTGTCAAGTCTTTATATTCTGGTGCCAGTCTTTTACCCCATCCATTCTGGAAAATTATTCAGAAAATTATTAATAAAATATTTGGTGGGGTCCTCCAGTGGAAGGCTTTTCTTTGAAAACCTACCTGAAAGTTTTGCCAAGATCGTTTTTGCACAATAGGTGGTGTTGAATAAGCATTCGGTTCTAAAATGGAAGGTATACTCCTTTTAAGTGCCCAGCCACCATGTAAATTACTCCAGCCTCGTTTACCCCATAGATTCAAATTACGATTCCAGTCTCTTTTTGCCATATCATCTTCAATCTGTTAAAAAAAATTGAATATATTTCAGATAAAAGTGCAATTTTAAAAAAAAATTTGAATAAATTGCCATACTCCTTGGGCAGTAAGTCCTTCTCACATTACTCCCTAAATATTCGATGGCTTTTTTTGGGGTTTAAATCAGTAGCTGGCAGGGTTAAAAGTTTACCGATAGGAACTTGTTATATAGGCAGTGCGATGGCCGAGTATTTTAAGTCCTATGGTCGGTAAAAAAGTGTCCTGATCTGTAGAAGTGTAATGGTTAAAGGAATCAAAATAATACAACTGAACAAAATTTTGTCTTGAATTCACGCTCTTATCACCTGTACTAAATGTGCTTACAAATCGTCTCACGAGTTCAAGTAAAATGATGGTAATAGTTTATATTTCTTATCTACTAACATTTGTCTCAGTTGTCTTATGACTTAAATAGTTAGCAAAGCATTAAAAATGCAATTAACGAAATCTCAACTAAAAATTTTGGTATCTCGTGTATGCAGCTTCATGCAATTAGCTAAAGATTGAACTTTCTAATATAGGGAGTCTTCTCGGGTCTTTGGAAACATCATAAACCAGTGAAATAAACATTAATTACTTAAAGAAATTGTTTACTTTGTTTGTTTATAAAGAATTAATAAGGCCATGTATGGAGTTTTATTTTCTGTTTATTATCAAGTATGCTCCATTACTTTTTCCTCTGTCTTGTAAAATAACTGGTAAGGGTGAGTGGGAAAGTTGGTCCAATAAAACTGTTAGGGTTAAGTGGTGTAAAAATAAGATACCGAAAATTTTGAGTAAAAATGAGACATTCAATTTTTTTCCAACTAAATTTAAGGACGGCAAACCTGGTGATGACTGGTTTCGTTCGTTCTGTAAGAGGAATCGATTGAGCCAGAAGAAAATGGAACAGCTGGAAAAGTGTAGGAGAACGGCTACTAGCGACCCGTCCATAATATACTCTTTCTATGATCGCCTCGGGGAAACAATCCAACAACTTTGTTTGCGAGAAAAGCCTTCGCACATATTTAACTTGGATGAAACTGGGTTTAACATGGATCCAGGTAGAATAAAGGGAGTTACCGCGGTGGGCCAAAAAGTTCACAGAAGCATAGAAGGATCTGGTAAAGAAAATATTACGACAATGGCATGTATTTCTGCTAGTGGCGTATTATTACCCCCGCTAATTATATATCAATGACAAAACTTGTGGAGCACATGGAGGGGATCAAACAATTTAAAAGGAACCTGCTACGCTGTCTCTGATAAAAGCTGGATGACCACTGCTGTATTTATTAGTTGGTTTTCCAAATTTTGTTCAATGGTTTCAGAAAGGCCGCTGTTACTTATTATGGATGGTCACGTCTCACATCTGGATAGGGGAACCATTGAACTTGCCATACATTGTTTAAATTACCACCTCATGCTACAGATATTTTGCAATCAAGTGTTGCTTTGGACCACTAAAGTTAAAATGGAATCAAAAGCTTACAGAATGGCAGAGATTAAATCAAAGACGTCTCACCAAAAGCGAATTTGCTGATATGATCTGTGAGTTATGGAATGAAGGTATTACAGAGACTATAATAAAAAAGTCGCCTGAATCGACTTACATATTTCCTTGCTCTGGAGAAAAATATCCAGTTGAACCTCTCAATGAAATTAAATTGCAAAAATACAATCAAAGTGTCCGAAACCCTAATCCACTAGATATTAAAAATTGTCAACAACTCTCAAAATTTTGAAAAAATGGTTAATAATTGCCAAATATTTTCAAAAGTTGTCAAAAATGGTCAAAATTTTTGAAAAATGGTCAATAATTGTCAAAGACGGTCAATAATTGTCAAAAACCAATCAAAATTCGTCAAAAATGGACCAAAAGGATCAATAATTGTTAAAATTTATGAAAAATGATCAAAAATTGTCAAAATTTTGAAAAAATGGTCAATAATTGCCAAATATGTTAAAATTTTTGAAAAATTGTCAAAAATGGTCAATAATTGTCAAAGACGGTCAATAATTGTCAAGATTCGTCAAATATGGTCAAAAATTGTCAAGAATTTGGAAAAATCGTCAAAAACTATAAAAATTTTGAAAAAATGGTTAATAATTGCTAAATATTTTCAAAAATTATCAAAAATTTGAAAAAATGGTAAATAATTATCAAATTTTTTGAAAAGTGGTCAAATTTTTCGAAAAATTGTCAAAATTTTGATAAAATGGTCAATAATCATAAAAAACTCTCAAAAATGGTCAATAATTGTCAGAGCCTGTCAAAAATGCTCAAAAATGGTCAATAATTGTTAAAATTCAGAAAAATGGTCTAAAATGGTCAAAATTTTTGAAAAATTGTCAAAAATGATCAATAATTGTCAAAACTATCAAAATTGGTCAATAATTGTCAAAAATGATCAATAATTATTAAAATTTGAAAAAATTGTCAAAAATTGTCAAAATTTTGAAAAAATGGTCAATAATTGCCAAATATGTTAAAATTTTTGAAAAATTGTCAAAAATGGTCAATAATTGTCAAAGACGGTCAATAATTGTCAAAATTCGTCAAATATGGTCAAAAATTGTCAAGAATTTGGAAAAATCGTCAAAAACTATAAAAATTTTGAAAAAATGGTTAATAATTGCCAAATTTTTTCAAAAATTATCAAAAATTTGAAAAAATGGTAAATAATTGTCAAATTTTTTGAAAAGTGGTCAAATTTTTCGAAAAATTGTCAAAATTTTGATAAAATGATCAATAATTATAAAAAACTGTCAAAAATGGTCAATAATTGTCAGAGCCTGTCAAAAATGCTCAAAAATGGTCAATAATTGTTAAAATTCATAAAAATGGTCTAAAATGGTCAAAATTTTTGAAAAATTGTCAAAAATGATCAATAATTGTCAAAACTATCAAAATTGGTCAATAATTGTCAAAAATGATCAATAATTATTAAAATTTGAAAAAATTGTCAAAATTTTGAAAAAATGGTCAATAATTGCCAAATATGTTAAAATTTTTGAAAAATTGTCAAAAATGGTCAATAATTGTCAAAGACGTTCAATAATTGTCAAAAACTGTCAAAAATGGTCAAAAATTGTCAAAATTTTTGAAAAATGGTGAAAAATTCACGAAAAATGGTCATTCTATTGTGCATAAGAAGCAAGCTTCTGTCAGCGGTCCAACGACCGCTCACCTTTTTTTATTTCTTTAAGAAATTTTGTCTTGAATGTCAAAATTTCCTAGCGATTTACGGAAAAATAACTATTCGATTGTGTAAAGTCCGGGCCTTAATGAGATACCCGTTACAGAAGAAAAAATAATGGGAAGTTTGTAAGGTCTTAAAATCTTTTAAGTGTATTTTAGAAATGAAATTACTGTCTTCGTATATTTACTTAACAGATTATACCCAACACGTAGCATGTTATCTTCGTCCGAACCTTGCAGGCACTATTAACCATATTAAATCATTGATGCCCCCTTAACTGATGAGGGAAATCTCAGATTCCACCGCCTTGAGTTAAGTTCATGTTCAAGAGATTACCATAATATAATGAAAGCTCTCCTGAGTATAAGTTTGCACGTTATTAAGAAGTGTATTATCATAAAATATAATTAAATAGTGAAGTATCATTCAATTTTAAATAAACAATATTTTTTGTTTATTAATTTTTAATGAAAAGTTGAAAAGAGAAAATGGGATTTATCGAGTAAATTTCCCAATTGGATGGAATCTTTTTTCAGCTAAACTTGTACCCAACTACCGATTGAACGTTATTTCTGGAGATATTGGCTATAAATATTTGATCACTTATGTAATGGGTGGACCAATAAGGCTGTATATCCAATCTATTAACACCTATCGGATTTTTACAGAAACTAATGATATTTATTAGATTTTCCAAATACTTTTACCGTAATTGTTCGGGAAACTCATTAAGCAATGGCGTACTGGTGGATTTTAACCATAAAGTTCGTACATAAAGTGAAGAATCGTACAATGGTTTTATGGAACATTCATTTTGTTCAATCAATGAAACGATACAGAATGCAAAAAATTTACAGGAACAGACAGAGAGTGTAGATTGTAGAAGGCGGAAATTGGAAAATCGGCCTTTGACTCCCACTGGAAATTGCATTAAACCAATGACAAAAAATAGAATTTTCCTGTAGCCGCCTCGAGAATAAAATTTTCCCTCCACATCGGATTGTATTGTTACCTTTAAGGTTGAATGTGAAAATGATATCCCATAGGTTTGGTTGGGATAAGAAATCTTAGGAAGGGTTAAAATGTGCTCTAGTAAAAAATTAAGGACTATAGTAACATCAATTTAGTTTTAATATCACAACTACTCCTGAACCTTATGTGGCGATCCTTGCCTAAGGGCTATGGAGCTTCAAAGTTTTATACTAATTTAAGGACGGTTTTAAATACCACAATTACGAATTAGTCCTTCAGAGGAAAAGAAAGATTTATTCTTATTCCAAACTGTCTGAAGAGGAAAACTTTAAATTTAGGATGTCTTATTCACGATCCTTACATGAATATAATTAATTTATTATAAAGACGGAAAATACCCTTTTGGATCTACACTGGCGATTCGAATTGAAAGAAGTACATAAAGAGCCTTTTTCAAGTTTTCGCTTCGTTGAGCATCTCATAGAAATGGGCCATCTCTACACAGATTGAGGTCTCAAAGCCGTTTAAAGGTTTTGTGAGCATTTTTTGTATTACAGAAATTGAACTTTGGTTACCATTATGTACACTGACTTTAAATATTAAAAATCTGCGATAAAAAATATTCAAATTATTCACAGATATTGTGTGGTGGAGTTAAATCGTAGTTGTTGCCTCTTTCTAATAAACTTTCATTGAATTACGACGGAATCAGGCATTTATAATCAGATGTTGCAAAGTTTTCATATTAAAGATCCGAAGAATCATCAAAACCTTAAACAAATCAGAAGGAAGAAACCCAACCTCTTACGGTACTGATAACACAGATACCTATCTGTTATTAACCCCTTCTTGCTTCCCCTTACTCTTGTTCTTATAAGGCAGGGTTATGTACCGACTGGCGTCTGTCAAATATATTAAAACAACAAGTGACTACCCAAATTGTCGCCGAACATTTTCTCCTTGAAGAGAATTCTGAAAAGCAGTATCAGTTTCTGCTTTTCTAAATAATGAAACCGAAAAAATTTACAAAATATCAAAGCCAACTGTCAAATGATGTTTACAAAAGCGTGACGACACTGTCTTCTGATCGGTGTTTGAAGAGATGCTCTGCACAATTTTCACCCATAGATTATGTCTTAATAGCTATACCCACCTCAAGGAAACCAGTTGTTCAATAAAATTTCTCTGCTTTATTGTTACACCCTGTATAATTATGACTTAAATCGTTGGAAAGCATTTTCTACGGGCTTTCTAACGACGTATCACAAGTAGGGGGTTGCCATTTAAATATTTGTAGGTGGGGTAGGTGGGGCATAGGGGGTTGATGGGGGTGCGTTCTCTCTCATGTCATTTTAGTTCCCCCTCTCTACCCTTACCCTAGAAAGGGTTTTGAATTTTTTTTGAAATCTCTTTTCCTTCACGAGGTACAGTCCATTGTAAGTTTTAAAATTGACACCCTGTATATAAGTATTTTAATGTTAAGCTTACATTGTATAACTTCAACAAGTCTAATTCAATTCCATTTAGTAATAAATCAGTTTGAACCCTTCTTAATCTGACCCTGTAACCATATTTATTACTATTTAAAGATTTCCTTAACAATGAGGCTTAAGTGGAAAGGGTATTTATGGTAGTAGGAACCAAGGATATATTTTGAACGAAACTTTACAAACAAATAAGGATGAGAAGTGTTAAATATTGGAAAAAGCAGAAAATGAGAAACATTACACCTCCTATCATTTATGCGATCCTAGTCGAACCGAAATTCTATTTAATTTTATCCTTTTACACATCTTGTTCAGAAAACGAAATTACTTGAGGCACATGACATTTTGGTTTGGAGAAATTGAAGCTATTAGGAGAAAATAGTGAATCGTTGTGTAGTATGCAAAAAAAATGTATAAGTAGTGGTTTTTACAGGTGAGCAGTAAGTTCTGAACAGTTCTACAGTTCTGAAACTGAAATATTTAATATATAAATACTATTTATCAATTTTAATAAGAATACAATAAGTTCTGTATGATATTGTTGCATGGTTGATGTTAATTTAAATTAAATTTGCGTTGCTCGAGATGCAAATCATCTTCAGCGATGGAAATAGAATATTCCAAAGGATACTCTAGCCCTTTCATTTCAAGTGATATAAGACAGTGTAAAAAATGTCTTAGAACAAGAGTAAGAGCAAAAGTGTATCCAATCTGGTCGACGGCAACTAAAATTTATTCCTGGAGTAATAAATAAATCTAAAATAAGTATTTCTATTATTACTCAATAATTTTAATATGATTATTCAGTAAATTTAATCCCTTTCTCAGACAGCACGGCACTGTTGTTGGAATCAGCGATATTTGCTGTGTGTATTGCTATCCTTGTTTTGGAATGAAAGAATCGATTTAGATGTTGGTTACAAACAAAGTGTGTTGTCAGTATAGCGGATTATTAATCTAATCTGTTCGATGATGGAAGGTATATGTTTCCCTTTGTCATTAAAATTGAATTTAACTTTCATAGTTGAAGTACAGAGATCTTTAAACCGACTGATCTGAGCGAAATACTTGACAATTAATGGATATTCGAATGAAGTTTATAACATAATCATTGCTTTTTGAGTAAAGACATTATAACTACGCCAATCACGTATAAAAGACTGACAGATACCTAATCAAAGAAGGTAGGATGTTTTGGGGGCAATTTATGTACCGATAATAGGGACTAAAAGTAGATATCTAATCTTCAGTCTGTCGGAAACCATGTTCTGTCAAATATTGTACAATTTAATATAGCTTGTGCTGCGACCTAACTTTATTTTCTTTCTGTTCGATCTAATATTTAAATATCTTAAATCTCTTGAAAATTTAAGAAATTGTCGAACTCTATACTAACGTGAAGTTTGATAGTAAATTCCCCTCCCAAACATGGAAAAAAATTCTACAGGTTCAAGAACACAAAAGTAACACCAAAATTCTTCTTTTTTTTAATGGCACTTCCTCTAGCCACAGCAAAACTGTTTCTAACATATTTGCTGATAAATTTGATGAAAAATTTCAAAACACACTCAATTCCCCCTTTCACACTTAACCCACATAAATCTGCCTCCCCCAAACTCACGTTATCTCACCAACAAGATATCGACGATATTAATTCACCTTTTTCATTCACTGAATTAACAACAGCCTTATCTTCATGAAAAATTCCGCCGCTGGTCCTGACGTCATCCCCTACATTTTTCTTAAAAATTTATCCACCTATAGTCTTACTAAACTATTAAACATATATAACACCATATGGTCCTCTCAATTATTCCCTACTCAATGGAATTCATTCATTATCGTTCCCGTCCTGAAACCATCTCAGCCATCTACGCTACCACAGTCCTATAGACCGATTTCCCTCACATGCACTACATGCAAATTAATGGAAAAAATGATAAACGGCAAATCTTCCCAAAGGAACAATCCGGCTTCCGTCGTCACCAATCCACAAGAGATAACCTCGCAGTCTTACAAACCCACATTGCTGATGCTATAAATCGTAAACAAGAGGTGCTAGCCTCTGTTTTTGACATTGAAGCCGCATTTGACACCTTACAAAGACAAACTTCCATTTTATGGCCTTAATGGCAACATTTTCTCATTTATCCGACACTTTTTTAGTAATAGATCCTTTAAGGGCTCAGTAAATGGCTACCTATCATTAACTCATGTCCAATAAGACGGCGTTCCCCAGGGCTCTATTCTTAGCCCCTCATTATCCAATCTACCTATTAGTCATTTATGTAACAATCGTCCGTCCCCTGTCAAATATGCTGCATATGCAGATGACCTTGTTATTTACTGTCACGGTGTCTCGACACCTACTACCTGCAAACTCCTCCTATCTGCTGTGAACCTATTATATAGCAGAATATCTTCACTCGACATTTCCCTCTTCCCTACAAAATCCAAGCTCATAAGATTCAGCAGAAAAGCCCCATCCCCTTACTCTAAAATTTTAGTGAACAACCTCCCTCTCCCAGTCGTCGAACATTGCAAAATTCTTGGTGTGATATTCGACTCCCGACTTACTTGGAATCACCATATCAGAGAAACCATCAATGGGGAGCTAGCGAATATTCCCTCCTGAAAGTATACAGAGCTCTCATTCGATCCAAACTCGATTATGGAATTATTGCATATATGTCAGCATCCAAAAATGTCCTGAATACCCTCAACCCTCAATACTGCCATCCGACATTGTTTAGGCGCATTTCGCTCTAGTCCTGCCGAAAACCTTGGCATTGAAGCCAATGAACCCCCCCTTTGGCTCAGACGCTAATACCTCCTACTTTCTTATGCTTCCTCGACCTCTTCAACTCCTCCAATCTAGTTACCTCTTTAATAACCAGAATTCCTCACATTCCCAGCTCCCCACCACCCAACCCGCGCATACTTACCATTCCCCTCTTTTTAAAAACATTAATCCCTCACACTCAATTATCCTTAACCAGCCCTGTCCCCATCCCACACAACTCACCCTGGACCAAAATACTCCCAAGATGTAATATCCCCCTCACCAAGTTCAGCAAGGAAGAAACCAGTCATGAACTCATAAGGAAATCCTTCCTAGACATCCTAAATTCAAATAAATACGACCGGATCCTCTTCACTGACGCCTCCAAAAACAAGACTGGCATTGGATGTGCTGTTACTTCTTCGCAATGGGTTCATACCGAATGCCAGCCTCTTGTAGCATTCACACCGGAGAACTATTCGCTATTCTACAAGCCTTCAATTTTTGCGTAACCCCCCATCAACAAGTTGTTATTTATATTAGTATTAGTATTAGTATTAGTATTAGTATTAGTATTAGTATTAGTATTATTATTAGTATTAGTATTAGTATTAGTATTAGTATTAGTATTAGTATTAGTATTAGTATTAGTATTAGTATTAGTATTAGTATTAGTATTAGTATTAGTATTAGTATTAGTATTAGTATTAGTATTAGTATTAGTATTAGTATTAGTATTAGTATTAGTATTAGTATTAGTATTAGTATTAGTATTAGTATTAGTATTAGTATTAGTATTAGTATTAGTATTAGTATTAGTATTAGTATTAGTATTAGTATTAGTATTAGTATTAGTATTAGTATTAGTATTAGTATTAGTATTAGTATTAGTATTAGTATTAGTATTAGTATTAGTATTAGTATTAGTATTAGTATTAGTATTAGTATTAGTATTAGTATTAGTATTAGTATTAGTATTAGTATTAGTATTAGTATTAGTATTAGTATTAGTATTAGTATTAGTATTAGTATTAGTATTAGTATTAGTATTAGTATTAGTATTAGTATTAGTATTAGTATTAGTATTAGTATTAGTATTAGTATTAGTATTAGTATTAGTATTAGTATTAGTATTAGTATTAGTATTAGTATTAGTATTAGTATTAGTATTAGTATTAGTATTAGTATTAGTATTAGTATTAGTATTAGTATTAGTATTAGTATTAGTATTAGTATTAGTATTAGTATTAGTATTAGTATTAGTATTAGTATTAGTATTAGTATTAGTATTAGTATTAGTATTAGTATTAGTATTAGTATTAGTATTAGTATTAGTATTAGTATTAGTATTAGTATTAGTATTAGTATTAGTATTAGTATTAGTATTAGTATTAGTATTAGTATTAGTATTAGTATTAGTATTAGTATTAGTATTAGTATTAGTATTAGTATTAGTATTAGTATTAGTATTAGTATTAGTATTAGTATTAGTATTAGTATTAGTATTAGTATTAGTATTAGTATTAGTATTAGTATTAGTATTAGTATTAGTATTAGTATTAGTATTAGTATTAGTATTAGTATTAGTATTAGTATTAGTATTAGTATTAGTATTAGTATTAGTATTAGTATTAGTATTAGTATTAGTATTAGTATTAGTATTAGTATTAGTATTATTATTAGTATTAGTATTAGTATTAGTATTAGTATTAGTATTAGTATTAGTATTAGTATTAGTATTAGTATTAGTATTAGTATTAGTATTAGTATTAGTATTAGTATTAGTATTAGTATTAGTATTAGTATTAGTATTAGTATTAGTATTAGTATTAGTATTAGTATTAGTATTAGTATTAGTATTAGTATTAGTATTAGTATTAGTATTAGTATTAGTATTAGTATTAGTATTAGTATTAGTATTAGTATTAGTATTAGTATTAGTATTAGTATTAGTATTAGTATTAGTATTAGTATTAGTATTAGTATTAGTATTAGTATTAGTATTAGTATTAGTATTAGTATTAGTATTAGTATTAGTATTAGTATTAGTATTAGTATTAGTATTAGTATTAGTATTAGTATTAGTATTAGTATTAGTATTAGTATTAGTATTAGTATTAGTATTAGTATTAGTATTAGTATTAGTATTAGTATTAGTATTAGTATTAGTATTAGTATTAGTATTAGTATTAGTATTAGTATTAGTATTAGTATTAGTAAAGTATTAGTATAGAAATTCAAACAAGTTTAGTTAATGGTAATTTCGACAATGAATAAAATATTCCAGATGTTTATAGTTGCAGTACAAAAATCCGCGTTACGTTTTACTCCCGAGTGTATCAAATCTGATTTAGACCTTGTTTAATGCTTGGATTTGAATCCTCCAAATTTCCAAGCTTTACAATCTTTCGTGGAACGGCTTTATCGAAATCACATAATTCTCAGTCATACATCTATAAAACTTCTCTGATTTTCAACTTCATCTCCAGTACTATTCTGCAAACACAAATTTACTGTGCAGAAATATACCAAGGCTTTTTTCACATCTTGTTTTGCATGTTTCATTCATTTTAAGTTTATCTGGAAGCAAACATGGGGAAAGTCAAATTGATTCTGATAGATAAACCTCGAAAATATTGACATCTCATGTGTGCCTGTAAATTGCTTTCTAAATTCCCGAGAAATAATATTTACTTAGTACGCTTTTTCCAAACAAATTCACGATTCTCTACCATTAGTTCTTTGTTAATCACACCAATTTCTCGTTTAAACACGAAATGAGATCTTACGAATCGCGAGGAGGATTTGTGATTTTATAGGATTTAAAGTAATCTAAAAATCTAATCGAGTTCTTCGGGACTTGAGTAAAAATAACTGCAGGCACTCTATCAAAATAACAATTTACATCTGTTTATGTAGCAGTGATATTTTTTTTGTTATCCTTCTGCATTTTGTATTAATCGGTGCTTTAGGAAACATTCAATACACTCAGTTTGCTTAGTACAGGGTGTCATTAAGTGTGGCGACCGGAAATCGAAAAATTCTTATAAAGTAAATGCGAAAAAATTCAGGAGGTGATCTTTTGCTCCTAAAAACCTCAAACGAGATAGGTGTATGTAAAGTTATTCATGATTCGCCCTGTTTAACTGGGATCTACTAATATTAATGAATTTCGTTTACAATAAATGTGGAAGTGCGTATTTTATTAAGATCGAATTATTTATTATTTTTTGACCTGTGTCAGCTGATAGGAAAAAGGATTTTTCAATTATATTTTCCAATTTAAACGTCATGCATGGGCGGTTAAGTGAGGTTTTATGTGGCCACTTATCTCTGGATGTTATGTTGGTGAAATTGGAATCCATTTTTAAATATGTGATTCTTGCGTAAATATTCTATAAAGCTTGCTCTTAGCGTTAACATTAATTGCATAAAATATTTATTAATTTCCTTCAATTAATTATTGTTGGTATTTTGCTTGATTTTATTGGTCCAAAACAGAAATTGTTGGTGTGGAGATTATGATATTTCCAACAAAGAGGAGAATTAAGCATAATCTATAAGTAATACAGTAGTTATAAAATGATCTTTTCAAGTCCCAATTCTATTTGATTATTCGCTCCACGTGCTAAAATATGAATAAAAAAGTAGACGTATTCATTCAAATAGCATGTTTTGAAAGTGTCTACAGGTTTTTCTGACGAAGGATTTTTTTCCATTTATGAACGCCACCTACCGGGACCAATTGTGATTCTAAGCCATCCAGGTACCCACTAAAAAACACCAAAGATTTCATCTAAAACGGCCTAACCGTTTAGTAGTTCAGTGTGAACTCGATTGTAACGCCACCTACAGGGGCCAATTGTGAATTTAAACAATTCAGGTACTTACTCAAACACACAAAAAATTACATCAAAATTGGTATAGCCGTTTAGAAGTATATTTTGGCAAAGATGGAGATGAAGATGAAGATACTGATGGTGATGAATATGATGATCATTAGGTTATGTTTTGTGGGGATTTTAAATTATTTCTTATCCATATTGAATTCAAGTACGATTTTTAACATTATTTGTTGTTAACAAATACCGTGTTTTAAAAAATACCTTACCTTTAAAGCAAAGCATTAATCAGTTTCTATATATAGTTATTATATAATAATAATTATTATTTTTAATACTTTTATAAAATAGGTACCGTACGCTATTGGTACGTTTATGACAGATATCGGCCATGTTTCCTCGCTCCTTACCGATGCCGCGTAGCTTCAGATAGACTTACCAAACTATAGTTCAGTGTGAACTCGATTGCAACGCCACCTACCGTGATCACTTGTGATTCTAAACAAACCAGGTACCCACTCAAATACACACAAAAAATTACATCAAAATTGGTTCAGCCGTTTAGGAGTAGTTCAGTGTGAACTCTATTGCAACGCCACCT
Source organism: Lochmaea crataegi (assembly GCA_947563755.1). Lineage (NCBI taxonomy): Eukaryota > Metazoa > Arthropoda > Insecta > Coleoptera > Chrysomelidae > Lochmaea > Lochmaea crataegi. The sequence goes on along the minus strand of OX387433.1, from coordinate 3,601,499 downwards.
ATTGATACAAATTGTGAATTTAAACAATCCAGGTTCTCACTCAAATACACAAAAAAAGTTACATACAAATTGGTCCAGCCGTTTAGGAGTTGTTCAGTGTGAATTCGATTAGAACGCCACCTACCTGGACCATTTTTCCAAATTTTTGATAATTTTTGACCATTTTTCAAAATTTTAGACCATTTTTCAAAAGTATTGACCATTTTTGATAATTATTGACAATTGTTGACAATTATTGACAATTGTTGACAATTATGGATCATTTTTCCAAATTTTTGACCATTTTTGCAATTATCAACTATTTTTCAAAATTTTGACAATTTTTAAAAATAATTGTCCATTTTTGATAGTTTTTGACAATTATTGGCCGTTTTAGACAATTTTTCAAAATTTCTGACAATTTTTCAAAATTATTGACCATTTTTGATAGTTTTTGACAATTATCGACCATTTTTCAAAATTTCAACAATTTTTGACAATTATTGACCAATTTTGACAATAATTGTCCATTTTTGACAGTTTTTAAAAATAATTGACAATTTTTAACAATTTTTTATAGTTTTTGACTATTTTTGACAATTCTTCGAAATTTTAGACCATTTTTCAAAATTATTGACCATTTTTTATAATTATTGACAATTAAGGACCATTTTTCCAAATTTTTTACCATTTTTGACCATTTTTGACCATATTTCAAAAACTTTAACAATTTTTGATAATTATTAACTACTTTTCAAAATTTTGACAATTTTTAACAATAATTGTCCATTTTTGGCAATTTTTGACCATTTTTGATAGTTTTTGACAATAATTGGCCATTTTTGACAAATTTCCAAAGTTTTTGACAATTTTTCAAAATTTTAGATCATTTTTCAAAATTATTGACCATTTTTGATAGTTTTTGACAATTATCGACCATTTTTCAGAATTTTAACAATTTCCGACAATTAGTGACCAATTTTAACAATAATTGTCCATTTTTGACAGTTTTTGACAATTTTTGATAGTTTTTGACAATTATTGACCATTTTGACAATTTTTGAAAATGTTTGACCATTTTTCAAATTTTTTTTTAAAGTTTTTGACAATTACTGACCATTTTTGACAGTTTTTGACAATTATTGGGCATTTTTGACAATTTTCCAAAGTTTTTGACAATTTTTCAAAATTTTAGATCATTTTTCAAAATTATTGACCATTTTTGATAGTTTTTGACAATTATCGACCATTTTTCAGAATTTCAACAATTTCCGACAATTAGTGACCAATTTTAACAATAATTGTCCATTTTTGACAATTATTGACCATTTTTGACAGTTTTTGACAATTATTGGCCATTTTTGACAATTTTCCAAAGTTTTTGACAATTTTTCAAAATTATTGGCCAATTTAGATAGTTTTTGACAATTATCGACCATTTTTCAGAATTTTAACAATTGTTGACAATTATTGACCAATTTTGACAATAATTGTCCATTTTTGACAGTTTTTGACAATTTTTGATAGTTTTTGACAATTATTGACCATTTTTGACAGTTTTTGACAAACATAGTCCATTTTTAACATTTTTTGACAATAATTGACAATTTTTGACAATTTTTGACAATTTTTGACAATTTTTGACAATTTTTGACAATTTTTGACAATTTTTGACAATTTTTGACAATTTTTGACAATTATAGTAATTTAGAAGGTATATTTTTAAATAAATGACCAAAAAAAACTGTTTGTTTGTGAAATGACAAAAAACCGTAACTATATGTATATAGAGATTATTGAGCTACACAAAGTATCAATAATTTAACTGTTCCAAAGTTATTGTAATAAAAAAACAGCCCATTTTTTTTGTTCAAAACAATATAAAGTTTCGCTCATTTTATTTTATACTGTCTATAGCACTAAGTAGTATAATATACTTCTGTGCAGCCCATAAAAAAGCAGTTAGTAAGTTTTGTCTGTTGTGGTGCGGCCAAACTTCCAATACCAAAGTTCGGGTTCGGCAAGGTTCGCGACCCTCGGAATTTTGCAACCCTTCTCGTTTTTGGAAAATTTCATGTGGAATACAAATTATTTTATGTTTTTTCGAGAAGGGGAAGGGAATATACCAAAATTCACATATTTCCTTCCACCCGTCGAACCAATTATAACTCGACTAACAGTCACAAATATTTGTAGTGAAATTTTTTAGTGCCGAATTAGCATGATTAGGAATAACATATCTTTTACAAATAATAATCATAACAATAGTTTTCATAATTCAACTCAGCATCGATTCCCGACCAACGGACACAGATCAAAGTCTGACGATCTATAACAATATCAGAAAATAAGAAACAGAAAACAAATAAGAAAATAGTAAATAACAATAGAAATAACCTCAATAAATAATAGTAATGATAATCAATAGTTTTCATCAGAATCCAACACATATTGCTTCCCGACCAACTGACACAGATATATAAGATAGATATATAAGATAATAAACTTTACAGTTTAAAGTGGAAATATTCATCGTAAAATAGCGAAAAAGTATCATTTTTTGAACTAAATTCGTGATTTTTAAAGAAATTACAGATTGATCCAGCAAAATTTTTATTCTAACTTGCTTTATTTAAGGTAAGCTATCAAACACATTTAAAATTAACATAACATTCCGAGGGTCGCGAAGTTTACCACAACCCAAAGTTCTTCAAGAAGGGGAAGGGAATATAATAATTTGATCCACCCTTCCCCTTCATTAATTGTGCGTTATTTGTAATGCACATTACAGCCGGGTTTGTCATATCCATTATCCTTCTATGGCTGTTTTATCTCAATGTCTGCAGATTGTAGAAGTTGATTATAGGTTGTACTTTACGTAGTTTGTGATTGCATAATTTATGTATATTTTAAGCAGGGGGACGTGGTCTTCAATTGTTCTTACTGAACACATGTTTTTTTTGAAAATCGAAATAACTAACTGTAACAATTAGGTATATACACTGGGTTCATTTGAAAAGGACCCACCCTTAATATTTCAAAAATGGGACATATTAGAAAGAAATGCCGAAACACGCCAACTTTTAACTTGAGGCGCTAATGTCATAAACGTCAGATTCACCCCCTTCCTACTGGAGACACCCCTTACATTTTTTCAAATGAGATTAGGTATCAAGTCACACCTCATTTAAAAGGTCTGGTAAATCTCTATTCAATCATTTTGTTTTGCCTTTGATACCAGCCCTCCATTGTTATTTAATGGTTGTTTAAAATTGGCTCTTTCAATTTTTCGTATGCCCCCGTATTGTGATATGATAGAAAGACTTTATAAGAATAAATATAAGAATAAAAAATTTACAAATAGTAAAAAGACAACTGTTAACAAGAAAAAACCGCCATTTAATCATGTGTGCAAAGTGACCACCGTTAACATTCAGGCAATAAAAGTTGAAAAAGAGATTTTTGAAGTGATATTAAGCTGATAAAAATAGATAATATTCATTGATTTGTGTTAAAGGTCGGGAAGACCTATTTTAAGGTTTCTATATTCAATAAAGCATAAAAAAGTTTTCATGTAACTGGTTTCAGTTATTCTAAAGTCGGGAAAATGATGCATTTTCGCAGAAAACTGTTTGTGATTTTTTGTTTGGGGAGGCATATATATACTGAAAAAAAATTTCATCCAAAAAAACCATAACCTAGATATGCTGTAACTGTATATTATAAAATAATTTAATTTTAAAATTTGAAGTTTGACTCTGTCTACAACTTTCGTATGAAAGTTTTTTTTGTCGTATCAAAAGTATAAGATCTCCTTGTATATCAGTATAAATTATATATTAAACATAAAATTAAGCCCTATTCGTAGTTTCGTAAAAAGAAATAACAGTAACAATAAGGAATTTACGAACAATTTGCTATGGGAAACACATTTGAAAGTTTAGTTTAAAAGCACTACGAGTATCTATTTCTTGGCATTCAAGTTATCCTCTCAAATTCCAAATTAACCTTTGCTGCCCACAACGCTATATCAAAATTTGAAACCATCGAATTCTATTACATACGTGTAATTATGTAAAATCATCCCTTCACAACCATTAAAAGCCGAGGAGGATTGCTGACCAACAATAAAAAATAAAAAATTTCATTGCCGTGAAAAAATACAGAACTAAAACAAAGAATATCAAAATAAATAATAAAATTAAAAAATATGATTGAACTAAAAAGTGGAAAATAATTTTTTTATTTATAACAACATCAAAGATAGTAGAGAAATATATAACAAAGCACTTCTCGTTTTTTGTAATAAATTAGAAATTATTTTATTATTTTAGTTTTCAGTTCGCATAAAATATAAGAAATTGATCGTTAATCCTGTTAAGAAGATTAGAACAAACCTATTGTATTATCATCGATCCTTGATTAGTGAGTAAAGTTACAATTTAATCTGACCTTTTGAAGTCAATTAAAGTAACGTTTAAAGACTTCAGCCAAATAAATGCCCCTTTTCTAGTCCCTGGAAACGAATAGACAGTCGAAAAAAGTGAAAAAACAAATAAATGAATGAACCCCTTCTAAAAATTCCATCGTACGCTCTTGGTAAATGGGAATTTGTACAAATAAATTATCTTCCTTTGAGATCATGATAAATGGAAACTTTCGCAAATAAATTTTTCCTTTTCATAAATTTCATCGTATGTCCATTTACTAAAGGACACTTCTGTCAGCAGACCTTTTTTTCTTTGAATAGTAACAAATAACCATAGCTAACTGTTAATACTTCCAAAATGTAAAGTTTCTCAAAAGTCAATTAAGCGTTGAAGGGGGTGTTGCGATCTTATGTGACTCACACAGTATACAATACAATTTTCCTTTTCAAATACAACTCAATATAATTTTCCACTGTAGGTAAACTTATAGTTTATTCATAAATGTGGCAGAGTATTAAATTGCAAAACCAATACAGGATGAACCATCCAAGTAACATTAAATATTCTTTTTCTGTGTCGGACAGGTAGCTTCACCCCGTATCAGAACGAGTTTGTGGTCTTTTCTATTGTCAAGAAATTAAAAATTAAGTTATTATATTGAGCCACACATTCTTAAATTCATATTAAGTAGATACTCTTATAGAGTTTGTCCAATTGATTGATTTACTGCTCCGCTCGGCAGACACGTCTTGTTGTTTACACTTAAGATTTTTGTAAAGCTGTTGGTGACGTTTAGTTATTGAATTAAACATTTCTTCGAATTTAAGAATATGTTCCTTGTAATCCTGATGTAATTGGATATTTCCCACTACGTGTTGAACTTTTGTTTATCTTCGTTATTTTGAGCTGGGTCCAGATAAAACTGTATCAACTTTTGATTACAGTTTTCTTTACTTTCGTTCATTTTACTCTAATTTGTTGCACACACCTAAAAACTTTTCATAAAGTAGAGTTGTAATTCGAATTGCTCAAGATATTTAGCAGTGAACTTAGTTGTATTATTTCTATTTCAACAATGTACTGGTCAATTAGAAAGAACACGTTTTATGTATCTCTTCAAACGTTAAATAGACAATAATTCGAGTTACATTCTTAGTTTATCGCTAAAAGTATTAAATTTAGAAACAGAAGTGTGGTAAAATGAAGCTACATCCTGAAAGTGCACGAAATATACTCTTTCTAAAGTCGATGTGAAGAGAGAGGCTTTTAAATCCCATTGATGAAAACCTCCGCCCAATAACGTGCATATTGGTGTAAGACCCTTAAAGAAACGACTTTCATTTTCTAATTTTTATAAATAAATTGATCCCTTAAGAAAAATTCCCTATTACGCAGATGGTTGAGAAATTATAACAAATTAATGTACCCCTAAGAAAAATGTTATCGTACGCTAATGGCTAATGGTTATTTTATGGACGCATTGTACCTTTTTTTTTTCTTGAAGGGGGGAATCTTCAACAGTTTTATTTGTGATTTGCTGGGATAGGGATGCATTGTATCTAATGAAAACACGAATGAATGAACCCCTTTTAAAAATTTTATCATACGTCTATGATATAGAAATTTCTATAAATAAATTGATCCCTTAATAAAATTCCCTAGTACGCAGCTAAAGATAATATTACAAATAAATTAATCCCCTACAGAAATTTTATCCTATGCCTATGATAGAGGCAACTTTTTGCAAATCAATCAACTTGTAATAAAATTTTTATGGTAGATGGAATTTTTATGAACCCTCTTTAAAAATTTTACAATCGTCCATGATATAGAAATTTCTACAACTATATTGATCCCTCTGATAGAGAAATTATTACAAATAAATATATTCCGAATAAACATTTTATCGTACGCCTATGATAGAGGGAGATTTTTGCAAATCAATCAACTTGTAATAAATATTTTATAGTACGCCCATGGTAGATGGAATTTTTATAAACCCCCATTATAAATTTCACAATCGTCCATGATATAGAAATTTTTACAAATATATTGATCCCTCTGATAGAGAAATTATTACAAAAAAAGGTGAGAGGTCGTCGGACCGCCGACAGAAGCTTGCTTCTTATGCACAATAGAATGATCATTTTTCGTGAATTTTTCACCATTTTGACAATTTTTGACAGTTTTTGACGAATTTTGACAAGTATCTCACAATTATTGAACATTTTTGGCAATTTGACAAAAATTTTAACACATTTGGCAATTATTGACCATTTTTTCAAAATTTTGACAATTTTTGACAATTTTTTCAAATTTTAACAATTATTGACCATTTTTGACAATTACTGACCAATTTTGACAGTTTTGACAATTATTGATCATTTTTGACAATTCTTAAAAAATTTTTACCATTTTTCCAATTTTTAACAATTATTGATCATTTTTGACAATTTTTGAGCATTTTTGACAGGTTCTGACAATTATTGACCATTTTTGACAATTTTTCAAAAATTTTGACAATTATTGACAATTTTTCCAAATTTTTGACAATTTTTGAAAATATTTGGCAGTTATTAACAATTTTTTCAAAATTTTGACAGTTTTTGACAATTTTTGACGATTTTTGACGATTTTTCCAAATTCTTGACCATTTTTAGAATTTTTTGATAATTTTTCAAATTTTAACAATTATTGACCATTTTTGACAATTACTGACCAATTTTGACAGTTTTGACAATTATTGATCATTTTTGACAATTTTTCAAAATTTTTTACCATTTTAGACCATTTTTCCAATTTTTAACAATTATTGATCATTTCTGACAATTTTTGAGCATTTTTGACAGGTTCTGACAATTATTGTCCATTTTTGTCAATTTTTCAATCATTTTGACCATTTTTCAAAATTTTTGACAATTTTTAATAATTATTGACCGTTTTTGACAGTTTTTTATAACTAATGACCATTTTTTCAAAATTTTGACAATTTTTGACCATTTTTGACCAATTTTGACGATAATTGTCCATTTTTGACAGTTTTTTATAACTAATGACCATTTTTTCAAAATTTTGACAATTTTTGACCATTTTTGACCAATTTTGACAATAATTGTCCATTTTTGACAGTTTTTAAAAATAATTGACAATTTTTAACAATTTTAGATAGTTTTTGACTATTTTTGGCAATTCTTCAAAATTTTAGACCATTTTTTAAAATTATTGACCATTTTTCATAATTATTGACAATTGAGGACCATTTTTCCAAATTTTTTACCATTTTTGACAATTATTGACCATTTTTGACCATATTTCAAAAACTTTAACAATTTTTGATAATTATCAACTACTTTTCAAAATTTTGACAATTTTTAACAAAAATTGTGCATTTTTGGCAATTTTTGACCATTTTTGATAGTTTTTGACAATTATTGGCCATTTTTGACAATTTTCCAAAGTTTTTGACAATTTTCCAAAGTTTTTGAAAATTTTTCAAAATTTTAGATCATTTTTCAAAATTATTGACCATTTTTGATAGTTTTTGACAATTATCGACCATTTTTCAGAATTTTAACAATTTCCGACAATTAGTGACCAATTTTAACAATAATTGTCCATTTTTGACAGTTTTTGACAATTTTTGATAGTTTTTGACAATTATTGACCATTTTGACAATTTTTGAAAATGTTGGACCATTTTTCAATTTTTTTAAAAAGTTTTTGACAATTATTGACCATTTTTGACAATTATTGGCCATTTTTGACAATTTTCCAAAGTTTTTGACAATTTTTCAAAATTATTGACCATTTTTGACTTTTATCGACCATTTTTCAGAATTTTAACAATTCTTGATAATTATTGACCAATTTTGACAATAATTGTCCATTTTGACAGTTTTTGACAATTTTTGATAGTTTTTGACAATTATTGACCATTTTTGACAATTTTTGACAAAAATAGTCCATTTTTAACATTTTTTGACAATAATTGACAATTTTTGAAAATTTTCGACAATTTTTGACAATTATTGACCATATTTCAAAATTTTTGAAATTATTGACCATTTTTCCAAATTTTTGACAATTTTTGAAAATATTTGGCAATTATTAACCATTTTTTCAAAATTATTACAGTTTTTGACGATTTTTCCAAATTCTTGACAATTTTTGACCATATTTAAAATTTTTTGATAATTTTTCAAAAATTTTAACAATTTTTCAAAAATTTTAACAATTTTTCAAAAATTTTAACAATTATTGACCGTTTTTGACAATTATTGACCATTTTCGACAATTTTTCTTTAAAAATTTTTACCATATTTGGCAATTATTGACCATTTTTGACAATTTTTGACAAATTTTGATTGGCTTTGACAATTATTGACCATTTTTGACAATTTTTCATTAAAAATTTTTAACATATTTGGCAATTATTGACCAAGGTAGATGTAATTTTTATGAACCACTTTTAAAAATTTTTCAATTGTCCATGATATAGAAATTTCTACAAATATATTGACCCCTTAAGAAAATTTTCTCGCCGTTAGAGGAATTAAATTCATCTCTCACAAAAATTTTATCGTAGAGGGAAATTTTTGCAAATCAATCAAGTCCTTTTTTTAAATTTTTTTTCGTACGCCCAGGGGAGATGGAAATTCTAAGAATCCCTTTTAAACATTTTATCCTACGTCCATGTAATTATTTGGCTAATCAGTTAAAAAATCATTCCAGACAAAGTCACGGGTTACATCTATCTAAGTATCAATGAACTGCAATTTAATCCAGGTTAATTAAGTCAATAATGTGATAATGTTATTTAATTTGGTTATTAATTTTATTAAAATGTCTTTAATATTCCATTGGTTAATTTTATGGTGGCTGCATTTTCAAAATTCACCTTGAAATTCTTTGGTTTTAATTATATTTAGATTAAATACCGTTTTGTTCTGTTCATCGACAATTTAACGTTATAAATTTTGTCATTTATTAATTGGGAAAAATTATTAATTAAATAATATATACGTAGATGGCTATAAACGTATATTTCATTCATATATCTATTTATTTATTTTATTCACGGACAAGCCTGATTCACATAAAAATTACAGTGTTAGAAATTACAATGTTAAAAATTACAGTGTACAAAAATGCTCTAAAAAATTGATAAAATATAAAAGAAAAATCCCTATTAATAGAGACTTTTATAAAAAAAATCAAACTGCTATAAATAAAGTAAAAACAAAATTTTAACAAATTTACTTACAAGTTTTTCATAAAAAGTTTCTGGACATTTCCCGTTAGTAATGGGAGACCTGTATATTAATCAATGCCCAATACAACGATATTTGAAGTTTGATATTTCTAGAAACTTTTTCGTAAGTTGCAATCTAATTTGTCCCAAAGTGGAGTATTCATAACTTTCACGGCACATTGGCAATATATAAGAAAGTAAAATCATTAGCAATACTTGTACAGACTTCATTAAATTTCTGTTTGCAAGGACTTTAGTTGAAAATATACACTTTAGGTTAAAATGTCACTTATATAAACTCACGGACAAAATTAACGCAACATTTAAAATTTTGCCTATTTTTATCTTTTAATTTTCAAGCGATTAATAGTTATTCCTGCAAAAAGTGCATAAAGTGGTGCTTTTTTTCACGAGTGGAAAATGCGAATGCGTCAATTCCATGAGTGAAAAAAAGACACTTTATGCATATGTTCCGTACACTATTTTTTCCACAATCAAGCAAAAACCAAAAAATGTGTTATTTAGGCTGCTCTAATCCATGCTGTTACAAGAGCACGAGGAGGAATTATTAATTTTTTATTTATTTAACATATACTAGGGTTTTTGGCAGTTTAGTGGTTACAAAGGTATTTACTATATTAAATTTAATTTAATAATATTAATTAAATTTAATTATAGTTTTTTATGTGCCCCAGCTACTTACTTTTCTCAGGTTGAGGTTCAAACAAATTAAAAAAAAAAGTCCAGAAAGTTTTCTTCTATTGAATTATAATGATACAATAAAAGAATTACATTACATAGTGTTTAGATATATCTATAAATTATCTACTCAAAATTTATTATGAAGAATTATTATTGTTTAAATATAATAATAATAATTATTATTATGACTTTATATTTCCCTCAAATTATTATTTTTAAAGCCACACGTTGGGCGCCAATTATATTGAATTTAATTTAATTAATATTAATTAATTTTGGTTTTAGTTTTTTTTATGTGCCCCAGCTACTAACTTTTCACAGGTTGTGGTTCAAACAAATTTTTTTTTTAAATTGTCCAGAAAGTTTTTTTATATTATGAAGGATTATTATTGCTTAAATATATTAATTATTATTTTTATGACTTTATATTTCCCACAACAGTAATTATTTTATTATTTTTAATGTCCCACGTAGGGCGCCAAATTATTTTGAATTTAATTTAGTGAATATTTTTAGTTGTATTATACCCCTACCAAAATTCCTCTTGGGTCGTGGTCCAAAATGTTCTTGTTATTTTAATAAAAGTGCCCAGAAAATTTTTTATTTTGAATTATAATTATACAATAAAAGAATTACAATACATAGTCTTTAGATATATCTATAAATTATCTACTTAAAATTTATTATTGTTTAAATATAATAATAATTATTATTATTATGACTTTATATTCCCCACAAAAGTTAGTAATTGATTATTTTCAATACCAATATCAATGCCAAATTATATGGATGTTAATTAGTTCTAGTTTTAGTTTTTTTTATGTGCCCCAGCTAATAACTTTTCTCAGGTTGTTCTTGAAAAAAAAAAGATTTTCAATAAAATTATCCAGAAAGTTTTTTTATATTGAATTTTAATGATATAATAAAAGAACTACATCACATAGTCTTCAGATATATCTACAAATTATCTACTCAAAATTTATTATGAAGAATTATTATTGCTTAAATATAATAATAATTATTATTATGACTTTATATTCCCCACAAAAGTTATTATTTTATCATTTTTAATGCCACACGTTGAGCGCCAATTATATTGAATTGAATTTAATTATTATTCATTAATTTTAGTTTTAGTTTTTTTATGTGCCCCAGCAACTAACTTTTCTCAGGTTGTGGTAAAACAAATTTTTTTAAATAAAATTGTCCAGAAAGTTTTTTTATATTGAATTATGATGATATAATAAAAAAATTACATTACTTAGTATTTATAAGTCCTAGTAAATTATCTACTTAAAATTTATTATGAAGAATTATTATTGCTTAAATATAATAATAATTATTATTATGACTTTATAATATTCCCCACAAACATTATATTTTATTATTTTCAATGCCCCACGTTGGGCGCCAAATTATATTGAATTTAATTTAGTCAATATTTTTTTTAATTACAATATGCCCCTGCCAAAACTCCTCTCGGGTCGTGGTTCAAAAGATTCCTGTTATTTTAATAAAATTGTCCAGAAATTTTTTTCAACTGAATTATATTTTTACATTTAAGAAGTTACATTACATATTATGGTCTTAATATAAAAAAATATCGATTTAAATTTTGGTACGAAGAATTAATAGGTATTATTTTATAATTTTTATTATCTAATATACAATAAAATTCTTGTGTCACGGTGTTTGTAATTAAACTCCTCCGAAATGGTTCGACCGATTCTCATGAAATTTTGTGTGCATATCGGGTAGGTCTGCGAATCGGTCAACATCTACTTTTCATCCCCCTAAATGTTAAGGGTGGTCCACCCCTTAATTTTTTTAATTTTTTTTATGGTAAAGCATTCAAAAATATATACAACCCTAAATTTTCACCCTTCTACGATCAACTCCTATTTTTTATTTGTTGATTAATTTTTTTGGCAATATTTTTATTTATTTATTTTGTCATGACTTAGAATAAAAAATTTCTTGGCTGAAAATTGGTGGGGAGGTAGTTTAGAACCAGGAGACGAACATAGGATACTTTTTATTAGGAAAAGTACACGGGAAAAAATTATTTAAAAAAACTCTACTTTGAAAAAAAAAATGGCGGTAAATTAAAATTTATGGAAGTTTGAAATAAACAAAAGCTACTCTGACACTCTACTCAGTGGGCAGAAGAGACCGCTTGCATAATATCTTATTGAAGGACAGGACAACATCGGTCGGGTCTTCTAGTTATTACTATATTATTTTATGTTACACCCACCCCAATCGTTTTATTTGAAATTTAACACAATTATTTTTAAATTTCCAAATATTATTAAATCAGAGATGGCACTACGTAACATAATAACAGTTATGGAACTACGACAGAGGCTTGTATAATATCCATCCAAGTTAGATATGTACCACCTGGAGATGATATTTATTTAAGTTTATTACAAAATATAAATTCACAAGCGATGTAGTTTCCAGGTAATGCCGAAACCAATCTTTTACACATGCCACTACAAAAATTTAATTTAATTTAATTAATTCAATTTAATTCAATTTAGTTCAATTTAATTCAATTTAATTCAATTTAATTCAATTTAATTCAATTTAATTCAATTTAATTCAATTTAATTCAATTTAATTCAATTTAATTCAATTTAATTCAATTTAATTCAATTTAATTCAATTTAATTCAATTTAATTCAATTTAATTCAATTTAATTCAATTTAATTCAATTTAATTCAATTTAATTCAATTTAATTCAATTTAATTCAATTTAATTCAATTTAATTCAATTTAATTCAATTTAATTCAATTTAATTCAATTTAATTCAATTTAATTCAATTTAATTCAATTTAATTCAATTTAATTCAATTTAATTCAATTTAATTCAATTTAATTCAATTTAATTCAATTTAATTCAATTTAATTCAATTTAATTCAATTTAATTCAATTTAATTCAATTTAATTCAATTTAATTCAATTTAATTCAATTTAATTCAATTTAATTCAATTTAATTCAATTTAATTCAATTTAATTCAATTTAATTCAATTTAATTCAATTTAATTCTTCAATTGAATTCAATTTACTTCAATTAAATTCAATTAAATTCAATTAAATTCAATTAAATTCAATTAAATTCAATTTAATTCAATTTAATTCAATTTAATTCAATTTAATTCTTCAATTTAATTCAATTGAATTCAATTTACTTCAATTAAATTCAATTAAATTCAATTAAATTCAATTAAATTCAATTAAATTCAATTAAATTCAATTAAATTCAATTAAATTCAATTTAATTCAATTTACTTCAATTAAATTCAATTTAATTCAATTTACTTCAATTAAATTCAATTTAATTCAATTAAATTCAATTAAATTCAATTAAATTCAATTAAATTCAATTAAATTCAATTAAATTCAATTAAATTCAATTAAATTCAATTTAATTCGAACAAATAATAATAATTGTGAGTACTTTTACCTAGTTGTAGGGTAAGCAAATTAGCTCAAAAAGCAGCCAAACAAAGGTATAATTAAGTCAAGAAAAAAAATTCTAAATGCATGCAGTCGAGTAAGGGTGGGGATTGAAAGGGGTGAGAAATTATTTTTCCCGATATTCGGCGTTAATACTGCTTTTCGTCGAAAAAGTTGAAGGTAAAAATATATACTTATAATAAATTTATATCGAAATGAAACTCAAATATTTGCATTAAATTTTTTCTGAAACTTTTCGACCGATACGTATAATCCACGTGCTACATTATTGGATATGTAGATTAGAAACAGCTTGAATAAAATTTAATTAAATTTGTGACAGACGGAAACGCTGGGTTCGTTTGTCGCTGTGACTAAACACTGTATCTTATTAAATTTACACAGCACATCGTAAGTTCCTTATTCTCTTCTAACTTTTGAATGTCAAATAAACTAACTATTTATTCAATAATTTAAAAAATAAGCATTGAAAATAGAGTTAGGATGCCATTTATTTCTTAATTGTAACTATTTTAAAGAACAAGTCCGGGATTAGGCTCTTAGAGCTCCGGGACGGAAAACATATACCTTGTACTGGTGAGGCGGAAATACGCCGAAACCGGTCTGCAAGTTAAATTGTCCCATCTAATTGCAAATCAAAATGGTTGGTTAAATCTTGTAGATCATACCGACCCCGTTTGACTTAGAAATGTAATTCAATGTCTGTCGGGGCATATAGGCCGGAAAGTAGTTGTTTTATTTATTGACTTTTTAAGAAATGGAGAGCGATTTTAATGATTTTTAATTCACAAATACGCTATCTAATATTAGGGAACAAGTCAACATAGCTTGATTAACCTTATTACCACAAAAATCTAGAGACAAGTATGAAAAACAGTATATACAAAATAAGCAATGGGCTGAAGAGTACAAATTAAATAATAATTCAGAAAAAGGTTAGGAGAAAAAACTATATGTATTATACAGGAGTAAAGTGCCTTTTTCTCCCTTGAGTGATTGATGAAACTACATCCTGCGGGAGGAAAAGTGGCACTTTCCTCACTAGTAATACAAATAGCTATTCCGTCATGATTTTTTTCCATCTTAAGAGCTTATTGTGTTTCGTCATGTGGAAAGCCATGCACTATAGAATCACAAGGTACAAAATCTGGGAGAATACTGGATATCTTAAACTAAAGCTTGAGATTTCTCCAAAGAAGGGGATTTGACAAACCGCTGGTCTCTGAGACTTTCCTCAGGAACTGAGTAGAGGAAGGGCACACAATAGATCTTTCTGGTCTCAGTGACTGTTCACCCCAATTTAGCGAAACACAGCAAACTCCTTGTCAAAAAAAACCGCTGGCCAAAAAAATATCAAATATCAGTGGTCGAAAATTGAAGATTTCCAATGATGACAACAGGTCTGATCAGTGGAGTCCAAAAAGCAACTTCACGTAGTGCAGACCACCTTGTAACGATAGAATGTTTCGTATTATTTTTCACTATTGAGTTCCAAATTATTTCTTTTTAAACCCTTCATCGACGCCCTTGTCGGTAAACATAATATTTTGTATATCCCCTTTCTACGCTTTGCGTCCATAAAAAAAATTCAAAACAATTCTACCCTTCTCGCAGAAACAGTTTTGCACACGACACTATCGTGCTAATTTTAGAGGAGTAGTTAATTGGTAGCCTCCGAGAGTGGATAGGCTCCAAGCAGTTCAGACATATTGTAAAGAAGCATGTTAATAAAAAAGTGCAGTTTGGTAATGTGAGTTATGAGTACATTGAAAGGCTTTATAGGTGAACAGTGAAAAACAAGTTGGCGTCTAAACTACCTTTTATTACTTTACCGGCCCTTTATACAATGATGAGTGTCCAACACATCCTAATTTAGGCGAAGATCCACACCCTGAGATCAAACAAAGAGTTCATTATCGACGTCCAGCCGATTTTCTGCTGTGATTTGCAAGGCACTCTGTCGGAAACTATCTTTTTACCGTTTATTATCTTCCTCCGACGGATAATGTCGATTTCATCTTACCGTTGATTAAAAAAGAAGTTTGCTGCAGGCATGGTAAATGCACGTTCCGTTCCCGTCCATTACAACCTAGTGGTCCGAAATTCCTGAGATATCCTCGGATAGCTCGTCAACATCTTATTTAATCTAAATGGCCACTGGCAAAATGTTATGTTTACTGATGAATCATGATTATACGTGCTTCCACCAAATGGTAGGCAGTGCATTTGTAGGTGATCACGAGAAATATTTGTGAGACGCACTATTTTTAGTAATAGAAGAAGAGTGCTAATAGTATTAGCTGGAATATGCAAGATGGGTCGTTGAGTAAACAACCGGCGTCAATTAAAATGTGTCTGGGCAATAAAAATTTATTTTTGGAAAAAAAATCTTACCTGCAAGTTCTCTTCATTTAGTTTATAGTCTGTGGTTTCGTCTGGAGATGTCGCTACGATTACTAGCGTTGCTTGCAGGAAAAAAGCTAGAAGTGTTGCCCACCAAAGTTTGCCAAGTGACACTGGAATGGAGATGGGATAATGAGGCATTTTAACTGAAACCAAAAAAAATTATTAATTCATTAGGATTTATAATCGTTTAATAAGTTATATCAAAATTACCAATAAGTGAATCCTCAGTTTTTTTTTTTCGGGTCGAGATGGGAAATTTATGTTCGAATGGGTCCAGGACCCAAACAGATTTTGACTCATCCCCAACCAAACTCGCCGTTACCCCCACCTCGGCATCACTACCCTAGCATACTTCGAGACTGGCGGCGGCCCCTCGCACACTCTCCGTTCACATCGTCGTCTTCTCCCTACCTCTCATGCCATATCGAGTCCTTTTCTCCCCCTAATCATGCTCTCCACTACGCCACTCACCTCCATCCATTCTTCCTCCCCCTTCAACATTATCTCCACCATGTTCTCCCAATACACCAACTCCCCCAGTTTCCTCTCCAACTTCTTCAGTACTTCCTCGTTCCTCCATGCCCCACATCATCCTCCGCTTCACACCTCTCGCACATTCCAGTCTCTCTTTTCCCAATCTTGTGGAGATACCCATGTCCAGTGAACACCTGTGTCAATAAGTAGTTCACCTCCCCGAATTTCCGTTCCATCCAATCTCTCCTACTCCCAATCGCTCTTTTCATATTCTTCCCACCTTTTATCCGCTTCCTCCTCCATCCATTCCTGTATTTTCTCTTTGGTCACACTCCTCCAGCGTTTATTCTTGGCTCTAGCCATCAAGTCAAATGGGTAGGACCTTGCTAGCATCCTCAGTTTAGACCTCTAATTCGTTTCCTAAGGGTTTCCATTGTTGCCGTCCCTGTTTCGTACAAATGCTACATTTAAATTATCCTAATGATGTTATTTTGAAAAAAATATTTGTTACAGCCACAAGACGTCTCAAATATTCCAACCTACGTGTGTTAATAAGATTTTTTCTCTTTCGAGACTGAGAATACGTGAATGAATATACATTCATTCTTGAATGCCATCTGTTGTATTTGCATCAGATAGAATGGCTTTGGAAATCAGACGTTCCTCGGCATATATTATCCCAAAATCACACTCCACACTCAGCATGTGTTCTCGGTCGAGTTAACCTTCTGTTAAATCTTTCATTTCCCAAAAATATAATACGAAGATGCGGGTACACAACAAGCTGGTTTTTCGTTCGTACACTGGATGTGAAAAAAAAAACATTTATCCCTAGAGGTTTCCAGAGATTGATATTATTTGCAGAATGTCTAATTCCAACCTCTTTTTAAACCTTTTCGTAAAAATTTTCTTGCTGTTTTTTTTTCGGCAAATTTATTAAATCATCCACAGCTAAAGCCGATTTTAGTTTTCCGAGAATTCCTGCTTCTATAGATGATATTGATAACTTTGATAGCCGCTTGTCCCAAATAAATTCTAAGATAATTTTTAATTAATTTTAATTTGGAAAAGCTTCTTTCAACTGTTGTAGTTGAAATCGGAAGCATGCTGTTATTACTTCTGGAAAGCTAAATACAAGGCTGTTAAATTTTATCAGCAGTAATTCCGTTCTTTAATGGAATGAATTTTCTAAATTTCAGATCTCAGGGATGTTTTCTTCTTCTTCTCCTTCTCCTTCTACCATTTCAGGCATCGGACGAGGACTCCGGTTCCTCTTGTACCCAATGCTTCCACTCTTTTCTGTTTCTTGCTAATCTTTTTCCTTTCCTTTTTCCTTTCTCATTTCCTATATCCACTTTCTTCTCGGTCTACCCCTTCTTCTGTGAATAATACTTCAAGCTTCCATCACGTTTCTTGTAATTCTATCTGTTTTTATTCTGACAATATGTCAATACCAATGTAATTGTTTTCTCTTATTATTGATTCTTGTTTTGTTACTTGTCTTATCTCTTAATTTCTGCATTTGTCCAACTTTGTTTTCCTTGCTATTCTTCTAAGTGCTTCATCTCCATCTCGGCTTCATTCTTCTTTCTCAGTGTCCAGTTTTCACTTGCATACCTATGTTATTATTGGTATAGTTAACTTCCATATCAATATCTCTATGTCCCAAGTATTGTCTTATTTAGTGTGTAGTACAGTTTCGTTGATTTATTCTTCCTATTCGTTATTTCTGCTTCTAACTTCCCATCTTCTGTCATTATAGTTCCCAGATATCCATACCTCACTGCTCTTTCCAGTGTCTCGTCTTTACATATTATTCCATTAATAATTTGATCTTTATGTTTACAGGCATATTTTCAAAGAAATTAATTGTTCATGAAGATCAATTGACAAGTCTTCATTCTATTTAGTGATTGATTACTATAAGCTAAATATTCTGAACATTGTAAAAGCGAAACCATCGGGACCCCTCGGTTAGAGAGCTCTTACGTAACCCTCTGCGCTACGGATGGTTCCTTCCTATCAATGTTCTGTTCGGTATTATAAGCTACCTTCAACCGCGACTGCGTCTTACAATACTTAACCTCAAATTTTCTAATGCGATAACCAGTACATACAAGACGAAATTTAATAGTTTAATATCGCAAACAAAAGTGAAATGAAGTATAATTCTTTGCTGTTGTTACGTCTTTTTGTGTACCTACAGTTAATTCCGAAAAAATCGCACTCCATATCGTTTTCACTAGCTAAGTGGTGTGTACAAAACAGAATAAAAAAATACATATCATTCAGCAAAAAAAAGGAGTCGAGTAAAGAGATTTATATGATTGAATCTCTCAACGGTTTACTACGGACAAAGCGGAAAATCCTGTAAACACCAAGTCCCGCAATGCCGTTATTTTATGTACAACGTAAAATGTAACAGCACGTTAAAGTTCATTTAGACTTGATGGACAACGAAGTACGGGTTTAAATTTTTTTTAACGTTCATACTTTTTTTTTCGTCGAGTAATTTCTCTGAAACCAAAAACAATTATTTTACATCAAAACAGTCACGATCCATTCTTTACTTTGTCAACATTTATATTTTGCTCTTCTTTTAAATCGATATTAACTTGGAAAACATAGTTTAAAGTTCCGTGTTATTTAAAATCATTTAAAACGACCTCTACAGCGCGCCAAAGCTACTGACGTACCAGATGTGTAATCGTGTAGACTCCGATTCACATAAGAAGAAGCAACGTGAAGTTTGCCAACTTACTTGCGCAGAAACCAAAATCGGTCTTGTTCATCTATGTCGCCTCGTATCGACCGTTTCATGCCATTGGCGTTACAAACGACTTCCATGCTGACAGCCATTTTATTATTGACATTTGAGGTTGTTAATTCACTGTAAAAAATTTTTAATGTTTGAATATTTTAAGACGTTTAGCTAGTTTATCTGTGAGTGTTTAATTTGATCTAAAACCATGCCTCCTAAAAAACTTGTTGGTGTTAAAGGAAAAATTATCCATATTATTTTGATTTGAAGTCGAATGTCAATTTTACAATATGGCGCTGGTTTTGGCAACAAGTTCTCGCATACGACTGCAACTTCAAGTGGGTTCTTCTTACGTGAAACGGAGTCTATCGAACGCCGGCCACTACAGTGATGCCAGTTCGAGTAATTTTGGGGTTTCTTAGGGACATCCGGAATGATTTACATCAAATTAATAATTATCCTGTGCAAAATCATATTCTTATGATTTATAGCACATTTTTGCTAATTAACATTTTAAATTATAATAAAAACCGAATGTAATCTGTGCTAACAACATTTTATAATTCAATTGTCTGTGCTTCAAAAAAATAAATGCCTTTTAATCATTCGGTATAAACCGATGTAAATTTCTCGATTAAATTCAACAAGTTTTTCCATTTCGTTTTCGTAACTGTTTTCGATACTTCCGGATTTCGACTAATCCAAAATGCGCTAAATTCAAATTAAAATCCGTCATAACTTGTAACAGATTTTCAATTAGCATTAATTTACATATACAACGATTTGTTTCTGAATCTGTTTGAAATATAATTTTTTGTAAGAATAATATAAGCAATTTATAGCATTTTTATTAGATTGAAAAATTGTTATAGTTAAAATAACCATCTTCAGACTTGTCAGCTGAACATCACAAAAGAAGGCGACAGTCGTCCGTACTTTGACGTCTTGATGCGTTTTAAGTCACGGTTTTATCAGGTTTTTGAAACATGTGTACACTGCCGAGCAAAAAACTTATGCAACGAAATAAAGAAATAAAACTTAGCATTATAGAAAAATTGATATTGCTAACGATAACTGATAACGTGTATTACCCCCTCTTGCATTAATGACTGCTTGCATTCGACGAGGCATACTCTGAATTAAAATAATGATTACATTCTGATCCATGTTATTCCACTCCTGCAAGAGCAGCTCCCTCAGCTCCTGGACAGTTCTTGGGGCTAGAGTATGCCTTCAGATACGCTGCTCTAACTCATCCCAGACATGTTGGATGGGAATCACATCTGGACTGCACTCTGTCCAATTAAACCGCTTAATTCCTACTTCATCTCTAGTTTTTCGCTTACAATCATGGCAGCTTGTGGTCTTTCGTTATCACACATGAAAATGCCTTGCTCGCTCATTGTAACCATGAAAAGCACAACATGATCTTCTAAGACCTCCGTTACATATCTGTGAGCTGTTAGAGAGCTATCCTTTGTAAGTGCTTCTGAAGTGTTACCTGCTCACCACCAAATTTACGTCTATGGCCAATACAAGCGGTCGTGTATCTTTTTCCGGGCCTTCTACGTACTCGTCGACGTCCATCTGGTCCAACGCGACTTATCTGTAAAGAGTACTTTG
The DNA here is from genome assembly GCA_947563755.1 of Lochmaea crataegi. Classification (NCBI taxonomy): domain Eukaryota; kingdom Metazoa; phylum Arthropoda; class Insecta; order Coleoptera; family Chrysomelidae; genus Lochmaea; species Lochmaea crataegi. Next base: position 3,580,382 of record OX387433.1, on the reverse strand, counting down.
CTCTAGTCATCATCGTTCCATGCCAAGTGATTTCGAGCGAAATTCAATCTTGCAATTCGATGCTGGCGGTTCAATGTTGGCCCTGTAGCCATCCTCCTGCAAGACAATCCATTAGCACGAAGCCTTCTTCTAACTGTTCATCCGCTAACATTAACATTTCTAACCTCTTGAAGCTGATTTCGCAGCAAAACCGCAGAAGCTATTCTATTCCGCACACTAGACATCAAAAAAACCGATCATCTCTTTGACTTGTGTTCTTATAGAACGCACTCCCATCAACCCCCTATGCCCCACCTACAAAAATTTAAATGGCAACCCCCTACTAGTGATAAGTCGTTAGAAAGCCCGTAGAAAATAGTTTCCAACGGTTTAAGTCATAATTGTACAGGGTGTAACAGTAAAGCAGAAAAATGTATTTGACAACAAAAATAACAATTAATTGTGGAACGATACTTTGCTTTGAAAGTTCAAGTACGGTCCCTATTTAAGTGTTAAAAGTTCTATCAAATGCATTTCCTTTCTGTACTCACATTATTGGTTTATTTGATACTTACCTCCTTAATGTCATTGTCATTTGTGATAGATTAATTATTTGTACGTTTGGTCCGATAATATTTTGGTACGTTTTTAACTACAATAATCACGATGATCTACAGTATACCTGTGGAGATAATTTTAATATTTGGCTCCCAGAACGAAAGTTATTTGCAGACAGCTAACGTGTTCAATGAAAAACATGTAAGTCACGTGTATATCCGTGATTTAGTCGCAAAATTTAGTTCAGTGGCAAATAGAAGAAGGAATGTCGCAAGAGTACTCGATGAAACAATTCAAATTGAAGTCCTTGGACAATTTGGAATAAATCCTACTTTATCGACTCGACTATCACATGAGTCGGTACGAAAAGTTTTGAAGCTTCATAAATGTCACCCCTATAAAATGCAATGTCTTCAAGAATTGTCGGATGACGATCCAGAACGAAGAATTCAGTTTTGTGAAATTATGACTGAAAGAATAAAGAATGAACCTTGACTTTTAAAAAATATTTGTTTTAGTGATGAGAACACATTTTATCTAAATGGTAATGTCGTTATTGGAATGATGAAAATCCACATCTGTTTAGAGAAAACCACACTCAGTATCCTGAGAAACTTAATGTAATGTAACGTAATGTTTCAAAATTTTTACAATGTTTTCAAATTTTAACAATTATTGACCAATTTTGACAGTTTTGACAATAATTCACCATTTTTGACGATTTTAAAAAAATTTTGACAATTTTTAATAATTATTTACCATTTTTGACAGTTTTTTATAATTATTGATCATTTTTTCAAAATTTTGACAATTATTGAAAATATTTGGCAATTATTAACCATTTTTCAAAAATTTTGACAGTTTTTGACAATTTTTAACGATTTTTCCAAATTCTTGACAATCTTTCAAAAATTTTAACAATTATTGACCATTTTTGACCATTTTTGACGAATTTTGACAATTATTGACCATTTTTGACAATTTTCTAATATTTTTAACATATTTGGCAATTATCGACAATTTTTGACAATTTTTGACAATTTTTGACAATTTTTGACAATTTTTGACAATTTTTGACAATTTTTGACAATTTTTGACAATTTTTGACAATTTTTGACAATTTTTATTGGTTTTGGCAATTATTGACCGTCTTTGACAATTATTGACCATTTTTGACAATTTTTGACAATTTTTATTGGTTTTGACAATTATTGACCGTCTTTGACAATTATTGACCATTTTTGACAATTTTTGAAAATATTTGGCAATTAACCATTTTTTCAAAATTTTGACAGTTTTTGACAATTTTTGATCATTTTTCCAAATTTTTGACCATATTTGTTTTTCCTAAATAAAATTTGTCACATTCACAAAATATTTGATATTTTATCGGGGGTAATACCACAAGAGCTCAGATTTAGCCGGAATTTTTTATGGTTGTTTTCGAATACTTAATTTCATTGGCAATTAAACGAGAGAGAGAGAACAGATCGAGTTAAATGACCAATATATGAAAGAAACTATGAGAAAACAACCATAAAAAATCTGAGCTTTCATTCATTCATTAATTTTTTAAAATTCTGACAATTTTTGACAATTATTAAAAATATTTGGCAATTATTAACCATTTTTTAAAAATTTTGACAGTTTTTGACAATTTTTAACGATTTTTCCAAATTCTTGAGAATATTTTAAAAATTATAACAATTATTGACAATTTTTTAAAAATTTCAACATATTTGGCAATTATTGACAATTTTTTCAAAAATTTGACAATTTTTGACCATTTTTCAAAATTTTAACAAGTATCGATCATTTTTAACAATTTTTGACCATTTTTGACCATTTTTGACAATTTTTGACAATTATTGACCATTTTTGACAATTTTTCAAAAATTTTAATCATTTTTCAAAATTTTTGACAATTATTGACCATTTTTGATAATTTTTGAAAATATTTGGCAATTAACCATTTTTTCAAAATTTTGACAGTTTTTGACAATTTTTGATCATATTAGTTAGTTTCATTTATAACATTAAATAAAGAATAATTGGATAAAATATAATATATAAATACACGTTAGCTGCTATATGTATCCAGTGTTTTGTTCATCCATTTTTTGTTAAACTCGGGTGCTACCTTTAAATAAAATATCAAACTAAATTGAGATTTTCTTACAACAATTTGAAAAAGCCCAAACGCACTCGGAATAATACATCGATTATATATCGAAAGAAAAATGGTATTTGAACTAGCAACAGATGGGAACTCTTTTCTTTCACGATCAAGATTCTTCTTAATGGCATCGCTTTATTTATTATTCAATAGAGATCCAATTTATTAATAAATTTATTGGAAAATAGTATAACTGGAAGCTCAGCAACACTTGAGATCTGCGCTATTGACATCTCAATTAGTATGAATTTTAAAATGCTGCATTTAGAATGCCTTAATTGCGAATATTGTGAGGTGTATTGTCGAGAAACTTTTACGTTTGTAAAGCCTTCCGCTGGTGACATTTATTTATAGGAGTATTCATTCATTCATTCATATATTTGCGTTGTGCTCATCAGCCCAGGCACTTGAACTGAATCTTTGTACCATTTCCCATGTTATCTACTTCCATTCCAGAAGCTTCGTGTCTTCTATAAAGACCACTAGTTTGACTGGAAGGATTTTCAGTATTTGTAATAGTTCTATCAATTCCTCTCCAAGTAGAGTATGTAAGTAGGTGTTTCATCAGCAAGTTCACATAGGTTCACTTACCTTGCCCATTTTGTGCAGATGTTTCCTCAGGGTGCAGTGTCCAGTCACCAAGTCGGTAGCTGTCTTCAAGTACCCAGTTTCAGTAGCCTGGTTGAGAGTTCCTTGTCTACCTTGTTAAGTAAACAAGGTGCCCTTGTGTCAACCTCCATTTGAGTTGGTGTTCCCTATCCAGCCAGTTCCCGATTTCCCCTCTTATGCAATCTTTTGTGATTCCACTAAACGGTTCTGGACCTATGAAGTCTCCTTTGGAGCCTCCTTTAGCTAACTGGTCCGCCATTTCATTACCTGCAATGCCCTCATGTGCCCGTATCCATATTAAAGACACTTTGTTGTCTCTTGCCAGCCTGTTGAAGGATTCTTTGCAGTTTTTCAACAGTCAAGACCTAGTTGTTGAATTGCTGATAGCTTCAAGCAGAGCCTGGCTGTCAGTGAATATTTCAATCTTCTTCTGATGTTTCTCTGCTTGGAACACAGTCGTATATCGACCGAAGCTAAAGAACATTCTCTTTCTAGGTCCTTTTATACCAGCCCCAGTGCCTTGGTTTGTTTTGGATCCATCGGTGAACCAGATGATTTATCCAGAATTACCAGGGTGATTACTCAGGAGTATATTGAAGATAATTTTTTTATATTTTTCCCAACTTTGTTCTATTTCGTCCAAGATATCATTTTCGTACATCTCTGTAACATTCATGTGCCTAGTAGTTTCAGTAGCCGGTTTCTCTTAGGTGCTGTTGGGGAGGTGTGGACCGTGTCCAGGAGTCGAACCCCATGCCTACAATTAATGATTTTCGGCATCCAAACCTCTATACCGTTCGGCTACGAAGACATACTATTTTTATGTTATATGTCAAACGCGACATGCGATAGATGGACGAAAAATTTTGAGGCGATGTAAAAAAAGTTTCAGTTTAATAATTTAATTCAAATAACGGATTCGCCATATTCGACACAATTTTTTAAAGTAGCTCCACCAATATTTATAATATTCACTATATTTGTTTTAACGTTTGTAATAAATGTAATCGTCACTCGGATGGGATTGATGGACTCCTTAGGACATCATTGGTTTTTGAAGCTTGCTTCTAATTGCACGACATAGGACTTTTGAGAAGGCTAGTCAAAAATTGTCAAAAACTGTCAAAATATTGAAAAAATGGTTAATAATTGCCAAATTTTTTCAAAAATTTGGAAAAATGGTCGATAATTGTCAAAAATTGTTAAAAACTATCAAAAATGGTCAATAATTGTCAAAATTTTTGAAAAATATTTAAAATTTTTGAAAAATTATCAAAAACGGTCAATAATTGTCAAAGACGGTCAATAATTGTCAAAAACTGTCAAAAATTGTTAAAATTTTGAAAAATAGTCAAAAATTGTTAAAATTTTGAAAAATGGTCAAAAATTGTTAAATATTTGAAAAAATGGTCAATGATTGTCAAAAATTTTGAAAAATTGTCAATAATTGTTAAAATCTTGAAAAAAATGGTCAATAATTATAAAACTGTCAAAAACGGTCAATAATTGTTAAAAATTGTCAAAATTTTTTAAAACTGGACAACATTTTTGAAAAATTGTCAAAAATGGTCAATAATTGTCAGAACCTGTCAAAAAGCTAAAACATTGTCAAACATGGTTAAACTTGTTAAAATTTGGAAAAATGGTCTAAAATAGTCAAAAATTTTGAAAAATTGTAAAAAATGATCAGTAATTGTCAAAACTGTCAAAACTTGTCAATAATTGTCAAAAATGGTCAATAATTGTTGAAATTTAAAAAAATTATCAAAAATGGTCAAAAATTGACAAATTTTTCGTAAAATGGTCGATAATTATAAAAAACTGTCAAAAATGGTCGATAATAATTATTGACCATTTTGACTATTCTTAGCAATTATTGTTAAAAATAGTCAATTATTGTCAGAACCTGTCAAAAATGCTCAAAAATTGTCAAAAATGGTCAATAATAGTTAAAATTTGGAAAAATGGTCAACATGTCAACAGTCAATCACTGGCAAAACTGTCAAAATTGGTCAATAATTGTCAATAATTGTTAGAATTTGAAAAAAATGGTCAAAAACTGTCAGAAATTTAGAAAAAATTGTCAATAATTGTCAAAATTTTGAAAAAATGGTCAAAAATTTAAAAAAAATGGTCAATAATTATCAAAAATTGTCAAGTTTTTTCTCGTCTAGGTAGGATATACAGAGTTCTGCAAAAGTCCGGGACCGGACAAGTATTAAAAAAAATTATAAAATTTTTGAAAAATCTTTTTATACCACAAATTTTACTCCAGCTTAGACTATAATTTGATAATATTTTAGAATAGTTTTGCGTACCGAACTAAACTTTTTTTTTTCAAATGGATCTCTGGCTATCTAAAGGCAGATTTAAAAAGATCACGTTTTAAGCCTTCAGAAATTATAGGGCTTTGCTCTCCTATACCGAGTGGTTAAAAAGATATAGCCACTTTCATAGAAAAATCACTATCCACTTGGAGACATTTTATGAAGGGAACACCCTGTATATTTTGAGATATTTTCAAATTATAGTTTAAGTTGAAGTAAAATTTGTGGTATAAAAAGATTTTTCAAAAATTTTATATTTCCTTCAATACTTGTGCGGTCCCGGACTTTTGCCGTATACATTTTTCTTATAACGAGTATCATGAAGGTGTTATGGACAAATCAGGTTATTTTTATTTTTCTGAAAGTACAACAATAGAATTTAACAACAATGTCAGTGACGTCATTCTGGAATGGTCTATTCACGTGTTCCAGGATTTTTTATAAAATATCATATATTTCTGCTGGAGCATTCGAGTTTATTTTAGCGTCAGCGAAAAAGTTATTAATTAAGTTATGTAACATTTTTATGTATAAATAATTATCAATTTCCTCTTTAACAAAATATCATCGATCTATTTTACATAAATACTCCAAATGAACGGCTTTATACATAAAATTTAAATACGTCATACACACTAAAAGGCTTTACCACGCGTGAATGTTAGTTTTAAATGGAAACACATGCAATTAACGGGTTTCGTAATAATCTGCTTTTCGGCTCCGAAATTATTTAACAAAAAAAATGATGAGGGGTTATTTCGTTAGATAAATAGTATATACTACAACACGATAAAACTCATCGCAATTGATTTTTATTATAGTATAGTGTTTAGTTATAATAATTGTTGTAATCATAAAATATATCGACTAAGCAGTTTGATTATAATTTATTTATCGATATAAGTAACAATTGTAAAAATAAGCAGACACGCGCTAGATTGAAAGAATGTGTAGGCTGGCAATTGTTGCTTTGGGTTTTTGGTCGGAGAGTTCAAATTAAACATTTGTCGAAGAAAGATGTGTTCTATTTAAAGAACGTCAACCCTAATTAAAAGGAACCTAAACCGAATAATTTAACATTATTAGACAATAATCGAAATTTTTGTGATAGATACAATTTTTTTAAAAAATTTTATATAAAAGACCGTTTTCACATATAAAGCGCTCACTTCTCCGCATTTCATAGAAAAATTGAACTTTTATGGACATACTCAGATCTCCTTTTGACCCAATTAAGTTATTGGCAAACCTCTAAAGTTGTTTTCAAATGGGATAGGAAAGAAGAGCGAGAGATTAATTTAGAAACGTGTTCTAGTTAATGAGTAGCAAACAAATGAACTCAAGAAATTTAATGGCTCCTACAAATAGCCGAAATTGGTGCAGAAAATTCTCAAACCACAGTTAGTTTCTATGAAAAAATTTATTTAATAATTGTTGCTACGCGTGAAATTTCTTACTTACTTACAACGCTTTGATAATTCCTTGTGGCTTCTAGGAATTGTAGTATTAAAAAAACTGTATATTTTTTGTTGATTTTGACGTGTGAGGCCTTAGAAAATTAAAAAATGTCCTTATTTCAACAACCATTTTAAATTTCACTCATTGCAGACGTAGGGGTATCGTTGGAGAGGTCTTGAGGTGAGATATTTGAATAAAATTTTGTGCCAGAAAGACGTGACGCTGTCTAGTACTCTTGGTTGCTAATATGCAGGTGTCTGAGAAGTATGGTGTGAACTATAAAAAATATACCATCACTACATCTACAGATGCGAAGAATCGCTCTGGAAAATGATTACAGGTTGACTCTTCAGTTTCAACATCTTCATCGTCGTCGTCGTCATCATCATATTCGTAGTCATCATCATCACCTCCAGCAGCTTCATTTGGTCTGAAAATATCGGTTTTAGACCGGTAAAGGAGTGCTAGGTCTTAGCTGGGAGACTGATCGGGTTGGAAACTCAACATCGACTCGACTAGTCTCGTAAAAACCAGGGAGATAATGCGTTTAGGCGCGAAATGTGCGTTTGGTCACACCTACTTCAACTGACGAAGAATAATAGTAAATATTGAAAGGCGCCGATCAGCCGCCAGGGAAAAGGAAACAAAACTAAGGTAGAAATGTTTTGGAGGCAGTGGCGCGCCGGTAGGAATTTCGCATGAAAATAAAAGAACTAAAATATAACCCTGTATATAATCGATTTACAGCAAATTAGGTTATAAATTGATCGATAAACATCTCATCTTAAATATAATCAACACAACAAGCTTTTACGCTGCAGATCGTAAAATTTTATCGCCGATTCTGTTCATTGAAGTGCTGAAAAATAAATGATTTTGCTCAAAATAAGTGGATTCTAAATTTCCCTTTTTATTGCTTGCAAATCATTGTAAATGTCGATGACGGTTTCTTTATGAATTATAAACTTTTTAAAAATGTTTATTCAACAAAAAATTTTGCACCTTATCTCCATACTTGCTAATGCACGCTTCCAAAAGTTTCCAGTTGGGAAGAAAACCTTATAAAATTCTGTTGGTGAAATATTTTCCACGTCCTGATTTATGATTCAGTATCATTATAGAAGTTTCTGTATTTGAATGTCAAGTTAAAAATGTGTTGGAGGGTGCGGAGGATGAGGAAAGCTTGAGCTTACATAGGTATGTGGAGACGGATATAAGGAAAGGGAGAAAAGAATTATCAGGGGAGTGGGGATGGAGGTGGACGAAGGCCGAGACAGAGAGTATGAGGAAGAAAGTAAGAGAGGAGATAGAAAGGGAATTTGGACATGATGTAGATGAATTGTACAATGTGATACAGGGCTGTAAAAGCGAGGAAAGTGGGGCAATAGGCGTGAGTGGAGGGCCAATTACTGGTGGAATGAGGAAATAGAGGAGTTGTGGAGGGAGTGTGAGAAAGAACGAAGATGCTGAGGGAAAGAGGAATGATAGAGGGAAAAGGGGGGTACAAAGAGAAGAAGAAGGAATTGGAATGTTGGGAGGAGAGGGTAAAAAGATGGAAGTGGGAAGAGTTACTGTGAGAATTGGAAAACAATCCGTGGGGAAAGGCGTATGAGATAGCGGTGAAGAGGATGTGTGGAAATAGGAACGAGGTGCTAGAGGAAGATTGGAAGAAGGAGATTATAGGGAAATTGTTCACAGGGGAGAAGGAGGAGTGGGAGGCAGAATTCGAGAAATCCAGGATACTAGGAGGGTAGGGAAAATGAGGGGTATAAGGCCGTAAGTGAAGTGGGAAGTAGAGGAGGAGGGGAAAAAGATTAAAGTAAGGAAAGCCCCAGGGATAGATGGCCTGGAGGGGTGCGACCAGAGAGGAAGTACATGATGATGAGGAGGAAATGGAGAGAAGGTGGGATGGGGGCGTACTATAAAGGGCGATTGGGAATAGGAGAGATTGGATGAACCGGAAATTCGGGGAGGTGAACTACTTCTTGACACAGGTGTTCACTGGACATGGGTCGAGGGTAGGGTACCTCCACAAGATTGGGAAAAGAGAGACTGGAGTGTGCGAGAGGTGTGGAGTGGAGGATGATGTGTTTAGATGCTGGAGGAACGAGGAAGTGCTGAAGAAGTTGGAGAGGAAACTAGGGGAGGCGATGTATTGGGAGAACATGGTGGTGACAATGTTGAGGGGGGGGGAGGAATGGATGGAGGTGAGTGGCGTAGTGGAGAGCATAGTTAGGGGGAGAGAAGGACTCGATATGGCATGAGAGGTAGGAGTGATAGTTAGGGAGAAGACGTCGGTGTGAGCGGAGAGTGTGCGAGGGAGAACCGCCCGTCTCGAAGTATGCTAGAGTAGTGATTCCGAGGCGGGGGTAACGGCAAGTTTGAGGTGGGATTGGTTGGTAGGCAGCCCAACACTGTTTGGGTCCTGAACCCATTCGAACATGAGTTTTCCATCTCGACCCGAAAAAAAAACCACTATTCTGGCAAACAAGACTGAGCCGACATACTTAGCGTATTGCTCCGCTTGAATCGTGGATTTTCATTTAAATTCCAACCATCGATCATTAAACAGAATATATGAATAACCCACTATACTGACAACACACTTTGTAACCATCATCTAAATCGATTATTTCATTCCATTCTAAAACAAGTATAGCAATACACATAGCAAAAATCGCAGCCTTCAATAAATTTTCCATATTTTTCTCATGGCCTCTTTTTTATATTTGAATTTTTTTCCAAGGCTGTACCACCGTACGTAAGCGATGAATAGTATGTTCAATCGTCGTCAACGCTTTCATGTCTCGCTTATAAAGAAATGCCGCAAAACGGTCGCTGAAAAACTGGTACACAAAAATAACGTCCCCCCTTAAATCCGCCCTTGATATTTAACATAAAGGTCACCAAAAAAAAATTATTGTAGGTAATATATTTTAAATTATTTCATTTTTTTTAAATGGCGTAATATCGAATATAAAACGAACACTTTTTGTTTGTTTTTAATCTTTATCGACATAAAAAATGGCTTCTGAAAGTTATAACCGTTGAAATTCATATTGCCGATATTCTTTTTTTCGGTGCTTTCTACCAGACTTATCATTTTCGTCCATTAATATGAAAATTAAGGTTAACTTTGTAAATGAAAAAAATTTAATCTTCAAACTAACATCTTGCTATGAGCGTATGGTGAAGCTCATTATTTTTTAATTGACTGTGAAAGTAAGTAAAGGTTTAATGAATAAACATTGTTATGGGTAATCAAAGAAGGAGTCAGTTATTTAATGGGTTTAATAAATTGATAAAGATTACACGCTTTAATACGTTGAAAAATGAAAAATAAAAAAAACCAATACCGATTAAAACTTTATGTTATAAACAGCACGACAGAAGCATAATAAACCGTAATTAACAAAGTGAGAAAGCTAGAGAGGGAGAAGTTTAGGTCATGATTCACTGTTGCAATCATGTAAGTGAAAACACAAAAAAAAAAGTAAAAGTTCAGGATTATGCTCTCAGGGCTTCTGGACGGATGACATCTACCTTGTAAATATACGCCTGTCCCTTCCAATTACAAACCAGAATAGTTGGTTATATCTTGCAGATATACCAACCCCGTTTAACTTAGAAGTGTAATTCAATGTCTGTCGGGGAATATAGCCCGAGAAGTAGTTGTTGCTTTTCAGTAAACGGTATCTGTTCTTTGAAAATTATTTTTCAAAAACTTTGTGAGGCGTTATAATGGTTTTAAACTATTATCTGTAACATCAAACGCTTCACTAAAATATGACAATTTTTACAGGAAACACTTTTAGGATGCCAAAATACAAGTTTTTACGTGGTAATATACTGGGTATGTCAATTTTCCGAAGTGAACCCCCTATAATGACTGGACTATTCCCTTTCAATGTTCGTTTAATTCAAAGTTCGAAGGCCCAATTTGGATGCATAAAAGGCGTTCACTATGACATTTTAGTCAAAAGTTAATTTCTGGAATCGTAATTTACTAGTAACTGCTAAAGAGCATGTATTTATACTAAAAATAGGTAATCTAAATAGTGAAAACATGTTCCTGCATTCCCATTTCTTGTTTAAGCAGACCTTCTGTCGTCAAAAACGTTTAGATAGACTGAGTCTGTGCGGATTTGTTTGAAATTAACTGAAAAACAATTTTCTATCTCATCAAAACCGTTAATGGAAATTTAAAACGCACCAACTCACTTGTTTATCGACATTCGTTCAAAAATAATTGCATATTTTCTAGTTGGAAAAGTAGACCGCAATTATTCGAATTGAAAATAAATAAAAATCATATAATAAGTTAGATGTCGAAGATAATAGTTTAATACTATTATAACGCCTTACAAAGATTAAAACAAAAATTTTCAAAGAACAGAAACCGTTCACTAAGAAGCAACAACTACTTCTCGGGCTATATGCCCCGACAGACATTGAATTACACTTCTAAAGTAAACGGGGTTGGTATATCTGCAAGATATAACCAACTATTCTGGTTTGTAATTGGAAGGGACAAAATCACTCGGATTCGACGTATTTGCGCCTAATCAGTACAAGGTAGATGTTATCCGTCCAGAAGTAATCCTGGACTAGAGACAACGTTGAAACCACACCAATACATTAACCTCAGTAAAGGAAATACGATTACAGAACCCGCGAATACATTGTTTATCACTAACCCCCGTATTTTGATGACATCACAAGTGTTCAGCGTGGGAGGGAAATGGGGGTGAATTTAGCTAATTTTTTTGTTTTTTAAATCAATTTTGTAATATTAGAAAAGTCAAAACTAAAATATATCCGAAGGCATCCGGATGGCTGGGTTGGAAGTACTAATAGATCCATCTGACTTATATCAAGTAATAAAGGGAGAGGAAAAATTCCCTGAGTAGTTAGAGTTGTTCAAAGGACATGCTAAGCAGGAAAAAAAAATTACACAACCATATTATATTCCTTCGATAAACCATTCGCTAGAGGAGAGCTACAGGAGAGCTGACTAAAACCAGCAGATCCATATCATGTCAGTTTTTCTTTTTTTTTTAGTTCGGGATGGGAAACTAACTTGGAAAATAATCGAATTCTTATAGAAATGGAATCAGGAAAAGTAGAGGATTAAAAGGATGAAGTTTTTCAAAGAGCAATCATGTCTGTAATTGAGATATTGTTAACACGTTGAGTACCACCAATGCTTAAGCCAGTTCCTTACGGATGTAACTCACTGGATAACTTTGGAACGGATTGACATAATTAGATGAAACTTTGACAGAAATGATCAATATAATGTCTACATATGACCTTGACCCCTGTGACCTTGAGCCATTATATTAGCCACTGGTACAATTTAATGAATATAATTTATAATGTACCATGCCATGATGCAAAAAAATGAAAAATCCCCTATTTTGTGCTGCAGCAATTCAACGCTCCATTAAAATAGTATAAAATACTGGCCATTATAGTGGCCGCGATACATTTTTACTATAGTGAGCTCGACCGCTCAACGTGTTAAGCATTTATTTTTCCTGGAACTAAAAATGTTATTCAAGGACTTCTAAAATTCAATTTTCCAAATCTCATAAAAAAATATTGGGATCACCAACAAACCCCTCGTAAAACTCAAGAGTCCTAAGACAATATCTTGATGAAACAACAGTAAAGGTTACACCATATAGCCATCAGGATCTCTCGACTTATTGCTGTCACATATATTTTGTGTTGATAATGAAAAAGAAACATTCATGAATTAAAATCACTAAGAAGTGTACGTAGCCACTGAGTGTTTCCATCAAAATAAATTGTTATTGAACGTGTTTTAATTCAACAACCAATTAATATTAGGATTTAAATTTTTTCCGGTTCAGTCAGCTTTTTGTTGATAAAAGAGTAAAAAAGTTTTTAATTTCGTTTACTACAATGTCATTAACCACTTGACTATAACAATAATTATGTTGAATGTCAATAAAAGAATTTTGATGAGGTAGCTATTTTTTTAAAAAGGCAAAAAATTGTTTAGAGATATAATTTTTGAATTGTAAAAGAGATTTTTAAAAAGATACAATTGAACTTATAATTTATTCACTTAGTGCAATATAATTAATATCGAACTTTCAAATAATTGAGAAAAGAAATACTAACAGTTATTATGACAGAAGTTGTAATAGAAGTGTAATAAATGTTTATCCTAACGTATTTATACTTTCAATCGAGGTTGCTATTGGGAGGCGGCTTCCTGGAATTAAATGCACCTTAATGAACCTTCAAGGGAAAAGGTTAATGAAATGGTTATTTTTCCTTGCCCTTCTTGAAAAAGTAAGAGCTAAAATATATAAAACGAAAACAAACACTTAACCTCATTAATCGAATATCCACGAACGAGGACCGAAACGAGGCATGGGTTCCTGCATTTAAGCCTTCCTCCATTTTGGATGAAAAATAACATGGATTTTTATGCAACACACAATACTTTGGTCATTCGTCACCCTTTTATGCAACACACAATACTTTTGGTTATGCAACACTATTAACAATGAAGCGTATATAGTGTTGCATAAATCATCGTCACGCTTTCCATGAGGTATATGTATACTGTGTATATATGTGTACTTTCTTTTGTAAATTTTTTAAAAGGGAATCATTTATTGGTATTTTCACTTCTGTCGTCAGTCCCATGACTGGACTCTACGTTTTTTTTTCATTTTTATAAATTATGCTGAACATATTGTAAATATCATTTACTGATGTCGATATGAATTAAAAATTAGTGATTATCAATTATACAATGAGAAATTAGTGCACTTCAACCTAACTTTTAATTCCTATCCACATCATTAAATTAAATTTACAATAATTTGAGCACAATTTGTAAAAATGAAAAAAAATGACAATTAAAAAGACGTAATTGCATAGTACAACATATTTTTCATAATTAAAATTTTCGATATCGTCACAAATAAAGGTACTTTACTCTGTACCATATTCATATTTTTTGAGATACCTCGTAATAATAATAAAGTTTGACACTTGACATTCTGGACCATACTTCACTTTTTATAAAAAATATTTTTTTTCGTAATATTAAGAGTCGAACCGCCTTCTTATGCACAATAGAATGACCATTTTTCATGAATTTTTTACCATTTTTGACAGTTTTTGACAATTATTGACCATTTTTGACAATTTTTGACAATTTTTCAAAAATTTTAACATATTTGGTAATTATTGACCATTTTTTCAAAATTTTGACAAATTTTGACAACTTTTTCAAATTTTAATAATTAATGACCATTTTTGACAATTATTGACCAATTTTGACAGTTCTGACAATTATTGATCATTTTTGACAATTTTTCAAAAAGTTTGACCATTTTAGACCATTTTTCCAAATTTTAACAATTATTGATCATTTTTGACAATTTTTCAAAAATTTTGACCATTTAAGACCATTTTTCCAAATTTTAACAATTATTGACCATTTTTGACAATTTTTGAGCATTTTTGACAGGTTCTGACAATTATTGACCATTTTTGACAATTTGACAATTTTTAATGATTATTGATCATTTTTGACAATTTTTTATAATTATTGACCATTTTTTCAAAATTTTGACAATTTTTGACCATTTTTGACAATTTTTGAAAATATTTGGCAATTATTAACAATTTTTTCAAAATTTTGACAGTTTTTGACAATTTTTGACGATTTTTCCAGATTCCAAATTTAAATTTTTTGACAATTTTTCAAAAATTCCAACAATTATTGACCATTTTTGACAATTTCTTAAAAATTTTAACATATTTGGAAATTGTTGACCATTTTTTCAAAATTTTGACAATTTTTGACCATTTTTCAAATTTTACCAATTATTGATCCTTTTTGACAATTTTTGACAATTTTTGACAATTTTTGACAATTTTTGACAATTTTTGACAATTTTTGACAATTTTTGACAATTTTTGACAATTTTTGACGAATCTTGATTGGTTTGACAATTATTGACCGTCTTTGATAATTATTGACCATTTTTGACAATTTTTGAAAAATCGATTAATTTTGAATAAAGAAAAATTTCCAGCAAACACTCGTGTACCCTTCCCTACTTTAATTCAAAATCTATAACGATACAAAACACAAAAAAATGTAAATTTTATACGCAGAATTTTTGTAAACACATTAGCCATGTTGCCATGTTTATTATAATTAAGTGGATTGTGATTGAGCGGAAAAATTATGTTAAATTATCTGATTTATTACACGTAGTTAGAGTGTATCTTAAATTTTCCTTATCTCGAAAATGAAAATTAATCAACGAATATTCCATTCGCCCTCTTCAATCCCGTCTTATCTTAAAAAAGAGGCGGGTTCAGTTCGGGAAACAAAAGTTAATTACACTTTAATAAATTAATTATTATTCGGTAACCATTAAGAAAGCTTATTAATTATTTAGAAAAAAAATGGGGTAGTGTATTTGTGAAAATGAAGGGTATTTCGAACACTTACATCGAATTATTTAATTATTAATACCATTTACACAGTACAATTTATTTGTTCAGGTTTTTTTTAATTTATTTTTGTATTAATTAAATAATATTCCGGCATAATAGACTAGAAATTTTTTGGTCCCGAAAATGAAAATTTACAGCTTCACACATTATTTTCCACTTTCCAGAGAGTAGCTTTCATTTACTATTAATACCATGGGCTCACCTATAGGCTTTAAATGTTGTCTCTTACTTTATTATCGGTTTCATTACTTAGTTTCATTAATATTAAGAAGCTCAGATATTTCTAAAAACTGGAAAACTCTTATTATCCCTCCTAACAAAGATGAAAATGTTGCTCATATCTCCGATAGATCGATTGCTCGAGGTTATCGAGCAAACTAATAAAAGTTGAATACAATGGAGGACTGGAAACAAAAAAATGTCAACTTTGTCTATTCAAAAAGGACGTGGGTGAATTGAATTTCCAGTCTTCTTACATATTCAAAATGCATTTTTAAATAATAAACATGACATTAAAGAAGCTTACGACAAAGCAAATATTCTCTTACTTTCCTTTTATTTCCCCTTTTTTTCCTGTTTATACTTAACACAATGGTGTATTATGCAATGCTCATTTGATGATGACAGGAGTACCAAAATTACGAGTGGTTTAATAGCTATTGAATGCTATATTTTAATCCCATACTTTAATTTTGTCATTAGATATGCACCAATTTCAAAAACTAGGAAAATTCGGAGAACTGTCAAATTATCGAATTAATTTATTGTATCATATTGGTAATCATTAGGCAATCCAGATCCCGTGACCTAATATGGCCGTCCAGGGCAAACAATTTGGACAGCTGGTCAGTTTTTTTATTGTCCTTTCAATGGTAAACAGTGTTCAAAAGTGCACCAAAGAGCAGATCCACATATGCAAGACAAAAGTTTTATAGAACTAATATTTGTATTATTTATTATTATTATCAAGTCACAAGACAATCCATAGCTGATGAACTATCTTCGGGGGGAATGAGGATTTTTGGGTACAGGGGATGGAGGTGGAGGTAGCGGTGGTGTGTCTGTGAGGTGTGTACTGATCGAGAGCGATACCACTCCACCACTTGCTCAGTGGCAACACCGAAAAAAGAAGAAGATCTGACCAATAGAAATATCTAGTTTGGCTAAGACAATCAAAGATACTCATGGGAAACTACAACCAAATTAATGGATAAGAGTTATGACAGGAGTTCTAACAGGACACTGTCGCCTGTATGGGTACTTGTGATGTCTTTTGGCATAAAATAAAATAAGAAATAAATTCCCTCGAAACTATTTTCAATAAATCATTGAACGTTAAAGAATGCATAAATAAAACCCACGAGGCCGACAGGTATCGAGAGTCAAGTTCATGACGTAAATAAACGTATAACATTAAATAGTAAATATTAGCCTGAACTTGAACCACAATATAAATATCATAAAAGCAGACGATAACATATTCATATTCGATTGATATTTCCTTGTTTGGGGGGTTAAAACTCTTACTCTAAGAGGTTGAGATGAATTTTTTTTTTCATTTAAGATTAGATTCACGCTGTACCGGGTGTTTGATTGAGAGAGGTAACCCGCTGTATCTCAGAAACTATTTATCGTACAGCTTAGAGAAAAAAATCTGTATTACAAACTCGCTTACGAAAAACTGCTGGAAATTATTTTCAAGTTTCTTACTCCACCGCTAGAGAGCGTAGCTCACAATAATATCAGAAAAACATCATTTTTCTATAATAAATGTACCGTTTTAGTACCACATAATTTAAATATTTTTATTATTAGATCATTTTGCGTAAGTTTGCTCCAGTACTTTTTCCTGTATCTTGTAAAATATCTGGTAGGGGTGAGTGGGAAACTGTTTTAATAGAATCAAATGAATGTAAAAATCAGTAAAACTGTAAAATTGTAAAAGTACATTAGACAGACGCACATTCTTCTTCTTTTCTATTATCCTATTGATCTGATAAGGATATAAGTAAAAGGATATATAACCCAACAGAATACGACATTTAAATTAATCAAATGACATACAAGCTCTGCTAGGCAGTTTCCTATTAAGAGCAACCATGTGAAATTGACAAAAGGCAATTGATCAAGTCTTTAAACATTCATGATATATTACAAGATTAATCTTTGAAGTTAGTTTTAAGAGAATTTTGATAATAATTATATTCCCGTGTAGTATAGGGTGTGATGCCTTTTGGCATAAAATAAAATACGAAATAAATTCCCTTAAAACTATTTTGAATAAATCATTGAACGTTAAAGAATCGATAAATAAAATCCACGAGGTCGAAAGGTACCGAGAGTCAAGTTCATCATGTATGTTTACTATATTTAATTATATAACATTCAATAGTAAATAATAATATGAACTTGACCAGAAATATATATACCTTAGAAATTTGGAAAAATGTTGTTTTGTCATTTGTTTAACTGTTTGTTACTTCCACGGGGTCTTGAAAAAAAAATTGTCCATTTTCAATTCAGCATTACTGATTTAAAATGGAACACCTTGTACTTTTTTACGTCATTCGAAAGAGGCATTCTTCCATTTTCTATTTACGTTATAAGAACTCCGTACTTTTTGGAACACCTTGTATATTTTTACACGAAAATAAATATACTAAATAGCTGTCTAAGGGATTCGGTTTCACTCTTTCAAAAAATTTTTTTTTATGTCTACCTGATTATCGTTATTTTTCCTTTTTATTTACGTACTACATTTCGAGAAAAACCGAGATATCTCGACAACCGTAAAAGATAAGTATAGGTAATATTTAAGAAATAAAAGTTATTTTCCAAAATGGAATTTAAAAATATAAATATTTACGGGGTGTGTCATTAAAAAAATATATAACTTTGATTTGTTACTTTTTGGAACACCCTGTATATTTGAAAATATTTTTAAAAAGTAGATCCTATCGACTTACTTTCCTCTAAGTATAAAAGAATATATTTAAGAATTTTTCTAGTTAAGGCCCTAATCAATATCGTGCCTTGTCTGTTGTCCCATCCTATATATATATACAGTGTGTACATAAAGTAACGGCAACGGTTCACCCTGTATACTTTTAATCGACTTATGCAGATGGTCTGGATTATTTGAAAGAAGTTATATCCAACTTTTTTTTTGTAAACCTAACGGAAATCGAAATATTAGCAAGTTACGTTACTTTATGTACACATTGTATATGTATATATTTGTGGTGTTGAATTGGGTTTGTCATAAACAACATTTTAAAGGTATTTCTAAAAGTAAAAATCCAATGCAGACCCAGCGAACCATTCGAATTTTTATATAAAATCCAGGACCGTACTCTCCCTATACAAAATTTTTTATTAACAAAACGTATTTAATAAATTTTCATTTTCACGTTGAAGAATATTAATTTATAATTTAAATTTGACGTGTTTTGGGATTTTTTATAAATATGTACAGTAACCGAAATAATGAATTTATTCCGTTTGGCTTTTACACACTGTATAACAATTTATCATGTATTCATATTATTATTTATATTTCGGATATAAATAATTAAATATGTTTGCATACCTCATTATTATAAACCAACCAGAAGCAAATCCAGCCAGATATTGAAATTCCTGAAAGTTGAATTATATTTCAAGTCAACGTTCCGTTTTTCTAATTTTTGATTATCCCTGTAGCAAATGAAACTTTCTCTCACAAGGGACTGATATTTAGTGTAATTAGAACACTATCACAGGAAAACATTCTGGATACATTGAAGAAAATAAGAAATACATGCTTTTAAAAAATGGCTATTTTTCAACTTAACACCCTGTATCTCTGAAACTAGTCATAGGATTGGATTGGACACTTTTGTTCAGAAAGTCGTCAACTACAATTCATGAAATTTCACCGAAGCCCTTTTCTCTATCAGCCGGCTGCCTCCTCCTTTATTTAAATTTATAAATTTTACTTAAAATCAATTGCAACTAAAAAAAAATTTTTTTAAATGGGCTAAAAAATAAAAAATAAATTACTTAAAAAATTTGCAACTAAAAATGTGGGGCGCATGCTAGAATTCTATAAAAATGTAGAAAGTAGCTATCAATAAAAAAATAATATATATTAATCCATTCACATAATAATTAATAAAATAAAACAAAAAATGCGCCGCAAGTTTTTAGCTGCAAATTTTATAAGTAATTTATTTTTTACTTTTTAGCTCGTTTTTTTAAATTTTATTTATTTAAAATGCAGTAATTAGTCATTAATAAATCTATCTACAACATTCGTTAGAGCTCTTCATAATTTGACATGAAATGAAAACAATTTTTGCGAGTGGAATTCATCGAAAATTTGCATGGATCTAAATTTTTTATTTCAGAAAAATAATATTTGAATCTACACTAATTTTTTCTTGCTTATTAATGCAATAAATATTTTCCAAAAATGTATCTAATAGTTTCGAAAATTACTTGTACATTTTATGAATTCTTATAAAGTAGAAAATTTTCCAATGTATAATAATAATTTTATAAATAAATAAATAATATTCAACTTACTCTCAAAGTGCTGCAGCTATTTCTGGAATCAAATTTCAAAGTCGCGCACTTTCGCGAACTACAAACCTCAAACAACCAACTTTCATGTATTTAAATCGCAGATAAGAGCGCAGAACAATCTGTTGCAGAACGCACAGTGCAAAATATTCGAATTGAAGTCACCCCGCCAAATAGGTACACTGCGCCCAGTTTCCCACTTTATATACCGAAATTCCCTTTTCGCATTTACCCCCACTAAAGAAGGGTCATCGTCATCGATAAGTATTTTCACTAATCTCCCTAATATTCACCTATTTGTGATTATTTCGTTGGTTGCCTTTTATCGAAATAAACTTCAGTTGCACTTATATTTATTCCAATGATTCGTTCCAAGGAATCTGGAACTGAACAATATTGTTTACTATTACAGTTATAAATAAATAAATAAAAAAGTTATACCACTAAATAATAATGCATTAGAGTATAAGAGCTAAAGGTAACATATATAAATGAAGGAGTTGTGCTTGTTTACCTTCAGAAAATATTGGAGCAGTACAAGTGGGTTATTCATTCTAAATTACTATGTTTGTTGAGGATTGGTAAGGTCCTACCCATTGGACGTGATGGCTAGAGCTGGGAATAAACGTTGGAGGGGTGCGACCAGAGAGGAAGTACAGGAATGGATGAAGAAGGAAATGGAGAGAAGGTGGGAGGAGTATGAGGCGCGCTGAAAGGAGCGATTGGGAATAGGAGAGATTGGAGGGACCGGAAATTCGAGGAGGTAAACTACTTCTTGACACAGGTGCTCACTGGACATGGGTCGAGAGTAGGGTACCTCCACAAGATTGGGAAGAGAGAGACTGGAGTGTACGAGAGGTGTGAAGTGGAGGATGATGTGAGGCGAGTGTTTAGATGCTGGAGGAAAGAGGAAGTGCTGAAAAAGTTGGAGAGGAACCTAGGGGCGGCGGTGTATTGGGAGAACATGGTGGAAATAATGTTGAGGGGGGAAGAGGAATGGATGGAGGTGAGTGGCGTAGTAGAAAGCATGGTAAGCGGGAGAGAAGGACTCGATATGGTATGAGTGATACTTAGAGAGAAGACGACGGTGTGAGCGGAGAGTGTGCGAGGAACCGCCGCCCGTCTCGAAGTATGCTAGGGAAGTGATTCCGAGCCGAGGGCAACGGCGAGTTTGAGGTGGGTTTGATTGGTAGGCATCTCCTTTGGGTATGAGTCCAACACTATTTGGGTCCTGGATAGGACTCATTCGAACATGAGTTTCACCTATCGAAGTATTTTTCTAGTCTAAGTTCCTTTTCCATTTTCGGATTTTGTTGGGGATAAGCAAAGGAGTCGATATAAAATCATTTGTAAAAGTGCATGCATTCATGATGGTGGTTGGTAAGAATGACTTTGCTCAATGTTTGTACTTGTATGTAATTTTCCATATCTTCTCTCAACTGAAAAGGTTCCCAGATTCAATAAAATGAAATAGAAACTTATATCAAAATGCTCTTCCCAACAATACACAGAAAACTTTTTTGATACATCCGCAATGTCACGTCCTGCGTGACGCATTCACAGCAGCGGGCAACTGACGTCACAACGCTAATCTTTTCCCGAGCTACCCTTTTCATAGCCATTACAACTCCGTGAATGAGAATTTTGAAATTTTTAAGTTGGTATTAGTGGATCATTAAATGAGTAAAACAAAATTTAGATTGAAATTTTTAGAAAGCGTCTCGGTTAGATATATTTCGATAGGTACCTACACGAAAGAGAAGAAATATATGACGTAGAAAGATAGCTATATATTCTGCTGGACCTATTGTTCAATGCATCAGATAAACACTCAAATAGCACATAGGTGGGTTTGAATCATAGCAAAGTTTTTTTTCCTTTTTGGTAAATTTATTCAGTTAAAAATATGTCGAACTCGTGTTTTTATCGAGGTAAACTTTATTTAAATACTAAATATTGAGTTTTATAACAAAATAGATAAAATTTATCGAATTTAGGTGGACGTAATATTAAAAAAAAATCTGCTTAAGATCGGTAGGGTCGAGTTGTCTCCGGAAAATGATCGTGTTGTCTCCCGTTATTGACACTTTATTTGAGGAAGATTACAGTATTTTTACGTTTTTTGTCTTGTTGAAATAAAATATATTTTTGGATTTAAAAAAATTTTGGAATTGAAGAAAGTATACCTGAATTGAATGGGAGACAACTCGGCCATGACCCTTTTCGAAAGCAGATAAAAACATCCGGTTCGGGAGACAACTCGTTCACGATCCTTAAAATTACTCCGTTTCTGGTATTTTTTTTTCGTTATTTATAATTATTTTCTCTGGTTCCAAAGGGTGCATTTTCCTTACACAAAATACTCCATAATCAACGAGTCTTTAAAAGTTGACCCTTTCCTTTATATCACCGTTTAATTTCATTTTATGGTGAAATTCATGGTTTTATCTCACTATATTATAATAATAAACTTCTGGATTATTCATCGACAATCAATTTATTTTCAATAAAAATTATTCAGGAATTTCATTGAAATTTAGATTCGAACATTTTTAACTTCCCGCTAAGAAAATCAATGATTCTTCCTAATGATTTTCGAAAAATCGGGAAGTTATTGTTTTTACCCCGCTTAAAAAAAATCGAGGTTTCAACATATCTCGACGTTTTGAAGCCCTAAGAAGCTTTCCTGACTATTTTTACGATGATGTCCGTACGTCTGTATGTATGTATGTATGCATGTATGTGTGTGTGTGTGCGTGTGCGTGTATGTAAACCTTTTATAACTTCTGAACGGCTTGACCGATTTGATCGCAATTGGTGTCATTCAAAAGGGCTTCGCCAAACTTAGATTTCCTGTAAGTTGGAATCAATTCGGACCGGTAGATTTCGAGAAACTGCAAAAAAAGTGAAAAAAAAGTTGTTTTTTTTTCATTTTTTCAAAATATCTCCGAATTGGCTGAACCGATCGACCTCAAAAACTAATCAGCTCTTAACCTTAAAAACCCGCATCGTTCGCCACCAAGTGCGTCAGAATCGGTTGATACGTTCGTGAGATATCGTTGTCGAAAAAAATCGAAAAAAAGTGTTTTTTTGTAATAACTCCGAAATGTTTCATCAGATCAATTTTTTTGTTCCAAATTTTTTATAGAGCTCAAAAAACTTCTTCGATTGCCGCCAACCGCGTGAAAATCGGTTAATTCATTCAAAAGTTATAACAGTTTGAAAATTAAAAAAATCGTGTTTCATCGAACTTTGCTCGAAGAAGTCAAAAGCATCGAATAACTTTATCTTTGAGCTCGGAGAGCTCAAAATAACACAAAAATCAAATTTTTGATCTCGAAGAGCTCAAAAACATCGCAACTAGCGACAAAATCGCATGCGTTTGAAAATTGAATTTAGCGGGAAGTTGCAGGGATGGCCTTTAGGGTCCGATTTCCAAATGTTTTTTATTGTGAGCAAACACACATAAGTACCCCTTGGTTCTAAATTTTCGACAAAAAAATATGAAAAATGCTGAAAATTCGTAATAAGGGATTTTTTGGGACTAGAAATCGACTGGCACAGTCAGTACTTTGATAAAATCATTATTTCGCCTTCAAATTGAGTCATTAAATTTTCGAAAATCCATTTTTAAAACAAAAAATACTCATAACTCGACTAATTGGAGAGATAGAATGTTCTAGTCTTGACCAATTGATTCAGGGGACAATTTTACATATTGAGGTGAATTTTGAGTGGATATTTCCAAGCAATAAGAGAGCTAGCAAAAAGCAATTTATATCGCGAAATATTTCCATAATATCCCAAAATATGAAAAATGCTAATAATTCGTAATAAGGGGTTTTTTATGACTAGAAATCGACAGGCACAGTCTGTTTTTTAATAAAATCATTCTTCCGCCTTCAAATTGAGTCATTTGAGCAAACAAGCTTCGGATTTTATGGGAATTTTTTCATACAGCAAGGCACAGACACATCGTAATCAATTATGCAATGCAGTATTTGACTTAAAAAAATTCAGGGATTATCATTTTTTTTGTCAATTCTTGTGCTATTATTATTATTATTATTATTATTTCCAACTCAAGTGTACTCTTGCTAATCCCATTTAGACAATTAGTCTTTTCACATATACCTACGGTATAACTAAGAACACAAAAATCCTAAAAGATGAGGTGACAAGGAATCGAAACCTCGACTGAATGTACTAAAGTAATCAATCAATCAATCAATGGGTATAGCGATTTGTAGAGTAATCAATCGTTTCTTGATTCAGTTCCTAGTGGTGTTCATTTTCAAGATACAAATGTCTAAAATTTATTTAAACAAGAATAATTTTATGTCATTTTACGTTTATAAAAATTTGTCATAAATGACAGTTATTGCATCATTGATGACTGCTACCACATCGCTCACATCTGATCAGTTAACAAACCACGCGTTCAGCAGGACATTGATTATCGCTCCGGTAGCGCTACGTTGGGATGAACGCGATCAATGTCAAATTTTGGACAAGCTGCGTCATTTAATTCGTGTTTGACACTCATTGAAAGCAACACTTTTGAAGTCATCTTTATAAAAATTCATGAATTTGTGTTTACTTATTTACCGAATCACTGAAATGTGAGAATTATTACAACAATATAAATTATAACACGTGAAAGTATTAATTTGTGGAAATTGTACATGTTCAAATAACCAAACTGCTACTCGAAATTATACATTGTTTACTTGATAAATGTACCTATATATTTATTTAGCATTGTATTTTTTAGTTTGTTACAAACAATATTTTATAATAAAAATTTATTGGATTTATACAGTAACCATGTTGGGCAGACAATACTACAATCCTGAGAATTATTTAATTTCAATAAGACAAATAAGACAGTTGAGTAATTTAGAATCCTCTAGATGCTTTCCTTCTCCTCCTCACGTCTTTCCTTCTCTTCTTCTTCCTCCTTTCTGCGTCTTTCCTTCTCCTCTTCTCGTCTTTCCTTTTCTTCTTCTTCCTCCTCCTTTCTGCGTCTTTCCTTCTCCTCCTCACGTTTTCCCTTCTCCTCCTTACGTCTTCCCTTCTCTTCGTCTCTCCTCTCTGCATATTTCCTTCCCTTCTTCTTCCTCTTTTCTGCATCTTTCCTTCTCCTTCTCCTCCTCACGTCTTTCCTTTTCTTATTCTTCCTCCTCCTTTCTGCGTCTTTACTTCTCCTCCTCACGTTTTTCCTTCTCTTCCTCACGTCTTCCCTTTTCTTCTTCTCTCTCATTCCTGCGTATTTCCTTCCCTTCTTCTTCCTCCTTTCTGCATCTTTCCTTCCCCTCCTCACATTTTTCCTTCTCTTCTTCTTTCTCCTTTCTGCATATTTCCTTCCCTTCTTCTTCCTCCTTTCTGCGACTTTGATTCTCCTTCTCACGACTTTCCTCCTCTCCTTATTCTTCCTGTTTCCTGCGTTTTCCGTTCTCCTGCTCACGCCTTTCCTTCTCTTCTTCTTCCAACTGTCTGCGTCTTCCCTTCTCCTGCTCGCGTATTTCCTTCTCTTGTTCTTCCAGCTGTCTGCGTCTTTCCTTCTCCTCCTCGCGTCTTTCCTACTCCCCTTCTCCCTCCTTTCTGCGTTTTTCCTTCCTTTATTCTCTCACCTTTCTGCGTTTTTCCTTCTCGTCCTCACATCTCTTCTTCTCTTCTTCTCATTGACACCTTTTTTTTTGGGAGCCGTCCTGATGCCTGATTGTTAATTTTTCTCTGCACCCATATTTCAGTCTCTTTGAGTCTAGTGCCTAACAGTCAGATAAGATGTGGGTTGCGATCCCGTTCTCCAAACTGCAAAATCTGCAGCTGAGATTTTAGATAATGAAACTTAAGAACATTATTTAATTGTGATTTCAGAGCATATCTCGAAATTGAAGCCAATCATATTGTGTTTATCCTGAAATGGCAGGAGATTAATTAGAGGCAATTTAACGCCTCAAAGACCGTTATTGTGATTGTTATTTTGAAAATTGTCAACTGAAGCTTGATTTAGGATGATTGAACTTTGCTTTGATTGAATATTAATATTATCAACGAAATTATTTAGTAATAAATAAACTTTTGTGCGTAAATAGAACGAAATCAATTTTCGGACAAGAAGATTAGGTTTGATGAAGTGGGAAAGCGTTTAAAGAGTAAATCCAGGATTCATTAACACTGTTACGTCGGACCTGTACTTTGAAGATTCGGTTATAGAAGAGGACGAGGTCCCGAGGTCGTGCCTTCAATTTCAATATTATTTACTGAAGCTTTTCTAAATCAGATCTTAAATTTTCTTGTTGTTTTTCTAATTTAGATTTAAAATTTTCTTGTTGGTGTTCTAAATGGTCTACTCTATTATTGAGCTGTCCTATCTCTAGCTTTAATGTTTCCTGAATTTGTGTTAAGCCCTTCCTAATTTCTATATCTGCTTGTCTACGCCTCTCCTCCTTCTGCTTTTCCTTCTCCTCCGCACGTCTTTCCTTCTCTTCTTCTTCCTTCTTTCTGCGTCTTTCCTTCTCCTCCTCACGTCTTTCCTTCTCTTCTTCTTCCTCCTTTCTGCAGCTTTCCGCCTTCAGCTCCTCACGTTTTTCCGTCCCATATTCTTCCTCCTTTCTGCGTGTTTCCTTCTCCTCCTCACGTCTTTCCTTCTCTTCTTCCTTCTTTCTGCGTCTTTCCTTCTCCTCCTCACGTCTTTCCTTCTCTTCTTCTTCCTCCTTTCTGCGTCTTTCCTTCTGCTCCTCACGTCTTTCCATCTCTTCTTTGTAACGGCTACTCAGTTTAGAGAGCACCTCAGGTGTAGATTTTGAGACCAAACTAGTAAAAATTCAGAGAGTATTCTTACTGGTTCTCGGGTAATCCTACTTGAAATTTATTTTAATTAGGGTACTGAAGTAAGTTAATTATTTTATTAATCAAGTTACTGAAATTAATAAAAGGAAAAATGATGAAAGTTAAGAAAGGTAAGTGGGCGCCACCCTGAATAATACTAGCTTGTTTGTTACTCACATCAGCATTATAGCGACAAATCCTGGAATATTGGAAGGGAAAATAAACTTTATGAACAACGTTATTAAATTTACTAGTTGTATATTGACTTTTAGAGAAACAATTAAACAAACAAATTAAATGACTAGTTTTATTGAGTTGTTCTTTGTTGAAGAAGAGCGATCGTTGAAATATATAGATGTTCCCATGGATCCAGATAAAGTCCTGGTAATATTCCAGATATAGGTAGTGATATCCTGGATACGGTCCTGGTTTCAGATGGAGTCAGTCCTGGTTACAGTTCCAGGTAAAGTGTCCCAAGTAAAATGTCCCAAGTACAATTTCGGGTCCAGGTAAAATTCTTGTCCCAGCTAAAATTTCGGGTCCAGGTAAAATGCATTCACATGAATAGATATGTTTGCTTCAATAGCACATGTTCACAGGAAAGAAGAATGAAACCTCTTCTCCATTGTTTAAATACAGGAAATCATATGAAAGATAACAGACTTACATCTCATGTTCATGTCAAGCTCAGACGCCTTGACCAGGAAAGGAATTTACATTTCAATAGTGAATTCTTAATTCATATTTAATTAATAAGTGGTAGAAGAAGAGATAAGAACGAGGTCGAAGTGGGAATATCAAAATAGCAGTAGATATTTTCACGACAGACGGAACTCGATCGGCCCGTATAGAAACGTTGATTTCGACTCTCGTCGACAGTAAATATATTCAGCCTCGAAACATTTCTCGGTGTTGGGTATGAGAAAGGACTGGCTATTCGCCGCCCATACGATAATTTATTATTAATTAACTGGTGGAAAGTAGAGTGAACGAAATTACCGTTACATCTTCTTCGTCCTTTCTGCGTCTTTCCATCTCCTCCTCACGTCTTTTCTTCTCTTCTTCTTACTCCTTTCTGCGGCTTTACTTCTCCTCCTCACGTCTTTCCTTCTCTTCTTCTTCCTCATTTCTGCGACTTTCCTTCTTCTCCGCACGTCTTTGCTTCTCTTCTTCTTTCTCTTTTCTGCGTCTTTCCTTCCCCTCTCACGTCTTTCCTTCTCTTCTTCTTCCTCCTTTGTGCATCTTTCCTTCTGCTCCTCACGTATTTCCTTCTCTTCTTCTTCTTCCTCCTTTCTGCGTCTTTCCTCCTCCTCCTCACGTCTTCCCTTTCCCTCTTTTTCCACCTTCCTGCGTCTTTCCTTCAACTCCTCACAACTTTCCTTCTTTCTGCGTCTTTCCTTCTGCTCCTCACGTCTTTCCTTCTGCTCTTCACGTCTTTCCTTCTCTCCTTCTTCCTCCTCCTTTCTGCTTCTTCCATTGTCCTTCTCACGTCTTTCCTTCTCTTCTTCTTTCTCCTTTCTGCGTCTTTCCTTCGGCTCCTCACTTCTTCCCTTCTCTTCTTCTTCGTCCTTTCTGCGTCTTTCCTTCTCTTGTCTTCTCTTCTTCAATTTTATTTGTTCTCGGATATTTGAATGAAAAATTTACCATAATAATTTATATGTTTAATAAATTTAATAACGTACAAAACTAATTAAAAATCCTAATAGTGCCATTTTCGGCTTCTACGCGGAAGAAGTCGCGGGCAAAAGCTAGTAATTTATAATTGTAGGTACATTAAATCTGTTTTAATTTACAATCATGTATCTTTATTTATTTTATTTAATTGGTTAGGTACACTACTATTAATATTTTGCAGCAGATCATTACAACGAAAAAATAAGTAGATAAAAAGATGTACTCGAATAAGTTGTAACAATGAAAAACATATAAAATATAATAGAGCTGTTTTCAAGACAAAAAAAAAGGTTATCCGGACTGCCATATAAAATCATGACATAAGCTTCATTGTTTTTGGTAGCACTGATCAGCAGAATAAATTGACTTTTTGTGTGTAGTTTGAAAAAAAAGGTCATTTATGAACAATGAATAGTAACTTTAGATATTTATTATAATTGGTGAAGTTTCTACAAAATAAATTGCAGAAGCAATAAACACTCGTAGAACTACAGATACTAGATTTCTGGATACCCTTTATGTCAATTGAAATTATTTTTATTGGTATTTTAGTAGATACACTAAGCGGGTCCTAGTCCATGCCCTCCAGAAAAGCTCACAAAACCCACCCAACCCCCACTCCCCAAACGTCAGCCATCTACGACATAACGTTTGACGTAGCACTTGACGTTTGACGTAGTACTTGACGTTTGTCGTGACACGTGACGTTTGACGTGGGCTTGGTGGGGATAGTCCTAAATTTGTGGGTGGATCAATTGCCTAAATTTGGGGGTGGAGGTTGGGTGGGTTCGGTGGGCTTTTCAGAAGGGCATGCGCATTTCCGCTGGGCTAGGACTCGCTTATTATATCTACTTATATTTATTATTTACGGACGGGCTAGATGACATAAAATAATCTGACCGAATCCGTGTCTATTAAACTTGAATTAAAATCTTTAACTAATCGATATGCATTTGACAGTTATATTTTATTAAAAAAAAACAAAAATGTTTGGCTTATTACATGCATATTTACTATCTACGAGGTGGTTAGTGATAAATAGGCGCATCCTATGGAAGTCTAAAATTGTCATTCTCCAAAGCACTCTGCGGCTGGTATTAGTAATTATGCCGTGTAAATTTTCATCGACTATAAACGTAAATTACACGACTTAATTACACCCACTCCGATTAATCCCGCTTTGACAATAAACCAATAAACACTACTAATACTTTGGAACGTCGATTAGAATTTCATTTTACAAATAAAAAATGTGGATAACAAGTATTTATTTGACTTATACCTTCTTCAAAACCTACAGATGTTTTCGTAATAATCTACCACTTGTGATGTTGTTATGGAAAGGCCTCTTCAATTGGTGGTCCTCCAGGTCACTCGGAAGGTCATCTGACTTTAATAAAACTACGACTTCTTGCACTGGGATAAGTTACGTTTATTACCATCTTTAATATTACACCTTATACTATAACTGATTAGCATACCTTTAATATAATCTAATACTTAATTATAATTAATTGCGTTCATTATAACTGAATTAAAATTGAATTGAATATGAATGTATTATCGTCTGCTTCTATGATATTTATATTGTGGTTCAAGTTCAGGCTGATATTTACTATTTAATGTTATATGTTTATTTACGTGATGAACTTGAATCTCGATACCTGTCGGCCTCGTGGGTTTTATTTATGCATTCTTTAACGTTCAATGATGTATTGAAAATAGTTTCAAGAGAATTTATTTCTTATTTTATTTTATACCAAAAGGCATCACACACTCATAAACTACCTTGCTCTATTTAATTTCCGAAAAGAATGTGGCATCAGTGTATTAGAAAATTTCGAAGCTAATGCACCTACGACTGGAAAAGTTATTACTTTTTTCCTTTGAGTACAAGTAACTTCAAACATGAATCTTTTTTCATCGTTTCATGCATAAAGCGAATGAATTTTGGATTTCCTCTATACAGTTATCAAGTATGTACTCGATTTTAATGGACCCACAAGTTTCCTACTGAATGCGAGTCTTCCATCATACCAAAAATGATAATGAATATAAAATGGTGGACAAACACACAAGGCAAGCGAACAGTTGATCGCCAAAGTTCACGAAAGACTTAATAGGTGAAGATAGGAATACTGGCAAAACTGTGGTTTATCTGTTAATTAGATACTATAAGTTCAGAAGGCACTTGAAGCTAAGTCAGTGCGATAGCCTGGCTAATCTGCGGTTCTTTGTACCAAGCGGTGAAAATCGAGATAGAACTTTTAGATATCAGTGGAAAATCACAAAAAAAAACAATACAATATAAATGAAAAGGAAAAAAAATGTCAAATTTCATTTTATGAATATGAGTTGTATGCTGCAGCTTAATAACAATAATAGCTTAGATATAATTTGTACAAAGTGAGCTAGTCTCCGATTCAAACATTGTCTCAATAATAAATCCCTATATGTGAAACCCTGAATCTGTTTTTGTATAACATGATTATACAGTGAGTTGATATGATGAAATTGTTATTACCGAAATGTGGCTATTTGCATTTACCAAATACCGTTCTAGCATATTAATAGCTTTGTTAATGTAAATCTAAAATCTGCATCTGAATTGATCCGGTTGCAGAGTGACTCCAATAATAACGAAATATACAGGACCAGAAAGCCAGATCCGTACAGGCAAATTTTATCATTATCAAGTGATTTCCCTCCAGCAACCTTAAACAGTTAGCAGTATACCCAAAAACGTACAATTGGACCATATTTCGTTCTCTTTCATTCAAAGGCAGACGAAAACACATAAGAACCATAAATAGAGTCTAAATCGATGCAAAACACACAATGCGACGTTATTTGGTCCAATAAAGCACAATTTAACGTAATAACATTCCGAAACGGTCAATGGAACTCGTAATCACTAAGAAACCCTCAATTCTTCTGAAAAGTACACAAAATCACGAAAAATTTTCTGACGCACCTCTCGCGTCCACGATACCCAACAACTCCCTAGTTTCCCCTTAACAACGCCCTTCTTATTTTTTTTAATTTCCACTTCCTTTTCAACACATCTTACCAACCAATATTATTTAATACTTCGGGTAAGTACTTAAATTTTTACTTTGACATTTTCTTGACATATTTCTATAAAATATTTATTAAAAATATTACTATCTAAATCTCTCTTCTTTCACGAAGTACTGCCCATTGTAACTTTTAAAATTGACAGAATCAAACAAGAGCCCCCTCCAGTAGAAGGGGGTGAATCTGACATTTATGACATCAGCGCCAAAAAGTGTCCCCCTCAAGTTGAAAGTTGACGTGCTTCTTTCTTATATGTCGTATTTCTGAAATCTTAAGGGTGGGTCCTTTTCAAATGAACACAGTGTTTAAACCGAAGGATTTTTAATATTGACTAATATCGAAGACTTTTATTTAGACAACACTGTGTCCTTTTGGTAATTTTCACAAATTTTGATAATTTGAACTGGACTGATTTGATGTCAACTGTCATTTAAAATCTACGCTTTTATTTTTTTATACGTTATTGTTTGCTTATATGGCAATATTCTCGTAGGTGTTTATGTCACTCGCCTTAAGAAAATTAAATCCTCGAGCTTCGCTCTCGGGCTTAAACTTTCTTGCGTGGATAAAACACTATCTAATACACAATAAATAACTATATTATGATATGAATCGTCGAAAACAAATATTTATTCCTGATCTACCAATTATTTTATCTTAAAATATTAAACTAGCCTGAATCGAATAGGCCTATCCGAGGTTTATATTTGAATTAATATAATCCAGATAAAAGCTTTCATTAGTAGAGCTTAAAACTCGATAGTATATTATTATTATGCGAAAAACTGCTTTACAAATATAGGTATGCATATTATTCCACCATATTTACGTACGAGATAGATAACATATTTTCTTGTGGGATTGGGAATGAGTAAATATTTCCATTTCCATTTATAAACGAATTTTCTACAGAAAC
The DNA here is from genome assembly GCA_947563755.1 of Lochmaea crataegi. NCBI lineage: Eukaryota > Metazoa > Arthropoda > Insecta > Coleoptera > Chrysomelidae > Lochmaea > Lochmaea crataegi. Next base: position 3,547,690 of record OX387433.1, on the reverse strand, counting down.
GTTTTAAAATTAAAGATGAATGAAAATGCACAAAGAATGAATTTTTGAAGTGGAACTTCTCTGGCGGCCATTAGACCATTAGATCCATACTAAATGATGAAATAAAACAATTTAATTTGTTTAAATCTCCATTTTATTTTGAACTGACGTTCAATTTAAAATTAGTGACGCGTTTCGCTGCACAGTAGCTTTTTCAAACTAGTGAAGATACAATGAAAAACTGTCAATTTATATATTACCTAAATACGGAATTCTACGAATATTACAAAGGTATTGAAAAAGTTTACCTGGGCAATTTATCCACAACCATCAATGATTTTTCTCTCCTTGTTTCATAATCCAAATCTATATTCAAGGGATTGTCCAAACTTTCTTCAGTTGAAGCTTTATCTATATAAAATCTGTTTCTCTCTACCCTATTACCGCTAGAGAGTTGCATTTTGTAACTTCACAACAATTTGTCAGCTTTAACCATTAAATAGATATGCAGGTGTCATGTTATTGACATTTTCTTTAACATAAATAACTTATTTTTTAAATCATAATAATGTTTGTAATTCTCTTGTCTCTTTTGAAGATGTGATTTTACTGTTTTTAAGTTGTCATCTGTCTCCGTATGAAAAGTTTCAGGGGTAGGTAGAAAGGCATTTAAATTTCTCCCGAACACAAGCTCATTAGTTGACTTGTTAAAACTTAACTGAATCAATAGGTGTATTTCTGTACTAAATTAAAGCCATAAATAAATCTGTTCTTTTTCATCAAATTTTTGAAGGTTTGCACGTTTCTTTCTACCAATTTTTCGAAAAATTGTCAAAATTTTGAAAAAATGGTCAATAATTGCCAAATATGTTAAAATTTTTGAAAAATTGTCAAAAATGGTCAATAATTGTCAAAGAAGGTCATCAATTGTCAAAATTAGTCATAAACTGTCAAAAATTGTCAAAAATTGTCAAAAATTGTCAAAAATTGTCAAAAATTGTCAAAAATTGTCAAAAATTGTCAAAAATTGTCAAAATTTTTGAAAAATGGTGAAAATTTCACGAAAAATGGTCATTCTATTATAAATATTATATAGCTTCTGTCAAAAATGGTCAATAATTGTTAAAATTTTTGAAAAATTGTCAAAAATTTTTAAATATGGTCACAAATTGTCAAGAATTTGCAAAAATCGCCAAAAACTGTCAAAATTTTGAAAAAATGGTTAATAATTGCCAAATATTTTCAAAAATTGTAAAAATTTTGAAAAATGGTCAATAATTATAAAAACCTGTCAAAAATGGTCCATAATTATTAAAAATTGTCAAAATTTTTGGAAAATGTTCAAAATTTTTGAAAAATTGTCAAAAATGGTCAATAATTGTCAGAACCAGTCAAAGATGCTCAAAAAATGTCAAAAATGGTCAATAATTGTTAAAATTTGGAAAAATGGTCTAAAATGGTCCAAAAATTTGAAAAATTGTCAAAAATGGTCAATAATTGTCAGAAACTGTCAAAAGTGGTCAATAATTGTTAAAATTTTGAAAAAATTGTCAATAATTATAAAAAAAATGTCAAAAATGGTCAATAATTGTAGAAAATTGTCAAAGTTTCTGAAAAATTGTCAATAATTGTCAAAATTGGTCAATAATTGTCAAAAATGGTCAAAAATTATTAAAATTTGAAAAAATTGTCAAAAATTGTCAAAATTTTGAAAAAATGGTCAATAATTGCCAAATATGTTAAAATTTTTGAAAAATTGTCAAAAATGGTCAATAATTGTCAAAGACGGTCATCAATTGTCAAAACTCGTCAAAAACTGTCAAAAATTGTCAAAATTTTTGAAAAATGGTGAAAAATTCACGAAAAATGGTCATTCTATTATATGTATATATTATATAGCTTCTATCGGCAGTCCGACGACCGCTCACCTTTTTTTTCATCTTCAATCTCCTTAATCATAAATGGCCATAATAGAATATGCCTGGCCCTATTTTTACATTTTTCTAAACCTAGGTGACTTAAATGTATTAAATTTAACATATCTTTTCTAACCAGAACAGAAGAATTTTTAAAAATCAAACCATTACTGAAGTACAGATCCTCTTTGATTGAAAAACATAATTTTAGCTCATTGGGTATTTTATCAATATTACCAGGCCAACCGTACTGAATATAGTGTTTCAAAGCACTAATTTCTGAATCTTTTGAAAAAGCTTCAGCTTCTCATTAGAAAATGGCAACTTTGACATAATCATGTTAATATGCAATTCAACATCCTGATCAATATCAGTTAAATCATTTGATTCTCTGTTAAATGATCTTGACAGTGCATCCGCCAAAAATAGTTCTCTGCCAGGTTTATATTTAATGACTGTTAACTTCTCTCTTCTCTCTTCTCTCTTCTCTCTTCTCTCTTCTCTCTTCTCTCTTCTCTCTTCTCTCTTCTCTCTTCTCTCTTCTCTTCTTCTCTCTTCTCTCTTCTCTCTTCTCTCTTCTCTCTTCTCTCTTCTCTCTTCTCTCTTCTCTCTTCTCTCTTCTCTCTTCTCTCTTCTCTAATAATAATAAAATAATCGTCAAAAATTTTGAAAAATGTTTAAAATTTTTGAAAAATTGTCAAAAATGGTCAATAATTGTCAAAGACGGTCAATAATTGTCAAAACCAATCAAAATTCGTCAAAAATTGTCAAAAATGGTCCAAAAGGATCAATAATTGTTAAAATTTTGAAAAATGGTCAAAAATTGTCAAAATTTTGAAAAAATGGTCAATAATTGCCAAAATTTTTGAAAAATTGTAAAAAATGGTCAATAATTGTCAAAGACGGTCAATAATTGTCAAAATTCGTCAAAAATGGTCAATAATTGCCAAAATTTTGAAAAAATGGTCAATAATTGTCAAAATTTTGAAAAAATGGTCAATAATTATAAAAAACTGTCAAATATGGTCAATAATTATTAAAAATTGTCAAAAATGGTCAATAATTGTCAGAACTTGTCAAAAATGCCCAAAAATTCGGAAAAATGGTCTGAAATGGTCAAAATTTTTGAAAAATAGTCAAAAATGATCAATAATTATTAAAATTTGAAAAAATTGTCAAAAATTGTCAAAATTTTGAAAAAATGGTCAATAATTGCCGAATATGTTAAATTTTTTGAAAAATTGTCAAAAATGGTCAATAATTGTCAAAGACGGTCAATAATTTTCAAAATTCGTCAAAAATTGTCAAAATTTTTGAAAAATGGTGGAAAATTCACGAAAAATGGTCATTCTTTCGTGCATAAGAAGCAAGCTTCTGTCGGCGGTCCGACGACCGCTTATGAGATGAAGAACTGAGAAATTCAAATGTAATTCCAGAAAACAAAGAACACTTATGGACCCTAATAGAAGAAACCTGGGAAAGCAGAAGATTAAAATTTAACATTAAATTCAATTGACTCAATGCCCACAAGATTACAAGAAGTTATCAATAATAATAATAATAGAGCTATGACACGTTATTAATGATTGGATATGAACTTTCATGGCCGGAGTTTGTTTTTTGTTTTGTTTGTTTGAACTGCTTTAATTCTAAATTACGTGGATCTCGTTTCCAGTTTTGAAAGATTGTTAATCCATCAATAATAAGGTTTCAATTATCCAACAATAATAACCTTAAGCCACCAATAAGTAGAGTCAATAAACCCTATAAATGTCAACATAACCGGATCGTTCCCAAATTCCCAAATAAAACTCGCCAACTATTGGCTTTAACAACCACGTATCGAAGTTAATTCCTTGATCTGGAGTTACAAGTATACACTCGTTAACACAAACTATGTACACCGTTGTATAATTATGCTGGAATTTTTGTTCAAATTGCTTAATTGTTTATCTTCTTTTTCTCTTTCACTTTTTCTTCATTTTCCTCTAACTCTTACTGTTACTCTTACTCATACTCCTAAAGGTATTTTTACTCTTACTTTTACTCGAACTCGTACTTTTAATCGTACTCGTACTTGTACTCGTCCTATTTCTCTCTTCTCTCATCTCTCTTCATTCTTCCCTCTTCTCTCTTCCCTCTTATCTTTTCTCTTCTCTCCCTTCACTCTTCTATTTTCTCTCTTTTCTCTTCCCTCCTCCCTCTTCTCTCTTTTCTTTTCTCATTTTTCCCTTCTCTCTTCTCTTCTCTCTTCTCTCTCTTTATTTTCTCTTTTATCTTTCTCTCTTTTTCTACTTTCCTCTCACTTTCTCCTTTCCTCTCACTTTCTTCTTTTCCTCATTCTCTCTCTTTTTCTCTTCCTCTATTTCTCTTCCTCTATTTGTTGTTGTATAATTATGCTGGAATTTATTTTTAAATTGCTTAATAGTTTATCTCCTTTTCCTCTTTTACTTTTTCTTCATTTTCCTCTTACTCTTACTGTTACTCTTACTCATACTTCTACTTGTATTTTTACTCTTACTTTTACTCTTACTTTTGCTCTATATTACATCATGCATGCTCTGAACTGAATGTTACTAGAGGCTAACAAACAAAAGTGAAAACCTCCAATAAAAAAATTAACAAGCCTCCAGTGTTTTTTGAAGTGGATCTCTATCCTGATAAAACGGCGGATTTTAAAGACTGAAAACGAAGAAATTAATTACAGGCCAGCTAAGAGATTTGGTTGCGGCTGTAATTAGGAAAACAAACAAAAATTTAACAGGAGATAAAGTGTATGAAATGAGGATGAGGTTTAGGGACTGGAAGTGGTTGGGTTTAGAGCAATTTTCGGTGAAACATAATTTTTTAGCGAAAAATTCTACACAAAGATTGTGATTAATGATAAAATCTTGTAAAACCTCGATATTCTGAAAAAAAAATGTTTAAGTATTTTCTGTCAAAATACATAAAACCTTGAGATAGAGCAAGACACTCGACGTACTTTTGATAAATTTGGTGTTGTTTTACTTTCTTTCTCTCCTTTTTCTATGCCTATTTGTGAGGTTATGATCCTCACCCGTTCGTTTTACAGGTTAAAATTGATTAGTGTTACTAATTATACGCAAAAATATATCCGAATTCAATTTTTAACAGGGTCTTTCTCAACTATGGAGTTTATAAGTTGGTGAAATATACATAAATCTAAAATTTACCACTAGATTTGTTAAAAGAGTGTTAATATTGACAAAAAAAATTCTCTAGTAAATATCCTTAAATTGTTTACCCTTTTTCTATTTCCTGATAAAATGTCGGCGAGCTTGAGTTGCGGTATATTTCAACACATATGGTGAAGGAATTACAAGGATTATATCAGGCTAATTCCACCCTGAAATGATTCAGGGATTATCAACACTAAATCGTTTTGAGAGACAGATAAAATGTATAAATCAACAGATAAGTGAAAAATATAGTGAAAGGTATTTGGGGAACAGATTGTTAGATGATTTAATATCTACAGGAAATGTAAATGTGGGTGGATAAATGGTTTTTTTATAATCATGAAAATAAATAGAATATCAAATTGATTAAACATTTAAATCATAAAACAGGGTATGTGTTTGTGTGAGAAAGAGCAAGAGAGCAAGTCCATTTGCCACAGATCATTATTTTAAAAAGTTTTAATAATTTGATTATTTAAATAATTCTAATTCACGTCAGATTACGGAAACTTAAGTTAGCTGTACTTAGAATATAAGTAATGTTTAAGGGTAGTAAGTAGTTTAACGAAATAAGAGATTTTATTGAGAAAATGAGTTACTCTGAGTATTTAGAGTGGACAAAAATTTAATGATTGAGATCTCCGTATGCTTTTTCCTTGCAATTGCAGATTGGAGATTCGATTATGCCCAATGTTGATAAATGCGCAGGAGCAGACTAATTCAAAGTCAACAACACCAGCCAAACGCACAGTGCTGCCTATTGAAGGTTTCTCGAGGAGCCGAAAGAGAAGAGTTAGAGAAGACTGGAACTCCCAGGCCGAAGTAGGTATGAAAGCCGGAGTTGTCACAATTAAGTGGGTGGCACAAAAATATTTATTTAGAGGGAAATCTCGCCAGGAGAGAAACACCAGACAGAGAGACAGTTAGAGAAGACTGGAAAAGTGGCTCCTAGGCCGAAGTAGGTATGAGTGCCGGAGTTGTCACAATTAAGTGGGTGGCACAAAAATATCTAGAGTGGTGGGAAATCTCACCAGGAGAGAGACAGGCGAAACAGTTAATTGGAAGACAATTTAAGGTAGACTCAATAAGCAAAGACATGGAAAGTGTCAAAGACGTGTAGTAGGTATGTCAATGGAGTTGAAAGAAGAAGGCATGTGCAGATTCTGTCACTTAGAGGAAAAAACTGCAGTGCACATCCTATGCCAGTCTTCTTCTAGGCTTCTAGGTAATGAGAAGCCAGTGACAAGTAACTACATGGAAGGTTTAGTATCGATGCTGCTTGGCTACGTAAAAAGAGTCGAGCTGGAGAATGTGATCTAAACTCAGAGGACTACCATAGATTTGAAGAAGTCGTGAAATAGTTCTAGCAATCTTTCTCTTCGTGTTGCTATTTGACTTTGAATAGAACAGCCTGTTCGCTAGTACCTTTAAACAACAAAAGACATACGGTATCTGTCTATCGCTCGGTTGGAACTCAAAAATCCCGAAAAATAGTAGCATCGGAGACCGAGTGCGATAGACATTGAGCTGGGAGGAGCTTAGAGTGAACCTACTATTGTTAAGTGATAATCTCTCAACGCATCAATAAATTGTTTATGTGGATATTATTCGAGAAGGGAGAAGGAAAATTACTGTTTGCATTCACAAGTGTATTGGATAGTGAAGTTTCGTTTTTTATCGTTGAATATTGTTAAAGGTGTCGGGTGTCGGGAGTTGTATATCTCTCGTTATATCCTTGAAGAAAACTCTAGAAAATTATATTTTTATTCACATAATTAACAATTTATCAAAACTATTTCTGTCAAACGCTGGAGTTTTCCAAGTGGAATTCTAAATGCTGCGAATCCCAATGGTATATTTGATTGAAAATAACAATTTTATTTGTAACTAAATCCGTGCGCTAAGCACTCGCGTGTGCAGAATGCTGAAAAACAAAGGATTATTGGATAACGATTCCTAAATACTGCAATCGAATATCTATGTGCGATGTCTGGCTATCCCTGAATAAACAAGTTTACAAACCCCGATCACATCTACAATAATTGGGATTTGATTTGTTACCCATCAAAGGCGTTGGTGTGATAAATATTAATTTCACCAAAAATATCATATTCCAAATTTGTCTTAACTTTTATTTGATGTATTTTCGACATTTTTTGTTCTTTTTGTTAAATTGTAGGTATTTTTCTTGAGAATGTCATTTGGTGACACAAATGACATGTCTCTCTTGCTCAAAATAAACGTAATTGATTCAATTCTCGAGATTTTTATAAACGACGCTTTATTTGCTGCATCCTGTATACAGAGTGTACAAACTGAATACATATACTTATACCTAATTATGTAGAAATCCTGATGTTAAAAACAGAAACTATTCTCTTGTTTTCCAATAAAATTAACAATTCTAATTTTTGAATAAGAAAACTGTATGTTACTAATTCGTCCATTCGTCGGTAGAAGTTGAAGACAACGGATGAAGTAAGTATTGTAAGTATCGATGAAGTGAGTTTCTACTTCTCCAATAAAACATTATTATGTTTCTCACCAATAGATGGCATGAAAAGCATCATTTCCTTGTATTTTGGAGACCAGAATTGATTTTAGACTGGCCAATGGCAAGGGTCGAAAGTATACTTTATATCCTGGTAGTAAATATAGTATTAAGTTACCCAATGCGAAAAATTCATTAAAATGTATATTGAATGATGTCGGTACCAGCAAGGATCCTTAAGGTACCCTACAGTCGATCACAATGTAACTCCTGTATCAACTTTCAAATAATTTCAGTAGGTTACCCCGTATCCCGATATCCTCCAAAGACTGGAGAAGATGATGACTGACAGTGTCAAAGGCTTTCGAAAGGTCTAAGAACACATACAGACAGGTTTCGATTTTACTCAAAACATCAGTTACTTTTGAGGTCAAATTTAGTACAGCAACTTTGGGTTGAATTTTTTTTCTCTAAATCCGAATTGACTGTTGGATATTGATTTGTATTTATACATTTCATTGTTAATTTATTTTTGCTTAAAGATCTACTGTTTATTTAGTTAATAATTAATTTATGCGTTACTTTACGCACTGTATTTAGCTTGAGTTGTGGTTTATTTAAGTCCATTTTAATGTGTAGGTACCAGGAGGACTAAGAGTGGTAACCAAAAAGGATAAAATAAGAAACACAATAATAAGAGATGAACTGGAAATACAGTCAACTTTGGAGTATATTGAGGAAAGACAACTGGGATATATGGTGGGGATGGAGGAGACTAGATTAACTAAAAGAATATGGGGAGCGAAAATTCAAAAGAAAAAAAAGAGAGGTAGACCCAGAAAGAATCGGGATGAGACAATAGGGGAACTATTACAGCGGAAAGGAATGGCTTGGAGAGAAGCTAAAAAGCTGGCCACTGACAGAAAGAAGTGGAAAAAATTTATGAAAGAGTAAAAATATCACTCTACACCACAATGTGGTAGAAGAGTTATTTGACAATACATATATATTTAATGTGTACCAGGAGGACTAAAGAATGGTGGGATAATAAAACAAACAAAAATATAAATACAAATATAATATTATATATCACAATTAGCCCGATTAACACGATTGCATACCTGAACTTAAAAAAAAACATGAATAAAAATACAATCGGTGTCGGTTTTGATTCAATAGATTTGCTAAAGACAATAATAAACTTTATTTTTTGAATATTTCAACTAAAATTGAGAACATTATAGACCGGTAGCCAATAGCACATGTAGGCTTCATTATTTTGAATGGAAGCCGTTTTCACCATCGAATTTTATGTGAGAAACAAGTAGAATGAGGATATTCCCCAAGACCCAAACTAGAACAATTAACTTATGGCTACTGGTCTTATTATTATTATTATTTGTTGATGGTCAATACAGAGAAAGGTCTTCAAAAAAATAGGTCTCCAGTATTGAACGGATTGAAAATAAATGCAAATAAAACAAAAATATTGATGATAGCAAAAAATTAATAAAGGTTGAAATATACGAATTCACGAAAGTATAATAGAAAAAGTTAACTACTTTAAATACTTAGGAACAATAATTGACAGCACTGTTAACCAGGAAAGGGATATTATATGGAAAGAACAGAAAAATCCATAAAAACTTACCACGTGCTGGAACCTGGATTTATTACCTATAATAAGAAGGAAATCTCAAAAAGAACCAAAATGAAAGTATTCCAAACAGTTTTTAGACCGATACTTACTTATGGCAACGAAACGTGGGTACTGGACCAAACAATGAAGAGCAGCTATAGAGAAGCTATAGAAATGAAATACCTGAGATCTGTGGAAGGAATAACAAAACGAGACAGAATAAAAAATGTAGACATAAGAGAGGAGCTAGAAATAAAATCTATGCTAGGCTATATATAGAAGAAAGACAACTGAGCTGGTGGGGACATCTACAGCGAATGGAGGATACTAGGTTAGTTAAAAATGTATGGGAAGCAAAGGTTAAACGAGACAGAGGTAGACCAAAAGAATCCTGGGATAACCACATAGCCAAAATATTAAAGGAAGGTGGGAAAACAATGATAGAAACAAAACAATTAGCAACAAATAGAAAATAATGGGAAACTTTTGTTGAAGAAACTTTAAGAAATCTCCCTACATCTAAAGATAGAAGGGAATTTGATTATATATATCATTTGATGGTTATTATATTCTTCAGCTCAGATTTGATCAAACTTTCGGTAAATTTATTTGATTTATGTGTCTATAGATGGTAGATTTATTGAATTCAATACAATCCAACATTTTTTTATAATGCGATTGCAGATTCCAAAAAAGTCACGGTTTATATATGATAACAAAGTAATTTTGAGACTAGCCAAAAGCAGAATATGTCGGGACAAAGTGTGCACTAAGTCGTATTTAGAAAAATCCTTACTGATTATGGTAATTGAGTCCGAAAGAGTCCAGTGCTGTATGGAATTATTAAAAGAATAAGAAAAGATAGATCACTTGGAAATATTGATAGTCTAATTATCACGTATCTTTTGTATATATTTTATAACGCTTCTTATTGCCTGCTGCAAATCTTGACACTATACTAACAATTATTTAACATTCTTCGATATAAAATTAACATATTTTCCTAATAGTTATTTCCATATAACGTCAAATAAACTAAAACACCATAAAATGTTTAATTCTGCATGGCAGTGGCAGTATCAACATTTTTTTTAACAAATTAATTAGGCAGTCTGTTAACTGGAATTAACCATCGAATCTTAAAATTATTAATGTGCATTTTTAACAAGTGGGATTGATAAGTACACTCTTCGTGCTCTATCTCAAAAACGGTTGTTTAAGACAAAATTTTTAGAGAATTTCATACTCTACATTTTTTATAATAAATGCAAATAAGATTTGAGTCAAAGGATGCGAGATATTTCCAAACAACTGAAAAATTAAATAGCACCCTCTAATGTGCCCTTTATTCATTAAGTTGAATTGAGTTATAACCGTTACATTAGTGGGAAAGATCTGGAGGTCTATTCTCCAACAGTGACAATTTTTGTAGCATGCGTGATTGTACAAGAATTTCATTTGCTTATTCTCAAATATCAACATTTTTGATAGATAAATTGTAGAGTGGTCTTAAGCAGTCGACAATTTATGTAACTTGCAACTTATGCGAGATGAAACATTTGATAGATCCAGATATGTTTGTTTTTGGGATTGAGTACAATAACTATTTGACATAGAATAGGAGCATAGACTATTTATCGAATAGTGAAGTAGGTTTTCCTGTGCTGTGCACAGAACACATTGTAAATACGGTGTTGTCAGCTCATACTATTCAACAAAATTTGTCTCGTGCGACATCCATCCATCCATCCATCCATAACAGCTGTCTGCTCTTAATAAGTCATCCTAACGGAGGACCCATTCGTCTCTATTTGGAATTAGGACGGTATAAGGCAGGTCGTAGTTTACTGTTGGAGGCATGATGTCAGAGGTCATTCCTAGAATACTGTGACTTTCAGTGTCCACTAGCATCCTGCTTTGCTCTGTATAAGCCTGTTTTGTGCATTTGGAAATATGCGCAATTCTATATGCTGTCCATCTAGCCTCCCTTTCCAGAAATATATGGAAAGGAGGTAGGATTTCCGTGGCTGCTGACGTTGTGGTACTGATGGCACCAATAATTGCCAGACAAGCCTGTCTCTGTATGCCAGAGAGCTTTGCTTGGGCCGTTCGCTGTAAAGCTTTTGACCACCAAGCAATAGCTCCATGTGATCATTGGTCTAACAATCATCACATATATCCAATGGATTTGTTTGGGTCCCAAGCCCCAAGATTTTCCACAGATAACTTTTTCCAAATGAGCGTTGGCGTATATGGTGAGCATGGCATATATTCGGCCGGTAATGGTTGGTTTATTATCCTTTTCAGCCAAAGCTGAACCAATGAAGTCGAATGCTCCTTCTATGTCAAGAAATATAGCCACCGCAATCTCCTTGTTGTTAAGTGATTGTGTGATTCGTGCGACAGTATACCACACTTTCATCATGTGCGATAATTTCTATCGACATATTTCACTCGACATTCCAGAATGGACCCCCTGTTCTCAACAAGACCAATTCCCTCACTGCTTTTAAACTTTAAGTAAGCATTGTAGAGGTCGGTAGGGGCGGCAAAATTTGAATAGCCTAGTGGCGGCGAATGTGCAAATCCGCCACTAAATATATTATTGAATAATTCCAATTAACAAAACCCTGAGTTGGAAAGTACATCACATAATTCTTAACTAAAGGTTGGCGACTTTTTAATATTTCTGATGTTAATCGTCTGAAAGTTAAGATCATAATAATGAAATTTGAATTTCACTTAATTTTCTTTAAATGTGTTGAGAATCCCCTACATTTAATGGGATATCCCATTTATATTACAGTTTACGCAAAGGAACCATTAGGAACTCATACCCCTCCAACTCCCAAAAAATGGTGAATAGGCTCCGGACTTTGTAACCCCAATACTTTCAACTGCAAGTAATAAATGAGTCTAACAAGAAGCATTCTGTCGTTTATAATGATTTAATTTAGTCATCAATGGCTTACTTCAAGACAATTTTGCGCTTGGAAGCCATTATAATTTGGGGGTTCTTGAGCAAAGTACCCTAGTTGCCCTTCCCATTGGTGGCAACCCTGCATATGGTATAGTCTAGTATTCTGTCAATTGTGATGATCAAATTTAGTCCTCAGTGAGTTTTTAAAGAATTGCTATTTTTCTTAGAACTTGAGGACCTCCAGTTACCCCTCTTGGTGGCCCTGAATGTGGTAAATAAATGATGCGTAATTACTTTGTAGGTGGACTTTCACAACCATTATATACATGATGTCCAACTAAGTTTTGACAGTCCATATCTCGAAAACTGTTCACATGACAAGTATAAAATTTAGTAGCTTCATACAGTTGAAGCAGATGTGTATTTATTATGAAAAGACTTCTGTTTTCCCCTGATTTCAATATGTATCAAAACGTATACATATTAAAAGTATTTTTTTCCTTTTTCAATTTTGTATCTTACCTACTCTAATAATTCATAGCGCTGTTTTTAAAATCTTTCCACTTGCTACTATGGCGCCACCTTGATTCGCTCCCTTTCGATGAACACTTTTTAATACATTCAGATGGTCCTCTTTCCTTCTACCCTCCATATATGTGATATACTATCCAACAACAAAATTTAACAATAGTAAAAACAATATATTATTCAGATTTTTGTACTTCAGTCATTATTTTTTCTAGCAGGCAAAAGTTTTATCATAACTTTGTAATAATCATGGGGTGATTCGGTGTTGTATATTTTCTGTCCATTTTCGTCCTTGTAGTCACCGTAGCAGACAGATTTTACGGTTTCGAAACCAAAATTTTCACAAATCTTTTGGGTGAAAAGACTTGTAGCATCCACCTTTATGAGCTGAAATTAAAAAAAAAAAAGTTATTATCAACCAAAAAACAAGACATCAACGAATTTACATTACCACTAAGACACTACAAACCAACAGCTACACTCAGGTTTTCAAACGTTTTTTAACGCGCTTGAATACTTCTGGATAATTTTGGCAAGCCATAATATTTTTAGTCTTAGCAGAAGCACGGAGAGTAGTTGTATCTTTATCGTTAAGCGGTTATATTGTCTTGGAAATGTTTTCAAACTTAACTGACTTAACAGAGTCATCTTCAGAGAGAAGAAACTTTTGAGTAATGGTAAATTAGGTTAGATAGACATAATATCACATCTAGTATAGTTTGCGTTTGACAGTAGAGTTTCTGGACACTTTCTGTATTAGTGGAAACTTTAATTTGTTCAACTAGGCATTACGGATTGCATCGTTGTTGACCTTTTAGTTTTTTGATTTGAAGTAAAGGTAGCACGTTTGCAAGATACTAGTGTAGTTCTCAAGCAAGATATTAGTTGCTGCAAGATTGTATTCTCCAGTCTGGCTAAAGTTTTCTTGAATGTTCGTTAACTTTTTCAGTTACCATGTGCGGATGTATATTAATATTTTGCTGTGTTCCTGTTTTGGCACGTATCTCCAGTACGTCTGATGTTTAGTGCAGTAGTTTTTGATAGTCCAAATACTGATTCAGGACCAGCTGCAGCTTTGCTAGAGTGTTTGCCGTTTCATTGCCTACAATACCCCAGGTCCCTACTAAGAGTTACTTTATTATTGTTTGCCAGGGTTAAGAGTTTTTGTAGGCAATTCCAGACCAGCCTAGATCTGATCTGGGAACATGCTAAAGATTTCAGTGCTTCAGTATCTGAGAGTATAAGGATATTTTGGCCTCTACATCCCCTTTAGATGTTCATTTGCGAACACGTTTCGATAGCATAGATTTATGCCTGGAATACGGATGCAAGCTTCCCCAACAATGCGTGGATATTGCACCTGGGATTCTATATGAATATTGGAAGGGATACTACTTGTGGAGGAGTGCACTGGATGAAAGGCATGGCAGGATCGCCATGTAATGGATGCGTCTCCAATGGATGCGTCTCCAATGGATACTTTGGTAGACTAGAGGTGTGGAAAGGCCTCTGAATCGGTGGTGTTGCGGGTCACTTGGAGGATCATTTCAAGGGAATGAAACAACTACTCCTAGCACTGGGATATGTTTGATTTATTTACTATAATACATTACAGTACTTACTATGGCCAATATAAGTACCTAGCCGTATAGCATACTTATATTTAATGGTTAAAGATTACTGATCTCTGACCATTCGACTATATAGAATGTTCTTCATGACTTATTCTAAATCAACTTCTCCTATAGTAAATATTGAATGCATATTTATATAACCAGTCAAGTTCAAATAAAACAAATAAACATATTACTGTTTTGTCTTACTTCACGCTTGAACTTGACTTTCTATTAAATAACCTTCTTAATTTATATTTATATAATAATGAAATGTTCGAACGTTTTGTTGAAATAAGATCAAGGGAATTTAATTCTTATTTTAAATATTTATTATTATATTGGGCCAAAAGCCATCACAGGAGTTATTTAAGGATGGGAAAAGGTAGGAAGTTTCATCTCACGTATCAGTAGGTTACATTGTCACTTACCTAAGCAGTCACTCGTACTGCTTGACGCCCTGATTGATTTTTATATAATATTTTGTTATTTTCTACTTTACTACGTTTCATGGTTAGGGAAGCAGTAGTGCCTCTCTTTTTGTATAGATTTTCAACCATTTTCTCAGAGCTTTAATAATTCAGATAAATCTCAAAGAAACTAAAAGGTCTTCGCTGAAATTAAAGGTTATATTACGAGTATACATTTTATTACCTTTAGCCCATGTTCTTCCGCAATAATTTCACCTCTCGAGAATAATTCTTTTGCTAGACCTCTTCCTCTATATTTAGCATCGACAGATAAAATTCTTATTTCGAAAATTTTATTTACGTTATATCTGGAGAATAGGTCCAATTCTTTGTTTGTGCCGTTCAATAGGCCGAAAATTCGCTGGTATTGTATATTGTCTATTGTTTTCATTTTTTCAAGTGCTTCTTCTACATCTCCTTTTTGTGAAGTACCGTTTAGTAGTACACCCGCTATCTAAAATAAAAAAAAATTATCATCCACAAGGAAAGTGAAGCAATTTATGTCACCTGACGTTTTTCAAATATGATTTTTTCATCTAAAGAATACATGTTTTTGGAGAAGAAGCAACTACTTCTTCGACCTTCTTTTGCAATTTAAAAAAAAATTGTTTCAATCTTGAATAAGCTTCTTCCACTGCTCTTCGAATTATGGGCACTAGAGGAAGACCCTATATGGAATTACTCCAAAGAGGGATTATCGTATCATTAGCAAGAGGGACTAGAAGCTCTGGTAATTTATCGAGGAGTTCAAGGAAAATGATCAAAATTTATTGAGAAGGGCAAGGAAAATGATTGAAGAAGGTATACAGTGTTGAAAGAGTAATAAGCTCTCGTAAAAACTGGCCCTTAGCTGTTAGCCATATTCTAATCCTCCCACGACTTTTTGCGGAACTCGACCTAGGATTAAAAACGCAGGTAGGTTTTTGCGGAATTCGGCACAGCCCTTTTAAATAACAGTTGACTGAATAAAGTGGAAACAATTGAAAACCTCGGTGCAAAAACCGAACAAGTCCATTTTTGGGCGAAATTGTGTTTTTCTGGTATTCTTATACATTCAAATACCGCCGATCGTTTGGTACAAGAAGGTCCAAAGAAAAATAACGTTGATATTAATCTTGGCCACTCGCATTCTTGGGTACAAGAACCAGCCAAGTCCAGGTTTTTACACCAATTGCTCTAAAATGGGGTGGGGACTTGGCTAAGTGTGGAATTAGCGGTGTAGTATCGGTGCCGCTGCTTTAGCTTTATTTATTCAGTGACTGATGTGATTTATTGGGATAGGGTCGGTGCAATTTTCCTGTTCAGCCCCAAGATACGATGTCGTCTTCCGACGTATCTGAACCGTTTTAATCCTTTGATAGTGAATACTTTGACAATTATTGACCATTTTTTTCAAAATTTTGACAATTTTTGACAATTTTTTCGAATTCTAATAATTATTGACCATTTTTGACAATTATTGACCAATTGTGACAGTCTTGACAATTATTGATCATTTTTGACAATTTTCCAAACATTTTGACCATTTTAGACCATTTTTCCAAATTTTAACAATTTTTGAGCATTTTTGACAGGTTCTGACAATTATTGACCATTTTTTACAATTTTTCGAAAAGTTTGACCATTTTTCAAAAATTTAGACAATTTTTAACAATTATTGACCATTTTTGACAATTTTTCGAAAATTTCATCATATTTGGCAATTATTGACAATTTTTTCAAAATTTTGACAATTTTTCAAAAGTTTAACAATTATTGATCCTTTTGGACCATTTTTGACAATTTTTGACGAATTTTGATTGGGTTTGACAATTATATTGACCGTCTTTGACAATTATTGACCATTTTTGACAGTTTTTGACGAATTTTAACAATTATTGACCGTCTTTGACAATTATTGACCATTTTTGACAATTTTTCGAGAATTTCAACTTATTTGGCAATTATTGAAATTTTTTTCAAAATTTTGACAATTTTTCAGAAGTTTAACAATTATTGATCCTTTTGGACCATTTTTGACAATTTTTGACGAATTTTGATTGGTTTTGACAATTATATTGACCGTCTTTGACAATTATTGACCATTTTTGACAATTTTTGACAATTTTTGACAATTATTGACCATTTTTGACAGTTTTTGACGAATTTTGGCACATATTCACCGTCTTTGACAATTATTGACCATTTTTGATAATTTTTCGAAAATTTCAACA
Source organism: Lochmaea crataegi (assembly GCA_947563755.1). NCBI lineage: Eukaryota > Metazoa > Arthropoda > Insecta > Coleoptera > Chrysomelidae > Lochmaea > Lochmaea crataegi. Next base: position 3,530,721 of record OX387433.1, on the reverse strand, counting down.
TATTTGGCAATTATTGACAATTTTTTCAAAATTTTGACAATTTTTCAAAATTTTAACAATTATTGATCCTTTTGGACCATTTTTGACGAATTTTGATTGGTTTTGACAATTATATTGACCGTCTTTGACAATCATTGACCATTTTTGACAATTTTTTAAAAATTTTAAACATTTTTCAAAATTTTTGACAATTATTGACCATTTTTGACCGTTTTTGACAATTTTCGACAATTTTCGACAATTTTTGAAAATTTTTGAAAATTTTTGGCAAGTTTTCCGCGTCGCTCTTCACACTACAGCAGGGAAAACAATGAAAAAAAAAAAGGTGAGCGGTCGTCGGACCGCCGACAAAAGCTTGCTTCTTATGCACAAGATAATGACCATTTTTCATGAAATTTTCACCATTTTTGACAGTTCTTGACAAATATTGACCGTCTTTGACAATTATTGACCATTTTTGACAATTTTTCAAAAATTTTAACATATTTGGCAATTATTGACCATTTTTTCAAAATTTTGACAATTTTTGACAATTTTTTCAAATTTTAACAATTATTGACCATTTTTGACAATTATTGACCATTTTTGACAATTATTGACTAATTTTGACAGTTTAGACAATTATTGATCATTTTGGACAGGTTCTGACAATTATTGACCATTTTTGACAATTTTCCAAAAATTTTGATCATTTTTCACAATTTTTAATAATTATTGACCATTTTTGACAGTTTTTTATAATTATTGACCATTTTTTCGAAATTTTGACAATTTTTGACAATTAATGACCATTTTTCCAAATTTTTGAAAATATTTGGCAATTATTAACCATTTTTTTAAAATTTTGACAGTTTTTGACAATTTTTGACGATTTTTCCAAATTTTTGACCATATTTAAAAATTTTTGCAATTTTTGACGAATTCTGACAATTATTGACCGTCTTTGACAATTATTGACCATTTTTAACAATTTTTCAAAAATTTTAACATATTTGGCAATTATTGACCATTTTTTCAAAATTTTGACAATTTTTGACCATTTTTCAAAATTTTAACAATTATTGATCATTTTTGACAATTTTTGACGAATTTTGATTGGTTGCCAACTTTTCAGACATACTGTATTACAGAACAAACCTTGGTGAACAAAACAGTTGATAATTTTTAACATAAATCCAATATTTGCGAACTCTAACTTTTATGGAGCAGTTTATTATGCCTATGGAATTTTCCAAATAAGCTCGGATCGATTGGTCGTAAACGTATTGCCAATATCTGTTCGTTGAATACCAATACTTTTTTCCATAACAATAAAAGCTACGATAATTAAGTTTTCCTTTCTATAATAAATTTTAATTGGGTGTTGATCTCATACAACTACTAATGACAATATAAACAAAAAATTTTCCAAAAAATAACGAAAAGAAGAAGTTAATTGAATACTTGAGCAATATTGAGTCGTATACCAATTAATCTGAACGAATAAAAATAATTAAATAGCTTGATGGATACCGTTTGCTCCGTCGAAATATTCGATAAATTTGGAGCGTTCAATAAGGACTAACGGAGAGCGAAAATATCTGGGACAAACATCCGAGAATATGTCAGAAATGCTCTTCGAGAACGCGATAAGATCCTCGATTAAATTCCTTGCTTTTATGAATTTCCAAAGAACTTTGACGATATAAAAGAGCTATCAGGCAAATTTGTAAATAACCGAGAATCTTATTATTTATTATTTCTATTCTAAGATTTCTGCAGATCTAAAATCATGGACAGGTCGATTTTAATAATATCATTATATATATTAAATAGACGATGGAAGACCACATCCAAAATAATTATAAAAAAATGTACAGGGTGCTATTAAAAAATTTAAAGTTTGGGGTTGTAACTAACGGATGAATATTTAGGGGATGATTTTTTCTACGCCATATTAAAGTGTATTAGAAATGGAATAGATCAGTTTTTGTCCCTTTCAAAAATCTCGATTCGTTTAAGAGATATAGCCTGGATAAATTAGTCTGGGACACCCTGTATTTCAGTTGGAGAATTTGTTATTGAATACAATTATGAAAACATTTCACGTAGTACCGGTTGAAGCGATTATTTGTTTTAATGCTTTTTAAATTATTTACCAATATCTCGAAAAGTATTAACATTTAAGAAATTAGAAAAAATAGATTCTTAAAGAGGAGGAAAATTGACAATTGTTGACAATTATGGACCATTTTTCAAAATTTTTGACCATTTTTAACCATATTTCAAAATTTTTGACAATTTTTCAAAAACTTTAACAATTTTTGACAATTATCAACTATTTTTAAAAATTTTGACAATTTTTAACAATAATTGTCCATTTTTGACAATTTTTGACCATTTTTGATAGTTTTCGACAATTATTGGCCATTTTTCAAAATTTTTAACAATTTTTCAAAATTTTTGACCATTTTTCAAAATTATTGACCTTTTTTGATAGTTTTTGACAATTATCGACCATTTTCGAAATTTTAACAATTTTTGACAATTATTGACCAATTTTGACAATAATTGTCCATTTTTGACAGTTTTTAAACATAATTGACAATTTTTAACCATTTTTGATAGTTTTTGACCATTTTTGACAATTTTTCAAAATTTTAGACCATTTTTCCAAATTATTGACCATTTTTGATAGTTTTTGACAATTATCGACCATTTTCGAAATTTTAACGATTTTTGACAATAATTGACCAATTTTGATAATAATTGTCCATTTTTGACAGTTTTTAAACATAATTGACAATTTTTAACCATTTTTGATAGTTTTTGACCATTTTTGACAATTTTTCAAAATTTTAGACCATTTTCCCAAATTTTTGACCATATTTCAAAAACTTCAACAATTTTTGACAATTATCAACTATTTTCCAAAATTTTTACAATTTTTAACAATAATTGTCCATTTTTGACAATTTTTCAAAATTTTTGACCATTTTTCAAAATTATTGACCATTTTTAATAGTTTTTGACAATTATCGACCATTTTTCAAAATTTTAACAATTTTTGACATTTATTGACCAATTTTGACAATAATTGTCCATTTTTTACAGTTTTTGTCAGTTTTTGACCATTTTTGATAGATTTTGACAATTATTGACCATTTTGAACAATTTTTGGAAATTTTTGACAATTGACCATTTTTGACAATTTCTGAAAATGTTTGGCCATTTTTCAAACAAATTTTAAAATTTTTGACAATTGACTATTTTTGACAATTTTAGAAAATATGTGACCATTTTTGACAATTTTTGACCATTTTTGACAGTTTTTGACAAAAATTGTCCAACAGTTTTTGATAATAACTGACAATTATTGACCATTTTTGACCATATTTCAAAATTTTTTACAAAAGATTCCTTTTTTGCGCTAGAGCATCAAGTAACAATCCTCGGCATTTGTCGACTTTACGATTTCATTCGAATATAGTAATTAGTCATTTCACGCGCGACTGTAGAAAAAAGAATTTGTCAAGTTCAACAATACTTTATAACACCGACATGAAATACCCAAAGGGTGAGTTGGACTACTAGTCTTTGTTAGCGTACAGTGGTTCAGGTGTGATTGTTGCGAATAAATTTCCAGGTAAACCTATTCAATACTTTTGTCAATATCCTTAAAATTCCGTATTAATGCACTGTATAAATTAAGAAAATTTTTCATTATACCTTCACTCGTTCGATAAAGCTACTGTATTAGCGAAACGCGTCACAAGTTTAAATTTAACGTTTTTGTGGACAGTTGAAACCCATGAAAAAATGGAGGCAACATCCTTCTTTCAACCGTCTCATAATTGATAACTGTATGACTTTAGGGTGAATAAGGTGTACATCGTCTTTTCCAAAATTGATCCAAACCCAAATTAAGGGTATTAAAACAAATATGAAATCCGCCCATTTTGTGGTGGTGTCCATCTTAAATTTTTCTTTTTTATGATGTACTGTAGGTATTCTACTAGTCTTTTATTTAATATCCATATTGAAGGCCATCTTGGATTTACAATGATTCTGAATATAAATACAAGTATTGTCTTCGTGTGTTCAGAATTTCAGGATGGTGATACCATTTTAATGACTAAAATTGACCCAACAAAAAGAACTACAATTGACGCATGCTTACCTCGTTTGTATCCGTGTCTACCGCCATAACTGATAGGCCTTCTTGTAATGTTAATAAATCATATTGTTCTAAAAGTGAACAGGGTTTTCCTTGCAAACTAAGGCCGACTGCAGCGTTTAGTGGTTCGTCAGGGAAGCTCAGCCTTAAATGACAAATTACATCATGGAATTTGGATTCTGGGATTGGTCCAAATTCCATATTTTTCTAAACAACAAAATTTTCATTAGTAACGCTAGTAATTTTTTTGGTTGTGATAGTTGGGAACAATGTAAATTGATTCATTAATAAGTTAATGGAAAAGGGAAAAGGAGTAGGAATTTCAGTTATTACTCCCAGTGCCGTCATTAAAATTAGGCTACCAGAATTAGCAATTGCCAATTGACTATCACGGGAAAATATTCATTGTAAAATAGCATTAACTAGTGTTAAAAGAATAATTTTCTAACTAAATTCGTGATTTTTAAAGTAATTACTGAATGATCCAGCGAAATTGTTGTTCTAATCTGCTTTATTTAAGGTAAGCTATCGAACAAATTTAAAATTAACATAAAATTCCGAGGATCGCGAAGTCTACCAGAACCTAAGTAAAGGAAACTATTGACATTTGTTTGAAATAACGAAAATATTCCTGAAATGAAAAAAACATACAGCGAGTCCCATTTTAGAAAAACGAAACTATAAACAACGTTATATCCAGAAATGGAAAAAAGATTATTCATGAAATAGTTCACCCTCAGAAACTCCCTGAACTCTTCCCCTTTCTGAAAATGTATAATTTGTTGAAAAGTATATAAAAAATGAGTTATTTGGTTTTTAATGATTAGGTATATTGTTTATTAGATAAAGGTACCTGACATATACGTTTTAAAATAAAAAACAATTTGCCTGCTAACTAATACCAAAGATTACAAAAAATTTGTAATCTTTGCTAATACCTACGTTTAAAAAAATATACTGAATGTTTTTGAAAGAAGCATGACTTAACATTAAACAAACTTAAAAGGTGAATCAAATTTTAGTAAAAATTAACATTATAAATTATCTAGTTTGATAAAAATATTTAAGATGTTCCAAGTGTTGTCCATTTTGATCTATAAATTTTTGCAACCTAAACAAAAAGTGATCAATCGGACAATGTTACCTCGCAGTTGTTCCAGAGTCTCTGGAATAGGATTATAACATATATCTTTGACAAAAAAAAAACATATAAAAAAGTCTGGAATCGTCAAGTCAAAGCATACATAAAAATTAAATAGCTTTTATCATTTAAACTTCTACAAACTATACATTTTCAGAAAGGGGAAGAGTTCAGCTTTCATATAGAATAAAAATATATAAGGTACAAAGCTAAACCCCCGTATTTGAAAAAAACAAAAAAACAAAACTGAGAATCAAAATATTAAAAACTCGTATCTTTTCTACGCTATAACCTCGTATCTTGCTCAAAAACGCTAAAAAACGATCCTCTTTTTATCTTGCATAAAATACCTTAATTGCTAAGAAAAATTTTTGGAAATAAAGCAATGAACTCTTTTTATATCTACACAATCAGATTGAAATATTTATAGAAAAGGTTCTTATATACTTTTAACTTGAAAAAAAAAATTCGGTGATATATCTTTTCCGAAGCACAAATATATAATAGTAAAATTAAATAAATTTAAAAATTAGTCTCAAATATTATTTTACTAGCCAAACATTTCAGTTGTAAAATAATCATACAATTAGACATTATCTTTTCGCTTTTCGAAGAAACCACTTCCTGCAGTGGGGTTTGGAACAAAGTATACATGTTTAGTTTTAGGGAATGCACAAACTTTTACCAAGTATAACTTTTTGACAAACACCCTTAATAAATAATTATTGTTGATATAAAACACTAAATGGAAACCCAATTTTATCCATCAAAAGCGTCAAGCAACAAAAAAAGCATAAAAATCGGCGACAAATAATATAAGTAGCGTCGGAAAGATTTTTCAGTGATATATATGATAACACTCACCTTTTACAAATTGATATTGTGCTCGAAAAATGCTCTAAGGAGCTGTAAAACTTTCAGCTAACAACTCCAACGTCGTTTGAGTTCGAGCTGTGGAAGTGCACTAAAATTTACTGCCATACGCCCTACAAATTTACCGTGAACCGTAAATTCTCGCCCTATTTCAATTTTCCTTCCTTTTCTTTCCCTTTTGCTTCGAACAACGCCCGGAGACTTTTCAGATTCGAATCAAAATTATAAAATTCATCTCTCACTCCGGCGTAGTATGAATATATGTTCATTATACAGTACGATTTACTTTATTTGACGATACCCATGGTCATTTAGTTTTTTGCTAAATTTCTATAATCCCTATTTGACCTTATAGTCCGGTCAAATTAGACTAAAAAATAAGAGTGAAGATACATGAATTCACAACAAGCTGAAAGTGGGTAAAATTGTTCAAAAAATAATTTAAAACATTTCAAAATTCCCCATCGTTCCGATACATGAAAAAAATTGACTCGAGGTCAAAGGTAAAAAAATTAGTTTTTCTCGATTTTCTTCAAAACGTAGAGTTTTATCGCCAAATTACTTCAGACAAAAATTGTAGATCATAAAATTATCTATAAAAAAGGTGTCAATAATTTTTTTCCTTAAAGCCATCGTTTCTGAGTTATAACGATTCAAAAAGTTGTAAGCGTTATAATATGCACACGTTTCCACGCCACATCTGAGATAGTGTACTTTAGGTTTTTTAAAGTGGTTTTACCAGTAGGCCTATTTCACAGGTCGGTTGTGATTTTGTTTAATTGGAAACTATTGCATAATAATGTGTACCACTGCATGCGTACAAAAGGGGCAATTATTCCAACGCGCGCAACGAAACTATAGCGCGGAAGCGATTAGGATCATGGTGGGGATCTTATTTTATACAAACGATTATCTCAACTTTTACGTATCCTAATCAACAATTAATTAAATATTTCTCCCTTTACCGAGCGGGTACAACCTTGAATACTGCCGATCCTCAAGGTTTCTTATTACGCCAAATGAGCTTCGTAATTAATATGAAATTGCGGTCTAATAAAGTGAAGGTGCCCTTAACTAAATCAATCCGGCGTATTGAAATAATTAGGTTTCTGGAAAAACTGCTTCAGAATTTTTATTAGTAAATTTACACGAGCATATACCGGGTGTAAGAAAGAGATTGGTCTGGAGTCAAAAACGGTCTCTTTTTTCGGCGTTGCCCATTTCTTTCAATATTACATAGGTGTTACCGCAAAAGGATTATTGTCCTCAAAAGGGTGTTTTATCCTCTCTTGCTACTAGTTCATCTATTATTTAATTTCCTTATATTTCTTCTATTCCTCTTATTCCTTCTATTCCTTCTATCCCCTCTATCCCCTCTATTCCCTCTATTCCCTCTATTCCCTCTATTCCCTCTATTCCTTCTATTCCTTCTATTCCTTCTATTCCTTCTATTCCTTCTATTCCTTCTATTCTTTCTATTCTTTCTATTCCTTCTATTCTTTCTATTTCTTCTATTCTTTCTATTCCTTCTATTTCTTCTATTTCTTCTATTCCTTCTATTCCCTCTATTCCTTCTATTCCTTCTATTCCTTCTATTCCTTCTATTCCTTCTATTCCTTCTATTCCTTCTATTCCTTCTATTCCTTCTATTCCTTCTATTCCTTCTATTCCTTCTATTCCTTCTATTCCTTCTATTCCTTCTATTCTTTCTATTCTTTCTATTCCTTCTATTCTTTCTATTTCTTCTATTCTTTCTATTCCTTCTATTTCTTCTATTTCTTCTATTCCTTCTATTCCCTCTATTCCTTCTATTCCTTCTATTCCTTCTATTCCTTCTATTCCTTCTATTCCTTCTATTCCTTCTATTCCTTCTATTCCTTCTATTCCTTCTATTCCTTCTATTCCTTCTATTCCTTCTATTCCTACTACCCCAGAGTGTCATGTTAGGTGACGATGGTGTTTTTGCCTAGTTAATTGAATTTTTCTAGGCGTTTCTAAACCATTTTAAAACCGATTGCACATCTAACCTAACCTAGTTAGAAACTTTTTAAACTTTAATCTGATGATCTTTTTACAATTTCAATTGGGCTAATATAAAAACAAACTATTGTATATCTAACAGCTTTATTCAGTATGAGGTGATAAAAATGAAGCAATAATCATTTTGTACATGAAACTATTAAAAATATTGTTTGAGATCCTTAAGAACTGGAAATGTATATCGTCCCTGAAACAAGAGTGTGATATTTAGTGTATTATTTGCAATATATTCTTCTACTTAGTTCCTGAGGAAAGTCTCAGAGTCTAGTAGCTCCTATTTCCATAGTAGTAGTGCTTTTTGACATTAGTGGGGTTACATTTAACTATTCAAATTTATTTTCGTTATTTTTGCTTCAGGAGCCATCCTCACAGCTCCCCCTATACCTCGTACTACTGTGTGTTAATAATAAAATATACAAATACCGCGGAGCACTCGCACGAATGAGTGAGAATATAAATACTACACGGTCAGCTGATACGAGCCATGGGCGCCACCATATTGGCCTAGCTTCAGAAAAGCTTCCACTTCATGTGAAATACACATTATTTGATATTTTTCCAAAAAAGGGGAAGGGAATCCCTTACTATCCCTTCCCCTTTTTGGAAAACTTCATGTGGAATACAAATTCTTTGATATTTTTTCGAGAAGGGGAAGGGAATAATTACACTGCACGAAATATATACATTCTGATTGGTGGTAGCCTTTCTGCAGCTCGGCTCTCGTGGCCTTGCGTCTTTATCTTTACCCCTACTCTAACATACGACATGCGATAGATGGAAGAAAAATTTTGAGGCCATGTAATAAGAAAATAATTACCATATTTATGTGCTTTAAATGTGAATCAGGAATGTTTTCCATGTGTGGTAACGTTCGTTCTGACCACAAATCCTCTTCTGTAGACTGGATTCGGTCTGAACTGCTGATCGGCGAATAAAACCTTCTGCGTTGTTGATAATTTTTCTGTTGTATCCTTCAATTCTATAAAAGGTACTTTCTGGAATGAATTATTTTCAGTTTCAGTAACGAACATAGGTAAAGATTTTTGATATCTTCTCATATTGAATTGACTTTCATCTTCTATCGTGATTGGCTCCAAGTCGATAACAGTTTTATTGTCCAACGCATCGTTATTTTCAAATGTAAAATTCGAAGGTAGTGGAATTTTTACAAAAAGAATGTCATCTTTTTTATTCGGCTCGGTTGTGATGTGATATTCAAGATTTTTCACGTCGTTATTTCTTATGACACTTATTAAGTTTTGAATTGCTGAAAATTTAGTATCTTCCGATTCTAACCTCATTGATCTAGAGTTTGTACCATTAGGGGGCATTTCCTTATGTAAATACGATACAGGCCAATGTCTTGGTTGTCCAAAACCTCCTGAAAATGAAAGATAAATTAAGTCAAACTATCGCCCTTACACTACCGACGGATTTAAAGTCTACTGAACCAGCAAAAAAGTCAACCATGTGCAAGGATATTAATACTTTGATGTAATCAACAAAAAAAAAAGATGAGCGGTTGTCGGACCGCCGACAGAAGCTTGCTTCTTATGAACAATAGAATTACCATTTTTCGTGAATTTTTCACCATTTTTGACAGTTTTTGACGAATTTTGACAATTATTGACCGACTTTGACAATTATCGACCATTTTTGACAATTTTTCAAAAATTTTAACATATTTGGCTATTATTGACCATTTTTTCAAAATTTTGACAATTTTTTCAAATTTTTATAATTATTGACCATTTTTGACAATTATTGACCAATTTTGACAGTTGTGACAATTATTGATCATTTTTGACAATTTTTCAAAAATGTTGACCATTTTAGACCATTTTTCCAAATTTTATCAATTGATGACCATTTTTGAGCATTTTTGACAGGTTCTGACAATTATTGGCCATTTTTGACAATTTTTCAAAAAATTTCACCATTTTTCAAAGAATTTGAAAATTTTTAATAATTATTGGACATTTTTGACAGTTTTTTATAATTATCGACCATTTTTTTGAAATTTTGACAATTTTTGACAATTTTTCGAAAAAATTTGACCATTTTTCAAAAATGTTGACAATTTTTAACAATTATTGACAATTTTTCAAAAATTTTAACATATTTGGCAATTATTGACCATTTTTTCAAAATTTTGATAATTTTTCAAAATTTTAACAATTATTGATCCTTTTGGACCATTTTTGACGAATTTTGATTGGTTTTGACAATTATATTGACCGTCTTTGACAATTATTGACCATTTTTGACAGTTTTTCAAAAATTTTAAACATTTTTCAAAATTTTTGACAATTATTGACCATTTTGACAGTTTTTGTCCATTTTTGACAATTTTTGACCATTTTGGACAATTTTTGAAAATATTTGTCAACTATTAACCATTTTTTCAAAATTTTGACAGTTTTTGACAATTTTTGATCATTTTTCTAAATTTTTGACAATTTTTGACCATATTTAGAAATTTTTGACAATTTTTCAAAATTATTGACCATTTTTTAAAAATTTTGACAATTTTTCAAAATTTTTGACAATTATTGACCATCCTTGACAGTTTTTGACTATTTTTGATCATTTTTCCAAATTTTTGACAATTATTGACCATAGTTAAAAATTTTTGACAATTTTTCTAAAATTTTAACATATTTGGCAATTATTAACCATTTTTTCAAAATTTTGACAATTTTTTACCATTTTTGACAATTTTTCACTCCTATAGGTGTGCGAGCTCAGTGCGGCAAGAGAGATTGCGCACAGTCGCTTGAATGAGTTATCGCGTGACGAACGCTTTTTCGTAACATCACACGTTTCACGAATTCACTAGCCTTCCCAAAAGTCCTATGTCGTGCAATAAGAAGCAAGCTTCAAAAACTTTTTATTCACCTGGTTTAGGAGGCTCCAAAAATTCTTCATCAAAAATCATTTCGTATTGATCAAGACTGGGTTTGGGAGGTGGGAGAGGAGCTTGTCCTGGACGTCTATCTGGTCTAAAAAGAGATGGTCTCCAAGGCTTAGTAGTTTGAACAGGAAGATAATATTTCTCGTCATCCAATCTATCGTGTATGTAAGGATAATATCTATCATTACATTTTCGCCACTGGGTTCGTTCTGGACCAACGTAACACCTACATACAATATTTTTATACAGTGTGTCTGCTGAAGCTCGTAGCAAATTATAAGAATTTATTTTGTAATATACATTTACCAAAGATAAGGATAACCATTCGAAGCTCCACATTGATGATCTGGTCTACAACAATAGTCCCAAGCTCCATTGTCACCACCTTCGATTTCACAAAACCAGAATCCAGCTCTAGCATTTTCCTTGCACAGCGCACCTCTTCTACATGGCCAACCATTCACGCTATATACGCGCCATGTGTCCAATGCTTGCGAAAAATCTAAAAAATCAATATGTATTTAATATATGTGAATGGAAAAGGAAAAGTCTTACAATCTGGATCCGTTGGTCCACTTGATATACGATTGGTATGAAGAGGATCATTTGCCAGTGCTACACAATCTGGATTATAATTATCCCAGGCGAATAATAGAGCATTTGGATCGTAGACGTAATCCATCTTTGGCAACAGATCTCTTTGATATATATCGGAAAGATCACAGTTGGGAACATTTCCTGGACTTTTAGACCTGTAAAAAATGTAAGAATTGATTAATAAATTATGCTTGCTGGAAGGGCTTCACCATAAGTATATTTGAGACAAACTTTTTTATTATTTGATTCATTATAAAGGGTGATTGGTTAGTGTGATAAAACTCAGTAGGTGTAACAGTGTAGATCGAGAAAAGTAAAACGAACGCCTGATAAGCTGGGGAAGACGAGCGGGTGGAGTGATACTGGAGTGAAGAGAAAGGTGGTATCGCCTCTGGAAGACAAGGAACAGAAGAGGAAACTGAAGGAGAAAGGAATGAAGGAAGTGGAGAATGGGAAGGAAGAAGAGAGGGAGGGTGTAGAGAGATTGAAATATATGGTAAAGCGGCTGGAGGAGAGGGTGGAAAGGCTGGAGGTCAAGGAATTAGAGAGGTTGAGGTGGGAGGACGATAGGAAGGAGATAATGCAATCATGATGGGAGGTAGAACAGAGAGACTGGAAAGGTTGGAAGGAGGTTAAAGATAGGGACTGGGATGGTAAAAAGGGGGAGGGAATAGAGATGAAGGTGGGAAATCCAATGATAGGAGATGAGAAGGTAAAAAGGTGGTATGGGTGAGCAAGGAAGACAGTGGAATGGAGAAGGGGATACAGAGGATGTTTAGGGATAGGTACCCGATGCTAGGAGGAAAAGCAGAGGAAATGGAGTGGGTCAAGGTAGTGCGCACTACGGAGAGGAATGGGGTAAGGGTGAAGACGGAGGAGTTGATCTGTCGGATGGAGGGAGATTGTAGGGATGAGAAGAAGGTGTTCGAGCTGATAAGTCGGCTGTTTGAGGAAGTGGGGAGCGGGGACAGCATTGGACTCCACAAGCTTGAGCAGGTAGAGGTGTAGGTGCTAAAGAAGATGGTGGCGTGGGTGAGAGGTGACGGAGTGGTGGCGGAGGTAACAATCTATACAGATGGGGAAAAGGAAAAGGAGGGTAGGAATGGGGCGATAATCTTGAAGGATATCGGATAAGTCGATGAGCCATAAAGCTGGTAAGGAAAATGAAGGGGTGAGGGGGAAAATAGAGAAATTTATTGGGAAAGAGACAAAAGTGATTAAAGTGGTGAGGGAGAGGAACGGGATGAAAATGGCGGTGGTAAGGGCGAAATGGGTGAAAGCGGAAGACTTGCTGGGAAAAAGGGAGATTAGATTGGGGTGGAACAGGGTAATTATTGTAGATGGTAGATGCTTTGGATGTGGGTTAAAGGGGCACAAAGTAGCAGGGTGTGAGGTGAAGAGAGTCAAGGAGAGGAGTAAGTGCTGGTTATGTAAGAGCGATGATTACATGGCCAGAGACTGTCGGCAGCCCTTCCTTTGTAGGGTATGTGAGGAAAGGAGACATAAGCCAGTGGAGATAGAATGTAGTAGGGAATGGAAGGAAGTGGAGGATGATGTTTAGATGCTGGAGGAACGAGGAAGTGCTGAAGAAGTTGGAGAGGAAACTAGGGGAGGCGGTGTATTGGGAAACATGGTGGAGATAATGTTGAGGGGGGAAGAGGAATGGATGGAAGTGACTGGCGTAGTAGAGAGCATGGTTGGGGGAAGAGAAGGACTCTATATGGAATGAGAGGTAGGAGTGATAGTAGGGAGAAGACGACAGTGTGAGCGGAGAGTGTGCGAGGGATCGCCGTCCGTCTCGAAGTATGCTAGGGTAGTGATTCCGAGGCGGGGGTAACGGCGAGTTTGAAGTGGGTTTGGTTAGTAGGCAACCCCTTGGGGATGAGTTCAACACTGTTTGGGTTCCGGAACCCATTCGAACATTATCTTCCGAAAAAAAAAGGCTCGAAGTTCGAAATATGGAGCTCAAAATTATGTACTTTTTTCTCCCATGATAACAGACCTACTGAGCTTTTACACTAATCAATCACTCTGTAAATTAAGCATATTTTACATGATTTTAAAAAGTTAAATCAATTCTTATTTTCTTAATTACATTGCCTTAGGATTTCCTTTATGTGGCATTAAAAAGGAAGATACTTCATTGTTTGTTGCAACAGGTAATAAGTACTTTCCACTCCTAGTAATATAATATACTATTTTTTTCAAGAAAACTGCTTAAACTTACCAAAAACTGAATGACATGCATTGGAAAAGCGTTTCTAATCTTGCTCGCGAACATTCTTCTTTGCATTCTGATTCTGAGAAAACACGTACTGATTTTTTTGTAGCTTGAGGCAACAGACGAGCAGGCGATGCAAATCCAATATAACACACTAAACAAGAATCGTATATATAACGAAAATATTATACGAAGACAACTATTTTTATAATAGTAATACCGGGTAGCGAGAAAGTCAGTAATTGTGAAAATTTTAGGGTTATGTAGAGTATAGGGCATGTTCACCAACTGACAAGTTGATGCTAATGACAGTCGCCCTGAGGATAAAAAATTATTTACATATCTAAACACAGCAAAAGTCACGGCGACACTGGTGTTAATAATGAATGTCGTAAATCATTTTAACGACACAGTGGACCACTTTAGTTCTTCTTTTGTTTTGGCAGCCATTTTGACTTAGTAATTTTAGAAAATATATCTCACAACCCTGCTTTTTTCTGATTGTATAACAGACTTTCTCGCTACCCTGTATATAAAAATATACTATTTACATTGATTTGTTTTAATTTGGTTCCGATGACTATCAATGTGACCTCTAATGCCAAAATGTCCAGTTTCACAGCCATGTCCGAAGCTGCCTCGTTCGTAAATTTCAAATCCAGGTTCTGGAATAAAGTGATTCAGTGGATCCAGTTCATAATACGGCCAGTCTGTCAATTGGCAATTGTCTATTGATCCTCCAATTATTGACGGTCCATATCTACGAAAAAAAAATAGTTGCATTTCTAAGGCAGCGGCTAGCATGTACAAGCGAATTGCCGGGATAAAACCTTCAGCTGCTGGGTAAATTTTTCCCCATCCACGGCTACTGATACGCTTGGTCAAACTATAGCTTCAACTCCCACACCTAGTATATAGCTAAGATTACCCCAAAGCTGCTTGTGGTAGTTAATTTTAAAATTCCCCTTAAGCCTGTAATTCTGGAGAGTACTTCAGTATTTATGTTTTAAATCCTAAAATATATTCACCTGTAACTGAATGCTCTGCAAGTGAATTTTTTAGAAGCTAGACATTCAAGTTGGCAGTCCACAATCGATTTCGTCATTAAGGAGTCTCTAACGATGTTATGATGGAGACGTTCTCCGCTTCTGACCCTCCAGAAGCAATCTGAAAATATATCCATAAAGGAAGATTAATTTTTATTATCGAATATAAGATTTAGACCAAAAATTAGACGCAGATTTTTCAAGGTTGCAGTCTACAAAGTTATAGAAAGTACGAAGTTGAAGGATTGGAAAAATGTTTTTTTCAAGGATGAATGTAGAATGTGTCTTTAAGACAAAGATGTCAGAAGAACTGGAGAACGTTATGCTGCTTGCGCTTAGATAGCTCGGGTCAATTTTGGGGGAGACCCAGAAATGTTTTGGGCAGGAATTTCTTGTGGCTCTTTAACAGCATAACGGAATAGAACAAAGATCCTAGAAGACCATGTGATTATGCTATATGTTGGGTTGGTTGGCGATGATTTCTGTTAATACAAGTACTTAGAGGGAAGCACTTTGGAGAGCAAACTACAACTACTGAAAATTCCTCCAGTTAAACTAGTGGCCTTTATAGAAGACTCGAAGCTCTGGAATGGAAGTAGATCACATGGAAAATGGTACAAAGATTCAGTTGAGGACAACCTGAACGAATGAATGAATGATTTCTTATAAATCAAAGCAGTTAAAATATTCGGCTGTCACCGATGTCAACTTTTGTTTTTTCCATATTAGGAATTTCACTAATTTATTATATTCTGGAATGGTTTAAGAGCTGACATTTTGGAAAACATAATTTTTTACATACCACTGTTTTCTCTTCTTCCTATAACAGACTGGTCACATATATTTCTATTATTCATGGTATAAACATCGAAATCTCTATCTGGTTCCAAATCGGTGTAATGATCCAATTCCTTATAATCAAGGTTACTTAAATAACAATTATCTGTTGGTTCTGTTACTGTTACAGTGTATCTGGAAATATAACACATTTCAAAACAAGAACCGTTCACCCTCCAATACATTTATTTATGTTTAGATTATGGAACAAACTGCTTATATGATAATATTGAATAAAATATGACTCTATTCCAATATACTGAGCTCTTGCTTAAACAGTTCTATAATGGTATGGTAATGAACTAGCGAAGAGAGGGGCTGAAACATCCCTTTGGGGAACGGAACCCTTTTGCGGTATCAGCTCCAATATAATATTGGAAGAAATAAGCAGCGCCTAAAAGAGGAAAGATCTGTCCATTGGAAAGAACTAGTGGTGCTTAGACAATCAAAGATGCTTCCGGGAGAATAAAACCAGGTGAGAATAAATGAACGCCTAAGTCAGAGAAAAACTGCACTAAGAGAGTCCTAATAGGACACTGTCGCCTGAATGGGTACCTGAAACAGTTCAAAATAGTGGAGGAAAGAGAATGTAGATTCTGTGGAAGAAGAAACCTCCATCAACACACTAGTGGATTGCATAGCAATACAGAATCCTGCACTTAAGTTAAACCCTGTGAATATACTAAAATTCCTTTCTCTACTTCTACTCTACTGTACTACTGTACTTACAAGTATTTATTATATAACTTCAAACATAACTTGAATACTCACCTAAATGCATAAGAAGAACAAGTAAAATGTTTTTCCTTAAAGCACAACATCTCGCATTCGTAAATATTTGGAACGGCGAAATACTGTTTCACTATTCTTTTGCTCAACTTGAATCCAGTAACACTCCGTAACGAACAGTCTACAAAATATAAATCGTTTATCTACACACATCACTTTAACTCCGACAATCTTGATTGAAAATTATTACTAATTACATAACTCCCCCCAGCACTATTTTTGAAATTTTTGAAAAATGGTAAAAAATTGTCCAATTTTTGTAAAAATGGTTAATTGTCAAAATTTTGAAAAAATGGTCAAAATTTTTGAAAAATTGTCAAAAACTTCCAAAAATGGACAATTATTGTCAAAATTCTGAAAAATAGTTGATAATTGTAAAAAGTTGTTAAGTTTTTTGAAAAGTTGTCAAAAATTTTGAAAAAATGGTCAAAAATAGCCAAAAATTTGGAAAAATGGTCTATAATTGTCAACAATTTTCAATAATTGTCAAAATTTTTGGAAAAATGGTCATAAATTATCATAAATTGTTAGAAATTGTCAATTATTGTTAAAAATAGACATTTATTGTCAAAAACTGTCCAAAACGGGTTAAAAATTGTCACTAATTTTGACAAACAGTCAAACTGGTCAATAATTGTTAAAATTTTGAAAAATCGTTAAAAACTTTCAAAATATTTGAAAACTTGTCAAAAATTCTCAAAATTGATCAATAATTGTCAAAAATGTTCAATAATTGTCGAAAAATGGTCAATAATTGTCAAAACTTTTAGACAAATTCTCAAAAATTTCGAAAAATGGTTAATAATTGTTAAAAATCGTTAAAAACTGTCAAAATATTTGAAAAAACGGTCAATAATTGTCAAAAATTATTACAAATTTTGAAATATGGTTAATAATTGTTAAAAACTGTCAAAATTTTGAAAAAATGGTTAATAATTGCCAAATATTTTCAAAATTTTTCTAAATATTTGAAAAATTGTCAAAAATGTTCAAAAATTCTCAAAATTGATAAATAATTGTCAAAAATGGTCAATGATTGTCAAAAAATGGCCAATAATTGCCAAAACTTTTAGAAAAATTGTCAAAAATTTCGAAAAATGGTCAATAATTGTCAAAAATCGTTAAAAACTGTCAAAATATTTGAAAAATTGTCAAAAATGTTCAAAAATTCTCAAAATTGATCAATAATTGTTAAAAATGGTCAATAATTGTCAAAACTTTTAGAAAAATTGTCAAAAATTTCGAAAAATGGCCAATAATTGTCAAAAATTTTCAAAATTGATTATTAATTGTCGAAAATGGCCAATAATTGTCGAAAAACGGTCAATAATTGTCAAAAATCGTTAAAAACTGTCAAAATATTTGATAAATTGTCAAAAATTTACGAAAAATGGTCAAATATTTACAAAAAATTGTCAAAAATAGTTGATAATTGTCAAAAAGTATTTTGAAAAATTTTCAAAAATTTTGAAAAAATGATCAAAAATAGTTTAAAATTTGGAAAAACGGTCTATAATTGTCAAAATTTATGAAAAAATGGTCAAAAATTAGCAAAAATTGTTAAATATTATCAATTATTGTTAAAAACTGTCAAAAATGGACATTTATTGTCAAAAACAGTCCTAAAATGGTTAAAAATTGTCATTATTTTGAAAAATGGTCAAATATTGTCAATAATTTTGGGAAAATTGTCAAAAATTCTCAAAATTGATCAATAATTGTCAAAATTGATCAGTAATTGCTATTTGCTGGATAAATTGGTGAGGAGGCCGAGCCTCCTTAGCCTCCTTCGAGGAGCCGCCACTGCTATGGACTGCTCTATAGATATACTCGTAGATAAATGAAAATTTTATATTCTCACCTTCAACTTATAAAGAGTCGGATTAGAGAATGAAATCTAGATTCAGAGGACCACAATGGATCTGAAAAGGTCCTAGTGGAATAGAGACCAATTATTAGCCACTTCATTAAATTGTGCCCGAAAGGATGGTTTTGTTTAAAATGGATAAGATCATTTCTTATTGCAAAACATTGAAGCTTTTTATGGATTGAAGTTTTGCTTTTGTAATAAATTAAATCAAGTATTTCAACTTTCCAGCCCTTAAGAACCACCCTCTATGCCAAAAATAATATGGAAAATATAATTATCAACAGTTTGGCATGTTATATATTTATTGAAACTGTTCATTGATGATGGCAAGGTGAACTTGGCAAAACGTCCGAGCTTGATACCCTGTTTATACAGTGTAGTAGTTGGATGGATAATAACAAATGCATCTTCGGTATGGTGGGCAAAGACTAAGCAAGGTGCAAAGGCTTGCCTGTCTCAGTAGCACTAGAAACCTTACTAGGTCTTTCTCCACTAAACTTTGTTAAAATGGCTGAAGCAAGAATGGGGCTATTTAGGCTGCAAAATAAACTGAGCGAAGACATTTTAGATGGTAACAAGTACCAGAAAATACACTAAAACAGAACAAAGAGAAGTCTATACATCAGCAGAAAATACAAAGTAGCACTATCAAATCATATAAATTAAGAGATAAAAGAAATTGCAGAGAAATACCAAATACAAGAGATAAATGAAAGACTGGAAATACAAAATACAGAAGAAAACTGGAAATACTTTAAAGATGTATTACTAGAACCTGCAGGAGACGTATGTGGCACAAATAAGAAAAACGATAGCAAACAACAAACACCTTGGTGGGCGGAGGAAATTGAAAAACAAATAAGGTTAAAGAAAAAAGCATGGAAAAAGTATCTAGCGAACAGAACAAGAGAAAACTATGAAAATAACAAAACAGAAAGAAAGAAAACAAAAGAATTATTAACAGCCTCTAAAAATGATCGATGGGAAAAATTCGGGGAAAAAATGGAGGAAGATTGCACAGGAATCGAACGCTAAAGTCGTTAAGAACAGAAAACAAGAACAAAATATACAATTTATAAAAAACAAAAATGGGGAAATACTAACAGAAGAAAGAGAATTTATGGAAAGATGGAGAGAGTATTACCAGGATCTTCTCAACGGAGCGCAGGAACTGGAGGAACACATAGGGGACAATGACGGAGATGAAGCCGACATTAACAAAACAATAGATAGAGAAGAATTAGAAAAAGTTATCAACGAGCTAAAAAATGGAAAATCACCCGGGTCCGAGAAAATTACAGCAGAAATGATGAAAAGCATGGGTCAGAAAGGAAGAGATACATTGTTGCATATATACAACAGAGTATGGGAAGAAGAAACTTTGCTAATGGATTGGGAGAAAGTATTAATCAAAAAAGGAGACCACAAGGACTGCAATAACTACCAGCCATGAAAATAATGGAAAAGATCATAGAAAAAAGAATCAGATTGAAGACAGAGAGAACACTGGAAGAAACACAGAGTGGATTCAGAAACGGCAGAAATCCACTGGACCATATATTCACAATAAAACAGATAACTGAAAAAGCAAATGAAAAAAAAAGGAAAATTTTTATGGCATTTTTGGACCTAGATACAGTTCCAAGACATAAATTGTGGAAAATACTTATGGATAGAGGAATAAATAGTAAAATTATAAGATTAACACAGAAAATATATAAGAACAATGAAAACGCAATTATAAAAAACAATATGATATCACAAACATTCACTACAAATACAACTACTACTTTTTATAACAATCATGGACGAAATAATAAAGAAATGTAAGCCGCTAACAAAAAATTAGTGTGTAGGACATTTACAATTACAAAAAGTAAATATAACTGAAGGAGCATTCGCAGATGATGTCGTATTACTGGATGATGGAAGTGAAAAAGACTTGCAAATAAACATAAATGTATGGAACACAGTAATGAAGGAAAATGGCATGAAGATAAACAAGAATAAAACAAAGGTGATGATAATAGGAGAGGACAGAGAAAACTTAACCACTTACATCGATGGAGAAAAAATAGAACACGTAAATTATTTCCAATATTTAGGAGTAACATTGGATGAAAGAGGGAAACAAGACAACGATATTAACAATAGAATTCATAAAAGGTTCTCAAAACGCTATATCGACCAATACTAACATTTGGATACGATACATTTTGTAAGATACAAGCAACAGAAATAAAATATCTTAGAAGAACTATAGGAGTCACCAAGAGAGAGAAAGAGACTGAGGAATATAGATATAAGAAAAGATCTAGAGATACCTCCACATTATA
Source organism: Lochmaea crataegi (assembly GCA_947563755.1). Lineage (NCBI taxonomy): Eukaryota > Metazoa > Arthropoda > Insecta > Coleoptera > Chrysomelidae > Lochmaea > Lochmaea crataegi. The sequence continues at coordinate 3,509,901 of OX387433.1, read as the reverse complement.
ATTTATAGAAGGGAGATAGATAGATTGATGGGGACGTTTGTAGCGAATGAACGAAAAAGGACCAGTGAAAAGAGTTTGGAAAGCGAAAATACAAAATTACAAAAAAAGGGGGCAGGCCAAGAAAAACTTGGGACAAAGTAATAGAATATACTAAATAAAATATATATAAGCAGGAAACAAGCAACAGAATTGGCACAAAACAGAATGGAAGAAATTCGTACATAAATAATTGAACCATACCCTACACCATCAAATGGTAGTTTACTGACTAAATATATATATATTATGAAAATAATGAAAGATTTAAAGACTCTATTTGTAAGACCTCTTTGGTTTTGTAATGTACCAACGTGGAAGTTATTTCTACTGAATTCCCCTGTCAGATAAATTGTAAACAAAGATGTTCAAAAAAATATTCGAGTATAATGTAAGGCATTTACCATCTTGAATATAGTTGTAGGTAGGTCGCCTATGTTCGACAGGTAACAAAGAACTACTAGGTACAATTAAAATACCATTATCGACATCATATGGTTTTGGATCTGGTAAATAACTTCCAACGCGAGGTGGTTCCAAGTCATGTTCAGGAGGCAGATACGCTTCTTTCGGACCATAGCTTCCTCCATACTTTTGTATACCCCAGTGACTGTAGTTATTTTTAAATTTGTCATAAAGTCCCCAATCTAGAGTATTCGACGCATCGTTCCTTGGAGGTAGATAATAGTTTTTGAATTGGGAGTTGTGATGATGATTTGTTTCTCCGTAACGATGAGTTTCAGTACCCCATGAGTATGGTTTAGGGTATTTATAATAATTTTGTGGATACCTCTCGACTGGTTTTCGATCATAATGTTGTGGCCTTTCACGAGGAAGGTATGAGTTATCTGAAAATGAAATTGATCGATTTATTGATGTAAAACATCTATTAGTGCGCCTTGGCAGTAAGACGGTCTGAAATTTTAAATTATAATTAACAAGATACATGTATTCGTATCAACCACAGACGTGACGTCTCATAGACGGCAATTTTATTTTATCAAAAATTGATATAATGTCTTTTTAATGATATTATTTATATGTATTAGATATCATTAAAATATTTGAAATTTTTCGAATCTTGACGTTTTTTCGGTAAAAACACTTTTTTGGGGGGTGGAAAAACATTATTGTGATTTCCGGCCAAAGTTGAGGTCCTAGAAAAAAAAATTTAATATAATAGTTGTAGATCTTGGAAAAACCTACAACTTTTTCATTAGTGACTTTTCCACATAACCTCAAAATTAGCTCGAAAAACGCAAAAAACTGCATTTTTCGTTTTTTATTTTTAGTTTTATCAAAAATTGTTCGATTCCGATGAAAATTTGGTGCTTTGATAGTCACAAACCGTGGAAAAAAATTTCAATTGAAAATATTGGAAATTTTCCGAATTTTGACGTTTTTTCGGCAAAAACACTTTTTTGGGGGGTGGAAAAACATTATTGCGATTTCCGGCTAAAGTTGAGGTCCTAGAAAAAAAAGTTTAATATAATATTTGTAGATCGAAAAATCTACACATTTTTATCAGTAACTTTTTCACGTAACCTCAAAATACAATTTTTTATTATTGTCTTTTTCACATTACCTCAAAATTAGCTCGAAAAACGCAAAAAACATTTTTCGTTTTTTATTTTTAGTTTCGTCAAAAATTGTTCGATTTCGATGAAAATTCCACACCTGAAAAAGGCATTATATCAATTTTTGATAAAATAAAATTGCCGTCTAAGAGACGTCACGTCTGTGGTTACGGGTTAAGGATTAAACTTTGCTTCTTCCTCAGATCAGATCTAGACTGAGGTGTATTTCTGAGACAGCGTTTCAAGGACGAAACAAAGCTCTCTGGGAGACAGAGACAGGCTTGTCCAGCAATTACTGGTACTTTCAAAACCTCACCGTCAGCTGCTATGGAAATCCTTCTGGAACTACCTCCACTTCTTACATTTCTGGAATAAGGGGCTGGAAGGGCAACAAATGCGCATGATTCTGGGAATGACTTCTGATATAATGTCTCCAACAGTAAAGTACTACCTGCCTAATGATGACTGAATCCTCCGTAAGGAGTAGATAACCTTCAGGCTCTATGCAACTGTATTTAAGGCGGTAATTTGAGCCATTGATTCATACGTGAAGAGATTGGAGGAGATCAATTTTACACGTAGAACAATTAAAAAATTTATAGGACTCTCGAGATAGATCATCTCGAACTGTCGTTTCAAATGGTCTTTAAAACGCCTTACTAGCATCGAATAGTTATAATAAAAACAAGCCTAGCTGGAATAAAATACTACTCTACATATCTAAACAGACTCCGCCACTGGCGGGAAAAACTATTGTCGTAAATCGTTTTAACGACACAGTGGACCGCATAACTAACTTACCGACTTAGTTGGTGCCTATGCCAAATACTGTAATTGGATCACTTTAGTTCTTCTTTCCTTTTAGAAATCATGTTGACATGTTGCCAAATCTTCAAAATTTATTCTCATGTCCTCGCGTTGACTTTAGAAATAATTTACCGAATATAACAGGAAGTAAGAGAACTATCTAAAGGGCTAGACATCATTATGATAAGCGAAAGGTTCGAGGAATTATTTTTTGTTCGCCCCTCAAAGTCTCCTTCTCTGGAATAGCCTATTGTCGAGTGGGATCCTTGTGTATAACTTAAACCATGATGTAGAGTACTAGGTACTACTTACAAAGGAGCATTTAATGTGGGAGAATTAAAGTAATAAACGAGTACACAAGTCCTTATACATTTAATATTGCATTTTGTAATTCGTTTTATCTAGAAGTCTAGAACCTTACATTAAAGTATCCAGAAAATATTATAACTGTCATACAGGAAACTGCACACACAAAATATCCCAAACAACGTTATCAGAGAGATATTTACCTCCTCTTCTCCTGTTACTGTCGTAAGGACCATAATCATATCTTCGATCGATTTCTGGACGTACTGGTTTCCTGTGGTAGCCATCATCTCTCCATCTGTCATTTTGTCCATAATCAAGTGAACCATGATATGTTACTGACGGTCTTCTTCCTGAATAACAAGAGAAAAAACTGAGAAAAATCTAGCAAAAGAGGTAGGCCAGCTGGAGAGCGATTGAAGCCAGAATTGAAGTCCAGAATAACAGATGTAATCCCAAACTCGTTCTTTGATAACATTCTGACCAAAATCTATGGCAATACTGGCATAGGATGAAAACATTTACGGTCAGGGGCCTTATTCTTGACTGAGGGAATGAAGCTTCGTCATATTTTGTCTTTCTCACTGCAGTGACAGAGTAACCAAGCAAAATTAAGATAAAATATCTGTTCTCTCGGGAAGATCTTCTCCCTCAGTCAAGAATCCTGTAGCAGGATAGAACGTTAGACTGTGGTCAGATTATCTCTATCTCTCTAAAAAATCAGTTTGTATGACATTCTCTAGTCAGTATTTATAGGAACAAATAATCCAACCTTCATATTCATGTCTTCTATCCGACCATCTATCACTTGAATCATAAGAAGAATGATCCCTTACACCATATCTGTAGCCTTGGAAGTTACCGTTGCCTTTGTACGGTCGATACGGAGGAGGCCTTTGTCGACAATTTGCTGAGACCGCATTACGATCTTTTTCATAGTAATCGTAATCTTGATCTGCGTAACTATCTCTGTACACGTCTATTCTGGATAACGGGATACTTAGGAGCTCGCAATCGCCTTTTCCTCGACCAGAGGGATCCAATCTAAAACAAAAATATACATATACGTAAATGATAGAATGACCAATGAGAGTGATTTTGATAAACAAAAACAACTTTGCGAAGAGTCCCTAATGATGTGAAGGGAGAAATTGGGGTTGTAGCCTAAAAATCCTTATCTGGATGTACACTGCCATAGTGAGACCAATTGCATGGAGTAGTAGAACTAGCCAATTGACGACGAGTGAAAATTCAAAGACCATCCTGTATATGCATTAGTTTAGACTCCTAATTGCGATGGGGAATGGTCTTAATATACTGATTGTAACATTATAATTTGGGTATAGAAGATATTTAAATGTATGTCTTGTTAGATCGTATATAGTATCTAGAAGCATTTTGTGTTTTTCTTGTAATCATAACCTTCCGATTATAATTTTATTTAATAATAACATAGTAATTTCAAGAAAAACATTATCTTCAATGAAGATATGTTTCACAAAATGTGTTGTTATTATTATTAACACCGTCAAGGTGATACTTAATTGTTAATAGAGAAGAATCACAGTCTGTGAAATGTTCCCACACATTTTTGATAATTCAGATACCCTCATTATGATTATTGGTGGCATAATTAAATGATGTGCGTAGTACCTTAGAAAGGGAAAGTCAAGGTAACAGCGTGGCTTTTGTTTTAAATATTGAAATGGAAAACAAACAATCCAATATATAATAAATGTCGATCATATTTCTTGAAAAGTTGTCAAAAATGATCAATAATTGTCAAAACTGTCAAAAATGGTCAAAAATTGTTAAAATTTGATAAAATCGTCAAAAATTGTCAAAAATGATCAATAATTGTCAAAAATGGTCAATAATTGTTAAAAATGGTCAATAATTGTTAAAATTTGGAAAAATGGTCTAAATGGTCAAAATTTTTGAAAAATTGTCAAAAATGATCAATAATTGTCAAAATTGGTCAATAATTGTCAAAAATGGTCAATAATTGTTAAAATTTGAAAAAATAGTCAAAATGGTCAAAAATCTTGAAAAAATGGTCATTAATTGTCAAAAATTGTCAAAATTTTTGAAAAATGGTCAAAATTTTCGAAAAATGGTCAAAATTTTCGAAAAATGGTCAAAATTTTCGAAAAATGGTCATTTTATTGTGCATAAGAAGCAAGCTTCTGTCAGCGGTCTGAGGACCGCTCACCTTTTTTTTGATTTGGTGTAACACTGAAAAAATTAAAAATTTTACGGAAAATGTTCTTATTGCATATTTCTCGGAAAAGTCAATAACGTTATGGTCCCATTATTCAATGTTGAAGACTACCATAAATTTAAATTTAAACAGTTTCATAAACTTATTACCTTCATAAAACGACAATCAGAGAGCCATAAACGAAAAAAATCAAAAATTTTCACAAGGGAACAGATTTTGGATTTTATAAATGGAGCACCAGATAATGAATTTCTTATGATGAAGGTAGGCAATAATTCAAATACAATTATTAAAAAGAGAGGTTATGTAATATATAATTAAGGGAAAGTATTTTTAATGTGGTCGTAGATAAAACATTGTATGATACTCATGCGTGAATTACTTTTGCGATAACTTACAAGTACTTAGGCTACAGCACTTTGGAGAGGAATTAATACAACCATTATTACAACTACTGAAAATCCTTCCAGTTAAATTAGTGGCCTTTATAGAAGACACGGAGATTCTGGAATGGAAGTAGATAACATGGGAAATGGTACAAAGATTCAGTTCAAGTGCCTGAGCTGTTGAGCACAACCCAAACGAATGAATGAATGGTCCAGAAAGAGATCGGAATGGAAATAGGTAAAGTGCTAATAGCTCCAAGTACTCTAATATTTTACAGGGTGGTCAACTTTTGCGACAACTGCTAGGATCAATCACATTCATGCAATAAAATTTGGTACGTAAAAAAAGATTTTAGACAAAGCCAGTAAGTACCAAATAAGAGGAGGCCGATTATAAAAAGATTATCTGAAATAATTTTTGGAATTAACTCATTAAATGTTGACTGTGGCCACCGTTTCCTTGAATACAAAATACAAGAATTGTCAATTGCTTTCCAGATATCATTTGGATAAATATTTTGGAATACATGCTCTGATTTTTGTCAATACTGGTATCTCATTCCAGTAGAGTCTTGCTTTGCAGTCCATTTGATCAGAGATAGTTTTGTACCATCTTTTATATCAGTAGTTTTTACTACATAATTAGAAACAATTGTACGCCTCTTAATGTATATAAACAACAATTTACAATGTAAAATATATTAGACAATTATTATTACCTGTAATTGAAACCTTCACAGGAAAATAGTTTCTCGTCACCGCACTCTTTTTGGCATTCTTCTACAGTTTCGCAGTTTAATGCTCTTCGAACAAAACCTCTGGCAATCCGCTTACCAGCTAATACTCTCCTGAAACACGCTAAAAACAAAATACTCACTCAATTTCTATATTCTCAAAGTTACGCTTTGCACCACCAAATATATTTAAATATTGTTCAAAAACAGTGACCGTTCAACTAAGAAGAAACAACTACTTCACGGGCTATATGCCCCGACAGACATTGAATTGCACTTCTAAGTCAAATAACGGGGTCGGTATGATCTAAAATAATAAATAAAAGTATAAACACTTAAAATGTATAAAATCTGATGCCATGCATCCTATAATTATATGGTCAGACCTTCTATTATTGTATCTATTATAAATATTCAGGATGTTTCATTACAAACTCGAAATATTTCAGCTGTGAAATCCTGAGATATAAAGATTTGATCCAAATCACCCAGATAAAATGTGTCTCCTGTTGAAACCACACGTTCAACAATTTGTATATTTATATTTTAGTTCCTTTGTGTATTCAAGTAGGAGACCTTTTATTTGCATTCGAAATTCCTACCGGCGCGCCACTGCCTCCAAAATACCTTAGTTCAAAATCGCGTTTTGTCTTCTTTCCCTGGCGGCTGACCGCCGCCTTGCAATATTTACTATTATTCTTCGGCAGTTGAAGTAGGCGTGATCAAATGCACACTTCGCGCCTAAATGCATTATCTAGCTCTAACTAGCTTAGTGTAGTCGAGTCGATGTTGAGTTTCCAACCCGATCGGTCTCCCAGCTAAGACCTACCACTCCTTTACCGGTATAAAACCGATATTTTCAGACCAAATGGGTCAAGTTTCATCCTTGTGCATTTTTCTATAAAGTTCAAGTTTGCATAGTGATTCAACCCGAAGCAAAGTTATATTTCAAGTGAATAGTGCTTTGAAAACCGCAAAGGAAAGAGTAAGATCGTTCCAATAATTACTTTTTCATACTGAAAGACTTGTCTATATTCATCGTTCCATCTGTATGTATTTTCGGCATTAAAATTTATTAAAGTTTATTGAATTGTTAACGGAATACAGTTATTATTTATGCGAGAATACCAGTCATCCTATAGAATTCCAGTCCACTAAATCGAAAACATCCTATTTTTTACGACAGCATAGAATTTGTTGTCATTTCAACTGATGTGGCATCAACGGCCACATCAAGGTGTCTTTCTACTTGAATATCGTATGCTTTTAATGTCGGTGTTGTTGGGTTCTAGAATTGTATTTATTACGAAAATGAATGAATGAAAATGAATTTCCATGGACACCTAGAGCTCCCGAACGTAAACCATTAGATTTCTGTTTCTGGAGGAATAGGAAATTCCTAGTTGACTCCTAAGCTATTAATTCTCATCAGGAACTATAGCACCAAATTGTAAATTTTGCTAATCGGTCAAACAGATTTCTTAAAGTTAGAAGATGGTTAAGGGTGCTCACATTGAACATTTGTTATAAAAGGTTTCCAAGTTTTGTTCATAGGCTTTTTGATTTTCTCTGGATTCAATTCCTTAACTGGGAAAAAAGGAAGCTTGAAAGACTAAAGCTTCCAAGCCTTTTCAACGGGTGCAGAGAGGGATGCTGCTGAGGATGGTAGAGGGGTACAGAATAGTGGGTGGACTGGCAGCAGCGGTGCTGGCAAGTTCCTACCTATTGGGCGTGATGGCTAAAGCCAGGAACAAACGCTGGAAGGGTGCGACCAGAGAGGAAATACAGGAATGGATGGAGGAGGAAATGGAGAGAAGGTGAGGTGAGTAGGAGAGATTGGATGGTGAACTACTTCTTGACACAGGTGCTCACTGGACATGGGTCGAGAGTAGGGTACCTCCACAAGATTGGGAAAAGAGAGACTGGACTGTGCGAGAAGTGATAAGTGGAGGATGATGTGGGGCATGGAGGAAAGAGAAAGTGCTGCAGAAGTTGGAGAGGAAACTAGGGGAGGCGGTGTACTTGAAGAACATGGTGGAGATAATGTTGAGGGGGGAGGAGGAATGTATGGAGGTGAGTGGAGTAGTAAGGAGCATGGTTAGGGGGAGAGAAGGACTCGATATGGCATGATAGTTAGGGAGAAGTCGACGGTATGAGCGGAGAGTGTGCGAGGGACCGCCGCACGTCTCGAAGTATGCTAGGGTAGTGATTCCGAGGCGGGGGTAACGGCGAGTTTGAGGTGGGTTTGGTTGGTAGGCATCCCCTTGTGGAAGAGTCCAACACTGTTTGGGTTCTGGACCCATTCGAACATGAATTTCCCATCTCGATCCGAAAAAAAGCCTCTTAAACGAGCAGCTGAGTCTAGTCCAGGATGTGAAGTATCCGGGAATTATTATTGATACAAAATTAACTAGGAATTCACATCTTCTTGACAAAATACACAAAGAGCAAGCGGCTTTAAAGGCTGCCAATCAGGGGATAGACAACACACGTGTACTAAGTCCATGGAACTTGGATAGGCTATATACAACCGTGGTCAGATCCGCGATAAAATTAATCAGTCTAAATGAATAACCAGCTATACTGTAAATCGATTCTTTTATTCCAAAACAAGGATAGCAATACACACAGCAAAGGTCGCAGCTTCCAACAACAGTGCCGTGCTGTAGGAGGAAGGGTTTAATTCAGATTAAAATTGTTCTCTTATATTTCCAGCCCTGTTTGAGCAGAAGATAAAATTGATTCGGAAATTGAACTATGCAAAAATTACTCATCACATAATAGCCCTTATAGTCTAGTCAACATGTGCTTTTTAGGTCAAAATTTTTAGCTCGCCTCGGAAAATTATGATCGAGGTGTCATTCGATTCGTCATCGCATCTAGGAACTTTTTGAAAAATTTAGAGTTTGGCTTGCAAAAATTACAATAGTTATAAACAATTTAGTAAAAAAAACGGGGGGGGTTTGTTTTTTGCGAATATCTCAAAAAGTATTCAAAATTTGCGAAATTTGAAAAAAAATCCAAAAAGAGGAAGAAATTTCCTAAAAAAAAGTCCTACCTCCCGGAACTCTAGGACCAATATTTATAATTTTTCTAGAGGGTTGAACTCTCGCTTGCGTAAGCTCCGCCCTCTTCGGACCTTTAATAAGAAAATATTATTTAAACTTATTAAATATGATAATTAAGAAATGAAAAAATTCAGGCACCTACAGGATAGATCAATGAACAATAATCCGGCGATCAAAAATTGTTATCGCGATTTTTCAATTAATTATCCATTAATTTATTAACAATTTTTTGTAGCACGAACATCAACATTGAAAGTGCGATAATTGTTAAGCTATTAATCTGGGATTTTGTTCCTTTCATGGAGCTATTTTACAAAGGCTATAGAATAGATTCCCGTTGGAAAAATTAAAAAATTGTTAATTTTCACTTTGTTATCAACAATTTCGTAATCCTGAAACGTTTATTTAACATATTTTAGTAGGGTAGTACCTACACTTTCCGCCAAGCATGAAAATAATATATGTCAAACTGCTGGACACAAATAATTTTAAACTTTCTAAATAAAACACCCTGTAACTCAGACAGGAGACACATTTGGGTCAAATCTTCATATTTTGATTTCAGGTTTCTACAGTTTAAATATTTCCAAATAGTAATGAAACACCTTGTATATGGGCTCAGCTTGAAGCTATCAGTTTTCCAACAACTAGGTCTAGACTGGTGAAAAACTACAAGGAATTTCTTAACAGGCTGGCAAGAGACAAAAGATTGCAGGTAATGAAATGGCTGACCAGTTAGCTAAAGAAGGCGCTAAAGGAGACTTCATAGGTCCGGAACCGTTTTGTGGAATCACCAAAGATTCACCTAAGAAGTGAAATCGATAACTGGCTGGATAGGGAACACCAACTCAAATGGAGGTTGACATAAGGACACCTGCATACAAAGAGTTTACTGAACAAGGTAGACAAGGAACTCTTCAAATGTCTCTTACCCAGTTTCAATCAACTGGTTGAAACAGTTACCGACCTGGTGACTGGCCATTGCACCTTGAGGAAACATCTGTACAAAATGGGCAAAGTTAGTGAACCTATGTGCAGAAAATGTGAACTTAACGATGAAACACCTACTCACATACTCTTCTTCTCCGAGAACTTGAAGAGGAATTAATAGAACCATTACAACTACTGAAAATCCCTCCAGTCAAAATAGTGGCCTTTATAGAGGACACGAAGCTTCTGAAATATCATGGGAAATGGTACAAAGATTCAGTTCAAGTGCCTGGGACGAATGAATGAATGATCGTCTCGCCAATCAATTCCTATTTCCCAAAACCAAAAAAAAAACCTTAAATATACTCAGATGTCGGTACGTAACAATGCAATAACAGTCGATTTATTTCAATAATAGCATATCTCAATATTTGCCAAAAATTTGTTTATTTTTGAAAGGAATTTGGAAATACCTTTTGCGTCTTCCACAATAATAATAGTTGCTTGCGTCCAAGTAATTAGGCCTAAAAAAAATATCACAGAAAAACTGAACACTTTCATTTTACAATTTCCCGGTTTACCCGAAATATCACGTTAGCAGTACCATCACATTCACTAGTTTATTAAATGGAGCACACGAAAACAATTTTACGATGCGTTCGTGTTAAATTGTTGGTAACTCAAAACTAAAACAATGGAACTATTGCAACGAACTACAATACGGTCTGTCGAAAATTTAAAAAAAAATGTGCAAAGAGATTGTGGTATACTGGTGGGAAACTGAATATATTTTACTTTTATGCATCAAATCAAGGATACACATGTTATTTGACAGAATTTAATTATATCCCTCCTTCTTTACAGGGTTATTATTTGAAGTAAATATTGAAAATAATTAACAGATTTAGGATATTTTTGTCATTTTTGTTAAAAAAATTTCTTAGCTGAACCTACGTGTGTTGGCGAAGGAATTTATCATCTCGCTTAATTATTTTAAGAAAAATACCCTGGTCAAGAAACCCACAATTATCGGTCCTTATTTCTTCGACCAATCACTAAATGGCAATACATTTTTAGAGTTCCTTCCTTCGTAATGAGTTTCCAGTTTTATTAGAAGATGTGCCCCTTTAAACCAGGGGAAATATGTTTGTTTAGCTTGACGACTGCCCAGCACATTTTTTAGTTATTGTTAGGCAACATTTGAATGAAAACACATCCAGACCGATGGATAAGAAAAGAAAGCCTCTTTTTCTAACCAGCAAGGTCACCCGACCTGACGTGCCTAGACTTTTATTTGTGGGGGCGAGTAAAAGATCTTGTCTTTCAAACGATACTTACGACAAGGGCAGATATTGAAGAAATAATTATAAATGCCAATAGCAGCCAGTGACCTTGATGGTCAGGGAAAGAGGCTTCCTCTTCCTATCCATCTGTCTGGATATGTTTGATTCAAGTGTTGCCTAATAATAACTGGAAAATGTGCTGGGCTGCAGGCAAGGCAGTCAAAAGCGAATAGAGATATCAAGATGCGGTTTTCACTAAAATATAAGAAATTTAAAGCTGTTTCAGAATATGTTTCCAAGATAGTAACCTCTAGCGACCTGTAGTTTATCTGTTTTAAAGTAATCGATAAGGTATATGAACGGTCTTTAAAATCCACACAATTCTCTCTCATATGAGTTCAGAAACGGTCAGATAGGTTGAATAGTTAACGAAATATCAACAGTTAAACACCGAAAAATAGATGGTCTTCCTTCTCGCTTATTATGACAGATACAAAGAAATGTCACCATAGACAATTATCTGGTATTAAACGAGCTTTAAAATGAATATATCAAAGCTATAGCTCATTTTGAGATTTTCTGAGTTACTAATAATTTTAGATTTGTACATAGCAGTAACGCCCCTTAGGGGTGAAATTTTGAGGTTGAAAATAATTTCCAGCAATTTCTCTTGGCCACTTTTACTATCAATATTTTCCCCACAATCTGTGACAAATACTTTCCGAGATACAGCCGGTTACCTCGCTTAATGGGCCACCCTGTACGAAGTTTAAAAAACTAAGTTAATTCAATTTACCAGAAGAAGAAAACTGTACACCCTTTAGAAATTGACGAAATGAAATCTTACAAAAAGTGAATATCTAGGTTTTTTTTTTCGAACATGATTTTACTATTGAAATTTAATATAGCCTTTTTGGATTTTCAAGAAAAATTTTTGAAAATTTTAAGAATTTTCAAAAAAATGTTCAACAAAATTTTTTTTTATTCTAACCTGTTTTAGAATTGAGTCCTCTTCAGGGTTGAATATCAAGGAATACGTATCTATGATTTGAATGAAAGCCTCTGAGAATAGTACTATCCCTTAAAGGAATTTCAGGATAACTATGTGTAATTAAGGTATTACCGACTAAAAAATAGGACACACTTTTCATACACTCCTCCGATCCAATATTTTCCCAGGAAACAGATCGGTGCGAGATCGGCAGGAATGAGCACACATGTCATTCAGCCTTCTGATTCCATTGCGAATTCCAGGTCCGGCTCAATACATTCACCAATTTCGATTCAAACACTATCGCAGAAGGTCCTGTCTGCAAATCGATAAAAAGATTTGCCATGATGGCACTTTGTTAATAATAAGGGAAAGGAAATCGGAAACCTTTAATTGAGAACAGCGGAAAATGCAGATGCTGCTTGGAAAAGAAGAACTTTTTTTTTTCGGTTCGAGATTGGGAAAAACAGTGCTGGACACAAACCCACCTCAAACTAGCCGTTACCCCCGCCTCGGAATCACTACCCTAGCATCCTCCTCCCCCCTCAACATTATCTCCACCATGTTCTCCCAATACACCGCCACCCCTAGTTTCCTCTTCAACTTCTTCAGCCCTTCCTCGTTCCTCCTGCATCTAAACACATGCCCCACATCATCCTCCACTTCACACCTCTCGCACACTCCAGTCTCCCATAGGATCCCCAACAGTATACTTTATAATATTACAGTGATGTACATTTCAAATGCTGGGAAGACGAATGACCCTGTACAAGTATATGCTTTTGACAAGGCGCGGTATATATTTTCGATGACAATTTAATGCAATTACGATCTGCAACGGTCAGTAAAACTCATCTGGCTAAATATAAATTGTTATAGTAATATTATAGTAGATAGTTGTTACATAATAAAGGATAGGTTAAAATACAGAACGGATTTCCCTTCTGGACCATCATAATATATTTCAGTTGTTTGTCAAATACAAAAAAAAAGATCTGAACACATCTATCTATCGGCAAAGAATGTGTGAAAATGAGTGATTGTATAATATCTCCATAGACAGTGGTGTATCTGGAGCAATGCTATTAACAATGCTTTTATTATGTCATAACATCGTTAATTAATTAATGTATTCATTTACACTAACTTGCCTGGCAACTGTGGCCACTTGCTTACAGCTACAATCATTATTAAAACAATAATAAAGTAATTTGGTGACGATAGAATATTTAAAGTTTATGTCTTCTGAATGTGTTTCACAGTTATTGGGCACTGGCAGCTTGAACAAGAATATCAGTTGCTTGAAGTCATTAAGTAACTCTGAATGAGTTTGGTCAAGAAGTATTGCGACATCCTCTCCAGAAAACCCAGTGGAGACAAGAAACAATGGTGAGTTGAGTACGGTTTAGATAGTGGAGCAAGTTCCAGCAAAATTTGGCACATGCTAAACTCACCAGACTGCAAAGACAAACCTATTTAGTAATTAACACTCCTACTGCTTCGCTGGAAACCATTTCCAATATACCATTCTTTCATCTACAGCTGCAGGACGAGATAGACTTACCCCGCCTTCACAGATAATCAGCTTCCTTGGAAAGATTGAACTTGATAATAAAGTGATTTGGTGACGATAGAATATTTAAAGTTTATATCTCCTGAATGTGTTTCACAGTTATTGGGCTCTGGCAGCTCAAACAAAAATATCAGTTGCTTAAGGTCATTAAGTAACTGTGTGAGTTTGCTCAAGAAGTATTGCGACCTCCTCTCCAGAAAACCCAGTTGAGACAATAAACAGTGGTGAGTCGAGTAAGGTTTAGATGGTGGAGCAAGTTCCAGCAAAATTTGGCACCTGTTAAACTCACCAGACTGCAGAGACAAACCTGTTTGGTGATTACCACTCCTACTGCTTCGCTGGAAACCATTTCCAACATAACACAGATCATCAGCTTCCTTGGAAAGATTGAACTTGATAATAAAGTGATTTGGTGACGATAGAATATTTAAAGTTTATGTCTCCTGAAAGTTGGGCTCTAGCAGCTTAAACAAGAATATCAGTTGCTTGAGGTCATTAAGTAACTCTGTGTGAGTTTGGTCAAGAAGTATTGCGAACTCCTCTCCATAAAACCCAGTGGAGATAATAAACAATGGTGAGTTGAGTACGGTTTAGATGGTGGAGCAAGTGCTAGCGAAATTTGGCACATGCTTGACTCACCAAACTGCAGAGAGAAACCTGTTTGGTGATTACCACTTCTACTGCTTCGCTGGAAAACGTTTCCAACATAACACTCTTTCATCTCCAGCTGCCGGACGAGATAGACTCACCCCTTCACAGATCATCAGCATCCTTGGAAAGATTGAACTTGATAATAAAGTGATTTGGTGACGATAGAATATTTAAAGTTTATGTCTCCTGAAAGTTGGGCTCTAGCAGCTTAAACAAGAATATCAGTTGCTTGAGGTCATTAAGTAACTCTGTGTGAGTTTGGTCAAGAAGTATTGCGAACTCCTCTCCATAAAACCCAGTGGAGATAATAAACAATGGTGGGTTGAGTACGGTTTAGATGGTGGAGCAAGTGCTAGCAAAATTTGGCACATGCTTGACTCACCAAACTGCAGAGACAAACCTGTTTGGTGATTACCACTTCTACTGCTTCGCTGGAAAACGTTTCCAACATAACACTCTTTCATCTCCAGCTGCCGGACGAGATAGACTCACCCCTTCACAGATCATCAGCATCCTTGGAAAGATTGAACTTGATAATAAAGTGATTTGGTGACGATAGAATATTTAAAGTTTATGTCTCCTGAAAGTTGGGCTCTAGCAGCTTAAACAAGAATATCAGTTGCTTGAGGTCATTAAGTAACTCTGTGTGAGTTTGGTCAAGAAGTATTGCGAACTCCTCTCCATAAAACCCAGTGGAGATAATAAACAATGGTGGGTTGAGTACGGTTTAGATGGTGGAGCAAGTGCTAGCAAAATTTGGCACATGCTTGACTCACCAAACTGCAGAGACAAACCTGTTTGGTGATTACCACTTCTACTGCTTCGCTGGAAAACGTTTCCAACATAACACTCTTTCATCTCCAGCTGCCGGACGAGATAGACTCACCCCTTCACAGATCATCAGCATCCTTGGAAAGATTGAACTTGATAATAAAGTGATTTGGTGACGATAGAATATTTAAAGTTTATGTCTCCTGAAAGTTGGGCTCTAGCAGCTTAAACAAGAATATCAGTTGCTTGAGGTCATTAAGTAACTCTGTGTGAGTTTGGTCAAGAAGTATTGCGAACTCCTCTCCATAAAACCCAGTGGAGATAATAAACAATGGTGAGTTGAGTACGGTTTAGATGGTGGAGCAAGTGCTAGCAAAATTTGGCACATGCTTGACTCAACAAACTGCAGAGACAAACCTGTTTGGTGATTACCACTTCTACTGCTTCGCTGGAAAACGTTTCCAACATAACACTCTTTCATCTCCAGCTGCCGGACGAGATAGACTTACCCCTTCACAGATCATCAGCATCCTTGGAAAGATTGAACTTGATAATAAAGTGATTTGGTGACGATAGAATATTTAAAGTTTATGTCTCCTGAAAGTTGGGCTCTAGCAGCTTAAACAAGAATATCAGTTGCTTGAGGTCATTAAGTAACTCTGTGTGAGTTTGGTCAAGAAGTATTGCGAACTCCTCTCCAGAAAACCCAGTTGAGACAATAAACAGTGGTGAGTCGAGTAAGGTTTAGATGGTGGAGCAAGTTCCAGCAAAATTTGGCACCTGTTAAACTCACCAGACTGCAGAGACAAACCTGTTCGGTGATTACCACTCCTACTGCTTCACTGGAAACCATTTCCAACATAACACTCTTTCATCTCCAGCTGCCGGACGAGATAGACTCACCCCTTCACAGATCATCAGCATCCTTGGAAAGATTGAACTTGATAATAAAGTGATTTGGTGACGATAGAATATTTAAAGTTTATGTCTCCTGAAAGTTGGGCTCTAGCAGCTTAAACAAGAATATCAGTTGCTTGAGGTCATTAAGTAACTCTGTGTGAGTTTGGTCAAGAAGTATTGCGAACTCCTCTCCAGAAAACCCAGTTGAGACAATAAACAGTGGTGAGTCGAGTAAGGTTTAGATGGTGGAGCAAGTTCCAGCAAAATTTGGCACCTGTTAAACTCACCAGACTGCAGAGACAAACCTGTTCGGTGATTACCACTCCTACTGCTTCACTGGAAACCATTTCCAACATAACACTCTTTCATCTCCAGCTGCCGGACGAGATAGACTCACTCCTTCACAGATCATCAGCATCCTTGGAAAGATTGAACTTGATAATAAAGTGATTTGGTGACGATAGAATATTTAAAGTTTATGTCTCCTGAAAGTTGGGCTCTAGCAGCTTAAACAAGAATATCAGTTGCTTGAGGTCATTAAGTAACTCTGTGTGAGTTTGGTCAAGGAGTATTGCGAACTCCTCTCCATAAAACCCAGTGGAGACAATATACAATGGTGAGTTGAGTGAAGTTTAGATGGTAGAGCAAGTGCCGGCAAAATTTGGCACATGCTAAACTCGCCAGACTGCAGACAGACCTGTTCGGTGATTACCACTCCTACTGCTTCACTGGAAACCATTTCCAACATAACACTCTTTCATCTCCAGCTGCCGGACGAGATAGACTCACCCCTTCACAGATCATCAGCATCCTTGGAAAGATTGAACTTGATAATAAAGTGATTTGGTGACGATAGAATATTTAAAGTTTATGTCTCCTGAAAGTTGGGCTCTAGCAGCTTAAACAAGAATATCAGTTGCTTGAGGTCATTAAGTAACTCTGTGTGAGTTTGGTCAAGGAGTATTGCGAACTCCTCTCCATAAAACCCAGTGGAGATAATAAACAATGGTGAGTTGAGTACGGCTTAGATGGTGGAGCAAGTGCTAGCAAAATTTGGCACATGCTTGACTCACCAAACTGCAGAGACAAACCTGTTTGGTGATTACCACTCCTACTGCTTCGCTGGAAAACGTTTCCAACATAACACTCTTTCATCTCCAGCTGCCGGACGAGATAGACTTACCCCTTCACAGATCATCAGCTTCCTTGGAAAGATTGAACTTGATAATAAAGTGATTTGGCGACGATAAAATATTTAAAGTTTATGTCTCCTGAAAGTGTTTCACAGTTATTGGGCTTTAGCAGCTTAAACAAGAATATCAGTTGCTTGAAGTCATTAAGTAACTCTGAATGAGTTTGGTCAAGAAGTATTGCGACCTCATCTCCAGAAAACCCAGTGGAGATAATAAACAATGGTGAGTTGAGTACGGTTTAGATGGTGGAGCAAGTGCTAGCAAAATTTGGCACATGCTAGACTCACCAGACTGCAGAAAAAAACCTGTTTGGTGACTACCACTCCTACTGCTTCGCTGGAGAACGTTTCCAACATAACACTCTTTTATCTCCAGCTGCCGGAATAGATAGACTTACCCCTTCACTGATCATCAGCTTCCTTGGGAAGATTGAACTTGATGATAAGGTGATTTGGTGACGATAGAATATTTAAAGTTTATGTCTCCTAAATGTGTTCCACAGTTATTGGGCACTGGCAGCTTGAACAAGAATATCAGTTGCTTGAAGTCATTAAGTAACTCTGAATGAGTTTGGTCAAGAAGTATTGCGACCTCCTTTCCAGGAAACCCAGTGGAGACAATAAACAATGGTGAGTTGAGTACGGTTTAGATGGTGGAGCAAGTGCCAGCAAAATTTGGCACATGCCAAACTCACCAGACTGCAGAGACAAACCTGTTTGGTGATTACCACTACCACTGCTTCACTGGAAACCATTTCCAACATAACACTCTTTCATCAGCTGCCGGACGAGATAGACTTATCCCTTCACAAATAATCAGCTTCCTTGGGAAGATTGAACTTGATAATAAAATGATTTGGTGATGATAGAATATTTAAAGTTTATGTCTCCTGAAAGTGTTTCACAGTTATTGGGCTCTGGCAGCTCAAATAAGAATATCAGGTGCTTAAGGTCATTAAGTAACTGTGTGAGTTTGGTCAAGAAGTATTGCGACCTCCTCTCCATAAAACCCAGTGGAGATAATAAACAATGGTGAGTTGAGTACGGTTTAGATGGTGGAGCAAGTGCTAGCAAAATTTGGCACATGCTTGACTCACCAAACTGCAGAGACAAACCTGTTTGGTGATTACCACTCCTACTGCTTCGCTTACCCCTTCGCAGATCATCAGCTTCCTTGGGAAGATTGAACTTGAATTGGAGCACAATAGAAAGCGTGTTTCTAAAAAGACCACTCAGAGAAACCAAATCAAATCAAGGACTGGATAAATAATAGGAAAGTATTGATAGAGTTCCAGTGAGTTTGCCAAAATCTTTTAACCATTTTCTTTTGCTTTTGCGATGGATATAAGGAGTTGTTGTGGCAGAGGTTGAAGAACTTTTGGCATGCCGATCATCCAGATGATTACCAATATGTGAGAGTATTCATATAATTGTGACTTTGGAGTTTAAGGAAAACAGTTGGTAACAAGAGTGATGAATTTTTTGTACATTGACGTTTAAATATTTGGTTCGATAGAATGGAAGCTAGAGAATTTTCAACATCTTTTTAATCTTATACAGTTCACATTAAAATATCCGTTATGAAGCCTATAAGATATATTTTTATGTAAATTTTTTTGTAGAGGACCGTTTTTTTATAGTAGTTTGTGGAATTTTTAGGAAATGAAAATAAAAACACTGTTGCGAGGTCACCTACTCAAAGCCGGCCCTATCCCTCGAATATGAATTTTGGCGAATGCGCTCCTTTCGAGAACATTCTGGAAGAGCTTTCCAGAATTGATCAATACTATATATATATGCGGGTCTTTGAGTGAGTTGAGAATTAGTGAAACGGACAGTTAGTTCACAGAAAGTTTTCAGAAGTTCTTAGTAATCGGACAGAATAGTGAAGGTAAATAGTGTAATATTCAAGTGGTAAAAATAGGTTAGAACTATTATACCGAGTGTAAATAAATTAGTAGACATTAAGTAGAGTGTGTACCTATATAAATTAAGTTTAATAAATAAATCAATAGATAGTAACTAGCCAAAGTGTGTATGATTTTATCCCACAAGTAAAAACTATTTAAATAAATAACGAAAAACATTACTATATCCAAAATTACCGTTCGACTACACGAAATCAAACTAATTATTCCTTAGATGTTTCTAGGGTGACGTGCCTGTATGGACAATCAGTTTTAAAACTTAATAATTTGACATATCTGTCACATTTGTACTTGGACCAAAATAAGGTTGTCAAAGAAGTTACAAATTATTGTGTAAAGTGTTTTAAGAACGACAAACACAAATTTATAATTAAATTTGTTGACATAAAAAGTGCATTTAATTTAATTTAGTATTCCAATGTCTCTGTATTACAATTATTTGAAAATGTGGACCGCCACTGATTTGGAAATGTAAACTGTGGGAAATTCAATCCGGAAGAATGTACAAATTTCTAGTCAGTCAACAAATGAACAATTAAATGGTCAACTGAATTACTTTTGAAAAGACATCAACCAATTCAATTGCTTTTCAATAAATCACTATTGATATTACTTCATTTCGGATCTCACCATTATCCATTTATCCCATCACAATAATTATGATGGTGTATATTTTTTGGTATTGTAATTTAAAAATACTATATGACCTTGTAACTGGACAATATACAGAATGTTTCACGACGAGCTCACACTATCTGAAGTGCTTAGGCTTGCATGAAGCGACACTTCCATTTAGTTTAAATTAGCGCCTACCCATTCATTGTCAACTGTGCATAATATAGTTCAAAATTTTGAGCGAGGCTACTTGAAACCTGTCCAATACAGAAATTGTACTGGTTTCTAGTGAGCATGAGAAGCAGGTCAACGGAAGCACTAGAAGCCTTATTTGGCCTTCCTCCACTACACCTCGTGATAACGGGAGAAGCACGAATGGGGTTATTTAAGCTGCAAAATAGAGTAGAATATTTATTGGTTTAGTGGTTTTTCACCAAACTTTTTTCAATTCGTTTTATCTATTCATCAAAAATGGGAATAATTACATTCGTTTTTTTTATGATTACCGCATGAAGCGCAAAAACTTGATAACCTCAATTTATATGCTAACGTTCATGCAGAAGTTATAAAAAATATGTTGTTTCTTTTGCTTGAGTCATACGTTAAAACAAAACCAGTGTAAGTAAACAAAAAGTAAAAATGTGATCAGCCATCCAAATGAAAAAAAAACTGTTTCAAGGTTAACGATGATCATCACCGATCTAATTGTCCAATTAACTAGATCCGTTTCCTTGGAGTCAGAGCAATTTGTGTTTTCCAATAATTTGTCTTAAAATAATTTACAATGCGTTTCGATAATGATAATGTCTTTAATTTGAATTTTATTTTTACGATTCTTGACATTGTTATTAGAGTTATTTTATTGTTTACGGTGTCACTTGAACAAACAATAGCAATTAGTATGTTCAAGCAATTATTATGGGAATGTGCATAATTAGAAAAATATTCCCTCTCAAAATGTGGAAAATAACTTATAGGTATTATCGTAAAGATTTGGTTCATATCCATCGTAACAGAAAAAAGGCTTATAGCATAATACACCATAATTTTTGTTACTATAATATTATCATACGCACATACAGGGTGCGGCATTAGTTCGTTAAAATTTCAAGGGTAATATAACAAGATCTTGATAAATGGTCGACTATTATTATTGCTGCTAAATTTCGACTATATTTTCTAATAATGTAACGAGACATTTTCTGATTACACAGTTCTACAATGATTTTAGTACCGCTAAAAGTAAAAATGATTTCAAGTCCATTCGGTACCCTGATAAAAACTTGATTCTTATTTTTTTAATCTTACGGGTAGCTTCCGAGATTTCGCAAGGGTAAATAAATTAAAAAGCATTTAAATAATTTATTAATTAACAAAAGAACATTTAATTACACATTATTTTACAGGTTAGAAGCTTATCTTTTTAGATTTTCTCCGAAGGATGTCTTCAGGACATTCCCGTGTAATACTCCAACAGTAATCGTATGCTCATCCCAGCGACCTTGGTATCTATCTTCCATCACCTTTAAATCTTGATGGAAACGTTCTCCTTGTTCTTCGCTATACGCTGCAAGATTTTCAGGAAACTTGTCTAAATGATTGTCCAGATAGTGTACCTTGATGCTCATTTTGCATCCAAGATTTCTAAAGCTGATTAAGAGGTTACCGTGACCGGCCCGTCTGGAATGCTCTCCTGTTGCTGCGTACCTTTGAGACAATCCCAACTTACCTCCTCAACCCATTCATAACGTGTTAAATATCAATTTTTCTGTTCAACTATTCACTAATTATCTTGAGTTCGAGACGGTCAATCGGCTTAACATTTTAATGGTAATTTTCTCATAATAAGCATATGAAAATATAAAATTTTCTGACGCATGCCTCATATTAATTCCTCCGACACTTTTTCTTAATCCTGTATAAAAATTTCCACGACCTATGAAAAGGTACAGGACATGATCGTTCAATGTATATTTTATGGAGGTCTCCATTGTTTTTGAGATGTTGAAATGTTCTCATTGTTTCACAGTTCTTCTATATGTTTCAATGACTGCATTTAATCATTCCAATGACAGTGAGTGATGCTATTATTACGTCATGCGATGGAGATCTTCAAAGAAACAAAAGCCGAAGGCTATTTTTCATATTACAACAATGGTCACTTATTGTTGTTAATGTGCATAACTAATTTAAATGATAGGTATTTATCACACTATTTTTATAGATATATGTAACGCTAGGTATTATTATTATTATTATTATTATTAAAAGTAGTATTATTCAATAACGGGTATTTTCTTATTGGATATACTAATACGAGGAAAGAAAGCACCACATCAGTCGACAATTTCTCGATCAAACTTAGCGACGATCCAAAAACAGGTCCACCAACAACTCCAGGAAATGGTTTGAGTGTGGTTGCTTGGTATTTTTCATTATTCCACTATAGGAGATAAAGTGGTACTTTATATGCTTTATAAGTGTGGATAAAATTTATTAAATATTGCATTGCTACTACCGGAAAAAGCAGCATTATGACAACATTCGTTTCGAACCTATTAACCGCTTTAGCAGAGGTATGAGTATTGGGAATAGAACCCTTTTCCGGTATCAGCTCCAATGTAGTATTGGAAGAAAAAGGCAACGCCGAAAAGAGGAGATCTGACCGTTGGAAAGATCTAGTGGGGCTTAGACAATAAAAGTTACTCTTAAGAGTTTCAACAGGTGCCACTGTCGACTTAAAAAGTTCAAAATAGTGGAAAAAGAAGAATGTAGATTCTGTTGGAATGGGAGGAGGACCCTCCATACACATAGCAATATATAATCCTAGGGCCCAGCACCCAGGAGACTATTGGATAAAAGAGGGAGTACTAGATGGTGACACAAACTGTGGCACCCGATCTATAAACTTTAGCTAGACACCAAAGTATCTTTGTCTGTACGTATCTTAAAACTTTATCCTCTTGCAGTTTGATAAAACTATATTGAAAAATTTAGTACTTACTATCTTTAATTTCTGTGATGATTGATGTTATCTGCTCTCCATTGTGGCCTGTGCTATGTGTAACAATCGGCTTTTTAGTATTTGATACAAAGCTCGACTTCTTTGGAGGAGTTTTATCCGAAATTGGTTTATCGAAAGATTCTATTTCATAAATAAGTGATAAAGAAACTGGTTTTGTTGGGAGGTTGTCTTGTCCACCAAATGGTTTGTGTGGACGATTATATCGGTATCCCTCGGTGTCAGGCATATTACTCGGTTTTTGAAATGGATATGGATAATCTTGGTGGGTTGGTCTTTCGTAATAATAGTCGGGATGCGGAATGACTGATCCGTATTTATCTGGAGTGGGATAACGCCGATACTCTGATTTTGGATCATCTGTTTTGTCACCGTATCTGAAACATAATATTTGAGGTTTATTTTCGATAATTTTACTGTTTTTTTTTCAAATTGTATATTGCTCTTTAGCTACATGTAAGTTATGATTTACTTTCTTTATAAAATATTTTCATAATGGATCATGAAATGAGACCTTATTTTCATTTTAAGTGGCCTTAAAGTGAACAAATAAACAAAAAGTTCGCGAGGCTATATGTCTAACTGTTATGGTTAAGTCACAATAACCGTTTTTCGTTCAAATAAGTGAGGCAAAATACGTCTAGAATCGAAAGATGGCGACATTCTTATCCAGATATTAATCCTCATCCTACTAAATAGTTTCATAATCAAGGTTGACCTTGTGTCGAACAACTAGAAGGATAATGGTCACAGATAGAAACTGTGATGAGAGATGTAACAAATAGTCTAGGGAGCCCCAAGGAAAAAAAAGATAAGTGCTTCTATGAACAATGTAAGCAGGCGCTGGGAAAAAGAAATAAAACCAGACAAAAACTATCAAAAGAAAACAGTGAAGAAAATAGAGTGGAGTATAAAAAGCGAGAAAAGAATAAAGAAGTGAAAAATTTTTATCAAGAAATAAGGAAAGGGAAAGGCCAAAACCAAAAAGCACCTTACTTTTTGAAAAGCAAAGAGGGATATCTAATAGGGGATAAGGACTGAAAAATAAATAGATTTGCACAGTATTTTGAAGAATTACTAAATGATGGCGAGGAAGAACTAAGTGAAAATGATAATGAAGCAGAGGAAGGAAATTGTGAAGAGGAAGATCTAGCCATAACGGTCCCAAAAAAAGAGGAGGTGACAGAATGTTTGAAACACATGAAGAATAATAAGAGTGCAGGAGATAACAATATTCCAATAGAAATTTTAAAATATGGAAGCGAACAATTAACTGAGAGAATATGGCAGTTGTTGAAACAAGTATGGCGAGAAGAAAAGATCCCTGAAAATTGGAACAAGGCAATAATCATTCCAATCCACAAAAAAGGTCCAAAGGGAGAATGCAATACCTAACTATCGTGGAATAGCACTTTTAGATGTAATATACAAAGTTCTGGCAAAAATACTTAAAAATACCACAAGGAAAATGTAAGAGAATACCAAGGAGGTTTTAAAGCAGGTAGATCGGCAATAGACCAAATTTTTATTATGAAACAACTTCAGGAGAATGCTTACGAAGAAAATCTAAGTCTACATAATATGCTATTCATCGATTACAGACAGGCCTATGATACCATCAAAAGAAGAAAAATTTATGAGGCAATGAGGAAGTTAAATATACCAATTAAATTGAGAAGGCTAGTGAAAATGACCATCCGAAAAACCGAGAGCAAAGTAACTTTGGAGGGCAGTACTTCTAACGAATTCAATATAGAGAAAGGTTTGAGACAAGGAGACCCATTATCCACAACCCTCTTTAACCTAGTTCAAGAAATCATACTATGAAAAAGTGGGTTTAATTTATGGGAATAAACATCAATGTCTAGCATATGCGGACGACATAGTTCTCATGGCAAGATCCAGAAAATAACTTCTAGGCGTATTTAAAATACTGGAAGAGAAGGCAAGAGAACATGGTCTAGTGATCAACGAGAAAAAAACAAAATACATGGTAATGAAGGACAATGAAGTAACCGATATTATTATAAATTGTAATGGAAATAATAGCTACAGAATAGAAAAAGTGGAATAAATCGAATATTTGAGAGTCACTATCACAAATAAAGACGACGAAGAAAGAAAAATAGAAAAAAGGTTAACAAAAGGCAGTAAAGCAGGAGGAATGATATCAAAGATGTTAAACTCAAACGAACAGCTAAAATAAGAATGTACCACACAATAATAAGACCGTCAGTTACCTACGCTTGTGAAATTTGGACAATGAACAAAAAAGAGCAGAATAAACTAGAAATATGGGAACGTAAAATGCTCAGAAATATTTATGGTGGAATTAAAGAAGATGGAATGTACAGAAGAAGAACTATCAGAATTTTATAAGCACCCAAGTATAACCCATATAATTAAAGCACAGAGAGCGAGGTGGTTGGGACATATAGGTAGAATGAAAGAAGATGGATGGGTAAAACGAGTGCTAAAAATTAGAGAAGGTGGTAAAAAGAGAAGAGGAAGACCAATGAAAAAATGGTTGGAGGAGAGGAGGTTAGGAGAGACCTGAGAACAGTGGGAGAAAGGGACTGGGAAAACGAGGCAAGGAACAGAGAAAAATGGAAAGAGATAGTGAAAGATCTCGAAGCCGCTGGCCAGATAGGCCTTTAGCGCTGATATATATATAATCAAGGTTGATTATGCACATGGAAATTATTTGAGTGGGACCTTTCGTTTAGAAGTTACAACGGGCATAAGAATACTAAAAAATGTACGAAGAATGTGATGTGGGCGTCACCGAGACGAAGAGGGACGCTAGTGTTTGATAAAGAAAACGAGAAAAAATAAGTACAATATTTCTCACACATTTAAGTATGGGACTTGAGATTGAGATATAAAAGTATAATACTTTAAAACCTGATTTATTGATATTAATAAATAATTAATTTGTTTCTCCCACTTCTCTCAAGTATGCCATCATCAATCATATTGTGTAGATTGTTCATTAAAAGATATGCAACCAAACTTACATTTAACCTTTTTGCAAGCAGTATTGTTATACTTTACCTGTTAATATGAAAGTCATTATCGTATCTATTGATTTCTTTATATGGTTTATCAAATCTAAAATTGTAAGAATTTCCATCATAACCATAATAATTGTACGGATCCAGTGGCTGTGGATAAATCTTATGCATTCCTTTGTACCAATCGTTCGCCTCGTCAAAAATATTATTTTTGTTCTTATCTGAAGACACTATAATTCCATGAATGGGATTCAGTACAGTCTGTGGACCACTAGCGACGCTTACGACAGTCTGAACGTTCTGAACACCATCATGAGCTGTATTATGTAATCTTCCTCCATCTTGCACATTTCCTAGGGTATTTGGTGATGCAAAATCATCTTCAATGGGACGTCTTCGATGAGGATATTTTTCCGAGACTACTGTACATCCGGATTTTTTAATAAACGAATCAAAGTCTACGTCGGTTACAGTGTCGACTGGTTTTAAATCTCCAGTTTCCTTGATGGTGGTTGGACTAAGTTCACATGTACCGTTTCCTTTGGTAGATATCCTTAAATAGAAAATATAACAAATAATATAAGTTCACTAAGTAGCAACAACTACTTCTCGGGCTATATGCCCCGACAGACATTGCATTACAGTTCTAAGTTAATCGGGGTTGGTATATCTGCAAGATATAACCAACCATTCTGGTTTGTAATTAGAAGGGACATCACTTGTAGACCGGTTTCAGCGTATTTGCGCATCATCAATACAAGGTAGATGTCATCCGTCCAGAAGCTCTGAGAGCATATTCCTGGACTGGAGACACCGCTGTACGTGTTGTTCGACAGGATCCCAAAGCCGCGCGGCCAAGGATTATGTGTCCGGTTCTTTAGCGGTCTTTTGCTGTGTGGTTGGCAAACCTGGTAGTTTGCTGATAGAAGTGAGAAGATTGAGTGATATAAATGTTTTGAGGTTAATATAACTTTACCATTATCTCTACTTCGACTTCGAAGGCTTGGATGAAACCAAAACATTTTTTTTTTCGACCTGTCGGGATTAGCGCATCAATTATAATTGATGTACTTACTACGACTGCAATCTGTAAAGCTGATCGGCATAGTGCGGATCCGTCTTTACATAAAGTCATGGTGAATCGACTTTGTCGTTAACACGTGCACAGTGCATTTAAAAGCGGTCGAGATGTGGTAGAAGATTTGCTTCGCTCTGGCCGGACATCGAATTCCTCAATTAAGCAAATCGCTAAAATGTAGAAAATGGTGACTGGTCTGTGTAACGGCTACTCAGTTTAGAGTCTTGCTTCATATTTACTTTATAATTGGTCGAAGAAGAGACACGAGGTCGAAGTGGGAATCTCAAAATAGAAGTGACTAGTTTCACTACAGACGGACCTCGATCGGCCGGCATAGAAACGTTGATTTCGACTCTCGTCCACAGCAAATATATTCAGCCTTGAAACATTTCTCGGTGTTGGGTATGAGAAAGGACTGGCTATTCGCCGCCCATACGATAATTTATTAATTTAATAGAGGAAAGTAAAGTGAACGAAATTAACGTTACATCTGGTCTAGGTGAGTTTGTACCATTTCTGGGTGTGGGCAATCATAGTTTTTTAAATAAATTATCAATACAAAATTACAATGAAAGACTTACCCGAAACTGAAAGCCTTGCAAGCTGCATTTTCTTCCGAACACGCTTTTTTGCAGTCACCTACAGTTTTATATTTGTATGCTTTATACACATTACTTGCATTTAGTCTTTGGCCAATTGCTATACGCTCATAACAATCTGGAAAAAACATAAACATTATATACGCGTACCCTTTTACCCTGCAAAAGGAGTAAAATGCTCGGACCCGTCAATTTTTTTACAATCGTGGCGTTTTTGGTCATGAAAAAAATTACACTTCCTTCGTCCACTCAACGTGACAATAACCACCTATCAATTTTTTTAATACCAAAGAGTGTCGTATGACACTTCGTTGGAAAGTGCTTGAAAAGCAGAATTAGAAAATATATCATCCAGAAGGTTTTACGTCAAACAAAAATAATTGCAAACATCAAAAGGGTTCCGGACCCCAAAAAGGGGATTCTAGCCCCTCTCTTTACTAGTTCATCTGCTCCTCTATAATTGAGGTAACCCCATATGAACATTTCCAGAGGTGTAAGATCTGGTGATCTTGGTGGCAGCAGGAAAGGTACTCCACACATCGCACACTAGCTGCATTGAAATGCTGGAGTTCGCAGAAAGGAATGAAATAATTTTGATGAGTATTCCTCCACACACCAGCCATTGGCTTCAGCCATTAGACCATGCTTTCTTCAAGTCTTTAAAAATGAACTATTATTCTGCTTGCTCCAACTACATGACTAATAATCCCTCAAGGAAAATTACCCGGCTGCAATTTGGTTCTCTCCTTAGCATAGCTTGGGGGAAGTCGTCAAACGTAGATAATGGAATCAGTGGTTTTAAAACCTGTGGAATCATTCCTTATGAACCCGAAGTGATTACCAGACTATGCTTTTCTGTCAGAATCCACAGACTCCAGGCATTCAGACACATCTTTTGTTTCCCAAAATTATATGATCGATGTTGTTAGTTCTGGTAGTTCCAAAAATGATGTCACTGTTGCTGGTCCTAGTAGTTCAAGAAACGACAGTAATCCGGGTACTTCAAGAAGCTATGATGATATGTTCCTGTGCCTGGATCCTCTAAACAATACGAGGATATATCTGAAAATGTAACCCCCTCAAATATATTGGACGAAATACATCCTGTGCCTTGTGTCAATAAACTTGGGATTCTGAGAAGAAAGGCTCAAACTGTATCAACAGTTTTAAGCTCTCCGGAAAATATAATTACATTAAAAAGAAAAAAGATGAAAAAGAGTCAAAAATTAAAATAAAAGATGAAAAGAAAAAAAAGGGAGGAAAAAAAGAAAGGAAGGGAAGAAAAAGAGAAAGGAAGGGAAGAAAGGAAGAAAGACAGAGAGGAAAAGAAAAACGGGTGTGAGAAAAAGCAGTTAGGAGGAGAAAGTGATAAGAAGCAAACAACGATGAATGAAAGGAAGAGAACGCAAAAGAAGAAAAAACTTACATCATCTTCAGAATCTGAATATATTGATATTGATTCAATTTGCAACGACGATGACGATAGTGACTGGGATGAAGATTATTGTGTATGGTGTAAAGAGAGCTACAATGTGTGTCATGTTATCGCTGGACACATAACAGCTGCACAAGATTCGAAAATAAATGCGATTATTGTGGGAAGCAAGATTATCACAAGAAGATGACTGCAGAGTGAATTATTGTTCTGAATCTTCTCATCCTTTTTTAAATCGTTTACTTAAATATAAACAATATTTATACTTTTTATAACCGTTATGTCTTGTGCTACTTCCTGATTTGGTAACGTATATCAGAGGTCCATCTATCCCTAGCAGTTGGTCCATCTAACCCATCCCTACAGGATAGATGGACCACCGAGTAACAAAAAAGAAAAAAATATAACTTCAAGTATGATCAGTGCATACATAAAATCAAAAAAATTTACCAAATCCTAGACACTGCAAAGTTTTGGAAAAAATGGCTTTTAAAAAAGATGGTCCAACTACCCTAATCCTTTTTTTAATTTTATATTTTCAGCTGTCCTTTCAATTCATAAATACTCTTTGCTATTTGATTATATGATAGAACTCTTGAAAACTAATTAAAAATTATCTCGGAGCTTTTAACGCAACCATCAATCAATGAAAAAAGTGTTACTTGTCTGATATTCTTTTAAACAAAAAAGGAGTATACATATTTGCAAAAAACAGGTTACTTAAAAAACAAGATATAGAATCTAACTGTTATTATAATGAATGTGGACCAAAATCGTGAAAAATGTCAATGACCCAAGTTTATGGGATTATCCGATTATTGCCCGGGGTTACAATTTTAAAGGTAGATATTTATTTGCCCACAATATAAAAATTAACCTACTTTTATAGAAACCGCAATTTGTTTTTAATGTATGGGAGGCTAAGCTGGGTCAACAGAACTCGAAATAATTCAAAATATGAAATGAATGTTAGCAAAACTGATCCAAAGATCAGAAATTACTTACATTTTTGTAATCAATTAAATGACCTAATGAAGGCTTTAATGAACAGAATCTGACAGATATTGACAGTTCAAAACAATCATTTTTTTTACATCGACGTTTTGAAGCCTACTAAAAATGTACGCTACTGACATAACAAATGTAAATTGGTAAAAATACCCTCTTTGCCGACCTTTTTAAACCACCAAAATTTGAAGTTCTTCAAATGTCCACTAAAAGCTGTTACGCGAGCTACTGCATTAATATGCTCACTTAGTGCCCCTAGTGAAATCCCCATATGAGACGACTATGGCTCCTTCGCCCAATTTTCGAGAAACATCGAGAATACCCACCGCATCCAGTGCATCCGCCAGAACGTCGAGCGAATTCTAGAAATACGACGCGCGAGTATAAATAGGCCACGAGCATCGCTGCAGGAATTAGTCAATCAGTCAGTGTTGATACCGAAGGAAAGTAATCGCGCCTCGATAAAGTGTTTATTAAGTGACTCTCATATAAATTATAATTAGTGTGTTTAGTGTATTACATAAATTATTAAATAAGGACTGAATTACATATAAATCTGTAAATATAAATTAATTGTAAATATAAATTAGAATAAACGTTACAAAGCTATAGCTGGGTTTTTCGATCTTAAGTGGTTCACACTGTATATCTTTGATCAATATTGAACTAGAGACACTTTCCAATGGCGTGAATTTCTGCTTGAAATGGTCCCCGTTTTTTACAACTACTTACTAAAACAAGATAACCAAGAAGGGATACTTTTATTCAATTATAGCCCTTAGAAATAATTACAGTTGATTACCAATAATATGTCTACAAATTCAGAAGGCTAATATAAAAATGAAATTGGAGAAGTAACTAATAAATTTAGCGTTAAAATCAACACATAACAAACAATAAACGTAGGTAGTAATAACAGGGAAAGATCGATAATTGCAATCAAAGACTATCTAATGAGACAACATGTATACGTTTGCCTAAAAAGATGAAGAGGAGAAGTTATTTTGACGTTTTGTGGTTTTAGTTACCTATAAACTAGTAATATTCCGGATAAAATTGTTAAAGCGACCACTACCACCTAGCTGTAAAAGTACGACCAAAGATTTAAGAAGGTCATAAATCACCAACCACATGAGCTATCAGCAGGCGGTCGATTCTACGCAGAGTTGTACCTGCCCTAGCCATTAAATTTTGTTTTATAGGTAGGTTTCTACTATTTCCGGTTTCTGTGTGAATTACCGTGATGCGTTTTCCTTTATTAGACTCACTGTTCTACCATATTCTCTAAATTCGTTTATTGCCAATAAATATTTAAATCTCCACTTTTTAAGGCGCACAGATTCCATTATGATTTTTCTGCTACTACTTTATGAGTTTTTTAAATCTGAATCCATTTTGTAAAAGAGACTTCCTTAATGTCTTTTTGCAACACTGGATATACCAGTTTGATACTTTTAAGCCGTTTTTATCCGGACCTGGGAATCTTTTAAGGGACACACACTTTTATTGCTTATCTTTATTTCGAACAATAGGTAATAATGAGATTTATGGTTTTACTTAACAAGAATGTGTGGGTTTTAATAAAAATATTGTACCTAACATGCCCGAAAGTGCTTTCACTGAACTCGCAAGCTGTCCAATATAAAGTCACTCTCGTAAAAATCAAAAAATTGGAGAAATACTGATATGATAGAGCTACTCACCTATGTTAATAACACGAAGTTCATTATCGATATTTATAGCACTAACAATAACCAAAATTAATAAACTTGCCGTTATACTAATAAACATTATAATATAATAATATGTAAATTATATATTATTTTTAACACAACAAAATCCGTTCACTTCTCATTACGTTAATTGATTGGAGTTGAAACGATTCAAAGAGCTCTACCTTCGATTGTTCAAAGAATTCAAGCCCATTTCTTGCAACACAGGATACTTGCGATATCTACGAACGTTGGTAAAGAATGAAGATGAAAATTCTTCTGGAGAATATAATCAAAAGCCGGTTAAAGTACCTTCGACTTGTTTGTCTTGGTCCGCTTCATTTATAATTATATGTGTGAAGACTTAAAATGTACGAGGTTGATGGTAAATACGAGGATCGTCGTTAACTTTTTGCATCAAAAATTTTGTAAAGGAATTAAAATTGTCGTTAATATTATAGTGAAATGTAAAATAAAACACACAAGGACTGTTTTGAATTGATTTATTGCTTCTCGAATATACATTTGCATGTATGTATGTATATTTTGGGGAAAAAAGATCTATTGAGCCCCTTACGTCTTCTTAGTTCCTGAGGAAAGTCTCAGAGACTACCAGTTCTATTTCCCAGAGGAATTTTAGGATATCTGCAAGCTTTAACTGTCCCTCTTCTATCCAGTAATATCCTAGGTGTTGTGCCCTAGGATTCTGAATTGCTGTGCAATTCGCAAGTATGTGGATGGAGGTTTCTTCTTCCATGCCACATAATCTACATTCTTCTTCCTTCACTATTTTGAGTTTTTTCAAGTACCCATTCAGGCGACAATGTCCCGTTAGGATCCATCTGTAAACACTCTTAGTAAAGTTTTATTTTGACTTATGTATTCATTTGATCTCAACAAGTTGTAGTCACCCAGAAGAATCTTTGATTGTCTAAGCCTTACAACATCTTTCCAACAGTCAGATCTCCTCTTTTTTCGGCTTTGCCTATTTCTTCCAATATAACATTGGAGCTGATTCCGCAAAAGGGTTCCTGCACCCAAAAGAGTGTTTCAGACCCCCTCTTTGCTAGTTCATCTGCTATTTCATTTCCTTCGATTCCAGAGTGTCCTGGAATCCACAGTAAGACACCATTTTGGAACTGATTACTCAAGAGCTCAGAGTGTTTGGTTCCTGGCCCGTTCACTCCTATCCCAGTTCCTTCTATTGCATTTGGATTCCATTCCTTCTTGTTACTTAATTCCGTAACGAATTTCTTTGAAAAGTTATACCATCTTGTGGCATGTCCCAGGTTTTCTGATTTCTAAGAAGTAAGGAGGTGATTTTATTAATGATTCCCTCTCTACTTAGTCTGTATCTTGTTCTTTCTGCAACACTTTCCACCACCTTACGTAGTGGTGTCTGGTTGAAAATCACCTCCATGGCTACCGTTGGGTATGTTCTCATTGCTCCTGTAAGGCATATACAAGGTAGTCTTTGAATTTTGGAGAGGTTGTCTCTCGTCGTTAATAGACTCCACGCAATTGATCCATAAGTGATGACTGGTCTCACTATGGCAGTGTGACATCTTTTCGAGTAGTTAAGGCAAGGAAACTCGCGTATAAACGAGTAATTTTGACCATACTTGTTATCTTGTGATTCCCCTCATTAACTAAATACCATTGTAAGTTGTGCAGTATTTATTTTTTCTTGTTTCCCAAAAGGTCCTAGTGGATAAGTGGGATCGTAAGGGAATTTTAAATAAAAAAAAAATCTTGATTACAAAAAATATATATATAATTTCTACTGGTGCAGAAAACAACTGAATACATTTGTAAATATTTTTGTCACTGTATCTAAAAAATTGCACTTTAATTACAAAGAAAACCTACGGTAAATACAAAATATACAGTTAGAATTCTATAAACTATAAATACTTCTTTTGCGAGCAGTGCTAACAAAAATATTAACAAAATTAAATAGCTAAGCAACTATCTCATGACACTTGTATTGCTATAATTGAACACAATTTCAAACGTAAAATATAAACTTTGTCTTGATGTTGAAACAGGCGCGACTACACTATGCCATCATTCGACATTGACAACAGTGATGAGGACGTTTTGTTGACACGTTCCATTTGGCAAAATTTTTGCTACCTAATTAGCATGAGATTCCGAATCTAAATTTGCGTTTACATACATTTGGCATATAAACGGTATAGTGTGGACACACCTCAACGAGTGGCCCAGTTATGTGGCGGACTCGACTTTGGTCGACTATAATTTGGGACAACAATAAGTTAGTATATATCGTAGTTGATGAATAGTTAGTCTGAATTTACAATGTTAACGCAGTGAATAGCATTTGGCATATTACGTCTGGTTTCTGTGCCTATCTACTTTGCAATGTCAAATGGTATAGTGAGGACACGCGAATGGCCAAGATATGTGGTTGACTCGGCTTTGGTCGACTATAAACTATAATTTTACAGTTGCGGCAAGAACAAGTTATCGTGCTTGACGAATAATCAGTCTGAATTTACAATGTGAACGCAGTTAACAGCATTTGGCATATTTCGAAATATTGTGAAAGCAGCGTCAGGGAATATGTAGAGGAAACGTTGTACATTATTTTTAATCAATTCTTTTGTACTTCCCATTAAATAGATCTTCTCTCGATTTATTTGATGCTTCCCTATTTACTGAATACATCTGAAGATTTTGAGTAATAGAGACATATGAATCTCTACCTTAAAGGTCCATGTTTTCTTTGTACTCTAACAATTACTCTTTATTCTTTTTTATATTTAATACTTTAAAAATTCCCAGCAATATTTACCACAATTCTATTACTTGTGGGTAAAAGTCTAGTTTAGTGAACCAACGCGGATTTTGATGAAATATTTTTTTTTAATTAATTCGAGGTCGCTGAACACGAAAATGAAAAAAGAAATCGGCGCTCTCTTACCAAAAACGAGTTATGAATTTTTGAAGATGAGTTCAGATCAGCACTGCACTGGTTTTATTGTCATATAATAACTGATTTAAATGATGCATTATAACGTCTACACAATGTTAATTACACTATAATTACTTTTTACGATATTCCTCTCACACACACATTTAAAAAACACTGATATTGATATTCATTTCTTGCAAATTCGTTTTTTAATTCCACAATTATTATATCTTTTGACATTTTCATGTAACATGACTGACATATAAGTTTTGGTCTGTTTCCCCTTAGTCGCACAACTTGTACCTAATAGCATATTTAGCCACTTGAATTAGTTGCTGAATATTTTCGATTTCATGATCGTGACATAGAAGATATAAACAAGATGAACATCATGAACATACACCTATTTTTTCGATAGCTGGCGCTGTATTTGGCTCAACTTTCGTTTAACTGAAATCAGTTATGGAAAAATTAGATCATCAACAGCCATCAACATACTGTGAAAAAGGCGCGCCGGATCGACGTTTCGCAATTCGCGCGCGCGAATTGCGAAACGTCGATCCGGCGCGCTCGCTTCGCTCGCGATAATCAATCTACTTCATTATTTCAAACGGAAATCCAATCTAATAAATGTATCAAGATGATAAGAAGCGATTGCGATTCCACTTTGATCTGTGTTAGTTGGTCGGGAAGCGATATTAGTAGAATTTTCAAATTTTATAAAAAGGGGAAACAGCTTTTGATAACCAAAGTCTTATAATATTAGCAATATGTTCAAAATTTGATTTGGAATTACACCTGCAGCAACTATTTTCGTTGTCAGCAGTGTTTATAGAGGCCGAACAACTGAGGAGGTGATTTTTTAAAAGAATTAATTGATGGGTGCAATTCAGAGAAAAAAATTGTTCAGCATCCTCAATGATCAAATTGAATGGTTCATTATCCTTCAAATAAATGATAAATATCAACCAAACTTATCTCAAAACTAACCATCTTCCTGAAATCAACATCTCTCAAAATTTGAAAAAAAATTGTTTCAGCTGTAATACGGCGCTAGCTATCGGAAAAATAGGTGTATGTTCATGATGTTCATCTTGTTTATATCTTCTATGTCACGATATGGTCACGATCATGAAATCGAAAATATTCAGCAACTAATTCAAGTGGCTAAATATCTCTAATTGCTGAATATGCTATTAGGTACAAGTTGTACGACTAAGAAGAAACAGACCAAAACTTATATGTCAGTCATGTTACATGAAAATGTCAAAATATATAATAATTGTGGAATTAAAAAAAAATTTACAAGAAATGAATATCAATATCAGTGTTTTTTAAATGTGTGTGTGAGAGGAATATCTTAAAAAGTAATTATAGTGTATTTAATATTGTGTACAAGTTATAATGCATCATTTTAAAGCAGTTATAATATGACATTAAAACCAGTGCAGTGCTGATCTGACCTCATCTTCAAAAATTCATAACTCGTTTTTGGTGAGAGAGCGCCGATTTCTTTTTTCATTTTCGTGTTCAGCGACCTCGAATTAATTGAAAAAAAATATTTCATCAAAATCCGCGTTGGTTCACTAAACTAGATTTTTTCCTACTTGTGTTATAATTTTGGTAATTTGCAAAAAAAATTCATTGTTAAAAATATCAGTTTTTTGAATTTTTCTCGTAAACGGAGGGTGTTGGGTAAAAATAGATTATGATAAAAATTGTAGAACATGCAATTGTCTACAAAAATTGCTCCTATACTTTTTTTGTTACGAATCACCATACCTGATATATAGCGATGAGGATGTAAGTTGGCACCTAAGCGTGCATTATCATTATTCCTTGTTTAAACTAGTGATATATCAAGAATGGTGATTCATAGCAAAAAAAGTATGGAGACAATTTGTGTAGACAATTGCATGATCCACAACTTTTTCTTATCAACTTTTACGTTTCAACTTACCGTTTACGATAAAAATGCAAAAAACTGTTATTTTCGACATTTGACCTTGACGTCATAGGATCGATGGGGATTTTTTACCAATATTCAATTTTATGGGAATTTTCATGCCTATTTTGCGCAGAAGATTGAATAATTACTCCTTTACAAATAATGGTTCTTTTATTTTTCTTTTAATATTTCTATAGTTCCGGTATATTTTTGTGCATTTTTAATAAAATTAGTAATTTGGAATTCAAAAATAGAACCGTTTTAAATAACAAAGGAATAGATAGAAGTCTACAAGTGTCATAAGATTGTTTTTAACGATTAAATTTTAGATTATAACCAACAGAAATAAAATATGTAAACAAAAATGTGTTAGAAACTAGTTTAACTTTTCACCAGTAGTTGGGAATCTAATAAATAAAAATGTACAGTTTTTATTTTGTAATAAAGAAACATTATTTATCCATTAATATTTAACAATAACTATACCATTACCCCATGCCAACCCTCAATTTTACAAGAACGGCTATTTTACAATCATGTAACGCACATTATAGTCCAGCGAAATCATATCTTCCATTTTCTATCAACAGCTAGATTGAAGTTAATGAAAAAATTCCAGAAAACATTAAATTAAAATTGTAAACGTGAAATTTATTATACCTGACCCTATTGTTTGTACTTGAAATTCGTTATAAATGTTGACCCAATCTCATATTCATAAAAAATGGAAGCTTATTTTCACTAGACTCTACTATCGACTAATTTTGTATTTTTTTTTCTATACAATATAAAAATTCATATAAAAAAATCGTATTTTATACGCAATTAAAAATCTAATTTAATATTTAAAAAAATCAATAACTAAAATATTCACAAAAAAAGTCACTTCAAATATTAGTATATACCTGATCTAAATATTACATTAAAAATAGAAGAAATAAAGAGCAGTGCCTTACATGTCATAACAGTAGTTAATTCATATCGAACAGCCAAATAATTATATATAAACAACACCCTTTTACTAAATACAGAAGTTATCGTTTCAGCATCAACTGAGATAAACGCTGCGATCTGGTTTTTCTTCCTCAGTTGAGATCAAACCATGGAAGATGTTCAAACATTTCTAACTTCCTCTTCCACTAATTCACACATTCTAAAGAGATGTGGTTGTTTCTAAATCGAAAACTGCGTTTAGATCGCTATAAATGTAATCATTCCTAGATACATTGAACGTTCGCGACCTTTTTGCGACGTCTAGCAGAATGAACTGGTCGCGGCGATATAACAATGTGTTTGAAGCGTCTTTGAAGTGATATGATTGCACCCGTAGTATAAATAGTGTTTTTTGTGTTCTGGCTGACTTTAGTTAAATTAAAAATTGCTTGTCCTCATAATGATCAAGATGCTAACAGCATTAATTTCATTAGTAGATGATGACATGAAAATTTTATTATCGATGCCTATATAACAATCAATGCGTTCGGATCGCAGCGTTTATGTCGCCGCGACCAAATCTCAAGCTTGGCCGTAGACTTTCTATTTGACGTGCGAGCGTTTTCTAAATTTAATTAAAAACATATGATCTATTTGGCTATTTGATGCTTTTAACTAAACACATAGCCCACAAAATACGTATTAGATATTAGCTTTTGTCAAAACCTTACTTCTAGGCTATAGATAAACATGCTATACAAAAAACGGTCATTAAATAGAGTTTAATGACTAATATATCAAAATGTGATGTTAATGTCGAATTAATCATTTTAGTAACACTGGGTCGAAAAATATAAACTGGACGTTTGTAACTGAAACAAGTTAAAATTATTTCACTCTATGAACTGGGGCCACGACTAGGAATTAAATCTGGCAAAGAATTCTATCTCAGATCAGATGGAGTGCAAAGCAAAGGTGTAATATAATGAGATACCAGGGATAAGGAAAGCCAAGGCCAAGGACTGACAGCAGACTTGCTGAAAAGGAAGGAGATCAGACCTATAACTGGTATCCTTACTGATCACTGCAGGTCAAATTATCACCTGGACAACGAGAATCGTTTCCACCTAGAAGGATATGAATGGAGTCAGACTGCAGATCTTAGGAGCTGCGTTTTTGCGCCTAGAGGATGTAGATGGACTTACCCTTTCAAAACTTTTATCAACTTGTTTGTGGATTGGGGTACAATAGACAATATTGTGACAGTGCACAATTTTGAACAGACTGATGATCATAGAAACCAAACCAAAACTTCTTATTATCTCTATCGACTTGATTGAAAATTTCCCTAGCAAAAATAGGGTTAGAAATTTTATAAAGCACTTATATAACTTAGAAAACCTTAAAACCTAAATATCCTAGAAAAGCCTAAAAATCGTAAGAAATCCGTCCTTCTTACGGGAGTTTTAGAGCTATTTATGAAAGGTTTAATGCTTTTTATGAGAGGTTTAGAGCTTTTTATGGGAGGTTAACTGATTTTAATAATAGGTTTAGAGCTTTTTATGGGAGGTTTAGAGCTTTTTATGAGAAGTTTGGTGCTTTTCATAAGAGGTTTGGTACTTTGTATGGGAGGTTTAGAGCTCTTTATGAGAGGTTTGGCGCTTTTTATAAGAGGTTTAGAAACTAAACCAAAACTTCCAATTATCTCTATCCACTTGATTGAAAATTGCTCTAGCAAGAATAAGATTAGAAATTTTATAAAGCACTTATAAAGCCCAAGAAAACCTATAAAATCCTAGAAACGCCTAAGAATCGTAAGACATCCGTGCTTTTTATGGGAGGTTTAGTGCTTTTTATGAAAGGTTCAGTGCTTTTCAATGGAGGTTTAGAGCTTTTAATGAGAGATTTGGAGCTTTTTATGGGAGGTTTAGTGTTTTTAATAATAGGTTTAGAGCTTTTTATGAGAGGTTTGGTGCTTTTTATAAGAGGATTGGTGCTTTTTATAAGAGGTTTAGTGCTTTTTATAAGAAGTTTAGTGCTTTTTATAAGAGGTTAAGTGCTTTTTATAAGAGGTTAAGTGCTTTTTATGGGAGGTTTAGTGCTTTTCATGTGAGGTTCAAAGCTTTTTAAGAGATGTTTAGAGCTTTCTATGGGAGGTTTAGTGTTTATAATAATAGGTTTAGAGCTCTTTATGGGAAGTTTGGTGCTTTTTATAAGAGGTTTAGTACTTTTTATGGGAGGTTCAGTGCTTTTCATGGGATGTTTAGAGCTTTTTATGGGAGGTTTAGTGTTTTTAATAATAGGATTAGAGCTTTTTATGAGAGGTTTGTTGCTTTTTATAAGAGGTTTAGTGCTTTTTATAAGAAGTTTAGTGCTTTTTATAAGAGGTTAAGTGCCTTTTATGGGAGGTTTAGTGCTTTTCATGGGAGGTTTAGAGCTTTTTATGATTATAAAGATGAATAAAAGATGCTAATAAAACTCATCACAAATCTTGCCGGATCAGATCTAGACAGGTATGGGGACTATCTATACAAAATCTCCTAAACAAGAAAATGGAAAATATAAATGAATTGTAGCTAAAGGAAGGAGATCAGACCTATAACCGGTATCCTTACTGATCACTGCAGGTCAAATTATCACCTGGACAACGAGAATCGTTTCCACCTAGAAGGATATGAATGGAGTCAGACTGCAGATCTTAGGAGCTGCGTTTTTGCGCCTAGAGGATGTAGATGGACTTACCCTTTCAAAACTTTTATCAACTTGTTTGTGGATTGGGGTACAATAGACAATATTGTGACAGTGCACAATTTCGAACAGTCTGATGATCTTAGAAACCAAACCAAAACTTCCTATTATCTCTATCGACTTGATTGAAAATGAGAAGTTTGGTGCTTTTCATAAGAGGTTTGGTAC
This sequence comes from Lochmaea crataegi, assembly GCA_947563755.1. Lineage (NCBI taxonomy): Eukaryota > Metazoa > Arthropoda > Insecta > Coleoptera > Chrysomelidae > Lochmaea > Lochmaea crataegi. The sequence goes on along the minus strand of OX387433.1, from coordinate 3,469,329 downwards.
CTCGTATGGGAGGTTTAGAGCTCTTTATGAGAGGTTTGGTGCTTTTTATAAGAGGTTTAGAAACTAAACCAAAACTTCCAATTATCTCTATCCACTTGATTGAAAATTGCCCTAGCAAGAATAAGATTAGAAATTTTATAAAGCACTTATAAAGCCCAAGAAAACCTATAAAATCCTAGAAACGCCTAAGAATCGTAAGACATCCGTGCTTTTTATGGGAGGTTTAGTGCTTTTTATGGGAGGTTTAGTGCTTTTTATGAAAGGTTCAGTGCTTTTCAAGGGAGGTTTAGAGCTTTTAATGAGAGATTTGGAGCTTTTTATGGGAGGTTTAGTGTTTTTAATAATAGGTTTAGAGCTTTTTATGAGAGGTTTGGTGCTTTTTATGGGAGGTTTAGTGCTTTTCATGTGAGGTTCAAAGCTTTTTAAGAGATGTTTAGAGCTTTCTATGGGAGGTTTAGTGTTTATAATAATAGGTTTAGAGCTCTTTATGGGAAGTTTGGTGCTTTTTATAAGAGGTTTAGTACTTTTTATGGGAGGTTCAGTGCTTTTCATGGGATGTTTAGAGCTTTTTATGGGAGGTTTAGTGTTTTTAATAATAGGATTAGAGCTTTTTATGAGAGGTTTGTTGCTTTTTATAAGAGGTTTAGTGCTTTTTATAAGAAGTTTAGTGCTTTTTATAGGAGGTTAAGTGCTTTTTATGGGAGGTTTAGTGCTTTTCATGGGAAGTTTAGAGCTTTTTATGATTATAAAGATGAATAAAAGATGCTAATAAAACTCATCACAAATCTTGCCGGATCAGATCTAGACAGGTATGGGGACTATCTACAAAATCTCCCAAACAAGAAAATGGAAAATATAAATGAATTGTAGCACCAGGGAAACATTCGGGAAATTTAAACACGGTCCCATCTATTGGATACTATCACAGGATAACAAAGAGTGTTAAAAAATTATGGGATTTTAAAACCTAAAATTTGCCTTATTTTTTTTCAATTTTGAGGGTCACCTATCCCCTGAATTATAAAAATGTTATTAGTTTATTGCCCCTTTGAAAAATAATTATACAAAAATACAATATACTTATTAGAAACCACAAGGCACATTTCATTGATTGTGGTATGCGTCAAAATTCGATTGAATCTTAAAAACGAGGAGATCCGATTTCTAATAATATTTAATACTAAAGCAGAATAATGTTTTTGATATTATGATCCCCCTAAACGTGTCACTTATGTCCAGTTTATATGAAGTAAAACAATCTAGGAAAATATTGGATATTTGACAACGGATAATATCTCCAAGAAATCTAAAATCTAATCTTAAAGTAGACCTATGTATTCTGGCATTTGAGAAAAAATATTGCATAAACATTTAATTAGCTGCAGAAGTAGAGAGGGTGTTTGAATCCAAAAAAAAAATTAAAATGTACATTAAATTATGGAATAACACTAAAAAATATTCAAAGTTCACAGAATTGTAGTTCAAATTAAAAATGATGACTAGATACTGTTTTTCAATGATAATCAAGTTATAAAAATTCGTTCGTTGATAAAGTAAGTAGTCTTATACAGGGTGAGGCAGATCTCGAAAACTGAAGTTGTCTGAAAAGTGAAAATTGACAAGGTGAGGTTTCTAAATGTGAACTATTTAATGAAAATGTCGCCATGTATTTTCTAATTCCGTTTATAACGTTTTTTTTAGTGGGACACCCTGTATATTTTAAGATTTAAGGACCGTTTAAAATGATTATCAATATATCTTCCTATATCTATCTTCAACCAATTTTGCGTTAATTTTTTTTAATGAAAACCACCTCAAAATTCAATATATTTTCAAGTAATTTGGATAAAAGCTTGAAATTATTGGAATAGTAGGTACGACATTGTGTTATATATTTTACAATGTGGAATTAATATTTTTGTAATACAGGGTGATGACAAAATTTGAATGAAGTAATTAGCAAAAAAAGTTCACGTAACTAACTTTGTCATTCAAATGAGATATCCTGTATGTGATTACATATTTTGTGCCTTTTGAAAATTATTAATTATTCCAATCTTTTTATTGACAGTTTCATTCAAATTTCGCTAGCACCCTGTATAGTACAAATAATAATTTACATTGTAAGAGATAAAGTATAAAGTTGTACATAGTACCTGAAAATGTTGAGCTTTTTACAAATTATATGAGAAGATATAAAAGTTTACGTAGTTAAGGAAAAAGTGTAGTTTTTATATAAAAAAAAATTCATCTTGAGAACGGATGAAGAGGGGTGTAAATAAATTGTTTAAAATAACGTGACAAAATATACAGGGTATCCCATTAAAAATCACTTTTGACCCTTAGAAACCCCACCAAAGCAATTTTCACTTTACAGTTCTCGAAATCCTTCTAAAGTATATCTGCCTCACCCTATATACGGAACCACTCCGGGTGCTAGTAACGCGTTTTTTAACGGTACTTAACGTTGACATCCCAAATTTATGCAGAAAATGCAAATTTAAAAAGCTAAAAGAAATAATTCATTGAGTTTCTATTGATGAAAATAATTTATTTTTGAAGGGCTTTTCTCTGGGTTTGTAAGATATAGCTCCATGACACTCCATCTACTGTTTATGAAATATCTTTTCAGGTAATGATCTGCAGATCTGTAAATGTTTTGTATTATTTCGGAGAAGTAATAAAATATCTCATCCGAAACAACACGAAACAATAATTAAGAAAAACCGAATTAAATGTCTATTTCATAAATATTCTATGCTCTATTTCATATAATTTATACATATACATCTCTTTATATATATATAGTACTTTTATAAAACCATGTGTCACCAAATAAACTTAATCAATTATAAAAAAAAGCACCGCGTTGAAAAATAGTAAAAACTTATTAATTAAGCATACAGTCTTTCTATATTTTATTGTAATTTAGAGCTAGAATAAACCTAAAACTAAAGTGATTCGTGAATGTTTACACCAGCACGCAGAATATTCTCAAAATATCGAAATATCTGCACCGAACGAGATTTCCAAAAAGAACGTTAACGCCTCGCCTTCTAAGAGAACTGAAACTCTTCTAAACTGCCATTTCCAAGATAAATTTTGTATAAAAAACTAAGAAAAATCTTTTTGACATATTTCAGTCCAACGATAGATTAAATAATACTGAAAACAAAATTATACAAGACTTGCCTTTATAATATGATAAATCAGATTTGACAACAATTTCTGCGTATTTTTAATTTAATTTAATAAGTAATGTGTACGTTAGAGGGCGCTATTTGATTTTCTTTTTCATTTTTCTTTAAAAAAATATTGTATAGATAGTTTTATTTATGGATTGTAATTCTTGAAAATGATTGGCGAAAACCACCGATATCTTTTCCCTATGTCGATAGATATCTTAAGAAACGTTTAAATTTTAAGCATTTTTCTTTATATATAAGATTACTCTGGTTCTAATAAACGTAATTTAACAATTTTTCACTCCTTAGAATAGAATTTTCTCATCCTAAATTGTTAAATTATAATCAGTAGAACCAGAAGCAATCTAAATATTCAAAGGAATATTTTCAAAATTTAGAGATATCTCGGTATACGAGAAAGATATCAACATTTGGGGCACACGAACAGATTTTTGATTGTCCTTCTAATCTCTAGAGCACCACGAACCAACTGAAGATCGACAACCTCATTTTCAGCAAGCCTAACAGATGCCAGGCTGTGGTTAATGTAAGAGGAGGTATTATTTATTAAAATGATTAACATTCCATTGTTTGTCTTTTTTTTTAATTTTTGTAACAATTATCTCTTTTTGATTATGGGTTCAACGGCAATGGTATCAGTACCACCCACATACATTTTTGAAGTTTATATATGCCATACCATGAAAGTTATAACAAATTCCTTAAAGTATTTGTCAAGGAAAACTGTATTTATAAAAAAATTAAATAGCGCCCTCTAACGTGCACGTTACTTATTAAGTTGCGTTGATTATAAAATCTTTACAATGGTGGGGAAAATCTGTTTTCAACGTCTGCAAAGATCCATCAAACAGAACCGAACACGTGTTTTTCCATGACAAGGTCCCCACCTTTGATTTGAATTGTTGAATGAGAAAAATACGCAGAATTTCTAGTTAAGTCTAGCAGTGGACCTAGAAGTATATAAATAATTGTCAGTTTTTATCGAGTTCACTGTCCCGAAGCTGTTTTGGCCCAGATCTATTAGTTTTGGGACACCCGGTATAACAAAAATTTTCACAAAGCAGTTAATAGTAATCAATAATATTTTTAAACTGTCATTAAGTCTTCAGTTTCGAAAGTGTTCAAGTTCTCTTAGTCAATGAGGTATCGACCAAAAACCACATCTGACCTTTGGAGTTTCGTTCGATTGAAAAGATACATTTTTACACATAATTTCGTTCAATAAATGAAACTATTTTATTTATTAGCCTTTTTTATTATAAAACAAGGCGTGATTGTTGAAACATTCTATAATATGCGTGTACATTACGTATATTTATATGTATAAACGCAGTCTAAACTATTTTTAAAAACTAAAATAAGTCCTTACTATTTATTAACAGGGTGTCAAAAAACGTTAAATAGGTATCAATAGTGTATATAAATGTGGAGAATAGCGTGTTATGTTAAAAGTGGCAGATATATTACTTTTATGTAAATGCGCGCCCTATTTAAAAAACCACAAAATTTTTTATTTAAATAAATGAGCACCTATATATTCCAGAATTTCTACATTCTGTAAGGTACATTCACTCAAAATATCTTAAAAAGCAAAACAACAAAAAATTTATCAAATTCTAATCTATTTAAATATTCTAATCTTTTAATTTCAGGTATATTCGTATCACCGTCTAAAGGCCTATTCATACTACGCCGTACCGCAACCGTACCGTACTTCAAACGTGAAAGACTTGAGGCTTATTGACATGGAGCAATACAATTTGCAAGAAATTGCGTCAAGTCCAACCCAACCAAAAGAGAAGACAGAAAAAAGTAGGTATTAACCTCAAAAAATAGCTTATTGAAGATAAAATAAAACAATTTAATTTGCTTTCAAATTATAATGGAGATTTAAGCAAATTTAATTGTTTTATTTCATCATTTAGTATGCATCTTCATCAAGTAAAAGCCTCATCTATTCAATAATAAAGATACGTATGCTTTCGATCAAGAAATCTTGTGTCTTGCTTTGCATTGCAGGTTGTATTGCATCAAATCAAGCGACCTTTATGCAAGATCAAGACCAAGCAGTAGTGCAAGTTGAAGATCTAATATTGCAGGACTTCTTGCAAGACTAAAACCGAGCATCGAAGAGTCTTGTAAGCTATTAAAAGACAACTAATTTCGGATAGCTCCAAGAGGTCATTATCTATAGATATCTTGGAAACATCATCAACTGCGGTTTAAAGTCCTTTAGGAAAGTCGAGTAAGTAGTTGTAATATTTATATAAAAAATTGAATTATAGCTTTTTAAGTTATTTCGAGAATGTATCAACGAAAATCAAACGATAAGTTGTACTTTTAAATCAGGGCCTGGCTAGCGATATAATTTTGTGGTTTTTTAAACAAATCTGTATAGAGATCTGCGTTTGTTTGTTAAATTTCTATGTCACAACAATAAATTTTTATTTGTAATAACGAAATTATATTTTAATATTATTTATGTATTAAGGCCGATACATTCAGTAAGAAGGAATCTGTAACAAAAAAAAATTATATAAGTAACAAATTAATTGTTAAAACAATTTATACAGCAGAAAGATAACATATAGTTACGTCGGACCTGTACTGAGGATATGTAGAGGTCCATGAAGAAAAAGAAGAAGATATACATCTAGAACTGTCATCGAAAAGTCGAGAACTGTCTGGAACAGGTGAAAAGTATAAAAGGCGGGACAATTGACATTCGTTAGTTTATTTTTGAAGTATTAGAGAGTTGCGTTCTGTGTTCTGATAGTGAGACGTTATTAGTATTGTTACTTCTTCAACTTTATTTATTTCTACAACTTTAACTTTAACAATTAAATACAAAGAACGTCTCACTACCAGAACACAGAACTCAACTCTCTAATACTTCAAAACTAAACTAACTAATGTCAATTGTCTCCTCTTTTATACTTTTCACCTGTTCCAGACAGTTCTCGTCTTTTCGATGACAGTTCTAGATGTATGTCTTCTCCTTTTTCTTCATGGACCTCTATATATCCTCAGTACAGGTCCGACGTAACAATATATTACTCTACCGGCTCAACAAATAAAATTTGCATCAGGGTAACATCAATTTAGTAAATTCTGAGAAGAAATTCTATACCCTCGGACAACAGCAGTGAAGAAGCAAGCAAAATCTCACTACAGCTGTTTTGGGAATATTCACCAAGGCTAAGAAGGGATTCTACGCTCAATATTATATTGTCTGTCTCCAACAGGCATTGAATTGCATCAGAATTCATCAGAAGTCGTGACAACTCAACACAATATATCCCATAATTTGAAATTAAAATGTTTACAGTTGCAATTGCCATTTAAAAACTATTAAGTTGAATTAGCAAAACTGTTTAAGAAAATAATACTTACAGTAGCTACCCTATGCTGCCTTTAAGACAGTTCAGGAGAATCTTCGCTTCAACTGTCAACACTGAAAAGTTCCTTGTGTAACGCTGGAAATTCCAAATGAGGTGCAGATCTTTTTAGTTTTCCCAATGCGTCCATGTGGAGCATACTTATTTCCCTGAAAATATTACAAACAGTTGTTTGAGAGAATTTAAAAAATTATAATATATAAGGTGCGGCAGATAAACCGTCGATTAGAAAGAGCTCGAGTTCTAGGGGTATTAGAATAGTGAAATTGGTATGGTGAGTCCTTAAGAGTTGGAAGTTGGAATTTAGGAGTTGGAAGTTAAGAGTTTTCTCAACTCTAAACTTTAAACTCCCAACCCTTAACTCTTAATTTTTTAAGGGTGAACCATTGCTATATCGTTGCCCTTCTTAAAGGGGAAGGGTGAATGAAATTATCATTTTCCATTCCCCTTCTTGAAGAACTTTGGTATTGGAAATTTGGCGGTTAAAGGTTTGTATAGAAAACTATTAACAAAATGAATATCCCTAAAATAAAAAATCTACAAGGTGTCATGAAGTTTCCTTCTGGTATTACCAGAAGTGCAAAAATATTTTCTGTTTTCAGTTTTCGAGATCATTCCAATCGACGATTGATCTGCAGCACTCTGTATAACAAGATTTAATATTGGATACTGTAGCAATACGGTCTAATTGTTGAAGAAAACATTATTTAAGTAATGTTTTGTCCTATAACTTTTCTACAGTTTGTGTAATAGGAAAAAACGTTTTTTCTACAACCACTATTTAAAGAACACTTTTCTGCCCAAAGTTTTATTCACAAAGTAGGCAATTGTCCATACTTCAACAAAAAGTGACATATCTGTGCGCAAAAGTGACATATCTATGCGCAAAAGTAACATATCTGTGTAGAAAAGTGACATATCTGTGCGCAAAAGTGACATATCTGTGCGAAAAAGTTACATATCTGTGTAGAAAAGTGCAGATCTGTGTAGAAAAGTGACATATATGTGCGGAAAAGTGACATATCTGTGTAGAAAAGTGCAGATCTGTGTAGAAAAGTGACATATCTGTGTAGAAAAGTGACATATATGTGCGGAAAAGTGACATATATGTGCGGAAAAGTGACATATCTGTGCGGAAAAATGACATATCTGTTCGGAAAAGTGACATATCTGTTCGGAAGTGACATATCTGTTCGCAAAAGTGACATATCTTTGCGGAAAAGTGACATCTGCGCGAAAAAGTGACATATATGTGCGAAAAAGTGACATATATGTGCGAAAAAGTGACATATATGTGCGCAAAAGTGACATATTTGTGCGGAAAAGTGACATATATGTGCGCAAAAGTCACATATCTGAGCAGAAAAGTGACACACGTGTCAACTGAGGTGGCGTTTTCTCTTTCTTTAAAAATTTATTGGTTTTATGTTTTATGAACTGACAATTTGTGATCGTTATATTCAATTTCAAAATTAAATAATTTTCAGAAAATATATGTTATGGGATGTTTTGTTTTCAAAAAGCGTGGTTGTAGAAAAAGTATTGTGTACAACATGCGCACAATGTAATATTTTTCTCACCGCGCATACTTTTGCGCTTTTAGGAAAAATATAACTTTACACACTTACAGTACAAACTACTAATTTTCATTAGTAAAACTATTTACCTTAATACTTTATAGTAAATAAATACCTCAGTGTCGGAATTTTTGTTAATAACGCGTCACAAACAGTCACATCGCCTTTAATAGGCAGACTGTGATTTCGTTCCAGTTCCAGTCTAAGAGCTCTTACGACAGCTTGGCTCAATCGTCCGATCTCTCCTATTCCTTTCAGTCCTGATCGATCTAAGAACAATACAAACATATTACTTTAGAATTTCTTTAACCATCAATACATGTGCTTATATGAAATGCATCCAGTTACTTAGCGCAGTGCATACAAAGCAGATTATTATTTTGCGTCGTAGTTGAGTAAACGACATGACCGTTGCACACCACTGACATCTGACTTTAAGCGTTCGTGTGTACGGTTCCATTCACTTTCAGGTACTTCACAGGACGCTTTGCGACTGCGTTACTGCCGCGCATCGAAGAATCTGCGTCCGCTTCTTTGAAACGCAGCAGTCAAATTACAGTTGGTGTCCAATGTAGTACAGTATGAACTGTACAATTTATATAAACGTTTCGTGAGGATGAAACGTTCATTTGGCGTCACTAGACTGTCAAATGGAAGTTGATCGCACATCTGAACCGACCCTATGACTGCAAAGTGTCGCTGATCGCAGGGTGGTAAAAAGTTTCCAATGTAAATTTTTGGCTTAGGGTAGATTCTGCTTCTGGAGCTATTGCCTACCAACTGTCCAAATTCCAAGCAAATCGATGGGAATTACCACACTGGATTGAAAAGCTTGATGAACTTTGAAAAAACTTTAGCCTTAAGAAAATTACATGTCAACTCTGAAAAAAAAATGTTTTTAATTACCTGGAGACAGAAGTACACAAGCAGAGTAAAGTGCTAACTCCGTTTCCGTTAATTTCAACTCCGCTATACTTTTCGATACTTCAAATACACACGATACCAATTTCATTTCTGCTGTATCTGATGTGAAAAAAGCATCTTGAGGCAGCATCGTGTCTCCATATAAGACACAATTTTGGGAGAGATCCAGATATCTCGACATCCGGATTATTGCTAATTCAAAGCTCCCTAAAATAAAAGGAAAAATGCAAATCATGAACAAATTTGTAAAAGGTTGCGTGCACAAATTAGAAATAATGTTGTTCCTAACACGTACGGAAAGTTTATTTTCCACAGTCGAACAACTGCGGTCACGTGTGAAAAATAATCATATTTATCACACTTTCTGCGGCAAAGAGAGGGGTTGAAACACCCTAAATGGGCACCTTAAAAAGCTCAAAATAGTGGAGGAAGAAGAATGAAGATTCTGTTAAATGGAAGAAGAAAACTACAGCGCCTGCGGATATCCTAAAATTCCTTCTTGAGAGTCGAAAGAGTCGAAAGAGTCGAAAGAGTCGAAAGAAAGAGTCGAAAGAAAGAGTCGAAAGAAAGAGTCGAAAGAAAGAGTCGAAAGAAAGAGTCGAAAGAAAGAGTCGAAAGAAAGAGTCGAAAGAAAGAGTCGAAAGAAAGAGTCGAAAGAAAGAGTCGAAAGAAAGAGTCGAAAGAAAGAGTCGAAAGAAAGAGTTGAAAGAGTCGAAAGAAAGAGTCGAAAGAAAGAGTCGAAAGAAAGAGTTGAAAGAGTCGAAAGAAAGAGTCGAAAGAAAGAGTCGAAAGAAAGAGTCGAAAGAAAGAGTCGAAAAAAAGAGTCGAAAAAAAAAGTCGAAAGAAAGAGTCGAAAGAAAGAGTCGAAAGAAAGAGTCGAAAGAAAGAGTCGAAAGAAAAAGTCGAAAGAAAGAGTCGAAAGAAAGAGTTGAAAGAGTCGAAAGAAAGAGTCGAAAGAAAGAGTTGAAAGAGTCGAAAGAAAGAGTCGAAAGAAAGAGTCGAAAGAAAGAGTCGAAAAAAAGAGTCGAAAAAAAAAGTCGAAAGAAAGAGTCGAAAGAAAGAGTCGAAAGAAAGAGTCGAAAGAAAGAGTCGAAAGAAAGAGTCGAAAGAAAGAGTCGAAAGAAAGAGTCGAAAGAAAGAGCCGAAAGAAAGAGTCGAAAGAAAAAGTCGAAAGAGTCGAAAGTGTCGAAAGAGTCGAAAGAAACAGTCGAAAGAAAACGTCGAAAGAGTCGAAGGAGTCGAAAGAAAGAGTCGAAAGAAAACGTCGAAAGAGTCGAAGGAGTCGAAAGAAAGAGTCGAAAGAAAAAGTCGAAAGAAAGAGTCGAAGGAAAGAGTCGAAAGAGTCGAAAGAAAGAGTCGGAAAAGTCGAAAGAAACGAAAGAGTCGAAAGAAAGAGTCGGAAAAGTCGAAAGAGTCGAAAGAAACGAAAGAGTCGAAAGAAAGAGTCAAAAGAGTCGAAAGAAAGAGTCGAAAGAAAGAGTCGAAGGGAAGAGTCGAAAGAAAGAGTTGAAAGAAAGTCGAAGGAGTCGAAAGAGTTGAAAGAAAGTCGAAGGAGTCGAAAGAGTCGAATGAAAGAGTCGAAGGAAAAAGCCGAAAGAGTCGAAAGAAAGAGTCGAAAGAAAGAGTCGAAGGAAAGAGTCGAAAGAGTCGAAAGAAAGAGTTGAAAGAAAGTCGAAGGAGTCGAAAGAAACGAAATAGTCGAAAGAAAGTGTCCCTAAATGGGCACCTTAAAAAGCTCAAAATAGTGGAGGAAGAAGAATGAAGATTCTGTTGAATGGAAGAAGAAAACTACAGCGCCTGCGGATATCCTAAAATTCCTTCTTGATAGTCGAGAGAGTCGAAAGAGTCGAAAGAGTCGAAAGAGTCGAAAGAGTCGAAAGAGTCGAAAGAGTCGAAAGAGTCGAAAGAGTCGAAAGAGTCGAAAGAGTCGAAAGAGTCGAAAGAGTCGAAAGAGTCGAAAGAGTCGAAAGAGTCGAAAGAGTCGAAAGAGTCGAAAGAGTCGAAAGAGTCGAAAGAGTCGAAAGAGTCGAAAGAGTCGAAAGAGTCGAAAGAGTCGAAAGAGTCGAAAGAGTCGAAAGAGTCGAAAGAGTCGAAAGAGTCGAAAGAGTCGAAAGAGTCGAAAGAGTCGAAAGAGTCGAAAGAGTCGAAAGAGTCGAAAGAGTCGAAAGAGTCGAAAGAGTCGAAAGAGTCGAAAGAGTCGAAAGAGTCGAAAGAGTCGAAAGAGTCGAAAGAGTCGAAAGAGTCGAAAGAGTCGAAAGAGTCGAAAGAGTCGAAAGAGTCGAAAGAGTCGAAAGAGTCGAAAGAGTCGAAAGAGTCGAAAGAGTCGAAAGAGTCGAAAGAGTCGAAAGAGTCGAAAGAGTCGAAAGAGTCGAAAGAGTCGAAAGAGTCGAAAGAGTCGAAAGAGTCGAAAGAGTCGAAAGAGTCGAAAGAGTCGAAAGAGTCGAAAGAGTCGAAAGAGTCGAAAGAGTCGAAAGAGTCGAAAGAGTCGAAAGAGTCGAAAGAGTCGAAAGAGTCGAAAGAGTCGAAAGAGTCGAAAGAGTCGAAAGAGTCGAAAGAGTCGAAAGAGTCGAAAGAGTCGAAAGAGTCGAAAGAGTCGAAAGAGTCGAAAGAGTCGAAAGAGTCGAAAGAGTCGAAAGAGTCGAAAGAGTCGAAAGAGTCGAAAGAGTCGAAAGAGTCGAAAGAGTCGAAAGAGTCGAAAGAGTCGAAAGAGTCGAAAGAGTCGAAAGAGTCGAAAGAGTCGAAAGAGTCGAAAGAGTCGAAAGAGTCGAAAGAGTCGAAAGAGTCGAAAGAGTCGAAAGAGTCGAAAGAGTCGAAAGAGTCGAAAGAGTCGAAAGAGTCGAAAGAGTCGAAAGAGTCGAAAGAGTCGAAAGAGTCGAAAGAGTCGAAAGAGTCGAAAGAGTCGAAAGAGTCGAAAGAGTCGAAAGAGTCGAAAGAGTCGAAAGAGTCGAAAGAGTCGAAAGAGTCGAAAGAGTCGAAAGAGTCGAAAGAGTCGAAAGAGTCGAAAGAGTCGAAAGAGTCGAAAGAGTCGAAAGAGTCGAAAGAGTCGAAAGAGTCGAAAGAGTCGAAAGAGTCGAAAGAGTCGAAAGAGTCGAAAGAGTCGAAAGAGTCGAAAGAGTCGAAAGAGTCGAAAGAGTCGAAAGAGTCGAAAGAGTCGAAAGAGTCGAAAGAGTCGAAAGAGTCGAAAGAGTCGAAAGAGTCGAAAGAGTCGAAAGAGTCGAAAGAGTCGAAAGAGTCGAAAGAGTCGAAAGAGTCGAAAGAGTCGAAAGAGTCGAAAGAGTCGAAAGAGTCGAAAGAGTCGAAAGAGTCGAAAGAGTCGAAAGAGTCGAAAGAGTCGAAAGAGTCGAAAGAGTCGAAAGAGTCGAAAGAGTCGAAAGAGTCGAAAGAGTCGAAAGAGTCGAAAGAGTCGAAAGAGTCGAAAGAGTCGAAAGAGTCGAAAGAGTCGAAAGAGTCGAAAGAGTCGAAAGAGTCGAAAGAGTCGAAAGAGTCGAAAGAGTCGAAAGAGTCGAAAGAGTCGAAAGAGTCGAAAGAGTCGAAAGAGTCGAAAGAGTCGAAAGAGTCGAAAGAGTCGAAAGAGTCGAAAGAGTCGAAAGAGTCGAAATAGTCGAAAGAGTCGAAAGAGTCGAAAGAGTCGAAAGAGTCGAAAGAGTCGAAAGAGTCGAAAGAGTCGAAAGAGTCGAAAGAGTCGAAAGAGTCGAAAGAGTCGAAAGAGTCGAAAGAGTCGAAAGAGTCGAAAGAGTCGAAAGAGTCGAAAGAGTCAAAGAGTCGAAAGAGTCGAAAGAGTCGAAAGAGTCGAAAGAGTCGAAAGAGTCGAAAGAGTCGAAAGAAAGAGTCGAAAGAAAGAGTCGAAAGAAAGAGTCGAAAGAAAGAGTCGAAAGAAAGAGTCGAAAGATAGAGTCGAAAGAAAGAGTCGAAAGAAAGAGTCGATAGAAAGAGTCGAAAGAAAGAGTCGAAAAAAAGAGTCGAAAGAAAGAGTCGAAAGAAAGAGTCGAAAGAAAGAGTCGAAAGAAAGAGTCGAAAGAAAGAGTCGAAAGAAAGAGTCGAAAGAAAGAGTCAAAAGAAAGAGTCGAAAGAAAGAGCCGAAAGAAAGAGCCGAAAGAAAGAGTCGAAAGAAAGAGTCGAAAGAAAGAGTCAAAAGAAAGAGTCGAAAGAAAGAGCCGAAAGAAAGAGCCGAAAGAAAGAGTCGAAAGAGTCGAAAGTATCGAAAGAGTCGAAAGAAACAGTCGAAAGAAAACGTCGAAAGAAAACGTCGAAAGAGTCGAAGGAGTCGAAAGAAAGAGTCGAAAGAAAAAGTCGAAAGAAAGAGTCGAAGGAAAGAGTCGAAAGAGTCGAAAGAAAGTCGAAAGAGTCGAAAGAAAGAGTCGGAAAAGTCGAAAGAGTCGAAAGAAACGTAAGAAACGAAAGAGTCGAAAGAAAGAGTCAAAAGAGTCGAAAGAAAGAGTCGAAAGAAAGAGTCGAAGGGAAGAGTCGAAAGAGTCGAAAGAAAGAGTTGAAAGAAAGTCGAAGGAGTCGAAAGAGTCGAATGAAAGAGTCGAAAGAGTCGAAAGAAACGAAAGAAACGAAAGAGTCGAAAAAAAGAGTCGAAAGAAAGAGTCAAAAGAGTCGAAAGAAAGAGTCGAAAAAAAAAGTCGAAGGAAAGAGTCGAAAGTGTCGAAAGAGTCGAAAAAAAGAGTCGAAAGAAACAGTCAAAAGAAAAAGTCGAAAGAGTCGAAGGAGTCGAAAGAAAGAGTCGAAAGAAAAAGTCGAAAGAAAAAGTCGAAAGAAAGAGTCGAAGGAAAGAGTCGAAAGAGTCGGAAAAGTCGAAAGAAACGAAAGAGACGAAAGAAAGAGTCGGTAAAGTCGAAAGAGTCGAAAGAAACGAAAGAGTCGAAAGAAAGAGTCAAAAGAGTCGAAAGAAAGAGTCGAAGGGAAGAGTCGAAAGAAAGAGTCGAAAGAGTCGAAAGAAACGAAAGAAACGAAAGAGTCGAAAAAAAGAGTCGAAAGAAAGAGTCAAAAGAGTCGAAAGAAAGAGCCGAAAGAAAGAGTCGAAAAAAAAAGTCGAAGGAAAGAGTCGAAAGTGTCGAAAGAGTCGAAAAAAAGAGTCGAAAGAAACAGTCAAAAGAAAAAGTCGAAAGAGTCGAAAGAAACGAAAGAAAGAGTCAAAAGAGTCAAAAGAGTCGAAAGAAAGAGTCGAAAGAAAGAGTCGAAAGAAAAAGTCGAAAGAAAGAGTCGAAAGAAAGAGTCGGAAAAGTCGAAAGAGTCGAAAGAAACGAAAGAGTCGAAAAAAAGAGTCGAAAGAAAGAGTCAAAAGAGTCGAAAGAAAGAGCCGAAAGAAAGAGTCGAAAAAAAAAGTCGAAGGAAAGAGTCGAAAGTGTCGAAAGAGTCGAAAAAAAGAGTCGAAAGAAACAGTCAAAAGAAAAAGTCGAAAGAGTCGAAGGAGTCGAAAGAAAGAGTCGAAAGAAAAAGTCGAAAGAGTCGAAGGAAAGAGTCGAAAGAGTCGGAAAAGTCGAAAGAAACGAAAGAGACGAAAGAAAGAATCGGAAAAGTCGAAAGAGTCGAAAGAAACGAAAGAGTCGAAAGAAAGAGTCAAAAGAGTCGAAAGAAAGAGTCGAAAGAAAGAGTCGAAGGGAAGAGTCGAAGGGAAGAGTCGAAAGAAAGAGTCGAAAGAGTCGAAAGAAACGAAAGAAACGAAAGAGTCGAAAAAAGAGTCGAAAGAAAGAGTCAAAAGAGTCGAAAGAAAGAGCCGAAAGAAAGAGTCGAAAAAAAAGTCGAAGGAAAGAGTCGAAAGTGTCGAAAGAGTCGAAAAAAAGAGTCGAAAGAAACAGTCAAAAGAAAAAGTCGAAAGAGTCGAAAGAAAGAGTCGAAAGAAAAAGTCGAAAGAAAGAGTCGAAGGAAAGAGTCGAAAGAGTCGAAAGAAAGAGTCGGAAAAGTCGAAAGAAACGAAAGAGTCGGAAAAGTCGTAAGAGTCGAAAGAAACGAAAGAGTCGAAAGAAAGAGTCAAAAGAGTCAAAAGAGTCGAAAGAAAGAGTCGAAAGAAAGAGTCGAAAGAAAGAGTCGAAAGAAAGAGTCGAAGGGAAGAGTCGAAGGGAAGAGTCGAAAGAGTCGAAAGAAAGAGTGGAAAGAAAGTCGAAGGAGTCGAAAGAGTTGAAAGAAAGTCGAAGGAGTCGAAAGAGTCGAAGGAAAGAGTCGAAAGAGTCGAAAGAAAGAGTCAAAAGAGTCGAAAGAAAGAGTCGAAAGAAAGAGTCGAAAGAAAGAGTCGAAGGGAAGAGTCGAAGGGAAGAGTCGAAGGGAAGAGTCGAAAGAGTCGAAAGAAAGAGTGGAAAGAAAGTCGAAGGAGTCGAAAGAGTTGAAAGAAAGTCGAAGGAGTCGAAAGAGTCGAAGGAAAGAGTCGAAGGAAAGAGTCGAAAGAGTCGAAAGAAAGAGTTGAAAGAAAGTCGAAGGAGTCGAAAGAAACGAAATAGTCGAAAGAAAGTGTCGAAAGAGTTGAGAGGGTTGAGAGAATCGAGAGTTGGAAGTTAAAACTTAAGAGTCACGTGTGAAAAATAATTAGACTTATTACACTTTTTGCGGCAAAGAGGGGGGCTGAAACAGTTTTTTTGGGATCGGAATCCTTTTGCGGTATCAGCTCCAATGTATAATATTGGAAGAAATAGGCAACCTCCAAAAGAGAAGAAGATCTGACCATTGATCTAGTAGGATTAAGGCAATCAAATATACTCGTGGGAAACTACAACCAGGTGAGAATAGATGAATGCCTAAGCCAGAATAAGACTGCATTAAATAGGAAACTGTCGCCTAAATGGGCACCTCAAAAAGCTCAAATGGAGGTCGGTCCACTTTTATATGCACCGAGCCACGACTGGACATCCCTTCAATTCTGGCAAACCTCATATAAAATGGACTGCAAAACAAGGGTCTTCTAGAATGGGATCCCAGGCTCAATCCAAGCCAAGGCGTTTATCAAAGGAGTTTGAAAAGTGAAAGCAGAAGCTTTGCTGGACATGCAACCGGAATCCTAACTGGACACTGCAGACTAAACTATTTTCTGGCAGAATCGAGTGTCATTTCCGTTTAGGAGATGATCGGTGGAACACATTCTGTGCTGCTGTGTGGCGTTGAGTTAGGCTACCAGAACCTAGGAGCTGCGTTCGTGTCATTATCAACGTGCTAGGAAAGATTGAACTTAAAGGGGTAATCTGATTTGGATGGAGTCACAACAGTGGATGTGTTGGTTCTTTTGTGTTATACGTTATCGGTAGTGTTACCAAAAGTATCAAACCATAGTGAGTAATATTTGAATATACCACCTTAGATCAATTGAGATTGGGTGTTTTGAGCATATTGTGGTTAAAGACAAATACTTGTTGAAAAGGGAATAGATTATTTTATAAAAATACATCCCATACTATTTTTATTCAAAATATTGAATCTTACCTGCTTTTAGTAGAACAATTTGATCGTCTTGCGACAATTTCATAAATCCAGGTACCATTTTAGCAAATTCAATAATTTGTTGAATAATTGTGGTTAGTTTCTGTGCACATTCGAGCCACAATTCTTCGTGCGCCATGTTCTTATAAAATAACAGTCGTGAGAGATCGTGAGGTTTTCGGAACATTTCGTGGATGTGATCCAACGTGTATAAACATGTTCGAGTGTGTGCGTCGGATATAGTTTTCGAAAGCAGTTCTGATATTTGACTTGGATCTGAAAATCAAAACGTTATATATTTTTCTTCTTGTAATAATCATTTTATTTGTGTTAATTTTTTTTTTACTTGAATAGCCGTAAAATAAGTTTTTTATTTAATTTATAGAAAACAGACCTATTAGCTCTGTAATTTTTTATATGAGTTACTCTGATGTATCTAAAAACCAATCGTGAAAGTGATATTTTCCATTTTTTGAGAAAAAGGTGAGAGCTACAGGAAAAATTTTCAAATAAAGTACAAAATTTTGCATGAAAATGGCATCCCAATTTTTTTCGCTAACATGAAAATTAACAGAAATAGAGCGTGTAGAAGCTAGGGGATAATAGTGAGAAAATTATAACTAGCTGAAAAGTTGATGTTTTCCAAAAAGTTTTGTTTGTATTTGTTTCGAAAAACGACTTTAACCAGTGGAAATGCGGCAGAGTAATAAATGTTCGTAACCCTTGAAAAACCAATACAGGATGAACCATGAAATATTAAAATATTATCGTGAACATAAATTTCTGTATCGGGCAAGTATCTTCACCTCGTATCAGAACGGTCTTTTTTATTGTCAAGACATTGAAAATTTAGTTATTACGCTTATGGAATTTGGTCAATCGATTGATTTATTGCTCCACAGTATTTATGAATAAACTATATTTATAACAAATACAAAAGTTTTGAGGTTAGGCGAGTGAAAAAGTTCAAAATTATCACTTCCTAAAATAAAATAATTGTTAGTTTCTTATTACTAATAAAATTAATTAAATGTAAGCAAAAATACACCTTATTTACAGATACCAAGGACAAGTCTACATGGTGAGGATATGTAAAGAAATAACAATGACAAGTGACAGACTACGTATGTCAGTCACCAGTACTACATTTCCCTCTACCAAAAATTTCGTCTTTATCGAGTCCAAAATTCCTGCTTAAATCTATTTGGATACATCCCGTGCTTATTGGTAACATTAATATCGGTAAACCAGATAACCTGGCCATATTGTAACAATAAATTCCTTTCTATTGAAATGTCCAGTTATAATTGAAGTGATTGCCAGGAAAGGAGATCAGCCACAATTTAAAGACTTGGAGCTACGACTGGGAATCGTTTTAAATCTGGCAAAGACAACTATCTTATATCATATGGACTGCAAAGCAAAGGATACTAAACTTAAGGCACTATAAGTCACTTATCAAAGGACTTCCAAAACTGATAGCGGAAGCCTTGTTAGACATGGACAGGTAAAAAATCAAGTCCTTGCTGGACGCTGCAGAATGGAGCAAATTTTGTACTCTGAATTTAGGATATTTCCACCTCTACTTCTAATAGTGTTATATTTCGGAAGTTGTTTTGATCCAGTTCTTTCCAAATTTCAACCAGAAGTTGACCCATGTCCACCAAGTTAGAAGGCTGATTTGGATGAGCCCGTAATTGTCTTTTGAGTATATCCCAGATTTGCTCGATTGGGTTCAGGTCTGCATTTCGAGCTGACCAAGCCATAGCTTCAATACCAACGACTAAAAGGTAATCTCAAACAAGTCAAAAAAATTTGGACCGATATAAAGGACATGTTCCTCAATGATCTCCCTTATGTACCGTCCAGCATTAATACTACCATAACTCAACACAAACAAGTTCTTGCGTGTAATATCAATAATAATAGCACGTGGTTGTACATCTCGGTGGATGCCACGTGCCAAAGCAGGAACACAGCAAACTCCTAGTCAAAAAACCTTCGGGAGTCGTTGGATCGCTGGATAATGAAACATTTAACCTTAGCAGAGGCCAGAAAAGAAAAGTGACGGGATTACTCATTGGAGACATAGACTGCTGGTCTAGAACACCCAAGAAGGATCTAGTGAAAAGACTGTTGAGCCTGATAAAAGCTACTGGTCTCTTCCTATAAACGGTACAACCAAGAACACAAAAAGACCAAAGTCTGAAGAGCAGAGGATTCGAAGCCACTGACTGGTGGTGCGAGCTAATCAATCAATAAGTATGTGCGTGTCTTTAACGAAATTCCTTCTGAGCTTCCACCAAAGTAGTATTCGCTATGTTGCATTGAGCATATCGTTCACCTTGCCTTCTAAAAACACTAATTCGGCTATCTCAAGTATGTAAGCAAAATCTGGACTAATCTGTCCAACGATCTCGTACCCAGCCAACTTCCCTCCAGTTCACCTTCTCCCTGGCAAAGTTTAACCGAGCTGTACGATGATCTACGGTTAACGCTGGACCTAGGGAGTTAAATCACTCTTTCTAAGTCGCTGCCGGACAGTTTCCAGGATTATTGGAATACCATGTGCAGCCTTATTGTATTCATTCTCATACTTTTCCATAGAATTAGAATGTACAATAAGAATAGTACTTTTGTGTTATCAATTTTAAGTAGAGATCTCTATTGAATGGTGCCACAAACTACAAGGTTGCCGATCTGGAATTATGGATAAGTTCATTTTACTCACACTCACACGCAAAGATAAAATTGGACCTAAGAGTTAAAAATTTATGTTAGTAAAAAGGATAACAGTTAATAAGGATAATGGGACTTACTGGGTAAAGTAACTGACTCACAATCATCGCCGCTTCTCTGTTGTACACCTTGCGTCACCGTTGACTGCCTAGACACACCACTATGTTGTACGCCGGGCGAGTTAATAAAAGTTGTGCTATCTATTCTCTCGGGTACTAGTGATTCGACGTTATTTTCTTGTTTTACCGATACCATCGTACCACCTGAAAGGGTTGTACTTGACGTTTGAGTTACTCGTTTGAACGTGCGGTTGTCACTTATAGTTAATGTTTGCTTACTACCACCTCCGCCTCCACCTCCACCTCCCCCTCCACCATTCCCGCCACCATTACTGTTAGTATTGCCTGCACCAGAAGAAATACGTTTTGGTGTCAATATGTCAATATGGACTAACCACAATAAATTTTGTAAAAGTATGTCGATTGTTTTTCTTACCTGTTGTGACCATGCCAGTCATTAGACTGGTGTTGTCGTTAAGCGGATCCTGTCCAGGTCGAGGATCGAAGGGGGTAGTACTATCCGCGAAGATGGAATTATCATAACCTAAATTATTGGGTGGAACTTGCGTTGGACCCGAATAGTACGGTGGATAGGTATTTACTATATTGCCATCGACGTAGTAACTGAAAAAAATACATTTATTTAAATATATATGTATATATACTACTACTACTACTATATATATGTTCGGAAAGACTACTAGGTTTTCTGGATAAACCGCGTTCAGAGAATTTTCTCGACGTTTCGACTCCTGCTTTGGAGTCATTATCAAGAGATAGGAAAAAGTAGGTTTAGGGAGAATAAGGTTCAGTACGATTTCGTGGCCTTAATCTGCCTACTCCTCTAGTCGTACTGTACCCGGCAGTTATCTCCGAGTTCTCAATCTGCCTACTCCACAGAAATAACTGACGAGTCGCAGGAGGGGGTCGCTTTCTTATAGGAACAGATACGGAGGGAGATGATGGTGGGAAAAATGATAGGCGGGATATTGGTTGGAGGTAAATGGTTGTTGGGTAATTGTCGTTGGTAATCGTTGGCCGCCTTCTCTTTCGTTCATACAAATTGGACGTGTCTCTATTTTTATTGCCTCTCTGATAGTACGGGATTTTAAGGATCGATTTGGGGCCAAGGTTTTGGTTTCAGAAAAATTGATGGAATGACCTGTTTGAATTTTATGTTGGGCTAATGCATTGTTGGAATCTAAATTTTTGGCGGATAAGGAATGTTCAGAAATTCTATGTTGGACTCGACGATTTGTTTGACCTATGTAAGTTTGGGGACAATTACAACAGGGAATCTCATACACACCCTGATTTTCGTTAGGAACTTCCGCTGTCAGAAGAATGACTACTAGGTTTCTAAAGGTTTAGGGAGAATAAGGGTCAGTACGATTTCGTTGAAGAGGAGTTGCGGGAGGATTGGAATAGGGTAAAAAAGGTTGAAATATGGTAGTAGTCGAATTCCGGTGAAAGTTGACGTCAGAGAGAATAGTGTCCAATAGAAAAGTTGATGAATCATTTTTTGACCTAATCTCAAAATATCCGACAAAAATGCTGAAAATTTGCATTTTTTCGTTTCTCCAAAAATAACCTTATTTTGACGAAACTTCCACCTATTTCAATTCTGATGGGAAAAATGGCGATTGCTACTAGAGCGTTCACATCAATCAGTTGACAAAACACGCGTTCAGCAATAAATTGATTATCGCTCCGGTAGCGCTACGTTGGGATTGATTTTATAATAAACACAAGAAGTACTTACCCATTATTATAATGGAGTTGATCCTCGGTGGATTGTGAAGGGGGGTCGAACACTGAACTGTCTGGCGCAGAATCACTTTGTGCTCTCCGTTGAGTTTGGTAAAAACGAACCTCATCTTCAACTTTCTCCCGTTGTTTTTTAGACATTCTACCGAACTTGACAGCTGTAAAAAATAAAAGACTAGTCATTGTGAAGTTATTTTTAAAAATAACATGAGAATCAGATGGTGGAAGCCAGAATGTAATGGGAATTGGTACGAAGGAACCAATACCGATAGTCATTCCAGAATCACAGATGTTATGAAAAAATCGCTTCTTGAAATGAGAAGTGATAACATGCTGGCCACAATAATTAACGTCAACCAACTATACCATATCCAGCTAAACTGGGGTGGGTTGGAAGCATGCAGTCAGTCTGTGTACCACACCTACGTTCCTTCGTGACTGCATGCTTCCAACCCATCCCAGTTTAACTAGGAACGTTGGTGTGGTACACAGACGGATCTAAAACTGACATAGGAACAGTAGCTGGAGTCCATGGTGCCAGACCCAGGTGCAATGACCACGCATCGTTGGGGAAGTTTGCATCTGTATTCCAGGCAGAAATCTACGCTATCGACAAATGAGCATCAAAAGGGGGTATGGAGGCCAAAAGATCCTCATACTCTCAGATAGTCAGGCAGCAATTAAATCTTCACCATGTCCCCAGATCAGATCTAGACTGGTCTACAAAAACTTTTAACCCTGTCATACCATAATAGAGTAACTCCCAGGGCACAAGGTTTTTTCTGGGCAATGAAAAGGCAGACATCCTAGCAAAGCTATAGTCTGAAACTACATTCACTGGTCCTGAACCAGTATTTGGAATATCAAAATCTACTGCACGTGGTTGTACATCTCGGTGGATTCAAACTAAACATCAGACGTTTGGAGACACCTTCCAAAGCAGGGTCACAGCAAACTACTGGTCAAAAAACCCTTGAAGTCGCTGACTAACGAAATATTAAACCTGAGGAGGGACCAGATAAGAAAATGACGGGATTACTCACTGGTCACTGTACCTTGAGGAAGCACACGCATACAATTGGCATATATAGGGAGGAACTTATCTGTCGCTTGTGCATGGAAGGTGAGGAAACAGCCTCCCACATTATCTTCGAATGTGAAGCATTGATATAGGACTAAAGTATCCAAGGGAGGATTTCCCCAAGAAGGACCCAGTGAATAGACTGTTGAGCCTGATAAGAGCTACTGGTCTCTTCACATGAACGGTATAACCAAAAGCACAAAAGCCTAAAGGCTGAGGTGCCGAGGTTTCTAAGCCTCTGACTGGTGATGAAGAACCAATCGATCAATCACCTAGACTTTTTAATGAAAAGGTCTGCACCTGTCAATACTCCATTAAAAAAATTAATATCTCGAGAAGTATAGTATATATTTCAGATATAGGGTATCTTATACAAAGTGGCTTAAAAATTTAACGTAGAATCCGAAAAGTTAATAATATACAGGGTGTTCTATTTGAAATAACAAAGTTGCTTCTTTCTTGCGGTAGTGTCATGTCTGTCAAAATATTTTCTATGAATTCGCCATAACTTGTGTCCCATATATACCAATGATTAGGCCTCTTTGACAAGTAACTATTGTTTAATTCATATATTTATTTTGAAGTATGTCATTTGAGATTGACTATAATAAATTAGAAAATCTATAGGAATTGAAGTAAGTTAATGAAAATACAGCAAGGTAGCCAAAAATAATTTCAAATTTCAATTAATTTCAAAATTCCTATTAATGAAATTATTGTCGGATTGAATATTGATTCACATTGTAGAGTTAAAAAAAATTTGATAATGAATAATGACATACAGTGATGAAATACTCACCGTCTCGACTCATACCCAATCGCAGACATTTCTGCAATCGACAGTACTGACACCTATTCCGGTTCACCCTATCCACTACACAGTTCTTGTTTCTTGGACATTGATAATTCACAACAGAACTCTGCGATCTTCGAAAAAATCCTTTGCATCCTTCACAGGTGATAACGCCATAGTGCACTCCGCTGCTTTTGTCCCCACATACCTTGCAAGGGATTATCTCAATTTGGGCTGGAAAGAAAAAGAAAAAATTCAGGTTAAAATTTACTGTGGATTATTAATAGTTACTTGTTGTATACGTGTTTTATCTATGCAAGAAAGATTAGACCCGAAAGCGAAGCGCTAGGGTTTAATTTTTTTAAAGGTACTTTTGGAGTGTAAATCTTCTGCAGCAGAGAGAAGACTCAAATATGTATAGTTTTTTGTTTCCAATTCAGATGAAGCAGGAGAGCAGGGAAAACAAAGTGGGACAAATGTAGAAATAAGACAAATAACAAAACAAGAATCAATAAAAAGATAAAACAATTAATTTGGTATGGACATATACCATTTTTTTTGTTGTTGCTTTTTAAAATTAATACTTGATTGATTTTGTATAATCTTAAAAATGAATGTGGAAGTTACAACAGTTACTGTAGCTGAAAATGTAAAAAATATCAATGGTCCAACAATTAAACTTTTTCTGGTCTATAATTAACTGCATGAAATACAAAAAAAAATATGTAACAATGTGCATATAAGGCATACCGTTTATTTGTGCTTTACAAATACATACCCTAAACAGTTTTAATATATTTTTTTTTTGGAAGTATATGTCGAAAATAAAGAAATTTAAGGATACTTAGGTATTCATTATTAAAAAGTGGAGACATTAATAAATAAATCCCTTTTAAAAATCTTATCGTTCACCCATGGTGAATTTTTAAAAATAAATCAACGCTCTTTAATTATTATATCGTACGTATATGATAAGAGGAAATTTTTACAAATGAATAAACTCGTAAAAATTTAGTCGTACGCCCATGGTAGGAGGAAATTTTTTCCAATAAATTATCCTCTTCTAACTCTATTATCGTACGCCAATGGTATTTGACATTTTTTACAAATAAATTACTCCTTTTCATAAAAATCCTCACCCGACACCTGAAAAGGTAGAAGGAGAACAGCAGATATGAAGTGTATAAAGCCTTAAGTAATCTTAAAAAAATTTTGACTTTCCTGACAAAAAAATTTGGAATGTTCTTGAACAAAATTAAAGTGGATTTTGGATTCATTTAAATATCATATTGTTGCGAGGTCACCAACTCAAAGCCGGTCCTGTCCCTCGACTGTAAATTTTGGTGGCTGCGCCCGTTTCGAGAACATTCGCTTTGTTTGTGCATAGGACGAGCGTGGAAGGTATTGGAAGTTGAGAAAGACTATATATACGCGGTTGGTTCGGAGGAATTAGTGAAACGGACAGTAAAGAGTTTGTTCGTAGACAGTTTACAGAAGTTCTTAGTAATAGGACAGTGAAGATAAATAGTGTGATATTCAAGTGGTAAAAATAAATTAGAATTATTATACCGAGTGTAAATAAATTAGTAGACATTAAGTAAAGTGTGTATATAAATTGAGATTAATACAGTGTGTGTTTCTTCAAATAAATAAATAGTAATTAGCCATAGTAGTGTGTATAATTTCATCCCACAAGTAAAAACTATTTAAATAAATAACAAAAACAATATGAAAAAATAAGAATTTCATGAAGATAGAAAGAAAATAGAATCATTTTAGGGATATTACTTTTTTAAATGAAACTAAGCGTTTCTAATTAATTCCACTATTTAATGAAAAAATTATGAAAATTATAAAAGGATATTGATAATTATTTCGATATTGACATATCATCGCCAGAATGACAGAAGTTACATTTTATGTGATACCTACTTGATATTTAATATTTTGGCTAGACCAAATAGTAAGTGACCTATCTTGTGATTGACTTAATATATATGAATAGAAAAAAAAGAAGATATGATTGACTTCTAGTTCTGTGTTAGGTGTTAATGAATGTTTTGTGTCAAGATGATGTTTTGGGTAATGTGATTTATCTGGCTGTTTTAATCTGTATGCTCGTGAGTGTTCATTGTATCTAATATCAAAATTTCGAATTGTTTGACCAATATAGACAGCATTACATTCTGGACATTTAAGTTTATATATTCCAGACTTTTTTAATGGGGGTATTTTTGTTTTTACATTTAACAATTTTTTACTTACATTGTTTTCTGTTTTAAAAGAAATTGCTGTATTGGTTGAACAAGATATTATCTTTGAAATATTATTAGAAATATTACCAGCATATGTGATGGTTTTGTAATTTTGTATTTCCTTAGTTTTTTCAGGAAATATTAATTGTAATGCCACTTTTTCCTCTTTTTTATTAATTAATTTATTTATTACATGTAATGGATAACCGTTGGATGTGGCTATTTGTTTAATTATATTAATTTCTCTATCAAAATTATATTTGTTCATAGGAACTGAAAATGTTCTATGTATCATTGAATTATATGCTGCTAATTTTTGTGACATGGGATGATTGGAACTATATGGTATAGTCACATCAGTATGTGTTGGTTTTCTGTAAATTAAAAAATCAAGTATATTATTGACTCTGAATTTTAATATCAAGAAAATTGATTGAGTTATTTTCTTCAACTTCTAATGTAAATTTAATTTTTGGATGAAAATTATTAATATCATTGAACAATATATCTAATTGTCGTTCACTACCTACAAAACAAGCTAATATGTCATCTACATACCTATACCAAAATAATATTTTTTTCTTGCTAAACTGATTTTTATTAATAATGTATTTTTTCTCATCATTGAAAACATAATTTGAACTATTGACAATCTCTCTAACATTATTAGAAAACTTTTTTGTTGGGTCAGCCCTTAGAATTTTTACATCACAAGATTCTATAAAATTATTAACTTTAGATTTGTATTCTTCGGATTTTGGAATGACAATGGCATTTCTCAATTGAAAATTCAATAGAACTAATCAAAAAATTCAAAACATGCAAATTACAAGATAACTCTAAACTTATTTCATTTGATGTTACCAATATGTTCTCTATAATTCCTCCTAAAGAATGCATAGCACTTGTTAAAAAATTACTAGAGGATAAAAATATCAATCCAGGAATAATATCAGATATACTTAATTTGTTTGATGTATGTATTAATCAGAATTATTTTACTTTTGATAATAAGGTATATATTCAAAAAGAAGGTTTACCCAATATCACCAATTTTAGCTAACATTTTTATGGACAGTTTAGAAAGAAAAATCTTTGAATGTAACATTTCAAAAAATATTTTATTTTGGTATAGGTATGTAGATGACATATTAGCTTGTTTTGTAGGTAGTGAACGACAATTAGATATATTGTTCAATGATATTAATAATTTACATCCAAAAATTGAATTTGCATTAGAAGTTGAAGAAAATGACTCAATCAATTTTCTTGATATTAAAATTCAAAGAGTCAATAATATACTTGATTTTTCAATTTACAGAAAACCATCACATACTGATGTGACTATACCATATAGTTCCAATCATCCCATGTCACATAAATTAGCAGCATATAATTCAATGATACATAGAACATTTTCAGTTCCTATGAACAAATATAATTTTGATAGAAAAATTAATATAATTAAACAAATAGCCACATCCAACGGTTATCCATTACATATAATAAAAAAAAAGTCTGGAATATATAAACTTAAATGTCCAGAATGTAATGCTGTCTATATTGGTCAAACAATTCGAAATTTTGATATTAGATACAATGAACACTCACGAGCATACAGATTAATACAGCCAGATAAATCACATTACCCAAAACATCATCTTGACACAAAACATTCATTAACACCTAACACAGAACTAGAAGTACTGCATATTTGTGATAAGAAACAAGAACTAGATTTCCTTGAAGAACTAGAAATAAGAAGACACTTAAGAGACCCACAATATGAAGTTGTCAATGAACAGATAAATCCCCACTATTAAATTGTCTTCTTAAGTAACAATTGTAAAGATCAGCAGATATAGTTTTCCTTGGTTTCCTATATCATTGCACAGTTATGCTGATCTTAAATGGGAAAAAGATATCCAGGATATCCCCATAGGGCTAATATACCTAAGCTTTAATATTCGTAAAATCATATCTTCTTCTTTTTTCTATTCATATATATTAAGTCAATCACAAGATAGTTCACTTACTATTTGGTCTAGCCGAAATATTAAATATCAAGTAGGCATCACATAAAATGTAACTTCTGTCATTCTGACGATGATATGTCAATATCGAAATAATTATCAATATCTTAGAGTTTTCATAATTTTTTCATTAAATAGTGGAATTAATTAGAAACATTTAGTTTCATTTAAAAAAGTAATAGATGAGTAGATTCCACAAAGTGAGGCTCCAAACAGGAAATTTAATTTTAGGAATAACTACTTCATATAAAAGAACAACTTCCTAGAAATATTTTTCCAGAACTTTATATCTTTTGGAGTAAATCATCCCATGGGCGGCATGGTATTAGTCACAATTTTGTCATAGGTCAAGATTTCGGGTAAATTTTAAGGGTATCCAAAATTCGTCAAAAAGGGCTTTCGTTAGTAAGAACAAGGGATGGGCGGATGACGATTATTTCGGCTAATGAAATATTCATTGTTTATTAAGCCTAGGCAGGGGCTTGTTTCCAAATTTATAATGATTAAATTTTTCGTGTCCTACGTACTAACAATTCTTTTCAAAAAGGCTGGGATACATAAAAATAAAAAAAATGAAATATTAGAAAAAGGTCAAGTCGTAAACGTTATCGTTTTCAAAACAAACCTAATTTTCCTGCGTTCTGCTTTAATATAATCAGAGGAAAAAAATGCCCAGTTGTATTTTCAGGTGTGCAGCCACCAAATTTTGAAATTTATTCTAGTATATGGTAGCGGAGCCGGTAAACACATTAAAACATTTTTAATACATAATAATATATATTGGGAGCTGTCCAATTGAACCACGCCATCTTCTGGTGGTAAATAATCTCACTAGTGATAATTTACAACAATTAAGCTCACTGATAATCAAATTGAAAAATATAATGAAAATGGAACTTGGAATATTTTCAGTAGGTATGTGAAAAATCAAAAAATATCATCTGTTGAGTTAGAGACGGTCAGAGCAAAGCAAATAAAGGTTCAAACTGTGGTTTTGCTTAACTTTTTAAAGCCAGGTGATCATATAGAGAAAATCATTTTGGCAAAGCGCAAGAGTCGCAAAAAGTTCATATAAATTTGGGTGATAAGTTTTGTCGTTAATGACATTTCTACGGGGTAACTCATAATTCTAACTGCAGGTGAAATTTATTTCGACCCTAATTTTTCCTTAGTGACGCTACTGGTTTACGAAACTAATAAGAAAGAACTTGGTTATTTTGGAATTTTGACAATTACTGCAAAATCGGCCACTATAGTGGTCATTCTTAGGATATACTTAGGATATACTTAGGATATACTTAGGATATACTTAGGATATACTTAGGATATACAGTCTTGAGGGACTTCACATACTTCTACCATATGTAGAGTCCCTCGGGGAGGATGTCATGTGGCTATTAAAAAGTGTTTTCACCAGGAGAAATTGTTGCTGTTCAAAGCTACCAAATCCCGAACAAAAAGTGGGCCATTGGACGGATCTTGGCCAAGGATGGAGACTTGAAATACACAGTTCAAGTAAAGCGAGAAATGAGGAGACGACACCGGGAGAATCCCTGGAGGATACTCCACCTACAGCACACATTTCACCTAACAGCCCACCAAGGAATAACGCATCGTCTCACCGATCCTCGCCAGCTCAACTGGATATGAACCAACCA
The DNA here is from genome assembly GCA_947563755.1 of Lochmaea crataegi. Taxonomy (NCBI): domain Eukaryota; kingdom Metazoa; phylum Arthropoda; class Insecta; order Coleoptera; family Chrysomelidae; genus Lochmaea; species Lochmaea crataegi. The sequence continues at coordinate 3,440,432 of OX387433.1, read as the reverse complement.
TCTTTTTTCAACTAGTGCTTGTTCATCTCCAGTGCTCTTGAGGACATCTTCGCGAATCCGAAGGGCTCCTGACCGTCTGAACCTGTAGAAGAGAATTCTCCCATTGGGGAAGAGATGTTATGTATCTACGGTTATGACCAATTGCTAGGCAACGACGTTTTTGTCAATTAACTATTATTATGATGTTTTGACACATGTTTTGTGTCCGATGGTGGCCAGTCAGAAATCCTACTGTTAAACGTAGGTTTTTCCTGGTCATCGCCAAATATTTCTTCTAGACCAGCTTCCCAGGGTCTCCCAGATTGATCCCGGCAAGACTGCATCTTGTGATTTCATCCCTTCTCTTTATGTGTCGCTGGGTCCTAAAAGTCTTTGCCATTTCCTGTATATATTTTAATGACAAAATAATCTTGGATCAGACACGGAAGAATTAAAAATTGAACGTGTTATTTACGAAGTAATTGTGCAATATTTTGTTAAAATTCAATATTCTTGGGAACTAGTCATGTGAATACGTGATGATTTCACATACAATGTAAGTAAATTATTAATTAATATTTCAATAAACGCAATATTCAACTTATTATCTAATACGTTATTATTTTCAATACAACTATTTACACTCTACAGGATGTCCTTAAACTCTCCTGCCCAAGGCAAAACTACAGATACTAGATCTAACCTAATTTACCTTTATCCAGAAAGGAACTCCTAAGAGAGTTATAATAAATGCATCTTTAATAAAATACCTAATAGGATCTTATTCTTACTCAACTACACTGCAAATTTTTCACTTCTAAATATATTTGAATGGTAGTGGTATTAGGGTTCTATTGTCCTCGCTACTTGCGGTTCACTATACAGAAAGAATCTAGCGAAAGTTGCTAATTGAACACTTATTTACATGAAGGAGCGCTCACTGAATCATCGTGTCAGACACGTTTTTGAATTTATAATGAGCTCGTCAGCTATCAATATGATCAAAATACACTATAGAGCCCTTTGAAAATGACCATCAAAACTTGGTAGGTACATTCTGTAATCCTGCAGTGCTAATTTTTTCACTGTAAACCCGCGTTTTTTATTGCCATCACAAGCGCTCAACGTGGGAGGGGCAACAGGTAAATTTAGTAAAACTTTTTTGACATATTTCACATTAAATTCAAAAACCATTTTTGGCCATTTTTCAAAAATTTTGACAATTTTTAATAATTATTGACCATTTTTGACAGTTTTTTATAATTATTGACCATTTTTTTAAAATTTTGATAATTTTTTGATAAATTTGACCATTTTTCAAAAATTTCGACTATTTTTGACAATTATTGACCATTTTTCCAAATTTTTGACAATTTTTGAAAATATTTGGCCATTATTAACCATTTTTTCAAAATTTTGACAGTTTTTGACAATTTTTGACGATTTTTCCAAATTCTAGACAATTTTTGACCATATTTAAAAAATTTTGACAATATTAACAATTATTGACCATTTTGTCAAAAATTTGACAATTTTTGACCAAGTTTCAAAATTTTAACAATTATTGATTCTTTTGGACCATTTTTGACAATTTTCAACGAATTTTGATTGGTTTTGACAATTATTGACCGTCTTTGACAATTATTGACCATTTTTAACAATTTTTCAAAAATTTTGACAATTATTGACCATTTTTGATCATTTTTGATCATTTTTGATCATTTTTGATCATTTTTGATCATTTTTGAAAATATTTGGCACTTATTAACAATTTTTTCAAAATTTTGACAGTTTTTGACAATTTTTTATCATTTTTCCAAATTTTTGACAATTTTTGACCACATTTGAAAAATTTGACAATTTTTCAAAAATTTTAACATATTTGGCAATTATTAACCATTTTTTCAAAATTCTGACAATTTTTGACCATTTTAGACAATTTTTCACACCCATAGGTGTGCGAGCTCAGTGCGGCAAGAGAGATTGCGCATAGTCGCTTGAATGAGTTATCGCGTGACGAACGCTTTTTCGTAACTTCACACGTTTCACGAGTTCACTAGCCTTCCCAAAAGTCCTATGTCGTGCAATAAGAAGCAAGCTTCAAAAATTGTCAGGAATCAGATTGAATTGATTTTGCTCAGCCTAAACTTCAAGAGGTATATGAAATCTACAAAAACAAAGATGATAAGGAGGTAGCGCTATGCATTATTTAGATTATTCGCGTGATATACTGGGGGTTGATTGAAAATAACTCTTTGTATTTGGGGTAGCGTACGATATTCAAGGTGAACTAAAATATGGGTTGGAAAACGTCACATCGTCACGTTAAACGTCACGTCATCATATCACTTACGCTAGAAAAAGGAATTTAAAATTATAAAATAAAAACAATTTAATAAAACTAGTTTTATTAGTGTAGATGTTGAAATTTTATTTATCAAACCGCAAACAGGAATTTAAAAAATGATTAATTTGCAGTAACCGAACAGCTGCAAGTTACATGCAGTCAATCGTCGCTGAAAAGTACAGTGTTTGCAGTTTCCGAGGACAATTCTTGTGAGAACAATAGTATGGCATAATCATTTGTGGAAAAACCTGGTTTTCGAGTTTTGATAGTTGTTCTGTTCTGTCTAGTTCTGTTCTAGTATCTTCAGGAACTAAATAGAAGTAAGGGGGCACAATAGATCTTCTAGGTCTCATTGAATATCATCCCAAGAAGGGAAAGGAAATAAGTATTGCATATCTTTTCGATATTGGAATCTGAAATAATAATTTACCTCTTATAGAATTAGCAGTCTTGCGTTCCTCCCTATCATCAATTTGGGGAGGAGGAGTAGTAGAATCAGCACTAGACACTTTATCACCTCTTCCTATTTCTCGTTCACCGGAAACGCTCCAACTACAGCTGTCACCCGTACCAAATAACTCGGGAAATGAGTCCATTTTATTTTAAAGGTAAACGTTCGATTCGACGTTTCGTCACTTTTGTCTTCCTCACTCGCGATACTATCACATATTTCTGCACGCCAACGTGCAGAAGAGCGCATGGCCGAAGGTAAGTCAACCTCCGGTATACGAAATTTATACACTTTGTGAGTTTTGGATATTATTGAATAGTCACAGTTTGTACAGAATTTTACTTTGTAACGAGTCTTTTTAAATTATCATTAACTACGTCTATTTCCATTTTATATACCTGTAGAGATAAAAATAATGAAATTATATCATCTTCAATGACTTTTGTTGTATTTCACCTCTTTTAATAGCTTATAACTGTTCAATAAAATCAAAATACTCCTTTTGTATATTCACCAGGAAGCGTGCCTGGATCCCTGATTAATTTTTTTAAACTATTTTCTTGCCGTTTACACTACCACTACACCAACACTATAACTCGGTTTACCTTCAGTCTCTGAAGAAGATAATTTGGTTATCGAAACGTGTAAAGTGTTGGTACAGTGGTACTGTAAACTTTTTGCAATATCGAGTATTGCCAACTGGGGATCGAACGAATTCGGTAAATATACTAGGCCGATTCAACCTAAGATATTCAGAAACTAAGCTGAGATAACCCTCTCCCCTCTTGACCTTGGTACGTGTCAGTTGACAGATGGCAATTGACACCTGTGCCAGGATGTCGCAGTTTCGGCCGGGAATGGCGACAGGATGGCACGTGTACTGTAACTGTACTAGTACTTCTGGTCGTATCTGAAATCCCGCGGTGGCGCTGCAACGGGAAAAACCGGCTTGTGTGTACCGGACTTAAAGTATGTCAGCGTAATTTAGTTAAATAGTTATAAGCTACATGAATAAGGTGAAATATACACTCAGTATTCCAATACAAAAATGTTTTATTGAAGTCACTAAAAGCTTTTAATTAAAGGTACTAGGCAGGTATTTGAAAATAAATTTCTCTATAATTTTGTCTATTACAGCAAGTTGTTTTAGGCTCTACTCTCGATAATGTAGTTATGCATTAATTAATATCGAAAGTTACTTTAAAGAAAATTTGCTAAAAGTTTGTCAATGCCAATGAAGCACAGACTTCCTTATACTGTGTGTCAATTTAAAAACTTGATTGATTAGTTCGGCATCACCAGTCAGAGGCTTAGAGACCTCGGGACCTCAGCCTTTAGGCTATTTTTGCTCTTGGTTATACCGTTTATGTGAAGAGACCAGTAGCCCTTATCAGGCTCAACATTCTAGGTCCTTCTTGGACAAAGGGTGCAGCTACCCTGACATTTGCTGACGATCTGACCATATTTGTCGAAGTCAGAGTTCCCAAGGAACTTGGTAACAATGCCATCGGTACAGTAATAAAATGGATGGAAGATCATGAGCTGGAAATAGCAGGCCATAAATCGGAAGCGATGGTAATTAAGGGACCTCTGAAGAAAGACAGCATCCGTTTCAAGGTGCAGGAGACAGAAGTTATTCCCAAACGGACGATTAAGTACCTAGGAGTCCAATTGGATGACAGGCGGAGGCTTAACAAACAGCATACTTATGAGAATCTTGCCAAACATAGGCGGGCTTAGCACTGGGAAGAGACGGATTCTACTTGGAGTGACTAACTCCATAATGCTGTTTGCTGCACCGATATGGGAGGAATCGCCCAGGTTCAGAAAGGAAAGAAAGAGGTTGTCCACGACTCAGAGGAAAATTACCCTGAGGGTGTGCCTACAAAACGACCTCGATTCCAGCGGACCTGGTAATAGCGGGCGCGAGTGCGGACACAGTTGAGCTACTGATAAAGGAGCGCGCGAGACTCCACTGACATAGTACCGATTTACTTTCGAGCAAGCACGTAGCTAAATTAACGGTCACTGGTTCATAACGTTATATGCTATGGTCTGAAAAATAGGTTAGGTCTTGAACAAATCTCAAAATCCAGCGAAAAAACATCGTCTAGGGTTTCTTTTCAGAAACCGCTCTAGTAAAGTACCTAAACCGGTGCCAACCAGTAAAGTGAAAAAGTTAATAGTGCAACGAACAAAACCTCTTCTTTTCCCTCCAAAATGACGAAAACGAGATTGACAAAAAAAAAGAAAGACACAGACAATGACGAGTTTCCCAAACTGCCAAAATCTTCTTAAAAAAAAGGTGAGCGGTCGTCGGACCGCCGAGAGAAGCTTGCTTCTTATGCACAATAGAATGACCATTTTTCGTGAATTTTTCACCATTTTCCAAAAATGTTGACAATTTTTGACCATTTTTGACGAATTTTGACAATTATTGACCATCTTTGACAATTATTAACAATTTTTCAAAAATTTTAACATAAATGGCAATTACTGACCATCTTTGACAATTATTAACAATTTTTCAAAAATTTTAACATAAATGGCAATTATTGACCATTTTTTTAAAATTTTAATAATTATTGACCATTTTTGACAATTATTGAACAATTTTGACAGTTTTGACAATAATTGATCATTTTTGACAATTTTTCAAAAAAATTTACCATTTTAGACCATTTTTCCAAATTTTAACAATTATTGACCATTTTTAACAATTTTTGACAATTTTTCGAAAAATTTGACAATTATTGACCATTTTTCCAAATTTTTGACAATTTTTGAAAATATTTGGCAATTATTAACCATTTTCCAAAATTTTGATTGTTTTTGACAATTTTTGACGATTTTTCCAAATTCTCGAAAATTTTTGACCATATTTAAAAAATTTTGACAATTTTTCAAAAATTTTTACAATTATTGACCATTTTGACAGTTTTTGACGAATTTTGGCAATTTTTGACCGTCCTTGACAATTATTGACCATTATTGACAATTTGTCAAAAATCTTAACATTTTTGGTTATTATTGACCATTTTTCCAAATTTTTCCAAATTTTTGATAAGTTTTGCGAATATTTGGCAATTATTAACCATTTTTTCAAAATTTTGACAGTTTTTGACGATTTTTCCAAATTCTTGAAAATTTTTGACTATATTTAAAAATTTTTGACAATTTTTCAAAAATTTTAACAATTATTGACAGTTTTTGACGAATTTTGACAATTATTGACCGTCTTTGACAATTATTGACAATTTGTCGAAAATTTTAAAATATTTGGCAATTATTGAACATTTTTTCAAAATTTTGACAATTTTTGACCATTTTTCAAAATTTTAACAATTATTGATCCTTTTGGACCATTTTTGACAATTATTGACCGTCTTTGACAATTATTGACCATTTTTGACAATTTTCCAAAAAAATTTCAAAATTTTTGACAATTTTTGAAAATATTTGGCAATTATTAACCATTTTATCAAAATTTTGACAGTTTTTGACAATTTTTGTTCATTTTTCCAAATTTTTGACAATTTTTGACCATATTTAAAAATTTTCAACAATTTTTCAAAAATTTGAACATATTTGGCAATTATTAACCATTTTGACAATTTTTGACAATTTTTCACACCTATAGGTATGCGAGCTCAGTGCGGCAAGAGAGATTGCGCACAGTCGCTTGAATGAGTTATCGCGTGACGAACGCTTTTTCGTAACATCACACGTTTCACGAGTTCAGTAGCCTTCCCAAAAGTCCGATGTCGTGCAATAAGAAGCAAACTTCAATTTAAATTTCATTGAATTAGTGGATTATACAGAAATCTGGCAACACTGTTGCGTGACGAACCCTTATTCGCTTTTTCGTAACATTACACGTTTCACGAGTTCACTAACTTTTTCAGAAATATGGCAACACTGTCGAGTGACGGACTTTTCGTAACGGTTACACGTTTTACGAGTTCACTAGCCTTCTCAAAAGTCCTATGTCGTGCAATAAGAAGCAAGCTTCAAAAACAATCCAGACCTCAACCAACTTTGGAGAAGCCCTCCTCCTCTTCGTCCAAACCACTCCTTCTTATGGAATCTTCGATTCCACGACCCCTTCTAGAAAATTCCTCTCCAGATCTTTCTCCAGAGCAATTATCTATGGTCAAAATGATCTACGATAAACTAGATTACTTCCAAACTACACTTCAAGAACTTTCAGACTCTCACAAACTCAGATTTTCATTTTACGCACAAGCTGCCAAACCTCCTCCTCCTTCTATTCAATCTTCTCGATCTTCCCAGGCCTCCTCAGCCCATGAAGCCCCAAATATCCGCCAATCCAACGAAGCAGCCTCCGTTCGCAGCTCAGTTCAGACCATTTCGTCCCAATCTTCATCTAATACTTCTTCTCCATAAACAACTCCCCTTCAAACCCTTAACTTACGAAACCTCTCACCCAAATTCTGAAGGAACTTTTCATCCTTCAGAACAGAAGTGAAAGGCAATATCTCTTACCTGAAAGCCAATCCAAACTCCTCAAAATTCCGAGGAATATTTGTCCTAAAACTCTTCAGCTACAAATTCAAAATGCCATCGGACAAAGTGGTATGCTTACATCTCCATTCACAAACTTCTGCCAACACCAACTCTCCAAACTTCTCCTTAGTCATCTCGAATGTTGACAAAAACATCTCCAAAAAAGAAATATTTGATCTTCTCAAAGATCTTCAAGTCAATTTCCAAAAATGCTGGAGGATCGCCTCTGAAGCCACAAACCCTCCAACCTCCTTTATCAGAGTCATCACAAGCTTTGAAATTCAACTTCACCAGTCTAACGACACGTGCATTAACGACGATAGCGTAGATGATGCTGAACACGCACAGTATTTTACTGCAAACGTTTCGAGGAGAAAAGGGGGAAATTGGTGGATAAATTCGGGAGAGCCATTAACGCCAGAAAATATTAACGGGTTCATGATTGGAAATGAGGTTTGTTTTAGGAAACTGTCTAGTACTAGTACATCATTCGAACTAAGGAGAAGGAAAAGATAGAGAGTATCAGGCAATACATATATAGGTTCTATACCTAAGCAATGCCAACGGGGAGAAAAGAGAAGTCAACGACCCTTTATCCCTGATGATATGCCTCCACAGCTGTTCCGGGGATATAGGAGAAGAGGGGTTTAGGGTTTAGCTGGTAGGCTGTTGAATAGTGACTCTCCTCAGCTAGCAGAGAGAAGACGCAACACCTCGACCGAATCCGCAACTAGGGACACCTTCCCTAGATCTTCTGAATATTCCCCTTACCAAAAAATAGGTCCTCCTTGGATACTTTAGTCCTAGGAGTCGATATCTCCAATGAGACAGTACAAACAAAAGACGGGTAGAATCAAAATATACCGATATTCGTATTATTAGGTGTATTAGTCTTTATCCAACCAAATGACACTATTCGAATCGGACATTACGTTTAGAAGTTATAAAGAGTGAAAAAAAGGTAAATTCGTCGGTGTGAGCGAACAGATTTACAGTCTATTCGTTATCTGAACATTTTATGTTTTAATTGAGTCGCTAGTTACTATAGTAATGAAAGGATGAAATTTTCATAATTTACAAAGTTCTAATCACATCCATTCCTTCATATACAGGGTGAGTTACGACGAACTGTACATACTTCTACCATAAGTATTCTACCCTGAATATTGATAATCAAAACAAGAAGACATTTTTTAATGGTCATTCGATAATCCCCTAACGTGCCTCTACTTATGCTAGAAGTACGTACAGTTCCTCGTAACTCACCCTGTATTATGCAGTACATACTCCTTCACAACTTTATCCAATCCCTGTTAGACGAACAACAAACTCTACTGCGAACTTTCTACGTGTGTTACATAATAAACTATTATCCATTGAACAATAATACATTTATTCAAATCCAATTATAAAACAAACATAATTTAATTATCGAACTAGTAGCGGAAGTTGCTTGTAAGTGATTAGACATTTTATTGTAGAAAAACAATACTTAATAAAAGTAAACGAAAAATTATTGTAGAATATAATGAATATTTATCATTAAACTGTCATCTTATTTATTAGAGACTGGCCTATTTAACGACGTAAACAATTATTATACAGTGTGAGTTTTTAGTATTGCTAACACAAAAGAAGAACTAAAGTTACACTATTTAGCATTTGTGTCGTTAAAATGATTTACAGCATTAGTTATACCTTCCAGTGGCGCCGTAATTTGTGTTGTGTTTAGATGTGTGGGACCGTTCATAGAATACGTTCGCATACAAGGAGGGGGGTCTTGCTGAGTGTGACAAAATGTGACAAGGGGGGACGGGGGGTTCATTATTTTTCGACATGAGCGAATATATAGCGAATATAATGAATATTTATCATTAAACTGTCACCTAATCTATTAGAGACTGGCCTATATAACGACGTAAACAATTATTATACAGTGTGAGTTTTTAGTATTGCTAAAACAAAAGAAGAACTAAAGTTACACTATTTAGCATTTGTGTCGTTAAAATGATTTACAGCATTAGTTATACCTTCCAGTGGGGCCGTAATTTGTGTTGTGTTTAGATGTGTGGGACCGTTCATAGAATACGTTCGCATACAAGGAGGGGGGTCTTGCTGAGTGTGACAAGATGTGACAAGGGGGGACGGGGGGTTCATTATTTTTCGACATGAGCGAATATATAGCGAATATAATGAATATTTATCATTAAACTGTCACCTTATTTATTAGAGACTGGCCTATATAACGACGTAAACAATTATTATACAGTGTGATTTTTTAGTATTGCTAAAACAAAAGAAGAACTAAAGTTACACTATTTAGCATTTGTGTCGTTAAAATGATTTACAGCATTAGTTACACCTTCCAGTGGCGCCGTAATTTGTGTTGTGTTTAGATGTGTGGGACCGTTCATAGAATACGTTCGCATACAAGGAGGGGGGTCTTGCTGAGTGTGACAAGATGTGACAAGGAGGGACGGGGGGTTCATTATTTTTCGACATGAGCGAATATATAGCGAATATAATGAATATTTATCATTAAACTGTCACCTTATTTATTAGAGACTGGCCTATATAACGACGTAAACAATTGCTAAAACAAAAGAAGAACTAAAGTTACACTATTTAGCATTTGTGTCGTTAAAATGATTTACAGCATTAGTTATACCTTCCAGTGGCGCCGTAATTTGTGTTGTGTATAGATGTGTGGGGCCGTTCATAAAATACGTTCGCATACAAGGAGGGGGGTCTTGCTGAGTGTGACAAGATGTGACAAGGGGGGACGGGGGGTTCATTATTTTTCGACATGAGCGAATATAATGAATATTTATCATTAAACTGTCACCTTATTTATTAGATACTGGCCTATATAATGACGTAAATAATTATTATACAGTGTGAGTTTTTAGTATTGCTAATCCAAAAGAAGAACTAAAGTTACACTATTTTGCATTTGTGTCGTTAAAATGATTTACAGCATTAGTTATACCTTCCAGTGGCGCCGTAATTTGTGTTGTGTTTAGATGTGTGAAGCCGTTCATAAAATACGTTCGCAAACAAGGAGGGGGGTCTTGCTGAGTGTGACAAGATGTGACAAGGGGGGACGGGGGGTTCATTATTTTTCAACATGAGCGAATATATAGCGAATATAATGAATATTTATCATTAAACTTAAACCTTATTTATTAGAGACTGGCCTATTTAACGACGTGAAAAATTATTATACAGTGTGATTTTTTAGTATTGCTAAAACAAAAGAAGAACTAAAGTTACACTATTTTGCATTTGTGTCGTTAAAATGATTTACAGCATTAGTTATACCTTCCAGTGGCGCCGTAATTTGTGTTGTGTTTGGATGTGTGGGGCCGTTCATAGAATACGTTCGCATACAAGGAGGAGGGTCTTGCTGAGTGTGACAAGATGTGACAAGGGGGGACGGGGGGTTCATTATTTTTCGACATGAGCGAATATAATGAATATTTATCATTAAACTGTCACCTTATTTATTAGATACTGGCCTATTTAACGACGTAAACAATTATTATACAGTGTGAGTTTTTAGTATTGCTAAAACAAAACAAGAACTAAAGTTACACTATTTAGCATTTGTGTCGTTAAAATGATTTACAGCATTAGTTATACCTTCCAGTGGCGCCGTAATTTGTGTTGTGTTTAGATGTGTGGGGCCATTCATAAAATACGTTCGCATACAAGGAGGGGGGTCTTGCTGAGTGTGACAAGATGTGTCAAGGGGGGACAGGGGGTTCATTATTTTTCGACATGAGCGAATATATAGCGAATATAATGAATATTAATCATTAAACTGTCAACTTATTTATTAGAGACTGGCCTATATAACGACGTAAACAATTATTATACAGTGTGAGTTTTTAGTATTGCTAAACCAAAAGAAGAACTAAAGTTACACTATTCCGCATTTGTGTCGTTAAAATGATTTACAGCATTAGTTATACCTTCCAGTGGCGCCGTAATTTGTGTTGTGTTTAGATGTGTGGGGCCGTTCATAAAATACGTTCGCATACAAGGAGTGTGACAAGATGTGACAAGGGAGGACGGGGGGTTTACGGCAACGTTCGCCGTTAATGATTTTTCGACATGAGCGGTAGAAAGACTGCATATTTCGTAATACCTTTGAATAGAAAAAGGAAGGAAGGAAGCCAATGTGGTGGAGGCGCGTTGAGTTGGTATAATCCGAGAAGATGTATCTGTTCTGGATATCTGGCATGGGACAGTGTCGCATACTTTATGTTGCTCTAATTGAAAGACTTAAGGTACTCGTTCGCAGTAAACGACTGAGACAGGCGACAGGGACTGATACAAAGAAATTCAATGAGCCCTCCTTTGGAGATTGCGACGGAGAAAAGCCGCTGAGATGCTGCTACGGGTTGTCGCGGGTCGTCTGGTATAACTCGCCCAGTGTAAGTTGGCACTTGGACTTTGGACTTCTGAGATGCGCAGTAGAACATCCGATCGCTCGAGACTCACTGAAATGGAGGACCCCAGTCTCTATTTTGACCGCAAACGCTTAATTTCGCAGTAATTCCAGTAGCGTAGTAGTATTATAGTTTACAATAATTATTATCAGCAGTTTATAGAATTAAATCCTATCGAATTAGTCTGGAGTGCAATGAAACACTATGTTGCTGAAAAATACGTAGGTTGATTTTTCTGAAGACATGCTGAAGATGATAGTTTTTAAATTTTAAATTTTGAAGACATCGAAGGAACTTTTCTAATTAGCTTAGTGAATAATCTTTTAGGGATTTTTAATTTTCATTTTATTTAGTAATTTATTGTAAGCGTCAATATCTTATTTAAAAATATTTATCTAAGTAAATAATTATAACAAAGAATTAAATATTATTATAAATATTTCTCATAGCTAAAAATAGATTTCTTGCAGTTACAGCATTAATACTTTTCAGTAATAAAATTAAAAAGTATTTTTTGAGACCCTAGCAGCCGGCATGTACCTACGCCTATGTTGAAGCAAAGTGCGAGGGTCATACGAGAGTAGTCCGCTCAATATATCTATCTTTATTCAAGCAGTGTCTGTTTCTTTTTGTTCGCGCATATCTCAAGTGCCAACTTACACTGGGCGAGTTATAGTGTCTCTGTTTGTTTGATGTTTGTCACAATTTTATTCTAAAGTTTAAATCTTGAAATTGGAACGTGTGAAAAGATATTGAATTTTTGTTGCAAACTTTTACATCTGTTAATGTAATGGTATAGTCTTCAGTAAGTTTTCAGTCGCTGTCTCGGGTCTTGGTCGCTTGATGCGAACGAGTACCTTTAGTGTAGCATACGTCATTGTCGCATGCGACATGCTGCCTAAATGTTGGTCTAGTGGAATTGCGTTTTAACATCACCCAATAGAATATTATGAAAATTTCGAACTTAATGAAAAAATTGCTTATGAACTGGAGCTAAAATTAAAAAATAATAATTTTTTTGTACTCCCTATTTGGATACACTGTATACATAGATTTAACTTAAATTTATTATTTAATAAATTGATACCCTTTATCTACGCTACTATCGACGAAGCTGTCTTAATTAAATACTGCACTGTTAACGAGTCATAATAATTCAGCTTTATTTATAAAAAAAGAGCAAGTAAACAATGTTAGATAACTCGAATCAGCTGACTACAATCAGCGTTCAGCAAGTGTACAATATTCGATTTAAAAATGTTCTAAATCTGAATTATTTTATTATCAAGACACAGAACAAACTAAGAAAGACCACTGACTAGGATGCCGGGTCATTGGTAAAATCGACACACACAAATATTTGGATTTCGATCGAGGTCGTTCACTCCACCAGTGACGGATATTACCATTATTTATTACTAACGAAATTCTATAATGGAATCTGTTGCCAAACCTCGTGCGTTTTTGATACTGGCTGGAATGTTGTGTTCCAGTGAAAAATCTTCCGGGAGCGTGAAAAAATCTTGTCGTTGCTCTGTAGTGACTCCAAATCTAGCTTCACCTCCATATGCGCCCATAAATTCCTCAGGATCTTCCCGGATATGGTTCACTCCTTCCTCTTTGTCATGGTCTCCTTCGAATGGCGCTACTCGGTTTTGGTGGACCACTTTCGGTTTTCCCTTTCTCCTCTTCGGGTTGTGTAACCATACTTTGTCCCCTTCTTAGAAATTGTCTTTTGTGCACATCATCCATCCTTTTTCTCAACTGAATCACGTAATCTTCTCCAGCTAGATCTTCTCCGGGTCGACAACCATATTCCAGGTCACAAGGAAGCCTCATTACGCGTACAAATAGGATTTTTGGTAGGGCGTTGCACCTGGTAGACCCAGCCCTTAGCTTAGGGGATTCGTCAAAATTTATAGTTGAGTCAAGAACGGAATGGCTCGCTAGATCACTAGATCTCACCCCATTAGAGTTCTTTTTATGGAGTTAGTCTAATCTACACCAACAGACCTGATAATATCCGTGTCCTAAAATCCTGAATTAGGCATGAAATGCTGAACGTAACACCCGCTCTGCTACGAATTTATTACTACATTAAGTCATTGTTTGGTGGTAAATGGAGATTCTTCATCAATTATTTTGTTAATAATCAATTGTCATAAAAATCTTTTACATTTTTGTACACCCTGTATTAATTTTATTCTGCTTGTGATACATTTTTGGAATCAGGTCAGCAAAGAAAATCCTCAGGGGAATTCACATATTGAAACAAACTGCTGCTGACTTCATCACTCAAAGAGTATTCTCCCTGAAGGAGATTATTTTTCCAAAAATAGTGAATGAAAATGAAAAATTTTCCATATTACTATTACCCAATTAGTTTTCGCGGACTCCTAAAGGTATTCGTACCCCAGGTTGGGAACCGCTGCTCTAAATCCCATTGTACATCCTCACGAGGAGTTGTCCTCCTAGGTCCATCCTGTCCTTCCCAGGAAGGTGGACAGATCACTAGGAGGCATCTCCTTTATATCGGCAGGTGTAGGCCAAGACTCACCGAACACACACTCTCTCATTGACGATAACTCCGGGCACTCGCCTGACAGTTTCGTTTTTCTGTTCACACATCCTGCATAGAGGTGTGTCCACTAGCTTCATAGGATGGAGGGGTTTCCTTAGTTGAAATCCTACTTACTGTTAAGCGTAGGTTTTTCCTGGTCATCGCCAAATATTTCTTGGGCACCAGCTTCCCAGGGTCGCCCAAGGTGATCCTAGCAAGACTGCATCCTTTGATTCCATCCCATCTCTTTAGGGCATGGGTGTAACGCTTGGTTAGTTCCGCAAATGTCGAAGTCGTCAGGCCGTAGGTGTCACTGGGTCCTAAAATTTTTACTCCAGCTAGAGAATCGGCAATGCAATTACCTTTACTCCTGTCGTGCCCTTTAACCTCCCTTTAACTCTCCCAAGAAAAGTAACGGCCGCTGCCAACTAGAGAAATATCTCCATTAATCTTACTAAGGACTGCAGCATGGTTTTCTTCAAAAGTTTTTTTTAACTTAACTACTTACTACCCTCTACGCCTTAACCAAATCTTCCAAAAACCCATCTGTACTTCCAATATGCGTAATTATCGGTCGTTTTCCTTTTCCATTTTCATTGCGAAAATCCCTTATTGATCGTAAAATAATTCCGTCTCCAACATACAATTTCATCTTTTTCGATTAAAAGCGTCTTTCTGTTCACTTTTACGTGAAGTATAGAACGCATAGTTAGATGCTGTGAACCAATTGATGGATTGTGGTGGGCAAAGGGCTATTCTATGTGAGCTGGACGTCACCGATCCCTTAGCCATGCCTTCGGATCACATCACCAATAAAAATTCAGAGCAACTGGTCTTCAAGTACATTCTTCTAACTGTGGAATCAATCTTATCTACTAGTTCACAAACGGATCCAAAATTAACGAACAAGTTTAATCCGCCGTCTGGTGCAGCCGACCAAAGACTAAAATTATTTGGAAAGCTTGCAAAATTTATGGCATTGGTCTGTGCGTTGGGTGGATGCTGAATAATTACTTTTCTATCAGGTCAATAAAAAAAAAGGTGGTCGTTGGACCGCCAACAGGAGCTTGCTTCGTATGCACAATAGAATGACCATTTTTCGTGAATTTCTGACCATTTTTCAAAAATTTTAACAATTATTGACCATTTTTGACAATTATTAACCATTTTTTCGAAATTTTTGACAATTTTTTCAAATTTTAACAATTATTGACAACTTTTGACCACTTTTGACAATTTTGAAATTATTGACCAATTTTGAGAGTTTTGACAATTATTGATCATTTTTGACAATTATTAACCATTTTTTCGAAATTTTTGACAATTTTTTCAAATTTTAACAATTATTGACCACTTTTGACAATTATTGATCAATTTTGACAATTATTGACCAATTTTGAGAGTTTTGACAATTATTGATCATTTTTGACCATTTTATAATTTTTCCACATTTTAACAATTATTGACCATTTTTGACAATTTTTGAGCATTTTTGACAGATTCTGACAATTATTGACCATTTTTGACAATTTTTCAAACATTTTGAACATTTTTCAAAAATTTTGACAATGTTTAATAATTATTGACAATTTTTGACAATTTTTGACCAATTTTGATTGGTTTTGACAATTATTGACCGTCTTCGACAATTATTGACCATTTTTGACAATTTTTAAAATTTTTTGACAATTGTTGACCATTATTGACTACTTCTGACAATTTTCGACCATTTTCAATAATTATTGACAATTTTTGACAATTTTTGAAAATATTTGACAATTTTTGAAAATATTTGGCAATTATTAACTATTTTTCCAAGTTTTTGACAATTTTTGACCACATTTAAAAATTTTTGGCAATTTTTCAAAAATTTTAACATATTTGACAATTATTAATCATTTTTTCAAAATTTTGACAATTTTTGACAATTTTTCACACCTATAGGTGTGCGAGCTCAGTGCGGCAAGAGACATTGCGCACAGTCGCTTGAATGAGTTATCGCGTGACGAACGCTTTTTCGTAACATCACACGTTTCACGAGTCAAAATTTTGAAAAAATGATCAAAAACTGTCAAAATTTTAAAAAATTGGTTAATAATTGCAAAATATTTTCAAAAATTGTCAAAAACTGTCAAAATTGTCCAAATTTTTGAAAAATTGTCAAAAATGGTCAAAAATGATCAATAATTGTTAAAATTTTGAAAAATGGTCAAAAATTGTCAAAGACGGTCAATAATTGTCAAAATTCGTCTCGTTAAAAATGGTCAATCATTGTTAAAATTTTTAAATATTGTCAAGAATTTGGAAAAATCGTCAAAAATTGTCAAAAACTTTTAAAATTTTGAAAAAATGGTTAATAATTGCCAAATATTTTCAAAAATTGTAAAAATTTTGAAAAATGGTCAAAAATTGTCAAAGACAGTCAATAATTGTCAAAATTCGTCTCGTCAAAAATGGTCAATCATTGTTAAAATTTTTAAATATTGTCAAGAATTTGGAAAAATCGTCAAAAATTGTCAAAAACTTTTAAAATTTTGAAAAAATGGTTAATAATTGCCAAATATTTTCAAAAATTGTCAAAATTTTGAAAAAATGGTCAATAATTATAAAAAACTTTCAAAAATGGTCAATAATTATTAAAAATTGTCCAAATATTTGAAAAATGGTCAAAATTCTTGAAAAATGGTCAAAATTCTTGAAAAATGGTCAAAATTCTTGAAAAATGGTCAAAAATGGTCAATAATTGTTAAAATTTGAAAAAATGGTCAAATTTTTGAAAAATTGGCAAAAATGATCAATAATTTTCAAAATTGTGAAAATTGGTCGATAATTGTCAAAAATGGTCAATAATTGTTAAAGTTTGAAAAAATTGTCAAAAATTGTCAAAATTTTGAAAAAATGGTCAATAATTATAAAAAACTTTCAAAAATGGTCAATAATTATTGAAAATTGTCCAAATATTTGAAAAATGGTTAAAATTCTTGAAAAATTGTCAAAAATGGTCAATAATTGTTGAAATTTGGAAAAACGGTCTAAAATGGTCAAAATTTTTTAAAAATTGTCAAAAATGATCAATAATTTTCAAAACTGTCAAAATTGGTCAATAATTGTCAAAAATGGTCAATAAGTGTTAAAATTTGAAAAAATTGTCAAAAATGGTCAAATATTGTCAAAATTTTTGAAAAATGGTCATTCTATAGTGCATTCTGTCGGCGGTCCGACGACCGCTCACCTTTTTCTGTGTATATACAGAGTGGCCAGACGAAAACGAAACAGAGCCATTATCAGGAACTGTGTCAACGTTTTAAAAAAACGCAGAGACCCCTCGATTTTTTATTAAAGGGGGACACTTTTTGACTTCGCTACTTTCACCCCCTAGCGGGGGTACGCATCACCTCAAAATATCGAGAAGTATCATTTTAAAGCCCTTTTAATTCTCTTCACAACAGTCTTTAAGTTCGGCATAACACTTTAGATATAAAATTAAATTGAAAATATATTTCCTTTTTAAGTTTCACACTGTATTTTGAACAATTTCTAATTAGTATTTCTGGAAAATATAACGTAATTTTCAGTATACATTCATGTTATAAATTATCTTTCAATGAATTACTAATTTCCAGATGAAATTAGATTAGTGTGAATTATACCAGATTTTGACAAGTGTCAATGACCCCTTTTTATTTTATACGTAAATCGATAATAATAATACTGTACCTAATTAACTTTATAACGGGTTCAATGACATAGTTACGTGAAGGAATTAAGGGTGTTTTTACGATAATTTTAAGGAATGAGAAATTCGTTTTTTTCTACAATTGAAACGAAATTAGTCATATATGATTTCATCAGTTTATTAGAATCGAGGTTTTTATCCTGCCCAACGTTTCGACCAATTGCGCTACTAGCTTTATCACCACATTATAATTGGTTGCTAAGGATGAATTGTAACTTTGAAAGTATACTATTCCTGGAGTGATGTTCGCCAAAATATACCCTTGACTTCCTACCTGCCTTTTTGGATCAAGGCCCGGCCCTGCAAAAAACTGTCCTGGGTGAATGTAATTTTTAATGACTAAGTGATGAAAAATGTTGTTAATAACTTGGTATTTGCACTGAATTAAGTAAGCAAGCAAAACTACGTTTTGTTGTAAATTACATGTAGATATAAAAATTATAACATGGATGTAAATCAGCGAATACTTTGTATGTTTTATGTATGTCTATAGGTGTGTGGGAAAAATTTATTGTCCAGGTCTAACGTTCTTAATTCAGTTCAGCGACATCAACTTTATAGACTTTTTCTACCTGTCGTAACTTCTAAACGAAAAGTCCGATTCGAAATTAACTCGTTAAAAAGTGATGAAAAGTTTTCTTTTTTACTCAAATCTGATGCCAAAAATAATGTTTACTTTCCTATACCCAAGAGTGAGATTTTTTCAAGATATCAACATGGATTTTAAATTTTATTGGTGGTTATTGATATTTTTACAAAGTTCCAAAAATATGGCTCGTTTGATAGAAATAATAACAAAGTTGATGGTTCAATTCTGGTCATCTGTAGCAGAACTGATGAAAAATGTAGTAACATTTCTACAGACAATTGGAGGAATTGAACAGGAAGGGGATATACACCCAAGGGGATGCAGATGATCTGACAATACTTGTACTGGGAAAATACCCTAATGTTATATCGGAGCTGATGCAACAAGCTCTGGAAATAGTGCAGATTTGGTGTAGAAGGGAATGCTTAAGGGCGAACCCTACTAAAACTGCACACATTCCCTTCACTAGGAAAAAGAAGCCTGAGAGACTAAAACTACCAAGCCTCTTCAACGTGCAGCTGTGTCTTAGCCAGGAGGTCAAGTATCTTGGAAAATGGCCCTAAAGGCTGCTAAACGGGCGATAGGAAACACATGGGGACTAAATCCAGTGGCTGTACACAACTGTGGTGAGATCCATGGTTACCTATGGAGCCTTAGTTTGGTTGCCAAAAACAGATCAGAGGAAAGCCGAACTGGATCTATCAAAATTTCAGAGGCTTGCTTGTCTGTGCATAACGGGTGCGATGAGAAGCAGCCCTACTGCGGCAATGGAAGCCATGCTCTGGAATGCAATGGGAATTGGCACGAAGGAACCAACAACCATAGTCACTCCAGAATCACAGATGTTATCACAAACTCGCTTCTTGAAATGAGAAGCTAAACTAGGATGGGTTAGAAGCAAGCAGTCAGGAAGGAAAGTTGGTGTGGTACACAGATGGATCTAAAACTGACGTAGGAACAGGAGCTGGAGTCCATGGTGCCAGACCCAGGTGTAATGCCCACGTATCGTTGGAGAAGTTTTCATCTGTATTCCAGGCAGAAATCTACTCTCAGATAGATAAATATGGGCCTTAAGTGCTTCTAAGAGCCTCTCCACTACGACCTTTGCAGATCTATTGTGTATGCCCTCCTGTTATTCATTCTAGAGTTCCTTGTCTAGACCCGTCCTCATTACTAGACAGATGGCAAACCTCAGGTCCTCCATATATTGGGAGGGTTGTGGTTTTTCCTCCCCTATCGTTGAAAACTTCAGCCTAGTCAGGCAGTAGCACAGTATGTGTACTGGGGTTTCCTCATCTTCTTGGCAAAACCTACATATGGTTGTTTCAGCCAATCCGATGTTATTCATGTGTTTGTTAAGTCTACAATGCCCAACCAGGATCCTGATTGTTATCCTACTCTGGCTCGGTAGATACTCCGTGAATTTTTGGCGAGGGTTCCTTGATGAACTCTTTGGCCTCTCAGATAGTCAGGCAGCACTGAAATCTTTAGCATTTCCCCAGACTGGTCTGGGACTGCCTACAAAAACTTTTAACACTGGCAATCCATAATAGAGTAACTCTCAAGTGGGTCCCGGGTCACAAGGGTATTGTAGGCAATGAGAAGGCAAACACCCTAGCAAAGCTAGGGTCTGAAATTGCATTCACTGGTCCTGAACCAGTATTTGCAACAAGCTCTGGAAATAGTGCAGATTTGGTGTAGAAGGGAATGCTTAAGGGCGAACCCTACAAAAACTGCACTCATTCCCTTCTCTAGGAAAAAGAAGCTTGAGAGACTAAAACTACCAAGCCTCTTCAGCGTGCAGCTGTGTCTTAGCCAGGAGGTCAAGTATCTTGGAAAATGGCCCTAAAGGCTGCTAAACGGGCGATAGGAAACACATGGGGACTAAATCCAGTGGCTGTACACAACTGTGGTGAGATCCATGGTTACCTATGGAGCCTTAGTTTGGTTGCCAAAAACAGATCAGAGGAAAGCCGAACTGGATCTATCAAAATTTCAGAGGCTTGCTTGTCTGTGCATAACGGGTGCGATGAGAAGCAGCCCGACTGCGGCAATGGAAGCCATTCTCTGGAATGCAATGGGAATTGGCACGAAGGATTCAACAACCATAGTCACTCCAGAATCACAGATGTTATCACAAACTCGCTTCTTGAAATGAGAAGCTAAACTGGGATGGGTTGGAAGCAAGCAGTCAGGAAGGAAAGTTGGTGTGTTACACAGATGGATCTAAAACTGACGTAGGAACAGGAGCTGGAGTCCATGGTGCCAGACCCAGGTGTAATGTCCACGTATCGTTGGAGAAGTTTTCATCTGCATTCCAGGCAGTGGTTTTTCCTCCCCTATCGTTGAAAACTTCAGCCTAGTCAGGCATTAGCACAGTATGTGTACTGGGGTTTCCTCATCTTCTTGGCAAAACCTACATATGGTTGTTTCAGCCAATCCGATGTTATTCATGTGTTTGTTAAGTCTACAATGCCCAACCAGGATCCTGATTGTTATCCTACTCTGGCTCGGTAGATACTCCGTGAATTTTTGGCGAGGGTTCCTTGATGAACTCTTTGGCCTCTCAGATAGTCAGGCAGCACTGAAATCTTTAGCATTTCCCCAGACTGGTCTGGGACTGCCTACAAAAACTTTTAACACTGGCAATCCATAATAGAGTAACTCTCAAGTGGGTCCCGGGTCACAAGGGTATTGTAGGCAATGAGAAGGCAAACACCCTAGCAAAGCTAGGGTCTGAAACTGCATTAACTGGTCCTGAACCAGTATTTGGTATATCAAAATCCATTGCACGTGATGTTTTGGAGACACGTTCCAGAACAGGAACACAGCAAACTCCTGGTCAAAACACCCTCAGAGACGCTAACTAACGATATATTAAACCTTAGCAGACGCCAGATAAGAAAAGTGACCGGATTATTCAACGGTCACTGTACCCTAAGGAAGCACATGCATACAATTGACATATATGGGGAACCTATCTGTCGGTTGTGCATGGGAGAGGAGGAGATATAGACTCCTAGGTCTAGAATATCCAAAGAAGGATTTCTCCAAGAAGGACTTAGTGAAAAGACTGTTGAGCCTCTTCACATAAACGATATAACCGAGAGCACAAAAAGCCTAAAGGCTGAGGTGCCGAGGTCTCTAAGCCTCTGACTGGTGGTGCCGAACTAATCAATCAATCAACATACAGTTGGAAAAACTATATGGAAGATGTTATTAAAGTGGAAAATTCTTATATGTGTATGAGTACCTACTAATGCTGAACCCTTTATAATAAATTTAGATGAAGATGGATATGAAAAAGGATAAATTCCAGAAAATTGATTATGAGTTGCAGTGCGTTTCTGTTTATATTTATCAAATTTTAGTATTTCTGTAAGACGATCCTGTAACAATTCAACGCTTTCTAAAGAATATCGGCCTACTCAATGAGGCTTAAGTGAATAGGTTATAGAAGCCAATGTTATATTTTAACTTAACCTGAAAATTGTTTACATCAGGAATGATGATATATGACCGGAAAAATAGTAAAAGATTCATTTAATAGTTATTTATGTACCAAGGACGAAAAACTGTCTATTTTAGTCGAGCCTGAAAATAAGATTTTCGCCGAGGAGCATATTACATTTTTTCGTCGACCTTTACAAAAAATTTACTAACTTCCAAATGAAAAATCGACTATTTTTGAAGGCAAGTACTTTTTGTCCGCAAACACTTTTCGTCCGCAAACACTTTTCGTCCGCTGTGCAAAAGATAAGTGTCAATTGGACCGTCACGAAGAAATCTGATAATTTTATTTCGACTAAATTTTCTAGATTTTTTCGCTTTGTACCCAACGCCTTGTTTTTTTCAAAAATGTAAAAGTTTCGGAAATTTGGACATGTTAAAATTTTAGCGGACGAAAAATACTTGCCAGTAATATTATAATATATAGTGTAGAGCTTAAGACAAATCTTGCAATCGGTTAAATTGATAAATAAAAGAAACAAAAAATCAGACCTGTCCCATGTACCATATTAAAATCTAAAAGTTTAAATTTATTAAAAATAAATAATAAACATTTTATTGTATTATAAATACCTGTTTTTCTTTAAAAAAAAATTCTGCATAGTGATAGAAACTAGTTAAAAAAACGATAAATTTTTAAAAATAATATCACTTCCCTGAAATATTTGTACGAACTTCTCAACATGTAGGTAGGCATTCAAACTAATTTTTGCCCTTAACGTTTTGAAACTGATCTTTTGGAGGCGCGGTTCACGTTGGAGCCAATGAACTTGAGGTTATTAACCGCCGAAAAGTACGAAACGGCGCCGCGATATCGAAAAAAAAAAAAATAACACCATCAAGTGAATAAAAAAGAATGTGAATCAAAAAAGGCACATCAACTACCTGAATCGCTAATAAAACATTAACTCGGTTGATATCACTATAGCCAGTTTATTTTTACTGAATGATGTGAATGACCGATTATGAAAACAACGAGGTAAGACTAATTATCTAAATCAGTTACTTATTTACAAATTTATTGTTTATACGCCACTTACTTACCGCGAGATAGGTAAAAATACCTAGTAAGTATTATTATTATGCAAATATCACTTTTTTACATTATTAGCAAATAAATTTACGTTATCGTTTGACCTCTTATAAGGAAGCGATTTTTGTACAGTAACATTATGCAATAAACAACAACACTGTATTTTGTACATTAATTTGCATTTTAAATAATTATGGAAATTACGGTTTCCGATAATTATATAGACACTTTCCACTAACACTTTTCCACTTAACTATTATTATAAAAACCGATAATAATTCATTATCACAGAAACACTACCGACATTTTTTATTTCTCGTAAAAAATTTAATCAGTTCCTTACAACCACTAGGTACATATTTTGGATATTTTTTAAAGAAAACTCCGTCCTAGCAAATTATCCGTGTATCTTTGAAGTAATATGGGAATGTAGTTGAGGTATGGAAAAACTATATGTTTTTGTCCTTGTCTGTGGCGTTTGCGTGAAACGAAGAATCGGGATGACGTATGTCTCAGCGCCGGTTAAAGTGACGTAGCAAACCCCACTCGGTCGTCGAGTTCGATGACCCCTTCCGTATACAATATGATTATAGACATGGGCGGGTTCGATGACGGGATTTCTTTCGTAAGGATTATAAAGCGTTTGATGAGTAATATTATATTTATATATATTGTGTAGATATGACAGATCATCAAGTTTTATGTTAATTATTTAAAAAAAAAAGAAGAATTGCAGTTATTTAAAAAATTAAAATACATAGATATATTATGACAGACTATCAAGTTTTGTGTTAATTATTAAAAAAAAAGACGAATTGTAGATATTTACCAAATTAAAATGTATATAAATGACAGATGATCAAGTTTTGCGTTAATTATTTAAAAAAAAGAAGAATTTTACTTATTTACCAGGTTAAAATGGATAGATATGACAGATGATCAAGTTTTGTGTTAATTATTTGAAGAAAAGAAGAATTGTACTTATTTACTAAATTAAAATCTGTAAATATGACAGATGATCAAGTTTTGTGTTAATTATTTTAAAAAAAGAAGAATTGTAGTTATTTACCAAATTATATGAATAGATATGACAGATGATGATGATCAAGTTTTGTGTTAATTATTTAAACAAAAGAAGAATTGTACTTATTTACCAAATTAAAATGTATAGATATGACAGATGATCAAGTTTTGTGTTAATTATTTAAAGAAAAGAAGAATTGTACTTATTTACCAAATTAAAATCTATAAATATGACAGATGATCAAGTTTTGTGTTAATTATTTAAAAAAAAAGAAGAATTGTAGTTATTTACTAAATAAAAAAGTGTATAGATATGACAGATGATCAAGTTTTGTGTTAATTATTAATGAAAAAGAAGAATTGTGGTTATTTACTAAATAAAAAAGTGTATAGATATGACAGATGATCAAGTTTTGTGTTAATTATTGAAAAAAAAAGATTTGTACTTATTTACCCAATTAAAATGTACAGATATGACAGATGATCAAGTTTTGTGTTAATTATTAAAAAAAAAGAAGAATTGTACTTATTTACTAAATAAAAAAGTGTATAGATATGACAGATGATCAAGTTTTGTGTTAATTATTTAAAAAAAGGTGAGCGGTCGTCGGATCGCCGACAGAAGCTTGCTTCTTATGCACAATAGGATGCGACGTTGGGAAAACCATTAATAAAAATACGCGCAATAGAATACGATGTTGAGAATTACATTAGGCCCAGTACGTTCTACTAAGTTTTATTTTATATTTTATGACAATTTTTTTCAAAATTTTGACAATTTTTGACAATTATTGACCATCTTTTCCAAATTTCTGACAATTTTTAACCATTTTTTCAAATTGTAACAATCATTGACCATTTTTGACAATTATTGACCAATTTTGACAGTTTCGACAATGATTGATCATTTTTGACAATTTTTCAAAAATGTTGACCATTTTAGACCATTTTTCCAAATTTTAACTATTACTGACCATTTTTGACAATTATTGACCAATTTTGACAGTTTTGACAATGATTGATTATTTTTGACAATTTTTCAAAAATGTTGACCATTTTAGACCATTTTTACAAATTTTAACTATTATTGACCATTTTTCACAATTTTTGAGCATTTTTGACAGGTTCTGACAATTATTGATCATTTTTGACAATGATTGACCAATTTTGACAGTTTTGACAATGATTGATCATTTTTGACGGTTTTTTATAATTAGCGACCATTTTTAGAAAAAATTTGATAATTATTGACCATTTTTTCCAAATTTCTGACAACTTTCGACCATTTTTTCAAATTTTAACAATTATTGACCATTTTTGACAATTATTGAACAGTTTTGACTATTTTTAACAATTATTGACCAATTTTGACAGTTTTTTATAATTATCGACCATTTTACAAAAATTTTTGACCATTTTTGATAATTTTTCGTAAATTTCGACCATTTTTCAAAAATTTTGACAATTATTGACCATTTTTTACAATTTATCAAGAATTTTGATTATTTTAGACCATTTTTCCAAATTTTAACAATTATTGACCATTTTTGACAATTTTTAAGCTTTTTGACAGGTTCTGACAATTATTGACCATTTTTGACAATTTTTCAAAAATTTTGTCTAGTTTTCAAAATTTTTTACAATTTTCAACAATTATTGACCGTTTTTGACAGTTTTTTATAATTATTGACCATTTTTTCCAAATTTTGACAATTTTTGACCATTTTTCAAAATTTTAACAATTATTGACCATTTTTGACAGTTTCTAACAATTATTGACTATTTTTGACAATTTTTCGAAAATTTTGACTATTTTTCAAAAATTTCGACAATTTTAAACAATTATTGACCATTTTTGACAGTCTTTTATAATAATTGACCATTTTTTCAAAATTTTAACAATTTTGGACCATTTTTCAAAATTTTAACAATTATTGACCATTTTTGACAATTTTTCAAAAATTTTGACAATCATTGACCATTTTTTAAAATATTTAACAATTCTTGACCATTTTTCAAAATTTTAACAATTTTTGACTATTTTTCAAAATTTTAACAATTTTTGACCGTCGTCTTTGACAATTATTGATCATTTTTGATAATTTTTCAAAAATTTTAACCATTTGTAAAAAATTTTGGCAATTATTGACCATTTTTTCAAAATTTTTACAAATATTGACCATTTTTGACAGTTTTTGGCAATTTTTGACAATTATCGACAATTTTTCCAAATTTTTGAAAATATTTGGCAATTATTAACCATTTTTTCAATATTTTGACAGTTTTTGACAATTTTTGACTATTATTGAACATTTTTCCAAATTTTTGACAATTTTTGACTAGCCTTCCCAAAAGTCCTATGACGTGCAATAAGAAACAAGCCTCAATTTAAATTTCATTGGATTAATGGATTATTCAGAAATCTGGCAACACTGTTGCGTGACGGTCTTTTTCGTAACGGTTACACGTTTTACGAGTTCACTAGCCTTCTCAAAAGTCCTATGTCGTGCAATAAGAAGAAAGCTTCAAAAAAAGAAGAATTGTACTTATTTACCAAATTAAAATGTATAGATATGATAGATGATCAATTTTTGTGTTAATTATTTCAAAAAAAGAAGAATTGTGCTTATTTATCAAATTAAAATGTATAGATATGACAGATGATCAAGTTTTGTGTTAATTATTTAAAAAAAAGAAGTATTTTAATTATTTACCAAATTAAAATGTATAGATATGACAGATGATCGAGTTTTGTGTTAATTATTTCAAAAAAAGAAGAAGTGTAGTTATTTACTAAATAAAAAAGTGTATAGATATGACAGATGATCAGGTTTTGTGTTAACTATTTAAAAAAAAGAAGAATTTTACTTATTTACCAAATTAAATTGTATAGATATGACAGATGATCAAGTTTTGTGTTAATTATTTCAAAAAAAGAAGAATTGTAGTTATTTACTAAATAAAAAAATGTATAGATATGACTGATGATCAAGTTTTGTGTTAATTATTTAAAAAAAGAAGATTTGTACTTATTTATCAAATTAAAATGTATAGATATGACAGATGATCAAGTTTTGTGTTAAGTATTAAAAAATAAGAAGAATTGTACTTATTTACTAAATTTAAATGAGATATGACAGATAATGGAGGTTTCTGATCAATTATTTAAAAAAAGAAGAAAAGTCAATTCCGAATATTAACGCATATCAAAATCTAGGATAAACCAATTCAAAAATTTAAATTTGAAAAATTTGAAAAGAAAAAAAATTGAGGGGCGTTGGGAGATGAATGAAGAAGGGAATTTTCAAAAATCAATAAGAAAAGTCACAAATATTTACAATCAACGTATAAATTAAAAAAAATTAATTAAAATAATAAATAATATAACAATAAGATGGTGGAATCAACTTGGTAGAATATTATTTGGAATTAAAAAACTTGCGACAGAATAAAAATTGAATTGATGAAGAGCTTCATAGTATGAAGATTTAAAATTGTAACACGAGGAAGTAACTTTCAATTTATTCAAATTAGGAAAAGAAATTTACTAAAATAAAAGGAATTCTTTTGAACCACGACCAGAGAAGAATTTTGGCAGGGGCATATTATAAAAATATTGATCAAATTAAAATCAATATAATTGGCGCCCAACGTTATGTATTAAAATCAAAATTTTGAAAAAATTGTTAATAATTGCCAAATATGTTAAAATTTTTAAATATGGTCAAAAATTGTCAAAAATTTGGGAAAATGATCAAAAATTTTCAAAAGCTGTCAAAATTTTGAAAAAATGGTTAATAATTGCCAAATATTTTCAAAAATTGTTAAAAACTGTCGAAAATTGTCAAAAACTGTCAAAAATGGTCAATAATTGTCAAAAATTTTGAAAAATTGTCAAAAATGGTCAATAATTGTCTAAACCAATCAAAGTTCGTCAAAAATTGTCAAAATTTTCAAAATTTTGAAAAAATGGTTAATAATTTCCAAATATGTTAAAATTTTTGAAAAACTGTCAAAAATGGTCAATAATTGTCAAAAACTGTCAAAAATGGTCAATAAAATTGAAAAATTTTTAAATATGGTCAAAAATTGTCAAGAATTAAGAAAAATCGTCAAAAATTGTCAAATACTGTCAAAATTTTGAAAAAATGGTTAATAATAGCCAAATATTTTTAAAAATTGTCAAAATTTTTGAAAAATGGTCAAATTTTTCGAAAAATTGTCAAAAATGGTCAAAAATTGTCAAAATTTTGAAAAAATGGTCAATAATTATAAAAAACTATCAACAATGGTCAAAATTTTTGAAAAATTGTCAAAAATGATCAATAATTGTCAGAACCTGTCAAAAATGCTCAAAAATTGTCAAAAATGGTCAATAATTGTTAAAATTTGGAAAAATGGTCTAAAATGGTCAAAATTTTTGAAAATTTGTCAAAAATGATCAATAATAATTGTCAAAACTGTCAAAATTGGTCAATAATTCGCACGTCCTCTAAAAAACTGTCATAACACAAATATATCATATTATCTAAATGTGCACTTTTTAGAATATCCTTCCCTAGGCTTTTAAATATAGCACCAAATTAAAAAGTTATTTAATATTAACAAATAATTTTGTGACCACTATAATAATAGCATTGGTAAATCTAAACAAAACTTTAAATGCTCATATCTCAAAACTGCGTTTTCCGTGTTACAACAGTTTTTTAGAGGACGTGCGAATTGTCAAAAATGGTCAGTAATTATTGAAATTTGAAAAAATTGTCAAAATTTTGAAAAAATGGTCAATAATGGCCAAATATGTTGAAATTTTTGAAAAATTGTCAAAAACGGTCAATAATTGTCAAAGACGGTCAATAATTGTCAAAATTCGTCAAAAACTGTCAAAAGGTGAAAAATTGTCTTTCTTTTCGAAAATCCACTTTTCAAAACAAAAAATACTCATAACTCGACTAACAGGAGAGATAGAACGTTCCAGTCTTGACCAATCGATTCAGAGGACAATTTCACATATTTGAGTGATTTCTGAGTCGATATTTCCGAGCAATAAGGGAGCTAGGAAAAAGCAATTTATATCGCAAAATATTTCCCTTGGTTATAAATTTTCGACAAAAAAATATGAAAAATGCTAAAAATCCGTAATAAGGGTTTTTTGGGACGAGAAATCGACTGGCACAGTCAGTTTTTTGATAAAATCATTATTTCGCCTTCAAATAGAGTCATGAAATTTTCGAAAATCCACTTTTCAAAACAAAAAATACTCATAACTAGACTAATTGGAGAGATAGAACGTTCTAGTCTTGACCAATCAATTCAGGGAACAATTTTACATATATAAGTGAATTTTGAGTCGATATTTCCAAGCAATAAGGAAGTTAGCAGTAAGCAATTTATATCACGAAATATTTCCGTACCTTCCCCTTGGTTCTAAATTTTCGACAAAAAAAATTAAAAATGCTAAAAATTCGTAATTGTGATTTTTTTTGGGACGACAAATCGCTTGGCACAGTCTGTTCTTTGATAACTTGATTATTTCAAAAATAAATAAAAAAAAATTCTAAACAAAAGTTACTGAAATAGTTAAAAAGGAAAAACAATTAAAAAAAAAATTCGAAAACTATTTCAAAATTAAGTGTTCCAAAAAGTATCACATTCGGCATATCTAACATCAACAGCTACTTTGAAATTGGATGCCACTTTGTAGTGTTGTTTAATGTGGTTTTGCATTAAAAATAATATACTTGAGTCTCACGTTTCATGTTTGTTTATTGTTTGAAATTTAAATACAAATATTTACTCCGGATTTTTCATCAATAAACGATTATTATGTTTTAAATTTTTTTTCTTTTTCTATATAAAAACCTTCACTATTCCTATCGAGCGCAGTTGATAATTATGTACATAATCAATTTAATTTAATTACTTTCAGTCATACTATACTTTAATTAGGATTACAATATAAATATACTTGATATATAAACAAGAAATATTTTAAAAACTTTCCCGAAATCACTTATATAACAATCAACTTCAACGTTTACTATAAATTCATCTTTTTTTGTTTCAACCCCTTCTCAAATTATATAAAACAGTATACTTTTTCAAAATTTAATATACTGTATGTTACTCTTGAAATTTTTTTTAGTTTTTATAGTCCATTGACTCGGAAGTAATTTCGAGTCTAAACAAAATAAAATTCGAATTGGTGATAAAGAAATCGATCATATAAAATTCACTCAGGAAGTATCTCTATACAAAATAATAAAAGCATTGTATATATTTCTAGCGAGCGATAAGAATAACCAGCTGACTATATTTCCGCGTGTATATTTTGTGGTTTGTTTGCAGTGGCGTTTCTCGAGCAAATATTTTTAACTAGGTACCTGTTATAGGACAATAAAACGAAGAGAAACGCTATCACGAATTTTGCAAACACAAGGAAATAAATAATATACAGAGCATTTCAATGAAAATTATCCACCCCACAAAAAATACGTCAAAAATCGTATAAAGGGGGACGTCTTTTTGCTCATATTATGTAGACGTTATAACTTTAACCCCCTTCCCCCTATAATCACCTCCCCAATTTTTTAAATGGAACACCCTATACATTATTGTATTGATGGATTCTCCTTTACAAGAAGATTATAAAAATGTATCATACATAATTAAAAAGTCAATCAGTTGGGAGGTATAGGGTGTTCCAATTAAAAAATTGGGTATGGTGACCATAGGGGGGAGTGGGTTAACGTCTACATATTATGAGCAAAAATGAGAAAAAACCCGTCAAAAATCATAAAAAGAGGGACGCCTTTTTGCTCATATTATGTAGACGTTATAACTTTAACCCCCTTCCCCCTATGGTCACCATTCCCAATTTTTTAATTGGAACACCCTATACCTCCCAACTAAAAACGCAAAAATGAAAAAAAAACACGTCAAAAATCAAAAAAAGGGAACGTCTTTTTGCTCATATTATGTAGACCCCCTACCTCCTATGTTCACCACTCCCAATTTTTTAAATGGAACACCCTATACAATATTGCATTGTTGGATTCTCCTCTAAAAGAGGATTATAAAAATGTGTCATACACAAGTGAAAAGTCAATCAGTTGGGAGGTATAGGATGTTCCATTTAAAAAATTGGGAATGGTGACCATAGAGGGGGAGTGGGTTAAAGTTATATCGTCCACATATTATGAACAAAAATGAGAAAAAATACGTCAAAAATCATGAAAAGGGGGACGTCTTCTTGCTCATATTATGTAGACGTTATAACTTTAACCCCCTCCCCCCTATAGTCACCACTCCCAAATTTTTAAATGGAACACCCTATACATTATTGCATTGTGGGATTCGCCTCTACAAGAGGATTACAAAAACGTATCATAAACAAGTGAAAAGTCAATTAGTTGGGAGGTATAGGGAATTCCATTTAAAAAATTGGGAATGGTGACCATAGGAGGGAGTGGGTTAAAGTTATAACGTCTACATATTATGAGCAAAAATGAGAAAAAACACGTCTAAAATCATAAAAAGAAAGACGTCTTTTTGTTCATATTATGTAAACGTTATAACTTTAACTCCCTCTTCCCTATGGTCACCACTCCCAATTTTTTAAATGGAACACCCTACACATTATTGCATTGTTGGATTCTCCTCTAAAAGAGGATTATGAAAATGTGTCATACACAAGTGAAAAGTCAATCAATTGGGAGGTATAGGATGTTCCATTTAAAAAATTGGGAATGGTGACCATAGGGGGGGAGTGGGTTAAAGTTATAACGTCCACATATTATGAACAAAAATGAGAAAAAATACGTCAAAAATCATGAAAAGGGGGACGTCTTTTTGCTCATATTATGAAGACGTTATAACTTTAACCCTCTCCCCTCTATGATCACCATTCCCAATTTTTTGAATGGAACACCCTATACATTATTGCATTGTTGGATTCTCCTTTACAAGAGGATTACAAAAACGTATCATAAACAAGTGAAAAGTCAATTAGTTGGGAGGTATAGGGTATTCCATTTAAAAAATTGGGAATGGTGACCATAGTGGGTTAAAGTTATAAAGTCTACATATTATGAGCAAAAATGAGAAAAAACACGTCAAAAATCATAAAAAGAGGGACGTCTTTTTGCTCATATTATGTAGACGTTATAACTTTAACCCCCTGCCCCCTATAGTCGCCACTCTCAATTTTTTAAATGGAACACCCTATACATTATTGCATTGTGGGATTCCCCTCTACAAGAGGATTACAAAAACGTATCATAAACAAGTGAAAAGTCAATTAGTTGGGAGGTATAGGGTATTCCATTTAAAAAATTGGGAATGGTGACCATAGTGGGTTAAAGTTATAAAGTCTACATATTATGAGCAAAAATGAGAAAAAACACGTCAAAAATCATAAAAAGAGGGACGTCTTTTTGCTCATATTATGTAGACGTTAAAACTTTAACCCCTTCTCCCTATGGTCACCACTCCCAATCTTTTAAATGGAACACCCTATACATAATTGCATTGTTGGATTCTCCTTCACAAGAGGATTATAAAAATGTATCATACACAAGTGAAAAGTCAATCAGTTGGGAGGTATAGGGTGTTCCAATTAGAAAATTGGAAATTGTGTCCATAGGGGGGAGTGGGTTAAAGTTATAACGTCTACATATTATGAGCAAAAATGAGAAAAAAACCCGTCAAAAATCATAAAAAGGGAGACGTCTTTTTGTTCATATTATGTAGACGTTATAACTTTAACCCCCTTTCCCCTATGGTTACCAATCCCAATTTTTCAAATGGAACACCCTCTACATTATTGCATTGTTGGATTCTCCTTTATAAGAGGATTATAAAAATGTATCATACACAAGTGAAAAGTCAATCAGTTGGGAGGTATAGGGTGTTCCAATTAAAAAATTGGGAATGGTGACCATAGGGGGAAGTGGGTTAATGTTATAACGTCTACATATTATGAGCAAAAATGAGAAAAAACCCGTCAAAAATCATGAAAAGGGGGACGTCTTTTTGCTCATATTATGAAGACGTTATAACTTTAACCCTCTCCCCTCTATGATCACCATTCCCAATTTTTTGAATGGAACACCCTATACATTATTGCATTGTTGGATTCTCCTTTACAAGAGGATTACAAAAACGTATCATAAACAAGTGAAAAGTCAATTAGTTGGGAGGTATAGGGTATTCCATTTAAAAAATTGGGAATGGTGACCATAGTGGGTTAAAGTTATAAAGTCTACATATTATGAGCAAAAATGAGAAAAAACACGTCAAAAATCATAAAAAGAGGGACGTCTTTTTGCTCATATTATGTAGACGTTATAACTTTAACCCCCTCCCCCCTATAGTCGCCACTCTCAATTTTTTAAATGGAACACCCTATACATTATTGCATTGTGGGATTCCCCTCTACAAGAGGATTACAAAAACGTATCATAAACAAGTGAAAAGTCAATTAGTTGGGAGGTATAGGGTATTCCATTTAAAAAATTGGGAATGGTGACCATAGTGGGTTAAAGTTATAAAGTCTACATATTATGAGCAAAAATGAGAAAAAACACGTCAAAAATCATAAAAAGAGGGACGTCTTTTTGCTCATATTATGTAGACGTTAAAACTTTAACCCCTTCTCCCTATGGTCACCACTCCCAATCTTTTAAATGGAACACCCTATACATAATTGCATTGTTGGATTCTCCTTCACAAGAGGATTATAAAAATGTATCATACACAAGTGAAAAGTCAATCAGTTGGGAGGTATAGGGTGTTCCAATTAGAAAATTGGAAATTGTGTCCATAGGGGGGAGTGGGTTAAAGTTATAACGTCTACATATTATGAGCAAAAATGAGAAAAAAACCCGTCAAAAATCATAAAAAGGGAGACGTCTTTTTGTTCATATTATGTAGACGTTATAACTTTAACCCCCTTTCCCCTATGGTTACCAATCCCAATTTTTCAAATGGAACACCCTCTACATTATTGCATTGTTGGATTCTCCTTTATAAGAGGATTATAAAAATGTATCATACACAAGTGAAAAGTCAATCAGTTGGGAGGTATAGGGTGTTCCAATTAAAAAATTGGGAATGGTGACCATAGGGGGAAGTGGGTTAATGTTATAACGTCTACATATTATGAGCAAAAATGAGAAAAAACCCGTCAAAAATCATAAAAAGGGAGACGTCTTTTTGTTCATATTATGTAGACGTTATAACTTTAACCCCCTCTTGCCTATGATTACCAATCCCAATTTTTCAAATGGAACACCCTATACATTATTGCATTGTTGGATTCTCCTTTATAAGAGGATTATAAAAATGTATCATACACAAGTGAGAAGTCAATCATTTGGGAGGTATAGGGTGTTCCAATTAAAAAATTGGGAATGGTGACCATAGGGGGAAGTGGGTTAATGTTGTAACGTCTACATATTATGAGCAAAAATGAGAAAAACACGGCCAAAATCATAAAAAGGGGGACGTCTTTTTGCGCATATTATGTAGACGTTATAACTTTAACCCCCTTCCCCCTATGGTCACCACTCCCAATTTTTGAAATGGAACACCCTATACATTATTGCATTGTTAAATTCTCCTTTACAAGAGGATTATAAAAATGTATCATACACAATTAAAAAGTCAATCAGTTGGGAGGTATAGGGTGTACCATTTAAAAAATTGAGAATGGTGACCAAAGGGGGAGTGGGTTAAAGTTATAACGTCTACATATGAGCAAAAATACGTTACCCTTTATATGATTTATTTTTCACCCGTTTTTTTAATTTTTTCATAAAAGTGACGCCTTCAGAATTATGTGGGGTGGATAGTTTCCATTGAAATGCTCTGTATAACAATAAATAAAATAAAACAAGTGATTTAAGAAGTAAGGAATCGACAAAAGATATTATTATTTCCAAAATGCTATTAATAGCAAAGACAATCCTGATACGCCAGAGAGCGTTCAAAATTATAGTTTGCAATACACCACTGGTCCACTCTGTTAAAATGTCCGAATAGGTGGCGCGCGTGTTGCTAAGGAGCTAAAGACGGTCCCTAGATCTCAATACTACAAGAAAATTGCGCGTACTATAAGTGGTTTAAAAAATAATAATTCAACCAAAACAATAAACTAACAAAAAAAAATAACGTTACAGTAAAAGAAACCAATTAAAATTCATATTCTAATCGTCTCTTGAAACTTTTTAACTAGTGAGAATCAAGACACAGCAGCATAAACAGATATGACGACACAGCGAATACACGAAATACTCGGAATGAGGAGGGCCAATGGAATTGCAGCCACCTGCCTCTACCTTTTTAGTCCCTGAACAAAGACGCTTTTATACAATTCCAATGTATCCGACAAAGAACACTTTTCTCATGATCTCACCAAACTAATTTTCATACACACTCGTGAGTCTCAGGGTTGTTTTTGTTTATAGTTAGGTTAGGTTTGAAGTGAGTGTGCCTACTCGGCAGAGAGAGACCTAGAAAAGATGGAAATTAAAAACTGGAGGCAAAAGACTCAGAGGTGGAAGGATTGAAGGAAAATCGTTGAAATAGCAAAGAAACATGACAAACTTTAAATGTAATGTGGATTGACTCTCCAATGAAACAAAAGAGTCTAAGAGCCAAATATTGGCGGTTACTGTTCCGGAAGGAATGTATAACCTGCGAACCTGCGAAAAATCTTAGCTCGACATATGATTTACACAAGTACGACAAGGATAATATGAACAACACTACTTGAAAGAGAGAGAAGAATTGTTCGCACACGCCCATCACAGATGGGCGTGTGGGCTTCTCTCTCTTTCAAGTAGTGTTGTTCATATTATCCTTGTCACACGCCCATCACAGATGGGCGTGTGCGAACAATTCTTCTCTCTCTTTCAAGTAGTGTTGTTCATATTATCCTTGTCATACTTGTGTAAATCGTATGTCGAGCTAAGATTTTTCGCAATCTGTATATATATATAGTACCTACTGTTTTAGCTTACTCCCGCTCCACGCTTTTTCCATTAGTTATGGTAAAAGTTAAATATGACAAGTGAAAGTAAGTTGATGTTTTTTAATATATTTTCAGTGATACGAGTTCATGGACTAGATATACTTACATGTAGTAGAAATAAGTAATCGTATGTTCTCACCTGTAACAAAAAAAATATGTTATTTCAAAGATAAAAATATTAAACGGAGTTACTCGAAGACACAGTTGTTTCAATGTTAACAGTCATAATAGAAAATGATATCCGATACCTTGAAGATCAAGTCAGTACTTAAATAAAAGATTTTCTATACATTGAATTGGACGAAGAGGATTTATTGAATCTCCTGTTATAAATTAGATTACGTGTTCTTTAGACCATTCCAGAACACGTAACTTTGACAGGTCGGCCTAATTCATTCAAGTACTTGAACTGAATCTTTGTACCATTTCCCATGTTATCTACTTCCATTCCAGAAGCTTCGAGTCCTCTATAAAGGCCACTGGAGGGATTTTCAGTAGTTGTAATGGTTCTATTAATTCCTTTCCAACGTGCTTCCGTCTAAGTACTTGTAAGTTTTCGCAGTGTACAATTATACACTACATTTTACCTACGAATTAATAAAAAGTGCATTTGTGAATAATTATCTATCAGTACCACTTACTCAATCTGTGGTTACCATTCGATCAATTTTGAGCGATTGGTTAAGTCTTAATTATTCCTTTTTTTCAGAATTTTTGGAATTATATTTGAAGATTTTTTTTCTTTTTCTGATTTTTTTGGATTAAATTTGAAAATTTTGATTTTGGGGGGGTGGGGGGGGGGGTTGAGACTGAATTTGAAGATTTTCCCTTTTTTTAGAATGTTCGAAACTAAATATGAAGATTTTCCTTCTTTTTTATATTTTTGGACTAAATTTGAAGATTTTCCTATTTTTTTCTCCGATATTTTTAGACTGAAATTGGAGATTTCCCTTTTTTGAGAATTATTGTTAAGCTGAATTTGAAGATTTTTTTTCTTTTTCACATTTTTTGGACTGAATTTGAATATTTTGTTTTTTTTTTTGGGATTTTTAGACTTAATTTGAAGATTTTCCTTTTTTTCAGAATTTTTGGAACTAAATTTGAAGAGTTTTCTCCTTTTTCAGATTTTTTGGACTAAATATGGAGATTTTGCTTGTTTTCCGGGAGTCTGAGACTGAATTTGAAGGTTTTTTTTTCAGAATTTTCGAAACTTGTCCAATCTGTGGTTACCATTCGATCAACTTTGGCCGATTGGTTAAGTCTTAATTATTCCTTTTTTTCAGAATTTTTGGAATTATATTTGAAGATTTTTTTTCTTTTTTTGATTTTTTGGACTAATTTTGAAAATTTTTATTTTTTTGGGGGGGTTTTGAGACTGAATTTGAAGATTTCCCTTTTTTTAGAATATTTGAAACTAAATATGAAGATGTTCCTTCTTTTTTATATTTTTTGGACTAAATTTGTAGAATTTCCTATTTTTTTCTCCGATATTTTTAGACTGAAATTGGAGATTTTCCTTTTTTCAGAATTATTATTAAGCTAAATTTGAAGATTTTTCTCTTTTTCACATTTTTTGGACTGAATTTGAATATTTTATTTTTTTTGGGATTTTTAGACTTAATTTGAAGATTTTCCTTTTTTTTCAGAATTTTTGGAACTAAATTTGAAGATTTTTCTCCTTTTTCAGATTTTTTGGACTAAATTTGAAGATTTTGCTTTTTTTCTGGGAGTCTGAGACTGAATTTGAAGGTTTTTTTTCTCAGAATTTTCGAAACTTGTCCAATCTCTGGTTACCATTCGATCAACTTTGACCGATTGGTTAAGTCTTAATTATTCCTTTTTTATTTTTGGAATTATATTTAAAGATTTTCTTTCTTTTTCTGATTTTTTGGACTAAATTTGAAAATTTTGATTTTTTTGGGGGGGTTTTTGAGACTGAATTTGAAGATTTTCCCTTTTTTTAGAATGTTCGAAACTAAATATGAAGATTTTCCTTCTTTTTTATATTTTTGGACTAAATTTGAAGATTTTCCTATTTTTTTCTCCGATATTTTTAGACTGAAATTGGAGATTTCCCTTTTTTTCAAAATTATTAAGCTAAATTCAGATTTTTTGGACTAAATATGAAGATTTTGCTTTTTTTCTGGGAATTTGAGACTGAATTTGAAGGTTTTTTTCAGAATTTTCGAAACTTATCCAATCTGTGGTTACCATTCGATCAACTTTGACCGATTGGTTAAGTCTTAATGTTAGTCTTTACGTGAAATGCTGAGGAATTGCTTCTTCTTGTAGTATTACGCGAAGATTTTGGAGGCTGTATGGCAAAGCGGGTGGAGACGGAATCGTCTCTGCAATTGGTCCAATAGATGCTCATCAATAGGATTCATTCATCGGTTTGAGTTGTGGTCAATAGCCCAGGCACTTGAACTGAATCTTTGTACCATTTTCCATGTTATCTATTTCGTGTTTTCTATAAATGCTCTTAGTTTGACTGGAGGGGTTTTCAGTAGTTGTAATGGTTGTATTAATTCCTGTCCAAAGTGCTTCCGTCTAAGTACTTGTAAGTTCTAGCAGAGTAGGAGTTTCATCATCAAGTTCACATTTTCTGTACATAGGTTCACTAACTTTGCCTATTTTGTACAGATGTTTCTTCGGGGTACAGTGTCTAGTCACCAGGTCGGTAACTGTCTTCAAATGTCTCTTACTTAGTTTCAGTAGCATGATTGGTTGAGAGTACCTTGTCTATCTTGTTCAGTAAACTATTTGTATGGTGGTGCCCTTGTGTCAACCTTTATTTGAGTTGGTGTTCCCTATCTAGCCAGTTCTCGATTTCCCCTCTTATGCAATCTTTTGTGATTCCTCAAAACGATTCCGGACCTATGAGGTCTCCTTTGGAGCTTTCTTCAGCTAACTGGTCCGCCATTTAGTGACACTTTGTTGTCTCTTGCCAGCCTGTTGAGGGATTCTTTGCAGTTTTTTACCAGTTTAGAACTAGTTGTTGGATTACTGATAGCTTTAAGCAGAGCCTGGCTGTCAGTGAATATTTTTCAAGCTCTCTGCTTGAAACACAGTCGTATATCGACCAACGCTAAAGAACATTCTCTTTTAAGGTCCTTTTATACCATCCTCAGTGCCAAGGTTTGTCTTGGAACCAGATGATTTCTCCAGAATTACCTGGTTCGTAAATGTCGTAAAGTCGCTAATGAAGATTATAGACAAGTTGTAAATTTTCGAAAAAAATTACTTCCCACTTTCCGATAACCCTGTATTCACAATTTTATAGATAAAATCATCCTGATTTTTTCCGTATTCTACCACTATCTGAGAGTATCCATTCCAAATTTTAGCTCAATATTCCAATTATTGAGGTATGTACGATTTTTTGAGTGTGATCGTGAACTATTTCCGGACTTGGAATAATTTTTCAAAAATTTCAAAATTCCAAAATCTATAATACAAGTTTGCATATACTTTTGATCTCGGAAATTCACTAATTCGAAGCCGTAGATTCCAAAAATCCATATAAAAATGTAGTAAAGTCGCTAATAAAGATTCTAGACAAGTTGTAAATTTTCTAAAAAAATTACTTCCCACTTTCGGATCACCCTGTATTCACAATTTCATAGATACGATGATCCTGATTTTTTTCTGTATTCTACCACTATCTGAGAGTATCCATTCCAAATTTTAGCTCAATATTCCGATTATTGGGGTATGTACGATTTTTTGAGTGCGACCGTGAACTATTTCCGGACTTGGAATAATTTTTCAAAAATTTCAAAATTCCAAAATCTATCAAACAAGTTTGCCCATACTTTTGATCTCGGAAATTCACTAATTTGAACACGTAGATTCCAAAAATCCATATAAAAATGTAGTAAAGTCGCTAATAAAGATTCTAGACAAGTTGTAAATTTTCGAAAAAAATTACATCCCACTTTCGGATCACCCTGTATTCACAATTTTATAGATACGATGATCCTGATTTTTTTCCGTATTCTACCGCTATCTGAGAGTATCCATTCCAAATTTTAGCTCAATATTCCAATTATTGAGGTATGTACGATTTTTTGAGTGTGACCGTGAACTATTTCCGGACTTGGAATAATTTTTCAAAAATTTCAAAATTCCAAAATCTATAATACAAGTTTGCATATACTTTTGATCTCGGAAATTCACTAATTCGAAGCCGTAGATTCCAAAAATCCATATAAAAATGTAGTAAAGTCGCTAATAAAGATTCTAGACAAGTTGTAAATTTTCTAAAAAAATTACTTCCCACTTTCGGATCACCCTGTATTCACAATTTCATAGATACGATGATCCTGATTTTTTTCTGTATTCTACCACTATCTGAGAGTATCCATTCCAAATTTTAGCTCAATATTCCGATTATTGGGGTATGTACGATTTTTTGAGTGCGACCGTGAACTATTTCCGGACTTGGAATAATTTTTCAAAAATTTCAAAATTCCAAAATCTATAATACAAGTTTGCATATACTTTTAATCTCGGAAATTCACTAATTTGAACACGTAGATTCCAAAAATCCATATAAAAATGTAGTAAAGTCGCTAATAAAGATTCTAGACAAGTTGTAAATTTTCGAAAAAAATTACATCCCACTTTCGGATCACCCTGTATTCACAATTTTATAGATACGATGATCCTGATTTTTTTCCGTATTCTACCACTATCTGAGAGTATCCATTCCAAATTTTAGCTCAACATTCCAATTATTGAGGTATGTACGATTTTTTGAGTGTGACCGTGAACTATTTCCGGACTTGGAATAATTTTTCAAAAATTTCAAAATTCCAAAATCTATAATACAAGTTTGCATATACTTTTAATCTCGGAAATTCACTAATTCGAAGCCGTAGATTCCAAAAATCCATATAAAAATGTAGTAAAGTCGCTAATAAAGATTCTAGACAAGTTGTAAATTTTCGAAAAAAATTACTTCCCACTTTCCGATAACCCTGTATTCACAATTTTATAGATAAAATCATCCTGATTTTTTTCCGTATTCTACCACTATCTGAGAGTATCCATTCCAAATTTTAGCTCAATATTCCAATTATTGAGGTATGTACGATTTTTTGAGTGTGACCGTGAACTATTTCCGGACTTGGAATAATTTTTCAAAAATTTCAAAATTCCAAAATCTATAATACAAGTTTGCATATACTTTTGATCTCGGAAATTCACTAATTCGAAGCCGTAGATTCCAAAAATCCATATAAAAATGTAGTAAAGTCGCTAATAAAGATTCTAGACAAGTTGTAAATTTTCGAAAAAAAATTACTTCCCACTTTCGGATCACCCTGTATTCACAATTTCATAGATACGATGATCCTGATTTTTTTCTGTATTCTACCACTATCTGAGAGTATCCATTCCAAATTTTAGCTCAATATTCCGATTATTGGGGTATATACGATTTTTTGAGTGCGACCGTGAACTATTTCCGGAATAATTTTTCAAAAATTTCAAAATTCCAAAATCTATCAAACAAGTTTGCCCATACTTTTGATCTCGGAAATTCACTAATTTGAACACGTAGATTCCAAAAATCCATATAAAAATGTAGTAAAGTCGCTAATAAAGATTCTAGACAAGTTGTAAATTTTCGAAAAAAATTACATCCCACTTTCGGATCACCCTGTATTCACAATTTTATAGATACGATGATCCTGATTTTTTTCCGTATTCTACCGCTATCTGAGAGTATCCATTCCAAATTTTAGCTCAATATTCCAATTATTGAGGTATGTACGATTTTTTGAGTGTGACCGTGAACTATTTCCGGACTTGGAATAATTTTTCAAAAATTTCAAAATTCCAAAATCTATAATACAAGTTTGCA
This sequence comes from Lochmaea crataegi, assembly GCA_947563755.1. Lineage (NCBI taxonomy): Eukaryota > Metazoa > Arthropoda > Insecta > Coleoptera > Chrysomelidae > Lochmaea > Lochmaea crataegi. Next base: position 3,398,320 of record OX387433.1, on the reverse strand, counting down.
TATACTTTTGATCTCGGAAATTCACTAATTCGAAGCCGTAGATTCCAAAAATCCATATAAAAATGTAGTAAAGTCGCTAATAAAGATTCTAGACAAGTTGTAAATTTTCTAAAAAAATTACTTCCCACTTTCGGATCACCCTGTATTCACAATTTCATAGATACGATGATCCTGATTTTTTTCTGTATTCTACCACTATCTGAGAGTATCCATTCCAAATTTTAGCTCAATATTCCGATTATTGGGGTATGTACGATTTTTTGAGTGCGACCGTGAACTATTTCCGGACTTGGAATAATTTTTCAAAAATTTCAAAATTCCAAAATCTATCAAACAAGTTTGCCCATACTTTTGATCTCGGAAATTCACTAATTTGAACACGTAGATTCCAAAAATCCATATAAAAATGTAGTAAAGTCGCTAATAAAGATTCTAGACAAGTTGTAAATTTTCGAAAAAAATTACATCCCACTTTCGGATCACCCTGTATTCACAATTTTATAGATACGATGATCCTGATTTTTTTCCGTATTCTACCACTATCTGAGAGTATCCATTCCAAATTTTAGCTCAACATTCCAATTATTGAGGTATGTACGATTTTTTGAGTGTGACCGTGAACTATTTCCGGACTTGGAATAATTTTTCAAAAATTTCAAAATTCCAAAATCTATAATACAAGTTTGCATATACTTTTAATCTCGGAAATTCACTAATTCGAAGCCGTAGATTCCAAAAATCCATATAAAAATGTAGTAAAGTCGCTAATAAAGATTCTAGACAAGTTGTAAATTTTCGAAAAAAATTACTTCCCACTTTCCGATAACCCTGTATTCACAATTTTATAGATAAAATCATCCTGATTTTTTTCCGTATTCTACCACTATCTGAGAGTATCCATTCCAAATTTTAGCTCAATATTCCAATTATTGAGGTATGTACGATTTTTTGAGTGTGACCGTGAACTATTTCCGGACTTGGAATAATTTTTCAAAAATTTCAAAATTCCAAAATCTATAATACAAGTTTGCATATACTTTTGATCTCGGAAATTCACTAATTCGAAGCCGTAGATTCCAAAAATCCATATAAAAATGTAGTAAAGTCGCTAATAAAGATTCTAGACAAGTTGTAAATTTTCGAAAAAAAATTACTTCCCACTTTCGGATCACCCTGTATTCACAATTTCATAGATACGATGATCCTGATTTTTTTCTGTATTCTACCACTATCTGAGAGTATCCATTCCAAATTTTAGCTCAATATTCCGATTATTGGGGTATATACGATTTTTTGAGTGCGACCGTGAACTATTTCCGGAATAATTTTTCAAAAATTTCAAAATTCCAAAATCTATCAAACAAGTTTGCCCATACTTTTGATCTCGGAAATTCACTAATTCGAAGCATTAGATTCCAAAAATCCATATAAAAATGTAGTAAAGTCGCTAATAAAGATTCTAGACAAGTTGTAAATTTTCGAAAAAAATTACTTCCCACTTTCCGATAACCCTGTATTCACAATTTTATAGATAAAATGATCCTTTTTTTTCGTATTCTACCACTATCTGACTATCTGACTATCTCCAAATTTTAGCTCAATATTCCGATTATTGAGGTATGTACGATTTTTTGAGTGTGACCGTGAACTATTTCCGGACTTGGAATAATTTTTCAAAAATTTCAAAATTCCAAAATCTATCAAACAAGTTTGCCCATACTTTTGATCTCGGAAATTCACTAATTCGAAGCATTAGATTCCAAAAATCCATATAAAAATGTAGTAAAGTCGCTAATAAAGATTCTAGACAAGTTGTAAATTTTCGAAAAAAATTACTTCCCACTTTCCGATAACCCTGTATTCACAATTTTATAGATAAAATGATCCTTTTTTTTCGTATTCTACCACTATCTGACTATCTGACTATCTCCAAATTTTAGCTCAATATTCCGATTATTGAGGTATGTACGATTTTTTGAGTGTGACCGTGAACTATTTCCGGACTTGGAATAATTTTTCAAAAATTTCAAAATTCCAAAATCTATAATACAAGTTTGCATATACTTTTAATCTCGGAAATTCACTAATTCGAAGCCGTAGATTCCAAAAATCCATATAAAAATGTAGTAAAGTCGCTAATAAAGATTCTAGACAAGTTGTAAATTTTCGAAAAAAATTACTCCCCACTTTCCGATAACCCTGTATTCACAATTTTATAGATAAAATGATCCTGATTTTTTTCCGTATTCTACCACTATCTGAGAGTATCCATTCCAAATTTCAGCTCAATATTCCGATTATTGAGGTATGTACGATTTTTTGAGTGTGACCGTGCACTATTTCCGGACCTGGAATAATTTTTCAAAAATTCCAAAATCTACAATACAAGTTTGCCCATACTTTTGATCTCGGAAATTCACTCATTTGAACACGTAGATTCCAAAAATCCATATAAAAATGTAGTAAAGTCGCTAATAAAGATTCTACACAAGTTGTAAATTTTCGAAAAAAGATTCTTCCCACTTTCGGATCACCCTGTATTCACAATTTCATAGAGTATCCATTCCAAATTTTAGCTCAATATTCCGATTATTGAGGTATGTATGATTTTTTGAGTATGACCCTGAACTATTTCCGGACTTGGAATAATTTTTCAAAAATTTCAAAATTCCAAAATATATAATACAAGTTTGCACATACTTTTGTTCTCGGAAATTCACTAATTTGAACACGTAGAGTGTGAAAAGTGAAGTAGCCTGATTGGAAATGGGATGATTGGGATTAATTAGTCTATGTGTAACCGTGACATTGAAGAGAATAAATTCCGAGAGTTATATTATTATCGAATTTTATTTAATTTGATCCTCTTGGAATCTAACATGTACCTTCCAATTCAGTTTGGAATCAATAACTTCTTTGGATTCGCCACCTTTAATGAATCACCTTGTACAATACATAATATCAGGATAAATTTAAGCGGCACATGTCCATTAGAGTTCAACGACCGAAGATTTTCATAATGTTAATGTTATCCTAATGTACATTGAATGTTTATTAAGATACCACTTACTTCTATTTTAAGTAGAAATAATTTGTTTAGATTTTAAAAGAAGACCATATTAACTTTAACATATTTTAATATCCTTATAAGGATCATATTTCCCAAAAAAAAACCGCGCAGCTGCAAATTTAATTATAGATGTCGAAGAATAAAAATATATTATTCTAACGCTTTGACAAAGTTTTGAAAAATAATTTTTCCAAAAACAGTGACCGTTCAACGAAGAAGAAACAACTACTTCCCGGGCTACATGCCCCGACAGACATTGAATTACACTTCTAAGTCAAACGGGGTTGGTAAATCTACAAGATTTAAACCAACCATTCTGGTTTGCAACTAGAAGGGACAACATAACTTGTAGACCGGTTTCGGCGTATTGCGCCTCATCAGTACAAGGTATATGTTATCGTCCGAGAGTTAATCCCGGACTGAAATGTGACTATAATCAACAACGGTACATATTGTCCAGTTACTGAAATATTTTGGTTGCGAAAATAGCGACATCTCACCTCTAAGTCACAAACCAAAATTCGAATGAGACAACAAACCACGTGGGTTTGAAACAAAAATGAATTATTACAGTTTCATGTAAAATTGTCGTATTTAGTAAAGCGTTTTAACAATAGATGTCGAAGAATAAAAATATATTATTCTATTACTTTGACAAAGTTTTGAAAAATAATTTTTCCAAAAACAGTGACCGTTCAACGAAGAAGAAACAACTACTTCCCGGGCTACATGCCCCGACAGACATTGAATTACACTTCTAAGTCAAACGGGGTTGGTAAATTTACAAGATTTAAACCAACCATTCTGGTTTGCAACTAGAAGGGATAACATAACTTGTAGACCGGTTTCGGCGTATTGCGCCTCATCAGTACAAGGTATATGTTATCGTCCGAGAGTTAATCCCGGACTGAAATGTGACTTTAATCAACAACGGTACATATTGTCCAGTTTCTGAAATATTTTGGTTGCGAAAATAGCGACATCTCACCTCTAAGTCACAAACCAAAATTCGAATGAGACAACAAACCACGTGGGTTTGAAACAAAAATGAATTATTACAGTTTCCTCTAAAATTGTCGTATTTAGTAAAGCGTTTTAACAATAGATGTTGAAGAATAAAAATATATTATTCTAACGCTTTGACAAGGCTTTGAAAAATAATTTTTCCAAAAACAGTGACCGTTCAACGAAGAAGAAACAACTACTTCCCGGGCTACATGCCCCGACAGACATTGAATTACACTTCTAATGCAAATTTAATTACTTTATCAAAAGTATTTCTGTTGACTCTTCTAGGTTATTATTAGTTCAGCAGAAAGAGCATACAACAAACCCGGAAAATAACAGTGCGAAGAGTAGCAGAATCGCTATTTACGTTAAGCATAGTTCCTTCACCACCAATGTTTACCGATAGAAAGATGATACAACGTTGCCAATGTTACGTTCAATGTTACGTGTTTCTTTTATTATTATTATTAAATATTTATTACTGTAATTTTATTGTGAGATATGGGAGATTGTTTTATCGGTCATTGATCCATTGGAATTTTGTTATTTAACACATGGATAATTATACGGTTTTTATTATTATATATTTTATTGGTCCATACTAAAATAGTGTTATTAAAAAAATATTTATATTTTATGAAGTTATTTATCTATATTGTTTTCTAGTAAGTACCAATACCAAAGATACACATTTCAATTACCTTCAAAGCGATTTTGACGCAATCAGTAAACATCTTTTTCTTAATTCCCTAACTGAAATGACGGTCTTCCCGATCGCATTCCCAATTCATGCAATGCGTGCGGTTCGTACGGCGCGGTTAAGTGGGCACTTACCTTAACGCGTAAATGCTGGGACACACATAGCCGTACCTTGCCCGATCCAATTGTGAAAGAAAATGACAATGTTAAAGGGTTCTGTCTTGAAACGATGATTTCTGAACTAATTTTATTAAGTACAGTGAACCCCCGGTAAACCGACCAACGTTTTTGCAGGGCAGTGCCGAAGTATCGAAAAACTGACCCCCACTATAGTCCGGAATTTTTTACAAAAGAGTACCTTGTAATCCGACAAATTACAGATCCAATGATAGGATTCTAACCTTCTCAATTTCTACATTAGCGAAGATTGTCAAAAAAATATTCAATAATACATAATAGACATGTCGGGTTACAGGGGGTGCCGGATTAGAGAGGGGACGGACTACCGAGGGTCCACTATACTATTCTTCTACCGAGTGATTAGGCACGGTGCGGTAGGAATGGAGAACTATCGGTGGTTTATCGATAACTATCGATATTTTTGACTATCGAAAAAAATCGATAGTTTTCGGTACTATCGATAGTTGAGATAATTATTATATTTTGACAGCTGATATGGAGTAAAAATGCGATCAAAAATGGGATAGAGGGAGAGAGATGAGAGAGAGAAAGATGAAAGAGGGAGAGAGATATAGAAGAGAGAGAGGGATGGGAGAGAGAGAGAGAGAAAGAAGGAAGAGAGAGAGAGAGAGAAAGACTGGAGAGAGAGATAGTGTATTGCGTGTGATTACAATCATTATTTTAATCTGTCAGAATCTAAGACGGATTCGGTAAGGTTCGCGACCCTCGGAATTTAGTAAAACTTTTTTATCTTATTAGACCATTTTTCAAAATTATTGACCATTTTGGACCATTTTTGGCAATTTTTGACAATCATTGACCATTTTTCCAAATTTTTTGACAATTTTTCAAAATTTTAGACCATTTTTCAAAATTATTGACCATTTTTGGCAATTTTTGACAATTATTGATCATTTTTCCAAATTTTTTGACAATTATTGATCATTTTTGACAATTATTGACCACTTTTCAAAATTTTTACAATTATTGACAATTATTGACCATTATTGACCATTTTTGACAATTTTTCAAAATTATTGGCAATTTTTGACAGTTTTTGACAATTATTGACCATTTTTAACAATTTTTCAAAATTTTAAAACTTTTTTTGAAATTATTGACCATTTTGGACCATTTTTGGCAATTATTGACAATTATTGACCATTTTTCCAAATTTTAGACCATTTTTCAAAATTATTGCCCATTTTTGACAATTATCGACAATTTTTCAAAATTTTGGACCATTTTTCAAAATTATTGACCATTTTGGACCATTTTTGGCAATTACTGACAATTATTGACCGTTTTTCCAAATTTTTTCACAATTTTTGGCAGTTTTTGACAATTATTTACCATTTTTAACAATTTTTCAAAATTTTAGACCATTTTTCAAAATTATTGACCATTTTGGACCATTTTTGGCAATTATTGACAATTATTGACCGTTTTTCCAAATTTTTTGACAATTTTTGACAATTTTTGACAATTTTTGACAATTTTTGACAGTTTTTGACAGTTTTAGACAATTATTGACCATTTTTGACAATTTTTCAAAATTATTGACCATTTTTGGCAATTTTTGACAATTATTGATCATTTTTCCAACTTTTTTGACAATTATTGACCACTTTCCAAAATTTTGACAATTATTGACCATTTTTGACAGTTTTTGACAATTATTGACCATTTTTAATAATTTTTCAAAATTTTAGACCATTTTTCAAAATTATTGACCATTTTGGACCATTTTTGGCAATTATTGACAGTTTTTCCAAATTTTTTGACAATTTGTGACAGTTTTTGACAATTATTGACCATTTTTAATAATTTTTCAAAGTTTTAGACCATTTTTCAAAATTTTAGACCATTTTTCAAAATTATTGACCATTTTTGGCAATTTTTGACAATTATTGATCATTTTTCCAAATTTTTTGACAATTATTGACAATTATTGACCATTTTTGACAATTTTTCAAAATTATTGGCCATTTTTGACAGTTTTTGACAATTATTGACTATTTTTAACAATTTTCCAAAATTTTAGACCATTTTTCAAAATTATTGACCGGTTTGGACCATTTTTGGCAATTTTTGACAATCATTGACCATTTTTCCGAATTTTTTGACAATTATTGACCATTTTTGACAGTTTTAGACAATTATTGACAATTTTTCAAAATTTTAGACCGTTTTTCAAAATTATTGACCATTTTTGGCAATTTTTGACAATTATTGATCATTTTTCCAACTTTTTTGACAATTATTGACCACTTTCCAAAATTTTGACAATTATTCACAATTATTGACCATTTTGACAGTTTTTGACAATTATTGACCATTTTTAACAATTTTTCAAAATTTTTGACTATTTTTCAAAATTATTGACCATTTTGGACCATTTTTGGCAATTATTGACAGTTTTCCAAATTTTTTGACAATTTGTGACAGTTTTTGACAATTATTGACCATTTTTAATAATTTTTCAAAGTTTTAGACCATTTTTCAAAGTTTTAGACCATTTTTCAAAATTATTGACCATTTTGGACCATTTTTGGCAATTTTTGACAATTATTGACCATTTTTCCAAATTTTAGACCATTTTCAAAATGATTGCCCATTTTTGACAGTTTTTGACAATTATTGACAATTTTTCAAAATTTTAGACCATTTTTCAAAATTATTGACCATTTTGGACCATTTTTGGCAATTATTGACAATTATTTACCATTTTTCCAAATTTCTTGATAATTTTAGACAATTATTGACCATTTTTGACAGTTTTTGACAATTATTGGCCATTTTTGACAATTTTTCAAAATTTTAGATGTTTTTTCAAAATTATTGACCATTTTTGGCAATTTTTGACAATTATTGATCATTTTTCCAAACATTTTGACAATTATTGACCATTTTTGACAATTATTGAGCATTTTTGACGATTATTGGCCATTTTTGACAATTTTTCAAATTTTTTGACCATTTTTGACAATTTTTCAGAATTTTAGACTATTTTTCAAAATTATTGACCATTTTGGACCATTTTTGGCAATTTTTGACAATTATTGACCATTTTTCCAAATTACTTGACAATTTTAGACAATTATTGACCATTTTTGACAGTTTTTGACAATTATTGGCCATTTTTGACAATTTTTCAAAATTTTAGATGTTTTTTAAAAATTATTGACCATTTTTGGCAATTTTTGACAATTATTGATAATTTTTCCAAACATTTTGACAATTATTGATCATTTTTCCAAGCATTTTGACAATTATTGATCATTTTTGACAATTATTGACCATTTTTGACAATTATCGACTATTTTCGACAATTTTTCAAAATTTTATACCATTTTTCAAAATTATTGACCATTTTTGGCAATTTTTGACAAATATTTATGATTTTTCCAAATTTTTTGACAATTATTGACCAGTTTGACAATTATTGGCCATTTTTGACAATTTTTCCAAATTATTGATCATTTTTCCAAATTTTGACAATTATTGACAATTTTTGACAGTTTTTGACAATTATTGGCCATATTTGACAATTTTTCAAAATTATTGCCCATTTTTGGCAATTTTTGACAATTATTGATTATTTTTCAAAAATGTTTGACAATTATTGATTATTTTTCAAAAATGTTTGACTATTATTGGTCGTTTTTGACTATTATTGAGCATTTTTGACAATTATTGGCAATTTTTGACAATTTTTTAAAATTTTTGACAAAGTTGATACGTTGTTTTGAAATAAATATTTATATTTATGTACATTTTTAACATTTTCACAAAAATCGTAAAATGATGTATTACTCAAGTAAAACTAGCGAAAATTATCGATAATAATCGATAGTTAAAATAGAACTATCGATAGATCTCCATTCCTACGGTGCGGTTGTGTGTGCCCCTACCTTAAATGTAGACATATATTGTTAAATAAATAAACTAGTTTGCAATGGTTTTCATTTGGAAAGAGTCAACCTATAATTCAAGATAAGTGGATTAGTCAAAGTTTAAACAAGGCCAAAATTGATGTAATATTTAGATTTACCGATGTTTGAACTCGGCGGTATGTCTTTTTATAATGTTTACAGGTGTAGTTGAAGTATTCGCAACTTGACCTTTTTTAATCTACATTTCAGTGGAACTCAAAAAGTATCTGTAGAGTAGAGAGGGTGAGTTTAGGACCACAGCACTTAGGCCACATGTGATACCCATTGTACGTCATCCTAGGTCCATCCTGTCCTTTCCAGGAAGGTGGACAGGTCACTAGGAGACATCTCCTGGTTCAAGGGGTCTGAAAAGGGAAGTGATCTGGAATGTTCAGTCTATACATAGCCGTCGTATTTGAAAGAGTAAATTCAGATAGTTCATCCTTTTTGAGTCTTACACGAAGTACTTAGTTACGTCATTAAGCCGGATTAAACAACTTTGATTCGATTTTGTAATCGAAGGAGAAATCTCAAATCGATGTAAACAGATAAAGATTCAGATATTACAAATAATGTAACTGTAAGTTTACTTTTGCGAACCGAATCAAAATTATAAATAAACTTAATTTATTCTCGATAGATTATAAACTTTTGCGGGGTTGCCAAGTAATTTTTTTCCATGGTAATTAATATTTTTGTTTTTTTCCTCAAGGCATCCGATGAAATAGGAGAAAAAGGTGAGTTTATTTATTGATACAAAATGTTATATAGGATAAATACTGATTGTTCCTATTCATTTCGAATGCTAAATTTTGATAAAAAAGGAAGAAGACTACTTGTATTTGCCAGACACTTCATCATGATCAGATAACAACTGGTGAATTTACTTTAGTGAAGAGCAGGAAGAACAAGAAGCTCATGGCTAATAACAACGGTATATTGGTTCCATTTAAACGGATTTTCCCAATAATGTTATCATAGATCACGTGACATAATATGGCCGTCCAGGGCATACAATTTGGACAGCTGGTCAATTTTGTATTGTCTATTCAATGGTAAACAATGTTCAAGAATTCACTCCTTCACTCAAAGTTTGAAAAAGCTACTGTGTAGCGAAACGCGTCACTAATTTTTATTTGAACGTCAGTTCAAAATAAATAATGAAGACCTAAACATAACCTAACACTCTTGGATATTTTAAGTTTAGATTCATTAGAGTCTGCTGAGGACGTGGGTGAGGATTTAGCCGAAGCTTCTAATGAACCAGGACCATCTCACAGAACCCCCCAAACAAAACATTGATAGGAAGGAACCGTCAGTAGCGCAGAGGGTTACGTAAGGGCTTTCTAACCGAGGATTCCCCGATGGTTTCGCTTTTTCAATTTTCGGAATATGTAGCTTATATATCAGAAGTGGGATTTGATCTACGAAATGTCCACATGAGGCCATAACGCGATGAGATAGTGAGAGGGGGTGACTGGAATGGACGTGCAGGCGTCAGGTTCACCAGGAGAGCGAGATAAGCGTAGGCAGGCTCACGAACGAGCAGGTGAAATAGGTGTACGCACAAACGTCACGTCCAGCACTCTACGTACTTCGAGGACGAGAAGCAGTTCCGATGGTTTCGCTTTTTCAATGTTTTAAAATATTTAGCTTATATATTGTAACATGTCTATCGACCTGTTTCGATTTTACAGAATAAATCCTTTTAATTAGCGCTCGTCGTCACTAGCCACATCCAATTATAGTTCTGTGATCCTAAACTCTTCAACCCTGACCGTTAGACAATTGACGTCTGCCAACGGACGCTTCCATTTTTTGCACAACGCCACGTGAAACACCCCTTTCTGTTATCGACCGCCTAAGGGAACAGATCATCTTTCATATCTTAAGTACCTATCTTATGAATTTTGCTGTGGTAAGTTCAAAATCATAATTTATAATTAATAAGCTTCTTCTAAAGTACTGTCTGATATAATTTTCGTATGCATTCTTTATTTTTTTACAGAGATAGACGAAATTAAATTCAACACGTGGTCATAAACTGTTCTTTTATACTAATATGGTAGTTTTAAACCAAATATTCTTTAATGTTATAAATGAAACTAACTGTTTCTAATTAATTCCACTATTTAATTGAAAGATTTATGAAAATTATTAAAGGATATTGATAATTATTTCGATATTGACATATCATCGTCAGAATGACAGAAGTTACATTTTATGTGATACCTACTTGATGTTTAATATTTTGGCTAGACCAAATAGTAAGTGACCTATCTTGTGATTGACTTAATATATATGAATAGAGAAAAGAAGAAGATATGATTTTACAAATATTAAAGCTTAGGTATTATTAGCCCTATGGGGATATCCTGGATATCTTTTTCCCATTTAAGATCAGTATAACTGTGCAATGATATAGAAAACCAAGGAAAACTATATCTGCTGATCTTTACAATAGTTACTTAAGAAGACAATTTATTAGTGGAGAGCTCCCTAGATTTATCTGTTCATTGACAACTTCATATTGTGGGTCTCTTAAGTGTCTTCTTATTTCTAGTTCTTCAAGGAAATCTAGTTCTTGTTTCTTATCACAAATATGCAGTACTTCTAGTTCTGTGTTAGGTGTTAATGAATGTTTTGTGTCAAGAAGGTGTTTTGCGTAATGTGATTTATCTGGCTGTTTTAATCTGTATGCTCGTGAGTGTTCATTGTATCTAATTTCAAAATTTCGAATTGTTTGACCAATATAGACAGCATTACATTCTGGACATTTAAGTTTATATACTCCAGACTTTTTTAATGGGGGTATTTTTGTTTTTACATTTAACAATTTTTTACTTACATTGTTTTCTGTTTTAAAAGAAATTGCTGTATTTGTTGAACAAGATATTATCTTTGAAATATTATTAGAAATATTACCAGCATATGTGATGGTTTTGTAATTTTGTATTTCCCTAGTATTTTCAGGAAATATTAATTGTAATGCCACTTTTTCCTCTTTTTTATTAATTAATTTATTTATTATATGTAATGGATAACCGTTGGATGTGGCTATTTGCTTAATTATATTAATTTCTCTATCAAAATTATATTTGTTCATAGGAACTGAAAATGCTCTATGTATCATTGAATTATATGCTGCTAATTTATGTGACATGGGATGATTGGAACTATATGGTATAGTCACATCAGTATGTGTTGGTTTTCTGTAAATTGAAAAATCAAGTATATTATTGACTCTTTGAATTTTAATATCAAGAAAATTGATTGAGTTATTTTCTTCAACTTCTAATGTAAATTTAATTTTCGGATGTAAATTATTAATATGATTGAACAATATATCTAATTGTCGTTCACTACCTATATTGGTCAAACAATTCGAAATTTTGAAATTAGATACAATGAACACTCACGAGCATACAGATTAAAACAGCCAGATAAATCACATTACGCAAAACACCTTCTTGACACAAAACATTCATTAACACCTAACACAGAACTAGAAGTACTGCATATTTGTGATAAGAAACAAGAACTAGATTTCCTTGAAGAACTAGAAATAAGAAGACACTTAAGAGACCCACAATATGAAGTTGTCAATGAACAGATAAATCTAGGGAGCTCTCCACTAATAAATTGTCTTCTTAAGTAACTATTGTAAAGATCAGCAGATATAGTTTTCCTTGGTTTTCTATATCATTGCACAGTTATACTGATCTTAAATGGGAAAAAGATATCCAGGATATCCCCATAGGGCTAATAATACCTAAGCTTTAATATTTGTAAAATCATATCTTCTTCTTTTCTCTATTCATATATATTAAGTCAATCACAAGATAGGTCACTTACTATTTGGTCTAGCCAAAATATTAAACATCAAGTAGGTATCACATAAAATGTAACTTCTGTCATTCTGACGATGATATGTCAATATCGAAATAATTATCAATATCCTTTAATAATTTTCATAAATCTTTCAATTAAATAGTGGAATTAATTAGAAACAGTTAGTTTCATTTATAACATTAATATGAGTAGATTCCACAAAGTAAGGGTCCAAACAGTAAATTCAAATATTCTTTTATAATTGACTGTTTTACTTTTATACAAACATTTTCAAGCTTTTTCAGTTGCGAAATAACTCTTTTAATTATAAAATAACATTTTTTATAAATTACTGTTAACCTATAAAATATTCTTTCGTAACGCCAGTGCCGGTTCCATATATTTCCTAAGCACGATATTTTTTCATATAACTAAATAAATAACTTTTTGCTATGATTAGTTTCTTTCGGATCAATAGTATATTTTTTTAATTCAGCCGATAATTGCTATTTTTACTGTTTTAACATGGAACATATAATGTTGGAATGCTTTCAGTAAATTAAATAAATTTTTTGACTTTCAAATAACTGCCTTCCTTTTCTTTAACCTGAAAAGCTGACCAACATAATGTGCCATTACATTCAAGTTCCCACATATCCCTGATCCACCTGTACTTCTAGGTAAGCACAGCCCCTAGGCTAGGATATAACCCAAGAATTTAACCCGAGAATATAACCCTAGGCTAGAATATAACGCCGAGGATATAAACCCAAGAATACAACCCGAGGATATGAAGCCAAGGATAGAACCCCAAAATACCGCCCTAGACCAGGACACTTCAGATCAGGACCTGACTTCTTCTTCAGGAAACCACTTCATCTAAGCTAAGTACCTATAAAAGTACATATTCCTGTTCATTTCCTGTGGCAGAATAAATTGTAAATTTGTGTTAACTCTATCTTTCATTTTTCCAAATCCCCAACTATAAAAGTTGAGGGAGATACCACCCGGGGTAATTTTTAGTAGTTTTTATTATTAACTTATTTCAATTTTACAAGGCGTTTCTACCTTTTCCGCCTTAGTTTTCTTAGTCCTTTTTATCGCCAAAAAGGTAGTGGCGCCCTCAAGTTTTACAACCTTCCTGTAGCACTTGTGCAGCATAAACTTGGGGTCGAATCACCCTTGAGAGGAGTCTCTAGCCGGAGCCCTTCGAGCTGGTGCTGGTACAGCATTTACAGTTACAAATTGGCGCCCAACTAAAAGCATACTTTTACCGTTACAATATCTGTATATCTTTTAGTTTAGACCTGTACATTATAATCATACGACCATTTTTGTTAAATTTTTAAAATGTGAGCGATTTTCCATTATGTAAGACGCAGTCGCGGTTAATGGTAGCTTATAATACCGACCCGAACATCGATAGGTCGGAACCGTTGTAGCGCTGGGCTTAGCGTAAGGGCTTGTAACTGAATGGTCCCGGGTTCGATTCCCCGATGGTTTCGCTTTTTCAATTTTCGGAATATGTAGCTTATAATTAATTTCTCTACAATATTCGTTTGAATCTAACATTAAATATAAAAGTTTGTCTGTGAGATTATTTATAATAAAATAATTCTTAGAAAATACGACAGTATTATAAATCCGACAACATCGTACCACTCCGGCTACATGTGTTCGAAAAGTAGGTCAGTGTGACTGACTCGCTAGTTAGGTCATTGCACCATGGTTTTATGGTTTGCTAGATGAATGTGTGTATGTGGCTAGGAATAGTTGTTAGTCGCCAAACTCGACGATTACCTAGACTGTGCGAGTATTGCGTTAAACGTTCGTTTGTCTGCTATAAAAGTAACTAACATACGGTATCTTTTATAATGTTCTAACACATAAATGTACAGAAGGTTTCCAAAAACATACTGTGTTTTTATTGAAAAAATTGGTAAACGATAATCGAAGCAATATTTTTCATTTGATTGATTGATTAGTTCGGCACCACCAGTCAAAGGCTCCGAATCCTCTGCTCCCCAGACTTTGGTTTTTTTGTGCTCTTGGTTTATGTGAAGAGACCCTCATCAGGCTCAACAGTCTTTTCACTAGGTCCTTCTTGAAGAAATCCTCCCTTGGATACTCTAGTCCTCCTCTTCCATGCACCTCCAATCAGAGTCTTAGAGACCTCGGCACCTCAACCTTTAGGCTTTTTGTGCTCTTGGTTATACCATTTATGTGAAGAGACCAGTAGCCATCATCAGGCTCAACAGTCCTTTCACTAGGTCCTTCTTGAAGAAATCCTCCCTTGGATACACTAGTCCTAGGAGTCTACATCTCCAATGAGACAGTGATTCACATTCGAAGATAATGTGAGAGGCAGTTTCCTCCTTTTCCATGCACCTCCAGTCAGAGTCTTAGAGACCTCGGCACCTCAACCTTTAGGCTTTTTGTGCTCTTATTGGTTATACCATTTATGTGAAGAGACCAGTAGCCATCATCAGGCTCAACAGTCCTTTCACTAGGTCCTTCTTGAAGAAATCCTCCCTTGGATACACTAGTCCTAGGAGTCTACATCTCCAATGAGACAGTGCTTCACATTCGAAGATAATGTGAGAGGCAGTTTCTTCCTCTTCCATTCACCTCCAGTCAGAGTCTTAGAGACCTCGGCACCTCAACCTTTAGGCTTTTTGTGCTCTTGGTTATACCATTTATGTGAAGAGACCAGTAGCCATCATCAGGCTCAATAGTCTTTTCACTAGGTCCTTCTTGAAGAAATCTTCCCTTGGATACACTAGTCCTAGGAGTCTACATCTCCAATGAGACAGTGCTTCACATTCGAAGATAATGTGAGAGGCAGTTTCCTCCTCTTCCATGCACCTCCAGTCAGAGTCTTAGGGACCTCGGCACCTCAACCTTTAGGCTTTTTGTGCTCTTGGTTATACCATTTAAGTGAAGAGACCAGTAGCCATTATCAGGCTCAACAGTCCTTTCACTAGGTCCTTCTCGGAGAAATCCTCCCTTGGATACACTAGTCCTAGGAGTCTACATCTCCAATGAGACAGTGCTTCACATTCGAAGATAATGTGAGAGGCAGTTTCCTCCTTTTCCATGCACCTCCAGTCAGAGTCTTAGAGACCTCGGCACCTCAACCTTTAGGCTTTTTGTGCTCTTGGTTATACCATTTATGTGAAGAGACCAGTAGCCATCATCAGGCTCAACAGTCCTTTCACTAGGTCCTTCTTGAAGAAATCCTCCCTTGGATATACTAGTCCTAGGAGTCTACATCTCCAATGAGACAGTGCTTCACATTCGAAGATAATGTGAGAGGCAGTTTCCTCCTCTTCCATGCACCTCCAGTCAGAGTCTTAGAGACCTCGGCACCTCAACCTTTAGGCTTTTTGTGCTCTTGGTTACACCATTTATGTGAAGAGACCAGTAGCCATCATCAGGCTCAACAGTCCTTTCACTAGGTCCTTCTTGAAGAAATCCTCCCTTGGATACACTAGTCCTAGGAGTCTACATCTCCAATGAGACAGTGCTTCACATTCGAAGATAATGTGAGAGGCAGTTTCCTCCTCTTCCATGCACCTCCAGTCAGAGTCTTAGAGACCTCGGCACCTCAACCTTTAGGCTTTTTGTGCTCTTGGTTATACCATTTAAGTGAAGAGACCAGTAGCCATTATCAGGCTCAACAGTCTTTTCACTAGGTCCTTCTCGGAGAAAGACTCCCTTGGATACTCCTATATATCTCCAATGAAACAGAGCTCCACATAATAGTCCTGGAGCCAGTGACAGATTTACATGACCAAGTTCCTCTCGAGCGATAATTAGTGAATTGTATCAGAGAGTTGTAGCATGAAGCTTCGTAAACGTGAGCTACGGGGGGATGAGACGGTAGCACGAAAATAATTATTTCCTCCTACCTGAAAATTTGTTTAATTGTCGCTAACCCACTATCTCGAGGAAAGTAAACAATCATCTGACTAAAGATTTTTATTAACTAAAAGTTATTTCTAAAGATTGAAGCAACACAGACTGGTATAGCATAGAGCAGGGTTTCTCAAAGTGGGGTACGCGAACACCTACCCATGCAGGAGTTCCCCAGAGTTGACAAAGGGGCCGAGCATGGACCAGTACTGGGAAGACTAGCAAAGGGCCAGGACGCTTAACCCAGCCTTGGTTATGCCTATGATAAGCTAAGCTTTGGCCAAGACTGTCTGACCTAGCCTTGGCCATGCCATTGATTACCCAGGGCTGGATAAACCAACCTTGGCCATACCCATGATAACCCAAGCTCGGGTCAGGGCTGGATAACCCAACCGTGGCCGTACGATGGTGATCCAAGCATGGACCAGGGCTGGATAACCCAGCCTTGGCTATACCAATGATAATCCAAGCTCGGGCCAGGATCAAATGAAAATATCGGGGTGATAACAGCAGTGAGTAACTTTTTATCCGGAGCAGAAGACAGAGAAGGTGGACGTGCTCAGCGCAACAAATAGAAATAAGTTAAAGTATATTGTAACGTTTATTCTAATTTATATTTACAATTAATTTATATTTACAGATTTATATGTAATTCAGTCCTTATTTAATAATTTATGTAATACACTAAACACACTAATTATAATTTATATGAGAGTCACTTAATAAACACTTTATCGAGGCACGATTACTTTCCTTCGGTATCAACACTGACTGATTGACTAATTTTCCTGCAGCGATGCTCGTGGCCTATTTATACTCGCGCGTCGTATTTCTAGAATTATCTCGACGTTCTGGCGGATGCACTGGGTATTCTCGATGTTTCGTATTTTGGATGGTTCTCGAAAATTGGGCGGAGGAGCCATAGTCGTCTCATACGGGGATTTCACTGGGGGCACTAAGTGAGCATATTAATGCAGTAGCTCGCGTAACAATATGAAAGAAAATGATTTTTAATAATTTAATTATATATTTGCGTATAATAAAAGAATAAATAAATAAATATTGACAGAGTTTCTGTTAATATGTGAGTTCCATTATTAATTCTATTGTTTAATTAATAGCCAGTATTCGCAATCAAGTATGGCCCAGGTTTTTCGGAAACGGCTCGTATTATTTATTGACTATTTTTCAAAATTTTGACAACTTTTGACGATTATTGACCATTACTCAAAATTTTGACAATTATTGACCATTATTGAACATTTTTGACAATTATTGACCATTTTTACTGTTTTTCAAAATTAGTGACCATTTTTCCAAATTTTTGATAATTTTTACCATTTTTCAAAATAATGACAATTTTTAACCATTTTTGACAGTTTTTGACAATAATTGTCCATTTTTAACAATAATTGACAATTTTTAACCATTTTTGATAGTTTTTTACCAATTTTGACAATTTTTCAAAATTTTAGACCATTTTTCAAAATTATTGACCATTTTTGATAGTTATTGACAATTGTTGACAATTATGGACCCTTTTTCCAAGTTTCTGACCATTTTTGACAATTATTGACCATTTTTCCAAATTTTTTGACATTTTTTGACAATTATTGACCATATTTCAAAAACTTTAAGACTTTTTGACAATTATCAAATATTTTTCAAAATTTTAACAATTTTTAACAATAATTGTCCATTTTTGACAGTTTTTGACCATTTTTGATAGTTTTTGACAATTATTGGCCATTTTTGACAATTTTTCAAAAACTTTAACAATTTTTCAAAATTGTTGACCATTTTTCAAAATTATTGACCATTTTTAATAGTTTTTGACAATTATCGACCATTTTTCAAAATTTTAACAAATTTTGACAATTATTGACCAATTTTGACAATAATGCTATATTTTTGACAGTTTTTAACAATAATTGACAATTTTTAACCATTTTTGACAGTTTTTAACAATAATTGATAATTTTTAACCATTTTTGATAGTTTTTGACCATTTTTGACCATGTTTCAAAAACTTTAAGACTTTTTGACAATTATCAAATATTTTTGAAAATTTTGACAATTTTTAACAATAATTGTCCATTTTTGACAGTTTTTGACAATTTCTTGACCATTTTTGATAGTTTTTGACAATTATTCGCCATTTTTGACAATTTTTCAAAATTTTTGACCATTTTTCAAAAACTTTAACAATTTTTCAAAATTGTTGACCATTTTTCAAAATTATTGACCATTTTTAATAGTTTTTGACAATTATCGACCATTTTTGACAGTTTTTGACAAAATTTGTCCATTTTTAACAGTTTTGACAATAATTGACAATTTTTGACAATATTTCAAAATTTTTGACAATTTTCATATAATTTTGTTTGATTTTTAATCTGATAAATTGTTAAATATTCACCAATCGAGTTAATAGCGAGCGAAAAAGATTCCTTTTTTGCGCTAGAGCGTAAAGTAACAATCCTCGGCATTTGTCGAATTAACGCGTCATTTTACGCGCGACTGTAGAAAAAATATTTTTCATTACGTTTCTCGTCTTCGATGGCATCTCCGATCTATATTTTGTAAGCCCGGACCTGTATTTGAATCAAATTTTCGTTAGTATTAATGCAATATGTTAAAATTAACTTATTCGCAACTGTAGAGAGATGAGATGAAGTAAGCCATTAAATTAAATGAAAGCATTTATATTTCTTGCTGTCATAGAATATCTGTTGCTTTTACCAGTCATGTCAGCTTGTTTGTTTGTCCATTTGAATAATTTAAAAATATAATTTGGTAAATAGATCAAAATAACAGAATTGAAATTTAATAGCTGATGGTATGTTGTATTTTTGTTTATAGAGGATCGTTAAAATGTACTAGAATTATCAGGATTTAAAAAAATTAATATAGGGATGAAGTTTGTGATTGTAGTTGTTGGGTAAAGTAGAAAGAACAGGTTCGAAATTAAAACAAAATAACGATAAACCATTCGAAAAAAAAGTCCAGTTATGGGACTGACGACAGAAGTGAAAACACCAATAAATGAATCCCTTTTAAAAATTGTATCGTAAATGGAATTTTTTTCAAAAAAAGTGTACAAAAAGCGAAACTGAAATTTTAGTGTTTATTTATTTTAACCATCAAAAACATCGTAAATCCTAAAAAAATTAGTATGATTGAATAGGTATTGTAAATACCTTTCAAACGAGGTGTCACTTGCCATAAGGTCCCATTGAATATTATTGGTTTCAGTTGCCTGGTGACATCACCGATGCCTATTACGTCACCTGTTACCACTAGTAGAGAAGCTTACAATAGTTTATTTTCACCCTCCAAATTTCATCAGTCTTAGTATCACTATTCAAAAGAAAAGAGGGGGAGAGGGGAGTTTTGAGAAGCACTGTATATATAGTAGGTACCTATACATATAGCTCATGGGAAGCGTGACGATGATTTATACAACACTATATAAATATGCTTCATTGTAAATTGTGTTGCATAACCAAAAGTATTGTGTGTTGCATAAAAGCGAATCCATGTTTTTCCTTCACCCAAAAAAGTGCTCAACGTACCTAAAGAAGTTTCCACTTATAATTTTCCTAAAACAAGCAAAACGCAGAAAATATTTTTTTACATTTCCTCATGAACCCAGAGAGGGTTCTGAGAAACAATAAAATGTCATCATAAGAGCAAGTTGGTTCGGAGCTCTTTCTGTATCCACACGCAACTCTTACTGAGCCTTTCCCTCTCAGAATACTCCCCTCGAGAGCCTTCCACCACACCCCATCTCATCCTATGGGACCTCATCGCCATCGCTATCTTCAAAGGTCTTCTGTCCTATTTTATGTCTTTTAGTTGAAATCCTGACTCATATTTCTGAGGATATGCCGGGCTTTCGACTAGGTGGGACAACTTTTTTTAATGAATCTCTACCTGGTGACTTTGAACCATCAGCTGAGCTAACAGTTATCACCTTATCGAAAATCTGCTGCTTCATCGGAGTTGTGTTGGTCATCGTTGTATTATTCTTGGTGGTCGTTTGAGCGTAGCTGACTCCTGGTGTCGTTCTTTTTGTCGTCATGTGGGGCTTGTGGACTTTTGTAGTTCTCTAGGTGTTCTTCCTAACAGTTGGCGCAGGTAGCTGGGTTGTCTTTTGGTCTTACACACACGTAGGGGCGGCTTGGACCTCTGCACAAGGTGCTCAATCGGCATGTCTCCTCTTCGTTGTGGAATTCTTGTGTTGTTAATGTCCTCTTCATTGTTTTTCCTATCTTATCTTCACCTGTTGGATCTTCTCTATCTTCTCCCTTTCTTCTACCTCTAACATGCTGCAATTCAGAATATATATATATAATTTCACAGTGTATATTTTTGTATTCACAATATTTAAGCAGATGCATAAATACAAATATCTTTTTTTTTGCAATACCGGTTTTTATTGACGACAATTTAAAGAAAGTTGCCTCGCAGTGACGTGTTGCGAAATCATCGGTCTGCTGTTCCGGGAACCGAAATTATTTCGTAACAAAAAAATTCGTATGAAGAGAGAAATGAGATTTTACACACAATTTACTTCCTTCCATAACTGGTAAGTCGGTATAAAATTCTTGTTTCGCAGACTCCGATTCAATGGCGTAACACTGCGGCAATTCACAAGGGAAAAAAGGTGAATAAGTAAAATGGCTACTAAGGAAACATCTCCAGGGAGAGGGTTAGAACGTTGTAGTGACCACCAATCGATTCAGGGAAATTTAGAGCTTTTTATGGGAGGTTTAGAGCTTTTTATAAGAGGTTTAGTTTTTTATGGGAGGTTGAAAAATCCCTTTTATAAGAGGTTAGTTTTTTATGGGAAGTTGAAAAATCCTTTTTATAGAGGGTTATGAGCTTTTTATAGGATGTTTAGTTTTTCGTGGGAGGTTAAATCCTTTTTATAGGGGGTTTAGAGCTTTTAAGAAGAGGTTTAGTTTTTCATGGGAGGTTAAAAAATCCTTTTTATAGGGGGTTAAAAGCTTTTTATTAAAAGTTCAGTATTTTATGGGAGGGTAAAAAACCCTTTTTATAAGGGGTTTACAGTTTTTTATAGGTTTAGTTTTTCGTAGGAGGTTAAATCCTTGTTTTAGGGGGCTTAGAGATTTTAATTGGAGTTTTAGAGCTTTTTATAAGCGGTTAAGAGCTTTTAATTGGAATTTTACAGCTTTTTATAGGGGGTTAAAAGCTTTTTATAAA
The DNA here is from genome assembly GCA_947563755.1 of Lochmaea crataegi. Classification (NCBI taxonomy): domain Eukaryota; kingdom Metazoa; phylum Arthropoda; class Insecta; order Coleoptera; family Chrysomelidae; genus Lochmaea; species Lochmaea crataegi. Next base: position 3,376,453 of record OX387433.1, on the reverse strand, counting down.
AGGTTTAGTTTTTTATGGGAGATTAAAAAATCCTTTTTATAAGAGGCTAGTTTTTTATGGGAGGTTGAACAATCTTTTTTATAGAGGGTTAAGAGCTTTTTATAAGAAGTTTAGTTTTTATGGAAAGTTAGAAAATCCTTTTTATAAGAAGGAGTTTATAGCTTTTAATGGGAGGTTTAGAGGTTTTTATAGAGGGTTAAGAACTTTTTATAAAAGGTTTAGTTTTTTATGGGAGATTAAAAAATCCTTTTTATAAGAAGTTAGTTTTTTATGGGAAGTTAAAAAATCGCTTTTATATGGGTTTAAGAGCTTTTTATAATAGGTTTAGTTTTTTATGGGAGGTTAAAAAATCCTTTATTAAACGGTTTAGAGCTTTTTATAGGGGGTTAAGAGCTTAAGAGGGTTTAGTGTTTTATGGGAGTTTAAAAAATCCTTTTTATAGGCGGTTAAGAACTTTTTATAAGAAGTATAGTTTTTTTATGGGAGGTTAAAAAATCCTTTATTAAGGGGTTTAGTGCTTTTTATAGGGGGTTAAGAGCTTTTTATAGGGGGTTAAGAGCTTTTTATAAGAAGTTTAGTGCTTTTTATAAGAAGTTTAGTTTTTCATGGGAAATTGAAAAATCCTTTTTATAGAGGGTTAAGAGCTTTTTATAGGAGGTTTAGTTTTTCGTGGGAGATTAAATCCTTTTTATAGGGGGTTAAAAGCTTTTTATTAGAAGTTTAGTATTTTATGGGAGGGTAAAAAACCCTTTTTATAGGGGGTTTACCCCCTTTTTATAAGGGGTTTACAGTTTTTTATAGGTTTAGTTTTTCGTAGGAGGTTAAATCCTTGTTTTAGGGGGTTTAGAGATTTTAATTGGAGTTTTAGAGCTTTTTATAAGCGGTTAAGAGCTTTTAATTGGAATTTTACAGCTTTTTATAGGGGGTTGAGAGCTTTTTATAAGAGGTTTAGTTTTTTATGGAAGATTAAAAAATCCTTTTCATAAGAGGTTAGTTTTTTATGGCAGGTTGAAAAATCATTTTTATTGAGGGTTAAGAGCTTTTTATAAGGAGTTTAGTTTTTATGGGAAGTTAAAAAATCCTTCTTGTAAGGGGTTTAGAGCTTTTAATGGGAGGCTTAGAGCTTTTTATGGTAGGTTTAGAAATTTTTATAGGGGGTTTAGAGCTTTTTATAGGAAGTTTAGAGCTTTTTATAGAGGGTTAAGAACTTTTCATGAAAGGTTTAGTTTTTTATGGGAGATTAAAAATCCTTTTTATAAGAGGTTAGTTTTTTATGGGAAGTTAAGAAATCCTTTTTAAATGGGGTTAAAAGCTTTTTATTAGAAGTTTAGTATTTTATGGGAGGGTAAAAAACCCTTTTTATAAAGGGTTCACCCCCTTTTTATAAGGGGTTTACAGTTTTTTATAGGTTTAGATTTTCGTGGGAGATTAAATCCTTTTTATAGGGGGTTTAGAGATTTTAATTGGAGTTTTAGAGCTTTTATAAGCGGTTAAGGGCTTTTAATTGGAATTTTACAGCTTTTTATAGGGGGTTAAGAGCTTTTTATAAGAGGTTAAGTTTTTTATGGGAAGTTGAAAAATCCTTTTTGTAAGGGATTTAGAGCTTTTTATAGTAGGTTTAGAAATTTCTATAGGGGGTTTAGAGCTTTTTATAGGAGATTTAGAGCTTTTTATAGAGGGTTAAGAACTTTTCATAAAAGGTTTAGTTTTTTATGGGAGATTAAAAAATCCTTTTTATAAGAGGTTTAGTTTTTTATGGGAGGTTAAAAAATCCTTTATTAAATGGTTAAGAGCTTAAGAGGGTTTAGTGTTTTATGGGAGGTTAAAAAATCCTTTATTAAGGGGTTTAGAGCTTTTTATAGGGGGTTAAGAGCTTTTTATAAGAAGTTTAGTGCTTTTTATAAGAAGTTTAGTTTTTCATGGGAAGTTGAAAAATCCTTTTTATAAGGGATTTAGAGCTTTTTATGGGAGGTTTAGAGCTTTTTATAGGGGGTTAATAGCTTTTTATAAGAGGTTTAGTTTTTTCTGGAAGGTTAAAACATCCTTTTTATAAGGGGTTTAGAGCTTTTTATAGGGGGTTAACAGCTTTTTATAAGAAGATTAGTTTTTCATGGGAAGTCAAAAAATCCTTTTTATAAGGGGTTCAGAGCTTTTTATGAGAGGTTTAGAGCTTTTAATGGGAGGTTAAAACATCCTTTTAATAAGGGGTTTAGAACTTTTTATAGAGGGTTAATAGCTTTCTATAAGAGGTTTACTTTTTTTTTGGAAGGTTAAAACATCCTTTTTATAAGGGGTTTAGAGCTTTTTATAGGGGGTTAACAGCTTTTTATTAGAAGTTTAGTGCTTTTTATAAGAAGTTCAGTTTTTCATGGGAAGTTGAAAAATCCTTTTTATTAGGGGTTTAGAGCTTTTTATGGAAGATTTAGAGCTTTTTATAGGGGATTAATAGCTTTTTATAAGAGGTTTACTTTTTTATGGGAGGTTAAAACATCCTTTTTATAAGGGGTTTAGAGCTTTTTATAGGGGGTTAACAGTTTTTTATAAGAAGTTTAGTTTTTCATGGGAAGTTAAAAAATCCTTTTTATAAGGGGTTTAGAGCTTTTTATGGGAGGTTTAGAGCTTTTTATAGGGGGTTAATAGCTTTTTATGAGGTTTAGTTTTTTCTGGGAGGTTAAAACATCCTTTTTATAAGGAGTTTAGAGCTTTTTATAGGGGGTTAACAGCTTTTTATAAGAAGTTCAGTGCTTTTTATAAGAAGTTTAGTTTTTCATGGGAAGTTAAAAAATCCTTTTTATAAGGGGTTTAGAGCTTTTTATGGGAGGTTAAAACATCCTTTTTATAAGGGGTTTAGACCTTTTTATAGGGGGTTAACAGCTTTTTATTAGAAGTTTAGTGCTTTTTATAAGAAGTTTAGTTTTTCATGGGAAGTTAAAAAATCCTTTTTATTAGGGGTTTAGAGCTTTTTATAGGGGGTTAATAGCTTTTTATAAGAGGTTTACTTTTTTATGGGAGGTTAAAACATCCTTTTTATAAGGGGTTTAGAGCTTTTTATAGGGGGTTAACAGTTTTTTATAAGAAGTTTAGTTTTTCATGGGAAGTTAAAAAATCCTTTTTATAAGAAGTTAGTTTTTTATGGGAAGTTAAAAAATCGCTTTTATATGGGTTTAAGAGCTTTTTATAATAGGTTTAGTTTTTTATGGGAGGTTAAAAAATCCTTTATTAAACGGTTTAGAGCTTTTTATAGGGGGTTAAGAGCTTAAGAGGGTTTAGTGTTTTATGGGAGTTTAAAAAATCCTTTTTATAGGCGGTTAAGAACTTTTTATAAGAAGTATAGTTTTTTTATGGGAGGTTAAAAAATCCTTTATTAAGGGGTTTAGTGCTTTTTATAGGGGGTTAAGAGCTTTTTATAGGGGGTTAAGAGCTTTTTATAAGAAGTTTAGTGCTTTTTATAAGAAGTTTAGTTTTTCATGGGAAATTGAAAAATCCTTTTTATAGAGGGTTAAGAGCTTTTTATAGGAGGTTTAGTTTTTCGTGGGAGATTAAATCCTTTTTATAGGGGGTTAAAAGCTTTTTATTAGAAGTTTAGTATTTTATGGGAGGGTAAAAAACCCTTTTTATAGGGGGTTTACCCCCTTTTTATAAGGGGTTTACAGTTTTTTATAGGTTTAGTTTTTCGTAGGAGGTTAAATCCTTGTTTTAGGGGGTTTAGAGATTTTAATTGGAGTTTTAGAGCTTTTTATAAGCGGTTAAGAGCTTTTAATTGGAATTTTACAGCTTTTTATAGGGGGTTGAGAGCTTTTTATAAGAGGTTTAGTTTTTTATGGAAGATTAAAAAATCCTTTTCATAAGAGGTTAGTTTTTTATGGCAGGTTGAAAAATCATTTTTATTGAGGGTTAAGAGCTTTTTATAAGGAGTTTAGTTTTTATGGGAAGTTAAAAAATCCTTCTTGTAAGGGGTTTAGAGCTTTTAATGGGAGGCTTAGAGCTTTTTATGGTAGGTTTAGAAATTTTTATAGGGGGTTTAGAGCTTTTTATAGGAAGTTTAGAGCTTTTTATAGAGGGTTAAGAACTTTTCATGAAAGGTTTAGTTTTTTATGGGAGATTAAAAATCCTTTTTATAAGAGGTTAGTTTTTTATGGGAAGTTAAGAAATCCTTTTTAAATGGGGTTAAAAGCTTTTTATTAGAAGTTTAGTATTTTATGGGAGGGTAAAAAACCCTTTTTATAAAGGGTTCACCCCCTTTTTATAAGGGGTTTACAGTTTTTTATAGGTTTAGATTTTCGTGGGAGATTAAATCCTTTTTATAGGGGGTTTAGAGATTTTAATTGGAGTTTTAGAGCTTTTATAAGCGGTTAAGGGCTTTTAATTGGAATTTTACAGCTTTTTATAGGGGGTTAAGAGCTTTTTATAAGAGGTTAAGTTTTTTATGGGAAGTTGAAAAATCCTTTTTGTAAGGGATTTAGAGCTTTTTATAGTAGGTTTAGAAATTTCTATAGGGGGTTTAGAGCTTTTTATAGGAGATTTAGAGCTTTTTATAGAGGGTTAAGAACTTTTCATAAAAGGTTTAGTTTTTTATGGGAGATTAAAAAATCCTTTTTATAAGAGGTTTAGTTTTTTATGGGAGGTTAAAAAATCCTTTATTAAATGGTTAAGAGCTTAAGAGGGTTTAGTGTTTTATGGGAGGTTAAAAAATCCTTTATTAAGGGGTTTAGAGCTTTTTATAGGGGGTTAAGAGCTTTTTATAAGAAGTTTAGTGCTTTTTATAAGAAGTTTAGTTTTTCATGGGAAGTTGAAAAATCCTTTTTATAAGGGATTTAGAGCTTTTTATGGGAGGTTTAGAGCTTTTTATAGGGGGTTAATAGCTTTTTATAAGAGGTTTAGTTTTTTCTGGAAGGTTAAAACATCCTTTTTATAAGGGGTTTAGAGCTTTTTATAGGGGGTTAACAGCTTTTTATAAGAAGATTAGTTTTTCATGGGAAGTCAAAAAATCCTTTTTATAAGGGGTTCAGAGCTTTTTATGAGAGGTTTAGAGCTTTTAATGGGAGGTTAAAACATCCTTTTAATAAGGGGTTTAGAACTTTTTATAGAGGGTTAATAGCTTTCTATAAGAGGTTTACTTTTTTTTTGGAAGGTTAAAACATCCTTTTTATAAGGGGTTTAGAGCTTTTTATAGGGGGTTAACAGCTTTTTATTAGAAGTTTAGTGCTTTTTATAAGAAGTTCAGTTTTTCATGGGAAGTTGAAAAATCCTTTTTATTAGGGGTTTAGAGCTTTTTATGGAAGATTTAGAGCTTTTTATAGGGGATTAATAGCTTTTTATAAGAGGTTTACTTTTTTATGGGAGGTTAAAACATCCTTTTTATAAGGGGTTTAGAGCTTTTTATAGGGGGTTAACAGTTTTTTATAAGAAGTTTAGTTTTTCATGGGAAGTTAAAAAATCCTTTTTATAAGGGGTTTAGAGCTTTTTATGGGAGGTTTAGAGCTTTTTATAGGGGGTTAATAGCTTTTTATGAGGTTTAGTTTTTTCTGGGAGGTTAAAACATCCTTTTTATAAGGAGTTTAGAGCTTTTTATAGGGGGTTAACAGCTTTTTATAAGAAGTTCAGTGCTTTTTATAAGAAGTTTAGTTTTTCATGGGAAGTTAAAAAATCCTTTTTATAAGGGGTTTAGAGCTTTTTATGGGAGGTTAAAACATCCTTTTTATAAGGGGTTTAGACCTTTTTATAGGGGGTTAACAGCTTTTTATTAGAAGTTTAGTGCTTTTTATAAGAAGTTTAGTTTTTCATGGGAAGTTAAAAAATCCTTTTTATTAGGGGTTTAGAGCTTTTTATAGGGGGTTAATAGCTTTTTATAAGAGGTTTACTTTTTTATGGGAGGTTAAAACATCCTTTTTATAAGGGGTTTAGAGCTTTTTATAGGGGGTTAACAGTTTTTTATAAGAAGTTTAGTTTTTCATGGGAAGTTAAAAAATCCTTTTTATAAGGGGTTTAGAGCTTTTTATGGGAGGTTTAGAGCTTTTTATAGGGGGTTAATAGCTTTTCATGAGGTTTACTTTTTTATGGGAGGTTAAAAAATCGTTTTTATAGGGGGTTAAGAGCTTTTTGTGAGAGGTTTAGTTTTTTGAAAAATCCTTTTAATTTTTAAGTGAATTTTAGGTCGATATTTCCAAGCATTAAGGGAGTTAGCAAAGAGCAATCTAAATTGAAGTATTTCTAAGATGTAATATTAAAAAAGTATTAGATGGGAGGAAATCAAGAAAAAGACAAAAATCTGGATTGACAAAAATATTTTTAAAAATGTAGAGTTCACTTTGCTGAAAATTTTGCCTAGAATTTGTAAAATAACATTCAATTTAGAAATGGTAATCCTCGTAAATACAACCACGCAACAAAATTCTACTATAAAATCAACAAAACATTCATATATATGCTCATCACATACTGGAAATTGTTGTAGAATTTTAAACAAATAAATTTATCTCTATATATATCTATACATAAAACAAACTTGTAACTTGTTGGTGAAAGCGGCAAACGTATTGTGTAATCTGGTCGTATTATGTCATATATACCCAGCAGGAGATTTTAGTAATTTAATCAACACTGTATTGTTTCTACGGAACTTTTATACATTGTAAAAATAATGCAGTTTAGTATTATTGAACCTCTTTAATTCAATTTTTGTATTTATTTGACAGTTAATCTATGTACAAATATAAATGAGAATCAGAATACAAAAAGTATTTTTGGGAGTTCAAAGGACGAAACACACTTATCAGCACAGCACCTGACAAGCATCGTCATAGCACCGTCGAGTGGTCAACTCGACTAACCAAATCTCCTGATAAATGTTAAATTTCTTCTTCTTTTTTATCATTAAATAGTCAAATTTGCATAATGTTTTCTGAATTATTAGTAGATCATTCTCTATCCGAATTTTGTCGAACTATAGCCGAGGCGATAGAGATTCGCTTATATAGTACCGCTAATAAATTATAGCGATTCTTTTCGCTTGCTTATTCCTTATCCCTTTTCTTAAAATACAAATTACATAGTGCCAGTCCTGGCACCTACATTATCTCTAAACATCAACAAAACCTGACGAGCATTAAAAATATCAAATTAACGTAGGATTCCCAGCCCTGGGGTATATGTTTTCATTCGGCGCTCAACTAGCAATTTATATCAAAATTGAAACAATTTTTGTCCCAACCCTACTAATTAGAATTAAAAACGAGTTTAAAAATTATCATAAGGCATCAACACCAATGAACATTAACAATCGACATTTCAATTTGTTAAATGTGGTAGATCCCTATCTTTGCACTACGGATTTCTATTTTATCTCACCGGCTATAATACTTACTTAATGTTCCATGCGTATATCTAGACTTAGTCACGCTTGCCACTCCAATCTGTGTCGTGAGCTTACATTAAAAAAAATTATGGGTATTCAGTTTGACGATCAAACGTTTTGTTTATAAAACGATAAATACTTTCAGTGAACTTGCATATCTGGATGAAAATAGTTAATGAATAACGAGGGCACCATGACAAAGAAACGAACCAAAAGACCTACCAAAATGGCACAAAGAGCTAAGAAGAACCTGAGCAAGATCTAGTAAGAAAAATAATCACCTTCTCTATATTTTCAATTACGTCTTGGTGATTATCTATGACCAGCAACCCGCCCCGGCTTCGTTCAGTGACTCCTACTACGTATGTTATAATCTATTGCTTAAGCTACCACACGTGTATGCAAATGAACATTGAAAGGGGAGTCCGAAAGATCCTTCCTGAGGTAGCATTGGAAAACTTAGCATACTCCCAGATCAGATTCAGACTGGTATGGACTGCCTACAAAAACTCCTGGCCATAATAAGATAATGTTTAAGTGGGTTCCGGGACACAAAAAGACATAATAGGTAATAGAATGGCAGATATCCTTAACAGGGAAGGAGCTGAAATTGAATTCATCGGTACCGAACAAGTATCCGAGATATCTTAAACTGCAGTATATCTTGGTGGAATGAAACAAAACTTCTAAGCAAGAACACTGCAACCTCCTGGTAAAAAACACTCGGAGTCGCTGGCCAATGACATTCTTAACCTAAGTAGGGGTCAAATGAAGAAAGTGACATAATTACTGGTGACACCACCCTGAGGAAGGAACAATACTGTCGGTTGTACGTAGAAGAGGACGAAACAGCATTACACATAATCTTCGACCGTGAAGTACTGACTCAATGGAGAAATAAACTCCTGGGACTAGAGTGCTCCATGGTAGGAGTGCTCCATGAAGAATCTAGTGAGGAAATTACTGAGCAACCAAGAGCACAAAAAGTCTAAAGGCTGAGGTGCCGAGGAATCGAAGCCTCAAGTGGATCCACTGTAACAATCAATCAATAAATCGATCAATAGGCTAAGTATAGAGCTGTTGACTTATACAGCGGCATTTTTCTTAATTCGTTTCGACAGTCTATTTAGTAATAGCGACTCACCCCAGTGACGCCCATTTGCCCATTTCGTAGGTTTCTTACTTTTAGCATTTTCATACCCTTAGAAATTTCCAAATGATAGGTCTGACTTCCGTCGTTTCATTTGGATAATCGCTGAAATTCCATATTCCACTGTCCACTTTACCTTTCTTACAGAGTTTGTATCTGAGTGAACACTGTCCACTGTCCACTCAGATTTATCTGAGATCAGGTTTCTGAAGCTCCAAAATAAATTTAGCGGAGTGAGCAGAAGGTAATAAACCTTTTTGCATGTCTTTGGCCTGGAGTTTTTTTCCAGCAGGCTTCACTAATTCCTTTTCCCATTTTCGCACTTCTTCCTCGATGCGGCTTTTTGGGATACCACAAAATAGTTCGGGTCCATCAGCAATCTCATTTCCAACAATTTATTCATGCCCTAGACTGCTCAATAGCCCAGGCACTTAATCTTTGTACCATTTCCCATGTTATCTACTTCCATTTCAAAAGCTTCGTGTCTTCTATAAAGGCCACTAGTTTGACTGGAGGGATTTTCAGTAATTGTATTAATTCCTCTCCAAAGTGCTTCCGTCTGAGTACTTGTTAGTTCTAGCAGAAGTAGGTGTTTCATCATCTGCACATAGGTTCAGTAATTTTTAACCATTTTGTGCTGATGCTTCCTCAGGGTGCAGTGTCCAGTCACCAGGTCGGTAACTGTTTTCAAATGTCTCTTACCTGGTTGAGAGTTCCTTGTCTTCCTTGTTGAGTAAACTCTTTGTATGGAGGTGCCCTCCATTTGAGTTGGTGGTGTTCCCTATCTAGCCAGTTCCCGATTTCCCATCTTATGCAATCTTTTAACGGTTCCGGACCTATGAAGTCTCATTTAGAGCCTTCTTTAGCCAATAGGTCCGCCATTTCATTACCTGCAATTCCCTCATGTGCCGGCACCCATATTAAAGACACTTTGTCGTCTCTTGCAGGCTGCGATTTTTCACCAGTCTAGACCTTTACAATAATAAGTAATTTATAATTATTTGTAATTGATATTAAGTTGATAATAAAAGATTAATTGATAATAATAAATTAAAATCACCACCTGGGACTTATCAAAGCATAACAATTTCGAAAATATTTTCGTCTAACAATAATTTAATGCCGTAAGATAAACCGTTATCATTATCAATGATGATCATCTACACTCAGGATACCTCAAATTATTCGTTATCACCGCTGCAGTACTAGTACTATAGTGAGAGAGAGAGAGAGAGAGACAAGTGAGAATCGTATAATTTGTGATCGTTGATTACGGACCTCGATGTCCTTGGTACGAGTCTTTCAACCCATGGCCTACTTTTAAACTCAAGCGAATACAATTTGCCGGTGCTGCTGCTATTGATGATGTTCGGTTACGCGCGTTTATGTACAGGGAACGTTCTAAAATTTAATTATTTGTTTATAGTTTAATTTAATTTTTACAATATGATGCTATAAATAATATCTTATACAACACATAGACTAGATTAAAAACAATAGAGAGAGAGGGGGGGATATTTTTTATTGTAATTTTGCAAATTTTTTATTGGTAGAAGAATCGAGATTTTTTCGTGGAAACACTTTTTTAATATTGTTACGTCGGACCTGTACTCAGGATAAGTAGAGGACCATGAAGAAAAAGAAGAAGATATATGTAGTATAGTGTACACTAAGTGCAATCCCAACGAACAGGAGTGGCAACTGACAGCGGACAGTTGACAGCAGTCAGACGAACAACAAGAGCAGTGAACACGGAGGAGTTGAGAGGACTACGATAATAAATGTTAAAATGATCGGCCCCTAATTAATGTATTTGAATTATTATAATAAAGTGTAGATAGAACAAACACAACCACTGAATATTATTACAATATACATCTGGAATAATTTAAAACTATCATCGAAAAGTCTAGAACTGTCTGGAACTAATGAAAAGTATAAAAAGCGGGACAATTGACATTAGAGCTTGAAGTTCTGTGTTCTGATAGTGAGACGTTATTTGGATACTTCCGGATCCCCAGTACGGTTTTTCAAGATGGAAGAAGAGTAGGAAAGACGTGAGGAGGAGAAGAAGAAGGAGAGACGTCGAAGGGAGGAAGAAGAAGAGAAGGAAAGAGGCAGAAATGAGGAAGAAGAAGAAGAGAAGGAAAGACAGTACGAGGAGAGGCGTAGGCTAGCAGATGTAGAAATTATGAATGTTTAAAAAAGTAAAAGAAGTAACAATATGTAGGCCATTAATTTTGACAAAAAATCGCGATAGGTCGTAAACAATTGCGCTGTGTTGATTTTTTTGAGATGTTGTTAGGATGGATACAAATTGAGCGCAACTGTAGCTATGTGGGTCCAATAAAACCCAAGATACATAAGTTAAAACATTGACAAATTGTAGTTTTAGCCTCAAATTACCCCAAAAACCATAAGAGATGAAATTATTAGGCAATCATATGAAAAAAACTGGAAAATTGAGAAAATCGCTTTTTTCCATGTGTTTTAAAATAGTTATTTGTGTATTTAGAGCGTAAAGTAACAGATTGCCGCTTGAGAAAGAATGATGCCGCGCGACGCGGAGCGGAGCGCGGCGATCTTTGGAGAGCGACAATTTTACTTTGCGCTCGAAAAATGCACATAATTTTTTCTACAGTCGCCCTTTTAATAAATAAAACAGTTTTTTATATTATCTTTGGTTATAATAGGAGTGCTAGAATAATCGTCATTTTCGCTTTTCATCATGATTAAACTTAAAAAGATCGTCTGACTGGGGATGTTAAAAAATAATTGATTTTTATATAAATCGATTATTATTTTCTTATAATCAATTTTTAGTTATCGATTTTTATAGTAGTATTAATCGATTTTTAGTAAATTGATTTTATTAATTATGTGTTTAAATCGATTTTCGGAAACGGCTCGTATTATTTATTGACTTTTTTTCAAAATTTTGACAACTTTTGACGATTATTGACCATTTCTCAAAATGTTGACAATTATTGATTTTTCAAAATTTTAACAATTATTGACCGTTTTCGACCATTTTGACTGTTTTCCAAAATTAGTGACCATTTTTCCAAATTTTTGATAATTTTTGACCATTTTTCAAAATGATGACAGTTATTAACCATTTTTGACAATAATTGTCCATTTTTAACAGTTTTTAACAACAATTGATAATTTTGATAGTTTGATACCAATTTTGAGAATTTTTCAAAATTTTAACCCATTTTACAAAATTATTGACTACTTTTGATAGTTATTGACAATTGTGGACAATTATGGACCATAATTCAAAATTTTTGACAATCTTTCAAAAACTTTTTTTCATAATTTTGAGCATTTTTAACAATGTTTGTTAATTTTTGACAATTTTTAACAATTATTGGCCATTTTTGACCATTTTTCAAAATTTTTGACCATTTTTGATAGTTTTTGTCAATTATCGACCATTTTTCAAAGTTTTAACAATTTTTGACACGTATTGACGAATTTTGACAATAATTGTCCATTTTTGACAGTTTTTAAAAATAATTGACAATTTTTAACCATTTTTGATAGTTTTTTACCATTTTTGACAATTTTTCAAAATTTTAGTCCATTTTTCAAAATTATTGACCATTTTTAATAATCATTGACAATTATGGACCATTTTTCCAAATTTTTGACGATTATTGATCATTTTTGACCATATTTCAAAAACTTCAACAATTATCAACTGTTTTTCTAAATTTTGATAATTTTTTTCAATAATTGTCCATTTTTGACAATATTTGACAATTCTTAAAAAATTTTGACAATTTTTCTAAAATTTTTGACAATTTTTCTAAAACTTTAACAATTTTTGACAATTATCAACTATTTTTCTAAATTTTCACAATTTTTCACAATAATTGTCCATTTTTGACAGTTTTTGATAGTTTTTGACTATTTTTGACAATTGACCATTTTCCAAAAATTTTCTAGTTTTTGACAATTATCGACCATTCTTGACAATTATTGACTATTTTTGATTTTTTTTTTCAAATTTTTGACAATTATCGACCATTTTTCAAAATTTTAAGAATTATTGACAGTTTTTGATAGTTTTCGACAATTTTTCACAATTATTGACCATTTTTGAAAGTTTTTGACAAAAATTGTCCATTTTTAACAGTTTTTGAGAAAAAGTGTCCATTTTTAGCAGTTTTTGACAATAATTGACATCTTTTGACAATTTTTGACAATTTTTGACAATTTTTGACAATTTTTGACAATTTTTGACAATTATTGACCATTTTTGACCATATTTCAAAATTTTTGACAATTTTCATATAATTTTATTCGATTTTCAATCTGATAAATTGTTAAATATTCACCAATTGAGTTAATTCGGAGGGCGTGGTTTGATTAAATAAGCGAGCGAAAAAGATTCCTTTTTTGCGCTAGAGCGTAAAGTAACAATCCTCGGCATTTGTCGACTTTACGATTTCATTTGAATATAGTAATTAGTCAGTTTACGTGCGACTGTAGAAAAAAGATTTTTTAATGTCGCTCCGATACATTTTTTCCATGCACACAACACATTCACGGCATTGTCTTTTTAATAAATATCCCATAATAATAATTAAAAATAGTTCACTGCAAAGAGAGTCCAGCCTGTATTAACCCCGCTCGTACCTCCAAACTACAAAAGACACACGGTATTTGTCTATCGCTCGATTGGGTGCTTCAAGATCCCGAAAAAGGGTAGCATTGTAGACCGAGTGAGATAGACAATGCGCTGGGAGGAGCTTAGAATGGACCGACTATTCATTGTCTACGTACGGTGCTTGTTTTGCGCTGCACTAGTTGTTGTATCAACAATGTAGTCACAAAGACCATGGTAAGTCTAAAGGTAAAGTACGACCAGAAATCTAAGAAGGTCATAAATCACCAAGTTACTTGTAGCCGTAGAAGTAAACCTGCTCCGCCAATGCAACAGTTTCAGTAGTTGCAAGCCTAATGAGTCCAAAAAAGGTTGGATGGAATAAAATACAGCAAATTAAGCAAGGAATTACTGGACTGTCATATGTCACATTAAAGTTATCTAGTAGAAAAACTTGCTTATGACTAGCATTGTATATTAAAACTTTCAAACGCAATCTATTATTAAGAATTGTGAAACATCCCGTAATAGTGATATTTCCATTCTTTGTGTTATTGACAAGATTAAACACTGTTTTATTCTGATATCACCGACTGTTTTGCTACATCCGATACCCCGGAGGAAGGCATTCTTCACTAAGAAATGTTGCGTAAAGGATAACGTCACGTCTCACCGATTTATTTGCATTGCTATTATTGCAGTTTAAAGTGACCTGTAATTTAACAAACTGTTACCGCTAACTTAACACACGATTTATAAATACTGTTGTTCGTTATTCGTTGTTCGCGATTCCCGCTGCTCAAAAATGAAACATTGATAACGTACAGTCGACAGAAGCAACCAAGAGCCCTGGGTGGGCGTGTCCATGTCGCTGTAGTTGTAACAATCGATATTTTGAATCGATTACCAAATATCGATACCATAAGTGTCAACTGTCCTATGCGGGCGTAGCCCATCTCGGCCGATTTAATAAGGTACCTGACAGATGACTTTAGGAAATACCCATCTCGGCCAAAACCAATTTCAGGTAGAAACCCACGACAAATTTCAACCCCTAATCTATGCAATCAATTTCTTCGAATTCTTATCAATGGTGGTAGAGGTAGAGTAATGAACACTGGTCAGTTGTAATACATTTATCCTGAATTGTCGAAAATAGTTATTAGTTTTATTTTGATCCTTGACCAGTGCGTGTGAAAACAATTTAAAGGACTATGCTTCCATCTTATGGAAAATAAAAGACCACTCAAATGCGGATATTTTGATACCAACTTTTTCGTCTTGAAAAATAGAACATTTGATAACATTGCGCCAATGTTGTAATTTAATTAATAAACCCACAAAATCAGTTCATTTGTCAGAAATTTTCGATTCGATTACAAAATCTAACCATTCAATAGGACTCCACCTGCTGCGGTGAAACAGAGTCGGACTTGTGAATATAGTTGTACATACGATGAATACCAGTTTCGTTGAAACAAAATAATAGGATTATATTTTTCAGTTGTATAAAGATATGATAGATTGCAATCAAATTATGTAAAAAAGGTACAACTCTCAATTGACAATCTAACATCTTTACATAAGTTTGTCATTTTGTAATAGCAGTTTATTATAACGTTTTCTATATTATAATAGGTACATTTAATAACTGACCGACACGTATTTCGTAAACAATTCCGGTACAAACGAATTCCCGTCAGGATTCTTAATGACTATAAAATACACATGAGTTCCCGTCCGACACTTGCAGGTATCTTAATCGCGCACTCGAATTGCCGTCCAGTTTATTTAATTCGCTTACAGGTAAACTAAATAGTTTTGAAAATTCCAGTAAATCGTAATATTCGTAATCCTGAATTCTAATGAAAAAGTTGAATAACCCATTGGGGTGGCTAGGGGGTCTGTCAGTACTAATTGCTATGAATATATTTTTCTATTATATTTTCTATTATATTAAGTTGTCATTTTCGAAACGGCAGTTTATTAATATACATATTTCCGAACGTTTGTTGTCGTACGCTATAGTGATACACAAAATGCTTGAAGTAATACCAAGTGAAAAGGGTAAACCCTTTCTGGTTAGGTTATACGTTAGGTTAGGTTAGGTTAGCTTCTTTACATGTATGTATTTATGACTCAGTTCAGTAGTAGTACGCAATAAAATTGTAGAATTAAAATTCCGTATTTTATTCCAATAATGATATCATATAAAATAATATCATTTAATGGTGCCAAACATAAGACATTTATAACTATTTCTTATTTCATACATCTGAAAACGGACCTCCCTTAAAACTTTTACAATTTGCAATAAATACATAGCTAGATATCAGATGATTCAGAGAATTTACCGTAATTACCATAAACACCTTTTAGACAAGTCAGTTTTCACCATGACGGGAACTCGAGTGACGGCTTAACGTATCCTAATTATGGAACTGGTAGACTGGTTGACTGTAGTTGACGCTGCTGATCGAACTATACCTAATCATGAAGAAATATAATGATGCCAATTAGATTTCAGTTAACAGTGCTTTTTATGTCACGCAAGGGAAAACACTCATCGCCATCAAAATATATATAACACAAAAACCGGCTTCGGCTATCAAAAAAATACAAAAATTAAACAAAACCCGGCTTCGGCTATCAAAAAAATACAAAAATTAAACAAAACCCGGCTACGGCCATCAAAAAAATTTAATAAAGCAAAAAGGCGACTTTAGCTACAAAAAAATATATAAAAACCGGCTTAGGCCAATAAAAATTTTTTTTCAGCTACACTTCGCGGATAGAAGGGAATGAGGTCCTCAGGCACTGCCTGTGGGGGGAAGGTGGAGCGCGTAAAAGGGGATACTCTAAGAATTATACATTATCTTTTAGTATCACCCTTTACGTCGGGTTCATTACCTACACACATTTCACAAGCATTTTTGTATTAACAGTTAATAGACATTTAACATCTTGCATATAAAAAAATCTTTTCCGCATCCCTATCCTATTTTTTTTTAACAACAAATACACTACAAAATACTACAAAGAAAAAACAAAATATAAAAATTAACTGATAAAATTAGGTCAGTTCAACCCTGTCTGGTTTTATTTATTCATTTCTTATCGCCGCTGATATCCTTACTTCGTGGAATCTGTAATACATGTCTATTTACGTATTTTCTCTCTGTCTTACTCATACAATCTCCGTAAGCGATTTAAAAAATAATATCATTAATTGTGAGTTAATTATAAAAGTCACAACATTGGCGCAATGTTATGAAATATTCTATTTTTCAAGACGAATAAGTTGGTATCAAAATATCCGCATTTGAGTGGTCTTTTATTTTCCATAAGATGGAAGCATAGTCCTTTAACTTCGGAAAATGGCAACATTATTTGTTTATCCAGAATTTAAAGAAATGACGAGTCAACGATGAAAACCACTCTTAATGATAAATAACTTTAAATTTAAACAAAAAAACCGGAAAATAGCTTCAGGGAAGACAAAATGGTACCTAACATAACCTAAAAACAAATTTTTGTTGCTAAAAAAATTGAAAAGTTGTCTTATGTTAAAATATTATCATGTATATAACTTAATGTAAATATGTACAAATTGTTAGCTATTATATTTATATGTAGACATTAATAAAATCTAATCAATCTGATTGAAGTGTATTATTGTAATAAAGGTTGGCCGAGATGGGCCATTCCAAAACAGGTCAATTTTAGACTCTGGCCGACTTGGGCGATTTTTATTCAGTATACCTGCCTGATTAGCTGAGATGGGAATCGCCCACAGGAACATATTTACGAGAAAAATGCATGTTTTAAAAGATATTGTTGATTTTTAATATGATTTATTACTGTTGCATCATCCCAATATTACAATATTGAAGTAAGAAAATCAGAAGTCTATAACATAATTTTTGTGGTTGTGTCACAATAGATATTGTAATATGCAATATTTACGAAAACAGAACCAAAATGCGTAACGTCGATGACATTGGCAAAGACGGAACTTTTTATTGTCTCATTGCCTAAGTGAAATATATATTTTTTAAAAGACTTTTTTGCAAAAATTATGCGAAATTAAAAAAATTAAAAGTTAAGGTATATTTTGAACTTAATCCCTCTGCCCTTAGTATAGTTCTTCTACGCTTATTGTAATGACATATATTTTTAATCCCATTGAATGCAAATGCCGCCCAATGGCGTGCATATAAATTTTTTAGAAATTCGAATATTGCGAAATAATGTTTTTCAATTTTTTTTTCCAAGGGACTACGTTCATTTAGCCAGTAACTCTAGTATTAGTATGAGGTTGTACATTAACCCTACGTTAATATTTCCTAACTCTCCGTGGTGAACCTTTTCTGTTCTTCGGTGAATCTTTTTCATTCAAATTAATCTAGTAGATTAAAATTAACCTGCTTACAAAACTCATAAAATTTTTAATATAATTTTCTGTAAATTATGCTCTTTTAGCCAGACAATCTGAAAAAATTGTCTGCCCTTTCAAACACGCTTACCTACATATTTATTGACACTGAACATGTAAATGTGTGTTTTTAAATTCGGTCCTATAATGTCGTTTCAAGCGGTCTCCAAAATGCCATTCTAATTAATTACTATAGTTGTTTCGCCATCAGGAGAGAGTATTAAAATTATCGTATACCATTAAACCATGGGCGAACATTTATAGAATTATATTTATTTAAATATTTACTTTTCCGCCGTAAAGTACACGAATTTTATTTTAAAAAAGAAATTCCAACATTAGCAAAAATTTTGAATGCTATAAAAGAAGATTCCTATTTGCCCGATATAAAACAAACCAAACTATGGGAAACTCTTAAAGAATTAAATTTTACATGGTCGAAAACAGATAGAAAAATATTCTAAACTTTCTGAAATATTCAGGTTAATTTGATGTCACTATCAATAATTTTTTTAGCCATTAAAATCTGTTAAAGTAATTTGTCAATATACATATAACTAATTAAAAATGTAGTTTTATCTTACCCCTTTTATTAAACCCAGAACCACGCTTACCTATGCGATTACAAAAGGGTCGTCTATTGTTATACCTATCAGGTATACTGGTCGGCACCGCTAAGCTAAAAGAAATTTGTTAGTGCTTTATGGTAAAAATTTGCAAATATACTGATTTTTTTGGGCCCCCGCTACTGTAGTTTGCATACATAATTAGGTTTTATTACTCTCTTCTGATGGCGATAGAACTATAATAAATTATTTTTGTAAAACCTACCCTAACGTCTATGAACAAATAAATATTATATTAATAACAATTTACTCACGCCACTTAATCAACTAACCTTACTAAACCAACAAATATATATATATATTATATTAATAATACTTTTCTACCCTAGATAAACTACACTTCTCTACAACTAACAACTAACTTACTCAACCAACAAATAGATATTATTTCAATAACATTTCTCTACTAAACAATTCACACACACACCCCTGGTTGGTCTAGCCGTAAAATCATAAAGTTTTTTATGTCCCAGTTGACCGAGTTAAAACTGTCCGGTTACTTCGTTATATTATGCCAAATACTGGACTGGATGTATTAGTTTTTCAATGCAAGGCTGCTACGTTGCCAGCTATTCAAAATTTTCTTAAATATAATAACATACATAAAGTTGTTTTTAATTATTCTTTTTCCAGCAATTTTAAGCGACTTATTTTATTGCTTACTAATAAATTTATATTATGTATATTTTTTTAAATATTTCCAAACTAGCTTTCTAAGAATATCACGAACTAACAGTTTATTGAAGTGAGGAGAACATTGTTAGATTTATTCAACGACTACCCAGCGTGAACACGGGGTGGTCATTTCCTCCTCGCGCCAGCCAATATTGGCGCGCATGTGTGAGCGGTTGAATGATTATAAGAGCGCCAAATTTGAATATTTCAAACAAGATCTAACAGTATAGTGATCCTAACAATTCTAGAAAATATAACTGACTATATTGCTTTATTTTGATGTCGTTACACTGACTCTAGTTATACTATAAATTCTAACGACTCCAACCTAGTAGAATGAGCTTCCAAGGGAACCCACTAACAAAAATTATTGATAAAACCCCTAATTTGTAATTTTCTCACTGCATCAATATTTTACTATTCGAATAAACTAAACACTCTTAGGTTTGGATCTACAGAGTGTTTCTATATTCGACCAACAACGTTCTATCTCAGAGAGCTCTCGTTAATTGACTGATGTCGATAAAGAAAAAGAAAAAAGTAGGTAAGAAGGAGATCACATATCGAGAAATTGGAGCATCATTGGGCATTTCAAAAACCACAATTCAAAAAATTTTACATCAAGACTTATCTGTTGACGGAAGAATAGAAAGCAATTAAAGTCAATTGGTGTCAAAAACCTCTGAGCCGGTTTAACGCAGAAAACCCAAAAAATATATACAGTATCATCAGTGCCGATGAAGCAATAGAAGGAACTGGGATAAGAGTGAACGGGCCAGGAACGAAACCCTCTGAGCTCTTGGGTAATCAGTTCCAAAATGGTGTGGGAATGCCTAGACAAACTCAATGAACTAGACGAGAACACCTTACTGAGGATTCCAGGACACATTGGGATAGAAGGAAATGAAATAGCAGATCCTTTTGGGAGATCGGAACCCTTCACAACACCTAGGAGATTACTGGATAGAAGAGGGACATTTACCTAAGTTAAATCCTGCAGATATCCTAAAATTCATCCGGGAAATAGGACTAAAGGAGCTACTAGTTTCTGGGACTTTGCTCAGGAACTAAGTAGAAGTAACAAGGTACAATAGATCTTTTAGGTCTCAGTGAATGTCACTCCAATATACCTACATACATACATATATCTTGGATTTACTCTTATGATCCCGAAAATTAGGGTCAGTCGGCTGTTCCAAAATGAACCAAAACTGACGAAAGTTATCCGTTCTCTAAGTGTTTCCAAAAAGATGGTCCCAAGAGGGGTCATGTAGGAAAAATTCCTCTGCAAGATCAAAGAACTGTTACTGCTGATTGGTACATATCGATTTGTTGGTGAGTTTATAGAAACCAACCCCCCAAGGACGAATGATTTTCCACCAAGACAATGCGAGTTCCCACACAGCTTGAAAAACCAGAAACAAGAAAGAACTGCGTGGTCAAAGGTTCCAGTACCCAGAAGATGCAGTCAACATATACCAACAAGCGATTGGGATAACTGCTTCCAGATTGGTTCCAAAGGATGCATTTCTCTTCGTGGAGAATACTTTGAAGAGAAAATAGTTATCTTGTAGAGAAGATCTCTGCGTTGCAGTTATTTTTTTTACGATGATGAGTAAATTTTTAGTTTTTCTAACAAATAATGTAATAACGCATGAAAGGTAATCACCAGAAACAATCAGCTATAAAATTTTACATGAATTTTTTTAATTAATAGCATTAGGTAATACGGTGTTTATTTGACTTATATAACACATACATGTTATTATTTATTTAGTAGGAACGTTTATGTAGCGGTTGAATTAATATCTACTTTCACTTTTTTAACTTTTCAAATTTACGTTCTTGTGCAGGTGGGTATACTTAATCGACAAGAAGTTGCAAATATGAGATGTAGCAAAATAGTCCAGGAGGTAGTGAATTCAGGTAGTCAAGCAACCATTAAAGCACTGAGTTCTACCAAAATCAGTTTTAAAATGGTGTAGGATTGCCTAAGAAAACTCAATCAACTATACTATATTCCTTTTTCCATAGGAGCAAAGTGCTTCATTATTTATTCAAAAGTACTTTCTTTTTTTTTCTATGTGGAATAAAATTATAAAACAAGTCGGTTTTACCAAAATTAAATCGACACGTCCTGTATCGCCTCAAATAGAATAGGGTCATAAAATTCGGCACAATGGTTAAGGATTCATTAATATGATAAGCAGGTGGCCAGTGTCGTGCTGAAAATTATATTTTATTTTCAGGATATTTGTTATATACCAAAAGATAACTACCTAATTATATTAAGGTATTACATTAATTAATACACATTTTCAGTAACGGATTATAGCAGGTATATTGGTCTCCGTAAAAACGGCTGTTAATACTGTAATAATTACCTACTAATAATATGATACACTTGCCCAACTTTTGCACTATTAAATAAACCCGACAAATGAAACCGTTCAGTTCTTTAACGAAAAATGTAACGCCAATGGTTTATTGCCGCTTTACGGCTGTCGACCCCTTCTTGTGCTCCTATGCAATAGGAAATCTAGTATAAGCGAGAACAGCACGTCTGAAAAGTTCGGATCCAAAAATTTGATATTTGTAACTTTAAAAAAAAATGACCGTTCAACTAAGAAGGAACAACTACTTCTCGGTCTATATGCTCCGACAGACATTGAATCACACTTCCAAGTTAAACGGGGTTGGTATATCTGCAAGATATAACCAACCATTCTGGTTTGTAATTTGAAGGGACAACATCACTTGTAGACCGGTTTCGGCGTATTTGGTATTTGCGTCTCATCAGTTCAATGTAGATATTCTCCGTCCAAGAGCTCTAAGTGCAAATACGCCGAAACCGGTTTACAAGTGATTACAAATCTTGCAGATATACAGCCCGAGAAGTAGTTGCACCTTCTTAGTTAAACAGTCATTGTTTTTTGAAAAATATTTTTCGAAACTTTATAAGACGTTATAATAGTATTAATTCTATTATCTTCGATCGATAACTCGACTTTGTTGTAGGATTTTCACACTTCCTGGGTACTTTTAATTTTTTTTTTAAATGTACGTGGGTACTTACCAACGGACTGGAAAAGTAATTCATTGTCTTTTCTTACCTGAAACAAGAAAAAAATAAAAATTAATTACGATGTTGCTGGTGGTCTGTGTCAAGAATGAAGATTGCGCATTAAACAATTGCAACAAAATCATTGAGAGTGAACTCTTGTGAACTTACAAGTGTTGACCACTATGACAGAAGTAAGAAACTTTCAAAAACCAATGACTGGTGCGAAATCCTTCAAATAATCATTTATTGATTATAAAAAAATTTATCAGATATTTAAATAGTGCAGTTAAATTTATTTGTGGTACTACTAAATTGGAATCAGTATTATTAGAATATTATTTACATAACATTGCAATTGTCAGAAATATTTTATTCGGGACTTAAGATAGATACGACCCTTACAGGGGATCTTAAAAATAGTATGCAAAATGTGATACACAAAGAAATCGGAGTGCAAACACAAGTGAAATCAGCAACGATAATAGGAGACAAAACATGCCTTATAGTATTAGAAAACCAGGAAGGAAAAGAAAAAAGGTGAGCGGACGTCGGATCGCCGACAGAAGCTTGCTTCTTATGCACAATAGGATGCGAGGTTGGGAAAACCATCAATAAAAATACGCGCAATAGAATGCGATGTTTGGTATTACATTAGGCCCAGTACGTTCTACTAAGTTTTATTTTTTATTTTATTGACCATTTTTTCCAAATTTTGACAATTTTTGATAATTATTGATCATTCTTTCAAAATTTTTGACCATTTTTCCAAAATTTCTGACAATTTTTGACCCTTTTTTCAAAATTTATGACAATTTTTGACCATTTTTTCAAATTTTAACAATTATTGACCATTGACAGTTTTGACAATTATTGATCGTTTTTGACAATTTTTCAAAAATTTTAACCATTTTTCAAAATTTTAACTATTATTGACCATTTTTTAGCATTTTTGACAGGTTCTGACAATTATTGACCATTTTTGACAATTTTTCAAAAATTTTGACAATTTTTAACAATTATTGACCATTTTTGACAGTTTTTTATAATTTTTGACCATTTTTTTAAAAATTTCTGACAATTTTTGACCATTTTTCCAAATTTTAACAATTATTGACCATTTTTTAGCATTCTTGACAGGTGTTGACAATTATCGACCATTTTTGACAATTTTTAACAATTATTGACCATTTTTGACAGTTTTTTATAATTATTGACAATTTTTTCAAAATTTTAACAGTTTTTGACTATTTTCCTAAATTTTAACAATTATTGACCAATTTTGAGAGTTTCTGACAATTATTTTTGACAACTTTAAAAATTTTGACAATTATTGACTATTTTTAACCATTTTTTTGAATATTTAACAATTTTTGACCATTTTTGACAGTTTTTTGAAATTATTGACCATTTTTTCAAAATTTTAACAATTTTTGACCATTTTTGACAACTTTCAAAAATTTTTACAATTATTATAAATTTTTCAAAATATTTAACAATTTTTAATCATTTTTCAAAATTTCAACAATTATTGACTATTTTTGACCATTTTTTAAAATATGTAACAATTTCTGACCATTTTTGATAATTTTTAACAATCTTTTAAAAATTTCGACAATTTTTAACAATTATTGACCATTTTTGACAGTATCTTTTATAACTATTGACCATTTTTTCAAAATTTTTACAATTTTTGACCATTTTTCAAAATTTTAACAATTATTGACCATTTTTGACAGTCTTTTATAATTATTGACCATTTTTTCAAAATTTTTACAATTTTTGACCATTTTTTGAAATTTTAACAATTACTGACAATTTTTCAAAAATTTTGACAATCATTGACCGTTTTTTTAAATATTTAACCATTTTTCAAAATTTTAACAATTATTGAACATTTTTCAGCATTTTTGACAGGTTCTGACAATTATTGACCATTTTTGACAATTTTTCAAATATTTTGAAAATGTTTAACAATTATTGACCATTTTTGACAGTTTTTTATAATTATTGACAATTTTTTCAAATTTTAAGAATTTTTGACCATTTTCCTAAATTTTAACAATTATTGACCATTTTTGACAACTTTTAAAAATTTTGACAATTATTGACTATTTTTGACCATTTTTTTAAATATTTAACAATTTTTGACCATTTTTGACAGTTTTTTATAATTATTGACCATTTTTTCAAAATTTTAACAATTTTTGACCATTTTTCAAAATTTTAACAATTATTGACCATTTTTGACAGTCTTTTATAATTATTGACCATTTTTTCAAAATTTTTACAATTTTTGACCATTTTTTGAAATTTTAACAATTATTGACAATTTTTCAAAAATTTTGACAATCATTGACCGTTTTTTTAAATATTTAACAATTTTTTACCATTTTTCAAAATTTTAACAATTTTTGACAATTTTGACGATTTTTGATTGGTTTTTACAATTATTGACCGTC
Source organism: Lochmaea crataegi (assembly GCA_947563755.1). NCBI lineage: Eukaryota > Metazoa > Arthropoda > Insecta > Coleoptera > Chrysomelidae > Lochmaea > Lochmaea crataegi. Next base: position 3,352,075 of record OX387433.1, on the reverse strand, counting down.
TTTAACAATTATTGACAATTTTGGATAATTTTTCGAAAATTTTAACCATTTTTCAAAAAAATTTACAACTATTGACCATTTTTGACAGTTTTTGACAATTATTGACCATTTTTAACAATTTTTGAAAATATTTGGCAATTATTAACCATTTTTTCAAAAATTTGACAGTTTTTGACAATTATATGTATATAAGAGCAGACGATGTAAAAGAAGTTATAAAACGGCTCAAGAATGGGGAGGCAACAGGAAGTGACAAATGAGATGATTAGATATATGGGAGAAAAAAGTTCAGATATATTTGTTAAAATAAAATATACAATAAAGTTTGGTTTGAAGAACTAGTACCGCAAGAATGGAAAACAGCTCTAATAACATCAATATATAAGAAGGGCGATAAATATGATTGTAATAACTTTATTGAATGTTGCTATGAAAATTTACGAACAAATATTGGACACAAAAATTAAATCAGTAACAGAAGATACACTAGAACAATGCCAAAGCGGATTTAGGAAGGAAAGGAGAATACAGGACCACATATTTACATTAAAGTAGATCATGGAAAAAACAATAGAGCAAGACAAAGAAGTGTATTTAGGTTTTATTCACATAAAAAAGGTCTTTGATCGAGTACCAAGACACAAACTATGGAAAATACTATCAGAAAGAAGAATAGAATATAAAATGATCAGAGTATTAAACATTATATACAGTGAAAACACTAACTTTATTATCCACCAAAATAGTATCTCAGAAGCTTTCACAACAGAAGAAGAATTGAGGCAAGGAGGAGGTCTTACTCCTACACTGTTCACAATATATATTGTAGAGGTAATAAAGAAATATAAATGAAAAGTTAAAAAATATAAGGTAGCATACAGATATATGGAAATGGTAAAATGAGCATTTGCAGATGATATAGTCATTGTGGCCGAAAAAGAGGTAGACTTACAAAAGAACCTGGAGATTTGGAATGATGCCATGAAACAATATGGGATGAAATTAAATAAAAACAAAACGAAAGTTATGGTAGTAGGAAGCGAACACAAAAACATGCATATAAAATGTTATAATTGAACAAGTAATAAGCTTCAAATGTCTAAGGTGTAGAACTACAAGAGAACGGGAGACATGAAAAAGAAATACACCGTAGAGTGCAAAAAACACTAAAGTTGTACTATGCAATGAGCCGGGCTTTTATAAACAAAAAAGAGATATCAATGAAGACAAAAATAAATGTATTTAAGACTATATATAGACCAATTCTGACGTTTGGTTGTGAATCATGGACACTGATAAGCAGACAGAAAAGCAAAATACAAGCAGTGGAAACGTAATATCTCAGAAGAGTTGAAGGTGTCAGAAGAATAGATAAAGTAAGAAATACAAAAATAAGAAAGGATCTAGAACTGAAATCGACACTTGAATATACCCAAACAAGACAATTGGGATGGTGGGGGTGTCAAATTCCAGACAAGTTAAGCAAGTATGGGAGACAAGAAAGGTGAATAAGAGAAAACGTGGGAGACGTGGATAGCAGCGCTAGAAAAAATTCTACAAGAAAAGGGAAAATCATGGAATGAGACAAAAATATTAGCAAAAAATAAGAACGAATGGGCCAAGTTTGTTCACGAATACATTACCACATAATATTATTGCCAAATATAAGAAAAATATGCAAAGTTCAGTAATGAAATGTTTTACTCTACACCATCTTCTTCTTCTTCTCACGTTAGTACTGGGTCTGTGGTTTAGCAGTATCAGTTGAGGATAAGCTTTCATATCATCTTGTGTACGTCCAGGCGGCCAGGAGGTTTGGTCTAACCATTTTGACTAAACAAGTATTTGGCATTATCAAACCTCATTCTTAACCTCACATATCTTCCATATTTTTTTTTCTCTGAAGTAAGATTAGCGTTGGTGCCTGGACATAACGATATTTCTGATAAAGCGGAAGAGGATCAGCAACAATGTATGCTAATCTAGACCACAACGAAAGTGGTCTGAGGACGAATACCAAAAATGGGTACAAAGCAAATATAGACTTCATAGGAGGAACACTCCAAAGGAGGTACACAGTAAGACCTTTAAAGGCAATACATGTGTGAAACGGGCTGAAGATCTACTAAATATCAGTGGCTAAGAATAATTATAGGTTATTCAAAGGGTTATGTGACTGTGAGGCACTAGACTCAAGCAGCCTGAAACATATTCATACAATGAAGCTATATCGCTACTTTAAGCCGCATAAAAATGTTCTCTTATTTCTATTATAAAAGATATGAAATAGTTATTCGACTGGACTATAACAGTTGGAAGAAAAAATTAATTAATGAATTAAAACGTTTGTCGCGAGGATTGTAGCAATTAACGTTTTCATGTAATCCAGCAAATAATAAATAACAATTATTAGTCCTGTGATTTGACCTATTTCTTAAGCTTCGACCTAGAAGTGCGATATCTTACAGCGTAATTTAATATATTACAGAAGCAGAGTCGAATATTTTTTATTTGACTTCAATTTACTTAATAAAGCAGAAGTCGTAGAGCTACGAACCTTATATTATGTGAATGTGAGTAACAGTTCGACCCATGCTCTATAGTTGTTATAACATAACAGTCCAATATATAGAACCCAAATTTTGTCTATTTTAACTCTTTTCCTGAAATGTTGGAAGCCAACAGACGAAATTAGTAGGGAGCAAATAGATACAAGCAAATTTGTATTTTGTATTTTGACAATTATTGACCATTTTTTCGCATTTTTGACAGGTTATGACAATTATTGACCATTTTTGACAATTTTTCAAAAAGTTTGACAATTTTTAACAATTATTGACCATTTTTGACAGTTTTTTATAATTTTTGACCATTTTTTCAGAATTTCTGACAATTTTTGACCATTTTTACAAATTTTAACAATTATTGACCATTTTTGACAATTATTGACCAATTTTGACAGTTTTGACAATTATTGATCGTTTTTGACAATTTTTCAAAAACTTTGACAATTTTTAACAATTATTGACCATTTTTGACAGTTTTTTATAATTTTTGACCATTTTTTCAAAATTTCTGACAATTTTAGACCATTTTTCAAAATTTTAACAATTATTGACCAATTTTGACAATTATTGACCAATTTTGACAGTTTTGACAATTATTGATCGTTTTTGACAATTTTTCAAAAATTTTAACCATTTTTCATAATTTTAACAATTATTGACCATTTCTTAGCATTTTTGACAGTTTCTGACAATTATTGACCATTTTTGACAACTTTAAAAATTTTGACAATTAATGACTATTTTTAACCATTTTTTTAAATATTTAACAATTTTTGACTATTTTTGACAGTTTTTTATAATTATTGACCATTTTTTCAAAATTTTAACAATTTTTGACCATTTTTGACAACTTTCAAAAATTTTGACAATTAAAAATTTTTCAAAATATTTAACAATTTTTAATCATTTTTCAAAATTTCAACAATTAATGACTATTTTTTAAAATATGTAACAATAGAAGTGCGATATCTTACAGCGTAATTATGCAAGCAGAGTCGAATATTTTTTATTTGACTTGAATTTATTTAATAAAGCAGAAGTCGTAGGTAGCTACGAACCTTATTATATTATGAGAATGTGAGTAATAGTTCGACCCATGCTCTATAGTTGTTATAATATGACAGTCCAATATATAGAACCCAAATTTTATCTATTTTAACTCTTTTCCTGAAATGTTGGAAGCCAACAGACGAAATTAGTAGTGAGCAAATAGATACAAGCAAATTTGTATTAGTACCATGAAAAAAACTTTGCATGTTGCAAACTAACTGCACCTAACTTAACCTAACCTTTTTTTTTGGTGGTGAGGTGGTTGAAATGCATTTACACACGTGTAGTGGAACCAAATGCCTGAAGCCATTTGCGACCACTACACAGTGTGGGACAGCACTACTCACTAAAGATTCCACCTCTTTGCCAAAAAGTGCCTCTGGTACCACTATTGCTAGTTTTCGTCAGGTACACTGTTGGTAGCCTAGTTTCCCCTGACCTCTTCCTCCTTACAATGTCAGTAATGTACTTTAAAATCTTATGATAGTTTTCCTTGCTCTCCACCATTTTCCCCATCACATACTCTTCTGTGAGAGTGTCCCCAAGTATACTTTCATCTGGCAAAATCTACCACATTCAAAAATAGAGTGTCTTGCATTATCCTCCCTGTTACATTCGCTGCAATAATTTCTGTGTCTTTTCCTTATTCCTTGTGAATATCAGTTGAAGGATTCGTGCCCTGTCAAAAATTGGGAAAACCAATAATTTACCTGCCAGTGCTTGCTGTTCATCCATTCTTTGACTTACGAAATCAGCACTTTTGTCCATTGTGCTTTTATTGTGGATTCCCTCTGCCACTCATCTATGGTCCTCTCTCTCTGCTCTTTTTTCTGTTGGTCCGTGGTGGTTCCCATTTCATGTAGGACTTTACGTTCCCTAACTATCAGGGAGATTGATGGCACACCAGTGATCACTTGGACCCCTTCAGCCAAAACAGTGCGATACGCACTGGCTACTTTCAATAGAGCTCTTCTTTGAGATCTGATAATCATGTCTCTATATCTTGCAGCCTGCATTCCTCCATACCACACCGGGGCTCCATAAAGCAGTATGGATTGAACCACTCCATAGAGCATTGCCCTTTTCGAGCTACTGGGGTTTCCTATATTTGGCATTAGCCTGTTTAGTATCCCGCATCTCTCATCTGCTTTGTTGCAGGCATTGAATGTAACATTGAATGGAAATCATGGAAACAACTTCGTACACTTACTTTTCTCGGAATCTACTCGAAATTTCTCCAAGCCTCAAGATTAAAAAAATCTTTCTCCAATATTTTAAATTTCAATACAAATTACGTTGTATCTACCACAGAAAAAAAAGCCCGGAAAGTATCCAATATATACCAACACTTTCCAGTTCCCAGCGCTTCAACAATCGAAAATTTATGAGGCAATAAACAGAACTACCCTATTCCATACATATTCGCACTTTACAATCGATACACTTTTACAAACAACAACCAATAACATAAAAATCATGCACAAGATGATGGTTGTTGGTATTTTGAGGATTTCTCGCATATTCCTTTAAACAATAACCGTGAATTAAGCGATTATTAGCTCAATTGGACAAATTGGGAATTAAATTCTACCGCACTACAACGGGGAATCAAATAAACTCAGGAAATCAGAAATCTTGGATCTGATGATGAAATAATATCACAGCACCACTACCAGTATCATGGATTATGCCATTAAATGGTAGACAAGAAAAGAATTGAAAGGGACTGGGATAGGAGTGTACGGAGCAGAAACGAAGCAGCTTTAGAAGGAAGGGAAATAGCAGATGATCTAGCTAAGAGATGGAATGGAACACCCTTTTTGGCGATCTGAGCACCAATATAATATTGGAAGACATATGTAAAATGGAAAAAACTGAGAAACTTGGACCATGTGAGATTGAAAGAATGCTCACGCCAGAGTAAGACTGGACTAAGAGTTTTGAGAGGGGTCCTAATTGAACTCTGCACACCTCAAAAAGCTTAAAATGTAGATTTTGTGTAATTGAAGAAGAATGATCCATTTTCATACTTGTGGAATGCATGGTACTACAGAATCCCAAGGAACAACTCCTGGGATAACTGTATAGAAGAAGACATCAAGGAATAGGACTGAAGGAACTATTAGCTTCTAAGTCGTATCTGAGAAGCTGAATAAAAGAAGGGGACACGAGGGGATCTTTGCGGTCTCAGAGAACGCTTACCTTAAGATATATATATACATATTGGAGGATAGGATAGGATAGGATAGGATAGGATAGGATAGGATAGGATAGGATAGGATAGGATAGGATAGGATAGGATAGGATAGGATAGGATAGGATAGGATAGGATAGGATAGGATAGGATAGGATAGGATAGGATAGGATAGGATAGGATAGGATAGGATAGGATAGGATAGGATAGGATAGGATAGGATAGGATAGGATAGGATAGGATAGGATAGGATAGGATAGGATAGGATAGGATAGGATAGGATAGGATAGGATAGGATAGGATAGGATAGGATAGGATAGGATAGGATAGGATAGGATAGGATAGGATAGGATAGGATAGGATAGGATAGGATAGGATAGGATAGGATAGGATAGGATAGGATAGGATAGGATAGGATAGGATAGGATAGGATAGGATAGGATAGGATAGGATAGGATAGGATAGGATAGGATAGGATAGGATAGGATAGGATAGGATAGGATAGGATAGGATAGGATAGGATAGGATAGGATAGGATAGGATAGGATAGGATAGGATAGGATAGGATAGGATAGGATAGGATAGGAGTGAATTATTTTTGCATCAGGTAACTGCAGATCGATGCTTTTTCTATTGAAGTTTCATCGTCCTCGTTATAAAAACTAACAATAAAACGAGGATCGTAACAATATGCTAAAATCTGTCGATAATAATAGTTATTATTATTAGTAAATGTTACTTTCGAGTCTTTAGATAGTTAAAAAAAACTACTAATAAGCTATTCACGTTTGACGATTTAAATATTTATACTGCTAGTAGTGTGTTGAGTAAACTGGAATTTAATTATCTTTTATTGCATAAAATTACTCATTTTGATTAAAGTGAAGAGAAAATTAAAAAAGCGTGAACAAAAGTTGTGTGATGTATCATTGTTTCATTATTTAATGAAGTAAATTAATAAGTGCAAATTAGAGAAAAGTCTTGAGATGGTAAATAAATTACATTAATATTATAATCTTTCGCTATATTTAATGTATCATCTACCATTGTTTCGTAATCGTATTCACATCGTCAGGATTCAGGAATTAAAAATCAATCAATTTACTTTAGAGATGCTTTCATTTTAAAATAGTTAGTATGATAACGTTCATTCTTGAAATTCCCTGAAATTTTTACTCCCCAGGGAAATGTTGACATTTCTATTCTCGCAAATAGAAATGAGTGAGGGAAAAATAAAACAGTGTTGACTAAGTTCTCAAAAATGTCCTACCAATCATAATTTTGACAGTATAAGTAAACTGTGCTGTTTTTGCAATGAATTTTAACCCAATAAGATGAATATGTTTTCAACTTCAACCTAACCTTTTTTGCTTCGCGGCATTTTTAGTTGTGTTTTTGGTTTCGACCATGGAGGCTAAATAGTTTTGTCGTTTGTCCATTGTGTCCATTAAAACATGAGTAGTCAAAAAAAAAGTAACTAGTGAACATATAGAATATTATGATAGGATTTCTCAAATGTACATGGGAAGATTTACTCCCCAATTTACCAAATCTAAAGCCAAAATCTCAATTATGACTTCAAAACGAACTACTGAGAGCAGATAGATAGATAAGTTTACATTCAGTCACTGAAGAAGATCAATTGGTTATCGAAACGCGCGTGTAGATAGTGTATAGTATTAATGTTGGTGTAGTGGTAGTGTAAACTGTGTTCACCAAAGGTTCCAAAATTTCCAATTATACACTAACTCTGCATTTCGGAATAGAACTAGTAAAAAATTGTAACAATTCATATTGAGCACCCCACGCTATTACCACAATCACATTAATTTTCTCGTTAATCATTTTATTCTTAAATTAAGAATTATTTTCAACTTTTTAGTTCGGTTACCTCTAAAGCGTGTATTTTAGTTTTTTTGAACTATAATTTATTTTTCACTTTTTAGTACTATATAAAAAACTTTCGAATTAATCTGAGCTTTTAAAGTGGGTAAAAATCGAGTTTAAAGGTTGCATTATAAATGAAACAACCTATATTTTACTACTATATTGTATTGTCATCGGTGCTAGCAGTGTGTGCAAAATTTCGAATTAATCTGAGCGTTTAAAGTGACTAAAAATCGAGTTTAAAGGTTGCTTCATAAATTAAACACCCTATATATTTTTCAACACGCAAAAACAAATATTTATTTTCAGCCTTAAACGGGATTAGGACCCACAACCCGCGTCTTAGCCCGCTCGGCCAACGAACGTACTTAAATTGTTTGGATATACTAACAGTAATAATAAGCCACTTGCTAGGAGAGTTACAAACACATACAGATGAAGCTAATATAAGCATGTTAATGAGCGTGTTAAAAAACATTTGACTGCAGAAAAAAATTGTGACGTGATAAAATATTTCTGCTAACACTTTTAGGTTTAAGGAAGATAAATCAACATATTTATTTACATTTATTTTGGGGTATAAAATTTTTTTTGTAAACTACGTAGTTATTATTCTGTAAATATTTATCTTAAATAATTTGTAGGAACAAAAAGCTTTGTTGTAGTGTGTGTTGATTTCTCAATACGTCGAAATATAAATTATTTAATAAATTCTTGAGTTGAAATGTAGAAGAATGGGAGATAAACTCTTTTTTTAATAAATTACATTTACATTTTAATAGGCTATTTCTAATGACTTTTAAAATGTATTTTAATGAATAGATCGCGTAATGGACGATTCCAAAATAAATCATTTAAACTATTAGTTTCTAAGATAACTATTTGAATAATGAACATTAGATAAACCCTTCCATGTCACATTTTTCGTAATAGACAAGCAAACACTTTCAATTGTTTTTAGTGATAATGTTGGTAAATATGATAATTTCGTGTAAGTAATAGAAGCAAATACACTCATTGTTTGTATTTTTTTCTTTTCTTTGGTAACTCTTATCAGTTCGAGTTCATTGAACTTGTAGCATATATAGGTCAATGAGATAATGTAATGGCGAAATACAACCAGTCAATACGATTCCAATTTCAAACTTTTTCAAAGTGATTATTTTTATTTTTTAACCACCTAAATAATATGATGTAATTAGATGTTTGCATTTTTATATTTGTAAATTGGAAATCAAAAAATTTGATGATAGTAGCTTAGAAATAATAAATTTCCAGATATTGAAAACGCTGAGTACCTACTAAATATCGAAGAATATATTATTCTAACGCTTTACAAAGTCTAAGAAGAAACAACTACTTCCCGGGCTATATGCCCCGACAGACATTGAATTACGATATCGATATCTATTGGTAATACGCTTTACTAAATACGACAGTTTTACAGGAAACTGTAAGAATGCTTTATTGTTCCAAGCCTAAGGGCTTGTCGTCAAATTTGTCGAATTTTGGTTTTCGGTTGGAGATGAAGATGTCGCTATCGTCACAACTTTAACATTTCCGTTACTTGATTGTGATTTTAGTGTCAAATTCAATCCGGGACTCAACTCTTTCGAACGAAAATTTTGACGTTTTTTCACTAAATAACACTTTTTTGGGGGGGTGGAAAAAGAAGTTATTGGGATTTCCGGCCAAAGTTGAGTTCCTAGACAAAAAAAGTTGAATATAAAAGTTGTAGATCTTGGAAAAATCTACAACTTTTTCATCAGTGTTCTTTTCACATAACCTGGAAATTAGCTCAAAAAACGCAAAAAACTGCATTTTTCGTTATATATTTTTAGTTTCGTTAAAAAATGTTCGATTCTGATGAAAATTTGGTAGAAGGTAATTTTCATAATCACAAACCATGAAAAAAATTTTCGAATGAAAATATTGAAATTTTTTCGAATTTTGACGTTTGTTGAGTAAAAAACACTTTTTGGGGGGGTGGAAAAAAAACATTATTGTGATTTCCGGCCAAAGTTGAGTTCCTAAAAAAAGTTGAACATAAAAGTTGTATATCTTGGAAAAATCTATGACAATTTTTTAAAAATGGTGACCATTTTTCCAAATTTCAACAATTATTAACCATTTTTGACAGGTTCTGACAATAATTGACCATTTTTTACAATTTTTCAAAAATTTTGACCATTTTTTCAAAATTTTGACACTTTTTGACCATTTTTTCAAAATTTTTAACAATTATTGACCATTATTGATAATTTTGACAGTTTTGATAATTATAAATATTTTTGGGGCAATTTTTCAAAAATGTTGACCATTTTAGACCATTTTTCCAAATTTTAACAATTATTGACCAATTTTGACAGGTTCTGACAAAGATTGACCATTTTTTACAATTTTTCAAAAAATTCGACAATTTTCAACAATTATTGACCGTTTTTGACAGTTTTTAATAATTATTGACCATTTTTTCAAAATTTTTGACAATTTATGACCATTTTTTCAAAATTTTGACACTTTTTGACAATTATTGACCATTTTTCCAAAATTTTTGACCATTTTTTCAAATTTTAACAATTATTGGCCATTTTGACAATTATTGATAATTTTGACAGTTTTGACAATAATTGATCATTTTTGACAATTTTTCAAAAATTTCGACCATTTTTCCAAATTTTAACAATTATTGACCATTTTTGACAGGTTCTGACAATAATTGACCATTTTTTACAATTTTTCAAAAATTTTGACCATTTTTCAAAAATTTTGACAATTTTCAACAATTATTGACCATTTTGACAGTTTTTAATAGTTGTTGACAATTTTTCATCATTTTTTCAAAATTTTGACACTTTTTGACAATTATTGACCGTTTTTTCAAATTTAAACAATTATTGACCATTTTTAACAATTATTGATAATTTTGACAGTTTTGACAATTATAAATATTTTTGGGGCAATTTTTCAAAAATGTTGACCATTTTTCCAAATTTTAACAATTATTGACCATTTTTGACAGGTTCTCACAATAATTGACCATTTTTTACAATTTTTCAAAAATTTTGATAATTTTCAAAAATTATTAACCATTTTTGACAGTTAATAATTATTGACCATTTTTTCAAAATATTTGACCATTTTTACAAAATTTTGACACTTTTTGACAATTATTGAACATTTTTTCAAAATTTTTGACAATTTATGACCATTTTTGACAGGTTCTGACAATAATTGACCATTTTTTACAATTTTTCAAAAATTTTGACAATAATTGACCATTTTTTACAATTTTTCAAAAATTTTGACAATTTTCAACAATTATTGACCATTTTTTAAAAATTTTGACACTTGTTGACAATTATTGACCATTTTTTCAAAATGTTTGACAATTTTTCCAAATTTTAACAATTATTGACCATTTTTGACAGGTTCTGACAATAATTGACCATTTTTGACAATTTTTCAAAAATTTGACCATTTTTCAAAAAGTTTGACAATTTTCAACAATTATTGTCCATATTTGACAGATTTTTATAATTATTGACCATTTTTTTTAAATTTTGATAGCGGCACGCCTCTCTCTCTCTCTCTCTGCACTGAACGTACTCTATGGCCTGCGTCTGTCTCTCTCTTTTAATGAGTCATCGCGTGACGAACGCTTTTTCGTAACATCACACGTTTCACGAGTTCACTAGCCTTCCCAAAAGTCCTATGTCGTGCAATAAGAAGCAAGCTTCAAAAACTTGTCATGGTGACATGTAATGGTAGTAAATTTCCATAATGATAATTTCAAAATCTTTATTATTCTATCTGTAAAGCGAACAATTTATTTTGACCATAAGTTCTGCTTGACAATACCGTTTACGACATGGTTAACAACACGAACTACCAGAAATCAATTTCAACTTTTTGTTGCTTTTTCAAAGAATCAACCGTTATAAAACCATGTTTCAATGAATAGAATGATAATAAATTCGTTACGGACTACCAACGTTTTCTTATTTAGGTAAAAATAGAAGACAGAAATTGAAGCAAGACGTATTGATGAAGATGTCATAAAAATAGGCGACTTTATGACTGGTCAGATTGCTACCTAATGTAAAAATGAAAAGCGCCAATGTGCCAAGTCGATGGTTAAAATACTGTGTTATACAATAAATACAGAAGAAGAAGGAGAGCACCGCAGCTTGTTTTATACAGAGAATTGCTATGTAAGCTAACCACCCTATATAAATCATCTGATCTGAAGGTAATATTTCAAAAATCATAAGAAGTGGGACGTCTTTTGGCTCATTTACTTCTACTTAGTTCCCGAGGAAAGTCTCAAAGACTAGTAGCTCCTTTAGTCCTTTATTTGCAGGCTTTAACTTATGTCCCTCTTCTATCCAGTAATCTCCTGGTGTTCTGTTCTAGGATTCTGGATTGCTGTGCACCTCGCAAGTATGTGGATGGAGGTTTCTTCTTCCATGCCACATAATCTACATTTTTCTTCCTCCACTAGTTTGAGCTTTTTTAGGTGCCCATTCAGGATCCCTGTTAAACTCTTAGTGCAGTTTTACTTTGAATTATGCATGGATAGCCAAAATAAGAATTTGCGGGTAGAAATCCAAAAGAATGGAATTAAAATCAGAGAAGAAATAGAAAAGCATGTGGTAGAAGAAATATTGAAGAAAATTTACTGGGAGCAATTCAAACAGAAGTAACCAGACAAATTGAAAATATAATCAAGGAAGTGGGAGATATTAAAGTACGTGAACAGACAAATGAAGAAGTAATGAAGATGTATCAAGGAAATGTTGAGAAGACAATTAAAGACTGGGATGGTAAAATGACAGAACAAACAGAAGCATGTGCGAAAAGAAGTCAAATAATGAGCAATCGATTTAATCAGGAATTGGAAGAAATGAATAGAAAATTGCAAGATACTAGGGAGGAAATAGAAGATAATATAAGACGAAATGGAGGAGGCACGATATACACAGAAAATATGGAAATAGGAGTGAAGTTTGATGGAAACATAAATACAATTCACCCACAAGTTTTTATGAAGATAATGAAGAGTAGAATGAAAGGAATAAGAGATATCATAGAGAAGAAAATTCTAATTATAGAGGAATGTTATCAGGGCATGCACTACTATGGTTTTGCAATAAATAATAGATATGGAAGGATTTGAGACGCAATTTTTAATATATTTCTGGGGGGAAAGTCAACAGGCTAATTTTCTGGAACGGCTATATTTTGGGAAATTTGACTATAATAAAAGTAAAAATTTAAACTTATATGCTATGCAAATGTATAATATGGCACAATACCTAGAACCGGCAATAAAAGTGGAAGAATTGGTGTTATATGTAGGAAGACATTTTAATATAGAGGTGTCTGAAACCATAGCGTTACACAATATTAAAATGATCTCAACAGGTTGTAGTCACCCAGAAGAATCTTTGATTGTCTAAGTCCTACTAGATCTTTTTTCGGCTTTCCCTATTTCTTCCAATATTACATTGGAGCTGATACCGCATACCCTCTTTGCTATTTCATTTCCTTCTATTCCAGTGTATCCTGGAATCAACAGTAAGGTGACTATATTGTTCTCGCCTATTTCATTGATTTTGCCTAGGCATTCCCTTACCATTTTGGAATTTTGTGCTTTAATGGCTGGTTGACTATCCTTTATCAATATTGAACTGGACCCACTTTCCTATGGCTTGAATGTCCGCTTGAAATAAACTTGAGGTTTTTCCCAAGCTTTTGGAGTGTTTGGTTCCTGGTCTGTACACTTCTATCCCAGTTCCTTCTATTGCTTTTAAGCTGTTTGTGTACCATTGTATGGCAAGTCTGGTAATGGTATTTGGATCCCATTCCTTCTTTTTAAATATCGCCAGTTGTTTTTTAATTTCATGATGTATCCAACTTTAAATTGATGTAAAAATATACATGGTGTTCCATCAACGCGAATGGAAGGGATGACGATAGGTAGAATTGCGTTTAAGTTATAACAAGTAGCTACATATTTCATTCCAATAAATCGATTTTTGAAATTTTTTGTTTTTTTGCATAAAAGAGATACCTTGAGATTGGTGTAAGAGGATAGTTTTTATTTAGATGCTCTGTATTAAATTCTACATCTAGATCTAAATAAAAGTGTTTGTTAAAACTACGAAAATTGATTTCACCTCATTTGACATTTACTAGTTTCTTATGTATTTCAACGGCTTGGCAACATGGTGCAATTATGACAGATGTCACGTGCGATGGAATTTACATTGTAAATCGATTAAATTAAATTAAAAAAAATTAAATTAAATTAATTCGATTTTCGGAAACGGCTCGTATTATTTATTGACTATTTTTCAAAATTTTGACAATTATTAACCATTTTTCACAATTATTGACCATTTTGACTGTTTTTCAAAATTAGTGACCATTTTTCAACATCTTGACAATTTTTAACCATTTTTGACAGTTTTTGATAATAATTGTCCATTTTTAACAGTTTTTAACAGTTTTTAACATTAATTGACAATTTTTAACCATTTTTGATAGTTTTTTACCATTTGTGACAATTTGTCAAAATTTCAGACCATTTTTCAAAATTATTGACCATTTTTGATAATTATTGACAATTGTTGACAATTATGGACCATTTTTCCAAATTTTTGACCATTTTTGACAATTATTGACCATTTTTGACCATATTTCAAGTTTTTTGACAATTTCCAAAAACTTTAACAATTTTTGACAATTATCCACTATTTTTCAAAATTTTGACAATTTTAAACAATAATTGTCCATTTTTGACCATTTTTGATAGTTTTTGACAATTATTGGCCATTTTTGACAATTTTTCAAAAATTTCAACAATTTTTCAAAAATTTTAACAATTTTTCAAAATTATTGACCATTTTTGAAAGTTTTTGACAATTATCGATCATTTTTCAAAATTTTAACAATTTTTGACAATTATGACCAATTTTGAGAAAAATTGTCCATTTTTGACAATTTTATAATATTACGTGTTTAAATCGATTTTCGGAAACGGCTCGTATTATTTATTGACTATTTTTCAAAATTTTGACAATTATTGACCATTTTGACTGTTTTTCAAAATTAGTGACCATTTTTCAACATCTTGACAGTTTTTAACCATTTTTGACAGTTTTTGTCCATAATTGTCCATTTTTAACAGTTTTCAACAACAATTGACAATTTTTAACCATTTTTGATAGTTTTTTACCATTTGTGACAATTTGTCAAAATTTCAGACCATTTTTCAAAATTATTGACCATTTTTGATAATTATTGACAATTGTTGACAATTATGGACCATTTTTCCAAATTTTTGACCATTTTTGACAATTATTGACCATTTTTGACCATATTTCAAGTTTTTTGACAATTTCCAAAAACTTTAACAATTTTTGACAATTATCAACTATTTTTCAAAATTTTGACAATTTTAAACAATAATTGTCCATTTTTGACCATTTTTGATAGTTTTTGACAATTATTGGCCATTTTTGACAATTTTTCAAAAATTTCAACAATTTTTCAAAATTATTGACCATTTTTGAAAGTTTTTGACAATTATCGACCATTTTTCAAAATTTTATCAATTTTTGACAATTATGACCAATTTTGAGAAAAATTGTCCATTTTTGACAATTTTTAAAAGTAATTGACAATTTTTAATCATTTTTGACAATTTTTCAAAATTTTAGACCATTTTTCAAAATTATTGACCATTTTTGATAATTATTGACAATTGTGGACCATTTAAACTGTTTTTGACAATAATTGACAATTCTTGACAATTATTGACCATTTTTAATCATATTTCAAAATGTTTGACATATAATTTTTAATCTGATAAATTGTTAATTATTCACCAATTGAGTTAATTCGGAGGGCGTGGTTTGATTAAATAAACGAGCAAAAAAGATTCCTTTTTGCGCTAGAGCGTAAAGTAACAATCCTCGGCATTTGTCGACTTTACGATTTCATTTGAATATAGTAATTAGTCATTTTACGCGCGACTGTAGAAATTTTTTTTTTTCGATTCATATTGCCGTATTAAACAAATGAAATAAAATTATTGCGGTTAGAAATCCGTGCCAATGTGAAAACAACAATGTACGCGGCAAAAACTCGGACTGTTTTTAACCGCACGATTAAAACCGTGTAATGTGAAAGAGGCGTTACAGACATAAGAGATTTTTTATTAACTGTATGAAAACATTGACTTCTGTTTTTAAAAATATCAGAAATAAAATGAAATTTTCGGACCACGTAATTTGATGTCATTGATAGAAATATACAAACCTTTAATAGATCCCGTTGACGTATGGGGCTGCTGATTTTGTGCTTGCGGTATCTCCAACTTAGTGGAAACATTATTCCACATTTCGAACATAGTAACAAATTTTATTTAAACACTATTAAAATAATTGTTCATGTTATCATCGTTAATATCGAGAAACTGGTAACACCAATCACTTAACACACACTATTTTTATAGGCTGGCACATTTTATTTTATACACTTTGGAAGTTTTTATGGAAGTCACTAGGAATATAATTCACGAAATTTGATATAATATACGGTCGCAGTCTGGTTATTCGACTCTTCTTCTGTACAGTAAATTTTCAGTATTTTCAGTGGAATATTTGTTAGTTCTTCTTTCATCTTGCATAAGGATAATCTGAAGTTTAATAAATTTTTTTGTTAAAAAAAGGTTTTAATTGAGAAATTATCCATTCCAGTCTGTACTTGTTTATATTTATTAATAAAATTTTTTTTTACGTTTTCAAAAATGTTATAAGCTAGAAAAACTATATTGGTGAAAAAATCATCCTTTTTTTACTTCTTCGACGACCCTTTTCAAAAGTACAATGAACATAATGATTCTTATTGGATTTAGAGATGTTAGCGAATAGTTTTAGTAACATTAAAGGACTTTATACCATCTTATTGAAAGATTGATTGGTTAGGCTTCACCAGTCAGAGGCTTAGAGATCTCAGCCTTTAGGCTTTTTGTGCTCTTGGTTATACCGTTTATGTGATGAGACCAGTAGCCATTATCAGGCTCAACAGTCTTTTCACCAGGTGCTGCTTGGAGAAATCCTCCCTTGGATACTCTAGTCCTAGGAGTCTATATACAGAGCTTCACATTCGAAGATAATGTGAGAGGCTGTTTCCTCCTCTTCCATGCACAACCGACAGATTGTGCCTGAGTATCCGAGGGATCTTTTGGCCTCTATACCCCCTTTCGATGTTCAATTGAATTTGCCTGGGTCTGGCACTATGGACTCCAGATCCTGATCCTTTGTCAGTTTTAGAATCATCAGTGTACCACACCAACGTTCCTTCCTGATTGCATTCTTCCAATCCATTCCAGTTTAGCTGGATATGGTAGGGTTGGTTGTCGTTAATTGTGGCCAACATGTTATCACTTCTCATTTCAAGAAGCGAGTTTGTGATAACATCTGTCATTCTGGATTGACTATGGGTGTTGGTTCCTTCGGGCCAATTCCCTTGCATTTCAGCCTTATACCATCTAATAACCAAGAGAATTTCGAATCAATACATAAATAATGTGATTAGTTTAATAAGTGTTCTAATTTCAACGAATGCTATACAATGTTCCGAGCGAAACCTCTCCACAGATGATGTCATTAAGTGGGCAACAAAAAATTGAGTTTTTTTACAAATTATCCAAAATTTAAGCGCGCACTGTATTTGTTCTGCACCTGATTGGTATCATGTGAACGGTTGATGAATTATTTATTGACAACTAACGTTTTACCTTATCAGCGTGCCCTAGTTTTGAGAGGCTCGTAACAGGTTTTCCTATAATTTAAAATTTTTTGTTTATGAACTTGTCATTTATTTTATCGAAATTTAATGCAGTGCGCTTTTAAAATTTAAAACCCACGGTTCAAATATTATATCGAATATGAAAAAATTCAGTAAACGAGAATTTAATTAAAAAAAATGAAAAAAATAAGCAAATTTGGATAGAAATATGTTTAAAGAAAGATGCAACGAAGTACTAAAGACCAAATAAACAGAAATTGATTATCCATTCAATAACTGAGAAGACCATAGGCAGCTAATTTTCGACCAGGTGGTAAGACTATTAGAATACCTAAGGGTGAAAGTCATCAAGGAGACAGGAAGAGGAATCACTCAACTATAAACCTAGCCTATACATAGAAAAATAAACCAAAATTATAATTATAGGCAGATTTAAGAAATAAAACCACTCCTAAGGTTAGTTTCACCCGAAGAAGGCTGCGAATGAACATACCAGGAGATATAAAGAAAGGATAGCCAGACCTTAGGTCGAAGAAAGGACCAAATGAATTTTGAACAACAATGAACAACATATTTTCTAAATACATTTAACCATTGGGGCTTTGTTCTCTTTGGACTCTACAATATCATCAACAATAACCTTATGGAAAGAAGACACTGTTACGTAATAAGATAAACTTTCCAGATTACTAGATTACTATTTCTAGCCCGACTATCTTTCTGAAGTCCACCAGCCTAAGACCGAACATTTGCCAGTCAGTCGCACTGACATGGATTGTGTTGTGTCGTTTCTTCTTCTAATTCACAGAATCTGTACATGGTTTTGTCTGTCAATTCCATCAGACTCAAGTGCCTTTGTCCAGGTGGATATGTGGGCTATCCAATTTTCTCCCATTACATTCGGAGCACGCTATACTAGCTTGGAATTGACCTCTAGTGCCTTTAGCGCAGCTTGGCTATCTGTGAAAATGGCAATTGCTTGGGAAATGGTACAGAGATTCAGTTCAAGTTCAATCCAAATAAATGAATGAAATGGTATGTTGTTTCCTGCCAATTAATTTCTACTGCTCAGTGATGGAAAATAATCCCTTTTTTCATTCCTACCCTCCCCCCAGAATGTTCCTGTAAAAATGTATAGTTTATGAATTATTTATAAACATAAGTTTTTATTTCCAAACTTTAGAGACCTATAACTCCGAAAATTATTTTTACCCTATCTATCGCTCCCAAATTTTTGACATCATCGTCAGCACGAAATTTCAAAACATATTGTGGTTAAATTATTAATAGCGTTAAATCACATGCAATTAAATTCACTTTAAACATTCACGTGCTAAAACGCCACGTTACTTAACCATTCACCCGTGTAATTGTGTGATTAAACAGGGTGGTCAATTGGTAAACGAGACAAGAGTTGCTATAAATCTATTGTGAAATATTTCGATTTAACACAAATCAACTTAGTCTTATTTTTTAGGTATATTAATACTCCAGACATGCTCGTTTTACGGAAATTTTCCCAGTGCTTTTGCTTTGGAATGTTTACTCAGTAATTTCAATGCTGCTCTCTGATCCAGTAGATTAGTAGTTTTCGCCTTTTCGTAACCTTGCGTTATATTATTGTAAATTTTGGTAGGGATCAATATTTTTGGAAATATATTAAACTTTTTCAGTCCATTTGTCACCATTAATGAATCACCTTGTACAAGTTAAAGTTAAAGTATTTATTTGGCTAGCTGGATAGTATGTATATATATTGGGGTGATATTCACTGACAACCAGATCTACTGTGCCTCTTCTACTTAGATCCTGAGGAAAGTCTCAGAGACTAGTAGTGTCTTTAGACCTATTTCCTGGAGGAATTTTAGGTTATCCGCAGGCTCTAGTTTGGGTAAGTGTTCCTCTTCAATCCAGTAGTCTCCTAGGATTCTGTATCATTATATAAAATACACATAGATTCAAAAATTTTGCATCACCCTATATCTCTGTAAGTAATTTTTCCTTCGACAAGAATGATTAGTTTCAAGTTAAAAAAAAAGGGGGGCGGTAATAGGACCGCCGACAGAAGCTTGCTTCTTATGCACAATAGAAGGCGAGGTTGGGAAAACCATCAATAAAAATACGCGCAATAGAATACGATGTTGGGAATTGCATTAGGCCCAGTACATTCTACTAAGTTTTATTTTATATTTGACTGACCATTTTTTCAAAATTTTTGACAATTATTGACCATTTTTTCAAAATTTCTGACAATTTTTGGCCATTTTTTCAAATTTCAACTATTATTGACCATTTTTGACAATTATTGACCAATTTTGACAGTTTTGACAATTATTGATCATTTTTGATCATTTTTGACCATTTTGAACATTTTAGACCATATTTGACAATTTTTGAGCATTTTTGCAAGGTTCTGACAATTATTGATCATTCTGGACAATTTTTCAAAAATTTTGTCCATTTTTCAAAAAATTTGACAATTTTCAACAATTATTGAGCATTTTGACAGTTTTTTATAATTATTGACGGTTTTTTCAAAATTTTGACAATTATTGACCATTTTTGACAGTTTCTGACAGTTATTGACCATTTTTGACAATTTTTCAAAAATTATGACAATTTTCTACAATTATTGACCATTTTTTTATAATTATTGACAATTTTCTCAAAATTTTAACAATTATTGACCATTTTTGACAGTTTCTGACAATTATTGACCATTTTTGACAACTTTCAAAAATTTTGACAATTATTGTAAATTTTTCAAAATATTTAACAATTTTTGACCATTTTTAAAAATATTTAACAATTTTTGACAATTATTGACCATTTTTTCAATGACAAGCATTGACCATTTTTTCAAATATTTAACAATTTTTGACCATTTTTCAAAATTGTAACAATTTTTGACAATTTTTCAAAATTGTAACAATTTTTGACGATTTTTGATTGGTTTTGACAATTATTGACCGTCTTTGACAATTATTGACCGTCTTTGACAATTATTGACCATATTTGATGATTTTTCAAAAATTTTAACCATTTTTCAAAATTTTTGACAAGTATTGACCATTTTTTCAAAATTTTTACAAATATTGACAATTTTTGACAGTTTTTGACAATTTTTGACCATTTTTGACAATTTTTGAAAATATTTGGCAATTATTAACCATTTTTAAAATTTTTACAGTTTTTGACCATATCTCAAAATTTCTGAGCATTTTTCAAAAATCAATCAGAGAGAGAGACGCGCGATACTCTCTCTCAATAGAACATGCTTGGGACATGCTTTCCAGGGCTGTAGCAGCACGCAGAAATCCACCCAGGAGTGTACAAGAGCTTGTTCATGCCGCTCAGGAGGAATGGTGGAATATCCCGCAACAGCATATCAGAAATCTGGTTAACAGTATGGGTAGGCGTCTCCAAGCCTGCATAGATTCTAAAGGTGGAAATACTCATTATTAAATAATTCTAATTTGTTATTTTTCCAAAAAAGTCACCAATTTGTAAATTTAATTTTCTTGCAAAAATACTCTTATATTTGTAACATGTTTATCGACCTGTTTCGATTTTATAGAATAAATCCTTTTAATTACCGCTCGCTGCCACATTAGCCACTTCCAATATATAGTTCTGTGATCTCAAATTCTCCTACTCCGAACGCTAAGACAATTGACGTCTGCCAACGGTCGCTTCCATTTTTTTCAACGCCACGAGGGACAGCCCCTTCCGCTATCGACTCTCTTCGAGAAAAGACCTCCATTTTTTTATCGCTTTTATACCTTTCCTACCTAATTAATTTTCCTGTGGTAAATTCAAAATCATAATTAATAAGCTTCTTCTAAAGTACTGTCTGATATAATTTTTTTTGTATGCATTCTTTATTTTCTGTTTTTTTAAGTAATTTTTTTATTTGATTTCTGGTTAACTTTTATTTAAATTCTACCTTTTCCGCCTTAGTTTGTTAGTACTTTTTATCGACGTCAAAAAGGTAGTGGCGCCCTCAATTTTTTACAACCCTTCTGTTATCCTTGTGCGACAAATTTTTACAAAAAACCTTTATGTTTTTTTAACATAAAACTAATCAATTAATTATTCTCCAATCCATTTTTGATGAAGAGAAAAATACTTTATGAGATATTGGGTGATGCAAAACTTTTGAATCTATGTGTATATAACTATAGTTGTTATACATTTTATTTATTTGAATATTTGAAATTCCTGTAACAGTAGATTATGTATAAATATAAAAATAGCAAAACTTGACTTCCGCACAATTCGTCTAGTTAGAGTAGGTCAGGTATAATTCGTTCAATTCATTTGTATAAAAAATGCAT
This sequence comes from Lochmaea crataegi, assembly GCA_947563755.1. Classification (NCBI taxonomy): domain Eukaryota; kingdom Metazoa; phylum Arthropoda; class Insecta; order Coleoptera; family Chrysomelidae; genus Lochmaea; species Lochmaea crataegi. The sequence continues at coordinate 3,330,218 of OX387433.1, read as the reverse complement.
ATCTGAATGTAAACATTCGTTTTGCAATATTATCTTAACATTTAAACGTTTTTTTTTTATTAATAAAAATGTAAACATTAAAAATATGACAAGTGCGCTGAAAAAAAATCTCAATAAATCTTATTGGTTTATTATTATACGGGTGTCCTGAAAAGATTAGTCATAAATTATACCACATATTCTGGGATTAAGAATAGGTTGATTGAACCATTTGTGCTGCTTCTTCCTTCATAAATTTTATTAAATTACTAACTAGCTCACGGCTTTGGCCACTTAAAACTTTATTATGAATTTTACTTTTGAAGTAAAATCAAATCAACACAAAACAGATAATATAAAAATTTACTACGCCTCTGGAATTTTTATGATGTTAACAGTAAGAAACAGTAACATCAAATGAGCTCTCAGTGACGATGGGCGGGGTTTGTAAAAAGCGCATCGGTCGAGTGCCAACCTAGGATGGTATAGTTATACCTATATATACAAAAAAAGTTACAGGGTGATTTATTTGAAAATGTAAAAAATTTTAATTTGGAATCTCAATAAATGTACTTTAAATAGTAAGAAATAAATATTTTCTAACTCCTAGTTATAGTAACATACCTAAATACATGTATTTTAGTTGGGGTCCCTGAACGACCCCGTTTGGTGCTTTACGTAATTTTTTTAGCATGGTAGGTACTCAGAGGGTTAATGTTGGTCTAAAATTTATGAAAATTCATATATACGATAACCCATAAACTAGAAGTAGTAGCGTTTATTTATTATAGAATTTCAGAAGGGGTTACCCACCCTTTTTGATGGATTTAAATTTTCAAATAAATCACCCTGTAACTTTTTTGCGTGTACTTTTGTATATAGGTGAGTGAGGTTCAATCATTTGACCCCAGAATATGTGGTATAATTTATGATCAATCTTTACAGGACACCTTGTATATTATATATTGCATAGATCATTAATTCGAAGTCTGTTCACAGTTTTAAGTTAGGAGAGATTTTAGTATTCTTTAAATTAACCTAGGAATTCGGGAAGTTGAATTGTTATAAATTTACTTTCCAAAACTTAAAATTAGTTTCACTTTCACCGACAATCATTCAAGGGTACCTTCTTAGGCAAAGCAATTTTTAGTGAACTGGAGAAATTATGAGTGAAGGACTATAAAAAGTAAACAGTTTCCATCCAAAGTAGGGGTTTTGACATGAAAATCTAACTGGACTAAGTCCAAAAACTAAAACAACTAAATCGGAACTCCACCACGAAAAGCTGCTAAATATTCATTTTGTATGCTGTGTATCTGAGATTTCATTATTAACACTTACCCACTATCAAGAAAATTTATAGGAACCAACGGGATTATCATTTTCTCAAATGCTAAAAATTATATGATATAATTGAGTATTTTTCATCCTGTAAACTTTGCAGAAATGGACGTATCAGGTAAACACACGATTTGAGTGAACACTACATAAAAAGACTTTTTATCAAACATAGAATGCCTACAATTTATTTGTGAGGTTTGGGATCGTAACTCACTACTCAATGACTTATAAAGGCATAAAATGAATAATATCTCGTTTTGTATTAATTATCAAATCTGGTTTTTAATTGTTACAGTTTTATTATGTTCTCTCAACAACATACGCAACACAATCGGGAATAAAAAAAGAAGCAACGACTCTCCCTTGTGGTAAGTAATCAATACTTCTGCAGTTTAAAGGAGATGTACCCTTTGGAGCTCTACTGGTTTCTAGAAAATATTACATACAAGAATTTTCCATTTCATTTCGATTTAAGTCGTTTTCCTGTGCATTTTAACGTACGGCAATTTTAACAGCTCATTAGACAAAGTGCAATACATAATTTGAAATAACTAATGAGTACATTTTGTCCGAAAGTAATGGGAGTTGGTCGGGAGAGTTAGGATTCTGTAATACAGGCATTAGTAATCGTTTATCGAAAGCCTCAAAAGTTAAAAATACGTAATTGGGTCTATTTTATGTATACAGTATCTGTTGCCAGTTACTGAGTATAAGTCCGCAGTAGTGAAACAATAAAACTGAATAATTAAGCCACTGTCCATCGCGGTAAGGAGGAGGTGAATCTGACGTTTATGACATTAGCGCTAAAAAGTGTCCCCCTCAAGTTAAAAGTTGACGTGTTTCGGAAATTCTTTCTAATATGTCGCATTTCTGAAATATTAAGGGTGGGTCCTTTTCAAATGAACACAGAGTATATTGTGTGTATGGATGATTAGAAAATTACAGAAATCTCATCTAAACTGAACCAACATAGTCTTGTCTAACCTAACATAATCTTGTCTAACCCAACATAATCTTGTCTAACCCAACATAATCTTGTCTAACTCAACATATTCTTGTCTAACCCAACATAATCTCCTCCAGCCTAACATAATGTTGTCCAATCTAACATAATTTTGTCCAATCTAACATAATGTTGTCCAACTCAACATAATCTTGTCTAACCCAACATAATCTTGTCTGACCTAACATAATCTTCCGCAGCCTAACATAATGTTGTCCAATCTAACATAATTTTGTCAGACCCACCATAATCTTGTCTGACATAAGTAACATAATCTCATCTAAACTGACATAATCTTGTCTAACTCAACAAAATCTTGTCTAACCCAACATATTCTAGTCTAACTCATCATAATCTTGTCTAACCCAAAATAATCTTGTCTGACCCTACAAAATCTTCTACAGCCTAACATAATCTTGTCCAATTTAACATAATGTTGTCCAGCCAACATAATTTTGTCCAACCCACGTAAATCTTGTCTGACCCAACATGATCTTCTCCAGCCTAACATACTGTTGTCCAATCTAACATAATTTTGTCAGACCCAACATATTCTTGTCTAACCTAACATAATCTCATCTAAACTGACATAATCTTGTTCAACCTATCATAATCTTGTCTAACCCAACATAATCTTGTCCAACCAAATAATTCTTGTCTGACCCAACATGATCTTCTACAGCCTAACATAATCTTGACCAATCTAACATAATTTTGTCAGACCCAACATATTCCTGTCTAACCTAAAATAATCTCATTTATACTGACATAATCTTGTTCAACCTAACATAGTCTGGTCTAACCCAACATAATCTTGTCTAACTCAACATAATCTTGTCTAACCCAACATATTCTTGTCTAACTCATCATAATCTTGTCTAACCCAACATAATCTTGTCTGTCCCTACATAATCTTGTCCAATCTAACATAATTTTGTCAAACCCAACATATTCTTGTCTAACCTAATATAATCTCATCTAAACTGACATAATCTTGTTCAACCTAACATAATCTTGTCTAACCCGACATAATCTTGTCCAACCAACATAAATCTTGTCTGACCCAACATGATCTTCTCCAGCCTAACATAATCTTGTCCAATCTAACATAATTTTGTCAAACCCAACATATTCTGGTCTAACCTAATATAATCTCATCTAAACTGACATAATCTTGTTCAATCTATCATAATCTTGTCCAACCCAACATAATCTTGTCTAACTCAACATAATTTTGTCTAACCCAACATAATCTTGTCTGACCTAACATAATCTTCCGCAGCCTAACATAATCTTGTCCAACCCACATAAATCTTGTCTGACCCAACATGATCTTCTCCAGCCTAACATAATCTTGTCCAATCTAACATAATTTTGTCAAACCCAACATATTCTTGTCTAACCTAATATAATCTCATCTAAACTGACATAATCTTGTTCAACCTAACATAATCTTGTCTAACCCGACATAATCTTGTCCAACCATCATGAATCTTGTCTGACCCAACATGATCTTCTCCAGCCTAACATAATCTTGACCAATCTAACATAATTTTGTCAGACCCAACATATTCCTGTCTAACCTAAAATAATCTCATTTATACTGACATAATCTTGTTCAACCTAACATAGTCTGGTCTAACCCAACATAATCTTGTCTAACTCAACATAATCTTGTCTAACCCAACATATTCTTGTCTAACTCATCATAATCTTGTCTAACCCAACATAATCTTGTCTGTCCCTACATAATCTTGTCCAATCTAACATAATTTTGTCAAACCCAACATATTCTTGTCTAACCTAATATAATCTCATCTAAACTGACATAATCTTGTTCAACCTAACATAATCTTGTCTAACCCGACATAATCTTGTCCAACCAACATAAATCTTGTCTGACCCAACATGATCTTCTCCAGCCTAACATAATCTTGTCCAATCTAACATAATTTTGTCAAACCCAACATATTCTTGTCTAACCTAATATAATCTCATCTAAACTGACATAATCTTGTTCAATCTATCATAATCTTGTCTAACCCAACATAATCTTGTCTAACTCAACATAATTTTGTCTAACCCAACATAATCTTGTCTGACCTAACATAATCTTCCGCAGCCTAACATAATCTTGTCCAACCCACATAAATCTTGTCTGACCCAACATGATCTTCTCCAGCCTAACATAATCTTGTCCAATCTAACATAATTTTGTCAAACCCAACATATTCTTGTCTAACCTAATATAATCTCATCTAAACTGACATAATCTTGTTCAACCTAACATAATCTTGTCTAACCCGACATAATCTTGTCCAACCAACATGAATCTTGTCTGACCCAACATGATCTTCTCCAGCCTAACATAATCTTGACCAATCTAACATAATTTTGTCAGACCCAACATATTCCTGTCTAACCTAAAATAATCTCATTTATACTGACATAATCCTGTTCAACCTAACATAGTCTGGTCTAACCCAACATAATCTTGTCTAACTCAACATAATCTGGTCTAACCCAACATAATTTTGTCTGACCCTACATATTCTTGTCTAACTCATCATAATCTTGTCTGACCCTACATAATCTTCTTCAGCCTAACATAATCTTGTCCAGCCAACATAAATTTTGTCTGACCCAACATGATCTTCTCCAGCCTAACATAATCTTGTCCAATCTGACATAATCTGGTCTAACCCTACATAATCTTGTCTAACTCAACATAATCTGGTCTAACCCAACATAATCTTGTCTAAGTCAACATAATCTTGTATAACTCAACATAATCTTGTCTAACCCAACATAATCTTTTCTGACCCAACATAATCTTGTCAAATCTAACATAATTTTGTCAGACTCAACATAATCTTGTCTAACCCAACATAATCTTTTCTGACCCAACATAATCTTGTCCAATCTAACATAATTTTGTCAGACTCAACATAATCTTGTCTGACCCAACATAATCTTCTCCAGCCTAACATAATCTTGTCCAATCTAACATAATCTTGTTCAACCAACATAATCTTGTTCAACCGAACATAATCTGGTCTAAAACAACATAATCTTGTCTAACTCAACATAATCTTGTCTAACCCAACATAATCTTGTTCAACGTAACATAATCTGGTCTAAAACAACATAATCTTGTCTAACTCAACATAATCTTGTCTAAGTCAATATAATCTTGTCTAACTCAATATAATCTTGTTTAACCCAACATAATCCTGTCTAACTCATCATAATCTTGTCTAACCCAACATAATCTTGTTCAACCTAACATAATCTTGTCCAATCTAACATAATATTGTCCAACCGACATAATCCTGTCCAACCTAACATAATCTTGTCCAACCTAACATAATCTTGTCCAACCTAACATAATATTGTCCAACCTAACATAATCTTGTCCAACCTAACATAATCTTGTCCAACCTAACATAATCTGGTCTAACCTAACATAATATTTTGGGATGCATTCAATAGGAAACATTCCTTGCAAAATAGCTACATTATCTAAAATTATCCAATTCTACTGAATTCGCAGGTCATAGTTTCTGAATGACTCCAGCTACAATATTAATTGATTGAGGAGGACATTTCACAAATTTCAAGCGACACGGGAAATGGAAAATTTTCAAGAAGGATCAATTAAGAATTTCATATTAATTTTTTTTAAATACATCTGATATGATCTAGGATCTAGTTTATAGGTTAAGTTCCCAATTTTTTATTTTAAGTAAAGCTTTATTTATTGTAACAAAAATAGCTTTGTCATTTCCAATATTTATACTTATTTTCATTACAACTTAAACGCCGATTTCGACTTGTGGTGAAATTAAAAAGCTAACGTTGCAATAATTTTCAAACGGCACGGCTACACTAAGCTAAGTCAACAATTTGCGTTAGTAAAAATAGAAAACATTTTGGCTTGAACTCCAATACAACTGATGTAACAGCATACCACACAAAATAATACACAGGCAGGATAATAACGCCATTTATTTTTGAATATAAGCTAGTCCTAGCTAGAGGTTAATAACCTGTCATAAATGTCTGCCAAGAAAATATGAATGAAAACAATAAATAGATAGTTTTATAATAAATAATTTATTTTATAGAAAATATATTTAATAAAATAATTATTATAAGCTACATATTCCGAAAATTGAAAAAAGCGAAACCACCGGGACTCCTCAGTTACAAGCCCTTACGCTAAGCCCAGCGCTACGACGGTTCCTATCTATCGATGTTCGGGTCGGTATTATAAGTTACCATTAACCGCGACTGCGTCTTACATTATTTTATCCACAATTCCTTTTAGATCCAAAGACATCCCACGATCGATTAATTATATTTTTATTTGATCGGATTGGTTGAATCGAATCATTTTGCATGCCTCAATACTTATTATTGAACATCCAGACGGAGAAATTTAGTTGAACCCATAAAGATCATGGACATCTTTGATTTTTTATTTTTGTCCAAACAACACGAATATCTAAAATTTATAATTTTTTTACCATTTTGGGTTAAACCGGTAGTCGGCCATGTTGATTTTAAATGTGAAAACATTAGAAATTGGTCCAAATAGAACCCATCAAAATTTTAACAAAATATATCAACCCATTCAAAAGTTACATCATCATAAATAACTATTTTGTTCAAAAAAAGTGACATATTCAATGACAACTGTTGAGCCGCGTACAGGTTGAGGCCGCACCGAACGTTTCGCACTGAAAAAATAATAACTTAACTTTGAGCGAGGACGTACGCGGCAACGCAAAATTCATTGTGCAGTACTATTTTATCAAAAAAAATTTTTTAATTTAAAAGTGTATTGGGAAACCTTTTTGAAATGATGACAATTTTTAACCCTTTTTGACAGTTTTTGACCATAATTGTCCGTTTTTAACAGTTTTTAACAATAATTGACAATTTTTAATAGTTTTTGACCATTTTTCAAAATTTTAGACCATTTTTCAAAATTATTGACCATATTTCAAAATTTTTGACAATTTTTCAAAATTTTTTGACAATTATCAACTATTTTTCAAAATTTTGACAATTTTAAAAAATAATTGTCCATTTTTGACAGTTTTTGACAATCTTTGACCATCTTTGATAGTTTTTGACAATCATTAGCCATTTTTGAGAATTTTTCAACATTTTTGAGAATTTTTCAAAATTTTAGACAATTTTTCAAAAATTTTAACAATTTTTCAAAATTTTTGACCATTTTTACAAAATTATTGACCATTTTTGATAGTTTTTGACAATTATCGACCATTTTCCAAAATTTTAACAATTATTGGCCAATTTTGACAATAATTGTCCATTTTTAACAGTTTTTGACCATTTTTGATAGTTTTTGACAATTATCGTCCATTTTTGACAACTATTGACCATTTTTCAAGTTTTTTCAAAAATGTTTGACAATTGTCGTCCATTTTTCAAGATTTTTACAATTATTGACAATTTTTGACAGTTTTTGACAATTTTGGATAATTATTGACCATTTTTGTCAAAAATTGTCCATTTTTAACAGTTTTTGACAATAATTGACCATTTTGACAATATTTCAAATTTTTTGACAATTTTCATATAATTTTATTTGATTTTTAATCTAATAAATTGTTAATGAATGAATCTCTTAGGTTTATTAATGGAATATGAAAAGCATGTACTTTTTAAAATAATATAAAAAAAATCGATTTATTTTTATTAAAATCAATTTTTGACAAATCGATTAATTTTGAATAAAGAAAAATCGGTTTTTATTTAATCGATTCTTTTCCATTAATCTCACATCCCTAATCACAACCCCGTTATCGAAATTTGAAACAATACCATTAAATGGTATACAGATTATTCCAAAACAATATAAGGGACTGGGATACATGGGCGTACCCAGGTAGGGGCAGGTGAGCGCAGGTAAAGGCAAGTGAGGGCAGCTGCCCCCCCTGGAAAATTTCTCTGTTAAGAAAAAGTTTGTCGAAATTGTTGGAGGTTTGGAAAATTTTTCTCTAGGAGATAATTCTTGGACTAGAAAAGTAATAGCTTTTCATTTGTTATCCGCAGTTGAGCAAACCACATTTATATTGGCTTTATGTATTACATACAAATACAGTTCGCTGCAAGTAATTAATTAAGTAGAGCTCATTCAAACAATAACTGCAGTTTCAGAACACAGACATTTTGCCGAAGAAGGAAGTGAAAAATTATTAAAATCAGCTTCGAATTCCAAGGATGTCAAGCCGCCAATAATATAGGGCAAATCATCCTGCTGGTTTGTTGAGCCTGTATTTTCGCCGCTCGCTGTAGACTCCGTTTCACATAAGAAGAAGCCACTTGAAGTTTGCCAACTGACTTGCGCAGAAACCAAAGTCGGTCTTGTTTATCTATGTAACGACCGTTTCATGCCATTGGCGTTACAAACGATTTTCATGTCTATCGTGTATCACCGCGACCGCTAGAGGCAAGCCTCCTGAGAGTGTTGCCATTTCAGCTATTTTTTACGGTATCAAGCAATTGGACTGGTCGTAAAAACGGCAATTGTGTTGAGCAACACGTGTTTAGGTATTGAGATGTTTGTAGAATGTAGCCTCAGGGCACTGTTGTCAGATTTAAAAATAACTACTGAAAACGGGGAATTGTAAAATTTTAAAAAACAGGAAAGAAAATGAAGAATTTTCAACAAAATATTCTGGTGCTATTTGCTGGATAAATTGATGAGGAGCCGCCACTACTCTGTATTTCCTTTCAATTCTGCTTACCGTATATTGTTAAATAGGTTCACAATTTGGGCGATTTCATGAAATAATGTGCATACCTCTTATTGAGTCCATTAATAAAATTTCAATTCTCTTATATTACTTTCAGGTAAAAACATTTTAAATGCGTTACTTTTAAGAAGATTATACTTTATAATAAAACTATCGATAATATTTCTTATCAAACAATTACGGCATATTACATAAAATACAAACATTGAAATGATAAGTTTGATAAAAGATTGTTTATTGTGTATCCGTTAAAGATAATCCAACCTGTATAATATATTATGTACTTAGACAATTTGTATTTAAGTTGTCGCTTGTTAGAGAGAAAAAAAAGAAACATTTATATACGAAATGAAACAACTACTGTAAAAAATCGCTTTCCCTTTTGTATGTTGTAACCGACAGAACAGAATTGCAAAACTAAAAATAGTAAACTTGTGGTTAATGAACTTCCCAAGGTAACTGCTTATTTTATATGGCGTCGATAAAAACTTATGTGTGTCAACCGTTCGTATTTGCAGTTGAAAATATCTCCGTAATTTCTTTAATCTGTACCTAACCCCCCCGCATAGTAAATAATGTTCTTGTTTTTTTATGAAAAACGATAATTCCAGGTGAAAATATTTCATATATTTTTTCTCCCAAGTCGCTCGAAGTATAGTTGACGTAAAACATACTGTGCGAAGTCATAGTCCAGTCAATATTATAATTTAAAATGCTTAGTTGACGATAAATTCTTGTTAGGGGATGCAAAATTACAGTGTCTTCGATTATGAGATAAAACCTGGTGAAATTAATCTAGGACATTCTGTATATCTGGAAAGTAGGAGTAAAATTGCGGTATGTTTCAGTTTTACCTTGCCTTATAGGCTAACCCATTAGTGCATCGTGTGCCTTTAAAGGGACGCCACTGTTTTAGCAGGTAGATATGTTTCTATCCTCATTCTCTAGTTATGAACGTGTTCGTCTCATGACTAATAGGAATAGAGAACTATCGATATTTATCGATAGTGCTATTTTTACTATCGATAATTTTCGATAGTTTTACAATCGGTAACATCATCGTACGATTTTTGTCAAAATGTTAAAAATATACATAAATATATATATTTATTTCAAAACAACGTATCAACTTTGTCAAAAATTGTCAAAAATTTTAAAAAGTCGTCAAAAGTGGTCAATAGTTATCAGAAACTGTCAAAAATGGTCAATAATTCTTAAAATTTTGAAAGATGGTTAATAATTCTCAAACATTGTCCAAATTTTGAAAAATGGTTAATAATTGTCAAAAACTGTCAAAAATGGTCAAACATTTTGAAAAATTGTCAATAATGGTTAATAATTTGTCAAAAACTGTTAGAAATGGTCAATAATTTTGAAAAATGGTCAATAATTTTGAAAAATGGTCAAAAATTTTGAAACACGGTCAATAATTGTTTAAAATTGTTAATAATTGTCAAAAACTGTCAGCAATATTCAATAATTGTGAAAAATGGTCAATAATTGTAAAAAATGGTCAATAATTGTCAAAAATTGTCAAAATTTTGAACAATGGTCAATAATTTTGAAAAATGGTCAAAACTGGTCATTAATTGTCAAAAATGATCAATAATTGTCAAAAATTTTGAAAAATGGTCAATAATTTTCTAAAATTGTTAATAATTGTCCAAAACTGTCAGAAATGGTCAATAATTTTGAAAAATTGTCAAAAATGGTCAATAATTGTCAAAAACTGTCAAAAATAGTCAATAACTGTCAAAAATGGTCCATAATTGTTAAAATTTTGAAAAATGGTCAATAATTGTCAAGATTTCCGGAAATAGTCAAAAATGGTCGATAATTTTGAAAAATAGTCAAAAATTTTGAAAAATTGTCAATAATGGTTAATAATTGTCAAAAACTGTTAGAAATGGTCAATAATTTTGAAAAATGGTCAATCATTGTTTAAAATTGTTAATAATTGTCAAAAACTATCAGAAATAGTCAATAATTTTGAAAAATTGACAAAAACTGTCAAAAATAGTCAATAATTGTCAAAATTGGTCAATAATATGGTCAATAATGGTCAATAATGGTCAATAATGGTCAATAATGGTCAATAACGGTCAATAATGGTCAATAATGGTCAATAATTGTCAAAAATTGTCAAAAATTGTCAAAAATTTTCAAAATTTTGAAAAATGGTCAATAATTTTGAAAAATGGTCAAAACTGGTCATTAATTGTCAAAAATGGTCAATAATTGTCAAAAATTTTGGAAAATGGTCAATAATTTTCTTAAATTGTTAATAATTGTCCAAAACTGTCAGAAATGGTCAATAATTTTGAAAAATTGTCAAAAATGGTAAATAATTGTCAAAAACTGTCAAAAATAGTCAATAACTGTCAAAAATGGTCCATAATTGTTAAAATTTTGAAAAATGGTCAATAATTGTCAAAATTTCTGGAAAATAGTCAAAAATGGTCGATAATTTTGAAAAATGGTCAAAAATTTTGAAAAATTGTCAATAATGGTTAATAATTGTCAAAAACTGTTAGAAATGGTCAATAATTTTGAAAAATGGTCAATAATTGTTTAAAATTGTTAATAATTGTCAAAAACTGTCAGAAATAGTCAATAATTTTGAAAAATTGACAAAAACTGTCAAAAATAGTCAATAATTGTCAAAAATGGTCAGTAATTGTCAATAATTGTCAAAATTGGTCAATAATGGTCAATAATGGTCAATAATGGTCAATAATGGTCAATAATGGTCAATAATGGTCAATAATTGTCAAAAATTGTCAAAAATTGTCAAAAATTGTCAAAAATTGTCAAAAATTGTCAAAAATTGCCCAAATTTTGAAAAATGGTCAATAATTTTGAAAACTGTTCAAAAATGGTCATTAATTGTCAAAAATGGTCAATAATTGTCAAAAATTTTGAAAAATGGTGAATAATTTTCTAAAATTGTCCAAAACTATCAGAAATGGTCAATAATTTTGAAAAATTGTCAAAAATGGTCAATAATTATTGTCAAAAACTGTCAAAAATAGTCAATAACTGTCAAAAATGGTCCATAATTGTTAAAATTTTGAAAAATGGTCAATAATTCTCAAAATTTTTGAAAAATAATCACAAATGGTCAAAAATTGTCCAAATTTTGAAAAATGGTCAATAATATTGAAAAATGTTAAAATTTTTGAAAAATGGTCAATAATTTTCAAAAATTGTTAAAAATGGTCAATAATTGTCAAAACTGTCTTTCAAAAGTGAATTTTTTTCTTTTAAAATGTTTTTTAAGCAATGGGGGGCTTTCTAATAAGAAAAAAATGCGTTACAAAATTAAGAGGGTCGCGAGCATTACCGAATCCGTCTTACATTCTGACAGTTTAAAATAATAATTATACTCACACGTAATACACTCTCTTTCTCTCCCGTCTTTCTCTTTTTCTCTGCCTTCTCTCTCGCTCTCCCATCTCTCCCTCTCTCTCTTTCTTCCATATCTGTCTCTGCCATCTCTCTCCCTATATCTCATATTTCTTTCTCGCTCCCATCTCTCTCTCTTTCCTATCTCTCTCTCCCATCCTTCTCTCCCCCCCCCATCCTTCTCTCTCTCATCCTTCTCTCTCTCTCTCCCATCTTTCTATCTCTCCCATCTTTCTCTCTCTCCCATCTTTCTCTCTCTCCCATCTTTCTATCTCTCCCATCTTTCTCTCTCTCCGATCTCTCTGACTCTCTCTCTCTCTTTCCTATCTCTCTCTCATATATCTTCCTCTCTCTCTCTTTCTCACTCTCCCTTTCTCACTCTCTCGCTACCCTCTCATCTTCCTCTCTATCCCATCACTCTCTCTCGTCTCCCCCCCTCTCTCTCTCTCTCTCTGTCCCATTTTTTGATAGCATTTTTATTCCATATCAGTTTTCAAAATATATTTATATTCTTCACCCAAACCTCTCAGCTATCGGTAGTACCTACCGAAAACTATCGATTTTTTTCGAAATTTAAAAAATATCGATAGTTATCGATAAACCATCGATAGTTCTCCATTCCTAATGACTTACTGTCCAGCTTAGTTTGCAGATAAAATTCGAAGAGTGTATTATTTTCACGAAAAATGGTTCTGACTCAATAATAGCTTATTTGGGTTTCGCCATTAATTGATTATTATAAATATTATTAACGCTGTAATGAACGTATTATTATTAATTGATATTGTATTATATATGGCTAGTCTTTGACGCAATCATATTTTCATTTAATATCATACCTACTAAAGGTACGGCTATGCCTGCAATTACAAGCGACCCCGGTAGGGGTATTGCATGTTAAATTAGCTTTTATTGCTTTCTGTCTATTTCAAACAGACTGTAGTCTGTTATTTGTCGATTTATTTAGTAGTAAATATGAAAAAAAATAAGTAAAATGACATAAATTACTTTAAATTCATGTAACTCCCTATTCGAAATCAGACGTTATATTATCTGGAACTTGAACGAATGCTTCTATATTGTAAGAGTGGAAAGTGCAAATCTATCTGAAAGGTATATTAAAGTTTTTCGAAGAAACTTTCACATATAATATATATATATATATATATATATATATATATATGTGAAACGTATGCGAAAGTGTAGGACCGGCACGGCATTCAGTTTTTATCTGGTCTATTATTTAATAATCTATTTTTACTTAGGAGTATTTCAAAATCACCGCAATACTAGTTTTATCTCAGGCCATTCACTCTGGATGTGTTTTTTGATCTCACTTTCGTATTTATGCTCATTCCTCTCACATTTTTTTACCATTATAATTATTATTGTCGATCTATTTAATAATTTAAAAATATCGTTTTGGGAATACTTAGCACTAGTAGGAAAACGAAATACCGAGAGGTTTTTTATTTAAAAAACTTTTAAATTTTGTTTATCTGAAGACGAGAGAGACGTTCAAGATTATGTTTTTGAATCCTTATCAAATATCAGTATTGTCACCATTTTAAAATCGAAAATCAAATAAAAAGCGTAGAAATGTTCAAGGCCTTAATAATCACTGGATGCAGTTCATATGTAAGTTTTGTACTTGCATTGTATAAATTTAAGTGTGGCTACGTTGCCTAAAACTGTCATTTGTCACTGGTCGTTTTGACCTTGGACAGCAGCATAGCCAAAAGTAAAGCAATTGTTAAATATTTTTGTACCTAAAACTGAAGCTCTACCTTAGTGGTATCTTCACCAATCTTTGTAATAAATATATAAATTGTAATACAGTTGAAGTCAAAAGATTGAACAAAAACTATCAAAAAAATCAATGATGTTCTGAAAGAAAACATCGAATTGTTGGACCATACTCAATACAGTCCCGACCTAAGTCCTAATGACTTTTTTACTTTCCCAAAAAATAAAGAATGAACTGCGTGGACGAAGTCAACGCCTTAAAAAACTCGATTTGAATGTATTAACAAGCGAGTGGAATAACTGAGGTGCGTGACGGCAGCACCCCCAAATTCGAATTTTGCAAAAAACCTTATGCCGTTGGATTGCCCAACGTTAGCCCACATTTGCCCAACCAATAAATTATTTTGCCCACCCTCCAAAAAAAAGTTATAGGCAAAACTAATTTTTCTAAAAAAATTAGTTCCAGCACCCCCGTCTTTGAATTTGGCAAAAAGCTTGATGCAGTTGGATTGCCCAAGTTTTGCCCCCATTTGCCCATCCAATAAATTTTTTTGCCCACCCCCCCCAAAAAAGTTATGAACAAAACAAATTTTTCGAAAAAAATTTTTTTTTCCGAATTCCACAGAAAACTGCACGCAGTTGGATTGCCCAATGTTAGTCCATATTGGGCAAAACTTGGGCAATCCAACTGCATCAAGCTTTTTGCCAAATTCAAAGACGGGGGTGCTGGAACTAATTTTTTTAGAAAAATTAGTTTTGCCTATAACTTTTTTTTGGAGGGTGGGCAAAATAATTTATTGGTTGGGCAAATGTGGGCTAACGTTGGGCAATCCAACGGCATAAGGTTTTTTGCAAAATTCGAATTTGGGGGTGCTGCCGTCACGCACCTTTCCTCAAGTAAGAAGAATGACACCGGAAGTAAAAAACTATTGAAATTAAAAGCAAATAAAAATAAAATTGAAAAAGAAACGGTATTACTTAAAGATATACATAATTTAAATTACGACGGGGAAGAAAAAAATAATTTGGAAGCATAAATAAGTCGTACGATTACTGGACGAATAAAATAAATAAGTCGTCCGATTAGTGGTCGAATAAAAAAAATTATTCGCCCGATTAGCAACAGCCAAATATAAAAGACTACCCCAGTATATGACATATTTGGAGATGAACGTAAATTCCATGGAATTTTTGAATATCTTTGATAGCAGCCATAATAACACTAGCTAGTGCAGACACCATAGGATCCCCAACAGCTTACAGACCAAATGGTCACCTATGTGATTTTTTTTTTAATAACTAAGCCAAGTTGGTTAAATTTTGACATAAAATTGCCCGTATCTCTTTAACCCTTCCCCCCGTCATTTTCACAGGTTGTCACATTTTTGGAAACCCCCTCTCCCCTGATGAGACATTACACATTTTTCAACTTTATGCATGTATTTAAAAATAATCAAACGAAAAAAGTTATTTTAATTATTTTTTTCAAATAATCTTCAATAAAGTCAAATATTTTAGATAACAGAGAGAGAAAAAAATCGACTAGTTAGGAAACAATAAACGATTAATTATTTCAATTAAAGACACAAAACTTAAATTTTAACATGTGACGTCACAAAACTTTTGACCCCCCTACCCCCCTTAACGTCTGTCGTGATTTATGCATAAATTGTTAATTTAATCGAAATGTCAAAAGAGGACATTTTTTCTTTAAAATTTTTTTAAAAAGTAAAAATTTCTGCATTAACCATTGAACTTGGTAACTGAGTTCACAAGTGAAATTTTACTAATTTCCAATAAGCCATTTAATAATTATAAATAAAAAACCATTTTTAATTTCCAACTTTAGAGCCCTAAAGCTCGTTAACAAAGGGCGTAAGGAAACAATTTAATATGAAGTATTTACTATAATTATTTTTATTCTCTCTATTATCTATCATCTCCCGTTTTTGGTATGAAGTCCTGGGACACCCTGTATTTATGATAAAATAAATATATTTATACTTGTACAGACTGAATATGGATTAAACTGATTTATTTTAAAAAAATTAAAAATCATTTTTTAATAAAATTATTAATTAATTAATTATTAAAATATATTTGAAATAAACCGCGAAAATTTAATAAATAATTTACTGATTTTATTTTAAAAACCAAATTTAAAAATCATATTTGATTAAAATTATTAATTATTAAAATATATTAAAATTAAATTAAAAAATGTATTAATTATTAAAATATATTTAAAAAGAATATAATATATATGAAATAAACCGCGAAAATTTAAGAAATAATTTACATTTAAAATTAATATAACAGCTGACCACAGCCAATAACAAAACCTATTCAAATACATTAATTAATTTTATTTAAGTAAATTTATAAAATAAACCAGTTAAAGCGAATAAATAATTATATTTTTTGAAAATATAGTTACACACCTTTGCTGGTATAAATAAACATTTAAAGGAGATATAATACGTAATCCTTTTGTGTTAAATAGTCACAACACTTTCTCACATACACTATCACGTGTTATTATTTATTTATCCATTAGGGTTCGTTTTCGGTTCCGCGACGCGTGCTCCTAATAAAGTAACAGGATAGTCCTTTTATCGAGCACACCACGTCGGCGTCGATACACAATTTCGACCGGTGGATCCACTTTCCTCCGATGTCTTCTACACACTGAATGAAATCTCTGAAGTAGAAAGTGGGCTCTGCATTTGCAAGGATTATGGCGAGTGCGCAAGCGTAAACAATAAAGTTTTTGGTAACTTTTTGATCAAAAATTTAAATTTTTTTTTTAATTTTACTGTTAATTTTATTGCGATGAATGGATTGAAAAAAGCAAAGAAATTTTGTGAACAGAATAAAATTTGGAAATTTTTGTTGTTTCCTCAATAATATCTACAGGGGTTGGTGTAAATATCTTCTGTACCTTTTTTTTAAATCGGACAACTAGATAATCAATGAAAATATTTTGGTAAGAATAATATTTATCCTAAAGAAATTATAAACAATATCGAAATTATTATCAATCATATTTTAATTATTTTTTTCATTAGTAGATTCCACAAAGGGGGCATCCATTAATTACGTGAGCTCTTTTTCGGTCAGTTAAGACTCCTCCCTCCCCTCGTTAGGTGAGATTTGCCTGTACCACCCTCCCCTTTCCATAGATAAATATTTTAAAATTAATTTATTTTTATTATTCGAGAAAATAATAAATTATAATAATAATAGTCATCAAAAATGAACACTCTGTATCTGTAATATTTTATATTTTTTGAAGTTAACGAGAGTTTTTCGATTATCCCCCCCTCGGTTTAAATGAGTTTTGGTGAGATTTCACTGGGCCCCTCCCCCCCTATTCTGAGCTCACTACTCACTAATTAATGGATGCCCCCGTAAGGGTCCAAACAGTAAATTCAAAAATAACTAACAAAATTTCAAAAACTTAATTTTATTTATATGTCAAAGGTTTATCAGCAGGAGTTGAAGAAATTGGTAATCAAGTCAATATTCGAACTAGCTTCATATCTACCAATGTCTTAAGGTCTATTCTAACAAATACTAAATCAAAAAAAAAGAAGAACAATGTTCCAAAAACAGCATGTGTCAAATAGTATGATGTGACAAACATACTCAATACAACTAAATATAGAGAAATGGGTAGAAAATAGATTCATACATTTTTTGGTGACCACAGCTCCAGGTTCCGCCACCCACAGCTTAAGAAACTCTGGTCTAGTTGTAGAAGGACCAAAAATCAAGCCAGCCACCTGCGCGAACTGCTAGGCAAAGCACCTAACAAACTACAAAGGATGCCCACAGGCACCAAACAACAGGACGAAGCTAATCCCAAAAGGAACGAAGCCAGGAGTCAGCGACAACCAAGAAGACGACGACGGCCACACTGACGAAGCAACTGATACTCGAACAGGTGACGGGTGATGTTAGCTCATCTAATGGTCTAAAGCCACTTGGTAAAGAATCTCAAGAAGTCCCAACCAACTAGGGTCAGCTATAACAATCTCTCTATAATCGTCTTCAGTCGCAGATCGTCGGCTGAGAATTTGCCCCTTATTGAGACAGTACAAAATACACAACAGAA
The DNA here is from genome assembly GCA_947563755.1 of Lochmaea crataegi. Lineage (NCBI taxonomy): Eukaryota > Metazoa > Arthropoda > Insecta > Coleoptera > Chrysomelidae > Lochmaea > Lochmaea crataegi. The sequence goes on along the minus strand of OX387433.1, from coordinate 3,311,836 downwards.
GATAACGAACGAAAAGGAAGTTCGCTTGGACTCAGCCATTTAGGATGGAAACGAGCTCGACGCGAAAAACGCTACCGACAACGATGAGGTTAGGTGAGCTAGGAGTCAGCTACGCTCAAGCTACAACCAAGAAGACGACGACGACCACACCGACGCTGCAACAGATTCTCGAACAGGTGACAAAACTGTTATGTTAGCTCATCTAATGATCTAAAGCCACTTGGTAAAGGATCTAAAGAAGACCCAACCAACTAGGGTCAGCTATAACAATCTCTCTATAATCGTCTTCAGTTGCAGATCGTCGGCTGAGAATTTGCCCCTGATAAAGACAGTACAAAATACACAACAGAAGACAACGAAGGAAAAGGTAGATCGCTTGGACTCAGTCATTTAGGATAGAGACGAGCTCGACGCGAAAAACGCTACCGACAACGATGAGGTTAGGTTAGCTAGGAGTCAGCTACACTCAAGCTACAACCAAGAAGACGACGACCACCACACCGACGAAGCAACTGATACTCGAACAGGTGACAAGACTGTTATGTTAGCTCATCTAATGGTCTAAAGTCACTTGGTAAAGAATCTCAAAAAGTCCCAACCAACTAGGGTCAGCTATAACAATCTCTCTATAATCGTCTTCAGTCGCAGATCGTCGGCTGAGAATTTGCCCCTTGTAGAGACAGTACAAAATACACAACAAAGGATAACGAACGAGAAAGAAGATTGCTTGGACTCACCCATTTAGGATGGAAACGAGCTCGACGCGAAAAACGCTACCTACAACGATGAGGTTAGGTTAGCTAGGAGTCAGCTACACTCAAGCTGCAACCAAGAAGACGACGACCAAACTGACGAAGCAACTGATACTCGAACAGGTGACAAGACTGTTATGTTAGCTCATCTAATGGTCTAAAGTCACTTGGTAAAGAATCTCAAGAAGACCCAACCAACTAGGGTCAGCTATAACAATCTCTCTATAATCGTCTTCAGTTGCAGATCGTCGGCTGAGAATTTGCCCCTTATAGAGACAGAACAAAATGCACAACAGAAGATCACGAACGAGAAAGAAGATTTCTTGGACTCACCCATTTAGGATGGAGACGAGCTCGACGCGAAAAACGCTATCGACAACGATGAGGTTAGATTAGCTAGGAGTCAGCTACGCTCAAGCTACAACCAAGAAGACGACGACGACCACACCGACGAAGCAACAGAATCTCGAACAGGTGACAAGACTGTTATGTTAGCTCATCTAATGGTCTAAAGTCACTTGGTAAAGGATCTAAAGAAGACCCAACCAACTAGGGTCAGCTATAACAATCTCTCTATAATCGTCTTCAGTCGCAGATCGTCGGCTGAGAATTTGCCCCTTATAGAGATAGTACAAAATACAAAACAGAAGATAACGAACGAAAAGGAAGATCGCTTGGACTCAGCCATTTAGGATGGAGACGAGCTCGACGCGAAAAACGCTACCTACAACGATGAGGTTAGGTTAGCTAGGAGTCAGCTACGCTCAAGCTACAACCAAGAAGACGACGACCAAACTGACGAAGCAACGTATACTCGAACAGGTGACAAGACTGTTATGTTAGCTCATCTAATGGTCTAAAGTCACTTGGTAAAGGATCTAAAGAAGACCCAACCAACTAGGGTCAGCTATAACAATCTCTCTATAATCGTCTTCAGTCGCAGATCGTCGGCTGAGAATTTGCCCCTTATAGAGATAGTACAAAATACAAAACAGAAGATAACGAACGAAAAGGAAGATCGCTTGGACTCAGCCATTTAGGATGGAGACGAGCTCGACGCGAAAAACGCTACCTACAACGATGAGGTTAGGTTAGCTAGGAGTCAGCTACGCTCAAGCTACAACCAAGAAGACGACGACCAAACTGACGAAGCAACGTATACTCGAACAGGTGACAAGACTGTTATGTTAGCTCATCTAATGGTCTAAAGCCACTTGGTAAAGAATCTAAAGAAGACCCAACCAACTACGGTCAGCTATATCAATCTCTCTATAATCGTCTTCAGTCGCAGATCGTCGGCTGAGAATTTGCCCCTTATAAAGACAGTACAAAATACACAACAGAAAACAACGAACGAAAAAGAAGATCGCTTGGACTCAGCCATTTAGGATGGAGACGAGCTCAACGCGAAAAACGCTACCTACAACGATGAGGTTAGGTTAGCTAGGAGTCAGCTACACTCAAGCTACAACCAAGAAGACGACGACCAAACTGACGAAGCAACAGATTTTCAAACAGGTGACAAGACTGTTATGTTAGCTCATCTAATGGTCTAAAGTCACTTGGTAAAGAATCTCAAGAAGTCCCAACCAACTAGGGTCAGCTATAACTATCTCTCTATAATCGACTTCAGTCGCAGATCGTCGGCTGAGAATTTGCCCCTTATAGAGACAGATCAAAATACACAACAGCAACATCGTATCTATAAAAATTTTCATACAGGGTGATCCAAAAGTGAGAAGTTGAAATTTCCGAAAAAAGTCATTTTCCAAACTATGCTTTTTCGGAAATTTTTATATAGATTTTCGGATTGTACGGGGTCGAATTAGTAGATTTCCATGTTCAAAAGTATCGGAAAGCACGGAGTTTGGATTTTGGAATTTTCAAAATTTTAATTCTCAAAAATGACTAATTCGCGTAAACAGGGGCTTTTTTTTAATTAAACATCGCAGAATTTCGAAATTACTAACACTTATAGAGAATTTCATGCTGAATCGAATGAAATTAGCTAGAGTACTCTAAGACGTATTGTTTTCCAGCTACAGTCAAAAGAGTGGAGGAGTGTCAAAAAGAACAATTTTTTCAAGGACTATCTCTCTGTAACTTCTACCATGTCTGATCAAATTGTTATGCTGATTTTCGGAATCTACGGGGTCAAATTAGTAAATATCCGATCGAAAATTATCGGGAGACGTAATTTTTAGATTTTAGATTTTAGAATTTTCAATGCTCAAAATATAGGCAAACACGGGGGATTTTTTTTATTAAATATCGCACAAATTCGAAAATACAACCACTTATAATTAGATTTACGAATAAGTTCAGAACTAATTCTTGACTTGTTCGATCGCTACTTTCAATGCACGCAAGCTCCGTTCAATTCCGAACTAATTCTCAAATTATAAGATATTAAATAATTAAATTTATATTATTTATTAAAAAAAATATTCAGTCTCTTTAGTTACTCGTAAAAACCGTTGATTCATTCAACCCGTTGTTGTTATTAACCTTATATGGAAGATGTAATTAATGTGACGAAAAAAAAAAAATAAAATAAAATATTGGTAATATCGTTTTATCCACGTATAATAAAATCGATTAAATAATTTGAAAGAATATCGAAACAGAAACGCAGTTACTTATAAACCGCTTATAAATATCGACATAACGATGGTATTTATTTACCAGAGACCTGAAATTAGGACGCACTTTAATCAAATAAATTAATAGTATTAAATTAATTCCATATACGTTAGGTGTATCGGTTACGTAACAGTACAACCAGTTGATGGCCGCTACCAAGTTTGTATAAGCTACTAAAGCAACTAACATTTCATTTGTGTGAGGTATGGGGATTATTTCAATGGATAAAAAACGCCGACTAACGTGTGCGTTTTCCAATTTCTTCTTATAGTTCTCTGTAAATAAATTAATGGTAATAGTGATGTGAAACCACTTTATCGGAGACTCTGCACTACATTATATAGGGTGGAGCTTGATTACTGTAAGACAATTTTTTTTTCTCACCCTGTTATTCTTAAAATAGTTTTCGTTCCAAGTAAAATGAATTAAATCATGGGTATACCCTAATATTTCAGAAATGCATTTCTCGACCAAACAACCAATTGTCTGAAACAGATAAGTAAAGTATCAAAATGTCACGTAGTCTTCGAGGCCACGAAAGGGGAAAGAAAATTTTAAGAACGATTTGAGATTTAGTTTCTAGAAAATAACTGAAGTGTTCACTTGAGCCAAATAAATCTATTAAAATATAGTGTGTATTGTGGTGCATATCAGGAGTTAAATAGGTGAGTCTATCTCACAGAGTAATTCAGTTTTGCCTGTTATTTGATATTTGAATTTAAAAGATATTTTATCACATAGAGTATATATATTTGCTAATTATTTTTAATAATAACTTTGTTTAAAGTTCTTTAATATTCAACGTTATTAAGAACATTAATTTGTTGTTGCATTTCCTATTCATCCAATCCTACTGTACTGTGGAGAGTTTGTGCCACTTGCAGTTCAACTCACATACCTATACTGTATTGTGGAGAGTTTGCGCCACTTGCGGTTTGTCCATTCCTGATACAGGGTGACTTCTCACGTCACCTATATCGCCTTCCACCCCCCTGTATTGTGGAGAGCTTGAGCCACTTGCAATGTAACCTTATTTAGCTGTACTGTGGAGAGTTTGTGCCACTTGCAGTTTAACTCACATACCTATACTGTACTGTGGAGAGTTTGCGCCACTTGCGGTTTGTCCATTCCTGATACAGGGTGACTTCTCACGTCACCTATATCGCCTTCCACCCCCCTGTATTGTGGAGAGCTTGAGCCACTTGCAGTGTAACCTTATTTAGCTGTACTGTGGAGAGTTTGTGCCATTTGCAGTGTATTATTATTTTGCTGTACTGTAGAGAGTTTCTGCAACTTGCAGTGTAATATTATTTTGCTGTACTGTGGAGAGTTTGTGCCACTTGCAGATCAACTCACATACCTATACTGTATTGTGGAGAGTTTGCGCCACTTGCGGTTTGTCCATTCCTGATACAGGGTGACTTCTCACGTCACCTATATCTCCTTCCACCCCCCTGTATTGTGGAGAGCTTGAGCCACTTGCAATGTAACCTTATTTAGCTGTACTGTGGAGAGTTTGTGCCACTTGCAGTTTAACTCACATACCTATACTGTACTGTGGAGAGTTTGCGCCACTTGCGGTTTGTCCATTCCTGGTACAGGGTGACTTCTCACGTCACCTATATCTCCTTCCACCCCCCTGTATTGTGGAGAGCTTGAGCCACTTGCAGTGTAACCTTATTTAGCTGTACTGTGGAGAGTTTGTGCCATTTGCAGTGTATTATTATTTTGCTGTACTGTAGAGAGTTTGTGCAACTTGCAGTGTAATATTATTTTGCTGTACTGTGGAGAGTTTGTGCCACTTACAGTAGTTATAATATTGTTTGTGGAGAGTTTGTGCCACATATTCCTTACATGCATTGGGGAGAGTTTGCGCCCCTTGCACCTTTCCTAATAACCCTAAATATTTACTATTAGGCATTTATTTTTGATCAAGTGAAGTTTTAACTTTACTTTAGTACTGATATGCATAATCACAGTTCAAATAAGATGCACCTTGTATATTATTAATACTTTCATTAATTTTGGGGATTTCAACTACACTAATCGTTAGTTAAATAATTAATTATTATTTATGGCAAAATGAATACTCAGAGTGTTTTTCTATCTAATTCCAGGTACGTCATCTCGGTTGTTCAACCTACTTGGACCATGTCCACATGGACTGTTCAATTAAATCCAGGCATCACGTCCAGTGTCTTGTAAATAGTTATTTTCAACATTTAGATTTGTTTTATTATCTATATTATAAAAAAAAATATAATGTAAGTACACAGTAAGTAATTAAAAGTTAAATTCTAATTAAATATATCAATCTTTACAAATCACTCATTTTCCTCAAGTCAAGTTTTTCCCTCCTTACATTACTAATTTTGAAAAATTGTTCTTTAACGTCTGGAAGTACTGCTTGGCAAACGAAGGAAGACCCCAGAAATGCGCAGAAGATAAACAGGGAACTCAGATGTGTAAAGGATAACAATAGGTTTGCTCCAACTGGCATTTATGAACCGTACTGGAATCGTTTGAAGTACTGTATAGTGCGCAAACTCGAATTATGGATGGACACATCAACTTTATCTTCCCCATCCAGAAGGTACAGTCTGTATACCGTCCCAAGCAGTCCCAAGAACGATACTTTAAACAGTAGGAACGTGAACGAAATACATCACCAAGACCAAGACCAAGACTCCCCAAGTCTTGGTCTTGGTCTTGCTGATCCAGTCTCGGTCTTGGTCTTGCATATTCGGTCTTGGTATTGGTCTCGTTCTTGTTCATTCGGTCTTGGTCTTGGTCTTGCTAGTCTAATGATAATCTTGGTCTTGGTCTTGCTTTTTCGCAAGGAGTCTATATCTCTAATGAGACAGTGTTCACATTCGAAGATAATGTGGGAAGAGGTTTCCTCCTCATCCATGCACAACCGACATAAAGGTACCTCCCTATATATGCCAATTGCTTGCATGTGCTTCCTTAGGTGAGTAATCCCGTCACTTTCCTTATCTGGCTCATGCTGAGGTTTAATATTTCGTTAGTCAGCGACTCCAAAGGTTCATTCATTCATTCATTCATAAATTTGAGTTGTGCTCATCAGCCCAGGCACTTGAACTGAATCTTTGTACCATTTCCCATGTTATCTACTTCCATTCCAGAAGCTTCGTGTCTTCTATAAAGGTCACTAGTTTGACTGGAGGGATTTTCAGTAGTTGTAATGGTTGTATAACTTCCTCTCCAAAGTGCTTCTGTCTACGGGTTTTTTGACCAGGAGTTTGCTGTGTTCCTGTCTCTCCAGGACGTCTGATGTTTAGTTTGAATCCACCGAGATGTACAACCACGTGCAGCAGATTTTGATATTCCAAATACTGGTTCAGTACCAGTGAATGCAGTTTCAGACCCTAGCTTCGCTAGGGTGTCTGCCTTTTCATTGCCTACTATAGCCTTATGTCCCGGGACCCACTTAAGAGTTACTCTATTATGGTTTGCCAGGGTTAAAAGTGTTTGTAGGCAATCCCAGACCAGTCTAGATCTGATCTGGGAACATGCTAAAGATTTCAGTGCTGCCTGACTATCTGATAGTATGAGGATATTTTGGTCTTGTTTATTTTTCTACTCATCAGTTAAAGTTTCTCCAAAATAAATTTCAAGTGCTACAGCACATGTTCGTCGACCTTGCCGACTTTTTCTCTTCATTTACTTATTTTCCTTAATGTCTGCTTGACTAAAACTAACCTAATCTCTGAGGCGACGACACTGTAACCACTTGGTACGAACAATATTACTTTAAGGCCCAGTTGTTCAGTTACGGTTCAAGGCTTGATTCTACTGAACTAAGATCTGGGATGAACCCGGTTCAAAAATATATTTCCGTTGTACAGGTCATATTTGAGCCCAGCTCTACAAAGCTTAGGTCAAGGAAAGATATGTTATGTTGGTCAATAGCTCCAAACTTTTGAGAAGTACTTCTAAGTTCAGGCATTCGAATGTACTGGTGCCAAAGTTCTGGTTACCTTCCAAACAATACGACTTGCTGTTCCTTTCTCTATACCAACAAAATCCCCAACTGTCTGGAGAAAGTTTCCAGTTGCAAAATATGTTAAAGTTACTAGCACCATTTGTTCAGTAGTTACAGCAGGATTCCTAAAAAGAAATCAGTTACAAATAGATAACAAAAGGAACTAAAAGCACTCACCAATCTGTAAGAGACGATATTTGTGCTTCAACCTGGTTTATAACAAAGCGAACACTTTGTTTGGAAAGCCGAAATCTTTGCACAAATTCTTCATCATCTGTTAGTTCCACAAGATTTTCAGGTAGTTGGTGAGCCATTATTATTATTTAGCACACAAATGAAATCGTTAAATACAACGATTAGGACAAAAATAGTACAAAAGTTTAGGTTATGTTATGATAGAACTTGGTTTAAGCGCCCAAATTCGGCAGCCCAGTTGAACTTTACAAAATGACAGCCAGTGAACCAAGCTTTGCCTTGAACTAGCTTTGTACAACTGAACTTTGAAATTTGAACCATGTTCAACCTTGAGCTCTGCTTGAACCGAGACTGTACAACCGGCCCTAAGTTTGTTAAGCTGCTCTTAATCATTATTGCATATATCAATATTAAATAGTGATTTTTATATTGAATGGTTACACCTACAAACATTAATGTACTAAGTTGGGAATTCTGGAACCGTTGGCGATACTTGACACTGAACACTGTTTACACTACCACTACACCAACACTAACACTTTACACTATCTTACGCGCGTTTCGATAACCAAGCTATCTTCTTCAGAGACTGAAGGTAAACTCAAGTCTCAACTCAGTCTCTGAAGAAGTGTTGGTGTAGTGGTAGTGTAAACAGTGTTCCGGAACATTAATGTAATTTTGCTTTATGTAAGTTCGTTAATAACAAACATCCACAATGGAAATAGAGAATTGTGGTTAGAATTAATTTCCTGATCCATTAATTACATAATTCCATTAATTGTATACTAAATACATTATGAATTATGAGAACAATTCGGTTAACCGTTAATCTGTTAAAATCTGGTCTGCAATATGGTTACCATCACATTATGTGTGCAACAATTTATACCGATAGACTTTAAAAGCGGTCCTTTTGGAAGGAACAATTAAAAACCCCTAACGGTATTATTGAAATTACGGTTTAAGGATATTACCCAGTAAATTGTTAGCAAAAAAAATGGTCCATTCTACTCAATTGATATTTATAGAGAAAGGAAATAATAAAAGTACGGTCGCTCTTAGTTTACCACTTTCGGATTAGAAGCGATGAGGTGTTCTGTTCGTCGGAAATTTCAGTTATAGTTTATTTCAGAAAGGTATAGAGTAATAAAACCTCATTAGGTATGCAAAGGGAGCACAGAGTGACCCAACGAATATTTAAGCCACTTTCTTAGTTTGGCATTGATTTCATTGTAAAATTCTTTCTTTTCATCAAGTGCAGGTAGTACCACCCGGGTTGGGGTCAATATATTGGTTTAGCCTATTGTTATCCATTCACAAACACTGAAAATAGTGTGCCAAAGGCGTGCCGGTAGGATACTCGTAAAAAGGCAAAGAATTTTATTTTAACAGAATAAAAATTAGGCATTATGTACATAGTATTAGGTACACATGTTAGTTGTGGTGCAGGCATAATAAAGTAAAAAGTGCCCGTGATAATTTCAAAGTGAGTCATCGGTCAAAATAAAGTCCGTATCGCAGTAAAAAGTGTTCCGAACGGTAAATTGAGTTATAATCCTTCGATTCAGTGAAAAACCTCATGAAATTTGACAAAATCCGGCTCGAAGGACCAATTTAATGTCTGGTCCACTTCGATGTGTAAGTTTGAAATTATGGACTGTATATATGGTTTTATTATTCATTGTAAGTACAACTTTTTGGTACAGTTCAAATTCAACTCGTATGTGGGTCGCACGCAAAAGTTTCGTGCGTTCCACAAATTAAGCTGTACCAAAAAGTTGTACTTACAATAAATAATAAAACCATATATACAGTCCTTGATTTCAAATTAACACATCGAAGCGGACCAGACATTAAATTGGTCCTTCGAGCCGGAAGGTATGAAAAAATAAGTTTTCGACAACGTGGGTGTTAAAAACGTGAGTAAAGTGAAGGTACGTATACAGATTGCGAAAAATCTTAGCTCGACATACGATTTACACAAGTACGACAAGGATAATATGAACAATTCTCCTCTCTCTTTCAAGTAGTGTTGTTCATATTATCCTTGTCACACGCCCATCGCAGATGGGCGTGTGCGAACAATTCTCTCTCTTTCAAGTAGTGTTGTTCATATTACCTTGTCGTACTTGTGTAAATCGTATGTCGAGCTAAGTTTTATCGCAATCTGTATATTTAATCTATGGAGCAGGCGTGAAAACCCATAGACAAAAAATACATATATGTTCTCTATGTGCATACCTACGTAGGCATGTTAGTTGTGGTGCAGGCATAATAAAGTAAAAAGTGCCCGTGATAATTTCAAAGTGAGTCATCGGTCAAAATAAAGTCCGTATCGCAGTAAAAAGTGTTCCGAACGGTAAATTGAGTTATAATCCTTCGATTCAGTGAAAAACCTCATGAAATTTGACAAAATCCGGCTCGAAGGACCAATTTAATGTCTGGTCCACTTCGATGTGTAAGTTTGAAATTATGGACTGTATATATGGTTTTATTATTTATTGTAAGTACAACTTTTTGGTACAGTTCAAGTTTAACTCGTATGTGGGTCGCACGCAAAAGTTTCGTGCGTTCCACAAATTAAACTGTACCAAAAAGTTGTACTTACAATAAATAATAAAACCATATATACAGTCCATAATTTCAAACTAACACATCGAAGCGGACCAGACATTAAATTGGTCCTTCGAGCCGGATGGTATAAAAAAATAAGTTTTCGACAACGTGGGTGTTAAAAACGTGAGTAAAGTGAAGGTACGTATACAGATTGCGAAAAATCTTAGCTCGACATACGATTTACACAAGTACGACAAGGATAATATGAACAATTCTCCTCTCTCTTTCAAGTAGTGTTGTTCATATTATCCTTGTCACACGCCCATCGCAGATGGGCGTGTGCGAACAATTCTCTCTCTTTCAAGTAGTGTTGTTCATATTACCTTGTCGTACTTGTGTAAATCGTATGTCGAGCTAAGATTTTTCGCAATCTGTATATTTAATCTATGGAGCAGGCTTGAAAACCCATAGACAAAAAAATATATATATGTTCTCTATGTGCATACCTACGCAGGCATGTTAGTTGTGGTGCAGGCATAATAAAGTAAAAAGTGCCCGTGATAATTTCAAAGTGAGTCATCGGTCAAAATAAAGTCCGTATCGCAGTAAAAAGTGTTCCGAACGGTAAATTAAGTTATAATCCGATTCAGTAAAAAACCTCATGATATTTGACAAAATCCGGCTCGAAGGACCAATTTAATGTCTGGTCCACTTCGATGTGTTAGTTTGAAATTATGGACTGTCTATAAGGTTTTATTCTTTATTGTAAGTACAACTTTTTGGTACAGTTCAAGTTTAACTCGTATGTGGGTCGCACGCAAAAGTTTCGTGCATTCCACAAATTAAACTGTACCAAAAAGTTGTACTTACAATAAATAATAAAACCATATATACAGTCCATAATTTCAAACTAACACATCGAAGCGGACCAGACATTAAATTGGTCCTTCGAGCCGGATGGTATAAAAAAATAAGTTTTCGACAACGTGGGTGTTAAAAACGTGAGTAAAGTGAAGGTACATATACAGATTGCGAAAAATCTTAGCTAGACATACGATTTACACAAGTACGACAAGGATAATATGAACAATTCTTCTCTCTCTCTCTTTCAAGTTTGAACTTTTCATCATTTTTTTAACAACTCTGTAAGTATACAAGAAAGATGCGGGGTTCGGGCGAATACGACAAACACTATTGTGTCGAATTTCGCCATATTTTACTCTAGAAAAAATTTTTACTTTAATTTAACTTAACTTTACATGGTTTTCTATAGAAAAAAAATTACATGATATTTGCTAAAACCCCCCCTCTCCCCTAAGTGAAATTTGGAAAGATTTTACTTGACCCCCTCCCCCCCCCGGAACACCTCACGTAATTAATGGATGCCCCCCAAGATGTTTTTTATTTGTTATTGGGGATGTTCACACACAATTTTCAAAATAAAGGTCAGCATCTGTCAATTTTTTATTAAAAAAATTAATATCTCGATAAGTATAAATTTCAGATAAATTCAATGTAGACATCGAAAAGTTAATAATATACAGGGTGTTACATTTAACATCAAAAAGTTGTCGTTCACTTTCTGCATAACCGGAAGTGTATGTCAAAATATTTTCCATAAATTCTCCATCTATGCGAATTTTATAAATTATTATATAAATCGTGAGATTATAGATTGTGAAACACCCAGTATATCAGATTATATGTACCGTTTCTTTTTAGATACCAATAAAAATACATTCGGATGTATTGATGTATATAAAAACTTTTTTTTTTAAATATATTTTGAGATTTTTTCCAGGTACGTAATTTATATCACCCCCTATTCAATATTTACAGTTAGGTAGGTAAGGTGTAGGGTACCTCCCAAGTGCTTTCTTTTCTTCGGTACCATCTGTTTAGTATCAAATTTATACTCAAACTTCCTTATAGCCACCGATTATAATTATCCACAATGATTCGTGGGAATCTCCCTCTCGGAATGAATTTCACCAAAAATAAAAAAGGCGAACCGGTTTAAACATAAGGTCGAAGGTGTAGGTGCCGTTTTTTTAAAAGTTTTTGGTACCTGCGAACGTATTCAAAGTACCTACACCGTCTTAAATTACACACCTAGCGATCGATGGTAATGTAAGAATGTTTTGTTTGTTTGATGATGAAAAAAATTTATACCTGCAAGATATAACTGTAAAATCATATACTGCTATATACAGGGTGCTTAAAAATTGCAAAATTGCGCAAGTTTTTTTTACAGTTTTAGTATTATGTTTTACAAAAAATTTAAATAGGATGAAGTGTTGGGTATTCATTTATACAGGGTGTTCAGAAACTCTTGCCAAACGCAAACTACTATATGTGTGATTTTATGCCCATCTAACCTATACTATATTTCTTTTTCCGTAGTAGCAAAGTGTGTCATTATTTATTCAAAAAAGTACTATAAATATAGGGTGGGTCTTTCTTTTTTTCTATTTGGAATAAAATGATAAAACAGGTCGGTTTTACCAAAATTAAATCACCTCAAAAACAATAGGGTCGTAAAATTCGGCACAATGGTTAAATATTCATTAAAATGATAAGCCTGTGGTCGTGCAGTCAGTTTAAGGGTTTTGCCAAACCAGTCCAACATATTTTCAAACAGTGATAAAAACACTTTTAATGATAAAATAGTGTAACGTTTTTGTTATTTATTTAAATAGTTTTTACCGGTGGGATGAAATTATACACACTATGGCTAATTACTATCTATTTATTTATTAAACTTAATATACACACTCTACTTAATGTCTACTAATTTATTTACACTCGGTATAAAATTTCTAATTCATTTTTACCACTTGAATATTACACTATTTATCTTCACTATTTCATTTACTGTCCGATTACTAAGAACTTCTGTGATCTAGCTCTTTACTGTCCGTTCACTAATTTCGATCTAACTAACTGTCTACGCACTCGAAAACCCGCGTATATATATAGTCCTTATCGGTTCTGGAAAGTTCTAGTATTTTATGACGCTCCTCATATGCGTAAATACTGCAGTGACCAGAAAGTTCTAGAAAGCGCATTCACCAAAATTTATAATCGAGAGACAGGACCTCGCAACAATAGCGCCCCTCAAGTTGGTTAAATATCCATCTAAGTAGTTGGTTATAATTTACCTTCCTTCAAAAGTTCCTCCTAGCGGACATTGTATAACCCTGCCGTAATAAATTGTTCACTACAAACCGAAAATGTATTTTTCTAATAGCTTGCGGGAACTGTTCTTCCAAGTAATGGTTGTTTCGCTATACATCGGTGAACATCTTATTCTCAATAAAATGTTGGTCATTGTTGTGATTGTTGAGAATACGTTGGCAGAACTGTAACCGTCGTGGGAGATCTCTTGGAAGCAAATTTTGAACAGGAGTGAAGCAACTAACTTTCTCAAAAAAATATAGATGTCGTTGTGTCCCTCGTACGCAACGCCGCTGTCCGGTTTCATGCCAAATGTGCGTCACCGAGAGAAGCCAGGGCGGGTCGCTAGTACATGTATAAAACCAAAAAAAAAGTGAAGTTTTGAGCAGAGATCTTATGATGGATGAACCTGTTTTTATAAATCGAAATGTATCTGAATGGTACGTAGAGTAAGATAGGGTATAATTGTCCTCGCTACCTGCGGTTCACTATACAGGAAGAATCTAGCAAAAGTTGCTGACTGAACCCTTATTTACATGAAGAAGCGCTTACAATTCTGTTTAATTGTTTCTAGTCTACAAAAAATTTAAATGTGTAAAGTCAATGTGAAGAGAGATATTTTTAATTCCATTGATGGTAAACGATCAATGGGATTCCAATGCAAAATATGGTAACTTTAGTTCTTCTTTCGTTTTAGCAGCTATGTTGTCATGTTGCCGGCTCTTCAAAATTTTCTCTAGTAAAGTAATATACATAAAGTTGTTTTAATAAATTATGTTTTTCAGCAATTTTATAAACGCCTTATTGTAATCCTAATTTTTATGCTTTTTTCTTAAATACCGGGTGTCAAACATTTTGAAAAACTGTCAAAAATGGTCAATAATTGTCAAATATTATCAAAATTTTGAAAAATGGTCAATAATTGTAAAACCTGTCAAAAATTGTCGAAAATTTTCAAAAATGGTAAAAAATTTTGAAAGATTGTCAAAAATGGTCTATGATTGTCAAAAAGGTCAATAATTGTCAAAATTTTGATAAAATGGTCAATAATTGTCAAAAATGGACAATAATTGTCAAAAATTATGAAAAATGGTCAATAATTGTCAAAAATGGACAATAATTGTCAAAAATTTTCAAAAAAGGTCAATAATTGTCAAAAATGGACAATAATTGTCAAAAATTTTCAAAAAAGGTCAATAATTGTCAAAATTTTTAAAAAATGGTCAATAATTGTCAAAAATGGTCTATATTTGTTAAAAATGGTCAATAATTGTTAAATATTTTGAAAAATTGTCAAAACCTGTCAAAAATTGTCGAAAATTTTCAAAAATGGTAAAAAATTTTAAAAGATTGTCAAAAATGGTCAATGATTGTCAAAAAGGTCAATAATTGTCAAAATTTTGAAAAAATGGCCAATAATTGTCAAAAATGGACAATAATTGTCAAAAATTTTGAAAAATGGTCAATAATTGTCAAAAATGGACAATAATTGTCAAAATTTTTCAAAAAAGGTCAATAATTGTCAAAAATGGACAATAATTGTCAAAAATTTTCAAAAAAGGTCAATAATTGTCAAAATTTTTAAAAAATGGTCAATAATTGTCAAAAATGGTCTATATTTGTTAAAAATGGTCAATAATTGTCAAAATTTTGAAAAATGATCAAAAAGGTCAATAATTGTCAAAATTTTGAAAAAATGGTCAATAATTGTCAAAAATGGACAATAATTGTCAAAAATTTTGAAAAATGGTCAATAATTGTCAAAAATTTTCAAAAATGGACAATAATTGTCAAAAATTTTCAAAAAAGGTCAATAATTGTCAAAATTTTTAAAAAATGGTCAATAATTGTCAAAAATGGACTATATTTGTTAAATATTTTGAAAAATTGTCAAAACCTGTCAAAAATTGTCGAAAATTTTCAAAAATGGTAAAAAATTTTAAAAGATTGTCAAAAATGGTCAATGATTGTCAAAAAGGTCAATAATTGTCAAAATTTTTAAAAAATGGTCAATAATTGTCAAAAATGGTCTATATTTGTTAAAAATGGTCAATAATTGTTAAATATTCTGAAAAATGATCAAAAAGGTCAATAATTGTCAAAATTTTGAAAAAATGGTCAATAATTGTCAAAAATGGACAATAATTGTCAAAAATTTTGAAAAATGGTCAATAATTGTCAAAAATTTTCAAAAATGGACAATAATTGTCAAAAATTTTCAAAAAAGGTCAATAATTGTCAAAAATGGCGGATTTTTAGTACTATTAATAGCAATTTTCTCTTCCAAAAGCGAATTTTTTTCTTTTTTCTTTGTTCTATAAGCAAAATGGGGGGCATTCTAATAAGAAAAAAGAAGCGTTACAAAATTCCGAGGGTTGCGAACCTTACGGAATCCTTCTTAGATTCTGACAGTTAAAAAAAATGATTGCAATCATGCCTGAGTGTAGTTTTATGTATTTTTATAAACAAATAAACAACTTTTAGGTGTCTTAGATACTAAAAAAAAGTACTCTTCGCTGATAATACGGCTTTCTATAAGTGAGGTAATTTTGAAAATCAGTCGAGTATTATTCGAGTTTATCCATTACAAATAGAAAAAATCGAAAATTTCCTCTTTATAATATTATTATACTTGAATTTGATACATTTCTCATTCAATTTATGAAGATTGAATATTTTTTAATAGCAATTTTGGAAAATTTCTGCAAGTATATTAAAATTTTTTTGTTTTGTGGCAATTTAGAAAACTCTATAGAACATATTTTATTGTATGTCGAAGAAAACTCACTTTTATTTTCTGTTCATTACATAAAGTCGGCTTTAAAATTGGCCGTTCAATAGCACAAAGAGCTCCATTCAACGGCACACTTGGCGCCAGTACGTTTCTATGGCGACGCCATGTTTTGACTCGCGGTGACGTCCCAGCGTCGATAGTTGACGCTACGCTTCCGACTTAGGAATTTAGCGAGCAATGCGAAAAATTCGCTCAGGAACGTGTTCAGTGTGACGATGAGATATTTTGAATTCGAAAAATGGATGTCAGGATACTATTCTTAGTTAATATAAGAACAAAATTTATGCATTCGAACATATTTTTTATATAATCAGGGTTTTAATTTATTGTTCGCGAAAGAAGCATTTTTTTATAGTAAACGTCCATGCTATCCCACCAGTGTTGAGGAAAACAGAAGAAACACAAAAAAGAAAGAAAAAAACGTATCTAGGTCATAGAGGTTTTATGGTTCATAAAGTATTAATTATCAGAAAATTGTTGGTTCATCTTGGGTTAATGAAACTAGGGATATTCTATTATAAATTTATTTATTCATGTGGGAGGAAGAGTAGAAGAGGAAGATCGAGAAAGACATGGACTAATTTTACAGAAACGAAAGCAAAGGCAGCAGGGATTACTAAAAACAAAAAAGAATGGGCAAATTAAATGTTTCAACTCTTACTACGTGGAATTTTTGTAATTTCCATAATTCCCAGCAGTTTCTCGTATGCTAGTTTGTAATACAGATTTTTTTCTCTAAGCTGTATGAAAAATAGTTTCTGAGATACCTCTATCAATGAGACACCCGGTACAATATTGTTGTTAAACACAAATTTGTATTAAATGTTGAAAATAAATTCTTCGAATCCCATTAAGAAGTCGCTGTTCTTATTGCAAACTAGAGTAAATTTAATACCCGCCGTCACAAACCCGTTGATTTCACCTGCTTATCTTATGTCTTTACAACTCCCTAAAGTACTGAATCTCATTTAAATTTTCTCCCAAAGCGGTGATTTTAAATGAATATATTCAAGTAACGACGAAAAAGGATGTAGAAGCCTTTTTTGTGAAGAAAAATAGATGCATATTATTACATAAACTGCACAAAGAAAAATAGTCCTCACCGAAGACGATGCATTACATATAAAATGTAAGGTTAATAATTTTTTATGTTAATTTTCGTAATTAATTTGAAAACAATATCATTTTTGAATTGAGGATGAAAAAAAGAAATAGGCAGCTAATGAAAACACAAAAACGCAAATAAAAAAATGTAAAAATGTATCGTACGCCTTTGGTGAAAGCAAATTGTTTCTAATTAACTCCCTACAAAATTGGAGCGTACGTCTATGATATAAACATTTTTACACATAAAATGATTCCTTGAAAAAATTCCATCGTACGCTCTTGAAATAAAAATTATTTCAAATAAATTGATCCTTCACAAATATTTTTTCGCACGCCTGAGAGTAGCAAATTTTCACGAATATATTAACCTTTTATAGAAATTTTATCGTACGCTCATGATGGATGGAAATTTTCGCTAATAAATGAATCCCTTTTAATAATTTTATTTTAAGTATTTGAACAAATATATTAACGCCCTTTAAAAATTTCATGGCACGCCTATGATTGAAATATGTTTACAAATAGATCGATCGTTTATAAAAAAATAGGCAAATAAGGACTGTCGACAGAAAAGAAAACACAAATCAATGAACTCCCTTCAAAACATTTATCGTACGCCTTTGGTGAATGCAAATTGTTACTAATTAATTCCATACAAAATTTTAGCGTACGTCTATGATATAAACATTTTTTAAGTTTAAATGATTCCTTGAAAAAATTCCATCGTACGCTCTTGAAATGAAAATTATTTCAAATAAATTGATCCTTTACAAACATTTTCTCGTACGCCTCTGAGAGTAGCAAATTTTTACAACTAAATGAACATTTTATAGAAATTTTATCGTACGACCATAATAAATGGTATTTCAACAAATATATTAACGCCCTAAAAGTTCCATGGTACGCCCTTGTTTACAAATTGATAAACCCTTTTTAAAAATTGTCAAAATTTTCGAAAAATTGTCAAAAATGGCCAATAATTGTCGGAAACTGTCAAAAATGATCAAAAATTGTTGAATATTTTGAAAAATGCACAATAATTGTCAAAATTTTCGAAAAATTGTCAAAAATGGTCAATAAATGGTTGAAATGCTTAAAATTTGGAAAAATGGTCTAAAATGGTCATAATTTTTGAAAAATTCTCAAAAATGATCAATAATTGTCAAAACTGTCAAAATTGGTCGATAATTGTCAAAAATGGTCAATAATTGTTAAAATTTGAAAAAATAGTCAAAAATTGTCAAAATTTTGAAAAAATGGTTAATAATTGTAAAAATTTTGAAAATGGTCAAAATATGTCAGAACCTGTCAAAAACTGACAAAAATTGTTAAATCTTTAAAAAAAAAAGGTCAATAATTGTTAAAATTCTGAAATAATGGTCAATAATTATAAAAAACTGTCAAAATGGTCAATAGTTGTTGAAAATTGTCAAAATTTTTGCAATGTTTACAAATATATCGATCTTTTATAAAAAAATAGGCAGCTAATGAGGACTGTCGACAGTAAAGAAAACACAAATCAATAAACCCCCTTCAAAACATTTATCGTACGCCTTTGATGAATGCAAATTGTTACTAATTAACTCCCCACAAAATTTTAGCGAACGTCTATGATATAAACATTTTTACAGTTGAATTGATTCGTTGAAAAAATATTATCGTACGCTCTTGAAAGAAAAATTATTTCAAATAAATTGGTCCTCTACAAACATTTTTCCGCACGCCTCTGAGAGTAGCAAATTTTTACAAATAAATTAACATTTTATTGAAATTTTATCGTACGACCATAATAAATGGTATTTCAACAAATATATTAACGCCCTAAAAGTTCCATGGTACGCCCTTGTTTACAAATTGATAAACCCTTTTTAAAAATTCTCAAAATTTTCGAAAAATTGTCAAAAATGGCCAATAATTGTCGGAAACTGTCAAAAATGGTCAAAAATTGTTGAATATTTTGAAAAATGCACAATAATTGTCAAAATTTTCGAAAAATTGTCAAAAATGGTCAATAAATGGTTGAAATGCTTAAAATTTGGAAAAATGGTCCAAAATGGTCATAATTTTTGAAAAATTCTCAAAAATGATCAATAATTGTCAAAACTGTCAAAATTGGTCGATAATTGTCAAAAATGGTCAATAATTGTTAAAATTTGAAAAAATAGTCAAAAATTGTCAAAATTTTGAAAAAATGGTTAATAATTGTAAAAATTTTGAAAATGGTCAAAATATGTGAGAACCTGTCAAAAACTGACAAAAATTGTTAAATCTTTTAAAAAATGGTCAATAATTGTTGAAATTCTGAAAAAATGGTCAATAATTATAAAAAACTGTCAAAATGGTCAATAGTTGTTGAAAATTGTCAAAATTTTTGCAATGTTTACAAATATATCGATCTTTTATAAAAAAATAGGCAGCTAATGAGGACTGTCGACAGAAAAGAAAACACAAATCAATAAACCCCCTTCAAAACATTTATCGTACGCCTTTGATGAATGCAAATTGTTACTAATTAACTCCCTACAAAATTTTAGCGAATGTCTATGATATAAACATTTTTACAGTTGAATTGATTCGTTGAAAAAATATTATCGTACGCTCTTGAAAGAAAAATTATTTCAAATAAATTGGTCCTCTACAAACATTTTTTCGCACGCCTCTGAGAGTAGCAAATTTTTACAAATAAATTAACATTTTATTGAAATTTTATCGTACGACCATAATAAATGGTATTTCAACAAATATATTAACGCCCTAAAAGTTCCATGGTACGCCCTTGTTTACAAATTGATAAACCCTTTTTAAAAATTGTCAAAATTTTCGAAAAATTGTCGGAAACTGTCAAAAATGGTCAAAAATTGTTGAATATTTTGAAAAATGCACAATAATTGTCAAAATTTTCGAAAAATTGTCAAAAATGGTCAATAAATGGTTGAAATGCTTAAAATTTGGAAAAATGGTCCAAAATGGTCATAATTTTTGAAAAATTGTCAAAAATGATCAATCATTGTCAAAACTGTCAAAATTGGTCGATAATTGTCAAAAATGGTCAATAATTGTTAGAATTTGAAAAAATAGTCAAAATTTGAAAAAATGGTTAATAATTGTAAAAATTTTGAAAATGGTCAAAATATGTGAGAACCTGTCAAAAACTGACAAAAATTGTTAAATCTTTTAAAAAATGGTCAATAATTGTTGAAATTCTGAAAAAATGGTCAATAATTATAAAAAACTGTCAAAATGGTCAATAGTTGTTGAAAATTGTCAAAATTTTTGCAATGTTTACAAATATATCGATCTTTTATAAAAAAAATAGGCAGCTAATGAGGACTGTCGACAGAAAAGAAAACACAAATCAATAAACCCCCTTCAAAACATTTATCGTACGCCTTTGGTGAATGCAAATTGTTACTAATTAACTCCCTACAAAATTTTAGCGAACGTCTATGATATAAACATTTTTACAGTTGAATTGATTCGTTGAAAAAATATTATCGTACGCTCTTGAAAGAAAAATTATTTCAAATAAATTGGTCCTCTACAAACATTTTTTCGCACGCCTCTGAGAGTAGCAAATTTTTACAAATAAATTAACATTTTATTGAAATTTTATCGTACGACCATAATAAATGGTATTTCAACAAATATATTAACGCCCTAAAAGTTCCATGGTACGCCCTTGTTTACAAATTGATGAACCCTTTTTAAAAATTGTCAAAAATGGCCAATAATTGTCGGAAACTGTCAAAAATGGTCAAAAATTGTTGAATATTTTGGAAAATGCACAATAATTTTCAAAATTTTCGAAAAATTGTCAAAAATGGTCAATAAATGGTTGAAATGCTTAAAATTTGGAAAAATGGTCTAAAATGGTAATAATTTTTGAAAAATTGTCAAAAATGATCAATAATTGTCAAAACTGTCAAAATTGGTCGATAATTGTCAAAAATGGTCAATAATTGTTAAAATTTGAAAAAATAGTCAAAAATTGTCTAAATTTTGAAAAAATGGTTAATAATTGTAAAAATTTTGAAAATGGTCAAAATATGTCAAAATAAATCCCTTCTAAAACATTTATCGTACGCCCGTGGTGAAGGGTATTTGAACAAATAAATTAACTTCCTCCAAAAATGTCATGGTACACCAATGATATGGACAAACTTATTTCATTTGGCTTTTCCACACTGTATATATTTGTATATTAAGTTGTCGGCTTCTCTCTTTGGTAAATTTCCTTATCACCATCAACTTTCTCAATTATGCAATAAGAAAGCCGCCTCCGTCTTCGCTTAATTCACCGCAGACTTTTTAATTTGTACCTCTCCCGAATGCATAAAATAAAATCTGATAGATCAACATTGTTAAGACCAATTGAAATTGAAAAAAAAAATTTAAACATAATTGTTAAACAAAATATTATTTAAATATCAAAAGCTTAAAAGGTATTATAGATTAATCTGGTAATTGCTAGACAAAGCACAAAAGCTTCACAATTTACCAATGATGAGCAGCTCTGCATGTTAAGGCGGAAGCGAGAAGGCAATAGGAATTGGCACGAAGGAACCAACACCCATAGTCATTCCAGATGTTATCACAAACCCGCTTCTTTAAATGAGAAGCTGAATTGGGATGGGTTGGAAGCAAGCAGTCAGGAAGGAACGTTGGTGTAGTACACAGACGGATCTAAAACTGACATAGGAACAGGAGCTGGAGTCCATGGTCCAATGTCCTTGCATCCTTGAGGAAGTTTGCATCTGTATTCCAGGCAGAAATCTACGATATCGTAGGAGCTATAGAGGCCAAAAAATCCTCATACTTTCAGATAGTCAGACTGCACTGAAATCTTTAGCATGTCCCCAGATCAGATCTAGTCTGGTCTGGGACTGCCTACAAAACCTTTTAATCCTGGCAAACCATAATAGAGTAACTCTTAAGTGGGACTCGGGGAACAAGGGTATTGTAGGCAATGAAAAGGCAGGTCTGAAACTGCATTCACTGGCCCAGAACCAGCATTTGGAATATCAAAATCTGCTGCACGTGGATTCAAACTAAACATTAGATGTATTGGAGACACGTGCCAAAACAGGAACACAGCAAACTCCTGGTCAAAACACCCTCGGAGTCGCTGATAAGAAAAGTGACGGGATTACTCACCAGTTACTAAGGAGGCACATGCATACAATTGGCATATATAGGGAGTGCATGGAGGAAACAGCTTCTTACATTATCTTCGAATGTGAAGCACTGTCTCATTGGAGATGTAGACTCCTAGGACTAGAGTATCCAAGGGAGGATTTCTCCAAGAAAAACCTAGTGAAGAGACTGTTGAGCCAGATAAGGGCTACTGGTCTCTTCACATAAACGGTATGACCAAGAGAACAAACAGCTTAAAGGCTGAGGTGCCGAGGTCTCTAAGCCTCTAACTGGTGGTGCCGAACCAATCAATCAATCAATGCTGAGCTCAATGGAAAAAATAAGAAAGTAGCAGCAATTAAAATTATATTAAATTATATTAAAGTTATTAAAACGTGCTTTAATGCCAGAGGGATCCACTCCGAAGGGAGAGCCGCAGATACATTTTCGTTGTACGTACGAGCGGCTAAATTATTTCGTACGTTAATAAAATGAGACGGACGATTTTGTCGGTAAACGTTTGTGTCTCCGATTGCTGAAACTATAAATGTTAAGCCGCGTACTTACATAATTTCCAACGCTTTTCAAATGGGATAATCATAAAAATTTTGAAAAATGGTCAAAAATTGTTAAATATCTAAAAAAATGGTCAATGATAGTCAAAATTTTTGAAAAATTGTCAAAAATGGTCAATAATTGTTAAAATTTTGAAAAATTGTCAAAAATGGTAAATAATTGTTAAAATTTTGAAAAATGGTCAAAAATTGTCAACATTTTGGAAAAATGGTCAATAATTATAAAAAACTGTCAAAAATGGTCAATAATTGGTCAAAATGGACAGTAATTGTCAGAACCTGTCAAAAATAGTCAATAATTGTTGAAATTTTGAAAAATGGTCAAAAATTGTTAAATATTTTGAAAAATGTACAATAATAAAATTGTCAAAGTTTTTGAAAAATTGTCAAAAATTGTCAATAATTGTCAGAAACTGTCAAAAATGGTCAAAAATTGTTGAATACTTTGAAAACTGCACATCAATTGTCAAAATTTTTGAAAAATTGTCAAAAATGGTCAATAGATGGTTAAAATGCTTAAAATTTGGAAAAATGGTCATAATTTTTGAAAAATTGTCAAAAATGATCAATTATTGTCAAAACTGTCAAAATTGGTCGATAATTGTCAAAAATGGTCAATAATTGTTAAAATTTGAAAAAAATAGTCAAAAATTGTCAAAATTTTGAAAAAATGGTTAATAATTGTAAAAAACTGTCAAAAATGGTCAATAATTGGTCAATAATTGGTCAAAATGGACAATAATTGTCAGAACCTGTCAAAAATAGTCAATAATTGTTAAAATTTTGAAAAATGGTCAAAAATTGTTAAATATGTTGAAAAATGTACAATAATAAAATTGTCAGTTTTTGAAAATTTGTCAAAAATGGTCAATAATTGCCAGAAACTGTCAAAAATGGTCAAAAATTGTTGAATATTTTGAAAAATGCACAATAATTGTCAAAATTTTTGAAAAATTGTCAAAAATGGTCAATAAATGGCTAAAATGCTTAAAATTTGGAAAAATGGTCTAAAATGGTCATAATTTTTGAAAAATTGTCAAAAATGATCAATTATTGTCAAAACTGTCAAAATTGGTCGATAATTGTCAAAAATGGTCAAAAATTGTTAAAATTTGAAAAAATAGTCAAAAATTGTCAAAATTTTGAAAAAATGGTTAATAATTGTAAAAAACGTGTCAAAAATGGACAATAATTTGGTCAAAATGGACAATAATTGTCAGAACCTGTCAAAAAAAGTCAATAATTGTTAAAATTTTGAAAAATGGTCAAAAATTGTTAAATATTTTGAAAAATGTACAATAATAAAATTGTCAAAGTTTTTGAAAAATTGTCAAAAATGGTCAATAATTGTCAGAAACTGTCAAAAATGGTCAAAAATTGTTGAATATTTTGAAAAATGCACAATAATTGTCAAAATTTTTGAAAAATAGTCAAAAATGGTCAATAAATGGTTAAAATGCTTAAAATTTGGAAAAATGGTCTAATATGGTCATAATTTTTGAAAAATTGTCAAAAATGATCAATTATTGTCAAAACTGTCAAAAATGGTCAATAATTGTTAAAATTTGAAAAAATAGTCAAAAATTGTCAAAATTTAGAAAAAATGGTTTATAATTGTAAAAATTTTGAAAAATGGTCAAAATATGTCAGAACCTGTCAAAAACTGACAAAAATTGTTAAATATTTTAAAAAATGGTCAATAATTGTTAAAATTCTGAAAAAATGGTCAATAATTATAAAAAACTGTCAATATGGTAAATAGTTGTTGAAAATTGTAAAAATTTTTGAAAAATGGTCAAAATTTTTGAAAAATTGCCCAAATTTTTGAAATTTCAAGAGGAGTGCAATCAGATTCTACTTCCATGTTTATTTAGCTTAGCAATCAGTGTTTTATCGATCAAAATTTGAAAAATATTTTTAATGTGGTCGTAGATAAAACATTGTATGATACTCATGCTTGAAGTACTTTTGCGCACTCGTTGCGAAAAAAGACACTCGCTATACTCTCGTGCTTAAATTTTCGCAACTCGTGCGCCAAAGTATCACTTCACACACTAGTATCATAAATAACTATTATCTCACTCTAATGTCACGTTTTTAAACTGTTTAACAAATACATATTTTATGTACGAAATTCGATTAAAAAACGTCACTTTTATTAATGATTGTAGAAAAACCATTTTAAAATCAACTAACTGGCAAATCAATTTCTACTATAAAGTAGAATAATCATTTTCATCGAGATTCGAAATAATAAAAATTATTCACCGGGTAGTATTTAATGTTTGAAAGAGGCTATATTTAGTTTATTTAAATTATACTTACTCTAGAATGTAGCATTTTACAGCGTACCTTCAAGTTTCTTACCTGTAACAAAAATAATGGAAAATTAGAATTTTTTTAAATACAAAATGAATTCAAAAATTCGATTTATTGTTTATTGACGCTCGTCATTATTATAGTTTATTCATAAATACGGCAGAGTAATAAATCTTCGTAATCCTTGCAAAACCAATACAAGATGAACCATCAAAGAAATATTAAAATATTATTTTTTTCTATATTCCTGTGTCGGGCAGGTAGCTTCACCCCGTGTCAGGACGAGTAACGGTTCTTTTCTGTTGTTAAGAGATTAAAAATAATCAAGTTGTTACGGTAATCAGTGACGTGGGCTGAGAATTTAATATGCCGAATTTTTATTTTAATATTCTTATATTTATATATTCTAAAATTCTTAAACTCATATTAAGTACGCCTATGGAATTTGGCCTATTGATTGATTTACTGCTCCCCCGGATTTATGATTGAGGGGGCGTCCATTAACTATGTGAGGTGTTCAGGGGGTGGGGGATCGAGCCGTTTCTTACTAAATCTCACTTGGGGAAGAGGGGGGGTCTTGGCAAATATCACGTAATTTTTTTCCAGGAGAAAACGATGTAAAATTGCATCAAAATAATAAAAAGCGTGTATTTTTGATCTAATTGTATCACTGTGATTTTAGATTATGGTAATATTCACAAATATTAAGTCTTAAATGAAAGTAATCAAGCAAATTGTTTTTTTTTTTAATAAATTCAACGTTTTTTCACCAAAAAAACAAATTTTGAAAAAACTCACGTGAGATTAGGGGAGGGGGTCGAGAAAAATCTTACTACGTCTTACCAAGGGGGGAGGGGGATCATAAAATCCTCAATAATGCCTCACGTAATTAATGGACACTGTATCATCTAAAACCGTATTTTTTCTTTTTATATAGTAATAATATTAAATTAAATGTTATAAATAGTAATAATAATTAATAATATCTTAAGGAGTTTTAATGTTCAATTCGCAAATATTACTACTGATCTCAGACGTTTAATTTCATATATAGGTCAGCAAACTAAAATTATAACACTTTTACCTGGGTTAACTACCTCTTTCTAATTATATCTAAATACAAATAATGACATGACTTCGAGTTTAAAATTTTGTAGTCAAAGTCAGTAGCGGGCCATATATATTAAAAGTAAAACTATAGATAAATCGTTTTAGAGGTATCGTAAGTGTATGAACTTGGGGAATTATCTTTAATTTTTGCTATTATCCAGAAACTCTCTTCACCATCCTTGAACTAGTTCCAGAACAGTTCTCGTTACGTTTGAACAATGAACCAATTTAGTTTCGAACCAATTCCGTTATGTTGGAACGAACATTTTCATTTGCGCGTGCTCCGCCAAGTTCTGAATTGATTCTAGACCTTGTTGGAACGAACCTTAAAATAAGAGAACAACTGACATATAGATCATTTGCGCATGAGCAGTCGAAGCGAACCAAAATCCGAGGACCGCTAGGACTGATTCCGAATTTATAACGAACCGATCCGATATGATCAGCGAATAACTAACTATTATTAAAAATTCAGAATTTTATTATTTAACCGCGAACGCCACTTTTTAGAATGCGCATGCGATTAGTCCCTGAACTGGTTCTGAATTCTACCCGCGAACAAACTGATAAAATTTTCGAAAATAAAGAAGAAAATAACTTAAAAAGTCAGATAGTCAGATAAGCAGGTAGGTAAACATTGAATGAACAGTTAAAAATAATTTTCAAACTAAATCCAATATTTGTGAACAAATTTTAGGGAGTATATATAGGGTGAGTCGTAACTATTGGGACATAAGCTAAGGAGAGATTGTTTGGACCAAAATATGGCGATAGGACCAAAATTGATGTGGAAAAAGATAAAGGGCGTTAAAGTTGAATTTGTAAAATAATACATAAAATATTCCCTCTATAAAATTATGCCGATTTTGATAATAATCGATAAGTATACAGTGAAATTATTATCAAAAAACGAAAAAAAAAATTCAATTTTAACTCCCTTTATCTTTTTCCACAGCAATATTTTATTGAAGCTTGCTTCTTATTGCACGACATAAGACGTGTAACGTTACGAAAAAGGTCCGTCACGCGACAGTGTTGCCAGATTTCTGAAAAGGCTAGTGAACTCGTGAAACGTGTAATGTTCCGAAAAAGCGAATAAGGGTTCGTCACGCAACAAGTTGCCAGATTTCTGAAAAGGCTCGTGAAATGTGTAATGTTACAAAAGGCGTTCGTCACGCAACAGTGTTGTCAGATTTCTGAATAATCCACTAATTCAATGAAATTTAAATTGAAGCTTGCTTTTTATTGCACGACATAGGACTTTTGGGAGGGCTAGTGAACTCGTGTGATGTTACGAAAAAGCGTCCGTCACGCGATAACTCAAGCGACTGTGCGCAATCTCTCTTGCCGCACTGAGCTCGCACACCTATAGGTGTGAAAAATTGTCAAAAATGGTCAAAAATTGTCAAAATTTTTAAAATATTTTCAAAAATTGTCAAAAATTTGGAAAAATTGTCAAAACTGTCAGAATTTTGGAAAAATGGTTAATAATTGCCAAATATTTTCAAAAACTGTTAAAAATGGTCAATAATTTTCAAAATTTTTGAAAAATGGTTAAAATTTTTGAAAAACGGTTAAAATTTGTGAAAAATTGTCAAAAATGGTCAATAATTGTCAAAGACGGTCAATAATTGTCAAAACCAATCAAAATTCGTCAACAATTGTCAAAAATGATCAATAATTGTTAAAATTTTGAAAATTTTTCTAAATTTTGAAAAAATGGTCAATAATTGTCAAAGATGTAAAAATTTTTGAAAAATTGTCAAAAATGGTCAATTCAAAGACGGTCAATAGTTGTCAAAAACAATCAAAACTCGTCAAAAATGGTCAATAATTGTTAAAATTTTTGAAAAATTGTCAATAATTGTTAAAATTTTTGAAAAATTGTCAAAAAATTTTAAATATGGTCAAAAATTGTCAAGAATTTGGAAAAATCGTGAAAAATTGTCAAAAACTGTCAAAATTTTGGAAAAATGGTTAATAATTGCCAAATATTTTCAAAAATTTGGAAAAATGGTAAATATTTGTCAAAAACTGTCAAAATTTTGAAAAAATGGTCAATAATTGTCAGAAACTGTCAAAAATGGTCAAATAATTATTGTTAAAAGTTTGAAAAATGGTCAAAAATTGTTAAAATTTTGAAAAACTGTCAGAGTTTTGGAAAAAATGGTTAATAATTGCCAAATATTTTCAAAAACTGTCAAAAATGGTCAATAATTCTCAAATTTTTTGAAAAATGGTTAAAATTTTTGAAAAACGGTTAAAATTTTTGAAAAATTGTCAAAAATGGTCAATAATTGTCAAAGACGGTCAATAATTGTCAAAATCAATCAACATTCGTCAAAAATTGTCAAAAATTGTCAAAAATGATCAAAAATGATCAAAAATGATCAATAATTGTTAAAATTTTTCTAAATTTTGAAAAAATGGTCAATAATTGCCAAATATGTTAAAATTTTTGAATATGTTCAAAAATTTGGAAAAATGATCAAAAATTGTCAAAGACAGTCAATAATTGTCAAAACCAATCAAAATTCGTCAAAAATGGTCCAAAAGGATAAATAATTGTTAAAATTTTGAAAAATTGTCAGAATTTTGAAAAAATGGTCAATAATTGCCAAATATCTTAAAATTTTTGAAAAATGGTCAAAAATTGTTAAAATTTTGAAAAACTTGTCAATAATTATAATAAAAATGTCAAAAATGGTCCATAATTGTTGAAAATTGTCAAATTTTTTGAAAAAGTGTCACAAATGGTCAATAGTTGTCAGAAACTGTCAAAAATAGTCAATAATTGTTAAAATTTGAAAAAATTGTCAAAAATTTTGAAAAAATTGGTAATAACTGTCAAAAATTGTCAAAATTTCCGAAAAATGGTTATTCTATTGTGCATAAGAAGCAAGTTTCTGTCGGCGGTCCGACGACCGCTAACCTTTTTTTAAGGCATATTTGGTCCTATAGCCTATATTTTGGTCCAAACAATCCGCCCTTAGCCTATGTCCCAATAGTTATAACTCACCCTGTATAATATTTAATTTTATCGCTAATAGGTTGATACGACGTGTTTCAAAAAAAGTTACATCTTAGTCCAGTAAAAATGAAGGATGAAAAGTAGGCAAAGTGTACAAAAATTCTGCCGGTCCATGAATTTTCCGTGAAGGGTAGGGTTTAACCCTCATCGCCATTTTGGGGGAGTATTCCCGGCCCCAAAGTTCCAAATATTGGTTTCCCGCCATTATCTCTTAAAAATGGCATATAGCATTATCTACAAAAGTGGTCCTTACGATTCTCTGATCCTTTATTTACCGGACTATATAACTATAGATTTAGTTTTGGTAAATTTTGGTGAAGAGAAAAAGCAATAATAGCCTTTCTACGTTTTTATGTCTATAACTACTTACAAATATGATTAACTCTCAACACTTTCATTTAAGTACCCTAAAGGCTTAAACAGCAATAATGACGAGAACACAGCTTTCTATTTTGATTAAATGTATAGATAAAAGATTAATGAAATTTATAACGGTAATTATTTTTATGACAAATCGGTTGTTGAAAGAAACTGTGTTCGTTCAGAGGGCTGAAACGAACATTCTCCTTTACATTTGTCATAATAAATGTCCTAAAAAATAACTAAAATATAAGACGCAGTGGTAGCTTATAATACCGAACAGAACATTGATAGGAAGGAACCGTCAGTAGCGCAGAGGTTTCGAGCCCCGATGGTTATTACGCTTTTCCAATGTTCAGAATATTCAACTTATATATTATCAGAAGTGGGATTTGATCTACGAAAGGTCCTCATGAGGCCATATTGTGATGTGATAGTGGGAGGGGTGACTGGAATGAGCAGGCAAGGCATCAGGCTCGCCAGGAAAGCGAGATAGGCGTAGACAGGCAAGGCATCAGGCTCACGAACGAGTAGGAGAGGTGCCAATCATAGGCGTACACTTTAATTCAAAAAGGTTAGTTTACTTATTTGTAAAGTTTCCAACTTCCATGGGCGTACAATTAAATTTTTACGATAAAATTTGTAAAGGCGGTTAATTTATTTGTTAAAATACCATTTTCCATGAGCGTACGACACATTTTTTTAAAACGATTCATCTATCAGCAAAAACTTCCATCTACCTTGGGCGTACGATGAAAATTTTTCAAGGAATCAATTTATTTGTAAACATTTCTCTACCAAATAAGTACAAGGAAATTTTTAAAGGGAATTAATTTGAAACAATTTCCATTTACCATAAATGATTTCTGGTAAGGCGTTTTTTTTGTTTCCTCTCTTCACAACACATAAAGGAGCCATGTAATTTTTTTCTTGCTTTTAGCATTGTTAAACTCGTTCTAAGCGAAAGGTTCGATATAAAGTATTTAAATAAAAAATCACATGTACATAAATCAACCTTGATTATGAAACCATTTAGATCAGATTACTTGGGGATCGATTGGTCCACTTAACCTAAACACACTAATACCTATAAGGAAGTACAGGAATGGTTGGAGGAGGAAATGGAGAGAAGGTGGGAGGAGTATGAGGGCGCGCTAAAAGGAGCGATTGGGAATAGGAGAGATTGGATGGACCGGAAATTCGGGGAGGTGAACTACTTCTTGACGCAGGTACCTCCACAAGATTGGGAAAAGAGAGACTGGAGTGTGCGAGAGGTGTGAAGTGGAGGATGATGTGTTTAGATGCTGGAGGAACGAGGAAGTGCTGAAGAAGTTGGAAAGGAAACTAGAGGAGGCGCTGTATTGGGAGAACATGGTGGAGATAATGTTGAGGGGGGGGAGGAATGGATGGAGGTTGCCTATCTTACAGTGGTGGTATCTGAGTGAGCAGTGTCCAGTGAGAATTCCTGTGCTTACTCTGAGATCAGATTTCTGAAGCTCTAAGAGCAATTTAGCGCAGTGAGCATTATCTCTAGATAAATACAATTGCAATCAACCAATAGGAACGCAAGTCGTCTTCAGCTAGAGCTGTTGTCAGGAAGGGATATTGTTTTGACAAGACGTACATGAAATTTGAATAGAATATAAATAACACAAGATCCAAATTATTATGGATATTATGCATGGTAGAATAAACATTTTTCTATCGTTAACATTAAGAAATATTTTCACAGCTTTCTTGAAAACAATATGTCAATGTGAACTGCTCTGCGAGCACTTTAAAACACCCGCGATGTACACTTCCTCCCCCTTGACTGTGATCATGCGTGATTTTCGCTGCATTTAGTCCAGCGCAGCGAGGCATACGGTACAGTTCGATTCAAGTCCCGCGGTGCGGGTGTTTTTGTTTATATGTATTGTTGACAATTATTATATAAACTGTGAACTATGGAGGTGTTAAACTTTTTTTCAAAAATTGCAGAACACCTTAAAATGTTTACCACTGAAGTGAAGGAAAAATTTCAATATATATAACGGCTTAATTTGTCTTCTATTTATACCCACTCTTTATTTAAATGACGCTTGTCTCTTTTTTCTTTCTTCTTATATAGAAAGAACTACGGATGTTATAAACACCCTCAATTTGTCTTCGGAAATTTTTAAACTTGACTCGGATTTCATTGCGCCATTCGCGTTAAATCTGGCAAATTGAAGTTTAAATTATGTGTAAATATTTTTTTATCCCTAACACATGCTCGCTTTCTTTTTATGACTCGTTAGTCATGTGGATAAATTAAACATTCGCATATTTTCATTTTACTTGACGCCGTTCTTTTTCTTTGCTAAAATTAAAAATTAATGCACGTCTTCGAAATAAGTCGCACGGGCCAATATAGCATTGCAGCGCAATGGTGATTTTTTTTATTCCATGGGTTATTGGGGTTATGAAAAATATGCGTATAAAAGTCATTATTTAAAATAATATACAGGGTTGCTACAAAAGAATCATCTACTTAGACTACTACTACTCTTAACATTTCCTTTACTAAGGCTAATGTATTGGTGTGGTATCAACGTAGTCTCTAGACCAGGATTATGCTCTCAGAGCTTCTGGTCGAATGGCATCTACCTTGTGCTGATGAGGCGCAAAAACGCCGAAACCGGTCCACAAGTGATGTTATTCCTTCTAATCGCAAACCAGAATGGTTGGTTCTATCTTAACAGATATACCAACCCCGTTTACTTTAGAAGTGTAATTCAATGTCTGTCGGGGCATATAGCCCGAGAAGTAGTTGTTGCTTCTTAGTGGACGGTCTGCTCTTTGGAAATTAATTTTTCTAATTTTGTAAAGCGTTTAATAGTATTGAACTATTATTTTTTGACGTCTACTTAGACTAAGCTATAATTTTTATAATTTATAATTTTTTTTTAAATAAGCCAATCAAAATACAGATGGAATCGAAAGATTGTGACAATCATATTATAATATTAATACTGTTTGGTGATGACCTGAAGTAGCACTCAATTATAACTAATGAACTTGTACATTTTTTTTGGCGCATACAGGTTAAAAGTACTGTTATAGACACGTGGTGGTGTCTAGAACTAGAAGACACCAGTCAAGTTAATATGTCAGATGTCAGATGTCAGCGATATGGGCAGTGTTGCCACAGTCGTAACATATTTGATGGTAATGGTGGTTGCATAAAGTGTAGTGAATAATGCTTAACAAATACTTATTCGACTAAATTCGCTTAGTTTATTGATTTTTCCTTAGGCATTCTAATACAATTTTGGAACTGATTACAGTGCTTTAATGGCTGCTTGATGATAATCCTCAGCCTTTTATATCCTTTATCAATAAACGAGTAATAAAGATACACTTATTTGTGAAATTTGTATCATTCAATGCAAAATTTCGACTTGTGACAAGATAATTGGTTCTTCTTTTTTAGTTTTTATTATTGTAAGTGATGAGAGTTGGGCAAAAATTGAAGATTAATTTGCAATTTGTCGGTAAGACATACAAGAACCAACGGTATTTCACGTTTTTTGATCATGTCTATCACTAATCCTGACATTACCGAACTATTATTTATACGAAACGTGCAGTAGTTATTCAGATTTTAATAAATGCCCAATTATGTGCTATTAATTTAACTTTAACTTTGTGTTACAATTTCAATCGAAATGTTATAGTTCATCATTAAATTCAATTCGCACTCATCTTTTATAAGCATTAACATCCAACTTAGATTGAACATAAATCAATATTATGGATTGTAAGCGAGAATAAAATAATTCAAGTAGTACCGAGACCGGACCGAGCGCGATAAAAATATTTTATAAGACGCTATTGGTGTTCGGTATTTACAAAAATTTGGTTTAGAAGAAGAAGAAGGCGAAGAAGAGGAGGAGGAAGGAGATAATGACTCTGATGAAGAAGGTAGCATTTTAAGTGAATCCGATAGTGAAGCCGAAACAACACAGCCTCAACAGCCGAAAGTCAATAAGGCAAAAGTGAATGGAAGCCCAAAACAAAAACAAGAATAACAGAAAGATGAGAAGAAGATGAGTGGTCGTCGGACCGCCGACAGAAGCTTGCTTCTTATGCACAATAGAATGACCATTTTCCGTGAATTTTTCACCATTTTTCAAAAATTTTGACAATTTTTGACCATTTTTGACGAATTTTGACAATTATTGACCGTCTTTGACAATTTTTGACAATTGTTCGAAAATTTTAACATATTTGGCAATTATTAACCATTTTTTCAAAATTTTGACAATTTTTTCAAATTTCATTTATTATTTGTAATTTTTGACAATTATTGACCAAATTCTACAGTTTTGACAATTATTGATCATTTTTGACAATTTTTTCAAATTTTAACAATTATTGACCATTTTTGAGCATTTTGACAATTTTTGAGCATTTTTGACATGTTTCGACAATTTTTCAAAAATTTTGACCAATTTTCAAAAATTTTGACAATCTTTAATAATTATTGACCATTTTTTATAATTATTGACCATTTTTTCAAAATTTTGACCATTTTTCAAAAATTTTGACAATTTTTGATAATTATTGACCATTTTCCCAAATTTTTGAAAATATTTGGCAATTATTAACCATTTTTTCAAAATTTTGACAGTTTTTGACGATTTTTCCAAATTCTTGACAATTTTTGACCATATTTTCAAATTCTTGACAATTTTTGACCATATTTGAAAATTTTTGACAATTTTTCAAAAATTTTAACAATTATTGACCGTCTTTGACAATTATTGACCATTTTTTACAATTTTTCAAAAATTTTAACATATTTGGCAATTATTGAGCATTTTTTCAAAATTCTGACAATTTTTCAAAATTTTAACAATTATTTATCCTTTTGGACCATTTTTGACAATTTTTGACGAATTTTGATTGGTTTTGACAATTATTGACCGTCTTTGACAATTATTGACCATTTTTGACAGTTTTTCAAAAATTTTAAACATTTTTCAAAATTTTTGACAATTATTGACCATTTTTGATACTTTTTGACAATATTTGGCAAATATTAACCATTTTTTCAAAATTTTGACAGTTTTTGACAATTTTTGATCATTTTTCCAAATTTTTGACAATTTTTGGACATATTCAAAAGTTTTAACATATTTGGCAATTATTAACCATTTTTTCAAAATTTTGACAATTTTTGACCATTTTTGACAATTTTTCGAAAATTTTAACATATTTGGCAATTATTAACCATTTTTTCAAAATTTTGACAATTTTTTCAAATTTCATTTATTATTGATAATTTTTGACAATTATTGACCAAATTTTACAGTTTTGACAATTATTGATCATTTTTGACAGTTTTTCAAACATTTTGACCATTTTAGACCATTTTCCCAAATTTTAACAATTATTGACCATTTTTGAGCATTTTGACAATTTTTGAGCATTTTTGACATGTTTCGACAATTTTTCAAAAATTTTGACCGATTTTCAAAAATTTTGACAATCTTTAATAATTATTGACCATTTTTTCAAAATTTTGACAATTTTTTTTAAATTTCATTCATTATTGATAATTTTTGACAATTATTGACCAAATTTTACAGTTTTGACAATTATTGATCATTTTTGACAATTTTTCAAACATTTTGACCATTTTAGACCATTTTTCCAAATTTTAACAATTATTGACCATTTTTGAGCATTTTGACAATTTTTGAGCATTTTTGACATCATTCGACAATTTTTCGAAAATTTTGACCAATTTTCAAAAATTTTGACAATCTTTAATAATTATTGACCATTTTTTATAATTATTGACCATTTTTTCAAAATTTTGACAATTTTTCGAAAATTTTGACAATTTTTGATAATTATTGACCATTTTTCCAAATTTTTGACAATTTTTAAAAATATTTGGCAATTATTAACCATTTTTTCAAAATTTCGACAGTTTTTGACAATTTTTGACGATTTTTCCAAATTCTTAACAATTTTTGACCATATTTAAAAATTTTTGACAATTTTTCAAAAATTTTAACAATTATTGACCGTCTTTGACAATTATTGACCATTTTTTACAATTTTTAAAAAATTTTAACATATTTGGCAATTATTGACCATTTTTTCAAAATTCTGACAATTTTTCAAAATTTTAACAATTATTTATCCTTTTGGACCATTTTTGACGAATTTTGATTGGTTTTGACAATTATTGACTTTCTTTGACAATTATTGACCATTTTTGACAGTTTTTCAAAAATTTTAAACATTTTTCTAAATTTTTGACAATTATTGACCATTTTTGATACTTTTTGACAATATTTGGCAAATATTAACCATTTTTCCAAAATTTTGACAGTTTTTGACAATTTTTGATCATTTTTCCAAATTTTTGACCATATTCAAAAATTTTAACATATTTGGCAATTATTAACCATTTTTTCAAAATTTTGGCAATTTTTTACCATTTTTGACAATTTTTCACACCCATAGGTGTGCCTGCTCAGTGCGGCAATAGAGATTGCGCACAGTCGCTTGAACGAACGCTTTTTCGTAACATCACACGTTTCACCACTGTAAAATTCCGTGACCCGAAGAGGACGGATGTAGCCTCTTAAAAGGTGCTCTGCAGGAAACAGAGGTCCTGACTCCTGGCAATAATGAGGAACTGGAAAGGTACACGGTATCTATCCAAAACAAAATAGACATTGCCTATAAGGAATCCTGTCCGATGAGGATGGTCCAGACAGATGGCAAAACCAATACTTGGTGGTGCCCTGTACTGGAACATCTCAGAAAGACAGCGAGAACGACCTTTAACAAGGCAAAACGAACAAAACTCAAAGAGGACTGGGGAGTAAACCAAGCCAACCTCAAAGAGTTCAAAAAAGTCTGCGGACAAAGACAAAGAGCAACCTGGAGAGCCCACTGGGCTACGAGTTGTAGCTTCTTTCAAATTCCCACAAAGCAAAGTCGCAGAAACTTTTAGGATACTTTGCTCTTAGTGGTGACCAACACTAAAAATTCCCACACCGAGCTGATGAAAGTCCTGGTTATACCCTCTCCTATGAATAGGAAAAAGAGTCCGTTGGGACTTCTCCTAGGCTTCAGATTGCTGTGGATTGGTCAAAGCTGTCGATGTTCTCGCTAACTTGATTCCGCTTAAACCAAGATTGGTCAGCGTGGCACGCAAGCGCCTGAGCAGGCTGGTCAAGAGCAAAATCGGTTATAAAACCGTATTGGAGCAGAACCAAAGTTCCTGTTCAAAGAAAAGCCGAGAGCGCTGAGAGTGTCTATAAACGATTAAAGTCGAACAGGGGATTGTGTGCTGAGCAAGCAAATCAAATCAAATGGGTTCCATCCATGCTAAATACTGGGAACATAATCACCTACCCCGGAGGTCATCTGTATCTGTAGAGTGGGGAGGGTGAGTTTAGACCCACAGCACTTAGGCCACATGTGACCCATTGTACATCCTCCCGAGGAGTTGTCCTCCTCCATCGCCAAATGTTTCTTCGGCGCCAGCTTCTCAGGGTCGCCCAAGGTGATCCTGGCAAGACTGCATCCTTTGATTCCATCCCATCTCTTTAGAGATTGAGCATGGGTGTAACGCTTGGCTAGTTCCGCAATTGTAGAAAGTCGTCACTCTAATACTAGCCCTGATGTAACACGTTGTCTGTTCAAGGCTAATAGGGCTTGTCTGCTGTCAGTGCAGATTGTTATGTTTTTGCCAGAAATTCCTTTTCTGGTTGGTTCTTTTTAATAGATAGATTGAGATACCAGTCAGTTCTGTTTGTACCACGCTGGTATTTTTTCCCATTCCCCACTTAATTCTTTGGCTAAGTGATCTGGAGTGAACTCCACATCCTGAGCCTGAGCCTTCTTTGGTTTTTGAGCTGTCTAAGCGGTATGGCCGTATGACCCTGGAAGTCAATGGACTACCATAATTACAATAAAAATTTGAACTAAAGAAGGAGTTTTATCACATTTATTGTAGTCACTAGTAGTTGACGAAATTTTTCTAAGAAGAGGTTAAGTAACTAGGATTCATACTTGATGGAAGACTTTGGTGGAATGTACACCTCGTATATATCACCTCAAAAGCAACAAGAGCTCTTTGGACGTACCACAGGCTTTTTGGAAAAGCTTAGTGTCTGAAACCAAAAAACAACAAAGGGCACAAAGTGCAACGACTCACCTGCAGGGGATCCACGGGTGAAATGAGATCGTGCACTAGTACAGTCTCAAAAGTAATGCCAGACCTTCATCCACTACATCTAAAGGGAAGGAGGATCACTCTTGAAATGCCTATGGGCTAAATATTTGAAACCCAGCAATCTATTGGGGCATTTTCAGATACTAAGAGCTCAATCTATGGAGATACCCACCTACTTTATGTCTGCGAAGCTCACTTCTAATTACGAGAGATATCTCCACTTATTATACTGATATGTCAAATCTAAATGAAAGATTAGGAATAGGGGTTACAGATCTTAATAGGGTACTACAACAGAAATTGAGATTGATAACGGTCTCGTGAAGAAGAAGATTGTACTCCTTTCACCGAACCCGAACCATTTTATGGTATCCCAAAAAGCTACATAAAGGAAGAACAGGGATAAGGAACTGAGTGCAAACTACAGGAAAAATACTCTAGGCCAAAAACAGACAAAAAGGTTATTACGACCTTCTGCTCGTCACGCAAAATTGCTCTTGGAAAGTCAGAAATATGATCTCAGTCAGCCAGCGCCTTAAAACCTGGAACAGGTCTACTTAGAGCAGCCTTGAAAGGTTACAGACCTACCTCCAAAACGGATAATCGACTTTCTCAGAAACCTAGATCTTTTGGACTGAAACATAGATGTAGGATCTTATAGATCGCATGGTGGTGAGACCAGCCAGGACAATCGAACCCCATGCAATCTAGGTCATAGCTGAACTTTCCAGATTTGTAAGAAAACTTTTTTGTATTATTTTCATGATGAGAGGTTACTGGGTATCAATTTATAAGACTAGGTATATGATCTTTCAGTTTGCAATAAATAGGTCATATAAGCTGCTTTTATTTTGATTGTTTGAAAAGGTTCTACTTGTGAGGAACATAACCTGCAAACACGAAAACATTTTGATATGCTGTAGAACACTATTGAGCACTATTGTTCATGTACTAAGAGCCAACAGGAGGACAATGGCAATCTAGCTCTAGACAAAACATTTCTGTACTTCCAGCAAGACGTAGGTTGGGGACTGTTTGGACAATAATTTTCCAAACGAAGGGATTGGAAAGAGAGGTCTCATTAAGAAACCATATTTATCACCACCCGATTTTTCTTTGTGGGGCTACGTTGGGAGGTATATTTGGGGGTTTTGAACAAATAGGGAGTAAAATTTTTGTAGGTACTATATATGGGGCATAGATGGTTGATGGGAATACATTATCTCTTATGTATTTTGGTTCTCCCTTTGTAAACTAGAAACATTTTTTATCGCCAATCGACACGCTTGTTACGCTACTGTTGTTGCCATCACATCTAACTGTCGAGTTCATTTAAATGCACCCAGCTGCTCAAATATCCAGCTGCCTCCACCAGAATTTACACTGTGGGATCAAATTGCAGAACGAAATGAATCTCGCTTGTCGCGTTAAATTATTGTAAACAGTTGCAGATATTTTACATGGAGTCATGGCTAAGTCAATTAATAAAACGATTGCATAATTCCGTTAAAAGTAATTCATGAAAACAAGCGAATACGGTAGAATAGAATGCATTGCGCAATGTTTGTTTAATTATAGAAATTGGCACATGCAAGTGCACTGACTGGCACTTATCTTGTAAATTGTTCAGGACTTAGCACATATTAACTAAACTGCATACACAATTAATATGAGCATTAATATTTATATAAATTACATTTGCAAGAGCTTTAAGTGACTCGAGATCATTTTATCGAATAAAACACTACTTTTTCTACTGAAAAGTTTTTATTTCGATACTTTAGAGGCTTATATCTCGAAAACGAAGACTCGTAATGAATCCGTCAACTAGGAGTTTACAATCTGCTGGTTGGTCAGTGAACATGATTACATGGGGCTTGTTCACTAGCAGTTGGTGAATCCGTCATTTAGCAGATTGTAAACTTACCTATGTAATCGATGCTTAAAGTAATCCGGCATTTAACTTGACTTGCAGATACTTTAGAATCTGCTATTTAGCTAGTGAACATGATTACACTGAAAAGCAAGGAAATCCGTCAATTAGGAGTTTAAACTCGGTCAATGTAATCGACGATTAAAGTAACCCAGCTTCCAACTTCTCGCAGATAGTTTATAATCTGTTGGTTGGTTAGTGAACATGATTACTCTGAGCTTATTAACAAGCAGCTAGTAAATCCGCCAACTAGAGCATACTTTATGTAATCGAGGCTTAAAGTAATCCGGTATTCAACTTGAGTTGGCTACTGAACATGATTACACTGTAAAGAAAGTAAATCCGTCAATAAGGAGTTTGAACTCGGTCAATGTAATCGACGCTTAAAGTAACCCAGTTTCCTCTCGCAGATAGTTTACAATCTGCTAGATGGTAAGTGAACTAAGTGCTTGATAACAAGCAGCTAGTAAATCCGCCAACTAGAGCTTACTCAATGTAATCGAGGCTTAAAGTAATCCGGCATTTAACTTGACTTGCAGATACTTTAGAATCTGCTATTTAGCTAGTGAACATGATTACACTGAAAAGCAAGGAAATCCGTCAATTAGGAGTTTAAACTCGGTCAAAGTAATCGACGCGTAAAGTAACCCAGCTTCCAACCTCTCGCAGATATTTTATAATCTGTTGGTTGGTTAGTGAACATGATTACTCTGTGTTGTTAACAAGCAGCTAGTAAATCCGCCAACTAGAGCATACTTAATGTAATCGAGGCTAAAAGTAATCCGACATTCAACTTGAGTTGGCTACTGAAAATGATTACACTGTAAAGAAAGTAAATCCGTCAATAAGGAGTTTGAACTCGGTCAATGTAATCGACGCTTAAAGTAACCCAGTTTCCTCTCGCAGATAGTTTACAATCTGCTAGATGGTAAGTGAACATGATTACTAAGTGCTTGATAACAAGCAGCTAGTAAATCCGCCAACTAGAGCTTACTCAATGTAATCGAGTCTTAAAAAGTAATCCGGCATTTAACTTGACTTGCAGATACCTTAGAATCTGCTATTTAGCTAGTGAACATGATTACACTGAAAAGCAAGGAAATCCGTCAATTAGGAGTTTAAACTCGGTCAAAGTAATCGACGCGTAAAGTAACCCAGCTCCCAACCTCCCGCAGATAGTTTATAATCTGTTGGTTGGTTAGTGAACATGATTACTCTCTGCTTGTTAACAAGCGGATAGTAAATTTGCCAACTAGAACTTACTTGAAGTAATCGAGGCTTAAAGTAGTCCTGAAAATTGACTTGCAGATAATTTAGAATCTGCTATTTTGCTAGTGAACATGATTACACTGGAAAGCAAGGGAATCCGTCAATCAGGAGTTTAAACTCGGTAATTGTAATCGACGCTTACAGTAACCCAGCTCCCAAACTCTCGAAGATAGTTCACAATCTGCTAGATAGTAAGTGAACATGATTACTCTGTGCTTATTATCAAGCAACTAGAGCTTACTTAATGTAATCGAGGCTTAAAGTAATCCATCATGTAATTTGACTTGCAGATAATTTAGAATCTGCTAGTTGGCTAGTGAACATGATTACACTGTGAAGGAAGTAAATCTGTCAATTAAGAGTTTGAACTCGGACTGTACAATCGACGCTTCCATCCTCTCTTAAATAGTTTACAATCTGCTGGTTGGTTAGTGAACATGATTACTCTGTGTTTGTTAACAAGTAGCTAAAAAATCCACCAACTAGAGCTTACTCAATGTAATCGAGGCTTAAAGTAATCCGACATTTAACTTGATTTGCAGATACTTTAGAATGTGCTAGTTGGCTAGTGAACATGATTACACCGTAAAGCAAGTAAATCCGTCAATTAGGAGTTTAAACTCGGTCAATGTAATCGACGCTTAAGGAAACCCAGTTTTCTCTCGCAGATAGTTCACAATCTGCTGGTTGGTTATTGAACATGATTACTCTGGGCTTGTTAACAAGTAGCTAGTAAATCCGCCAACAAGAGCTTACTTAATGTAATCGAGGCTTAAAGTAATCCGACATTTAACTTGATTTGCAGATACTTTAGAATGTGCTAGTTGGCTAGTGAACATGATTACACTGTAAAGCAAGTAAATCCGTCAATTGGGAGTTTAAACTCGGTCATTGTAATCGACGCTTAAAGTAACCCAGATTCCAACCTTTCGCATATAGTTTACAATCTGCTGGTTGGTAAGTGAACATGATTACACAATGCTTGTTAATAAGCAGCTAGTGAATCCGCGATCTAGAGCTTACTTAATGTATTCGAGGCTTGAAGTAATCCGGAATTTTACTTGACTTGCAGATTATTTAGGATCTGCTAGTTGGCTAGTGAACATGATTACACTGAAAAGCAAGTCAATAAGGAGCTTAAACTCGGTCAATGTAATCGACGCTTAAAGTAACCCAGCTTCCAACCTCTCGCAGATAGTTCACAATCTGCTGGTTGGCATGATTACTATGTGCAGCTAGTAAATCCGCCAACTTAATGTAATCGAGGCTTAAAGTAACCCAACAATAACTTGACTTGTAGAGATAGTTTACAATCTGCTAGTTAGCTAGTGAATATGATTATACTGGGCTTGTTCACTACCAGCTAGTGGGCTTGCCAACTAGCAGCGTCGATGTAATCGAGACCAAGTAACCTTTCGCAGATAGTTTACAATCTTCAAGTTGGCTAGTGAACAAGATTACATTGGGTTTGTTGGCTAGCAGCTTGTGAACTCGCTTACTCTCAGATAGTTCACAATCTGCTAATTGGATAGAGTAAACGATAAAGCTGAACTTGTTCGCTAACAGCTGGTGAGCTAGCCAACTAGCAGCGTGTAAACTAGGTCAATGTAATCGAAACCTTAAGTAGGCTGGCTTTCAAATTTATTCGCAGATAATTTACAATCTGCTAGTTGGTTAGTAAACATAATTACATTGGGTTTGTTTACTAGCAGTTGGTGAATCCGTCATTTACCAGATTGTAAGCTTGCTTAATGAAATCAAGGTTTAAATTATCCTTTACTAGCAGATAGTTTATAATCTGTTAGTTAGTTTTAAGCCAAAGTCTCCGGGTTTAAGGGAAAATCTCCAAGCTCCAGTTTTACAAAATATATATTTTCATAAAATATGTTGTGAATCCCTATTATGTTTCGACTTTTATCAGATATACGATAGCTCCGTTATCGGCTGGTAATGTCGGCCTCTATACGTTCACTGAGAGAGCTCGGATACACAAATAGAAAATACTGAAGTGCAGGTGGATAATTCCCATTTATTCGTAGAAGTTTTCCTACTTGGGATAATATGGTATGTCGGGATCGACTCGACGAAAGTATAAAGGCATATCTAATATGTTAAGTTTGGCTCATTTCATTTTATTAACTTGTAGTTGGATCATGCTGCGAGGAATTGTGATTCTCAACGTTACATAATCTAAAATGTCGATATACGAATTCATAAAAATAAAATAATAAACTGTTGAAAAACTCCTCAATAGAAATTAAAGTTAAAATATCGTCAGCGCCGATCAGCGTCGGGTAGCCGAAGCTGGAACACGTCCTCGCGACCTTTCAAGGCAGTTTATTGACCTGGATGACGTATACGGAAATAGTGACGTCACGGGCGCAACGACTGCTAGATGCGGACGTTGCTAACGCGAATACCACGTTTGACTCACTTTATCAATAGCCACGTTGCCAGATCCCTTTTAATGCGATTTTAAAATTAGAGCACACATTCAAAGAATTGTATTACACTATCCATAAATATACCAACGAATACATGCAATCAGAAGCGTTTAAAATGTTGTGCAATAAAGTTGTACAATCGGTATAAATACTATACAGTGTGTCACATATTTTGGGGGTTTGATTGAACCACACTTACCCATATAGAAAAGTGTATTCAAAAAAGTTACAGGGTGATGTATTTGATAATTTAAATTCAATTTTTTAACGTTGCTCTAAAACGATTCAACGATATCATACGATAACCAGCGCTGCCAGATTTTTTTGCCAAGTCGGGATTTTGGAAGTTTTTGATTGAAAAAAGCGGGATTCTTTAATCTAAGCGGGACATAGTAAAAATAACGTATATAATCAGAAGTTTTTAAAAATTAATTTTTTTATTTCAGTTTGCAACGTGCTGTTTAGCTTGTTACGTTTTTCGTTTTCAAACTGTTATATTTAGTTAATTTTTGTGGCTCATTAGTCACTTCCTCCCAAATTTCTATTACATTTCTAAACATGCCGTTTTCTTGCCGCACTAGCCACTCCAAAATGAAAAAACATTAATTTTATCAAATTCCCCTTCCATTTTTGTCTTTCGATATTCGAAATTTCAAATTTTCGATTGGAACGCTTCTTTTTCTCTAACTGCCACCGAAGGCAACAGTCACATTATATATATTTTAATTTTTGTTGGTGAACATTTTTATATAGTCTGGTTTCTCTGCAGCCCTCAAATTCAGCACTCAAGTTTAGCACTCAAGTTTAGCACTCCAG
Source organism: Lochmaea crataegi (assembly GCA_947563755.1). Taxonomy (NCBI): domain Eukaryota; kingdom Metazoa; phylum Arthropoda; class Insecta; order Coleoptera; family Chrysomelidae; genus Lochmaea; species Lochmaea crataegi. The sequence continues at coordinate 3,267,389 of OX387433.1, read as the reverse complement.
TTTATCACTCAAGTTTAACACTCAAGTTTATCACTAAAGTTTATCACTCAAATTCATCACTCAAGTTCATCACTCAATTTTATCACTCAATTTCATCACTCAATTTTAACACTCAAGTTTATCACTCAATTTTATCACTGAAGTTCAACACTCAAGTTTATCACTCAAGCTTATCATTCAAGTATATCACTCAAGTTTATCACTCAATTTTATCACTCAATTTTACCACTCAAGTTTAGCACTCAAGTTTATCATTCAAGTTCATCACTCAAGCTTATCATTCAAGTATATCACTCAAGTTTATCACTCAATTTTATCACTCAATTTTACCACTCAAGTTTATCACTCAAGTTTATCACTCAAGTTTAGCACTCAAGTTTATCATTCAAGTTCATCACTCAAGTTCATCACTCAATTTTATCACTCAATTTCATCACTCAATTTTAACACTCAAGTTTATCACTCAATTTTATCACTGAAGTTCAACACTCAAGTTTATCACTCAAGCTTATCATTCAAGTATATCACTCAATTTTATCACTCAATTTTACCACTCAAGTTTATCACTCAATTTTATCACTCAATTTTAACACTCAAGTTTATCACTCAATTTTATCACTGAAGTTTAACACTCAAGTTTATCACTCAAGCTTATCATTCAAGTATATCACTCAAGTTTATCACTCAAGTTTCTCCCTCAAGTTTCGCCCTCAAGTTTCACCCTCTAGTTTCGCCCTCAAGTTATTCCGTTCCCGTGCATAGCCGCTGGATTCATCGCCGCCCTCGCTATGAGCTGCAAACATTCTAGCCCTTTAAGATAAGTTCCTTCGTCCTTTAGCGTGTAGAAGATTTGAATTTGGCGTGTTGATTATTACAATTTGGTATTCTCCTCGTTTGGTTTTTTTAATATCCAATTTATGTTGAATTTTTAAATTTCAATAAATAATTATTATTTTCATTCTTTGTATTGATTATTCAATAATTATTAAATTGGATAAACGGGTTCAGGAATAAACTTGAATAAACAGGAACTAGTTTAAAAAAGCTACTGTGTAGCGAAACGCGCCACTAATTAAATTTGAACGTTAATTTTGAAAAATGTTTAAAATTTTTAAAAAATTGTCACAAATGGTCAATAATTCTCAAAGACGGTCAATAATTGTCAAAACCAATCAAAATTCGTCAAAAATTGTCAAAAATGGTCCAAAAGGATCAAGAATTGTTAAAATTTTGAAAAATGGTCAACAATTATTAAAAATTGTCAAAAATGGTCAATAATTGTCAGAACCTGTCAAAAATGCTGAAAATTGTCAAAAATGGTCAATAATGGTTAAAATTTGGAAAAATGGTCTAAAATGGTCAACATTTTTGAAAAATTGTCAAAAATGATCAATAATTGTCAAAACTGTCAAAATTGGTCAATAATTGTCAAAAATGGTCAATAATTATTGAAATTTGAAAAAATTGTCATAATTTTGAAAAAATGGTCAATAATTGCCAAATATGTTAAAATTTTGGAAAAATTGTCAGAAATGGTCAATAATTGTCAAAGACGGTCAATAATTGTCAATATTCGTCAAAAACTGTCAAAAATGGTCAATAATTGTTGAAATTTTTGAAAAATTGTCAAGAATTTGGAAAAATTGTCAAAAATGGTCATAACCTGTCAAAAATGCTCAAAAATTGTCAGAACCTGTCAAAAATGGTCAATAATGGTTAAAATTTGGAAAAATGGTCTAAAATGGTGAAAAATTTGGAAAAATTGTCAAAAATGATCAATAATTGTCAAAACTGTCAAAATTGGTCAATAATTGTCAAAAATGGTCAAGAATTAATAAAATTTGAAAAAATTGTCAAAAATTGTCAAAATTTTGAAAAAATGGTCAATAATTGCCAAATATGTTAAAATTTTTGAAAAATTGTCAAAAATGATCAATAATTGTCAGAGATGGTCAATAATTGTCAAAATTCGTCAAAAATGGTCAAAATTTTTGAAAAATGGTGAAAAATTCACGAAAATTGGTCATTCTATTGTGCATAAGAAGTAAGCTTCTGTCGGGGGACCGACGACCGCTCACCTTTTTTTGAGGATTACATTCAACAAAATATGGATCACCACTGGAATAAAACGTCCATTCTTAAAATGTTTTGCTTCTAATTATTTGTAAACATTTTAGTTTGGAAGATACAGCCACCCTTTTAAATGTCATTTTCTAAATATTTCTGTATTTTCATAAGTATTAAAAACAACTTTATTACTACTATAAATTTTTCAGAAAATTTCACTTTCTCCATGATCCTTTATGAATTTTTAACAATTACTGACCATTTTTGACAGTTTCTGTCAAAAATTGTCCATTTTTAACAGTTTTTGACAATAATTGACAATTTTTGACAATTATTGTCAAAATTAGTCAAAAATGGTAAATAATTGTTAAAATTTTTGAAAAATTGTCAAAAATTTTTAAATATGGTCAAAAATTGTGAAGAATTTGGAAAAATCGTCAAAAATTGTGAAGAATTTGGAAAAATCGTCAAAAATTGTCAAAAACTGTCGAAATTTTGATAAAATGGTTAATAATTGCCAAATATTTTTAAAAATTTGTCAAAAATTTGGAAAAATGGTCAATAATTGTCAAAAATTGTTAAAATTTTTGAAAAATGGTCAAATTTTAAACAAAAAAACGTCAAAATTTTGAAAAAATTGCCAATAATTATAAAAAATTGTCAAAATTGGTCAATAATTATTAAAAATTGTCAAAATTTTTGAAAAATTGTCAAAAATGGTCAATTATTGTCAGAACCTGTGAAAAATGCTCAAAAATTGTCAAAAATGGTAATTAATTGTTAAAATTTGGAAAAATTGTCTAAAATGGTAAAAAAATTTGAAAAACTGTCAAAAATGATCAATAATTGTCAAAATTGGTCAATAATTGTCAAAAATGGTCAATAATTATTAAAATTTGAAAAAATTATAAAAATTTTGAAAAAATGGTCAATAATTGCCAAATATGTTAAAATTTTTGAAAAATTGTCAAAAATGGTAATTAATTGTTAAAATTTGGAAAAATTGTCTAAAATGGTAAAAAAATTTGAAAAACTGTCAAAAATGATCAATAATTGTCAAAATTGGTCAATAATTGTCAAAAATGGTCAATAATTATTAAAATTTGAAAAAATTATAAAAATTTTGAAAAAATGGTCAATAATTGCCAAATATGTTAAAATTTTTGAAAAATTGTCAAAAATGGTCAATAATTGTTAAAAACGGTCAATAATTGTCAAAATTTGTCAAAAATTGTCGAAATTTATGAAAAATGGTGAAAAATTCACGAAAAATGGTCATTCTATTGTGCAGAAGAAGCAAGCTTCTGTCGGCGGTCCGACGACCGCTCACCTTTTTTTTATATATAATTACCTATAAGTCTTATAAGTTTTATGATCCATCACCTTTTAGCTACAAAATTTTGTATAATTTTCAAAGAAATGTTTCTTTAAGATTTAAATAAAACCTCTACTTTTCTAAATCAAACACCCGGTACATTAATATAAACTCTGTTAAAAACGTATTTCAAAGAAAAACACTGAAGCCGGATCTGAGAGAGGAAAGATATACGCAGGCCATAATCCAGGCGCGCCTCTAAGTACTTAATGTTATACAAAATAACGGTATAACCGATATCGTAACTGTAATTTCACCGTCAATTGACAAGGTGCTGCTAACCTAGTGGACGATGATGATGATGATGATGATGATGATGCTGCTGCTGCTGCTTGTGGTGTATAGTGAGTCGAAGTACCGTTATTCCCGCAATATTCGTGCTTCACATACGTAAAGTACGGAAAACCTTATCGGTGTGCTGCTGCTTCTTCGTACGATTGTTTTAATTTTGTAGGTACTGTTCTTTTAATGGGAAAATAAACTTAATATTATTTATACAAAAAATTTTTATTGATGTTTTATTTAAAGAACGTTACGGTAAACATCCTGCTATTAAAATTTTAACATAAATTATTGGCATTGTATATGCAGTTTCTGCAGTCAAAAATGTAGTCAAAGAAGAAAACCAGAAAATCTGGTAGGAAATTGGAAGAAAACAGTAAGGACAACCAAAAAGTACTGTTAAAGACAGCTAAAGACCAAAAAGGAGAAATATTAACAAATGATATTGAAATAATAGACAGGTGGAAGGAATATATTCAAAAACTACTTCTGATGAAGAATCAATAGAAACAATGAATAAGGAACAAGAAACGAGCGATGCTTTTACGTTGAATGACATTATAGAAGCAATGCGGAAAAGCTGCAGGTGACGATAAAATAACTTCAGAAATGATGAAACATTTGGGAGAAAAAGGAACAGAATTGCTTTTAGATGTTTTTAATAAATCATGGTCTGAAGAAAAAATACCAAAAGATTGGCAGACAGGAATACTCTTAACAAATCCATAAAACAGGAGATGTTAGAGAGTGCAGCAATTACAGGGGGATAACGTTGTTACGTTCAGTCCAGAAAAATGCATATACCTAGAACCAACACTGGATGAAGCACAAAGTGGGTTCCGGGTTGGAAGAAGTGTACACCACCACATATTTACAGTTGAGCAAATCATAGAAAAAACAAAAAATGGCAAAACAAAGACATACTTCGCATTTGTAGACTTGGAGAAAGCTTTCGACAGAGTTTGAAGAAATAAAATATGGGACATACTAGAAATAAGGGAAGTTGATAGAAAACTAATAGAAGTGATAAAAGTATTTACAGAAAAAAAGGTGAGCGGTCGTCGGACCGCCTACAGAAGCTTGCTTCTTATGCACAATAGAATGACCATTTTTCGTGAATTTTTCACCATTTTTCAAAATTTTGACAATTTTTGACAATTATTACCAATTTTTTCAAAATTTTGGACAATTTTTTCAAATTTTAACAATTATTGACCATTTTTGACAGTTTTTGACAATTATTGACCATTTTTGACATTTTTTTAATAATTATTGACAATTTTTTCAAAATTTTAACAATTTTTAACCATTTTCAAAATTTTAACAATAATTATTGACCATTTTTGACAGTTTCTGACAATTATTGACCATTTTTTTCAAAATTTTAACAGTTTTTTATAAATATTGACCATTTTTCCAATTTTTGAAAATATTTGTCAATTATTAACCATTTTTTCAAAATTTTGACAGTTTTGACAATTTTTCACGATTTTTCCAAATTCTTGGCAATTTTTGACAATATTTAAAAATTTTTGACAATTTTTCAAAATTTTTAACAATTATTGACCATTTTTGACAGTTTTTGACGAGTTTTGATTGGTTTTGACAATTATTGACCGTCTTTGACAATTATTGACCATTTTTGTCAATTTTCCAAAAATTTTAACCATTTTTCAAAAATTTTGAGAATTACTGACCATTTTTGATAGTTTTTGACAATTTTTGAAAATATTTGGCAATTATTAACCATTTTTTTCAAAATTCTAACAGTTTTTGACAATTTTTCCAAATTTTTGACAATTTTTGAAAATATTTTGAAAATTTTGACAATTTTTGACCATTTTTGACAATTTTTCACACCTATAGGTGTGCGAGCTCAGTGTGGCAAGAGAGATTGCGCACAGTCGCTTGATTGAGTTATCGCGTGACGAACGCTTTTTCGTAACATCACAAGTTCACTAGCCCTCCCAAAATAATTATTGACCATTTTTGACAGTTTTTTATAATTATTGACCATTTTTTCAAAATTTTGTCAGTTTTTGACAATTTTTGACGATTTTTCCAAATTCTTGACAATTTTTGACCACCATATTTAAAAATTTTTGAATATTTTTCAAAAATTTCAACAATTATTGACAATTTTTGACAGTTTTTGACGAATTTTGACAATTATTAACCGTCTTTGACAATTATTGACCATTTTTGACAATTTATCAAAAATTTTAACATATTTGGCAATTATTGACCATCTTTTCAAAACTTTGACAATTTTTGACCATTTTTCAAAATTTTAATAATTATTGATCCTTTTTTGACAATTTTTGACGTATTTTGATTGGTTTTGACAATTATTGACCGTCTTTGACAATTATTGACCATTTTTGACAAAAAAATTTCAAAATTTTTGACAATTATTGAAAATATTGGGTACTGGACCAAAAAATGAAGAGCAAAATAGAAGCTATGAAATTAAATTAATGAGTTTTGTGGAAGGAATAACAAAACGAGACAGAATAAAGAATGTAGACGTAAGAGAGGGGCTAGAAATAAAATCCATGCCAAACTATATAAAAGAAAGACAACTGAGATGGTGGGGACATCTACAGCGAATGGAGGATACTAGACTAGTTAAAAATGTATGGGAAGCAAAGGTGATTGTTAAAAGAGACAGACAAAAAGAATCCTGGGATAGCAACATAGCAAAAATATTGAAGGAAAGAGGGAAACCAATGATAGGAGCAAAACAATTAGCAGCAAATAGAAAAGAATGGAAAATTTTTGTTGAAGAAATTTTAAGAAATCTTCCTACACCGGTAGGTAGAAGGGAATTTGATTATATAAATATATATGCAGTTTCTTCTTATCGTATTAATGAATCTGTCCAAGATGATCTAGGCTCTGAAATCCAAAGAGTGTGATCAAAACTAGCTGCGGAATAATTCCAAAAAGCTATTGTTTCTACATTAAATCCTAACTGCCCCGAAACTACAAGGATAACCAACAGGAATGTCTCCTGGTGGAATAATGACCTTGCAGATGGTCTGGAAGACTACAAACCGGTGTAACAAGGAAGGTTGGAGAATGTCTAGAGCAGTGATAAATCAAACTAAAATAATATGGACCATAGACTCATTATGTTGCAAAAGGCCTAAATACGATCCTTAGAGTAAGCATGGGACTAGAGTACATACCAAAAGTTTGGAGGAAAGTAAGGGTGGTCTTTATTCCTAAACCAGGTAACATTCAATCCTAACTGTCCCGAAACTATAAGGAGTACCAACAGGAATGTCACTTGGTGGAATAATGACCTCTGGAAGACTCCATACCGGAGTAACAAGGAATGCTGGAGAATATCTAGAGCAGTGGTAAATAAAATGAGCCATAGACTCATTAGGTAGCAAAAGGTCAAAAGTACGATCCTTAGAGTGAGCATGGGACTAGGGTATTTACCAAAAGTTTGGAGGAAAGTAAAGGTGGTCTTTATTCCTAAACCAGGTGACATTCAATCCTAACTGCCCCGAAACTATAAGGAGAACCAACAGGAATGTCCCCTGGTGGAATAATTACCTTGCAGATGGTCTGGAAGACTCCATACCGGAGTAACAAGGAATGCTGGAGAATATCTAGAGCAGTGGTAAATAAAATGAGCCATAGACTCATTAGGTTGCAAAAGGCCAAAAGTACGATCCTTAGAGTAAGCATGGGATTAGGGTATATACCAAAAGTCTGGAGGAAAGTAAGGGTGGTCTTTATTCCTAAACCAGGTGACATTCAATCCTAACTACCCCGAAACTATAAGGAGAACCAACAGGAATGTCCCTTGGTGGAATAATGTCCTTGCAGATGGCCTGGAAGACTCCATACTGGAGAATTTTGGAGAATATCTAGAGCAGTGGTAAATAAAATGAGCCATAGACTTATTAGGTTGCAAAAGGCCTAAAGTACGATCCTTAGAGTAAGAGGGTACATACCAAAAGTCTGGAGGAAAGTAAGGGTGGACTTTATTCCTAAACCAGGTGACATTAGAGTCCCTAAGACTCATAAGTCTTATGTCATTTATACTGAAGCCATGGGAAAAACTAGTAGACATGTACATGAGAGGAAGGTCGTTGGTAGAAAGACCGATCGACCTGGATCAGTATGCATACAGACTGGAAGAATCCACTCCATCACTTAGTGCTAGGGTTAGAGTATGCTCTCGAAAATAAAAAAGTATTATTAGCAGCCTTCCTTGATATAGAGGGAGCCTTTGACAACACCTCTAACGAAATAATCTTGAGGGTTAGCTGCGGATGGATAGACTGCATGTTAAAAGACCAAACGATTTTCTCAACCCTGATGGGTGCAACATTATCAGCTCTGGTTTCAAGAGGATCTTCATAGGGAGGAGTTCTATCTGGTCTAATATTATAATGGACAGACTGATAAGGAGACTCAAAGACAAACATCACACTGTCTTCTGAATAGTACAGTCAGAGAGCGTATGCAACAGGATCTGAGCATAATAGCAGAATGGACGAAAGATGTGGGTTTAAATGTAAGTCGCACTGAATCAACCATAGTGCCTTGCACCAAAAAAAGTACCTTCTGGGATTGAGACCGTTATCCCTTCAAGGTATGGAGATTCCATTGGTGATAGGTGTTAAATATCTCGGGGTAATTATTGACTGGAGAATAAAATGGACCAAATAACTGGAAAAAGTAGCGACAAGATCGGAAACTACATTAATGATGGCAAGGCAAGGTCTTTAGTATGGTGGATAAAGACGCAATGATGAGACTGGGCAAGGTGCAATGACTTGCTTATCTCAGTATTGCAAAGTACATGAGAAGCACGACAAAGGCAGTCTTATTTGGTCTTGCTGCACTATATCTCGTGAGAACTGGATCTATTAAAGCACATGTAATGTCATATCAAATCTAATAGATATTGTGATAATAAATATCCATTCTAATGTCTTTATTTTGGGAGAAATTGAATTAGACTATTATTTCATTCGCTTATATAAGTATAACTACCTATACGTGGTTTATTCCTTATTCATGCATGATCTCCAAGGACAAATAAATCGATTCTTATAAATTCATAATTTTCTTATCCTTCTTTGGTTTATTATAACCACAAATACATTTTCCCATGCTTCGATTTCATTTAGGTTAGAATTTTGTGATTGATTTTTTTCCTTTTTTTATCGCTGCCAGCAAAGCACCATCTTCCATGGCTAATTGGTAAAGAATCGGGATAGTATTACTAGTTTGAGATATGCTTAAAAAACTGACTTAACAGCGTCATCCTCAAAGAGCGCTAGCTCTGTCTACTCCTTAGAAACAACTGAAGTGTCATGGATTTGGAAGATAAACTTATTGGTCAGAAAATGGAGAAAGACTGTGGTAAGACATTACTAGGCGGATAAGTTTGTATTGGTATTTCATTGGTAATCTCTAGGATTGACAAGTAATAGAACATAACTTACCTGTCATAGTGTTCGGTGGTGAAGCAGAAGGAGTAGGTCTCTGCGAAGCTGCTGTAGAGGTTGGCGCGACCTCTGTTCTCGTTTCACTTTGCGTTGCTGGTACTGCAGTTGCTGCTGGAGGCGGAGGGGAGGGTTCAGAAACGACTGCTGCCGCGACGGATGCATCCTCCACCTCCTGCAGCTCGATAGTGATGACCTCCTGACCGGCCAGTTTCACTTTTTTTATTATTAACCCCGTTGAGGAAATTTTGTAGCCGTGTTTTGGAACAGTTTAGCGAAATAATTTGGATGTGGTAAATTTTATACCTGCACCTAATCAATTGAAAAAAAATTGGATTCTATACATATTCAACTTAAAAGATAAAAATGAATAGAATCTATGAAGGAACTAAATACACACACCAATATAAATTACCCACTACCGGGGGCAACCGCATTTTATTGTAGCATCTATACTTGTTGCCGGTCTTGACAGCTACTATCGAAATCTGGAATTTCAAGGTCATTTGTGGAACGAATAGCCTTAAGTGGTACTTGCATTCCAATTTTGGAAACCGTAAAAGTTACGAGAGTACAGTTGCCTATTTAGGGGACCTAATGGTACCAAAACATGTCTGAATTGTGTGATATTTACAGAGCTATACGAGGGAGACAAAATATGTCAGTTTTTTATTATTGACTGCAACACGTTTAAAACTTATGATTTTTATTGGTTAAGCATATTCGAGGAAACGCCCAACCAGTGTAAAGCACTCTGTAGCGTGCAAGCTGTATCGTACTAGAAAATGTATAGGAAAAACTTCTATTTAATGGTTTTTCCTAGCATGCATGTTTAATAAAATAACGTTGAAGATGCTAAATAAAGTTGATAGTATTTTTAATTGCTATATAGTTCCCCAGAATGAATTGAACATCGTGAAATGAAGGACAGCCTATTATTTATTTGAATCAGGAAGCAGGTCTGGAGATTGTCGCGACGAGATGTATTCTCAAAATTTTAGTAGAATAATTGATGAACGACTTGAACCGACGCCACTGAATATCATAATTTATTAGTCTGACGAATGGTTGTCGGTCAGGAGGAGTCATAATTTCCTCAGGTTCATCAGCGACTATTTTATGAAGGTTATGAAAATAAATCTTTTTGATAAATTGTCCTACACCCGACAAACAAATTAGCTATCAATTTGTTTTTTAATTATAAATTTAATTGCATAATTCACTCATGTCATTCAAAAATGTCAAAATGAAATAAAATAGTAAGTTTATTCTCAACTACCGGTATAACCGGAAGATATTTTAGATATACTTGTACTGTCGAAAAATGCACAAAATTTTAAAATTCTACCCTGTCATTTTCGATATACGTCAAATGGCCGGTCGTTGTGGAGAGCCCTGTATATTTCTGTTGAGGATTTTATTATTTATTGATTTTATTCGATAATAATTATGGAAAGATTCCACGAGGTGAGGGTTGAGACAATCAATTTCTTAATTATCGATAGAAAACTTAAAAAATATATATATGAGGACATAAAGTCCGTCCCCCCCTGTAACTTTTGAACCGTTGGGTATATATTGTTGAAATTTGGAACGATAATATATGACCCCATTCTGCATTTTTTAACACATTAATGACAGCGCTGAATGTCAAAGTGACAGCTGATTAAAAAAAATTATGATTTTTACGTTAAAATATTTAAAATATTTTCAGTTGCAAAATGCAAATAGCTTAGGACCTGTGAAAAATATCAAAAAATTTTATAGAAATAAGTTATAGAAAATAGATTGCTTTCAAGAAAATGTCCCATAAAATTTTCTGATAAGGTTGATGGTTGCGTCAAAAAATTGGAAAAATGTTAAAATTTGTCCTTAGTTCAACTTTGACCTCGAATAACTTTTGAAGGAATAAATATATTAAAAAATAATAAGAGACCTTTTTTGTAGAGCGTTCAATTTTCTACAAGAATATACTTTGGTCATTCCGAAGTATTGTCACCAACGTGAGCTATAAAATTAATTATCGATAGAAAACTTCAAAAAAAAAAATATATATATATATATATGTGAGGACATAAAGTCCGTTCCCCCCCTGTAACTTTTGAACCTTTGGGTATATAGTGTTGAAATTTGGAACGAAAATATATGACCCCATTCTGCATTTTTTAACACATTAATGACAGCTCTGAATGTCAAAGTGACAGCTGATTAAAAAAAATTATGATTTTTACGTGAAAATATTTAAAATATTTTCAGTTGCAAAATGCAAATAACTTAGGACCTGTGAAAAATATCAAAAAATTTTATGGAAATAAGTTATAGAAAATAGAATGCTCTCAAGAAAATATTCAATAAAATTTTCTCATAAAGTTGATGGTTGCGTCAAAAAATTGGAAAAATGTTAAAATTTGTCCTTAGTTCAACTTTGACCTCGAATAACTTTTGAAGGAATAAATATATTAAAAAATAATAAGAGACCTTTTTTGTAGAGCGTTCAATTTTCTACAAGAATATACTTTGGTCATTCCGAAGTATTGTCACCAACGTGAGCTATAAAATGAATTATCGATAGAAAACTTCAAAAAAAAAAATATATATATAGATATGTGAGGACATAAAGTCCGTCCCCCCCTGTAACTTTTGAACCGTTGGGTATATAGTGTTGAAATTTGGAACGAAAATATATGACCCCATTCTGCATTTTTTAACACATTAATGACAGCTCTGAATGTCAAAGTGACAGCTGATTAAAAAAAATTATGATTTTTACGTTAAAATATTTAAAATATTTTCAGTTGCAAAATGCAAATAACTTAGGACCTGTGAAAAATATCAAAAAATTTTATAGAAATAAGTTATAGAAAATAGAATGCTCTCAAGAAAATATTCAATGAAATTTTCTCATAAAGTTGATGGTTGCGTCAAAAAATTGGAAAAATGTTAAAATTTGTCCTTAGTTCAACTTTGACCTCGAATAACTTTTGAAGGAATAAATATATTAAAAAATAATAAGAGACCTTTTTTGTAGAGCGTTCAATTTTCTACAAGAATATACTTTGGCATGTTTCCATTTAAATGTAAAATCGAAATTTGCGATTAATATTAAGAGCTTAACTTTCGCAGTATTTTTTTTTGTCATTTCCAACAATATTTTCGATATAATTAAGAAAACATCATTTTTTTAAATCATTTCTAGGAAATGGTCAAATGTGCATGTTAATTGATCAGCTGTTTGAGCACAACGTTTTTGCAGCTGACTCAAAACCCTAATATTAATTGAAGTAACGATCTATTGTTAGAAAATAAGAAAAGTTTTTCCTTATGACGTACCTTTGAATAAGCAAGTGTAGCCGCCGATTTATTAAAAAATGTCGAGTACAAATTTAAAAAACATCCGATGTATAAAACACCAAACAGGAAAAAAAATTTCGAGACTCCATTGAACACCAAAAACGCTTGAAAATCTGGTGTAAATTTCAGTCAAACCGAGTTTTTTCAGTCGAGATCAGATCAGTCGATTATAGAAACAGTCTTTTGAGAAGTTATTATTATTATTATTATTATATATTGCTATGAATTCAGGAAAAAATTGAAAAAATTTACTAAAGGCCTCTATTATAATGAAATTTTTTTTAAAAGTAAATTATTTATATTAATATATCCCGAAACACATTAAACACTACAAGAACACATTTGGGTTTTACGGGTTTGGGTAAACACTACGTTTTGAGATCAATATTTTTTCAATCGATTTAAATGCAGGTTAGAAGAACAAGAAACTAGGTCTTTGATATTTAGCAAATTTTCCGGTATATTCGTCACACTTATTATAAAAACGATCTCATTTGCACTTGGGTTTTATAAAATGATTGGCCTTTTGCGCGATTTTTCGAGGCCTATACGATTTTTAATTCAGTTTCTCTTTTGGATACGATGCAATTTAGTTTCGGAATGTTCCACTAGAGGATGGACGATCGAAGGAAGGTTCACAACGGGAAGTTACGGGAAGGGAACATAAAATTGATAAAACTCTATGTAAAAATCAAAAATAACAATAAATAGTGAAAAACAATTCTTTTACTTACACAGGGTGTCCCATTATCGCCTAAAAAGAGGAAAGTTGCTGTAAAGCTTTTGATTACCAAGCAATAGCTCCATATGTGATCATATCCAATGGATTTGTTTGGGACCCAATCCCCAAGATTTTCCACAGATCCTGCGACAATCTGGCCTCATGGATGACTTTTTCCAAGTGAGCGTTCCATGAAAGTTTCGTATCTAGGATAATCCCCAAATATTTTACTTCCCCTGCAAATGGAACAGCCTCACCATTGTAGGAGAGAGGTGAAAGATCCTAGTGAAGGAGACTAAAGGAGGAGTCCAAACACGAACACGCTGACTATCAGAAAACCGTTCATACCTAGACTATTTTGTGACCAATGTAGACCTCCATTCAGCATTCCATCTTCGGCTTAGGTACTGTTTCGATTGAAACCGAAACACCAGAATCGTTAATGCTAGAATTCGAGGAGACTGTAACATGTCTATCGACCTGTTTCGATTTTACAGAATCAATCCTTTTAATTAGCGCTCGTCGTCACTAGCCACATCCAATTATAGTTCTGTGATCCTAAACTCTTCAACCCCGACCGTTAGACAATTGACGTCTGCCAACGGACGCTTCCATTTTTTGCACAATGCCACGAGAAACACCCCTTTTTGTTATCGACCGCCTAAGGGGACAGATCATCTTTCGCCATCTTTCATATCTTAAGTACCTATCTTATGAATTTTGCTGTGGTAAGTTCAAAATCATAATTTGTAATTAATAAGCTTCTTCTAAAGTACTGTCTGATATAATTTTCGTATGCATTCTTTATTTTGTTACAGAGATAGACGAAATTAAATTCAACACGTGGTCATAAACTGTTCTTTTATACTAATATGGTAGTTTTAAACCAAATATTCTTTTACAATTCACTGTTTTACTTTTATACAAACATTTTCAAGCTTTTTTAGTTGCGAAATAACTCTTTTAATTATAAAATAACATTTTTTATAATTTACTGTTAACCTATAAAATATTCTTTCGTAACGCCAGTGCCGGTTCCATATATTTTCTAAGCACGATATTTTTTCATATAACTAAATAAATAACTTTTTGCTATCATTAGTTTCTTTCGGATCATTAGTATATTTTTTTAATTCAGCCGATAATTGCTATTTTTACTGTTTTAACATGGAACATATAATGTTGGAAAGCTTTCAGTAAATTAAATAAATTTTTTGACTTTCAAATAACTGCCTTCCTTTTCTTTAACCTGTAAAAGCTGACCAACATAATGTGCCATTACATTCAAGTTCCTACATATCCCTGATCCACCTGTACTTCTAGGTAAGCACAGCCCCTAGGCTAGGATACAACCCGAGGATATAACCCTAGGCTAGGATATAACCCGAGAATATAGCCAAGGAAAGAACCCCAGGATACAACCCTAGCTCAAAATACCGTCCTAGAACAGAACTCATCAGTTCAGATCAAGACCTGACTTCTTCTTCAGGAAACAACTCCATATAAGCTAAGTACCGATAAAAGTACAAATTCCTGTTCATTTCCTGTGGCAGAATAAATTGTAAATTTGTTTTTAATTCTTTTTTATTAGAAATCCTCAACTATAAAAGTTGAGGGAGATACCGCCCGGGGTCACTTTTCTTTATTAACTTAAATTTAAATTTTACAAGGCGTTTCTACCTTTTCCGCCTTAGTTTTCTTAGTATTTTTATCGTCAAAAAGGTAGTGGCGCCCTCAATTTTTACAACCCTTCTGTTATCCTTGTGTGACATAAACTTGGGGTCGAATCACCCTTGAGAGGAGTCTCTAGCCGGAGCCCTTCGAGCTGGTGCCCTGTGAGGTACAGGCATTCACAGTTACAAATTGGCGCCCAACTAAAAGCAACATTTACCGTTACAAATTGGCGCCTTTACCGTTACAAGACATGCAGAGGAATTAACAATAAATTTGGCACCGATCTTTCTTGTCTATTTCCATTAATGAATTATGGAGACTTCGAGGACGTTCTTTTAAGTTAGTAAAACAATTTTTATAACCAGAGCTTCTTGTCAAACCGAGTGTTTGACATTATTAACTCTCTTCCAAAATTTATTAACCTATAACATACTTTTTGTACTTTTTAGAAATTTATTTGTGAACTATATAAGTATCGGCCTTGGCACTTCATCTCGTATAATAATAATAATAATAATAATAACTTTAAAAACACTATTTTTTGAATTAGCCCTAGAATATTTATATACTTTGCATTTGAGGGGAAGAAGCGGAAATCATAATCGTTACTAGGAAATCTAAAAGTTAGCTTGGTGTGAAACTGTCTTTCCAAGGACGCTTGCGTCAGAAGGATGTGAGTCTTTATTTCGATCGTACGGTTAGAGCCGTTAGAGAAGTCGAGTTGATTCTTTTTGCTCACGCATACAGTGTCGTTCATCATTGGAAAGGATCGTATAATATGTATATTTTAAAAGGGTAAAGACCGTTAAAGGTGGAAAAGAAATTATAAATAGTCGATTCAAACTAACAATGAGTACATGATGGGATCTTTAATTAAAATGTCTTAATTAAAAACGAAAAAAAATTTATGTTTTTATTCATAAAAATGTAGTTTTAAATAGAAATTTCGTTTGTTAGATCGAAAATAATGAGTGCCAGACTTACATGAATCACCCTATATATTAAAACTTTTGTTCGGAGAACGTACTATTGAATTCAAATTGTTTTCTATAAATCTGTAAAATAATTTTATGTCATTTTCTTTATTACGATGTTCATGGAATGGATCCTTCGAAACAATTCATCCATATAGATTTGGGACGCTCATTATATCATTATCGTTTACGCATGAGCAATCTTTTTAAATTTCAATTTCTTCCTCCGGGATAATATACAAACAAATTAAGCCGAGTATGCGGGATTACTTTCCAAAACTCCAAAATAATATAATTAATATTTTTTATTTAACATGCTGTTGTCGTTTAAGAGCAAAAGTAATGATGAAAGTTACTTAAAATTAGTTAAATTATTTATTGTATTTAGGTTAGTACCTTCTTAGGCTAATTTCACACACACTGATTTTATACCGGTTGTCCAAATTCCAATAGTGGGAACGGTACCTGGCACACACGCTGATCGGAGCCGGTAAAATGCCGGTGAGAAGCCGTCCACTAGGGATGGCGATCTGAAATCGATTAATCGAATAATCGATACCTCGGACCGAATAAATCGATTTTTTAAATAAATATGTTGTATTGAATCGATTCAGTGAATCGATAGTTCACCCTTGAAAATCGACTTTCGATTTTTTTTGTATTCTTGGTAGAGCGGCTCTTTTTTCAATTGCCCCGGCAACATCGCAAGAAGTGATGAGAGCGGAACCGCTCGGATCCCAGTAGACTCGACAGACTCTGTTGCTTTTTTTTTCAAAAAAGCTTATAGGGAACTCTATAAGTAGAGATGTTTGAAAAATTGAAAGATTTTTATAAACATCGATTATTATTTTGTTATAATCGATTTTTAATGATCGATTTTTCGAGTAATATTAATCGATTTTGTATAAATTACGTGTGTTTGAGGAGTGGATTTTCAGAAACGGCTCTCGTAATATTTACTGACTATTTTTCAAAATTTTGACACCTTTTGACGATTATTGACCATTTCTCAAAATTATTGACCATTTTTTAACAATTATTGACAGTTTTTGACAAAAATCGTCCATTTTTAACAATTAATTGACAATTATTGACCAATTTTGACAGTTTTTCAACAATTACTGATCATTTTTTTTAAATTATTGACCATTTTTTAACAATTATTGACCAAGTTTGACAGTTTTTCAACAATTATTGACCATTTTTTCAAACTTTTTGACCATTTTTTTTTTAATTATTGACCATTTTATACAATTATTGACCAATTTTGACAGTTTTTCAACAATTATTGACCATTTTTTAAAAAATTATTGACCAATTTTGACAGTTTTGCAACAATTACTGACCATTTTTCAAAATTTTAACTATTATTGACAATTTCTAACAGTTTTTGACAATAATTGACAATTATTGACCATTTTTCTAATTTTTTAAAAAATTTCGATAATTATCGACCACTTTTCAAAATTTTGGACAATTTTTGACAATTTTCAGAAGTTTTTGACAATTATTGAACATTTTTTAATAACTATTGACAGTTTTTGACAAAAATCGTCCACTTTGAACAATTAATTGACAATTATTGACCAATTTTGACAGTTTTTCAACAATTACTGATCATTTTTTAAAAATTATTGACCATTTTTTAACAATTATTGACCATTTTTTAACAATTATTGACCAATTTTGACAGTTTTTCAACAATTATTGATCATTTTTTAAAAATTATTGACCATTTTTTACAGTTATTGACCAATTTTGACAGTTTTTCAATAATTATTGACCATTTTTTACAATTATTGACCATTTTTCTAATTTTTTTAAAAATTTTCGGTAATTATCGACTACTTTTCAGAATTTTTGACAATTATTGACAATTTTCAGAAGTTTTTGACAATTATTGAACATTTTTCAATAATTATTGACAGTTTTTGACAAAAATCGTTCATTTTGAACAATTAATTGACAATTATTGACTAATTTTGACAGTTTTTCAACAATAACTGATCTTTTTTTAAGAATTATCGACCAATTTTGACAGTTTTGCAACAATTATTGACCATTTTTCGAAAATTTTTAACAATTATTGATCATTTTTTAAAAATTATTGACCATTTTTTACAATTATTGACCAATTTTGACAGTTTTTCAATAATTATTGACCATTTTTTACAATTATTGACCATTTTTCTAATTTTTTTAAAAATTTTCGATAATTATCGACTATTTTTCAAAATTTTTGACAATTATTGACAATTTTCAGAAGTTTTTGACAATTATTGAACATTTTTCAATAATTATTGACAGTTTTTGACAAAAATCGTCCATTTTGAACGATTAATTGACAATTATTGACCAATTTTGACAGTTTTTCAACAATTACTGATCATTTTTTAAGAATTATTGACCAATTTTGACAGTTTTGCAACAATTATTGTCCATTTTTCGAAAATTTTTAACAATTATTGATCATTTTTTAAAAATTATTGACCATTTTTTACAATTATTGACCAATTTTGACAGTTTTTCAATAATTATTGACCATTTTTTACAATTATTGACCAATTTTAACAGTTTTGCAACAATTACTGACCATTTTTCCAAATTTTTCAACAATTATTGATCATTTTTTTAAAATTATTGACCATTTTTCAACAATTATTGACCAATTTTGACAGTTTTTCAACAATTATTGACCCTTTTTGCCAAATTTTTTGACCATTTTTGAAAATTGTTGACCATTTTTCAAAATTTTCACAATTATTGACAATTTTCAACAGTTTTTGACAATTATTAACCATATTTCAAAATTTTTGACAATTTTCATATAATTTTATTTGATTTTTTTCAATCCGATAAATATCGTTAACGAATAAATCTCTTAGGTTTATTATCGGAATATATACGAAAAGCATCTCCTTTTTTAAAACAATCCAAAAAAAATCAACGATCTTTTCGCAGAAATCGATTTATTTTTTATTAAAATCGATTTTTTCGACAAATCCATTAATTTTGAATAAAGAAAAATAGATTTTTATTTCATCGATGATTCTTTTCTATTAATCCCACACATTCCTAATCCGATTCTTTGTTGCCATAATAATATGGTAATAAAAAAATAATTGTTATTATTATCAAATTCCCTGAACTTAAAAAAAATCCCCAATTTTACTGATAAGAGATCCCGGAGAGAGATTGTTTATTTAGGGGTACCTTTCTTGTTGTTTTTCAATAAAAAAGATCGATTTATATTTACATTGTAAAAAATACAAACTTGAAAAAAATCGATTTTTTTGAAATCGATCCTTTAGACCTCGATTTTTTATGTATCGATTCATCAGGTTACGATTCGAATCGATTTAAAAATCGATCTTTTTTAAAAAGAATCGCCATAACTAAATACACTAAATACACATAACTAAATACACGATTACAATGGATGATTTGATTGTATGACCGGTAAAAATCCGGTGAGTCTGTTACTAATAAAATATCGGCCGATTTTATACTGGCCGTCCAAAATCGGTGTGTGTGTAAATAGCCTTACGGATCAATTTTTAATTTGCGGTACTATTTTATTGCAAACTATGTAGTAGGGGGTTCGTGCTTATATTTATCGTTAACACTAACTTTATATTCTTCCATTTTGTTATCGAATCTCCACTACCCAGATTAGATTTGATGAGGTACTAATCGGCCTATTTCACTGCGACCTTTTCAGATCTATTGTGGTCCTCTGAATCTAGGGAGTTCTATTTGCAAACTTGCTTGGAAAGTATTCCAAAAAAAAAACATTTTCGTTTAATTTCTATCAAAAACAACCAAATTAAATCATGCGGTAACGGGATTGACGCGTTCTAGCAAATACCTAAAACGGCCCTTTAGGCTTTAATCGAGCGGCAGCGCGTTTCATACACCCGAATAGTTTTAAATGATACAAAAATTAATTCTGGAGATAAGGAAATTTCAACAGTTACCTTTATCAAACGACGATTTTCAGTAATAATTTCCTTTATTTCAGTTAAAGACGTTGATGCCCGGCCAGAGTGAGGCAAATCTTCCACCACATCTCAACCGTTTTTAAATGTACTCTACCACTTACTATCACGTGTTTTTGATAAAGTCGATTCGCTCTAACATTTTCGGCACAAAAAAAGCAATGCTAAATGTACTCCTCATGTGATAAGTAAGTTTATAAAATCGCTCAAGAGCACTTTATGTTATCCACGAATTTTTTATTTTTTCATTTTCTTCAAACATGACGAGACGAGGTCAACGCTTTTCTATTTTTTTTATCTTTCATGTTGCCGGATTGTTTTGCTGATAATAAAGTAAACGTAAATTACATTGCAAAAACGTTACGTTCGCATGACTATGCAAATAAATGTACTTAATCAGAATAAAAGTTTTTACGTCCAGCTACTTTTTATAATTATTATTGTTTGTATAAAATTCGGATGTTTGGAGGCAACTGTGGAAAAAAACAATACTCTTCTCCTTCTACCCTTTCAGGTATCGGACGAGGATTCAGGTTCCTCTTGTAACCAATGCTTCCTCTCTTTCCTGTCTCTTGCTAATCTTTTCAGTTCTTCCAGAGTTTTTATTTCTGATTCCCTATCTCCTTTATTTGGTCTATCCACTTTCTTCTCGGTCTACCCCTTCTTCTGTACTTCCAGCTTCCATCACCTTTCTTGTAATTCTATTTTCTATTCTGACAATATGTCCATACCAATTTAATTGTTTTCTCTTTTCATTGATTCTTGTTTTGTTATTTGTCTTATCTCTTCATTTCTACATTTGTCCCACTTTGTTTTCCCTGCTATTCCTCTTAGGCGCTTCGTCTCAATTGTACTCCATCTTGGCTTCATCCTTCTTTCTCAGTGTCCAATTTTCACTTGCACACCTATGTTATTATTGGTATCGTTATTGTATTGTGGATCTTCATTTTCACTTCCATATCAATATCTCTGTGTCCCAGAATTGTCTTCTTTAGGGTGTAGAACAGTCTCGTTGATTTATTCTCCCTATTTGTTATTTCTGCTTCTATCTTCCCATCTTCTGTCAATAAAGCTCCCAGATATTCATACGTCGTTGCTCTTTCCAGTGTCTCGTTTTTACATTTTATTTCATTAATATTTTATCATCATTTCTTCCCAAATCCATTGTTTTCCTTTCTGTCCCAGCCATTTTATCATTTCTTCTCCACTTGCTTTTCCTGTCCTTATTTTATGTGTTGCTTCATCTATTTCTTCTATCCTTATTTCCTGATATTCTTTGTTTATCCTTTCTTCCTGTTTTAAGGTATTAAATTTATCTTCCTAATATTTAGCCCACGTTTCCATTATCTCTTTCTCTCCTGTTTGTAGCTGATTATTCATATTTCTCACTGCTCTAATTTCTTTTCCTTTACCTCCTCTCATTATTTTTATTTGTGTCCAGAATTTTCGGTTTCTGTCAACTGCTCACCAAATTTTTTCCATGATTCCTTTTTCTCTTGTCTTATAATATTTTTTATAAATTTTTTCTCTTTATTATAGCAACAATAATAAAGTTATTAAAACTATGTATAACAAAATGGTTATTTTTCTACAGTTGCGCGTAAAATGACTAATTACTATATTCAAATGAAATCGTAAAGTCGACAAATGCCGAGGATTGTTACTTTACGCTCTAGCGCAAAAAAGGAATCTTTTTCGCTCGCTTATTTAATCAAACCACGCCCTCCGAATTAACTCAATTGGTGATTATTTAACAATTTATCAGATTGAAAATCAGATAAAATTATATGAAAATTGTCAAAAATTTTGAAATATGGTCAATAATTGTTTAAATTTTTAAAAATGGTTGATAATTGTAAAAATTTTTTGAAAAATGGTCAAAAATTGTCAAAAATGGTCAATTGTCAAAAATTTTACGAAAAATGGTCGAAAATTTTCGAAAATGGTCAATAATTGTCAAAAACTATCAAAAATGGTCAAAAACTGTCAAAAACTGTCAAAAATGGACAATTATCGTCAAAATTGGCCAATCATTGTTAAAATTTTGAAAAATGGTCAAACATTTTGAAAAATAGTTAAAATTTTTGAAAAATTGTCCAAAATGGCCAATAATTGTCAAAAACTATCAAAAATTGTCAAAATTGGGAAATTATTGTTAAAAATTGTCAAAAGTTTGAAAAATAGTTGATAACTTTCAAAAGTTTTTGAAATATGGTCAAAAATGGTCAATAATTATCAAAAATGGTCAATAATTTTGAAAAATGGTCTGAAATTTTGAAAAATGGTCTAAAATTTTGAAAAATTGTTAAAATGGTCAAAAATGGTTAAAAATTGTCAATTATTTTTAAAAACTGTCAAAAATGGACAATTATTGTCAAAATTGTTAAAATTTTGAAAAATGGTCGATAATTGTCAAAAACTATCAAAAATGGTCAAAAATTTTGAAAAATTGTCAAAAATAGCCAATAATTTGTCAATGTTATTATTTAACTTAAGAAGTAATATAAACCAGTAATTTTTCTTACATTGAGATAGTATTTAATTATATCATTAGAATATAACATTGACGTGAAAATTATTACCAAAAGTCAAAAACTACTGTCAAATTATAACAAAGTTTTTAAACAAAACAAAACTAAAACTAAATAGATATCGCGATAGTCCGAGTTTAATCAGACTAGGTCCGCTACAAGCTCCCTGCTATTTTGACAAAAGTTTTTGAGGCATTAACTGTCAAAAACTATCAAAAATGGTCAAAAATTGTCAAAAGCTGTCAAAAATTGTCAAAAGCTGTCAAAAATGGACAATTATTATTAAAAATTGTCAAAATTTTGAAAAATAGTTGATAATTGTCAAAAATTTTGAAAGATGGTCAAAAATGGTCAATAATTGTCAAAAATGGTCAAAAATTTGGAAAAATGGTCCATAATTGTCAATAATTATCAAAAATGGTCTAAAATTTTGAAAAATGTGGACAATTATTGTTAAAAATTGTCAAAATTTAAAAAAATAGTTGATAATTGTCAAAAATTGTTAGTTTTTGAAAAATTGGCAAAAATTTTGAAAGATGGTCAAAAATGGTAAATAATTGTCAATAATTATCAAAAATGGTCAATGATTTTGAAAAATGGTCTAAAATTTTGAAAACTAGTCAAAAATGGATAAAAATTGTTAAAAACTGTTAAAAATGAACAATTATTGTCAAAAACTGTCAAAATGGTTAAAAATTGTCATCATTTTGAAAAATGGTCAAAAATTATCAAATATTTGGAAAAATGGTCACTAATTTTAAAAAACAGTCAAAATGGTCAATAATCGTAAAAAGTTTACGCTCGAAAAACACACATAATTTTTTCTACAGTCGCCCTTTTAATAATTAAAACAGTTTTTTATATTATCTTAGGTTATAATAGGATTGCTGGAATAATCGTCATTTTCGCTATTCATCATGATTAACCTTAAAAAGATCTACTGACTTGTTCAGACTTGTCAGAATTCGAATCAGAATATCAGTCAATAGTCGAAGTGAGAGGGAAGAACACACGCACGCGCTTGCCAATAGGAAGTCAGGTCAGTAGTCAGAAGGACGGTTCCATAAATATTCACCAATTGAGTTAATTCGGAGGGCGTGGTTTGATTAAATAAGCGAGTGAAAGAGATTCCTTTTTTTGCGCTAGAGCGTAAAGTAACAATCCTCGGCATTTGTCGACTTTACGATTTCATTTGAATATAGTAATTAGTCATTTTACGCGCGATTGTAGAAAAACATATTTTCAATTCTATAACGATATTTATGAACACAAGTTTGGTCTTGCTATGTGCTCATTCCAGTGGCTATGGGGCTATTGTTGAATTAAGTGTTTTTTTCGCTGACATCTGTTACTTCAGTAACCAACAGTTATTTTGAGGCTTCAAACTTATATTTTTTTAGATGTCGAATAATAAAAATATATCATTCTAACGCTTTGACAAAGTTTTGAAAAATATTTTTTCCAAAAACAGTGACCGTTCAACGAAGAAGAAACAACTACTTCCCGGGCTACATGCCCCGACAGACATTGAATTACACTTCTAAGTCAAACGGGATTGGTAAATCTACAAGATTTAAACCAACCATTCTGGTTTGCAACTAGAAGGGATAACATAACTTGTAGACCGGTTTCGGCGTATTGCGCCTCATCAGTACAAGGTATATGTTATCGTCCGAGAGTTAATCCCGGACTGAAATGAGACTATAATCAACAACGGTACATATTGTCCAGTTACGGAAATATTTTCGTTGCGAAAATAGCGACATCTCACCTCTAAGTCACAAACCAAAATTCGAATGAGACAACAAACCACGTGGGTTTGAAACAAAAATGAATTATCACAGTTTCCTGTAAAATTGTCGTATTTAGTACGCTTTACTAAATACGACAATTTTACAGGAAACTGTAATAATTCATTTATATTTTTTTTATCTCACTCCTTCTGCATTAGAATTTTATTGTTGTATGCAGTTCAATGATTTGGTCGTTTCTTCAAATTACCGAAAACGTAGTGGGTCACTAACACGTACAAAGAATTACAATATTTTAAACGGTAAAAAAAAATAAAAATCTTGCTGTCCTTTTATCATCTGATGTTACGCAACAACATTTGGCCATATGACCGTTATCTACCAGTTAAACCGTTTGGTAATTTAAATATTTATCACATAGCGCCTAAATTGAAATTCCAGTTAGGTTGTGTTGAATTTACTTTTTTTTAGTTGAAAATTTTTGTATAAACAATTATTATTATCAGGAAATATTTATTTGATGATGGAATGTGAGGTTAGGTTTTTTCCTTTATTGGATGATATTGTAATACACACTCTACTTAATGTCTATCAATTTATTTACACTCGGTATAATCGTTCTAATTTATTTTCACCACTTGAATATTACACTATTTATCTTCATTATTTCATTAACTGTTCTTTTACTGTGTTTTTTGTCTTCGTTTCACTACCCTCCCAAAATTATATCATCAGGTTTTCCAGGTTAATTCTCTTAAAACCATCTCCATCAGTCGTTCAAATGTGACCGGAGCATTGCAGAGTCCGAATGGGAGAACTTGGAACTGGTAGCGACCGCTGCCAGTAGAAAAAGCTGTTTTGTCTCGATCGAGGAGAAGGAAAGATGCAGTAAGGAAGAAGAAGGGAAGGAAATACGCAGAAAGGAAGGAGAAGGAGAGAAGAAAAGACGCGAGGAGGAGAAGGAAAGACGTAGGGAGGAGAGGCGTGAAGATAGGCAGATGTAGAAATTATGAATGGCCTAACACAAATTCGGGAAACATTAAAGCTAGAGGTAGGACAGCCTAATAATAGGGTAGACCATTTAGAACACCAAGAAGAACTGTCCTTTTACTGTGAACTAACTCTTTGTCTTCGTTTCACTACCCACTCAAAATTATATCATCAGGTTTTCCAGGTTAATTCTCTTAAAACCATCTCCATCAGTCGTTCAAATGTGACCGGAGCATTGCAGAGTCCGAACGGGAGAACTTGGAACTGGTAGCGACCACTGCCAGTAGAAAAAGCTGTTTTGTCTCGATCGAGGAGAAGGAAAGATGCAGGAAGGAGGAAGAAGAAGGGAAGGAAATACGCAAATAGGAAGAAGAAGGAGAGAAGAAAAGACGCGAGGAGGAGAAGGAAAGACGTAGGGAGGAGAGGCAGATGTAGAAATTATGAATGGCCTAACACAAATTCAGGAAACATTGAAGCTAGAGGTAGGACAGCCTAATAATAGGGTAGACCATTTAGAACACCAAGAAGAAAATTTAAAATCTAGTTTGGAACAACAAGAAAATTTAAGATCTGATTTAAAACTACAACCTACTGGAAGGAGTTTAGTCCTTGAAACAGCTGCAGGACACACTGTTCCACAAAAGCTGGGAGTAAGGATAAATCACAAGAAGAGGGCTCTTTGTTGAAAAATTATGCTCGTTAATAAAAATTCTGTTCTTAAAATGAAAAATAAAGTTTAATCCGACATTTTCCTGAAAAAACGTGGTCCAATTTCTTGTAGGACGATCTGTATAGCAGTAGTTTACAGCGTTCTCCACTCCGTGCGTGTATATTTGGCGGTGTAGCGTTTTTTTTTTAGCATACACCAAGAATTTTCTTGTTACTTCTTGTATGTAAGAATTCGAAAGTAGCTGTGGACAAACCACAAACACAACCAAAAACCCGGCACTATAATTTCGGCAGTTGATTGGCCGGTCGGTGACCTTTTGCTGCTCGCACTCGCATTTAGAGTTGGGAATAACGGCTTCTCATTAATAACGATCCAGTCGCAATTTTAAAATCTCGTTTTTTAAACTTCAATCCGTTTTTTTTGTTAATTTTAAGGCTCACACCATAATAATTTTGAATTGAAAAAAAAATTACAAAAAACATTTGCCTTCATTAATGCATTTAGGTCGGGTGAACGTTGAGACGTAGCTAAGTGAGGTGCCTCATTGCTGCAGATTTCTGTAATCACTGGGTTTGTTTCAACAACAATCAGGAACTGTTGGAACCTGTCAGACAATTGGCGAGCATTCCGATAAGTGATAGAAATTACACGAAAGTTGTTGGCTATGACCAGATATTTCCTGATCCTTTGCTGACAATTTCTGATTGTTGTTGAAACAAATCTGATATACGTCAATACATCTGCGAATGTACGGAAGAAGCGCTAGGTGGCGCAATTTTTGTACGCCATGAACCTGTGAAAACATGCGATTTGAGCAGAAAACTGTGCTGGCAAAAAATATGCAGGAAACTCTAATGGAAACCTTTTGGTGTAGAAGAGTCTTATGGGACACCAGTGATGTTAATCTACGTCAATACATCAGCGAATGTATGGAAGAAGCGCTAGGTGGCGCAATTTTTTGTACGCCATGAGCCTGTTAAAACATGCGATCTGAGCAGAAAACTGTGCTGGCAAAAAATATGCAGGAAACTCTAATAGAAGCCTTTCGGTGTAGAAGAGTCTTATATGACACCAGTGATGTTAATCTACGTCAATACATCAGCGAATGTACGGAAGAAGCGCTAGGTGGCGCAATTTTTGTACGCCATGAACCTGTGAAAACATGCGATCTGAATATTATCTGTGTAGGCAAAAAAATATGTAGGAAACTCTAATAGAAGCCTTTTGGTGTAGAAGAGTCTTATAGGACACCAGGGATGTTAATCTACGTCAATACATCAGCGAATGTACGGAAGAAGCGCTAGGTGGCGCAATTTTAGTACGCCATGAGCCTGTGAAAACATGCGATCTGAGAAGAAAACTGTGCTGGCAAAAAATATGCAGGAAACTCTAATAAAAACCTTTTGGTGTAGAAGAGTCTTATGGGACACTAGTGATGGTAATGAACGACAATACATCAGCGAATGTATGGAAGAAGCGCTAGGTGGCGCAATTTTGGTACGCCATGAGCCTGTTGAAACATGCGATCTGAACAGAAAACTGTGTTAGCAAAAAATATGCAGGAAACTCTAATAGAAACCTTTTGGTGTAGAAGAGTCTTATGGGACACCAGTGATGTTAATGAACGTCAATACATCAGCGAATGTACGGAAGAAGCGCTAGGTGGAGCAATTTTTGTACGCCATGAACCTGTGAAAACATGCGATCTGAATAAAATCTGTGTAGGCAAAAAATATGTAGGAAACTCTAATAGAAACCTTTTGGTGTAGAAGAATCTTATAGGACACCAGTGATGTTAATCTACGTCAATACATCAGCGAATGTACGGAAGAAGCGCTAGGTGGCGCAATTTTTGTACGCCATGAACCTGTTTAAACATTCGATCTGAACAGAAAACTGTGTTGGCAAAAAATATGAAGGAAACTCTAATAGAAGCCTTTCGGCGTTGAAGAGTCTTTTAGGACACCAGTGATGTTAATCTACGTCAATACATCAGCGAATGTATTGAAGAAGCGCTAGGTGGCGCAATTTTTGTAAGCCATGAACCTGTGAAAACATGCGATCTGAACAGAAAACTGTGTTGGCAAAAAATATGGAGGAAACTCTAATAGAAACCTTTCGGTGTACAAGAGTCTTTTGGGACACCAGTGTTGTTAATCTACGCCAATACATCAGCGAATGTACGGAAGAAGCGCTAGGTGGCGCAATTTTAGTACGCCATGAGCCTGTGAAAACATGCGATCTGAGAAGAAAACTGTGCTGGCAAAAAATATGCAGGAAACTGTAATAGAAACCTTTTGGTGTAGAAGAGTCTTATGGGACACCAGTGATGGTAATGAACGTCAATACATCAGCGAATGTATGGAAGAAGCGCTAGGTGGCGCAATTTTTGTACGCCATGAACCTGTTTAAACATTCGATCTGAACAGAAAATTGTGTTGGCAAAAAATATGGAGGAAACTCTAATTGAAGCCTTTCGGCGTAGAAGAGTCTTATAGGACACTAGTGATAACCAACTTAAAATAATAAATAGCAATTTTAGGAGGAAATTGCGATGGAGATTGGGATGAAAAGTTCAGATTCTGAACCTACAATGCCATAAAATTATACAACTATCTGCTGTTAAAATTATTAGAAGCGATTAATACTTACAATGAGTTCCGAAGAATGACGAAGAGATTTCTTTAAGAAAGAAGATAATACATATTGTACCTTAGACTTTTAATTTACTTGTCAAAATCTCCATCTATCATGGTTGATTGAATGATTGGTTCGGCACCACCAGTCAGAGGCTTAAAGACCTCGGCACCTCAGCCTCTAAGTTTTTTGTGCTCTTCGTTATACCGTTTATGTGAAGAGACCAGTAGCCCTTATCAGGTTCAACAGTCTATTCACTAGGTCCTTCTTGGAAATATCCTCCCTTGGATACTCTAGTCCTAGGAATCTATATTTCCAATGAGACAGTGCTTCACATTCGAAGATAATGTGAGAGGCTGTTTACTCCTCTTCCATGCACAACTGACAGATAGGCTCCTCCCTATATTTATCAATTGTATGCATGCTCTTCCTCAGGGCACAGTGACCGATGAGTAATCCCGTCACTTTCCTCATCTGGCACCTGCTGAGGTTTAATATTTCGTTAGTCAGCGACTCCGAAGGATTTTAGACCAGGAGTTTGCTGTGTTCCTGTTTTGGCATGTGTCTCAAATACACAATACACAAATTTACAACCACGTGCAGCTTGGAATACAAATGCAAACTTCCCCAAGGATGCGAGGACATTGCACCTGGGTCTGGCACCATGGACTCCAGCTCCTGTTCCTATGTCCGTATGTGTACCACACCAACGTTCCTTCCTTACTGCATGCTTCCAACCCATCCCAGTTTATCCAACTATCACAGGCGTACAATTAAATTTTCATAAAGATTAAATTAATTTGTAAAAAATTCTAAATCATGTGCGTACCATAATATTTTTAAAAAGGATTCATTCCATCTACCTTGGACGTGAGATAAAATGTTCAATTTATTTATAATTATTTTGCATATAATTGAAGGGGGTTAATTTGTAACAATTTCCATTTACTATAGGTGTACGATGAAAGTGCTTAGAGGGGTTACTTTTTTTTAATTCTGACTGCCTATAAACTTTTTTGTTAATTTTTTAATTGTTCATTTAATAAACGATTAGTTATATACAAATAAATGTCGGTACTGAAATAAATAAATAAATTGGTTTTTATTTTGAAAAACACCTGATCTACAAAAAGAGAAAAAAGGAATAGGCACTTGTCGACAGAGCCGACAAAATCTTACGAAAATCTTACAAAATCTCACCAGGGGGGGCGGGGGAGTCGAAAAATCCTAAACAATGTCTCACGTAATTTATGGTGAGTGGTATGAATTATTACCAATATTTTTGTTACACCCTGTATAAATTAGTTTAAGTGAATGAAATTATAAAAAAAAACATATGGATATTGCTTTAAATCCAAAATAAAATGTTAATATAAAATTAATTTTGTGGTTAATGAACCAAGTTCGAGGCCATTACTCTCCAATACACCCAAGCTTCAAAATAAATAAAGGTTACAATATAAAGAGCGAAAAATTTTATAAAAGTAACTACGAATCTCTATTCAAGCTTTTCATTTTCAGGAGTTCAGTGGACTACCAACAGTTTTTTTTCACGCACTTCCGATATTTTCCGTCACAATCTCGTTTAAGGTAGACGCTTCAATTTCCTTCTTCAAAATTAATTGTTTATCGAGTCAATGTTCCCATGACGCATCTTTGTGAAATGTTACGCCGTAGGCGGAAGTTTTTCAAAAAAACACTCCCAATTTCTGCCCAGAAGTCGTTAAAATCGTTAAAAAAGCAAAATTTGTGGAGTTCCTTTCCAAAGCCCCAGAGGCAAAACATTTTATTGGGCCACGCTTGTTTTATATAAAAATAATGCTCTCTTAAAAAACAACCATATTTTATTTATTTCTATACATATTAAATATGACAAATTTAAATTAAATGATAATTAGTTAATTTAAGTGAAACCTTCGATCTTTTGCATTTGCAACAACTTATTACGTCAAAACACAGCTCATTATTCTCATTATTTCGCTTCAAATGCTCTCCTTTAAATCAAAATATAGCGCGGCCTGCCAACCCTTCTTCTCATCGCTTTTCTAAGCGTGTAATAATCAGCCGACGTAAGTCGATTCATCGTCGATATTAAACCGGGCTTTTGACCCATCACATGTCAACTTCGGACGTGTTTCTTCGGCAAATTCCGTTCCCACATAACTCCTTGAGGTCAACGGTGGACTCCAGCCCGATTCCCAATTTTGGTTTTCACCGAGTTCTTGATGCTTGATGCGGAATAACGTTTACACGGGGGTCTTGAAAAACGTTTACACAGGGGCCTTTAAACGTTTTAGATAAATTTTATTTAAGAGGAATACTATACTATATGTATAGTATTTTAAATGCTTATTTAATTATTTTTTAATGGGAGGTCATTGACCCAATGACCTAATAGAGGAGCCGCCTCTGTCAATCAGTAATAACTTGATAAAAATGGTTTAAAGTTCCGCGTTATTTAAAATCATTTCAAACGACTTTCAATGCGCGCCAAACTGGCTGACGACCATTAGTTTAAAAGTGGTTGTGTTTTTTAAAGTGCACCTCAGTAACTTATTCTAACCTCACGCATACGTACGTTAATTAGGTACTTATCCCACTTATATTATAAATGGTTATATTCCTAACTAGTTCGAGAAGTGATACTTTTCCTTACGTGACATCAGTTGTGCGAACGACGCGAAACGTACGTGCGGTAAAGTAGTAGTTAGCGTCCGTAGAAGTATACTTTTCCGGACAGCGTGCGGTAAAGTAGAAGTAGAAGCGTGCGAAAAAGTAGAAGTGTGTGGAGAAGTAGAAGCGTGCGAAAAAGTAGAAGCGTTCAAAAAAGTAGAAGCGTGCGAAACAGTAGAAGTGTGTGGAGAAGTAGAAGTGTGTGGAGAAGTAGAAGTGTGTGGAGAAGTAGAAGTGTGTGGAGAAGTAGAAGTGTGTGGAGAAGTAGAAGCGTGCGAAAAAGTAGAAGCGTTCAAAAAAGTAGAAGCGTGCGAAACAGTAGAAGTGTGTGGAGAAGTAGGAGCGTGCGAAAAAGTAGAATCGTTCAAAAAAGTAGAAGCTTGCGAAAAAGTGGAAGCATGCGGACAAGTAGGAGCGGAGTAGGTGCGGAGAAGTATTACTTTCCGCACTAGCTAGAAGTATACTTTTCCGGACAGCGTGCGGTAAAGTAGAAGTAGAAGCGTGCGAAAAAGTAGAAGTGTGTGGAGAAGTAGAAGCATGCGAAAAAGTAGAAGCGTTCAAAAAAGTAGAAGCCTGCGAAAAAGTAGAAGCGTGCGAAAAGGTAGAAGTGTGTGGAGAAGTAGAAGCGGGCGAAACAGTAGAAGTGTGTGGAGAAGTAGGAGCGTGCGAAAAAGTAGAAGCGTGCGAAAAAGTAGAATCGTTCAAAAAAGTAGAAGCGTGCGAAAAAGTAGAAGCTTGCGAAAAAGTGGAAGCATGCGAAACAGTAGAAGTGTGTGGAGAAGTAGAAGTGTGTGGAGAAGTAGAAGTGTGTGGAGAAGTAGAAGCGTGCGAAAAAGTAGAATCGTTCAAAAAAGTAGAAGCGTGCGAAAAAGTAGAAGCTTGCGAAAAAGTGGAAGCGTGCGAAAAAGTAGAAGTGTGTGGAGAAGTAGAAGCGTGCGAAAAAGTTGAAGCGTGCGAAACAGTAGAAGTGTGTGGAGAAGTAGGAGCGTGCGAAAAAGTAGAAGCGTGCGAAAAAGTGGAAGCATGCGGACAAGTAGGAGCGGAGTAGGTGCGGAGAAGCATTACTTTCCGCACTAGTTAGGAATATAACTATTCATAATATAAGTGGCATAAGAGCCAAATTAGTAAAACTTTTTGAAGTAAAATTTGTGCGGAAAAGTTTACGATCGTAGAAAAAACTATAATCAGTTATAATATCACAAGAGCATAGACAATATTCGATTATTCACCGAGTCACGAGACGTATTTGGCGAAACATCACGAGAGCGCAGCTCGAGTGGTGTTTCGCGAAATACGTCGAGTGAAGAGGTAAATAAATCGAAAAATATTGTCTATGCTCGAGTTGGTATTCGTTACGATTATATAACGAATAATGTTCTAATTTTTTTTATTGATCAATATTAATATTGAAGGTACAATTATTATAATACATATTTGATGTATTGTTGTTTTCGGAATTTGTAGTAGAACTGACATTTCATTGAGCTTGCCCGTTACTATGGAAATGATCACAATATGGCAGGAGGCGAAACACCAAAACGATTATATCACGTCGTCAAGGGGTATATTCACTTATCAATACGTCGTAACTAAGGGAAATTCAAGGATTGTATTGGTTCATTAGAACATGAGTTATATAATCAGTAATTTACAATTCAAAAATAACTAATCGAAAATGAAAACTCACCTCTAATAGTGCTGGGCATCGTATCATTTCCTTGTATCGAACAAATTTTTAAATTCCAAAAATCCAATCGAATGCTACGTTCCAAAATCCATATGTATTTCTCGTTGAATATTTTTCCGCACCCAAGTTTATTTATTGCAAATCCAATTCACTGACGTTGTAACGCCTTTTTTTTCTTACAACTACCGAAAATTACTCGAAACATGTTTGTTGTTTAATTAAATGCAGCCGCTGCTAGATAGACTCCATTTTGGGACTCTGCACACCTGGAATTAAATGAGAAAAAAAATCAGTCAAATTTAAATTTTACCATTTCAAAAAAATTGTTGCCTAATTTGAAAATAGCGAGGAAAATAAATAAACAATGACATAGGCGTACTATACTTTTCTTTGAGCCATTCAGGATATTTTCGATACCCCTGTAACTTCGTTGTAAATAAAGGATTAAGGAAGAAGCCAGAATTTTTCAGTGGCCAAAAGGATAATAGACAGGGTGATTGAATAGTGTGATAAAGCTCAGTTAGTCTTTTATCGTGAGGGGGATACAAAGAGAAGAAGAAGGAACTGGAGCGAAGGGTGGAGAGGGAAAAAAGAAGGAAATGAGAATAGTTACTGAGGGAATTGCTGAGGGTGGTGCAGGAGTACAGGACAGTGGGTGGATTGGCAGCAGCAGTGCTGGCAAGATCCTACCCATTGAACGTGATGGCTAGAGCCAGGAACAAACACTGGAGGGGTGCGACCAGAGAGAAAGTACAGGAATGGATGAAGGAGGAAATGGAGAGAAGGTGGGAGGAGTATGAGGGCGCGCTAAAAGGAGCGATTGGGAATAGGAGAGATTGGATGGACCGGAAATTTGGGGAGGTGAACTACTTCTTGACACAGGTGTTCACTGGACATGGGTATCTCCACAAGATTGGGAAAATAGAGACTGGAGTGTGCGAGAGGTGTGAAGTGGAGGATGATGTGGGTCATGTGTTTAGATGCTGGAGGAACGAGGAACTGCTGAGGAAGTTGGAGAGGAAACTAGGGGAAGCGGTGTACTGGGAGAACATGGTGGAGATAATGTTGAAGGGGGAGGAGGAATGGATGGAGATGAGTGGCGTAGTAGAGAGTATAGTTAGGGAGAGAGAAGGACACGATATGGCATGAGGGGTAGGAGTGATAGTTAGGGAGAGAGCGGAAAGTGTGCGAGGGACCGCCGCCGGTCCCGATATATGCTGGGATAGTGATTCCAAGGCGGGAGTAACGTAACGTTTGAGGTGGGTTTGAGTGGGATGAGTCCAATACTGTTTGGGTCATGGACCCATTCGAACATAAGTTTCCCATCTCGCTCCAAAAAAAAAGTCTGTTATCGTAAAATATACAAAAAAAATGGTATGTAATAGTTTACCAGATGTTAGTTTGCAGTTGAAGGTTTAAAGAAAACTACACTTATGGAGAAATAAGTACAACAAGCTAAAAAGCATGATTTTCACTGAAATAAGGTGCTAATTATTAGGAAACGGGATAAATAATACACACAGAGTTTATCTTTAAACTTGAATATATCTATATTTCAAAATCGTCACGAGTAAGCTTGATCTTTTCTGTGTGAGAACTTAACTAAGACTACGCTAAAAAATATATATATCAAAGGGCAATTAAGAATACGTAATAAGCACACAAAGGTTGTTTACAAAACTATTTTTGACATTCGATATTTTATCTTAACACATGTTTATATTTTACCCATAGCTTTAAGCACTTGAAGCCATAAACCTTTATATTTTATTCTTATTAGGGTGACAAGTATTATTAAGATATTTATGGCAGAATACCCGCAAATTGATAGATTATTTTTGTACACAATCCAACACTAATTATATATTATTATATTGTAAACTATTACATACTTAAATGATACTCTGCTAAAAAAAAATTAGAATATCTTAAAAACTAATAACTTGAAGTATGGGAAATGCTTGATAAAAATCAGCAGTCACCAGAAGCGTACAAAAGGGGCAAGTGAGTGGTTGATCCTTCCCAAATTCTAAGTCGCTAGTAGATGGACACTTGCCCCAGGCCAGTTCCCACACTTTTTGTCAAGTGTGACAGGACTACGTCAAAATGCCAAATACAAAGTATAAGCTGAATATTCTGAACATTGAAAAAGCGAAACCATCGGGACTCGAACCCGGGACCCCTCGGTTAGAAAGCCCTTACGTAACCCTCTGCGCTACGGACGGTTCCTATCTATCCATGTTCTGTTCGGTATTATAAGCTAACATTAACCGCGAAAAACATCAATGAAACACTCTGTATATGGTTCCTAGTGATACAATCAAAATCTTATTAGCTTAACACGTTTTATAAACAAATTGATTATTGAAAAAGTCTCGTCATACCTACTATGGAATTAAATTAATATTTTGCTAACCTTGCACAAGTTTACAGTGTATTACACAACAGAATAATTTCAGCAATCCATAACAATTTATTAGTTAGTTAGTTATTTTGATGTCATTGACATTTTCCAACGATTTTTAAATAAAACGCTTAACGATGGCACAAAAGTAGTCTCGTTTATAGATATTACATTACAAGAGAAAATTAACGAAACCGAAATTTACTGACAATGACTGAAGTCAAAAACATTTAATTTTCAGATATCAAAGAATATATATTATTCTACGCTTCACAACTAAGTTTTGAAAAATATTTTTCAAAAACAGTGACCGTTCAACGAAGAAGAAACAACTACTTCCCGGGCTACATGCCCCGACAGACATTGAATTACACTTCTAAGTCACTGTTTTTGAAAAATATATTTCAAAACTTAGTTGTGAAGCGTAGAATAATATATATTCTTTGATATCTGTTGGTAACACGCTTTACTAAATACGACAATTTTACAGGAAACTGTAATAATTCTATATGTTTCAAGCTAACGGGCTTGTTGTCAAATTTCGAATTTTGGTTTGTGACTTGGAGGTGAGGTGTCGCTATTATCGCAACTAAAACATTTCCGTTACTGGAAGATATGTGTAGTTGTGGATTATAGTCTCATTTCAGTCCGGGATTAACTCTCGGACGATAACATATACCTTGTACTGATGAGGCGCAATACGCCGAAACCGGTCTACAAGTTATGTTGTCCCTTCTAGTTGCAAACCAGAATGGTTGGTTAAATCTTGTAGAATTACCAACCCCGTTTGACTTAGAAGTGTAATTCAATGTCTGTCGGGGCTTGTAGCCCGGGAAGTAGTTGTTTCTTCTTCGTTGAACGGTCACTGTTTTTGAAAAATATTTTTCAAAACTTAGTTGTGAAGCGTAGAATAATATATATTCTTTGATATCTGTTGGTAACACGCTTTACTAAATACGACAATTTTACAGGAAACTGTAATAATTCTATATGTTTCAAGCTAACGGGCTTGTTGTCAAATTTCGAATTTTGGTTTGTGACTTGGAGGTGAGGTGTCGCTATTATCGCAACTAAAACATTTCCGTAACTGGAAGATATGTGTAGTTGTCGATTATAGTCTCATTTCAGTCCGAGATTTACTCTCGGACGATAACATATACCTTGTACTGATGAGGCGCAATACGCCGAAACCGGTCTACAAGTTATGCAAACCAGAATGGTTGGTTGAATCTTGTAGATTTACCAACCCCGTTTGACTTAGAAGTGTAATTCAATGTCTGTCGGGGCATGTAGCCCGGGAAGTAGTTGTTTCTTCTTCGTTGAACGGTCACTGTTTTTGAAAAATATTTTTCAAAACTTAGTTGTGAAGCGTAGAATAATATATATTCTTTGATATCTGTTGGTAACACGCTTTACTAAATACGACAATTTTACAGGAAACTGTAATAATTCTACATTTAATTTTCCACTTATCTACGAAACTCGGTACTTTCCTATTTTCCCGGAAAATTTTAGAAAATTGTGGTCTGTTTCACTCCTCACATAGATTCATCATTTTGTTCATATTTTAGTCCTCACTGTACAGTGTGTCCCATTGTTTGGTGATACTTCAGCGTTTTTCGAGTAATGAATATACAGGGTGATTGATTAGTGTGATAAAGCTCAGTAAGTCTAATATCCTGGAAGACACCAAAAAAAAAATTGTAGGCAGCTTTAAGCTTCATATTTATCTTGTCCTCATCAATTACTGCACTACCAAATTGCCAGTCATATAGTGAGGGTGTTGCTGGTTCTTCTGTCCAGTTCGTCGTTCCAGGAAGGACATAACCTGGGAAGTGAGTTTCCATAAGCGCTCTCTTGGAGGTTAGCGGCTTTGACGCCATTTTTCCTCGTCTTATGGTGGTCGTTTGAGTAGCCTAGAAACTTGTTGGAAGTCTTCGACTGCCTCACAATAGGCTCTTCAGGCTGTTCTTTGTTTTCGTCTGCAAACTTTTTTGAACTCTTTGAGGTTGACATGGTATATTCCCCAGTCCTCTCTGAGTTTTGTTCGTTTTGCCTTGTTAAACGTATTTCTGAGGTGTTCCAGTTCTGGGCACCACCAAGTATTGGTTTTGCCATCTGTCTGGACCATCCTCATCGGACAGGATTCCTTATAGACAATGTCTATTTTGTTTTGGATATATATAGAGATATAGAAGCTTCATATTTCAAAATCTCCATACGTAAAGTTGTTAGTTTTTGAGATATTTTCATATTTACTAAGTTATCTGTCAACGACAGTCTCTCAAGGTCATAAATTTTGGTTACCAAAACATCAAAGAAAATGCGTAGGGCTGCTGGTGTATTATTTGAAAATACTTTAGAAATATGAAATATAACAATAACTTTGATCTGGCTTCGAGTTATGGAACACCCTGTAACATTGAAACTAATTTAGAAATATGAAGCTTAAAGCTGCGTACTATTTTTATACCCTGACTGCGTCTTACATTTATCACACTAATCAATCACCCTGTGTATATTTTTGCGTAGAATCCAATGGCGTACCCAAAAAATTTTTTCGGAAAAATATTAACAATTCAGATCAACTATTACATTTACAAAAAAAAGCATGGTTTTTTTCACAGACGATCGGTATTTTGAGAATGTTTTCTTCCAAATCGTCCCATCTCTAAACTAATGAATGAAATCGCGCAACTATATAATTATTTATTCAATCAAATTATTTATATAATAAACGACTGAACATTCTGCTACGAGAAGAACCGGTACTCCTCAAAAGACGAAACATTCAACTGAAAAAGTTCATAGACCCCAAAAGCAGGTTTCTTTTTTAACGTATTTACAGTTTGAAGGAGTCATGGAGTCGAACAAATATTTTTTTAAGGAGGTGAAATATTGGGTTTATAGTTTTTAATGGATTTCTTTGTATTACATCCACTTATCGGAACAGTTAAAGAATGGCAAAAAACGAAGAGGAGTGAGACAATACAAATCAAAAACCACTTCTTAAATTTAAAAACAGAATAATTGAAAAGATTATCAAAAGTGTTAATGCCCACTTGAATTGTAGCCGGAAAAAAACATTAACAAATTTTTTTTATCATATTTCAGGTAAGCGACCCTAAAACCGCAATAAACCATAGGCGGACATTGGAATTTAGGCAGGATAAAATAAATCAATTGCATCTCAATTCTCCAGAAGCGAATAAATATGGACAATAAGTAGGATATTTAAACGTGGAAACCTAAACATAAAAATTACGCGCACATACCACCTACTTATACTAGAAAATAGTACTCTCATAGGCTCCGCCCAATTGCATCTTGCGCCTTGATTGGATGACTACTTACTTGATTTAATGGGCGGAGGCTACCAGAATAGTACTTTCTAGTATAAATAGAAATCGTTTTCATTTAATGGTTTAACCAGGAAACGAAGTCAGGAGTCAGCTACGCCCAAGCGACATCCAAGAAGACGACGACGTCCCCGAAGAAACAAGAGATTCTCGAACAGGTGAGCCCAGCTAATGGCCTAAAGTCATCTATAGAGAATCTCAAGAAGACCCGCCTACGAGAAGGCCTGTCACATCCATAGAAAGATTTCAACTAGGTTAGCAAAAACAAGTGGATCCACTCTATAAGGTTGTCTTTAGTCGTGATAATTCGGCTGAGGATTTGCCCCTTATAGAGGCAGCGAAAAAACACACAACAGAAGACAAGAAAAAACGAGAAGACCGCCGAAGATATAACGGCCGAAAAGAAGAAGATTTCCGTTTCTATTGTTATCACTAAATAGCGTAAATACGTCGAAAGTTATTTATTAAATATCTGTGCTACTCATATAAATGAAATAAACATTGTAATGATATACATCTATAATAAAATATCTAATAGTATCTTATTTTTACCCAAATACACTGCACTGTCACGGCAAATTTATCACTTCTAAATATATTTGATTGAAAATGGTATTAGGGTTCTATTGTCCTCGCTACCCGCGGTTCACTATACAGGAAGAATCTAGCGAAAGTTGCTAACTGAACATTTATTTACATAAAGAAGCGCTTACAATTCTGTTTAATTCTTTGAATCACCCTGAAGTTTCATAACTATAACACCTTACAAAAACAATGAATAGTAGGTTCACTCGTCGTCGGCGCTTTCATGTCGCGCTTATAAAGACATGCCGAAAACCGGTCGCTAAAAAACACGTGTACC
This sequence comes from Lochmaea crataegi, assembly GCA_947563755.1. NCBI lineage: Eukaryota > Metazoa > Arthropoda > Insecta > Coleoptera > Chrysomelidae > Lochmaea > Lochmaea crataegi. The sequence goes on along the minus strand of OX387433.1, from coordinate 3,227,909 downwards.
ATATATACAGGGACGCGCGATTTACTACTAAGGTACGATGTTGTTTTGTTATGTGCGGTACGTTCTAACCTATAATTGGGATATCAAATTATAAGAAATAAACTAGAATCATTGATTACAATAACTTTGACTACATTACATAAATAAAATATTTGTAATTCGTTAAAAATTAACCATTAGTTAATAACAAATATTTATATAAATAGAATAAAACAAACCAACGTCATGTATATCTTACAATATAAAAATAGACAACATGAACAACTATTTAAAATCGATAATAATTATACCAGATTGTCTCATTATAAATTCAAAAACGTGTCTGGAACACTTCAGGGTGATTCAAAGAATTAAATAGAATTGTAAGCGCTTCTTTATGTAAATAAGTGTTCAGTTAGCAACTTTCGCTAGATTATTCCTGTATAGTGAACCGCAGGTAGCGAGGACAATAGAACCCTAATACCATTACCATTCAAATATATTTAGAAGTGTTAAGTTTGCCGTGTCAGTGCAGTGTAGTTGGGTAAAAATAAGATCCTATTAGGTATTTTATTATAGATGTATTTGTGCCCTTGTCGTCGGCGGAGGTCATTTCTTCGTGGTAATTAATCCACCATGGATAATTGAGATTCAATCGATTTATTTTATCCTGTCTAAATTCCAATGTCCGCCTATGGTTTATTGCGGTTTTAGGGTCTCATACCTGAAATCGCGCTATCAATATGATAGAAATATATTATAGAATAAGTTTTACATATAAAAACAATGCTAAATAATAGCTTTTTGTGAAAAAGTAAAATCCCAAACAAAACTATTTTTGTAATATTTGTAACTTTGTATTGGGTTTATAAGATTTTTGAATTTTTAGTAAATACCTAACTTCATGTACCTTTCAATATTGAAATTTTTCATAATAGAAAAATTTCTGAAAATAAATTAAATCATTTTTCTTACTTTTAAATAAAGTGTGATTGAAATAATTTGAACGAAATAAATTATGAGAATCATTTTTTTTATTAAAATTTAAATAATTTTTGCATAATATCAAATTAAAAAAGGTTATTTCAATTTTTTTGGTTAAAAACACCATAATTGAATCATGGATTTGGGGGGGTTTTAATTATTTCATATTTATAAATATTTTAATAATTATTATTAATTAATTTCAATGTTTTGAAAATATGAAAAAGTAGCTTATTGATGGATATTTATAATAATTTCAAGAATCATTTGCAAGTTTATAATTACACTACTAATTAAGGACCTTTTTCCCCAAAATATAATTCAATAAATAGAATTAAATGATAAAAATACCAAACCTTACATTATTGCTCTCGTAATTTTTGCCCCCTACATTTTTACAACAACAAAATAAATCCGAAAATATTTTTAAAATTAGAAAAATTTAATTCAAAAAATTTTTTTTCTCATTTTAATTATAAATCTAAGTAAATATCTAACTTCATGTACCTTTAAATATTGAAATTTTTCATAAAAGAAAAATTTCTGAAAATAAATTAAATTATTTTTCTTAATTTCAAATAAAGTGTGATTGAATGAATTTGAACGAAATAAATTATGAGAATCATTTTTTCATTAAAATTTAAATAATTTTTGTCTAATATCAAATAAAAAAAGATTATTTAAATTTTTTTGGTTAAAACACCATAATTGAAACATGGATTTCGGGGGGGTTTTAATTATTTCATATTTATAAATATTTTAATAATTATTATTAATTAAATTTACTGTTTGGACCCTTACTTTGTGGAATCTACTCATATTAATGTTATAAATGAAACTGTTTCTAATTAATTCCACTATTTAATGAAAAAATTATGAAAATTATGAAAGGATATTGATAATTTTCATAATTTTTTCATTAAATAGTGGAATTAATTAGAAACAGTTACATTTATAAAATTAATTATTAATTTATTTCAATGTTTTTAAAATATGAAAAAGTAAATATTTATAATATTTTCAAGATTCATTTGCAAGTTTATAATTATTAGGACCATTCTCCCCAAAATATAATTCAATAAATAGAATTAAATGATAAAAATACCAAACCTTACATTATTGCTCTCATAATTTTTGCCCCCTAGATTTTTACAACAAAAAAATAAATCCGAAAATATTTTTAAAATTATAAAAATTTAATAAAATTTTTTTTTTCTCATTTTAATTATCAATCTAAGTAAATACCTAACTTCATGTACCTTTAAATATTGAAATTTTGATGAAACAAAATTTTTTGTAAATAAATTAAATTATTTTTCTCTCTTTTAAATAAAGTGTGATTGGAAGAATTTGAACGAAATAAATTATGAGAATAATTTTTTATTAAAATTTAAATAATTTTTGCATAATATCAAATTAAAAAAGGTTATTTCAATTTTAATTGAAACATGGATTTCGGGAGGGGGGGGGTTTAATTATTTCATATTTATAAATATTTTAATAATTATTATTAATTAAATTTACTGTTTGGACCCTTACTTTGTGGAATCTACTCATATTAATGTTATAAATGAAACGTTTCTGATTAATTCCACTATTTAATGAAAAAATTATGAAAATAATGAAAGGATATTGATAATTTTCATAATTTTTTCATTAAATAGTGGAATTAATTAGAAACAGTTACATTTATAACATTAATTATTAATTTATTTCGATGTTTTGAAAATATGAAAAAGTAAATATTTATAATATTTTCAAGATTCATTTGCAAGTTTATAATTATTAGGACCATTCTCCCCAAAATATAATTCAATAAATATAATTAAATGATAAAAATACCAAACCTTACATTATTGCTCTCATAATTTTTGCCCCCTAGATTTTTACAACAAAAAAATAAATCCGAAAATATTTTTAAAATTATGAAAATTTAATAAAAAAATTTTTTTTCTCATTGTAATTATAAATCTAAGTAAATACCTAACTTCATGTACCTTTAAATATTGAAATTTTGATAAAACAAAATTTTTTATAAATAAATTAAATCATTTTAATTTCTTTTAAATAAAGTGTGATTGGAAGAATTTGAACGAAATAAATTATGAGAATAATTTTTTATTAAAATTTAAATAATTTTTGCATAATATCAAATTAAAAAAGGTTATTTCAATTTTTTTGGTTAAAAACACTATAATTGAAACATGGATTTCGGGGGGGGGGTTTAATTATTTCATATTTATAAATATTTTAATAATTATTATTAATTAAATTTACTGTTTGGACCCTTACTTTGTGGAATCTACTCATATTAATGTTATAAATGAAACGTTTCTAATTAATTCCACTATTTAATGAAAAAATTATGAAAATAATGAAAGGATATTGATAATTTTCATAATTTTTTCATTAAATAGTGGAATTAATTAGAAACAGTTACATTTATAACATTAATTATTAATTTATTTCGATGTTTTGAAAATATGAAAAAGTAAATATTTATAATATTTTCAAGATTCATTTGCAAGTTTATAATTATTAGGACCATTCTCCCCAAAATATAATTCAATAAATAGAATTAAATGATAAAAATACCAAACCTTACATTATTGCTCTCATAATTTTTGCCCCCTAGATTTTTACAACAAAAAAATAAATCCGAAAATATTTTTAAAATTATGAAAATTTAATAAAAAAATTTTTTTTCTCATTGTAATTATAAATCTAAGTAAATACCTAACTTCATGTACCTTTAAATATTGAAATTTTGATAAAACAAAATTTTTTGTAAATAAATTAAATTATTTTAATTTCTTTTAAATAAAGTGTGATTGGAAGAATTTGAACGAAATAAATTATGAGAATAATTTTTTATTAAAATTTAAATAATTTTTGCATAATATCAAATTAAAAAAGGTTATTTCAATTTTTTTGGTTAAAAACACTATAATTGAAACATGGATTTCGGGGGGGGGGTTTAATTATTTCATATTTATAAATATCTTAATAATTATTATTAATTAAATTTACTGTTTGGATCCTTACTTTGTGGAATCTACTCATATTAATGTTATAAATGAAACGTTTTTAATTAATTCCACTATTTAATGAAAAAATTATGAAAATAATGAAAGGATATTGATAATTTTCATAATTTTTTCATTAAATAGTGGAATTAATTAGAAACAGTTACATTTATAACATTAATTATTAATTTATTTCGATGTTTGGAAAATATGAAAAAGTAAATATTTATAATATTTTCAAGATTCATTTGCAAGTTTATAATTATTAGGACCATTCTCCCCAAAATATAATTCAATAAATAGAATTAAATCCTAAAAATACCAAACCTTACATTATTGCTCTCATAATTTTTGCCCCCTAGATTTTTACAACAAAAAAATAAATCCGAAAATATTTTTAAAATTATAAAAATTTAATTAAAATTTTTTTTCTCATTTTAATTATAAATCTAAGTAAATACCTAACTTCATGTATCTTTAAATATTGAAATTTTGATAAAACAAAATTTTTTGTAAATAAATTAAATTATTTTTCTTTCTTTTAAATAAAGTGTGATTGGAAGAATTTGAACGAAATAAATAATGAGAATAATTTTTTATTAAAATTTAAATAATTTTTGCATTATATCAAATTAAAAAAGGTTATTTCAATTTTTTTGGTTAAAAACACTATAATTGAAACATGGATTTCGGGGGGGGGGGTTTAATTATTTCATATTTATAAATATCTTAATAATTATTATTAATTAAATTTACTGTTTGGACCCTTACTTTGTGAAATCTACTCATATTAATGTTATAAATGAAACGTTTCTAATTAATTCCACTATTTAATGAAAAAATTATGAAAATAATGAAAGGATATTGATAATTTTCATAATTTTTTCATTAAATAGTGGAATTAATTAGAAACAGTTACATTTATAACATTAATTATTAATTTATTTCGATGTTTTGAAAATATGAAAAAGTAAATATTTATAATATTTTCAAGTTTCATTTGCAAGTTTATAATTATTAGGACCATTCTCCCCAAAATATAATTCAATAAATATAATTAAATGATAAAAATACCAAACCTTACATTATTGCTCTCATAATTTTTGCCCCCTAGATTTTTACAACAAAAAAATAAATCCGAAAATATTTTTAAAATTATAAAAATTTAATAAAATTTTTTTTTTCTCATTTTAATTATCAATCTAAGTAAATACCTAACTTCATGTACCTTTAAATATTGATAAAACAAAATTTTTTGTAAATAAATTAAATTATTTTTCTCTCTTTTAAATAAAGTGTGATTGGAAGAATTTGAACGAAATAAATTATGAGAATAATTTTTTATTAAAATTTAAATAATTTTTGCATAATATCAAATTAAAAAAGGTTATTTCAATTTTTTTGGTTAAAAACACTATAATTGAAACATGGATTTCGGGGGGGGGGGTTTAATTATTTCCTATTTATAAATATTTTAATAATTATTATTAATTAAATTTACTGTTTGGACCCTTACTTTGTGGAATCTACTCATATTAATGTTATAAATGAAACGTTTCTAATTAATTCCACTATTTAATGAAAAAATTATGAAAATAATGAAAGGATATTGATAATTTTCATAATTTTTTCATTAAATAGTGGAATTAATTAGAAACAGTTACATTTATAACATTAATTATTAATTTATTTCGATGTTTTGAAAATATGAAAAAGTAAATATTTATAATATTTTCAAGATTCATTTGCAAGTTTATAATTATTAGGACCATTCTCCCCAAAATATAATTCAATAAATAGAATTAAATCCTAAAAATACCAAACCTTACATTATTGCTCTCATAATTTTTGCCCCCTAGATTTTTACAACAAAAAAATAAATCCGAAAATATTTTTAAAATTATGAAAATTTAATAAAAATTTTTTTTTCTCATTTTAATTATAAATCTAAGTAAATACCTAACTTCATGTACCTTTAAATATTGAGATTTTGATAAAACAAAATTTTTTGTAAATAAATTAAATTATTTTAATTTCTTTTAAATAAAGTGTGATTGGAAGAATTTGAACGAAATAAATTATGAGAATAATTTTTTATTAAAATTTAAATAATTTTTGCATAATATCAAATTAAAAAAGGTTATTTCAATTTTTTTGGTTAAAAACACTATAATTGAAACATGGATTTCGGGGGGGGGGGTTTAATTATTTCATATTTATAAATATTTTAATAATTATTATTAATTAAATTTACTGTTTGGACCCTTACTTTGTGGAATCTACTCATATTAATGTTATAAATGAAACGTTTCTAATTAATTCCACTATTTAATGAAAAAATTATGGAAATAATGAAAGGATATTGATAATTTTCATAATTTTTTCATTAAATAGTGGAATTAATTAGAAACAGTTACATTTATAACATTAATTATTAATTTATTTCGATGTTTTGAAAATATGAAAAAGTAAATATTTATAATATTTTCAAGATTCATTTGCAAGTTTATAATTATTAGGACCATTCTCCCCAAAATATAATTCAATAAATAGAATTAAATCCTAAAAATACCAAACCTTACATTATTGCTCTCATAATTTTTGCCCCCTAGATTTTTACAACAAAAAAATAAATCCGAAAATATTTTTAAAATTATGAAAATTTAATAAAAATTTTTTTTCTCATTTTAATTATAAATCTAAGTAAATACCTAACTTCATGTACCTTTAAATATTGAAATTTTGATAAAACAAAATTTTTTGTAAATAAATTAAATTATTTTAATTTCTTTTAAATAAAGTGTGATTGGAAGAATTTGAACGAAATAAATTATGAGAATAATTTTTTATTAAAATTTAAATAATTTTTGCATAATATCAAATTAAAAAAGGTTATTTCAATTTTTTTGGTTAAAAACACCATAATTGAATCATGGATTTCGGGGGGTTTTAATTATTTCATATTTTAATAATTATTATTAATTAATTTTAATGTTTTGAAAATATGAAATGGTAGCTTATTAATGAAAATTTATAATACTTTCAAGATTCATTTGGAAATTTATAATTACACTACTAATTATTAGGACCATTCTCCCCAAAATATAATTCAATAAATAGAATCAAATGATAAAAATACCAAACCTTACATTATTGCTCTCATAATTTTTGCTCCCTAGATTTTTACAACAAAAAAATAAATCCGAAAATATTTTTAAAATTATAAAAATTTAATAAAAATTTTTTTCTCTCATTTTAATTATAAATCTAAGTAAATACCTAACTTCATGTATCTTTAAATATTGAAATTTTGATAAACCAAAATTTTTTGTAAATAAATTAAATTATTTTTCTTTCTTTTAAATAAAGTGTGATTGGAAAAATTTGAACGAAATAAATTATGAGAAACATTTTTTATTAAAATTTGAATAATTTTTGCATAATATCAAATTAAAAAAGGTTATTTCAATTTTTTTGGTTAAAAACACCATAATTGAATCATGGATTTCGGGGGGTTTTAATTATTTCATATTTATAAATATTTTAATTATTATTATTATTTATTAATTTCAATTTTTTGAAAATATGAAAAAGTAGCTTTATAATTACACTTTTACCATTCTCCCCAAAATATAATTCAATAAATAGAATTGAATAATAAAATGCCAAGCCTTACATTATTGCCCTCATCATTTTTGCCCCCTAGATTTATACAACAAAGAAATAAATCCGAAAATATTTTATAAATTATAGAAATTTTATAAACATTTTTTTCTCATTTTAATTATAAATCTTACCTTTAAATATTGAAAATTTAATTCAAGAATTTTTTGTAAATAAATTAAATTAAATTATTTTTCTTACTTTTAAATAAAGTCCATGCATGCAGTAAATATTCCAAAAAAAAATCCTGTATATAAAAGAAAAACAACACACAATGCACACTCACACTGTCAAAAAAAACGACGCCACAATAAAACGTACCGCGCTTGCTGTGTAAAGTCCCGAAATCGAGAAGAATCGTCCGTGAATCAGCGAAACCCGAGATCATTCATCCAAGGGCAACGAAGTTCTTCGGCGGAAGGGTTATATACACATTCTCGAGGGTAGGTGTCCTTAGTGTATATTTTGTGTTGGAGAGGCACCTGTTGTCGCACGGTGTACCACTGACTGTGGCTTTGGAGCTTGGCCAGGTGAGGAGCCACCAAAGGTCAATGACACTCTACACTTAACGGATTCCGGCGGGTTAGCGGTACACCTGGAGACCAGTTAGATTACAGGACTGTGTGTATGATAGGTCGAACGACGTCACTGCGGCAACGGTACACAACGATGAGAGTTAAAAAAAAGAGGTAGAGGGTTACTTCTTCTTCTTCTTCTTCTTCTTCCTAAGAAGATTTCCGTTCGTATACGAGGGTTCAGTAATAATTCAAATTGTATACAATCGTATAGTAACTATAGACTATTAGGGGGCATCCGTTAATTACGTGTGCTCAGAATAGGGGGAGAGGGGCCAAATAAAATCTCATTTAAACCGAGAGGGGGATAATCGAAAATCTCTTGTTAACTTCAAAAAATATAAAATATTACAGATATTTAAAAAATATATATTGAGAGCTAAAATAAATCTCATGGCTATTAATATCATTTATTTAATTTAAATAAATTGAGTATATTATACCTGAACAATTTATTATTTTCCCGAATAATGAAAATAAATTAAGTTTAAAATATTTTTAGCGTCAATCTTACGTAAGGGGAAGGGGGGTCCAGGCAAATCTCACTAAATCTCACCTAAGAGGGGGCAGGAGTCTAATCTGACCGAAAAAGAGCTCACGTAATTAATGGATGCCCCCTTATCTTTTTCATTTTTGAAGTGAAAACTTCTTTAGGCGCACCGCACACACATTTTTCCGTAGGTAGTAAGTTAGACTGATCCGTCAGGTTCTGAGGTGAAAGGCTCGATCGGGTGAACTCGGGACCGCCGAGTGTACCCGAGCGAGAAAGATACAGTAAGCTGCTCTTCACTGTTGTGTCGCTGTTTAGTATACCTAATAATTGTCTTTGTTAATTTAATAGTTATTATTGGTACGTAATAATAATTATTTTAACAATTATATGGTTTACATTGTGAGGTTAGTGTAGTTAGCGGTTTATCGTGCTAATATTATATATTGAAAAAACATTATAAACATTAAAGATTATAAAAAACACGGTTATTGTTATTGTAATTATAAAGAGTGATTCGATCGTATAGGTAAGTCACAATATGGTCAAAAATTGTCACAATTTTGGAAAAATGGTCAAAAATTGTCAAAAATGGTCAATAATTGTCAGAAACTATCAAAAATGGTCAATAATTGTTAAAATTTTGAAAAATGGTCAAAAATTGTCAAAATTTTGAAAAAATGGCCAATAATTATAAAAAACTGTCAAAAATGGTCAATAATTGTTAAAATTGTCAAAATTTCAGAAAAATGGTCGAAATTTTTGAAAAATTGTCAATAATTGTCAGAACCTGTCAAAAATTGTTAAAATTTTGAAAAATGGTCAAAAATTGTTAAATATTTAAAAAAATGGTCAATGATTGTCAAAATTTTTGAAAAATTGTAAAAAATGGTCAATAATTGTCAAAAATCGTCAAAAATTGTCAAAATTTTTGAAAAATTGTAAAAAATGGTCAATAATTGTCAAAAATCGTCAAAAATTGTCAAAAATTGTCAAAAATTGTCAAAAATTGTCAAAAATTGTCAAAAATTGTCAAAAATTGTCAAAAATTGTCAAAAATTGTCAAAAATTGTCAAAAATTGTCAAAAATTGTCAAAAATTGTCAAAAATTGTCAAAAACTGTCAAAAACTGTCAAAAATTGTCAAAAATTGTCAAAAATTGTCAAAATTTTGAAAAATTGTCAAAATTTTGAAAAATGGTTAAAAATTGTTAAATATTTAAAAAAAATGGTCAACGATTGTCAAAATTTTTGAAAAATTGTAAGAAATGGTCAATAATTGTCAAAAGTGGTCAATATTTGTAAAAATTTTGAAAAAATGGTCAATAATTTTCATAACCAATCAAAAATCGTTAAAAATTGTTAAAATTTTGAAAAATGGTCAAAAATTGTTAAATATTTTAAAAAAATGGTCAAAAATTGTTAAATATTAAAAAAATGGTCAGTGATTGTCCACATTTTTGAAAAATTGTAAGAAATGGTCAATAATTGTCAAAAATGGTCAATATTTGTAAAAATTTTGAAAAAATGGTCAATAATTGTCAAAGACGGTCAATAATTGTCAAAACTAATCAAAAATCGTCAAAAACTGTCAAAAATTGTTAAAATTTTGAAAAATTGTCAAAAATTGTTAAATATTTAAAAAATGGTCAATGATTGTCAAATTTTTTTAAAAGTTGTAAAAAATGGTCAATAATTGTTAAAATTTTGAAAAATGGTCAAAAATTGTCAAAATTTTGAAAAAATGGCCAATAATTATAAAAAACTGTCAAAAATGGTCAATAATTGTTAAAATTGTCAAAATTTCAGAAAAATGGTCAAAATTTCAGAAAAATGGTCAAAATTTTTGAAAAATTGTCAATAATTGTCAGAACCTGTCAAAAATTGTCAAAAATTGTTAAAATTTTGAAAAATGGTCAAAAATTATTAAATATTTTAAAAAATGGTCAATGATTGTCAAAATTTTTGAAAAATTGTAAAAAATGGTCAATAATTGTCAAAAATGGTCAATAATTGTCAAAAATGGTCAATATTTGTAAAAAATGGTCAATAATTTTCAAAGGCGCACAATAATTGTCATGACCAATCAAAAATCGTCAAAAATTGTTAAAATTTTGAAAAATGGTCAAAAATTGTTAAATATTTAAAAAAATGGACAATAATTGTCAAATTTTTTTAAAAGTTGTAGAAAATGGTCAATAATTGTTAAAATTTTGAAAAATGGTCAAAAATTGTCAAAATTTTGAAAAAATGGCCAATAATTATAAAAAACTGTCAAAAATGGTCAATAATTGTTAAAAATTTTGTCAAAATTTCAGAAAAATGGTCAAAATTTTTGAAAAATTGTCAATAATTGTCAGAACCTGTCAAAAATGCTCAAAAATTGTCAAAAACTGTCAAAAATGGTCAAAAATTGTTAAAATTTTGAAAAATGGTCGAAACTTTTCAAAAATTGTCAAAAATGGTCAATAATTGTTAAAATTTTGAAAAATGGTCAAAAATTGTCAAAATTTTGAAAAAACTGTCAATAATTGTTAAAAATGGTTAAAATTGTCAAAATTTCAGAAAAATGGTCAAAATTTTTGAAAAATTGTCAATAATTGTCAGAACCTATCAAAAATTGTCAAAAATTGTTAAAATTTTGAAAAATGGTCAAAAATTGTTAAATATTTTAAAAAATTGTCAATGATTGTCAAAATTTTTGAAAAATTGTAAAAAATGGTCAATATAATTGTTAAAATTTTGAAAAATGGTCAAAAATTGTCAAAATTTTGAAAAAATGGCCAATAATTATAAAAAACTGTCAAAAATGGTCAATAATTGTTAAAAATTGTCAAAATTTCAGAAAAATGGTCAAAATTTTTGAAAAATTGTCAATAATTGTCAGAACCTGTCAAAAATGCTCAAAAATTGTCAAAAACTGTCAAAAATGGTCAAAAATTGTTAAAATTTTGAAAAATGTCAAAACTTTTCAAAAATTGTCAAAAATGGTTAATAATTGTCAGAAACTATCAAAAATGGTCAATAATTTTTAAAATTTTGAAAAATGGTCAAAATGGTCAAAAATGGTAAATAATTGTTAAAATTTGGAAAAATGGTCTAAAATGGTCTAAATTTTTGAAAAATTATCAAAAATGTCATAATTGTCATAACTGTCAAAATTGGTCAATAATTGTTAAAATTTGAAAAAATTGTCAATAATTGTCAAAAATTGTCAACAATATCACTTCTGCCGTGCGGTCTTAAACACACACTCTTTTTTTAATGTTAATTGCCATTAGAACACACTTCAATACACAAAATCACAAAACTGATTGACACACATTTAAAACAAAAATAATCATATCACAAAAAAATTATGGGACTCGGCACACATAATATTGAAAGAGCCAGCCCAATAGTAAAAGACGAAAAATCAAAGAAAGTGCTTTAATACAACTAAATGCGGATAAAGTCGTTTCTGTATATCTCTGCCATTTCTCTGTCTCTTCTTTGTTTCGATGTTCTTTTTCTCTTCTATGTATCTCCTTTATCTCTCCTTAGTCCTTTCTTTGCTTCTTTTATATTTCTTCTTTGTATTCTTGAATTAAAAAATATAAAAAAGATCGTGGTTTGATTTCCCAAAATAATTAACCAAAAGAATAATGAATACACCACAAGGAACATACAGAAGATACACAAAAATATTATTTGGATTGTTTTGAATGATAAATTGAAACACATTGTACCAACGTTTCGGCAGTTCCATAGTCAGGGTAGAGAATTTTTATAAACTAAAACCTCTTTTATTATTTAAAAAATAATCACGTTCATCAATTTGTTGATTTTGTCTTTAAAAATGAGCGAATCTGAGTATATTTCTCCACCTTCAGACGTTGAAGAAGCTGCAAAAGCTTTGTAGGTACCTAAGCAGAACTTTACAATTTTAAATTGTCCATCATACTTATTCTCACAGTACGATTCTGTTCCAGTTCTGCCAACTGAAAAGTAACGAATGCCTCTACGTAACTATAAAAATTCCGTCACACTCCGATCTGTTTTTTTTAGATTCGTTACCAGTCTTTACAACTAGATACTGCAAATGTATATTATACAATGTGAAAGAAAAAAGGTGCTTGAGTGAGAAAAGGAAAATTCAATCGCCGCCACACCGTAAAAGGTAAATCCCGTAAAGCATAACGGAAAATTGTACGGTTGGTAACACTGCTCTCCTTACTTTACAATGAAAAAAATAAAAATTTGACTTATAATCGGGTCAATGTTAAGATGGAACATCTCGAATCAGTTTTTGAAAACTATCAACTTCAAAAAAATTAGAGATTTTTACGAAAGTTACAAAAATGTACGATTACTTTACGCCATCTTTTTCTGTCCATTTCCCAAATAATATTGAGTAAATAATATAAATCATTTCCAAAATCGTCAGTATTTAGATCTTGAAATGTTCTACCATAACCTAATAATCTTTATCGAGCAAAATTTATAGGTTAGAATTTGTCAACTATCTCTTTAAACCACTGAATTCCAGAGATTAGTTTGAACGACTGTTTAACTAGGTTTATCGCATGAACTTTTATTGAAAAAACTGAAACTAAATACAGGTTCTTACAAATCATAACCTGAACCTGAACATGGACCTGGACAAAAGGTATTCACGTTCGGTTGAGATAAATAATCAAATCTGTAGGTTCTTTGTGGTATATTCATTAAACTGTTTGTAATTTTTGGGCAATTGAACCACAAATTTTTATTCCAACGTTTCTGTAGCGTTCCAGCTACCGTTATCAAGAATAACTGAATTTTTAAAAACATTCTGTCTGACCCTGTATTAAGTTTTCATACATTCTCATTTTTAGGTTGTATAAATTGATATATATATCAATGCTATGTGACGGGAATAATTAATTTTGCATAGATCTGCAAAATACACGAGATAATACTAAATTTACAAAAATAATTGGAAAATGTTTCTTTCAGGCCATAGTACGCCATCTCTTGCGTACTAGTTCATACACTCTCGTATCTTAAGTTGATTTCTTCAAGTCCAATAATGTGATTCTAGAGGCATCCCATAGATGGTAGTGCCTACAATTATTATAAAACATTTAAACATGTGCTTTTATATGAAATGGAGTATAAGTCTAATTGCGAATCTAGTTCTGGTTAGTGAAAGTGCCTCAGCAGTAATAGCGACTTCTTTAGACCAACAATCTGATTCTGGAAGAAAAGTGCAGGACAAAAGAATTCACTCTGAAACTAGCACTCAACATCTGAATAGAAAGAGGTGAGAGAAGAAGATTGCGAAAGCATAAGTTCTTGGAGAAACCTGGAAACTTGGACTCTCAAAAGATCCAAACTGTCGTTTTTGTCTGGAAGATGATGAAACAGCAGAGTATATACTTTGTTCCGGAAGAAAAGTGCAGGACAAAAGAATTCACTCTGAAACTAGCACTCAACATCTAAATAGAAAGAGGTGAAAGAAGGAGATTGCGAAAGCATAAGTTCTTGGAGAAACCTGGAAACTTGGACTGTCCAAAGATCCAAACTGTCGTTTTTGTCTGGAAGATGATGAAACAGCAGAGCATATACTTTGTTCTGGAAGAAAAAAGCAGGACAAAAGAATTCGCTCTGAAACTAGCACTCCCTCAACATCTAAATTGAAAAAGGTAAAAGAAGGAGTCTGCGAAGGCATAGGTACTTGCAGAAACCTGGAAACTTGGACTGTCGAAAGATCCAAACTGTCGTTTTTGTCTGGAAGATGATGAAACAGCAGAGTATATACTTTGTTCTGGAAGAAAAGTGCAGGACAAAAGAATTCACTCTGAAACTAGCACTCAACATCTAAATAGAAAGAGATGAAAGAAGGAGATTGCGAAAGCATAAGTGCTTGGAGAAACCTGGAAACTTGGACTGTCGAAAGATCCAAACTGTCGTTTTTGTCTGGAAGATGATGAAACAGTAGAGCATATACATTGTGCCTGCTCCACTGTATCTCAAATCAGGAAGGTATCTGATGTTTTCTCTCAGACCTGTAATATCATCCACCAAACACCAAATAATCTAATGGGCTTTATCCAGAAGCTGAATTTGATTGGTGACTATATAGTGTGAGCCACAATAAACGCTTGCAAGTAGCAGTGGAGGACCTAATAGATCCACTCACCAAAAATCTAGCCTAACCCTAACGCCTTGGTGAACTTTTCCTGAAATAATAAAAGTTCTGGAGAGATTAGAACTGAATATCGTTCATGACGTACAAATCAGAGTTCTTTCTGTGGGTAGATAATTCGCTCTCTTTTTATTGTAACTTCCATGGTGTAAGTGACCCGTGAATTTTGTCTTTTCTACGCCTCTCTACTCTACACCCACACACATTGATAAAAGTAACTGTTTTAAAAATGAAAGTCATACCTATCTGCTATTTAAAATTGACCTTAATATTTTGTGGTATCTGCAAAAATACTGTATTGTTAGGCTGTTGTCAAATCTTGATTATTAGTGGAATCTTCAACGAATAAATTTGTAGTTCCGTCCGGTTGGATGCGTTGGTTGGCTTGTGTTATTACTTCTGTCGGCAGTGCTCATGACTATATGCATATCCCTTTTTTTGCTACAAGAACATAACGAAAAACATAATTTGTGATGCTCCCTGTACAAATTCAAAATATAATAACCAGTGGCGGATTTACCACTAGGCTGAGTAGGCTGGAGCCTAGGGCGGCAGATTTTAGGGGCGGCAAATTTGGAACCAACAGTTTCTTTATCTGGTCTGGTCAAATAGGAGGAAGGGGAAAGCAGTGCGCGGGATTAAGGAATGTAGGGAATGGATGGAGGGTGTTGCAGATAAATTTAGGGAAATGCAGGATAGTTCATGTTATATTTTCAGGAGGGAAGTGGATGTGGTGTGTGGATCTGAGGCAAATGCTAGATATGTGGGAAAGCAGGGATGGATTATGAATTATTATGATAGTATGTGAAGAGTGATGTGAGATTACGGATTACGGCAAAGGGAAAGGCGGAGATAGAAACAAAGGCAGAGAGAATGTGTAGGAAGATTGTGGAGAAGATAGAGCGGTGTGGATTGGAAGTCGTTGAAGATAAGACGGTGGGGTTGCTAGTGAAGGGACTGAACAAGACGAGGGAGGTGGAGGTGATGGTGAAGGGAGGGAGAATTCGGATGGAGGAGTCTGTGAAATACCTAGGGGTGAGGTTTGATAGTCAATTATTCTTCAAAACACACATCTTAAAGGCGGCAGAGAAGGGAAAAGTGAGAGCAGCATGGCTGGGGAGATTGATGTGTTATGTGGAAGGGCCGGGAGAGTGGAAGAGGAGGGGAATTGGTCGGACGGTAAAGCAGAGTATGCTGTACGGTGCGGAGGTGTGTGGCGGAAGAGCGGGAGTGAATGCGAGGGTTGGGCCACTCCTGATGGTGCAGAGAGCGATACTGCTGAGGGTGGTGCAGGGGTACAGGAGAGTGGGTGGACTGGCAGCAGCGGTGCTGGCAAGAACCTACCCATTGGACGTGATGGCTAGAGGCTAGAGGAGTGCGACCAGAGAGGAAGTACATGAATGGATGGAGGAGAAAATCGAGAGAAGCTGGGAGGAGTATGAGGGCGCGCTAAAAGGAGCGATTGGGATAGAATGGGAATTGGGGGGGATTGGGAATGGATGGACCGGAAATTCGGGGAGGTGAACTACTTCTTGACACAGGTGTTCATTGGACATGGGTCGAGAGTAGGGTACCTCCACAAGATTGGGAAAAGAGAGACTGGAGTGTGCGAGAGGTGTGAAGTGGAGGATGATGTGGGGCATGTGTTTAGATGCTGGAGGAACGAGGTAGTGCTGAAGAAGTTGGGGAGAAAACTAGGGGAGGCGGTGTATTGGGAGAACATGGTGGAGATAATGTTGAGGGTGAGGAGGAATGGATGGAGGTGCGTGGCGTAGTAGAGAGCATGGTTAGGGGGAGTGATAGTTAGGAAGGAGACGACGGTGTGAACGGAGAGTGTGCGAGGGACCTCGAAGTATGGTAAGGTAGTGATTCCGAGGCGGGGGTAACGGCGAGTTTGAGGTGGGTTTGGTTGGTAGGCATCCCCTTGGGGAAGAGTCCAACACTGTTTGCGTCCTGGATCCTTTCGAACATGAATTTCCCAACTCGACCCGAAAAAAAAGTACAAAAACCATGAAGTTGCAATTTTATTATCAACAAAATTTGTTATTAATATGGATGCCAACTAGAGTATCGAATTGTAGAGGTCGGTAGGGGCGGCAAAATTTGAATAGCCTACTGGCGGCAAATGTGTAAATCCGCCACTGATAATAACTTCATATTATTAAACTCTCCTTATATTATTCATGGTTGATATAAAAGAAATCATAGGAAACGTCGTATTACGCAAAAATGCATCCAAAAATTCATTGATCTGCGAAAAAGCAGTAATCCAACTATGACCGTGACCTCGTGACCTAACAAAGCCTACCTTCCTCAAGAATATGTAGCTTTTACTGGCGGTATCGCGGCAACACTGCGCCGCAGGACTGGTTCTCTTTGATCAATATTCACCATAGCACAAGCATGGTGCGCCGTGAACGTGGAACATTTTCTTGTCATCGCAAAAACATTTACTGATAAGATAAGCATTTTTTTTGAGAACAGGTACTTTAGTGTGTGAATACCTTCACCTAGTTTAATTCAGTGAAGTTAAAGTTCGTATTTTATTAGTTTTAAGTGTGTTTGTGTTATATAGTTTTGCGAAATGACTGCTGTGGAATTATACACCAAAGTGAGTAAACCTTTTTTTTTAGCCTTGATTCCATTATTGGTTTTGCTTTTAAGCTTCAAAATAAATTAACACTTCTATCTGGAGATCTAATTTATATCTGAATAGAATTTGTTATCTACTGTTTAAAGTATTACTAATCCTTTTGTTTTTATTTTTATTTTATTATCTTTGAAAAATATTCAGTTTTAAATTTTTGAGCGCAAAAGAATCATCAGTACCTATACCTATTATATCTGTTATAACAATGCTATTATTTCAGTCGCAGAAATAAAAGTTGTCAATTTCTAATAATTTAAGATTATAATGATAATTATATGCGCTATGAACATTAAGTAACGGATTTTGTTTTTATTCTTATACATACAATGTGTCAATCTCTTGGGTACCTAGGTAGTACCTACAACCTTCATACATAAGTATTTACATAGAAACAGAAATAAATAACTTAGAAGGTATAAATATTGATTATTTCCAAAAATGGCTCTATTTAATTGGTCCGTCTTTATATTGTTGGCTCGGAACAAGAGTCATGGATGGAAGAATTTTTGGCAGTTTCGTCAGTATCCTCATTTCCTTGAATACCTGTGTATATTCTGTGGTCTTGCCTTTGGAATGGAGTTTGGATAATGTTGATCGATTGATTAGTTCGGCACCTCAACCTTTAGGCTTTTTGTGCTCTTGGTTGTACCGTTTATGTGAAGAGACCAGTAACCAGGCTCAACAGTCAGAGTAATCACGTCACTTTCCTTATCTGGTCCCTGCGGAGATTCAATATTTCGAAGGTTTTTTTGACCAGGAATTTGCTATGTTCCTGCTTTGGCACTGAGATATACAACCACGTGCAGCTGGGATAATGTTAATTTAAGTCTCTACACAATTTCGTTTTTTGAACGAGTGAGTCTATGATTACCAGATTATCTCATTCATAGCCAGAGATATTTCTAGTGAGCCAGACTTTTTCATTAAAAAAAAAACTACAGACTTCTGGTGGTTGCAGTTCTTGTTTTACGTTGTTATAAACAACAGCTGTTCCTACGCCTGTTGTCTTGGAAGCATCTGTATTTATTTTCTAGTAGTTTCTGTGAGAGTTGATTATCTCCAGAAAGCGAGTTTGGATTGGATTTGGCGTATATGACTTTTGATACATTATATTTTGTTATACCAATATAAAGGTTTATACAAAAATTCAGCTTATTCCGTTGGTTTGTATTTACTGTAACAACTGATGAATTCAGCCGCTGTTCATTGCGCATTAGGATAGCAAAGCCATATTCGAATACTCGCGTCTTTTCCTATACAGGAAAAAACATTTTGAAGTAACTAGAGTTGTTATCTATCTTGCACTGAAAAAGTTGACCTTGACAGTGTGAAACTGTTTATATGTTTCCTTCATCAGCGTGATCGATGTTGGTATCGCACCAGTGTGTGTAAAGCTTTAGTGGTTTTCAAGTTAGTTAATATAAATTTGAATTTCGTACTTTTTGAATGGCATACATTTTGGTTTTCAGATATCCCCATAAAATAAGTCTAGGGGGGTTAACTCGGGAGACCTAGGTGGCCATTCCAACATTGGGCATCGTCTACTTTTCCACCGAGCAGGAAATGATTCGTTTAAAAACCGTCTTACATCGTGAGCGTAATGTAGAGGTGCCCCATCTTGTTGAAAGCTTCTGACATGGTATCATCATTTTCTTGTATTCGTGTTATTTCGGGATCAATAGTTTCTCTGAGTAATTGTAGAAGACTTGTAAGCTGCCCTTAAGAGACGTACCGAGCAAGGGTTGAAGGTCGGTGCTGTACGGGGCAGAGAGGGAGGCGAGTTTGGAACCTGACGGGACACACATCGTTGAGCGGTAGGGATGTGAGATTAATGGAAATTAATTAATTAAATTAAAATCGATTTTTAGTTATTCGAAATTAATCGATTTGTTAAAAATCGATTTTAATAAAAATAAATCGACTTCTGCCAATAAATCAATTTTTTTGTATTATTTAAAAGTACATGGTCAATATATCAAGAATTGTCTAAATTTTTGAAATGTTGTCAGAAATGGTCAATAATGGTCAAAAAGGGTCAATAATTGTCAAAGACAGTCAAAAATCTTGGAAAATTGTTAAAAAGGTCAAAAATTTTCAAAATTTTTGAAAAATTGTCAAAAATGGTCAATATTTATGAAAAATTGTTAAAAATTTAGAAATACGGTCAAAAATGGTCAATAATTGTCTAAAATTGTCAAAAATTTTGAAATATGGTCAATAATTGTCAAAATTTTAAAAAAATGGTCAATAATTGTCAAAAGTTGTCAAAATTTTGAAAATTAGTCAATAATTGTCAAAAAACGTTAATGATTGTCAAAATTTTGAAAAATGGTCAACAATTTTGAAAAATTGTCAAAAATTGTTAAAAATGGTCAATAATTATCAAAAATTGTTAAAAATGGTCAATAATTGTTAAAAATTGTCAAAAATTGTCAAGAATTGTCAAAAATTGTCAAAAATTGTCAAAAATGGTCAATAATTATCAAAAATTGTTAAAAATTTTAAAATGTGGTCAAAAGTTGTCAAAGTTTTGAAAAATAGTCAATAATTGTCAATGATCGTCAAAATTTTGAAAAATGGTCAAAATTTTTTAAAAATTGTCAAAAATTATCAATAATTTTCAAAATATAATCAAAAATGGTCAATAATTATCAAAAGTCGTCAAATTTTTTTGAAAAATAGTAAATTATACGAGCCGTTTCTGAAAATCGATTTAAACACGTAATTTTTATAATCGATTTACTAAAAATCGATTAATATTACTATAAAAATCGATAATAAAATATCGATTAAATTTTTGAAATATTGTCAGAAATGGTCAATAATTGTCAAAAAGGGTCGAAAATGGTCAATAATTGTCAAAGACAGTCAAAAATCTTGAAAAATTGTTAAAAATGGTCAAACATTTTCAAAATTTTTGAAAAATTGTCAAAAATGGTCAATATTTATGAAAAATTTTTAAAAATTTAGAAATATGGTCAAAAATGGTCAATAATTGTCTAAAATTGTCAAAATTTTTGAAAAATGGTCAATAATTGTCAAAATTTTTAAAAAATGGTCAATAATTGTCAAAAGTTGTCAAAATTTTGAAAATTAGTCAATAATTGTCAAAAAACGTTAATGATTGTCAAAATTTTGAAAAATGGTCAACAATTCTGAAAAATTGTCAAAAATTGTTAAAAATGGTCAATAATTATCAAAAATTGTCAAAAATGGTCAATAATTATCAAAAATTGTTGAAAATTTTGAAATGTGGTCAAAAGTTGTCAAAATTTTGAAAAATAGTCAATAATTGTCAATGATCGTCAAAATTTTGAAAAATGGTCAAAATTTTTGAAAAATTGTCAAAAATGGTCAAAAATTATCAATAATTGTCAAAATTTTTCAAAATATAATTAAAAATGGTCAATAATTGTCAAAAGTAGTCAAATTTTTTTGAAAAATTATACGAGCCGTTTCTGAAAATCGATTTAAACACGTAATTTTTATAATCGATTTACTAAAAATCGATTAATATTACTATAAAAATCGATAATTAAATATCGATTATAAGAAAATAATGGATTTAAATAAAAGTCGATTATTTTTTAACATCCCTATTGAGCTGGCACGTCTCGAGATTACGCAACTTAGATTATTTTTATTATTGTCGTTTCAATTAATTATAGTTTTATTCATTAAAGTTCTGATAACTTTTGGGGTGTTTATTTTTTTGATTCGCAGTCTCACCATTTAAGTTTCCCTCAATAAAATATGGTCCAACAATATGGTCACCAAAAATGCCACACCAGACGTTCAAATTTTGTGGTCTTAGACTATACAACTCCTACATTTTCTGCTCAATATCTACAATTATGTCTGTCTTTACTCCACCATTTAATGCAAATGAACATTCGTCGGAAAAGCAGATATTGTACAATAAAGCTGGAGTGTCGTGAAGTCGTTCACTCTCATCAATTCACAAAACTGTAGACGCCGGTCGAAATCTAGCATCCAAATACATAAATATTGGGACCAATAAAAATTGTTAACACTCATTATTATCGTGAGAGCTGTTTTTTCAGTGAATAAATTTCAATTAAATGAAACCCTTTCAGTTAACTATTGTAAGTTGTGTGGCTTTTCTTACTCGTTGTCCAGAACGCCAATGATTTGTCTGTAAACTCATATTTTGTTCCAATAATGTACTTTAGTTAATAATTTTCAACGGTCAATGAATAAGTGAAAAAAAAACCACCAGTTCATTTTGCATTTGTCAACAGTAAAAACGCTTCTCCTTCGGTCTCTCTACTGATGGAAAATTTTTGAGTTACAAAATGAAAAGAAAAGCTCCAGTCTTTTTTGGTTCCATAGCAACAATATATTTATTAACGGCATTGTTTTATTTTCTGTCAGTTTAATTCATGTCTGTTTTAAAAAATGTTTTTTCTTATAATTAATTTCAATTGTATTTTTTTCTTTAAGTAGCGCCCGGAAAAAAATCGGAGATCGGGAAAAATTTTCCGTGCGCTGTTCTGAAAATGCCACCTTTGCGTCTTTGTAAAAACAGATGAATACAAGGTGTTTTTAGATAAGTATAAAGGAAAATTCGTTCCTATATTATGTTATTGTGTTCATTTTGTAACAGTAATTTTAACAATGCAACCTTTATCTATTTCATTTTTTGTTATCCATCTACTGATTGTCAATTTTTTCTACCCACCTTGTGCCGTATTTGAAAATATTGAATGTTTTCAAATCTCCCTATTGGAGTCACATCTTGATTTTTTCTTCTTTAAAATTTTAAATTTCACAGTTTACAGCTTTTCCTCCTCTCCAAGCTAATTCATAAAAAGAAAGAAAACTCTTTGTAATCCCTCTGGTTCGTCTATATTTCACATTTCTGCCATTTTTTAGTAAATTTTTCTTGTTCAATGCTACATAACTACTTTCTTTTTTTTTTCTCTGGAATAGCTTGTGATTCTTTCCTTTCACTATTTCTTTCATCAGGAGGTTTTTTGAAAGTTATGTCGGCAAAAGGATCAAATTTAATATTCTACTTACTGGAATATTTCTCTTGAATTCCAAATTGATTCAACTGCATTTGCTTTATATTTTCCATTCCTCATTTTCATATTATAGGCTCAACCCTTTAAGAATCGATGACAATGCAATGATCTGATAGTTGTCTCATTATCCTGAACAGGATTGTCAGGATAACAAAATTTCATTCCGGAGGAGGGACATTCTAATGCATTATATATGATGTACTATTAGTAAAGATTAGTGAACAAGTTCAGAGTTTCATAAATGTAATTTTAACTAAATAAATGATCAAAATACATAAAATATTTTAAGTGGATAAGAAATAAAGGTAACAATGATGAATGGAAAAACAATTTCAAAACGATTATAAAATGCCACGAAACAATACATTCTAAATCAAACCGAAAAACGAAAGGTCATTATATACAACACATCAAGCGATACCATCGGTAATATATAGTTGAGTTGCGTTTAAAAAGATAAGAAGCTAGTTTGTTTACAGAGTTGCCAGGTCAACCAAAAAAGTCTGCTTTAGATTGAATAGTTTACTATTCTAGCACGTGTGCAGGTTCTCTCTTAACGGAACGTGACTCCGTTTCGGTGAAATATACGGGTCCAAGTACAGTATGCGCCAAAATATACAATACTGAAGTGTATATTACTTATACATTATTATTTCTATACAATACATGTTCAAAATGAGCGCCATTGCGCTGTAGGCACTGGTTGTAGGTTGCTGCATATTCCTGAAAAACGTAAATCAAAAACGGTTCTGGGTGGATCTGTACCTACTGTTGAAGACTTTCTCCTTTAACATACCCCATACGTAGGCATCCAGTGGTGTAAGATCGGGGGAATGTGATGGGTAATTGAAATTAGAACCCCGAGAAATGATGCACCCTTCAAAAGTTTCCTGCAGCAATGATAACGATTGTCGAACAGTATGATGGTCGCCCGTCCTGTTGAAACCACTGGGTTTCCAACCGAAGGTTCCTGGCACGACAAAACCTTCTGAGATCCTAGATAAATGACGTTACCACATAACGTTCGTGGGTAACATCAGGTTTGATTGATTGGTTCGGCACCACCAGTCTTAGAGTCCTCGACACATTCAGCCTTTAGGCTTTTTGTGCTCTTGGTTATACCGTTTATGTGGCCTTTATCAGGCTCAACAGTCTTTTCACTAGGTCCTTCTTGGAGAAATTCTCCCTTGTATACTCTAGTCCTAGGAGTCTATATCTCCCATGAGACATTCGAAGATAAAGTGAGAGGCTGTTTCCTCCTCTTCCAGATAGGTTCCTCCCTATTTATGCCAATTGTATGCATGTGCTTCCTTAGGGTACAGTGACCGGTGAGTAATTCCGTCATTATCCTTATCTGGTCCCTGCTGAGGTTTAATATTTCGTTAGTCAGCGATTCCGAGGGTTTTTAGACCAGGAATTTGCTGTGTTCCTGTTTTGACACGTGTCTCCAGTACATCTGATGTTTAGTTTGAATCCACGTGTAGCAGATTTTGATATTCCAAATACTAGTTCAGGACCAGTTTCAGATCCTAGCTTTGCCTTTTGATTGCCTACAATACCCTTGTGCCCCGGGACCCACTTAAGAATTACTCTATTATGGTTTGCCAGGGTTAAAAGTCCCAGACCAGTCTAGATTTGATCTGGGGACAGGGGTGGTTGAATGGAATGATGATTTTCCCTAACCCTGTATCTCAAAAACGAGAAAATATATTACATATGTTTATGGGCACTTTTCGTCTTAAAATTGAATGACGAAACACCCTGTATGTTCAATACACATGTAGTAATACTGGCCTACATACATATGCTTTTTTTTTCAATTACTGATTGTATTTCATGTCAAATGTGGTCTTTGTGTAACCTTCAAACAAAAAAAAAGTTTTAAATTACCTTAGTACTTTATATTTTATTACACATTTGAATAAAATGACTCATTACACATATTGATAATAATTAATCATTATTAATTATAATATTTATACTTATGCTGCAATTTAAACATTTTTAAATCTTGTATTTTACAAACAATCATACAAAATTAGTAAATACGGTTCAAAGGTCAAAATTTGGCACTTACATTGATAAGTCAAATTATGCATAAAGTGTGCCATGCCAGTGTTCCCAATTTAGGGGTTTTCGTCCAAAATTTAGGGGGTAAATAAGTGAGATGGGATTTTTTTAGTGTTGTTATATTTTAGGGGTTTCTTGATTTTCTACATTTTTTATTTTCTCATTTTTTTTATTGAGAAAAATAAAGGTAAAAAATTAGGGACTGGCATGGAGTAATTTAATTTAGTCAATCACATTTATCTATTAGCTATAAAATTTTTTTTTAAATTAATTTGCTGGAAAGAATTATAAAAATCAATTCATCATAATTATTAATTTATTATTAAAATTTTTTAATAACAATATTTTTTTAGGGGGATTTTCATATAAATGTTATGGTTTTAGGGATTTTCGATTTAAGCTTTGGGAAGAAAATCTTTTGAGTGCTGGGAACACTGTGCCATGCCACAGTTGCGTAGCTAGACATAAAAGTTCAAAAGAATCGGTAGTTTGGTTTTAAACCCTGCAAATTTGAAGCTGTCTGCAGTTGTATTCAAAGGCGACCGCTCATTATCCTAATGAATTTTACTCCAAATGAAAAATATTTTTAAAAAATATGACAAATTTTCACGTAAAATACACAATAGGTATCAACAATGTAAGCTAAACTAACAGAAAAAATACCCTTACAATATATAATAACAAAAAAAAATTAGTCAGCAATTATTTTTAATAGGCGCAACTAGCATACGCCCATAGCAATTTTCCCTTCCAGATATTTGTTGATAGCCCAATTCAAATTCGGTATGAATGACTATCTACTGATTATCAGAACATTCTGATGTGTGAATGATTCACTGATGTTATCATCTAGACCCTTAGCAGGGTTTTAGATAACATTAACAATTTAATGTTAAACAAAAATAATTGAACTTAAATAATCTTATTAATTAAGTATAATTTTAGATCCAAGGCTTAGGATAAGATATCTCTATCTAGAAGCGAATTCGCCAACTCGCATTATGTTGGTAGATTTGCAGGAAAAGGATTATCATAAATTATTATTTGTTTATCAAATGAAATAAATAATTAATTGAAAAATTGAATATTTGATATTTTTATGGAAATTTAGCTAAAGCCTTGATTAGGACAGGACACTTCCATTCATTCATTCATATATTTGGGTTGTGCTCATCAGCCCAGGCACTTGAACTGAATCATTGTACCATTCCCCATGTTATCTACTTCCATTCCAGAAACTTCTATAAAGCCCACTAGTTTGACTGGAAGGATTTTCAGTAATTGTAATGGTTGTATTAATTCCTCTCCAAAGTGCTTCCGTCTAAGTTCTTGTAAGTCTTAGCGGAAGCAGAGTATGTGAGTGGGTGTTTCATCATCAAGTTCACATTTTCTGCACATAGGTTCACTAACTTTGCCCATTTTGTGCAGAGGCTTCCTCAGGGTGCAGTGTCCAGTCACCAGGTCGGTAACTGTTTTCAAATGTCTCTTACCTGGTTGAGAGTTCCTTATCTACCTTGTTCAGTAAACTCTTTGTATGAAGGTGCTCTCCATTTGAGTTGGTGTTCCCTATCTAGCCAGTTCCCGATTTCCCCTCTTATGCTATCTTTTGTGATTCCACAAAACGGTTTAGGACCTATGAAGTATCCTTTAGAGCCTTCTTTAGCAAACTGATCCGCCATTTCATTACTTGCAATCCCCTCATGTGCCGGCACCCATATTAGAGTCACTTTCTTGTCTCTTGCCAGCCTGTTGAGGTATTCTTTGCAGTTTTTCACCAGTCTAGACCTAGTTGTTTGATTACTGATAGCCTTAAGCAGAGCCTTGCTGTCACAAAACAATGAAAAATCATTTAAATTTCAGAAATTGAAAGAAAAAAATACTAAATCAACTGAAAATAAGAAATATTTTATAAAATCTTGGAAATTTACGAAAAAAAGCTTAAAAAAGACAAAATCTACTGAACATAAGCGGAGATGTCTAAAAGCAACGAAAAACTACTGAAATCTTAGAAATTAACAAAAAACCGCTAAAAAATACAAAATTAACAAAAAAAACCACTGAAAAATTAACAAAAAAAAAACACTGAAAAAATACAAAATTAACAAAAAAAGCACAAAACAATGGAAAATCACTTAAATTTCAGAAATTGTAATAAAAAAAAAAGACTAAATCATCTGAAAATATGGAAAATCGTCTAAAAGCACTGAAAAATTATTTAATCTTGGAAAATCACAAAAACCGCTTAAAAATACAAAATTAACAAAAAAACCGCTAATGAAAATTCAAAATTAACAAAAAACCGCTGAAAAAATACAAAATTAACAAGAAAAAGAACAAAACAATGGAAAATCACTTAAATTGAGAGAAAAAAAAAAGACTAAGTCATCTGAAAATATAGGAAATCGTCTAAAAGCAATGAAAAATTATTAAATCTTGGAAAATAACAAAAACTGCTTAAAAAATCCAAAATTAACAAAAAAAAAACACAAAACAATGAAAAATCACTTAAATTTCAGAAACTGAAAGAAAAAAAAGACTAAATCATCTGAAAATATGGAAAATCGTCTAAAAGTACTGAATAATTATTAAATCTTGGAAAAAAACAAAAACCGCTGAAAAATACAAAATTAACAAAAAATCGCTAAAGAAAATTCAAAATTAACAAAAAACCGCTGAAAAAATACAATATTAACAAAAAAAGCACAAAACAATAAAAAATCACCTAATTTTCAGAAATTGAAAGAAAAAAATAAGACTATAAATCATCTGAAAATATGGAAAATCGTCTAAAAGCACTGAAAAATAATTAAATCTTGGAAAATCACAAAAACCGCTTAAAAATACAAAATTAACAAAAAACCGCTAAAGAAAATTCAAAATTAACAAAAAACCGTTGAAAAAATACAAAATTAACAAGAAAAAGAACAAAACAATGGAAAATCACTTAAATTGAAAGAAAAAAAAAAGACTAAATCATCTGAAAATATGGAAAATCGTCTAAAAGCATTGAAAAATTATTAAATCTTGGAAAAATAACAAAAACCGCTTATAAAATACAAAATTAACAAAAAACCGCTGAAAAAATATAAAATTGACAAAAAAAGCACAAAACAATGAAAAATCATTCAAATTTCAGAAATTGAAAGAAAAAAATTCTAAATCAACTAAAAATATGAAAAATCGTCTAAGAGCATTGAAAAATTCTTAAATCGTGGAAAATAACGAAAAAACCGCTTAAAAATACAAAATTAACCAATCAAAGCCCCAAAACAATGAAAAACCACTGAAATTTCAAAAATTTAATGAAATAGTATAAATCAACTGAAAAAATTACAAACGATCGATTAAAAACCTGCGAAAATTACAAAAATTAGCCAAAAAATCACTAAATCTTCCCAAAATTAAAAAAATAATTGAAATCTAATAATAAACTCACCTCCAACGTGTTATCAATTCTAGTCGCTGTAGACAGGACAGTATTCTATTCATTTATATATTGAGTCAATTACAAGATAGATCACTATTTTGGTCTAGCCAAAATTTTAAACATCATGAAGGCATCACATCAAATGTACCTTCTGTCATTCTGACCTTGATATGTCAATATCTAAATAATTATCAATATTTTTTATAATTTTTTGATTAAATAGAGGAATTAATTAGAAACAGATAGTTTCATAGTAAGGTTCCAAACAGTAAATTGAATTTATAATACTATCTATTCTCATTTTCAGGGAGCACAAGTATGGATCCCACACATAGAAAAAGTATGGGAAGCTGCGGAGTTACTTGAAGATTATTCACCATCGAAGGCATCGGTCAGTGTCCTTACAGCATCAAATGAAACGAAAGTTTTGACAATTAAGTCCGAAAAGGATCTCCCTTTTTTGATGAACCCACGTATATTGCTGGGAGAGAATGATTTGACGACACTTTCATACCTTCACGAACCCGCCGTTTTACATAATTTGCAATACAGATTTTGCCAAAAAAATTATATTTATACATATTGTGGGATTGTGCTGGTTGCAATTAACCCATACACCGAGTTACCAATATACGGTAAGTGAACAACAACATTTTTTAAACATTTTGAAAACAGTAAAATATATTTGAGATAACAATAAAGTTAATTATATTTCAAGAAAAACGGAAAATCTGACAACAATGTATCTGGTTGTCATAGCTCAGTGATGTACACGTCAAAAGATTAATTTCGCATCTTTCTTGTGAAAAATGTATGTCTTTTATATGTTGTTTTTGATGGGAACAAATTTTTCATCGAATTCCATGATTTTCTGGCATCGAAGTTGAGGATACACATTTCACTTTATTTTCATAAATATCATCCTTTTCTGTTTAATGGTGTTTACTTGATTCCATACTCTGTCCCAACCCTGTATAATTATTTGTCACCTTATCTAAAAATAAAGGGTATAATTAAATTATTCCAAAATCTCATGTATTGCAAATTTATTCAATAGTCCGGCTCTTGACCCTGGTATTGAATCAAAATGATAATATTACAAGTGTAAACATTTTTTTCCGACGTTACTAACAAAATAAATAACTTATTTTAAAAAAATGTATACATTAAAATTGTTTTATTACATTAAAAGTAAATTAAGTTTGGTTCTAAATTTTCGAAAAAAAAAAAGAAAAATGCACCTTTCAAAACAAAAAATACTCATAACTCGACTATTTGAAGAGATAGAACGTTCTAGTCTTCATCAATCGATTCAGAGGAAAATTTTACATAAATGATGAAATTTCCTATGACAAAATTTCCTTAGCTCACCCCTTCCGAGATATCACCCTTAAAAATTTGTAACACGAAGAACGAACAGACTTCCAAAACAGACCTTCAAACAATCACAACCCCCTCTACAAACCAAAACTAACCTTTTCAACTTCCGTTTCTGAATGGCAAAATTATCTTATCTTTGTTAAAGGCTTTTCCTAACGTCCAATCGTTCTAGAAATATAGACCAATTAAAAAGTCCATTGAAGAGATGTATACGGCAACCGGTTCGTTAGCACCCATAGTGCGCTTAGAAATCTCTAACTCTAAATCAGTATGACAAAAAGTCAGCTTTTAACTTGACAACAATGTCTTTCCAGGATTGAAATTTACTATTATTATTAAGATACCAAGTGTCTTTAAAAAGTTCACATGACTGCAACTCCTCTCTGTAACTTCTCTAGAAAGCCTAAGGAGTGATTCATTTTTGCTGGTAAAAGAAACATTCCATTTGTAAACTGGATCATGTCTTTGATGAGGAATGTCAAAAAGAGTAGGGAAAGGAAATGTGTTTGAAGGTAAAGTGTCTTCAGTTCTATTATTGTTGGTCGGAGTTGTATTTGTCACAGTTCCAACAAACCAAGGAAGTTAATGGTGAGACGTTTCTGCCTTTGATTCGAAGGAGAAGAAACATAAAGGCAAGATAAAACTGGTTCGAACAATCTAGGTTTATCAGAAGTTGGTGATCTATATCTGTCTGACCAAAAACGGGACTCCTCAATTCTTTTGCATAATTCGTCGACTTTACGGGGGTTATGAAGCGCTAAGGACGAGTTAAAAGATTCCGGAGAATCTTTGCAACACGGGTATGTTCGCCAACGACACTAGACAAGGGACTGAACACTGTTTACACTACCACTACCACTACACCAACACTAACACTTTACACTATCTTACGCGCGTTTCGATAAACTGAGTTTACCTTCAGTCTCTGAAGAAGATAACTTGGTTATCGAAACGCGCGTAAGATAGTGTAAAGTGTTAGTGTTGGTGTAGTGGTAGTGTAAACAGTGTTCAGTGTCAAGTATCGCCAACGGTTCCAGAATTCCCAACTCCGTTGACTAGACAAGGGATTTAATTTAAAAATCGAAACAGGTCGATAGACATGCTACAAGATTTTGAGTAAAATTGGGGTTTTATTTATTTTTTCAAAAATTTTGTAATTTTCGTACATTCGCAATAACTAATCACTTTAAATTTTGTAGATATCGATACCATTCAAACATACAGAGGTCAAAGTTTGGGAAATCTTGATCCACATGTTTTCGCAGTTGCCGAAGAAGCCTTTACCAAACTGGAGAGGGAGCAGAGGGATCAAAGTATTATTGTTTCTGGAGAAAGTGGTGCCGGAAAAACGGTATCTGCCAAATATACGATGAGATATTTTGCTACAGTTGGAGGCAGTACAACAGAAACACAAGTGGAAAAGAAAGTTTTAGCAAGTAGTCCTATAATGGAGGTTAGTAATTTTGTTTATGATAAAAATGAATTTTTATGTAGATACATAAATATTTGAAAGACCAGTGCAAAGAGATAAAAGAGTAAATAGAGGTCGCCAAGGTCACTCCATTTATTCGATCTTACTGATTATGAGTCTTTCTAGTAACCTCTCTACTACGACCTTTGCAGATCTATTGTGTATTTCCTCATGTCATGCGGAGTAACCGAGATACGGGGTGTTTTGTCGATTCTTCTGAATGAAGTTCTGTAATGGCAGTAGAAAATATGGGAAATGGCACAAAGATTTAGTTCAAGTGCCTGCGATGTTAAATGGAGTTACCACAGATCTCTTAGGTCTCAGTAAATGTCCCATTGATACGTATCATATACGATTTCTCGATAATTAGCAATATTTTTGGTTTCAGGCGATTGGTAATGCTAAGACAACGAGAAATGATAATAGTTCAAGATTTGGAAAATTTATAGAACTTCAATTTAGTAAACAATTTCACATAAGCGGTGCCTCCATGCGAACTTATTTACTCGAGAAAAGTAGAGTAGTTTTTCAAGCTCCAGATGAACGAAATTATCACATATTTTACCAACTTTGTGCTGCTGCAAAAAAGTTACCTCATTTACAACTAGGTAAGTACAACTAGCCTTAAACATAGGTACTCAACCTTAACTATCTTGTCCAAATTGAGTATCAAGAGAAGACAATGTTATAGTATTCCAAACTTCAGATTTTAGAAAATAATACACAAATATTGTTAAGTAGTCCGAATCTTCAGACGAGTCTAAAGTTTGTACCTACCCTAAATTTATGTCATCTTCTGATGAATCAATCTGGGGAAGACCAAGCGTGTCGTGCACTCTACTTCAAAGGTGCTGCGAAAATGGATACATTCACCATTTACACACAGACGAATTCGCGGGTATAAGCTAATTATGTAATATTGTAATAATAGCATACATATATGGTACATTTCCCTCATAGTTACAATTGAAACATGGGAAAGTAAATCCGTATACCGAAAAAATGTTCCTTTGAAATGAAAAGTGATTGTTTCCTTTCTTTATACATCGAAGTGACCTACTCTGGTGTGAAATTAAAAGTAAAAGCTCCTTGTAAAACTCCCAATTATTGTATTCTATTAAAATATATTCATTAGTATTTTTTTTTCAGACAACCAAAGCAAATTTCATTATTTAAACCAAGGAAAAAGTCCAACCGTTGCAGGAGTGGACGATTTGAGTGAATTTGAAGAAACCGTTAAAGCTTTAAATTTGTTAGGATTTTCGGAAAAGGAACAAGATGATATGTTTAAAATTGTTGCCTCTATCATTCATATTGGTAATATTGAATTTTCTGAATGTGTAATTAAAGTTGAAAATGAACAAGATCAAGAAGGATGTGGAATCAAGGTAAAATTCTACCGCTGCTATAAGTAGTACAAAATTCCTTTCGGATCGGGTACAGATAAATACGCAATACGTATAAAATTTACAAGTAAATAAGGAAGAAAACGAATATCAATCAATCATGATTACTTCTTAATTCTTCTTACTTGCTGCTTTTATTCTTTTACTACTTATAGGCAAATGTGTAAGGTTGGTTGCGTGTATGGCAGAGGCAGGCAGTTGTTGCCACAACTGAATGAGAAATGTAAACCACATTCTCATAAGCTCATATTATTTACGTATTTTTGCTTGTAGATAATTATGGAAAAAGTATTCTGAACCTCATTCCATTTCAATATTCTGATAATAACTTTAAATTTATTTTTAGCAAAATGACCAACATTTAAAAATGGTATCGAATTTGCTCGAAATAAAGGAAGAAGATATGCGTCAATGGCTGTGTACAAGAAAGTTGATCTCAATGCAAGACGTTTTCCTAAAACCCATGTCGATTCAAGATGCTACGACATCCAGAGATGCTCTAGCGAAACATATTTATTCGGCATTATTCAACTGGATCGTTCTGATGATCAATAGGACCTTAGAATCGGAAATTCAACGACATCGATTTATCGGAGTCTTGGATATATATGGGTTCGAAACTTTCGATACTAACTCATTCGAACAATTTTGCATAAATTATGCTAACGAAAAATTACAGCAACAATTCAACATGCATGTATTTAAATTGGAACAAGAAGAATATATAAAAGAAGGTATCGAATGGAAGATGATAGAATTTTATGATAATCAACCATGTATAGATCTAATCGAAGCGAAATTGGGAGTTTTAGATTTATTAGATGAAGAATGTAAGGTAAGGAACACTCATTCACATCTCGAGTTAGGACTTTCTAGACATTTCAACACGAACTTCGGAAGAAAAGTACTTTCTCCCCTTTATCTCTACACGATAAGGGGATCACCAATAAGTTCAACACATATGGTAGACTAAAGTCTGTGACTTCGGCTTGGTTTTTTATATTCGCTGCTGTTTCGTAAAAATTGGTAGGTCGTTGAACTGGTCGTTTTGTTCATTACTCGACGGTACCGCTGTAGATATCGTTACCTTTACAAAAAATTATGGATGAACAAAGGGACACCAACATCAAGACTGGACAGTCTTGGTACCGTTCTCGATACTGCATCTGGTCTCTGTAAGCTCAAAAACTTATATCGACAGCTTTGCGTTCTATCCAGACTGAATCCCAGAAAAGGTGCAGCGTCAAACAGGAGTCAAAATGATCCCATCTCCATTTATTCCTCATTTAGCATGAGAATCGGGATTTTGATCACCTCCGTCACCGGAGTACTTTACAACTAGCAATTGCTATGTCGTCACCTGTTTATTTTAGTTTAGTTTTATAATATCTCCAGTAAGTACAACTACACATATAGTTTGAAAAAGCTACTGTGTAGCGAAACGCGTCACTAATTTAATTTGAACGTTAGTTCAAAATAAAATGAAGATTTAAACAAATTAAATTATTTTATTTAACCGTTTACGTATAGTTTTTATTTTTAGATGCCGCGTGGCTCAGATTCTTCTTGGACTGAAAAACTATATGGCAAATGCTCCAAGTACCCGCACTTTTCGAAGCCTCGGTTTGGTACTACAGCTTTTATAGTCAACCATTTTGCCGATAAAGTACAATATGAAAGTGAAGGATTCTTGGAAAAAAATAGAGATACTGTAATAGAAGAGCAAATAAACGTAATTAGATTTAGCACAAATGAATTAGTTAGAAAATTATTCACCTCCGAAACCCAAAGTCTGGCACTTCCAAGAACTAAGCTTAAAGTCGTTTCGGCCAAACCGATGCCAAATACTCAAAAAACACATAAACAGTCAGTTTGTTCACAAGTAAGTACCGATTACATTTTAGCTTTGTGGTGGACTAGCAAGATTCTATATTTGGATTAATCGAAATTTTTCTTCCAGTTTAGAGATTCTCTCAACAAACTAATGTCAACATTAAACGCTACAACCCCACATTATGTGAGGTGCATCAAACCCAATGATTCAAAATCATCCTTCGATTATGATCCAAAGAGAGCAGTTCAACAGCTTAGAGCTTGTGGTGTGCTAGAAACCATTAGGCTTTCCTCTGCAGGCTTCCCTAGCAGGTGGACGTACGTTGACTTCTTCTATCGTTATAGAGTATTTTGTAAAAGCAAAGATATAATTAAAACGGATATGCGAAAAACTAGTGAAAGCATTTTGGAAAAATGTATTAAAAATTCTTCGACATATCAATTTGGTAGAACAAAGATATTTTTCCGCGCCGGTCAAGTGGCATATTTGGAGAAACTTAGGGCGGATAAATTAAAAGCATGCTGTATTATGATGCAGAAGACTGTACGGATGTTTATCTGCAAAAAGAAGTATTTACGAATAAAGAAATCCGCAGCACTTATCCAACGATATGGAAGAGGAGTTATAGCTAGAACGTAAGTAACATATTATATTCAATCATTGCATCTAAATTTGTTGAATATCATCCCAGAACTATTAAAATTTCAGCTAGGAGAAGGCGAGCGTATTAGAGATAAGCAAATCCAACACCGGGTTAGTCTCGGTCTTGAAGCTCCTGTCTTGGTATTGGTCTTGCACTTTTTTGAACGATTTTTCCTCAAGAAAATTTTCCCAGTCATTCAGTCATCCAAAGTAAATGAAGGTTTAAAGAAAGGAACCCTAATGTAATACTCTTATTAGTATCATACCGAGAGATGAAGACAGAAGACAGATTTTTGAATGCGATCCTTTCAACAAAATCTACATTCTCTCCCTACTACCTTGAGCTTGAAATGGCTACGCAGGCGTAGTGTCATGCTAGGAAAACTGTCAAAACTATTACTGCTATCTTATTCTTGCTTATGCATCTTTAACTCACCTGATTGAAGTTTTCCAGTATTTTTGATTATCTTAGTCTTACTAGATATTTCTAGTGGTCCGATTTTCTCTTTTTTTCAGCAATAAGGATTAAATTATGAGAATTTTTTTGAGCTACTTTGTTGATAAGCTAACAGTTCAAGTAGAAGTGGTATTCCAGGAAAATATCAACATATAACTGTACATTTTTAATAGTATATAATTTTTGATTTATTGCAGTAGTTTAACTGTTTTTTTTGGAAATAGAAATATACTATTTATTGGAAAACCTTTTTTTTGTAGGTTGGCTCAAGGTATTAGAAGAACACGTGCAGCAACAATAATACAAAAATATATACGCGGATGGCTCAAGAGAATTAAATATCAAATTTTATGTCGTTCTGTTTTGAGGATACA
Organism: Lochmaea crataegi; assembly: GCA_947563755.1. Taxonomy (NCBI): domain Eukaryota; kingdom Metazoa; phylum Arthropoda; class Insecta; order Coleoptera; family Chrysomelidae; genus Lochmaea; species Lochmaea crataegi. Next base: position 3,192,265 of record OX387433.1, on the reverse strand, counting down.
AACGCGCGCAAGGGGATATATGGCTAGATTACGATTCCTCAATATGAAACATAGCGCTGCGGTACGTACATTAACCACATGTTTTCATCTTTCTAAATGGTCAGTTTCATATTTCACGTACTTGATGGTCTCTAGCCAACACAGCACAAGATGTCCGTTGGACGTCCATTTCAAGTCCAAAGGTCCAAGGGCATTGAATGTACGTCCACTGAACGTACAAACATGGATGCTTATTAGATGTCCTGAATTGTTCGTCCAACTCAACGACCAGTTAAAGTCCAAACATTCATTGTACGTAGAAAGATGGACATACATTGGATGTTTGGAATTTGACATCCATTCAACGGCCGTTTTAAGTATGAGCTGCCGAGGACTTCGCGTGAGCATCAATTGTACGTCTATTGCATACATTGGAATTGTACGTACGAATATGGTCGTACTTTGGATCTAGCGAATTGAACGTTCATTGGTCGTCCATTTAACGGACATTCAATGTACGAATAGCTATGGAAGTGAAATGAACATCAATTGTACGTACAATTATAGACTTACATTGGATGCTTCAATTTGTACGTTCGTTGTACGAATGAATAAGGACGTACTCTGGATGTAGCGAATTGAACGTTCATTGGTCGTCCATTTTACGGACTTTCAAATTGTACGTCGGTTAAATTTTCGATAATTTCCATTATAATATACTATTTAATATATCTCAAATCTGTCTGCTCATCTTGATATCATATAATTTAATTTTGTTTTCTTGTTATTTCAGGCAATAAAAATCCAGAAACATATCCGCGGTTGGTTGGCTCGTAGATTGTATAAAGAGAAATTAAGAAAAATTGTAGTATGTCAATCAGCTATTAGAAGATTTATAGCAAGACGGCAATACAAGAAACTGAAAATCGAAGCCAGATCTATCGAACACGTTAAAACATTGAACAAGGGACTGGAAAACAAGATTATTAGCCTACAACAAAAAATTGAAGGTCTCAATAAAACTAATTCTGAATTGAAGAGTTACCAAAGTGAAGTTCAGGACTTAAAGTAAGAAAAATTTTTTTTTTAGATGGAAATTTTATGAATTTCTAAAATAAAAAAATATACAGGGTGTCCTGTTTTTAGAAAAAACTAAGTTGTAAACGTCCGGTGTAACCCCAAGTAGAAAAAAGTAGAAATATTTGCATAGTTTATCCTTAGAATAACCAAAGTATTATTTAATTAATCTTTTGCTAATCTTTTTCAGATCTAAACTGCAGTCTTCGAAAACAAAAGACTTAGAAATAAAGAACTTGAATAACTTACTTTTTGAAAAGAATCAATTAATAGAACAACTTCAAACAGATATAAAAATCGAACGAGATGAAAAGATGGATCTGATCAACGAACAAGATAGAATCAAACAAGATATTACGAATCAACAAAAATTATGGGCACAAGAAACGGCAAAATTGAGAGAAGAATTAGAAAATATGAATGAAATTGTTCGAGCGAACGAAAAAGGTGCCGAAGAAAATCTGAAAGTGAGGTTAGAAGAAGAAAAGCTTCTGATTATAAACGAAACAGACTCCGACAGAGAAGCTTACCAAAGATTATTGAACGAGTATCATTATTTGGAACAATATTGCGAAGAACTCAAAGCGCAAGTAAAAGTACAAGGTTATCAGGGTCTGCATAAACGAAATATCAGCGACTTGAGCAGTATCTCGGCGATTGATGTTCCTGAAGATTTTGGTTATGGATCTGTAAGATCTACAGTCAGTAACAGCTCAGCAAGGGAAAGATTGGAGGACGTCAATTGGAAAGGCGAAGGTATACATTAGTGTATAATACTGTATGAATGAGAATGAGAAATTGTAAATTTGCAATGACAATGACATTTGCTAAAACAGAGTGGACAACTTGAAGAAGAAAAATAATTAAATTGGAACCTAATATGCTTATTATATGTAATGTGATAAAGACCACATAAATATATGTATCACTCTCTCACATTAGCAAATAGAGTATATGAGTATTGTTAATCAGAGGTTATAGAACGTTCAAATATTTAAAACAAGGAAATGGTACATTTTCCATCTCATTATTCATTTATTTATATCGTGAACATAATAGAAAATGCTTTTTTGCTCAGAGGCTGGTTCTATCACCAGCTACACCTTGTCCGTAGGATAGTTCTCTGTTGTAGGTGTCCTCTCTTTGAAAAGCAACCAGTGAGAAGGCCCGTAATTGCTTTGATTTGATTTTTGCTCATCTCCAGTTTTGGGTTCCGACGATTCTTTATAGTGAATGATTTATCGAGTTGCTTCATTCCACCTCTTTGTTCTCGTTCAACCCATTACGGTATGCATCTTCGCATGTATCCTGGGTCAATATATGGAGGGGATTGAATATTTTATTAATAATAGTTATTTTCAACTATGCGATCTTTGCCCATGTTTCTGGGATTTGATGATTCTGTGTCAGTTTTTGCTACCAATTTACTATCAATTTGGTTATTCATGGATCTCATTGACAATCAAAATTACAAAACTATGTTGTGTTTAAATTTTAGAAACAAGTGAAAATCACACTCCAACAAATACCAGTACCAGTGATACAACCACAAATCAAGAGGTGGAATCTGGCGAGCCTTCAACAGAACAACCCAATCTGGAAGTAAACGTAGTTAAACCTTCTGCAGATGGTCCTGAAGAAGATATAAGCCTCGTTATTAAACTTCAACATAAATTATCTGCAAGTGAACGAGCAAGACTCAGAATACAAAAACGATTAGATGAACTTGATCTGTCACCGAAAGTAGAAAAAGCAAAAACCGAAGCTGAATATTTTGTAAGAATAGCTGAAATGGAGCTGGTTAATTCCCAATTGAATGAGCAATTAATTGATTTGCAAAGCAGTATCAAAGAAGGTAGGTATTGAATTTTTTTTAGGGTACAAGGAACGTACAGAAGATAAAATATATAGTGTGTCACATCATTCCAGTTGAAATACTTTTATAAATATAATATTTTAGGAAACGGTTTACAACAACTGCAGAAGCAGTTGGCAACCTCTCAAAATGAGTTGCAGCGAAGAAGCGAAAAAATTATTCAATTAAAGAGCGTTCTAGCGGATCAAACCAACAATATGAGGTCGATATTAAATTCCAAAACTCATACAGGTACACGTACGTCACATTGTTTTTTTTTCTATTTTATTTTCGCATTACTTTTTTGTTTTCATTATTAATGCCCGAACCCTGACTCTACCTTTATAGGTGAATACATTAACGAAGATGGAGAACTTGCCCAAGCATACGAAACGCAAAAAACGATTAACAAACAACTTGAACTTGAAATTCAAGACGAAAAAGCTAAGTATTTAAATTATGAAAAAGAACTTAAAATGGAAATCGAAAAACTTCAAGATGACAACGATCGACAACAACGTATTCTCTCTGCTAACTTATTAGGTATTTTAATCACCTTTTTATCCAAATTATTCCGTAAAACTAGATGGTCGATTGGTCCTATATCGATCATCATTTGTTTGTTTTAGGTTCAGGACAGACTCAAGAAGCAGCATTCATGAAATTTGAAATTACTCGTCTAACATCAGAAAATCTAGATTTACGTGACCGAATCGATTCTATTAACGAAAATTTACGCAAATTTAAAAAACGAGAAAAACTATTAATGAAGAAATTGAAAGAAGCTGGTTTCGATCTTGCAACTGATACTCATATAGATACGAATGGTGCGGTTGTTATGAGTCGCACGGCGCCTTCTATTCGGAAAAAAGATCGAGCATATCTTGGCATGTTTTCTTTCAAACCAGGCGACGAGAATGCTATAATGAAACAACTGATAAGTAAGTCATACAGGAAATTATTAATATAAGCACACTACATGTGAAATTAGTTTCCTTTGTAATAGAAATGACATCTAGACCAAAAATTACCTGTGCAGAAGAAGGTGGGGGATACAACCATTAATGATCATACACTGCGTTGCTGAAAAGTAGTCTCGCACCAAAGGATTATCTTTGAAACCGATAAAGGGAAAGTTATGAAATTCTAAGACGATGAATGTGACTTTATTCTACATATTTTAGAGCAAATGTCAAATGTTTTTGATGATAGCATGGTTCGGTAGTATGGTAGCCAAAAACTCTTTGGGTTAGTGCGATCCAAAAGCTAAGAGGCATCCAAAGCAAGCTTGCCTGACTACGGGAGCTATGAGCTCGGACAAAAAAAACCAGTCTCGCGAAATGGTGGAACAAGGCACCTGAAATGAGACAGTCCAAAGAGTTTATCAAAAAATCATCGCCAAAATTCACGGAGTAGTTACTAGGGCGAGCAATCAGGATCATGGTTGGGCTCCTCACAGAGCACTGTGGACTCAACAAAGAAGTGAATAACATTGGATTGGCTGACAGGTTTTGTCAAGTAGATGAGGAAACCTCACTTCTTACTATGAATGCCTCACTAGGCTAAGGTTTTCGACAAGGAAAACAAGGAAAAACCACAACCCTCTCAAGATATGAAGCACCCAAGGTTTGTCCTACTGGTAATAAGGACGGGTCTAGACAAGGAACTCTAGGTTCATATGAGAACACACACAATAGATCTGCAAAGATTCTTAGAAGCACACAAGCCCCATATATTTTTCTGGAATATTCAGTTAGCTAGTCATGTACAAGGTGTTCCAATAAGAGATCATTGATGATGTAATAATTTGTGAATTAAAATAGTAACTAAACGAAGTTCCTTTTAAAAATTTCAGATATCAAACCTCGAACTGCTGTCACTCTTCTACCTGGATTGCCAGCGTATATCATTTTCATGTGTGTCAGATATACGGATTACGTGAATGACGAAGAAAAAGTTAAATCGTTATTATCATCATTTTCCAATTCACTCAAAAAGCTCATCAGAAAACGTATGAATGATTTTGAAACAATAGTCCTCTGGTTATCAAACTTACTCAGGTAAACCAATTATTCAATAAACCATAATAATTATATACATTACTACTACAAATATCCAGCTTGAAACAATTCAAAATTGCCGAGTGCCGACGAATTGTACGACCTTGCGTGAAGGCAACCAGCTAGTCTTTCAAGCGGAAATGTATGCCATAGGACGGTGTGCCCAGTTCAATATTGATAAAAGATGGAGGAGGCAAAGGCTAAAATGGTATGGAAATGCCTAGAAAAACTAGGCGAGAACAAAATCGTCACGTTACTGGAAGAGGAGGAAACAGCCTCACATATTATCTTCGAATGTGAAGCACTGTCTCCTATGACTGGAGCGCCCAAAGGAGGATTTATCCAAGGAAGGACCTGGTCAAAAGACTGTCGGGCTAGTGGTCTCTTCACATAAACGGAACCTCTGACTGGTGGTACCGTGGACTCGAAGCCTCTGACTGGTGGTGCCGAACTAATTATTAATCAAGTTCGAATAAACTGGGAGCAAAGTTTTCAACGGTATACCCTGTATATATTGATAGTTTCAACATTAACTTGTGTGCTTGAAAATGACTATTTTTCAGACTTGTATATACCATGAAACAGTACAGTGGAGACAAAACATTCCAAGCTAACAATACACACAAGCAAAATGATCAGTGTTTGCGAAATTTTGATTTATCCGAATACCGTCAAGTTTTTACAGAACTGGCTATGTGGATCTATCAAGGTAAGCCCAAACTATAAATATACTATCATATCAAACAATCACTGAACATATTTTTCGATGTAGGTGTCGCAAAAAATATTCGAGAAAAGATTCAATCTCTGATTGTTCCCGCAATTTTGGAACACGAAGAAATACCCGGTATAAGTGGGAATAAACCAAGCGGATCTAGGAGCAGAATAGGAAGCACTTCTAGCATTAGCAGTCCTACGGGTAGTCAGAAACCAACAACTTTGCTTTTGCAAGAATTGACAAATCATCACAAGGTAAGATTTTTAATTTTTTTTTGTCTTTATAATTCTTCTATACGTGTCTGTGTATGTCACTGAACTTCTCCCAATTTGGTGAAATTATTTGTGCTTGTTTAGGTGAGCCTCTAGATGGTTTAGGTTCACAATTTTTGCTGGTAGGTGACGCTGCAATCGGGATTACCTACACTGAACTTCTATATGGCTGTATGTTATTTCGGAAGTTGTCTCAGTGCAAGCTAGTCACCGATACTGTCATCTTACGTCAAATCAAAATGGCTTACCCAGTACCAATGTATTTTCTATGGAAATGTCAAAAGGTGTTCCTTCTGTGTGAGTAGGTTATTCTGTGACCAAGCAGAAGAATTATATGTTCAATTCTGGGTTCAAAATATTAGGATTCAACTCAAATCATTTGGATAAAATTGGAACCATCAGCAATCTCATTTCCCACAATTCCTTTATGCATTGGCACCCACAACAAAGTTACTTTGTTGTGTACAGTTGGTTAAGGGATTGTTTGCAGTTCCAGACTCATAACTTGTAGACTTTAAGCGTGGCTATCAGACTCTGGCTGAGTTGAAGCACTATTGAGCACAAAACGCAACCTACCATAAGAGATAATTAAGCTGTTTGTTATCGCTAACTAGAGTACCTACCTACTAAAGTTTTTCGTTTTACTTTGGTTGTTTTAATAACGAAGCTGCTGCTGTTATATATTTTTTATTTAATTGTTCACTTCACTATAAATTTCAGATTTTATGTTACTATGGAGTGGATGCCGAAACCATTTCACAGGTATTCAAACAAATATATTACTTCATGTGCGCCACCAGCTTAAACAACTTGTTGTTAAGAAAGGAACTTTGCCATTGGTCCAAAGGACTTCAAATTCGACATAACTTATCACACTTGGAAATGTGGACGAGAGAAAAAAATCTGGATGTAAGTGAATCAAATTTACTGTTCTATATTGATAACTGACCAGGTGGAACTGGCGGATGTATAATTATTTTCTTTGTTTCATATTCTAATTTTGTCCAAAGGAACCGGCAATTCAATCCAAACTACAACCAATCATACAGGCCGCTCAGTTATTACAAGCTAGGAAATCAGAGGAAGATGTAGCAAGTGTATGTGAGATGTGCAGTGCGTTAACACCACCGCAAATTTGTAAGATATTAAACTTGTACACGCCAGTGGATGAATTTGAAGAAAGGGTGTCTCAGACTTTTATAAAACAAGTACATGCTAAATTACAAGAGAGAAAAGACAACTCTGTCCAAGTGAGTACATTAATATGTTGATTCAACTTTTCTAATGATTTTTATTCCATTCTTTTTATCAACTGCATGTTAACATTTTTCATAATCGTATCGTACTTTTTCAGGTTCTTCTTGACGTAAACTATTCTTATCCTGTCAGATTTGGATTCAATTCATCTGACATTTGCTTAGAAGATATAGATATACCAGAATCAATAAATTTACCCATGCTTGAGAAGCTTTAAATTAAATAAATGCTATATAGTTGTTATTTATTAATAGAAATTATTTATGTAAAATATTATATATAGTTGATAGATTTGAAAATTTTAAAATTTAAATGAAGAATTGTACAGAATTTAGTATTATATTATTGTTATTTGAGGCAACTTTTATTTGGGCGGTCCCAAAATGAGGAAAACAATAATTGGACTCTGTAAAACTTCAAAAATGCAAACACATCGTAAAATCCTTCCTCGCTTATTCCCTATCCACCGATTTGGAAATATTCCATCAAGGTACTGTCGGATATTGAGTTTGTAATTTGGCGGTGCTCATCTTGCTGGAACTTGAAGGTTTCCTGGATCAGGATATAAATTAGCCAGATTTGGTACGACTTTATTTTGAAGTAGTAATATCACCATTCAAATAACGCTTAATGCAAAAGGGACCAATGTTATGGTTTCCTACAATCCATGTCCAAACATTAACAAATCGAGGGTACTGTGTATATTTGTTCCTCTCTCATCCAGTCAGGATTTTCCATTGACCAGCATCGATTAGAAAGTGCACGTCTTCTAGTTGGATAATATTGTTATCCAAAACTTATCCTATCAAAATCGTGCCAATAGCTCCTGAGTTACCCTCCACACCATAATTAGGGTGACACTTTATAAATTGTCAGTTACACACTGAAATAATGGCAGAACAAATAATTCTTCCTGTGTCCAGACCAATTTTCCTGTGTAGACCTCATTCATTTTTGTAAATAAAGATTACTAATGTGTCTTAAAAAATGAGGAAGATCTCAATAAATCTTGTTTATAATTTTTTTTGTATGTTCGGAATAACTTCTTTGTTTATGAACCGATTTCAATAGTCACGTTCATCACAACGTTTCTTGCTGAACGCGTGTTTTGCCATTGGACTTGAATATTGACTGAGGGAGTTGAGCTTCCCGAGAGAACAAAATATGTTTGTTCTCTTGAGAAGCTCAACTCAGTCAAGAATCCGACCTAAGACGTGAGCGCCAAATAGAATTAGGTTATGTTGTATCAAGATTAGCATGTTCAGCAGAATTGGATGGATCTCTATAAAAATCACTACCTGATCAACTTTGTTGGGATGAACGTGACGAATGATTCTTTTCATTCGGAGTTGATTGTAAAAATGTTAAAATGACGTCATTATTTCGTTAATGTGTTGAAGTTAGTGTAATGTATTTGTGTATAGTTTTTAGCTTAAGTCATATCTGAAATGTAAAAGAGTAGTTGATTATAAAATATTAAAGAACACTGTTTTTCTGCTATATATATTTTATGAAAAAATATAAGATGTTAAATCAGAGTCGAAATAATTGTGATAGATTTTACTGGGTGTCCCAAAACATTTTGACTGATGCTTTTATTCCTTATAAAGTTTTTATTAATTAATGAAATGCAAATTTAACTCTAAATCCTGTTAAAAGGATTGAGTATTCTTCTTATTTGATTCAAATGATTTCAAGGTCAGCTGTGGCATCTTCACCTATGACATGGTACCTAATTTGATTAATTGGCACAATGTATCGCTATTCCGATCATGGCGCCAATTAAGATGCAGGGAAAACCAAAAATCAATCATCCCGGATAAAAAGTGGAATGGGAAAAGGAAAGCAAGTCAAAGTACTTGAAGCAAGTGTACTAGAAAGTGCTTTTTTATTTGTTCTTTTTTAATGTCGGTGTGCCTTTATGTCTTTTTATAATGAATATAAATATCAGTTTATTACTGCCAATTTTTATACTTGTCATATCAAAACGTCGTGGGACACCCAGTATAACCAGGGTATAGAATGATATTTTCTTTACAAATGAGAATAGTAACGGCCTTAATATAACTTTTCCTCAATACATGTGCATTTTGAATTATTTTCGAAACGAATAATTAAACAATAAGGTTGAAGCATTTATAAAGCAGTTTATAACTGGATACAGCAAGCGCATTTATGTGCAATATTTTTGTCAATAATATCCAGAGAATGCCTAATAATATGTATGTCGTAGAATTTAGGATTTTTATGAACTTCCTAACGATTTTACAAAAAGCCAGCGAAAGGGGAGCATACAATGCATTCTTGTTATGACTGTACCAATTCGGGATAATTGATAAAATCACTGCAAATCAAGAACAGTGCTAAAAGCAGTGCCGTAAAACATTGTACTGTAATGCTTACTGCTAAAGCCATGATCTCCGAATCGTGATATATAATGCAACACAAGCTTCCTCCAGGAGGTAAATGTCGATATTCTCGTGCTCAGGTACGTACGGGATGCGAATTTTCACTTTCAGGATTTTTCCATGCTGTTTTTCACAAAATTTGTTTCACTAAGAGGAAGGGTGCCACCAAACAGAAGTCTTCAATCGAGCTTGCCTTCACAAGAGCACTGGAGAGTGAAATCTCGTGTCCCGTACCTACGTACCCGACCCTGTGATAACAGTTCGCTATTGACAAAAACGTCAACTCGCTTCATCTTCACATTTTGGTAAATGCCTAAAAATAATCAGTAACAACGTATTATACATTCTTTTGTTCTTCTTTTGTCGGCATTCTATCAGTTTGCCTAAATTGGTGCAGTCATAACGAAATGAATGAATTGAATATTCTCATTTAACCGGCTTTTCGTAAAATATCTAGGAGCTTTATTAAAAACCTAAACTTGCGACAAATAGGTACATAAAGAGTATACCTATCTGTCTTGATAATAAATTTTAGTTAGTTAATCAACTTTTTATCATTTAATTAAACTATTACAATACAAAAACCTTATTAAAGATATTGCAAATGCTTAATATACCAAGTTCCAGAAAACTATACATACAATGAAATAAAAATTCAATAAAAAAAAAACGCCATCAACATAACTTTGTTATCAGAGATATTTCTAATAATAACTTGTGATATTTGTTTTGTGGTTAATATTGTTTACTATGAAATTGCTTAAATAAATTATATAAGTAGTTATATATTTGTGAAATAAATAAATTTGAAGATATATAATAGTTTTTTTTTCACTTATTTGGTACGCATTCATTTTGGTTAAAGGAGGATTGGGTACATTTCTGGTATGGAGGGTAGAAGGGAGGAGAACCGTCTTGTACGGGGGACAAGTTGAAAAAGTGCACCTATAAACAGCAAATTATAATTCGAAGATTCACCGAAATGGCGCTCGTGTAGCTAATGAAAATGATTTATATTTCATATGTATGTTTGTCTACGATATAATAATTGAAAAATACGCGCTGTAATAAACCGGAAGTATTTCTTTCCTTTTTAAATTTTGTATCTTACTCTAATAATTCATGGCTCTGTTTTTAAAATCTTTCCACTTGCTACTATGGCGCCACCTTAATTTGCTCCATTTCGGTGGACACATTTTAATACATTCAGATGGTTCTCCTTCCTTCTACTCTCCATAATTTCTGGTGAAATAGACCTGAATAACTTTGGACGGTATCTGCGATATAGACAACACTACACAATAACACATATCACAATAACCTGTTCTCTTGGTAGTGATAGTAAGAGGGCCAGAAATTAATACAACTCCATTGAGATACCTACAGTGAATATGGAGACCTTTGAGGGCTAATCATTGACCAATAACCAAACCAAAAATTAAACACTTCAAGTAGACGGGTGTTCACTCATTATAAAATAAAAGTAACTGCTGTGATTTAACATAATTGCAAATGAGAACCACAAACTATTCGATGAGGAATAAAATTTCAATTTCTCTTTTTGCTGAATATTCCGCCCTGTGAACAAACCACTTCCTTTCAGTGCCTTTAATCATACCTTCCTCTTCAATGGCGCCAGTAAATTCCTCCCCTCCCAGCTAATTCAGGCCTAATGACTCTGAGGGAGCAACTGACAAAACGGCAACTGGAACGTTAGAAACGTTGTAAGTAAATATAAATATCAAAAAAATCTAACCAAGTAATGAATATACCACAAGGAACATAGAGAAGATATTAAAAAAATATCTACAAGTAATAAAATATTTTATTTTTATTAAATATTTAAATTAATTTTCTTTCTTTCATTACTTCGTGCATAGTCTTTCCGATTTCCGTAAGTACACTTGTAATTCTAACTCCAACTAATTCTAACGCCTTAATTTTCTCAGTGGCCTTCCCTTTACCACCTGAAATGATCGCTCCCGCATGTCCCATTCTTCTCCCAGGAGGAGCACTTAGACCTGCGATATACCCAACTACTGGCTTGGCATTAGGACCACTATTATACTTTTTTAAAAATTCAGCGGCCTGCTCTTCTTGTACACCACCAATTTCACCTATTTCAAGAAAAAATATTATAATGTATGGATAACAAAAGGAATAAAACTTGGAGAATTCCATATGTGGAAATTAGCCAACTAGGGATATGAGATTAGCGAGAATAAAGTTAGCATATACTCGGAAAACTTCAAACGATATTTACTGCAAAGAATGTGAAGAAGAAGAAACTATTCAGACCTACTATGCCACTGTAAAACGGCAGTAACCAGTAGGATCTAGTCTACGATTTCTTACCAATCAAAATAATTCCTTTGGTTTTTGGATCTTTTAGGAAAATCTCCAACACATCGATGAAATTAGTTCCGTTAAAAGGATCTCCACCAATTCCAACTACCAGTGTTTGTCCTAAGCCAAGAATACTAGTTTGATTAACAGCTTCATACGTCAACGTTCCTGATCTGGAAACTATGCCGATCATTCCTATAATAATAACAACATATGTAACTCTTATTTGACATATTTGAATATACAATCATGGTACGAAATTCCACATTACAATTTGTGTTACCTTCCTTGTGAATGGAATTGGGCATAATTCCAATTTTACATTTTCCTGATGCTATAACTCCAGGGCAGTTTGGACCAATTACTCTAGATTTATCCTGAAATACCAATGCATGTTTTACTTTTACCATGTCATGTTGAGGTATACCGTCAGTAATCACTACTATCAATGGGATTTCTTCAATAATAGATTCCAAAATTGCCTAGAATAAGATATAATTTTACAGTTTTCGCCCGGCAAGTCTATCAAATACCTATATTCGTTAAATTACTATAACCTACGTCCCTTTTAGCATGCTCTGCGTATTATCATAGTATCAGACCACGCATGAGGTCACGCGCATAGGCAGCCATTTTGAAATGGACGTGTAGGACTAGCAGGCCCGAACTGTTATTTATCAATTGCGAATAGAAGTGAAATGAAACGGTGAAGAATCGCAAACTTAACCAGACCCAGAAGAATTTAAAACAAAATTATGGAACGACCATATCCTTTAACCTTAATTACCACTTACTTGAGCTGCATTAGGTGGTGGCACAAAGATGATGCTGGCATTAGGATTAACAGATTTTTTTGCATCTTTGACGGAAGCAAAAATTGGTAGTCCTAGATGTTTTTGTCCACCTTTTTTCGGATTAATACCTCCTACTATACGCGTTCCATATTCCAAACACAGTTTACTGTGGATCGTACCACTTTTTCCCGTGAATCCTTGAACTATTACTTTCGTTTCTTTCGTGAGTATTATATTTTTCCTCGTGTTATCGTAATTGTAACGAATCTTTTCAAGTCTTAGCGATTGTGGTCGTAAAAATAGTGGCAGTTTGGAAAAAAATATTTTATGCATTTTTTATATTTAAAATTGTCAAAGTTACATCTATCAGATAACAATACAATTAGTTTTTTTTTGAAAGCATGCGTAGAAGCTTTGACGTTTGGTTGAAGTTATCAATGAGCCTTTTCAGTCAATGCTTAAACCTCACCACAAGCAACTTTTTTTCGAATATAAATGTCAAAGAGATTAAAATATTATGGTAATTTGAACATTCGGTTGACCTTGGGATGAGAGACGTTATACCTAGCCTGGAATTATGTTGGCAGCCTTTGTCAGAATTGCATCAAAGGGAACGTTAGCTGTCAGTTTTGCTTGTGCGTTGTTTGTGGGCATTAATGGAAAAAAATGGTTTGGCAAGGATTCCTCTGCGATGTAGCCGTCTCTGCTACGTATTCTGGAGGTTTCTTCTTGCATTCCACAGAGTCTAAATTGCTCTTCTTCCACTAGTTTGTGCTTTTTGAGGTGGCCATGCAGGCTCTATCAGAATCAAAAAAGTTACCCACCATAATGGCCGCTTTTATAGGTTACTGTTAAATATTCGAGTTAACTCACATTGGTTAACCATACAGTTAACTCTACCTGCGAAAACTGTTGATTTTGTAAGTCCATGTCTTCTTGATGTCAGCTGTCAATTGATGAGGATAAAGAAAGATAAAGACATTATTTTTCATTTTTCATTGTGATTATACGAAGGATACCGATCTTCTTTTAGTATTAAATATTTCCAATGTGAAAATGGAGAAAGGAAAAAACCGCCGATCATTCAACTTTACTCAATCAGAGGTAGAAACTCTTATTGCTCTTGTGGAAAAGTATAAGAATCTTATCGAGAATAAAGAATCCGATGCTATTTCCTGGAAAGAAAGAAATGTGGCATGAATACCCTATTTCGACGGGATGCCTCAACAATTTTAATAACATCATCCTCGTCATCTGTAATCATCTCCTGAAATATGTCTTGAATGTCCTCATAATTTTCATCAAAATCGTAGACAGAAATCAAATGATGGAAAATTATATTAATAATATATAATGCTTTCAAATATCGAATCTGCAAGTTATCTGGCACCTCATCCACCTAGTAAGATAAGATAAGATAAATATGGGGCTTAAGTGCTTCTAAGAGCCTCTCCACTAGGACCTTTGCAGATCTATTGTGTATGCCCTCCTGTTATTCTAGAGTTCCTTGTCTAGACCCGTTCTTATTACTAGACGGATGGCATACCTCAGGTCCTCCATATATTGGGAGGGTTGTAGTTATCCACCTAGTAAGTTAACGTATACTATTTCGGGTTAACGTCCACCCATATAACGTAGGTTAAAGTAGAAGTTATGTCAAGGTCACAGATAACTGCAACCTATAAAAGCGGCCCTAAGAGACGGTACTTGGACAGTTGACGAGAGGCTAATTAGCCCAAACCATACCGACGTTGCCACATTGATGAAAGTATAAATTATCAATTTCTTCAAAATCCTAACCTTATTTTTCCTTGGTTGAAACAGATCATTGGTGAATTTATCGAGTATGGCAACGAAAATTATCGAAGAAGCTATACAGTGTTGAACAAATGGCTTCTTCAATTTTCCTTGCCCTTCTCGATAAATTAACCAATGATCTGTTTTAACCAAGAAAATGTGAGGTTATGATTCTGAAGAAATTGACAGTTTACACTTTTATAAATGTGGCAACGTCGGTATGGTTTGACAGTTGGGTTGATGTGAATAAATAATTAAATCATTATTGAAATAGCATTTTATTGATTTTACAATATTTTATTAATATCATATTTATGACAAATAGATTACAAACAATGGGATAGTAAAATGGGTTACATCACTCCATTATATTGAAATGATCACAAACTGTTATTTATATATAAGGTTAATATACCGGGTGGACCAATAAGCCGATCTCTTGGCTGTATTTCAAAAACTTATAATTTGAGCTAAACAAAATTTCCACTAAAAGTGGCTAAGATCAATTTCTGGAAATAATTTCTATCAAGTATACCGACATTTTATTATTTTAAGTGTTATAATACACGGTGAGCCAGTATTAGTTACTTATGCTTTTACTTACATCTCTAATTAGACAAAAAATAACTACATGAGGTTTGCGCCATTTTGTTACGCGTTTAATCAGTTTCCATTGTAATTTACAATATTGTATTTTTATTTATTATTTATACAGAAATTTTTTTTTTTCGAAAGTGCCCTCTATGATAATTAAAACTGAATACAATTGTTTCATTGTAGATGTAATTGGTTCATCTACGCTCTATCGCATGAAACTGATTTCGTTAGAATCGGTTGATCTAAACCAGTGTTTTTCAATCTGTGGGTCGCGACCAAGTTTGTCAAATCGTAGCGCAACTTTTGAAATGTCAATAATCAAATCATTTTCTAATTGGAGTCTATTTCTCTTTTTAGTTTTAATGTACACCATTGGAGAGAACGTCAGTTCGCATAGGTATGAAGTGGCGAATAATAATAATTATAGAGCTTCCCTTGCTAGCTCTCTAGGTATTCATGTTTTCTTTTCATCCAAAACACGTCAACACTTTCCATTTTAAGATAAGATTTTCTTCCATATTCGTGGTGACATCAGCCAGTTCTGACTTATCCAAGAAAGGGTTTATTTGAATCCATCTACGCCCATTGTCACCTTCATAGTGAAAGTCTGGAAAGGATGTTAACAGGTTCTCCTGTAAAAAATGCAAGGAATTATGGACCCTTACCACAAGCGATCGATCTGTCGCATTATCTTCAACAGTTTCCTTAACACACTGAAAAGACTCAAATATATTGTTTTGCTGAGAGCTTGAACACAAATGAAGTTTTGCATGAAATGCTTTAGCTGTTAAAATATTTTCTTCTGTACCTTAGAGGCTCGTTCAACTCTTACAGGGAATGCTTGTTCAAAAGGATTGAAAAACACTTATCTAAACCAAAGTTATCGGTACTCATCCATAAAAGCATCCCCAATCAAATTTTTGAGACATTTCGTTGTTTTTTTATAGTTCACGATTAGGTGGCGCCACTTAGTGGCCCTGTTAGTATTTCGTGTGGATGTGCTAGCTGCAGAGCAACTAAATCGTTTGAGTAGGGAACGAAGAAGATTTTGAACTCACCCAATTACAACTGAGCAATTTTATACTAATATGGAAAACGATATGCTCTATTTCTCAATTACTTTCTATTGCAAATCAAAGTTTAATGAACTCTTAAGTTTTCTTCAAGGCCAAATAACAAAGTCAAGTACCAATATGAGAGTGTATATCAGCCAAAGAAAGCTTGTACTCTCTCAACTGCTGTTCCAAATTGCAATACTCTGTTCTCTGCCAAGTCGCCGAGTAAAGTGGTCCATGCCACAGACATATAAAAAACAATATATATCTGTGGTCCATGCGAACGGTTCAAGTGTGTGACAAAAACGCTACTCCGTGGCGCCACCTTGTCGTTCGTCTGGATAAGCTCTAACGCATAATAAAATTGCTCGCACTTGCTGTTATGTCCAATCTCTATAACATCGAAGAAAGAATATTAACAATATCGTTGGTACTTTTCAATTAAAATTTGTTCCGATGTACAGCAATGAATATAATTACAGACATATAATATATAATAGTGGCAATTACTATTTCAATAATACAATTTTTAAGGCGTTTTTATCTTGCCGATATGACCTAGTTTATCTTATTATCCACATTAAGATTATGATATAGTAAAGAACTCAATAATAAAAAAAAAGATGATGCTAGGTAGCAATATCGAAATAATAATTTGATTAACTCGATTAGAAGCTGGTTTTTCCAAAGATGAAATTTCCAGGATCGGATGGATTTTCGGAGGTGAAAAATTGTTTCCATAGCGTTTCGAATTCTTCGTAGCTGACACTGGGCTTTCCCTGAAAAAATAAAACATTAAGTAATTTATCAAATTTCACGTAAAAATCATTATTTTGTACTCTTGGGGTCCATGTGTAGTTATTATGAATATTCATATTGTAATGTCCTGAGAAGTTTCATCGGTTAACAAAACAGTGGCAATACTGTATACGAAGCTAATAGTTATTAGGTAGCAAATCTTGAACACGCTGTAGATGATAAGGATACAATAAATTTTCTTTTAGAACATTCCAAACAGTTTTGTGGCTAACATTTACTTGTTTCCGGTACCTTCTCGTTTCTGGATGTTCTTCAATAATTTGAAGAACCTGATCCTCGAGTTGAGGAGTTTTTCGCAGTCGTCCAATAATATCCAGTTTCTTGTAATGGTATTCGGTTATTTGGATAATGAAGAACATACATACGTCTGGCCTCTAAGGCTTTACCATTGGATAGTCCGCATAAAAAATGTATAATAGTCATTTCAGCACTAGTAAACAAAGGCATAGCTATTAACTGAACACAAAACAAAGCAGATCTGGTGCTAAAACAAATTTAGGATGAAAAAAATTACAAAATCAACGTAGGTCGACTGTTCACTAGAACGACTAGTAGGTCATGAATGGGTAAAGTTGAAGATTATTTAAATGGTATTAAACAAAACTCCAGTTTTAATTTCAAGCAAATATGCTATGCGAGTTCTGGAATATGGCGGAGGCGCTAACATGGGAATCGCGGAAAAAGCTAAGGTCAAAAATAGCAAAAATGGTTCCCTTCAAGGTCACGCGCATTTTGAAGTGTTTTGAAGACTTTTGAAGGGGTTTGAAGAATGTCGCTGTCACGTTTTGGAGACTTTTGAAGGGGATTAATGTAGGTCGTGACGTGTTTAGAAGTAGGACGTAACGCGTTCAGAAACATCTTCAGACCCCTTCAAAAGCCTTCAAAACACTTCAAAATGCGCATGACCTTGAAGTGAACTATTTTTGCTATTTTTGACCTTACCGTTTTTCGCGATTTCCTCATGGAGATTCCCATGTAAGCGCCTCCGCCATGTCACAGAATGCACATAGCCTATTTACTATTTCAATAATATATTTTTGTGATTAACAGTTATTGGAATTGGAAATTTAAAGGTCCGTTCCAATCGCAATCAGAAACTGTCAGAAACGATCAGAGAATAACTGGAATAACTTTCGCGTGAATCCTATCACTGATTGTAATGGTCGACTATTCTCTGATCGTTTCTGATTGCGATTGGAATGTAACTACTATCTATAGAATCCAAAATCAACCAATTAACTACTTTAGCAGAAAGGCACACTTTTATCAAATACTAAAACACTATAGGTATCCAAGTACTAACTTGAGCCATTTTTTCGAAAGCCTGTCTGCATTCGGTCTCGTCTAATCCATAGCATGAGCACACCCCGCTAAATTCATCAACGTCTATAGCACCGTCTCCACTGGAATCTTCCATCTCGAACATAAAACGCATATATTGAGTTTGCCATTCGAGGGGGTTTGACGAATCTTTGGAAAACTCATCCCACATGGTGGCCCATTCTTCCACGCTCACCTAAAAAATTGAATAATAACCAATTTCAATACCATCAAAAATAAATATAATGGTAATATATACTTTAATTTTATCAAATAACAATTTCCAAACCATCTCCAATGTAGCAACAGCTGCTGACTATGAAAGACTAAGTAGTTACTTGAGAATACGCGAAACGAAAACTGATTCTGATTGGTAAGCAAGTACCGCAATCCAAGAGATACAGACTGGATAGGATATAAAACGTCCCTCAAGGCCAAAAACAACTAGGACTGGGATACCTACAGGTATAAGCTCACGCAATACAACAAAGAAATTCGTAAAGCCAAAAGGAGCTCATGGAGGAAATTTTGCGAGGACATCTCGGATGCCCCCGCATGCTTCGGAATCTACAAAGTCCTGGCAGAGGATGCCATTCATTGGACCGGCGTCGCAAAGTCGACACTAAATATGGCCACGGGGAAGTGGGTGGCACAGAAATCTCTAGAATGGTGGGTAACCTAATCAGGACAAAGACAAACGAAACGGTTCATTAGAGGACATTCGCCAACTTCTACGGCAGACCTAATAAGCAAAGATAGGAAAACTGTCAAAACCGTAGTGGGTGTTATGACTGGGCACTGTAGGCTTAACAGGCACGCAGAGCTAGTGGGGTTGACAGACGAAGCTATGTGCAGATTCTGTCACCTAGAAGAATAAAATGCAGAGCACATCCTATGCCAGTGCGATTGTCTGGCGAATGTGCGGTTTTCTGTACTAGGCGATGAGAAGCCACCGACAAGAAACTACATGAAAGATTCAGTCTCGAGGCTGATTGGCTACTTAAGAAGATTCGGGCTGGAGAATGTAATCTAGATTCAGAGGACCACAATAGATCTGAAAAGGTCGCAGTGGAATAGGCCGATTAGCCTCCTCATAGAATCTAATCCAAGTCCTACTAGATCCTTACTAGATCTTCCGTTTGAAAGATACTTGGAGTTTTTCCCAAACTTTCGGAGTATTTGGTCCTTGGCCCTTATACTCCTATCCCAGCTGCTTCTATTGCTTTTAATCCGTCTGTGTACCATTGAATGGCATTCTTTCCAAGTCTGGTGATGGTATTTGGACCCCAGAGATAGGATTTTTAAAGTAATTTGGATATGGAGGTCTGAGGTGTCAGTTCATTTTGGAAAAGTGGCCCAAAATATTTTGGGAATCCCTGGTCTAAAACCTGAAATGCAGCCATTGGGTATCAAGAATAAATGCACGAGCGAGCGTAGCGAAGCGAGGACAACTGATAGTTAAGAGCGGCTAAAGCGTTTCGTGCATGTGTGACATTCAAACGTCAAAAACCGTGGCATTAAGAGTTTTCCGCCCTTGGGCTGCTAAACAATACTTTCCGCCATATTTTTGGTGTTTATATGACTGGTTTTCCGGTAAGGTAGTCGAAAAATTATATCCAAATCGATACTAGGTACTTAAAAACCGAACAAATGTGTTCTCATTTCGCCGCCAACCGCAAGAAAATGGAAGCGACAGTTTGAAAAGAAGCATAAAGAGATGCGAAATGTAATTAACTGAAAACGATAAAAAGATTTTAGTCTGACTGGGGGGCGTCATTACCATAAAATATTTCTGGTAAGAGCGGTGTTATTAGTATAATAGTATTATGTTACAAGTTTAATAGTAAGCCTTTAAAGAACGAGCCATTTTTAATGCACGACGCGACGTGCTGTAATAAAATTTCCTTTATATTGAGAGTGCTCCGAAGGCATAAACAAGTAGCATGAGTTTTTTATTTTTTATTATACCTGCTTTTAAATAGAAAAGCCAAAAGGTGGAAAAATGAAATTAACAATAAGTTGGCTTGAATTTACATATTTTTTCAATTAAATTATATTTTTACACTACTCTAGACTAGGGATGCTCGATACGATCCGATATTCCAGTGTATCGGTACTTTTACTTTCGATACTCGATATTTTGTATCGATACTATGCTTTTCGATACATTCCGAGTGTGGCGTCATCTACCATCTACCAACAAAAGCAAATATATTCATGCAACCGTCATTCGTCGTTTGCAGTTTACTGTAAAATGAATACATGACGAGAAGGTTAGTTTAGAAGTTACTTTAAGGAAATCTGTAAAATTGTCAGCTGTCAGCTGAACCGTTGAGTGTTTGTGAATCCCTGGAATGTCTTACGTTATAGCCAATGATTAAATATCAATCCAACGAAATAAATTAATAAACTTGGTAGTTTATTTGATTAGATTTCGAGTTAAGATTCAAGTGTTGGCATATAATCAATAAGCGTGAATATTTTTTGGGAGTTTCGTGTCGCCGTAATCTTTGATACTTTAATAGTGCAATGTTTCGTTGTTTATTTATAATTTTTAGAATTGGATTGTTAAAAAGCTACAAATTTCTCAGATAAAGATAAAGTTCGAACTAACCTGACCATCCATGTTGGCGTCGGCTCTTGTTTTCAAACCTTCCCAAATATTAATCATGCTATCGAAAGTCTTATTATATTCAGCCGTTTCACGTGGCCAGCCTCTAAGTGAACATATTTTCTGGAAAAATAAAAAAAAATAATATGAGAAATATGTTTCATGAGAAAAAATGTCAGGAACTTTCGATCGTGCATCTCCCGGATGCCACGATAGGTTTGCCGACTTATAACTACTTAAAAAAAAAGAAAGAAAGAGAAGAAGTCATGGAGACTGCCTACAGAAGTGAATAATAATTACAATAAAAAGATTTTTTTACAAATAAACTGACCCCTTGAAAAAATTATATCGTATGCACATAATATAGAAATTATTACAAATAAACTGACCTCTCATGAAAATTGTATCATAAACCTATGATAGAAATAAATTTTCACAAATGAAACGCTTTTATCGTGCGCCCATGCTAGATGGAAATTTTTGCTTATGGATGAATCCCTTTTAAAAATTGTATCGTACGGACATGGTGAATTAACAATTAAAATAACCCTCCTTCAAAATGTATATGGTACGACCATAGAATAAAATTTTTTAGAAATAAATGTCAAAATAGAACCTACTCCAATGAGTTGCATTATTGACCTCCTATGACATTTGATAACTTCAAACTCTAATAATTTTATGCAAATAGGATCAAAGAATTTCCACTTTAAAACCATCCGTCGGGCGCATATAATCTCACAGATTCATACCGATGAAATTTTAATGTATTTATTTATCCTAAAGCTGTGTGCATTCTAGAGACGCTATCGTGCTGTTCTAGTTTGAAGGTATACTTTGCAGTGAGTGTTTTAATCTCACAGATTCATTGCGCCAGTTCGGTATATTTTCTGCATGAAGCTCATGAATCTAAGAGATGCAGTGCGCCCGAACTAGGGAAATCTACTATTGCGCCCGGCGGAGAGTTAACGTCTGAGTTGGAGGTTAAGTTGAAACCAAACAAAACATTAACATAGCCCTATACATCGAATCAATAAAATATGGCGTATAAATTTTGCGTTTACCTAAATTAATACAATTTTCAATTTATTAGGAAAACGAAATCCTCAAACGAATATCAAAACTTATGAAGTTCTTTACCAACCAAATATTTACTTACCCCAATAGCAAGTTCGAAATCCTTCCTATCGATGGTCCCGCTTTGATTTACATCTGCAAATACGATGAATAAGAAAATAAAATTATCAATAACAACTAACGTTTCTACAGAGTTTTTTATTACCTGAAATAGGTAAATCACGGTTAATGTCAAATGGAAAATCAAAACATGTGATGCCTTTTGGCATAAAATAAGAAATAAATTGCTTTGAAACTATTTGGAATAAATCATAGAACGTTAAAGAATGCCTAAATAAAATCCACGAGGTCGACAGGTACCGAGAGTCAAGTTCATCACGTATGTTTACTATAATTAATTATATAACATTCAATAGTAAATAATAATATGAACTTGACCAGAAATAGATATATAGCTTAGAAGCTATTCAGATTAAGTTATGATTGATATTTATAATAGGTTTGGTAATCATAGTTAGTCATTTGCATAATATAAAAGTATGGTAATAAACATAGTGCATGAAGTAGTAGTTTTATTGAAGTCAGATGACCCTCCGAATGACCTGGAAGATCACCACTTAAAGAGGCCTTTCCATCACAAAATCCCAACATCACACCACTAGTACGGCCTCTGGTGGATTATTTTTGAATCTTCAAAGGAAATAGGCTAACTTTGCCAAGGTAATTGCAGGTAACTTTTTTGTCAAGACTCTAGTGAAATAGACAAGATTAAATACTCCAAGACAAAAATATATTTGTTTACTGACAAATTGAATAATAATAATAATAATAGAATAACGTCCCAATAGACAGCCTGTACTACTCCTAAGCCAACAGGATGCAATCAGTAAGGTTGTCCACGTATGGATTCCGGGTCACATCGGAGTCCTTGGTAACAAAAGAGTGGACCAACTTGTCAGGAAAGCAGGAGAGTCCCAATTTATAGGTCTGATTGAGAATCCCTTTGAATCTTGTGAAGACAGTTATCTTAGATCAGATGGACTGCAAGCAAGTGTCTACTGGAATTGGACATCCGTCTCAAGGCCTTTATCAAAGCACCTTTAGAACTAGAAAGCTTTGCAGGACTTGGACAGGGAGGATATAAGATCGATAAATGGAATCCTTGCGCAATAGAGCGTATTGTCCTAGTGTAAGGTTCTGAAGAGAAACCAAATCTCTTTTCAAAATTTCATCGTAAGGCCATCGTAAATGGATTTTTTTTACAAAAAAAAGTACACATATATACACAGTATACATATATGTAGCTCATGAAAAGCGTGACGATGATTTATGCAACACTATATACGTTTCATTGTTAATTGTGTTGCATAACCAAAAGTATTGTGTGTTGCATAAAAGCGTGACGAATGACCAAAAGTATTGTGTGTTGCATAAAAGCGTGACGATGACGAAAAATCCATGTTTTTTCTTCACCCAAAAAAAGTGCTCAACGCGCCCAAAGAAGTTTTCACTTCAAAACTTTTTCGACAAAGTGAGCTTGAAATATTTCTCTTTGGGCTGTAACTTTTAAGTCCCAATAATAAATAACACTTTCGGAGAAAAGTAAGCTTTGAATTGATGAGATTCCTTTCTCTCTGATGCCTGAATGTAGACAAGACGAAATAATGACTAATATGTGAAAAAAGCCTTCGTCGTCGTTATTTGCAATTTCTATTAGTATGGTCGATTGTACATACTTGACAAAATTATGATTTTTTGGATAATTTAGTACCATACAAAGTGTTCCATTGTAAGTTAACATAAGATTTAGATTGATAAGGGGCTTTTGTGCTTCTAAGAACCTGTGCAGATCTATTGCTTCTAAACGTGGTCACTATGGACACCCTTGATGCGAAATTCGATTCAAATCTTGGGCGCCAGATTTTTAACGTGATTTGCTCCACGGTCCCTTGGCTCTTAGCGTCAAGAGTTCCAGATAGCCTCAGATGGCAGATTCAACAAGACCAGGGGACTTGTTGAATTTACTTAAAGAAAACAAGGTATTCATAACATATACTCGTTGTAGCTAAGCCTCTTCCAAGTTCGAGAAACCCTTTGGATTCAAAGGAAACACGGAAAACTATTATTTCGACAGCAAAAAAAAATATTGGTCCGCGAGATAGTGAAAGAACGTTTTAAATATGCCGGGTAATCGAACAAGTTGTGGCTAAGCCTCAGTGATGAGCAAAATTTTCCTTGGTCTTGCGAAAAAGCAAGACCAAGACCAAGACCAAGACCAGATTATGATTAGACTAGCAAGACCAATACCAAGACCGAATATGCAAGACCAAGACCAAATACACAAGACTGAACTAAACATTCTCACTTCAGAGCGTGTAACATCCTGTAACATTGGGGGCCAATTTGTAACATACGAGACGGAACGGAACAGCAACGGCATTTATTATGCCTACAGGAAAATTCTTCTTGAATCAACGGTAAGATGAAATCGACATTATCCGTCGGAGGAAGATAATAAACGGTCAAAAGATAGTTTCCGACGGAATGCCCTGCAAATCACCGTAGAAAATCGGCTGTACGTCGATAATAAACTCTTTGCTTGATCTCAGGGTGTGGATCTTCGCCTAAATTAGGATGTGTTGGACACTCTATAGATCTTTATTGTTATAACTAGAAGAAACCAGACAACATAAAAATTAACTCAGCACAAGAAAGCGGTCAGGAACATTTTCAAGAAAATATATCGTACAGTTTACTATTTAGCGGCGGCACGGAAAGTTTTCCAATATATAATTTATTTGAAAATATCTGTACCTTTTTAAATAAAGCTTCGGCACGGAATTCACAAATTTAACACAATTAATAATACTTAGAGACACAAGAGAAGAGAGCAGAGAGCCGAGAGTGTTTCCTACCAATTGTTCTCCAATTTATAATCATATTCCTAACTACAATTTCCGCCTTAACTAACTAAAAATCGATGCGGTAGCAAAAGGGGAGGAGGAAAGTACGTAACGAGTTATATAAAACTCAGGGGTACAATAAAAATATATTAAGGAGAAAATAAAAATGGTGCAGCACAAAATAATTCGTTACACTGTTATAATAGAATTCCTACTCTACACCTTTCTTATTATTAGAACCTGTAGGCCGAGCTTTGGATCCCCCATATGCTGGGAGGGTTGTTGTTTTTCCTTTCCTATCGTCGAAGAACTTAGCCTATTCAGGCCTTCACAGTAGCACAACATGTGTGCTGAGTATTCCTCATCTTGTTGGCAAAACCTTCATATGGTTGTGTCTGCCAATCAGATCTAGTTCTTGTGTTAGTTGAGTCTTCAGCTCCCTGCCAGGAGCCCAATAATGATCTTGGTTGTTAGCCTTAGTACGTTCCTCTTGAATTTTGGCTATGGATCTTTGATGAACTTGGTCTGTCTCATTTCAGTCGCCCTCATTTGTCGAGACTGCGTTTTTGTTCAAGTACTGTACATGTATTTTTGTTAACACTTACAAGTTGTATGCCTAAGAGCTCTTTTAGGAGCTCACGGTTGGTACCAAATGAAAGTATGTGTAATTACCCAAATACCGCCGTTACACTTGGAGCTGGAAGAAATTGCAATGTTGCTGTTGTTGTTGAGGATAAAAATTGCAGGGGTAATCAGAGGCTGTAGGTTGTATAAGTTCAAAAATTACTTACCAAAAAATACATGGAAAACGTAGAGGAGCTTCTTTTTTCTAAACTCTGAGATAGGCATGTTTCGTAGGGGACCCTGAAATAAACAATATCATCTTATAGCAAATCATTCTACAAACACAATAGGTTTGTTCCAAATGGCATGTATGAAGTATGTAAACTCGAATTACGGATGGTTCTTGAACTAACGACGATATGCGCATGTCAGTTTCGCCAATTTTAGGGCCAAGCAAGGAATCGTCTTCCAGCTTTTGTACCGTTCCAAGAACGATTCATAATCATTTGGAACGCAAAAGAAATACGAACGGTTCTATCGGCAGTTGGAACAAACCTATTGATCTTCAGTATGTTTTTAATGACAAGTCTGATCTAATTGTTGGGATAATTGAAATTAAGCTGACCCAACACCAGAGAAAATGTTCCAAAAACTTGTATATGAGTCAGTTGAATTCTAAGCCATGCTATGCTAATCTTCTCTGTATCGTTCCAATTTTAGTATTTGTACTGCCGAAGCATGTACAAACAAGCAATTGAACTGGTATGGACACATTGTGAGAATGAACGAAAACAGGTGAGTCAAAGCAGTTACAGAGACAGGAAGAGATAGAAAAAGAAATAAGGGAATAACAAGGAAAACATGGATGGGGAGGATACAGGAAATCGGAGAGAAAAGAGGGAAATCAATGGAAGAGATGAGAGGACTGGCCAGAAACAGAAGCGATTGGAAGAAATGGGTAAAGATACTACAGATAGAGGCAACAACCCAGCTCAAAACCCGTCAGCGTATAAGAGAGAGATAGAAAGTCAGAGGTTCAGGCGGTCTTTCTCTAATGGCGCGCATGCTATAGACGAGAGGAAAAGACAGAAAAACTTCTGACGTCTGTCTTTTTCTCTCTCACCGGAGTTCCAGACGGACATTCCCATTGACACAGCGGCCTATGGCTTGTTGCCTCTATCTGTAGTATCTCTATGGTAAAGATGGGCTAACCTGACGCTGAATGACATAAGGGTTTAAGAGAAAGAAAAAGAAGAGTTCTAGGCCTTCATAGCGCAAGCCAGATTTGACAGTTATACTTTCGAAAGTTTAGTATTCAAAATAGCCCGCTGTACATGCAAATATCGATCGAATAGAACGGGATTTACAGGAATTTTCCATCTTCCCACTCTCCCCCATCTCTTATTTTTTGAAAAGACAAAAGAAAAAGGAAAAATACGTGGAATTTTTCGGAAAATTTCATTATCGTATTTAAAATGCTCCACAATTGGGCAAATGTTTAAAATACTGCTTATTTAAGGTAGAAACCGTCCCTTTTTGATAAGTATACGCCTCCTCAAAAAGCATAAACTTTTTCACAAAAAAGTAGCAACGCTTCGCGAAAACCGCTATTGCGCAAATTTAAAAATGTATACCTGCCGACATTTTAATAAAATCAGGCCCAAACACACTCACTTAAGGTAAGCATTAAGGTCGAAACACACTTATCAGCACAGCACCTGACAAGCATCATCACAGCACCGTCGAGTAGTAAACTCGACGGTTGTGTATGGGCTCACTTAACGCATCGACACGGGATCAGCACCGCCGCGATACCCGACTATAGGCTTCACTTTATATTGTCAGAGATATTGTATTGGCACGCTGTCCGCAAAATATTCTCTCTGAGAAATGTGTTTTGGTTGAGGCGTTGACGTGCCTTGTCGGTGCTGTGCTGATGTTGCTAGGTAGGCGCGCTTACATTTAAATACACATAAGAAATAAAATCTGCTGGTGATGATCTGTCGCTGTTCCTATGAGGTGCTGATAAGTGTGTTTCCTAATTCTTAATGCAAATCTATCATGCAAATATAATTCTGGCTACAAAGCAATTTAAAAAGTAAAATAACATACCCAAAATACTAAATAACTTTTATTATACAAAATAACGTACGGTCGCTACTTACATTGACCAATAAAAGTTTTAATGTCAAATTTAACACAGTGAAAGAATAAAGTGGCACTATTAAGCTTTACAAAAGGACCATCAGTATAATTGACATCAACGGAACTACCTATAAAAAGAGCTATCAGCAACTTTACTGGAGATTTATTCACTGTGATATGCTTGAAAGAATACTTAAAAACATATACGCCGTTTATAAAAAAAGGTTTTGGATGGGACGTGGATTTTTAGCAAGGTCAGATGAATAACAGCACATATGCATGATAAAACATACACCGTTAGGACAACTAAAGGATGTCCTCAAGGTGGAGTACTTTCACCACTTTTATGGAACCTAATTGTGGATGACTTGATCTGTAGGTTGAATGATCAAGACATATGGACGCCGGGCTTTGCGGACGACATAGTGATTGTCACCAATGGGGAATTCCCAGAGGTAGTCCTACAAGAAGCACTACGTATTGTGGAGGAATGGTGCCTTAAAGAGGACCTTTCAGTTAATCCAAACAAAACCAAACTAGTTGCTTTTACGAATACCCGCTGGGTAGACTACTGATGTTCGGAGAAGAAACTCTTGTTTATCAAAAGTATCCTCACCTGTATTAAGATCGGCCAACCAACAACAATCAAGCTAGAAATCGCAAATATGTTTGGCAAAAAATTTCAAGAAGCTTTTACTTCAGAAGATGATATGCTTGATATATTGCCCATTAAGTCTACTTATGTAAAATTTTGTTTGAACCGAACCTTATTAGACAGAAAATTATGTCTCTCAAAACATACTCCTCTCCTCTCCTTCTTGCGAAGAACGTCTAAGAATACTGTTCGGTATTCGGGATAGAAGGCTTCGCGGCGATTTAATAATAGTCTACAGAGCTTTAAATAATAAGTTTGGTTGTGACTTGTCATATATTTTTCATCTGGACATCGCTTCAAAATTAAAAAAAAAATTTCGAACTAAATGCCGCGAAGATTTTTTATCAAATCGAGTGTTTGACATTTGGAACTCTCTCCCGTCAAACGTTGTTCTTTTAATAGTTATTTGTGTATTTGGAGCGTTAAGCAACAGATTGCCGCTTGAGAAAGAATGTTGCCGGCGATCAATCGAAAGCGGCAATTTTGCTTTACGCTCAGAAAACACACATAATTTTTTCTACAGTCGCCCTTTTAATAATTAAAACAGTTTTTTATATTATCTTAGGTTATAATAGGAGTGCTAGAATAATCGTCATTTTCGCTATTCATCATGATTAACCTTAAAAACATCTACTGACTAGGGATTTTAAAAAATAATCGATTTTTTTATAAATCGATTATTATTGAGCATTTTTCAAAATTTTAACTATTATTGACCATTTTTCAAAATTTTTACAATTATTGACCATTCTTGACAATTATCGACCATTTTGACTGTTTTTCAAAATTAGTGACCATTTTTCCAAATTTTTGATAATTTTTGACCAATTTTCAAAATGATGACAATTTTTAACCATTTTTGACAGTTTTAGACAATAATTGACCATTTTTAACCATTTTTGATGGTTTTTGACGATTTTTGACACATTTTCAAAATTTTAGACAAATTTTCAAAATTATTGACCATTTTTGACAATTGTTGACAATTATTATGGACCATTTTTCCAAATTTTTGACCATTTTTGACAATTATCAACTATTTTTCAAAAATTTAACAATAATTGTCCATTTTTGACAGTTTTTGACCATTTTTGACAATTGTTGACAATTATTATGGACCATTTTTCAAAAACTAACAATTTTTGACAATTATCAACTATTTTTCAAAAATTTAACAATAATTGTCCATTTTTGACCATTTTTGATAGTTTTTGACAATTATTGGCAATTTTTGATAGTTTTTGACAATTATTGGCCATTTTTGACAATTTTTCAAAAATTTTAACAATTTTTCAAAATTTTTGACCATTTTTCAAAATTATTGACCATTTTTGTTAGTTTTTGACAATTATTGACCATTTTACAAAATTTTAAGAATGTTTGACAATTGAGGAGTTCGCGTTCAAAACCAGTTATATCCACTTACATAAATTTTGCAGAGAATGAAAAAAATTCTTCATCTTTTGTACTGGAGAAAATGTAAGATTATATGAAGACAATTTTGTTTGAAATACTTTGACAAAAAGAATAATTGATTTGTTTTTAAGAAAAAAATGAACAGTTTTGAGATATTAGCCAAAACACTATGGATATAACTGGTTTTGAACACAAATAAGACAATTTATTTAAAAAATATTACTTATTAATTAAAAAAGCAAAATTTAGAATAACACACCTTTTTAGCTTGTTTCCTTTCAAAAACAAACAATCTAAAACGCCGTTGAATTGTTAAAACGTGCTTGTCGATTTATCTGCTTTTGATGCAAAACCTTAACTTTAGCTACTGATTTGAATACTTTATACTCTATTTTGATTCAAAATGAGCATGAGAGTCGATAGAACTAAGACATGTCATTCGGAAACCGTCAAAACATGATTTTGTGGAAAAAGTGGATATAACTGGTTTTTATTACGAACTCCTCAATTATTGACCAATTTTGACAATAATTGTCCATTTATGACAGTTTTTAAAAATAATTGACAATTTTTAACCATTTTTGACAGTTTTTGAGCATTTTTGACAATTTTTCAAAATTTTAGACCATTTTTCAAAATTATTGACCATTTTTGAAAATTGTTGACAATTATGGACAATTTTTCAAATTTTTGACCATTATTGACCATATTTCAAAAACTTTAACAATTTTTGAAAATTATCATTTATCTTTCAAAATTTTGACAATTTTTAACAATAATTGTCCATTTTTGACAATTTTTGATAGTTTTTGACATTTGTTGACATTTTTTCAAAATTTTTGACAATTATTCAAAATTTTTAACAATTTTCCAAAATTTTTGACCATTTTTCAAAATTATTGACCATTTTCGATAGTTTTTGACAATTATGGACCATTTTTCAAAATTTTAACAATTATTGACCAATTTTGACAATAATTGTCCATTTTTGACAATTTTTGATAGTTTTTGACAATTATTGACCATTTTTGACAATTTTTGAAAATGTTTACCATTTTTCAATAT
Source organism: Lochmaea crataegi (assembly GCA_947563755.1). Classification (NCBI taxonomy): domain Eukaryota; kingdom Metazoa; phylum Arthropoda; class Insecta; order Coleoptera; family Chrysomelidae; genus Lochmaea; species Lochmaea crataegi. The sequence goes on along the minus strand of OX387433.1, from coordinate 3,161,475 downwards.
TTTTGACAATTGACCATTTCTGACAATTGTCAACAAATGTTTGACCGTTTTTCAAAATTTTTTTAAAGTTTTTGACAATTATCGACCATTTTTGATAATTATTGACCATTTTTGACAATTATCGACCATTTTTCAAAATTTTAACAATTATTGACAGTTTTTGACAATTTTTGACAATTTTTGACAGTTTTTGACAGTTTTTGACAGTTTTTGATAATTATTGACCATTTTTGACCATATTTAAAAATTTTTGACAATTTTCATATAATTTTATTTGATTTTTAATCTGATAAATTGTTAAATATTCACCAATTGAGTTAATTCGGAGGGCGTGGTTCGATTAAATAAGCGAGCGAAAAAGATTTCTTTTTTGCGCTAGAGCGTAAAGTAACAATTCTCGGCATTTGTCGACTTTACGATTTCATTTGAATATAGTAATTAGTCATTTTACGCGCGACTGTAGAAAAAAATAATTATGATGCCTACAAATTAGCTGCGATAGACTGACTACTTTTTATTGTACATTTATTTTGTTGACTTCATTTCTTTGTAACTACTGGTAAATTTTGTATTTTATTCGAGCTATATTATGTCTTTAACCTCGACTCGTTTAACCTTTATAATAATAATAATAATAATAACAATAATAAAGAACTAGAAATATCCAAAAAAGTTGAATATATGGGAGTGTCCCTTGATTCCAAACTGAATTGGAAGGCACACTTGGAAAAAATTACTACCAGGGCGACTAGGCTTTTCTGGCAATGCAGAAGATTTATGGACAAAACCTGGGGAATACGACCTGAGGTGGTTCACTGGCTCTACACAACTGTAATAAGGCCAACGATCACCTATGGAACAATAGTCTGGTGGAGGAGGACAGAAGTGTCCTCTGCAGTTAATATATTAACTGCAATCCAAAGACAAGCCCTTGTTGGTATTACCGGGGCAATGAACAGCACGGGGACGGCATCAATGGAAGCCCTTATTGGACTTCCTCCGTTGTCGGCAATGATGGCAATTCTTAGGCTGAAATCGGGAGACTTATGGTCCCTGAACAATGTTCGAGAAGGACACACTGATTCAATTGGGACAATACAAGATGAACCCATATTTCACATGAGTTTTGATAGCATAACACCCGATAATATAATCATTGAGCGAGTGAACATCAACATCCCAGCTAGGGAACAGGTGATGCACCCAGGTAATTCTGGAGAAATTATCTGGTTCACCGATGGCTCCAAAACAAACCATGGCACTGGGGCTGGTATAAAACGACCTAGAAAGAGAATGTTCTTTAGCCTTGGTCGACATTCGACTGTGTTTCAAACAGAGACGATTGTCGCTATAGCCTGTATTGATGAAAACATCAGAAGAGGATATATCGGACAAAAAATTGAAATATTCACTGACAGCTAGGCTCTGCTTAAAGCTATCACTAATCCAACAACTAGGTCTAGACTGGTAAAAAAACTGCTAAAAATCCCTTAACAGGCTAGCAAGAGACAACAAAGTATCTCTAATGTGGATTGCAGGTAATGAAATGGCGGACCAGTTAGCTAAAGAAGGCTCTAAAGGAGACTTCGTAAGAATCACAAAAGATTGCATAAGAGGGGAAATCGGGAACTGGCTAGATAGGGAATACCAACTCAAATGGAGGTTGACACAAGGGCATCTCCATACAAAGAGTTTACCGAACAAGGTAGACAAGGTACTCTCACCAGGCTATTGAAACTGAGTAAGAGACATTTGAAGACAGTTACCGACCTGGTGACCGGACATTGCACTTTGAGGAAACATTTGTACAAAATGGGCAAAGGTAATGAATCTATTTGCAGAAAATGTGAACTTGATGATGAAACTCCTACTCACATATTCTGCTTCTGCGAGAACTCACAAGTACTTGGAAGCACTTTGGAGAGGAATTAATACAACCGTTACAACTACTGAAAATCCTTCCAGTCAAACTAGTGGCCTTTATAGAAATCACGAAGCTTCTGGAATGGAAGTAGAAAACATGGGAAATGGTACAAAGATTCCAATTCAAGTGCCTGGGCTGTTAACTACAACCCAAACGAATAAATGAAATAATGAAGGTCAGATTAGAAAAATATGGATTAACTTCAAGGTCATAGTATTAAATATTCTTATTTTCAAGAATATTTTCTCTACTTACATTCAATAAAATCCAAGCAGCACATTCTTATTTGTTATGATATTGTATTGAAGTGTCGATTTGAAAGAAAAAGGAAGCAGTGTACTTACTACATAGCATGATGTATTAGACAAGAAATACACGAAGAGTAGAAAATCATAACACCACTCACGAACAAAAGGAAAGGAACAACTTCCAAGGTATATTCCCACTTGCTGGGTGTGGGAAAATATACGAGACGTATTTTTATAATATAAGAACATTATGTAATATAAAGCAGCATTAAGAACCAAAAAGAGATCGATTGAAGACTCGATATTTTTTGACACAAATAAAAATTTCTAGGGCTGTACAGGGTGTTCCTTTGGTTGTCTTTAGAATCTAGAATAGTTAAACAAAAACCAATATTGCACTCTTTTTTTTAACATTAACCATTGGTTGCATTTGATTTTTTCTTATACACACAACCAAACTTATATGGAATCCCTTAATATTTTGTATTATGTATGGAATATATGAAAATTATTTATTAAGAAATAAAATTTATTCTTTACCCAATATTTTAATCAAAAAATTTTCACATACGAATCAAAGAATTAATTATAATTGACAAAACAATCATAACGATTGTTTTTTTGTTTATGAAAATTAATAAGATTTAAATTAAGTAGTAAAAAACGAGAAAAAAAAATAGAAAATTATTAATTTTGATAATCCGTATTGCCACCTCTAGCCCTTATGCAATCTTCAACTACCAAATCAACATACCTCCGACCGGTTAAAGTTTGTTGGAGAGGTAGCAAAGTTTTTGCTCCCCTCATAATACTTCCCCAAAACATTACGGTTCCTCCTTTATATTTTGGGATAGATCTGGCAGTCTGGAGTCTAGCTTGTCTTCCTGGAGCTCCGAGAACCCGAATTCGATGATCATCTGATCTAAGGCCAATTCTGGTCTCATCTGTCTCATTTTTCCAATTTTCAATTGTCCAGGTTTTGTGTTGAAGGCATCAATTTAGCCGGTCAGTTTTGTTTTGCCTGGACCACTCTGGAACCCGTAACTGTCTCCTGTTGTACAACCCTCGAGCACGAAGTATTTTTCTTATAGTTTGAACTGAAACATTTACACCTGTAGCTTCTAGAAGTTGTCGTTTCAGCTCTGGATGAGAAACATTCGGATTTCTTCCAGCAATTTGGCACACAAAACAGTCGTTTATTTTTTGTAATCATGTTTATTTACAGCAAAAAACCTTATCTTCGACTAGCATACCAAGTTTTTTCCCTACAAAATATTTTAGTCACAAATACTGAGTGATTCCATATAAGTTTGGTTGTGTGTACTTGTTATGTGGGAATCGAAAAATAGTCAATTTTAATACATATGTTGATATTAGGAGTTTTATCAAGAAAGTGGTCAAATATTTTTTTACATATATTGAAAGAGTAAAACAGTGGCACACAAGTTTTCTCAAATAAAACACCCTGTGTGTTATTACATTATTTTCAAGCTTCGTTTCAACCATATTTGGAAATATATAAAGTTATCGAGTTATTCTGTGATAGAGATGAACTACCTGTACAAAATAGCTCTTGAGTACATTCGATTTAACTATTCGATACTCTTATATATGTATTAGGTGAATGTCTCGGCGTCATCGTGAATACATTAAATTGGTATAATGCTCAAAGAGTTAGAATAATTTCCAAAAGTATCCGAATCAACTACAATGTAAACAATATTATCATCTAGACGTAGTAGGTCAAATTCATCCTCCGGATGCAGAGATAAAAGTCGACGCTACTTTTTAATATGCAATTTAACAACGCGGATAATAAATCTCTTTAAACACGAAGAGATGCACTTGGGAAACATTATTTTTATGACTGAATTTCATAAGCATTGTATAAGGAAACAATAAGCAATTTTAAAAATGCAAATAAAAATCATTTTTATGGTAAAACTCATTGTATTCGTCGTTGTATTTTAAGCTTATAAACAGAATAAGTTTATACAGGGTGTTCAAAAACTGTCCCGTCAAAGGCAAACTACCTTTATCCAAAGGGGAGCTCTAGCGCTTTATGTTAAGTCAGTTTTTTAAGCATATCTTAAAAAACACGTGACCTACAAGCGCGAATTCAATCAAAGGCGCATGAAATACCTCATAATCTTCGAATTTAATGTAAAATACATGGAGACTAGATAAGAAGATCGAACTCATACGGAAAAATTGACAAAACCTGTCCTCAAAATCGTCTATATCTGCTCTTATCGTAGGTCTCGTTTGGAAATCAAGATCTTTTACTCGCCCCCACAAATAAAAGTCTAGGCAAGTCAGATCGGGTGACCTTGCTGGCCAAGAAAAGAGGCTTCCTCTTCCCATCCTTCTGTCTGGATATGCTTCCCCCTAGAGGTTGTAACATGTCTATCGAGCTGTTTCGACTCTCAAATTTATATCGCAAATATTTCTCTAATTCCCGCTCGTCGTCTCATTAGCCATCCCAATCTTCATCTCTGACCATAAGACAATTGACATCTGCCAACGGTCGCTTCCATTTTTACAACGCCACGAGCGACACCCCTTTTCGCTATCGACTTTTAGCGAGAAAAGACCTCCATTTTTATCGCTTTTATATCTTTCCTATCTTAATTGCTGTGATAAGCACAGCAGCTAGTATACGGTTGACAGCTTGGATACCGTTAACAGCTAGTATACCGTTAGCAGCTAAGTTACCGTTAACTGCTAGGATACCTCAAAGATATTGCTAGTTCAAAGACACCTCCAAGATACCTCTAGGACCTCTCTGAAAACCACTAAGATACCTCCAGGTCCACTTCTCTGCACCCTTCCCGAAGATGATATTCAAGATAAGGCTTCATTTCATATTTGTTCCGTTCCTGGCAGAATAAAATTTTAACTTCTTTTTAATTTCTTATCCACCCGGCTATAAGAGCTATAGGGGATCGTGTCCGGGATATCGTATATCGTTTTTAATTTTTTCAGTAAATATATTAATTTAATTTCTACAAGGTGTTTCTACCTTTTTCATCTTAGTTTTCTTTGTTTAAATTCATTTTGTTCTTTCGTCGACGTCTTAAAGGTAGTGGCGCCCTAAAGCTTCTTATAGTCTGACAACCTCTGACATATCTAGTGCAGCACTAAGATGGAGTAGAACCACCCTTCAGAAGAGTCTCATGCCGGCATCTGTCCCGAGTGGTCACTCTAGCGCTCAAGTCACGAACAACCGACGGGTACGGTTACAGGGTGAAACTTTGGGGTTGAAAATATTTTCCAGCAATTTCTTTTGGCCACTTTTACTATCAATAGTTTTTCCCCACAACCTGGGACAAAGACTTTCCGAGATACAGCCGGTTACCTCGCTTAATGGACCACTACATAAAATCATATCTATAGAATCTGTTTGGAAGGAAAGTTTTTGGACACCCTGTATATGGAGAATTTTTCGGTCTGGAAATTGCGTAAAAAAATTATATCTCAGCCTTCGCCAATCCCTGCTGTACGTTCCTAAGTTATGGTATATTCACTATTTATCTTACAATGTATTTTTCGATATTTCTATTTTCAACGTTTCGGTTTCAGCTGCCATAATCAAGAAGTATTGTATTTTTTCATCTTTCCCTAACTGACATCAAAAGCTATATTAAACCAAATTTTTAGTCAATTCGACTGAATTTCCCTCAGGTTTACCTTTCTCTCTTCAACAATGATAACTGAATTTGACTACGTTCTGCTGAAATGTTAGCTATACATTTATCTTCATTTAGTTTTATTGAAGAACTTTATTTCATTTCCCTACCTTCTTGACCTTATCTTCTGGCATCTCGGTAAACGTTTCAGCGTTCTTAGATATTCAAGGTCAAAAGTATATCGTGTTTTTTCGAATTTGTATTCATTATCAAAGTTGTGGAGTAAAAAAAGGTGAGCGGTCGTCGGACCGCCGACAGAAGCTTGCTTCTTATGCACAATAGAATGCGAGGTTGGGAAAACCATCAATAAAAATACGCGCAATAGAATGCGATGTTGGGAATTACATTAGGCCCAGGTCGTTCTACTAAGTTTTATTTTGTAGCCGACAGACGGAGTTAGTAGGTAATCCTATAGCAAACAGCAACTGACCTTTCTATATGCATGACAATTTTTCAAAAATTTTGACCATTTTAGAAACCATTTTTCCAAATTTTAACAATTATTGACAATTTTTCAAAAATTCTGACAATTTTTAACAATTATTGACCATTTTTGACAGTTTTTTATAACTATTGACAATTTTTTCAAAATTTTGATAACTTTTGAACATTTTTCAAAATTTTAACAATTATTGACCATTTTTGACAGTTTCTGACAATCATTGTCAATTTTTCAAAAATTTTGACAATTTTCAAAAATTATTGACCATTTTTTATAATTATTGACCATTTTTTCAAAATTTTAACAATTTTAGACCATTTTTCGAAATTTTAACAATTTTAGACCATTTTTGACAACTTTCAAAAATTTTGACAATTATTGTACATTTTTCAAAATATTTAACAATTTTTGATCATTTTTCAAAATTTCAACAATTATTGACTATTTTTGACCATTTTTTAAAATATTTAACAATTTTTTACCATTTTGTAAAATAATTAAACAATTTTTTACCATTTTGTAAAATATTTAACAATTTTTGTCAGTTTTTGACAATTTTTGACGGATTCTGACAATTATTGACCATTTTGGACAATTTTTCAAAAACTTTGACAAGCATTGACCATTTTTTAAAATATTTAACAAATTTTGACCATTTTTCAAAATTTTAACAATTTTTGACGATTTTTGATTGGTTTTGACAATTATTGACCCTCTCTGACAATTATTGACCATTTTTGACAATTTTTCAAAAAATTTCAACCATTTTTCAAAATTTTTGACAATTATTGACCATGTTTTCAAAATTTTTACAAATATTGTGCATTTTTGACAGTTTTCGAGAATTTTTGACAATTATTGGCCATTTTTCCAAATTTTTGTCAATTTTTGAAAATATTTGGCAATTATTAACCATTTTTTCAAAATTTTGACAGTTTTTCAGTTATTGACCATTTTTCCAAATATTTAACAATTTTTTACCATTTTGTAAAATATTTAACAATTTTTTACCATTTTGTAAAATATTTAACAATTTTTGACAGTTTTTGACAATTTTTGGCGGATTCTGACAATTATTGACCATTTTGGACAATTTTTTAAAAATTTTGACCATTTTAGACCGTTTTTACAAATTTTAACAATTATTGACAATTTTTCAAAAATTCTGACAATTTTTAACAATTATTGACCATTTTTGACAGTTTTTATAACTATTGACAATTTTTTCAAAATTTTGACAACTTTTGATCATTTTTCTAAATTTTAACAATTATTGACCATTTTTGACAGTTTCTGACAATCATTGTCAATTTTTCAAAAATTTTGACAATTTTCAAAAATTATTGACCATTTTTTATAATTATTGACCATTTTTTCAAAATTTTAACAATTTTAGACCATTTTTCAAAATTTTAACAATTTTAGACCATTTTTGACAACTTTCAAAAATTTTGACAATTATTGTACATTTTTCAAAATATTTAACAATTTTTGATCATTTTTCAAAATTTCAACAATTATTGACTATTTTTGACTATTTTTTAAAATATTTAACAATTTTTTACCATTTTGTAGAATATTTAACAATTTTTGACAGTTTTTGACAATTTTTGACGGATTCTGACAATTATTGACCATTTTGGACAATTTTTCAAAAATTTTGACAAGCATTGACCATTTTTTAAAATATTTAACAAATTTTGACCATTTTTCAAAATTCTAACAATTTTTGACGATTTTTGATTGGTTTTGACAATTATTGACCCTCTCTGACAATTATTGACCATTTTGACAATTTTTCAAAAAATTTCAACCATTTTTCAAAATTTTTGACAATTATTGACCATGTTTTCAAAATTTTTACAAATATTGTCCATTTTTGACAGTTTTCGAGAATCTTGACAATTACTGGCCATTTTTCCAAATTTTTGACAAGTTTTGAAGATATTTGGCAATTATTAACCATTTTTTCAAAATTTTGACAGTTTTTTACAGTTATTGACCATTTTTCCAAATTTTTGACAATTTTTTACCCCATTTCAAAATTTTGACATTCTTTACATTAACAATTTTAGTTGCTGGACAGTTCAGTGCCGAGAAAGGTTATATTCTGAAATTCCGGTTATTTACATTTTAAAATGGAATTGGAAGCAACTCTTCTTGAGGACGATGATGATTGGCATATGGATTACATAGATCCAGACTGGGGTTAGTCGCTAACTCCCCTGTTCCATATTCTCCGGGTACCCAGTTAGGGTTCCAGTGCGACTGTTAAGGTCTTGTCACACGTAGCCGCACCGTGTCCGAAGCGAGTGTCGGCCGAGTGTTCAACATCATCTACTGACAGTAGAGAAGAATCAAAACCACTGGCAATAGTGACAAGATGAACAACAGTAGAGGAGATATTTTTCTCAACTGAGCTTGATTATGATAATTTACGAAAAATGTTCATCAATTGATTAATAATAGAGCGGTTAGGGACAAAATTTTTAAAAACTCAATCATTCTTGATAACGGTAGCTGGAACACTTCCGAAACGTTGAAATAAAAACGTAAAAAATATTGTGGTTTAATTTCCCAAAAAATAACAAAAAGGAAATATGATATAATTTGTACTTACCGTTCAAAAGTTATAACCAAAAGAAGTTTCAGTGAAAATTCACATTCCACCCTGTATATTAGTGAGCAATGGAAGCAAACACTTTGTACTATGTACAGTTTCTTATAACTCACCCTGTATAAGCGCTATTAGCTGTACCGGGTGGCCAGATAAGAATGCAAAGTGCTGTATCTCGGAAACTATTCATCATAGAAACTTGCGGTAAAGAATATTACAACTAAAGAGGCCAAAGGAAAATCCTGGAAATTATTTTCAGGTTTCCAAATGACCGACAGGGGGCGTAACCTCCATCTGAAACTTTTAAAGTGATTTAACATTTAGATACACCTAGTAAACGTACCAAAAAAAATATATGCTTTTTAAAACTGAGCTTCATTCAGGTATTTTTTGTTTGGCACTTTTTGACGTATCTATTGAAATGAAGTGGTGGGGGGTAATTTAATGTTTTTTAAATAAACAGCTGTAACTCCTAAACGACAGAAAGGATTTCAACAAACTGGGTCTCGTTGGAAAAAGCATTCATTGCTCCATCAAACCCAGTTTACCTGTGATATGTCTGGTTTTTAGTTATGCCGCTAGAGCGCGTTTATCAATATAATGGCAGAAAATCGCAAAGTTCTCTGAAAAATTAAATGCAATAACATAATTTTTTTTCCATGAAAATGTAGTTAATTGCGGTATATTTTGAATGTCTTCAAAATGTGGCATTGACTCAAAGAGTATACTGAGCTCGATATCCAAATCGACGTTTACGCGATGCGCGCTTGTTTCAAAATTTTCGTGATACCGGCAGCTTTAAACCTAAGTTGCTGAGACATTCGGCTAGAACTACGAAGGGAAATATTATTGGTCAGACAATAATACTCACTGGTTGCGCGAAGTCCAACATCAAGGCCATTGGAGTCTCAATGTGTGGTGTGCCATCCTGAGCGGAACTATTATAGGTCCCTATTTCTTCGATCAACCACTAAATGGTGCCATGTTTCTTGACTTTCTGGTAAACCAGTTCCCTACTTTATTAGAAGATGTGCCCTTGCAATTAATGTTTTTGGAATTAGATGGTTGCTCAGCACATTTTTCAAGAAATGTGAGAGAACATTTAGATCGGATATACCACCAGAGGTGGATTGGACAAGGTAGTCTATTTCCTTGGCCACCCCGATCCCCAGACTTGTTTGGATTCCTATCTATGAGATCGGTTAAAAGATATTGTTTACCAAATTCCACCAACAACGAGGGAATACATGAAAATACGAATACAACAGGCCATTCGTAACATGTCAGGAGCAGTAATTCAAGCTGCTGTAATGAGCGGCTCCAACAATGCATAGAGTGTGATGGAAGACAGTTCGAGCATTTAAGGAGGCATTAGTTAGTAAATAGGCAGCACCGATTCGGCCTATTGGTGGGAATCTGCATAAGAAAATCGCAAAAAAAGCTAAGCTCAAAAATAGCAAAACTGATCCCTCCAAGGTCACGGGTCTGCTTCCGTTCTGAGACGTTTTCTGAAGCATTTTGAGGCATTCCGAGACGTTCTGAGACGTTTTCTGAAGCGTTTTGAGACACAATTGTCACCTGTCACTTGCCTCCTGTCTAACGGCAATTTCGGTTCACCTCCAAGACTCCCCAAATTTGGACCAAATTCCTCAAATTGACCCACGTTTAACGTCATCGACTTCTGAAGCGTTCTGAGACGTTTTCTGAAGCGTTTTGAAGTGTTTTGGGACGTTCTGAAGTGGAGTGACACGTTTTGAGACGTTCTGAAGTGTTCCTGCGTCTGCATCATCAACGAACATCTCGCAATACCCGAGAGCACTTCAGAAAGTCTCAGGAGTCGTTTAGGAGTTACTGCTGTTTATTAAAAAAAACATTAAGTCACCCCCCACCACTTCATTTTAATACGTCAAAAAGTGTCAAACAAAAAATACTCGAATGAAGTTAAGTCTTAAAAAGCATATATTTTTTTGGTACGTTTACTAGGTGTATTTCAGTAAATAATCACTTTAAAAGTTTCAGATGGAGGTTACGCGCCCTGTTGGTCATCTTGGAAACCTGAAAATAATTTCCAGGATTTTCTTTTGGTCACTTTACTTGTAATATCCTTTACTGCAAGTCTCTATGATGAATAGTTTCCGAGATACAGCACTTTGCATTCTTATTTGACCACCCGGTACAGTTAGACCTAACATACTCTTGCACTTAATGTTTATTCCAAAACCGAGTAATCGTAGGCTTCTCTGTACCTGTAGAGTAGGGAGGGTGAGTTCAAGCCCACAGCACTTAGGCCTCATGTGACCCATTTTACGTCCTCCCGAGGAGTTGTCCTCCTAGTTCATCGTCTATCCTGCCCTTTTCAGGAAGGTGGACAGGTCACTAGGAAACATCTCCTTTATATCGGCTGGTGTAGGCCAAGACAGGTTTTTCCTAGTCATCGCCAAATATTTCTTCTACGCAAGCTTCCCAGGGTCTCCCAGGGTAATCCTGGCAAGACTGCATCCCTTGATTTCATCCCATCTCTTTAGGGATTGAGCATGGGTCTAACGTTTAGCTAGTTCCGCAATTACCAAAGTCCTCAGGCCGTAGGTGTCGCTGGGTTCTAAAAGTCTTAATCGGCAATGCGGTTACCTTTACTCCTGTCGTGCCCTTTAACTCACCTCAGGATAATATTATTATCTACCGAGGCCTTAGCTAAATCTTGATAGCACTCTAATACTAGCCCTGATGTAACACGTTGTCTGTTCAAAGCTAATAGAGCTTGTCTGCTATCAGTGCAGATTATTATGTTTATGCCAGAAATTCCTTTTCTGGTTAGTTCTTTTGTAGCAATTGAGATACCGGCCAGTTCTGTTTGAACCACGTTGGTATTTTTTCCCATTCCCCACTTAATTCTCAGGCTTAGTGATCTGGAGTTCTGAGCCTTATTTGGTTTTTGAGCCGTCTGTGTATATGCATTTGTATAGCAGCATCTGACTCCGTATTCTGTTTTAATCGTAAGCTTATTATATAAATTATTATAAAATTATTCCTATAAGTAGGTCAAGCTTGGAAGCATGCTCTAAAGAATAAAAATAATTTCAACAGATTGATTCTTATATTGTACGCTACTAAATTAATTTCAAAGCTATACAACTACGCTAATTACTACGTGAAAAGGCAATTTAAGTGATATAAATATTTGTTAGTTCATGAAATTAAAGTGTTTTACTTAAAAAATAGTACTCATGTCTTCCTCTCGCTTCCATCGACAAATGGCTGAAGTAGTTGCAGCCGAAACGTCTGAGTCCAACCCTAATAGACCATCGTCTTCAATCCCAAGGAACATTATTACGTTTTTATCACCATTATCAGGAATTGAATGAATGTTGAAAATTGGAATATTATAAAGGCATGGTAAAATATGCTGCGAGCTCTTATGAACCGAAGACTGGTATGTGAATAACAAGACGACCTCAGGATCTTCTCAGAATACAACAAACCATCTTTGATGTCTAATAAATACAATTAAAATAATTCTAAAAAAACTACATTTACATATTGAAAATGATAAATAAATTGCCTTTTCTTAGTATACTTTTTTAAAATGAAAGCCATTCGGCATTCTAAGCGTAGTTTGTTTACTTTACATACCCCAAATAAATTTCGGGGAATGATACGCTTCATCACGTCACGCAGGATGGTCTTTCCATAATTATTCAAAGTGTCCATTCCAAATTATATAGAATAATTTCGTGTGTTGACTTTCCTATAAAAATTGAAATGTTTTGATTATTTATTATTGTTTATATAAATAGTCTAATTAACAAGTTGAAAATGTGTGATAGCTCATTAGATTCGGTCTAGAAAAATGTATCGAGCGACAAACTCTCCATTGTTCCATGAAAAAAAAAATATTTTTTCTTATTCTAAAATTTCTTGGATCCCTTGGAAATTCTACCAATTCAATCAGCTCCATAAAAACTTCATCGTCAGTTTGTGATGCCTTTTGGTATAATATATAATAAATAAATAAATTCCCTCGAAACTATTTTCAATAAATCATTAAACGTTGAAGAATACATAAATATAACCATCGAGGCCGGCAGGTATCGAGTCAAGTTCATCGCGTAAATAAACATTTAATAGTAAATGGTAAATAACATGGAACTGAACTTGAACCGTAGTATGAATATTCAGTATCAAAAAGAATCAGTAATCAAGGAAAGTAATCAATATTCATTCTAATTGATTTGTAGTCATTATGCTATTCAGTTAAACTATAAGTATGCTATAAGGATAGTTACTTATATAGATTTAGTAATCCTAATTAGTTATAATGTGTAATAGTAAAGTGTGTTAATAAACAGAACTTATACCAGTGCCAGAAGTCGTAGTTTTATTAAAGTAAGATGACCCTCTGAGTGACCTGGAATACCACCAATTAAAGAGACCTTTCCACACCAAATCCCAACATTACAAGTTAATTCCAGGTCTTTTAAATTATCTCTCTGAATATTCATATTAAATCTAAACAATTTATTTACTTTGAGGTTAATTTCAAATTTCATCCAATCCAGAATTCTAGAGACAGCAACTGCATAACCCCACAAAATATATTCGATTGTGATTATCCCTACTCTATAAACAAATGTCAATACATCAAACTACACAAAACGCCAATAAAATAACCGTTCTGTGACAAAACATGAAATTAACCAGCCGATATCAAGTAGCTAGAAAACCTAGTCTTAACCAACTTATTATTGGTCGACTTATCACGGTGTAACCAGTGGTTAGCGTTAATCAACTGATAACCAACTGCGATACAACCCGCCCTTAGTATCAGTTGGATTTGATTGAAGAATGCATACAAGGACACAGCATCCATAAGTTAATTGTTCTAGTTTCGTGGACATTCTAAGATATTTGCAATGTCCACTGCAATACCCAAACACTTCAATTCTTTGCTAGTGATAAGCAAAATTGGTCTTGGTCTTGCAGTCTCGGTCTTGGTCTTGCGGAAAAGCAAGACCAAGACCAAGACCGAATGAACAAGAACAAGACCAATACCAAGACCGAATTTGCAAGACCAAGACCAAATACACAAGATTGAACCAAGACCAAGACCGGACATATTTGAGCAAGACCAAGACTAGATCAGCAAGATCAAGAATGGATCAGCAAGACCAAGATTGTCCAAGTATTGGCCTTGGTCTTGCTTTTTGCTCATCACTATCATTGCCGTTGGAAAAATTTCAAATTTCAACAAGTTAGGCAATTGTTAATTGTTCTTGAACTTCCTTCTTTGTCGTCCACATACATACTTAAGAAGATCACGTCATAAAAGTTTAAACAATTTTAATACTTTGTTTATAATAATTTTTTCAAGTTAACAATTTAATTTCGAAAAATTTCGTACACTCTGTAGATATAGGTATTAGGTACTCAACTCCATTAATGATAACGAATGAAGTCCTATTTAATTAACAATTGTGGCATTAGCAAAATTAGTGATTATATATGAATTAGTAGATGGAAAAATATTTATAAAATAATTATAGTTATTAAATTGCTATTTAAGAATAATTATTGAGTAGTATATTTGTAAAGAGGGCCGTAAAAATATAATCATCTTAATGCGCTTGCTAAATATACTCGATAACAACTTGTTTCTAATGATACCGAATAATAATAATAATAAGGAAAATGTTTCAAAAAATGTGTACACAGTCAAACCTTCATTCATATACGTCTCTGCAGAATATTTTCTTTTTTTTTTTTGTAAATTAACACATTCTTCCAGCATTTCAAATAAATGAAACTGTTTCTGGATTTTTTCACAAATAGATTTGAATAATACACTACAAAATTGAAGTTAATCATTTTGAAGAGGTATTTAACTCACTCGTTTACATAACCCAGAAATATAATATCTGAAAGGAAACCTAGCACATATCCAGATGAGAGGAATGGCTATACACCATCTTAACCTGGAACATGACCTTCAGTACTGGAACGGGGCAATATTCAATGCATTAGTATCGATCTGCTGTCTTCAAGAACAGCAAAGCAGTAGTTATCCTGGTGGAATAAACATCTGTCAGAATTAAAAGCTCAAACCAGGGACCTCTTTGACAGACCAAAACTCGTCAGAATCTGGCAGAGATACACAAAGGGAATAACAAATTCTAAATGGGTAATTTTGAGAAGACATAAACACTACACCCGCTGCGACAAGTATTTATAAAGTCATAAGATTTGTTCGTAGAGCGATCAAAAACGGTTGAAAACTGGACGACTCAAACTCAAAGAGAGGCTCTGTGCATGAGTCGTCCAGTTTCCAACCATTTGTGATCGCTCTACGAACAGGCCTATGGTCAACAACAGATCTTTTAATATTATGATATTTCAGATTACTTTGGTAGCATCCCGTAAAAGAAAACAAAAATTACAAAATGGGTAAAGATGATCAGTAGTGATTATTTTTGATTCCATCCGGTTAACTTCGAAAGTTTTTTTGGACTTGAGGTTAAAGACATATCAATTTTTCTTAACTAATAAACAGCTTTAAGAAACACTTCGGATATAAAAATGATACCTCCTGGGTATAGAAAATTTTCAGTTAAACCGCCAATCAGCTTTAATTTGCCAAATCCCCAGTGAGACCATAAAATACCACAGACACGAAAAGTAATCACGACAAAAATATGAATTTAAGAAGCTTCAGGGTATTTCTTAACTGTGAAAATTCCATTTTATGTTTTAGGGAAGGGCTTAAGGTCTTTAAGGGCACGTGATTTAGGACCTGTATGTACGGATATAGAGTAACCAATAACGAGTCAGTTGGGAAATTTGAACCCCAAAGTTTTTCATTTGCCGACAATACCAAATGGCCTGTTAACATCTGTTGTATGTTGTACGTATAGATAGAAACATAAAAAAATATACAGTGATATCGTTTTTTTTTCTCTAGGTCGCTGTTTATAAACCTACTTTGACAATTTTACTAGTGTTTAAAGCATGGAAACTATAAATAAGGAGAACAAACTCTTTGACAAAATCTGCCCTCGAAATTGTCCATTTAGGCAGTGTCGCTATAATAATCATAAGATACCGATCTGGAATCCTAACCTTAGTTTTTGTACCTATGACATATATGTATAGTCAAATAGTAAACATTAGTTACCTTTGATAAAAAATATTCAACCTGTCCTCAAAATCGTCTAGCTAAGCAGATTGTTTTTTTTTTCACCACGGCGTCGCCACTGTAAATCCAATAGACCATTCCAGAACACATAACTTTGACAGGTCGTCCATATTGTGCTGGAGGGCAACCGAATCGATTAGTTGGAGTTGAACCTTGTGTGTTTGTGTTTTATGGAGAAAAATTGACTGATATCGGTACACTAACTAACCGATAACACACACGCCAAGTTTAAAGTTGTGATTCACTGGTGCGACCCCATTTGAAAGCACTAATCTAAGCATCTGGGCGTTGATAAGATAGATCAATCAAACAGTCACCTCCCTTCGTTAAAAACAGCCGGAAATCGAAAAAAAAATACCTTACTTCTTTCTCCCCGCATTCCACAGTACAGTTTAGATACCTTCAAGAACTAATTGTTAATCAACGTCTATCTGAGTGCCCTCCAGCACAATATGGCCGACCTGTCAGTAACGTCGTTCTGGAATGGTCTATACCATCTAATAACTAAGGTTACTGTTTTATGTAAGTGCTGTGCTGTGGGGTACTTGTGGTTTTCTATCATATCATTTATGTTTCCTAACCTCACATACTGTCACATAAGCTAGTAACCAATAAAACACCATGAACTGAAAGTGTACGTTATTGTTATTGTTCTGCAGCCAGATGTTTTTGGTATTGGATGTAAACTGGTGCCCTCTACCATGACCAGAAATTAGAATAGGTACATGGAGTCCGATCTCCTTATTTAGTCTCCATGAATAAGAGCTAGAAGGATTGCAATTTAAAAATGGACAACAGGTGAGTTTAGTTGAAAACTTAAATACTGGTTGGCAGTACAGCTGATTTAAAACTGTGATACGTTAGTTGAATGTGAGAAAACTATTAATTTTTCAAGTGTCTACCAAAGGGGATTTAAAATAATCAAAAATAAATAACGTAGGAATGAAAATTTGTTGTAATAAGTTTAAAATTGTATACATTACTTGTGAGAAGTCTAATTCACGCGAAATACTTTACTTTTGCTGATCTACAAAAGTACAGATTTAAGAGAACTGGAAGAAACGGTCAATAAAATGATTTGGAAAAATACCATAGATGGTTGATTAGGAATAAACTGCAAATTGATTTAAAAAAAACTACTGATATGCTCTTTTTGCAGAAAAATATTAATTCAGTTGATATGCAGATAAAAATAGGAAATAAGATGAATAGTAATATTTAGTCTCACCCCCCTAGGAAACTCCGTTATTTAAGAAAAAGATGAAAAATTCTCGAACACGTCAATCTTTATTTTAATCGAGGTGTTTTATAATATACAAAAAATTGTACCCCCTACACTTGACAGCTACCCCCTTTTTGATAATTTTTATTAATTAATTGTTTCATCCAAAATTTAAAAATTACACATTTTTGAGTTCTGCTTCTCAAACCCTTTCCAACGACCCTCTTTGCTATTTAAAAAATATGAGGGGGTAGCCGTCAAGTGAGGAGGGGGATAAAAGGGGTGACAATTTTTTGGATGTTATAAAACACCTCGATTAAAATAAAAATTGACGGGTTCGAGGATTTTTCATCTTTTTCTTAAATAACGGAGTTTCCTAGAGGGGTATTAACGATACAAATTTGCTACTTATATCAACATATATTCGGATAAAATATTTTATACAGTTCAAAATAATTCAATTCAAGTTTTAATGTCAATTAATATTAATTTACGACGTGTCCAAGTCTAGTAGCCTTTAAATTAATACATTTTACATGTAAATAATAGAAAAAGAAAAAAGGCCTTGTGGTAGTTCTCCGACCATTCATTATATGAAGCTTTTTTGAAGTGATTTTTTTGATTTTAAACATTTAAAATCAGGTAATAAAACGTAATGTAACATTTAACTACATTGAATACTATGTATTTTAACAACTAGAACATTTTGTTGAAAACGATCTTTTTAACCTGATTGCTAAACTCAATTTTGTCTTTAATTGTCCATTAAAATGATAATTTCAGCGTATTTTTGCATTGTTCTCACGAATGAAGCTATTCTCATTACATGATTTCCATTTTAATATTCATTTTTAATTAAGTAGGTAATTGTACATGTTTATGGCTTTTAAAAAACTCAAGGAATCGTTCATTTGGTCTCTGAGAGCTAACTGTAAGGTGTTGGGGATCCTATGTTGTCTTCGCTGGTTTGCAAACTGGTGACATTCTAGAATAACATGTTTTATGGACATATTTTCATTACATTGGGTACATTGAAGCGGGTCTTCTTTCCTTATTAGGAATTTGTGCGTTAAGGATGTGTGTCCAATCCTTAGACAGGGTGTAGCTTTTAGCTGAACTCTTGAAGTCGGTAGGGAAGGAGTTTCTCTCACATTTGTCACAATTTCATGCATTTTGTTGCGGGTTTCAATGCTCCATTTATATTGCCACTTATTCATAACAAAATTCTTAACAGTTACCTTGTGGTCTTGATGAGGTATCAGCTCTAATTTTGGGGTATGACTGTTGCTGACTGATTCTTGAGCTGAGGTATCGGCGTCTTCGTTAATGTGATGGTACCCATAAGAAAGATACATTCCTACTATTGGACTGGGTTTTGGAAAGTTGGTTCTTGATTTTGAGGATGACTTCGTGGTTTGAGTAGACGGATTTTAAACTTTGCACATCACTTAAAGAATCAGTAATAACTAAAATGTTTTTATTGTTGAGCACAGGCAATTTTAAGGAATGTAATATATAGCTGTAAATTCACCCGTAAATATGCTGCAGGTATCTGGTAGCTGTAGTATATTTTAAGTCACCATGCAGAAATAACTGCTGCTCCCACAACTTTTGTTGATTTGGATGCATCTGTGTACATTATGTGGTGTTGTTAACTATCAGTTAATTTGTTCATTTATCCTAGAAGGTTAGTTCGCAATTTTAACCTACACATATTTTATAGTGTTTCTATAGTGTTAAGCTCCATTCGATTTATTTTTATCAGCAGCTTGTGAATCATCAGTTTTATCAAGCCTGATATCAAATCAATCACCCTTTATTTATTTTATGGAACGATCAAGTAAATTAATTAAATTAACGAAGAGAGTATGGCACAAACTTTATATTATCATTATTTTTAGCCCCTCTACAACCCCGCATATTTTTGATACGAGTTACTGCGGGAAACCCTGTATATTTATTCAACACTTTAAATTATTTATTTATTTTATCGAACGATCAGGTAAATTCAATTTATGCAAAACCCCAGTTAAATCTTAAAATGTGTTCAAATATTTCGTAAATTTACTAGTAACAATAAAAAAGACCATCAAGCATAATAACTTATTTCATTTTCCCTTTTTTAAGCCGAATAAGTTTTACTGGAACTTTTTAATATCGTTCCGTTATTCCGTCTGTACTCCCATCTCTAAAAACAAGGTTCGCAAACAACTTCCATAACAAAATAGTTCGCGACTGCTCAGTGTGTTGCATACTTTTGAGGCGACGTTCCAAAATATGTTACGGTTACGTGTTACGTTCACTGAACGAAGTTAGCAGATGATAGGAATCGAATTGTCTCCTGTGTAAAATTTTTTGTTTAGTTTATTGTCAAACGCCGAGCAAATAAAAACCGTTTCTAATAAATAATTTGAGAAATTCGACTAGTCTTTCCCTGTAAGTATAAAAAATATAAGTGACAATCCACTATTGATTTTATTCTATCCGTTCGTAATAAAACAAATATAACCTTAAACTCTTATTTCAGATCTAAAATGGGCGATGAACCTGTTATGGCCACTAATGACGATGCTAGTGAATGCAAACGAGGTGCAGTACTTTTAGGATACTGGAGTGATGATTACATTTCGTATTTTGTAAAACACGTCGAAAAACGAGCTCCAGAAATCAATAGGGGATATTATGCTAGAGTTAAAGGCATCGAAAACTTCATACAGAAATTTATAAATAAGGCAGGTAGTTCCGCACAAATTATTAATTTTGGATCGGGATTTGATACCCTATACTGGAAATTAAAAGATGAGGGTGTACAGATAGCCAATTATGTGGAAGTCGATTTTCCAGCAGTGACATCGAAGAAGTGTTACATGATAAAACGCAACAAACCTTTATTAGATAGAATTCATAATCAGGATGGGGAAATTAAGTTTAGCCAAACAGATTTACATGCAGGAAATTATCACTGTATAGGTGTCGATATAAGAAATATCGCTCAGCTTGAAACGAAAATTCAACAAGCCGAAGTTAACTTTGAGCGGCCAACTCTTTTCTTAGCCGAATGTGTTCTAGTGTATATTGAAAATGATTGTGTTAACAGACTTTTAAAATGGATTTCGTCTAAATTTAACTCTGGTCTTTTTGTTAATTATGAAATGTGTAATATGAACGATACTTTTGGTGAGGTTATGTTGGGAAATTTAAGAGCAAGAGGATGTAACTTGGCAGGTATTTCACATTGTAAAAATTTGGATATGCAGAAAGCTAGATTTTTAAATAACGGTTGGATGGGATCTCAAGGATGGGACATGGTACAAATTTATTATGCATTTACAGAAAGCGAACTGCATAGGATTGAAAAAATCGAGTTTTTAGATGAACAAGAACTTCTGATCCAACTGTTTCAGCATTACTGCATTTGTATAGGATGGTTAAGTATTGAATTTTCTGAATTTACATGTAGCGTTGATTCTAATTTTTAACTGATTCCTTGTAATTTTCATTGTGGCTCTTGAGTATTTCTATGAAAAATAACTATTTTTGTACATAAGAATCCAGTATCAGGTGTAATATGTTCATTGGAATGTATTTTAGTATGGTGAATGTAGACCAAGGCATATGATAGCTTATAGCTGGCTGTAAATTTACAATTTTTATCTTTATTAATATTGTTAGAAGTAAACGTATTCAAAAAATATTTCAACTAGTTTTTTTATCAGGCTGAATATATCAACTCATACTATATATTATGTATAAGTAGATAAAGTTTATTTTGGTATTTTTGATTTCAGTTTTGTTTTTACTATGCATTAATTTTCTTAAAATTGTACGAGTTAGCACACTAACTACAGTGTACCTTGAAAAGTTTTATACAAATGAGGAAAATATATTGAATTCTAAAAAAATTCGGCACGTCACCAAATTGTTCTTCAGGATTTTTATTGGAATTTTTTAAATAGGTCATAACTTTTTACATTCTTCTTTTCTTTTCGAAATACCTTGCAAAACATATCAATTTGGACCCTTATTTTAACTGAAATTATATCATATGATGTAGATAAAAAAAATGAGAAAACAAAGTACATAATAATACCAGATGTTACAAATGATTAGATTTTTTAAATTTATATTTCTTGATATCTGTCTGATTTTATTTTCAAGAAATTTGTAATTATTTTCACCTTATATGTAGATAAACTTATCAATAAAATGTCAGGATTACAGGGTGTCCCACAGGGAAAACTATGGTTAGCAAAGTTGCCAAAATTTGATGATTTGGTAAGAGTCTTTTTCAATGGAATGTGTTGTTCTTTTTGGTGCTTACGCTTACTCACATCACTATATCTTAGATTACGTCATCTAAATCTCAGTAAAAAATAACGCACCTATTGATCAGAATCCACCTTTTGTTGTGGATTACTTAAACTCAAGTATTGAAATTACAATAATTTATTTAAGAGATGAGTTATCACAGAATTTACACCTATATCAGTTGACAAAAATAATTGTCATCGTATTCTACAAGCTCATAAATATACATTAGAGCTGTAAACTTATCCTTTGCCAATAATATTCCCAACTCCAGCACTTTGAATAACAAATTTCCCCCTACTTTACTCAAAAGTGGTTTGTTAAACTAATAAGAAGATCAATAATTAAAGACAATTGTCCATATAATAAAAAATGTGGTTACGTAAACGTAAATTGGTACATATTCATTTGTTTCTGGCTACCGATTGTTTGTGAACAATGTTTAAAAACAATATTCTGTTTTAGTGTAGGTAACATGTTTATTCACTAACATTCATGTGTGGTAGAAAAATAAGGCATGTCGGGAATGCATTTTTATACCTGAAAAATTCGAATACATTATTCATTAGTTTCTATTTTTGTTTTGCTTGTTCCGTATAGATTTCTATTATATTTTTATGATATAGATATGAAAAAAAAAATTGGAATATTGTGAATCAATCATTTTTCATGACAAGGAACCACTACAAAATCCATGTTGTTATAATATGGCAGCTGGTAGATATTTTTGAGTTAGTATTTAAAAAGTCCCAAGTATCATTTCTCCATATAATAATTTACAGGGTGTCCCATTAAAAATTTCTACAAGATTCTGTGAAATGTTTGAACTATATTCTAAAAACTATAGTGGACATTTCCTCACTTTTTTCCGTACCTGAAATAACTACAAAGATAAATGGGGGAGACATATATGTAATGAATTACTTAGTGCAATAATATTTTAAATAAAAATGTATATTTAAAATAAATAAGGTTGTAAGATTTATGGAGACAAAGAAAAAAAGTAAAGACTGATACTTATTATTATTATTATTATTTGATTGTAGAATCAAGATAGATGCTTTAATGAGGGTATATTTATTGTTTTTAATTGTCAAATTATCTGCGATTTTTGTTAAAATATGAATTCTTCTTTCCTTGTTAAAGTAATACATGAACAGTATTGTTAATCGACGTCTGTCGTATGGGTGGAATGTCTTGCCTTTAATTATGTATCTAATTAATTTATTTTTTGATTAAAAATTCTTTATACACAAGAACTGCAATGAATGATATTTGTTTATTAAGTAAATGTTAAGAAGTCTGTGATAATTAGGTGTATTTCGAAATATATTATCTTCAGTTTTCAATTTTAGCACATTAGAAATAAAAGTTAAAAAGAGGTTTTTTATGTCATAATACAGTATGTCTGAAAAAGTTGGAAATGGGAAACAATTTCAGACAAACTGTAGGTATATTAAATGTAACTTTTAAAGTGTTTAAGCATGTTTGTGATTCAATAAACAATTCTCCATATATATTGCTATTTCAATACACCCTTCCTACATTTTTTATGTTAGGTACTTAGTCGAAAATAAAGTGGAGGGGATTAAGAAATATTTGATCTGTTTGAGTTTTAAGCAACATACTCAAATTTTCTTTGGTTTTGAGTGAATGTTATCTATGGGATTATGGAAAGAATTACTTCATTAGATGCTGATACGAATCTGTCGATTTTAAATCTTGAATTGAATTTTGATACCTCGGCAAATTGCGCGTTTCAATTATTGAGTGTGTCGTTATTTTTGGTGCTTACTCAGATCACATTAACTGAAATGAGCTGCGATCTCAGTCAAAAAGAACGCACCTTATAATGTATCTTTCTAGAGGCGAGAGAATTTTTTAAATCTGTTGAGTAGTTTTTGATTCAAACTAAAGATTACAAGACTACAAAGTCATCGCGAAAAGTAGGATTAACACAGATAGGGCTTTGAGGAATATATACCGAAAATGGGGAGCGAGGAGAGTGCGACTCTTACTAGAAACACATTTTCCTGGGAGTAGACCAAATAGGGGAGATAATCCTCTCGAAGGTAATAACAGATCTTTGAGTGAAAGTACTACAATTGCTAAGCACATTTGTAGTAACGAAAGATTAAAATGGGCTACGAACACCTTTCAAGGCACCGGAATAAGCCGATGGGATTTTCCCAGCATTGCTCCAGCAAGGACAAGACGAAATTCTACCACATTTGGTTAGAATCAGTCGAAGCAGCTTAGAACTGGGTTACCAGAAGCACGGAGAAGGGCAATAGTAAGCTTCATTCCAAAAGCTGGAAAAAGGGACACAACAAACCCCAAATCCTTCAAACCAATTAGTCTAAATAAGTGCGTGCCCTTCACAGTGAGGATCGTTGGTACATTTTTCACTTATAAATTAACGAATGTTTCTTATTTGCTCTGTAAGGGTGAGTCTAGAAAAATTCATCATTGAAAAAATGTGAAAATTTTCCATTTTTCCTTTCAAACCCTTATTTTGGCAAAAATAACATTTATTTTAATTTCCTGTTCCAATATAAGTGAAAACTTTTTATCGCGAACGCCATTTTTCGATAAACTAAAAATAAATGGTTTCTATATCTAGGGGGAACTCAGTCCGTATATTTTTGAGCATGTTTTATCAATACATAAAATCAGTTGTGGGTCAGTAACCACCGAGTTTTTCTACCACCAGGAATGGCTTGCGAAACGTCGGAAGGACTTTTTCTCACATTTATTTTTCTCACGTGGCAGAGTCGCCTTATAGTCGTGCCAATATTTTTCACTTGACTGTTTGTATCTCGAGCGTTTATATTGAAAAAGTTGTATGTTTTCCAAACACGATCGCCGTGTAGTCATATTCGATTAAAGATGATTGGATTTCTTAGATGCGGCAAAACTTCAGCTGTATATAGCGTGCTTGTGATATTTTATGGTACGGTGACAATACCTTTATGTCTTTATTTGACAAATGGACGCGATTAATAGATATTTGAAGTATATTAATAAGTGACTTAATTTAGTCAAGATTGTTAATCGCTATTCAGTTCTCGAGTTAGTTATTAAGACTCTCTTGCAAGGGAGGGTGCCGCACACGTTTTTATCGGACCAGAACCTAGAATTGGCAACGCAATAAGCTTTGCCAAACAAACACTAAATACCTGGACAACAAGAAGATCTTTAGAGTTTTGGCATAATATACCAGGATTGGTTCGTTCAAAGGCTTTTATACATCATTCGAAGGATGTCTCCAAACAAATGTTAGGCATGACCTACGTTGTTTAACAGGCCACTGTGATCTGAATCATCATATGCTAAGACTTGGACTGTCGGAAGATCCGACTTGTCGTCTTTGTCTGGAAGATGATGAAACAGCAGAGCATATAATTTGTGCCAGAAATATCATTCACCAAACAAACTAATCAGCTTTGTTGAGAAGCTGAATTTGTTTGGTGAAATCTGAATAGGTATGAGCCACAATAGACTCTTACGAGTAGCAGTGGAGCGCCTTATAGACCCACTCACCACAAACCTAACCTAACCTTTATCAAGAATTGAGAACACCGGGATTATGTTGTCGACCTCCAGCTAAATACCGATTTAGGTGTATGTTTAGTTGCCCATACTAAAATATCCTTGAATAATAGAAAATAATTTAATGAAGGGGACCATTCAAGTAAAGTTGCTGGTGATCTAAACCATGACCTAACTGACAAATTAGGACTTTAATTTGCATTGCAATAAGACAGGAACGGTTCTTAACATTAATGATCAAATTTATGTACAAATCGCAATTCTCATTCTCATTACATCTTACCGCCTTGCCCTAATCTCCCCCAAATGACGTTAATAACCAACAAAAGAAATTATCAGTAGAATTTGGGGATCACCAACGATGTAGAAAATTCTCCAGATATCGCAGTAAATATTAAAAGTTGAACATGTTCACAAACGCTTTCGTTTTCTATTGAAACCGATAAAATTGACTTTAAAATAAATGCGAACTCTCGAATGATTACTAATAATATAGCCGGACATATTTTTTTATACTTTTATCTCTTTATAGTGCCTTATAACTGGAAAATTCATTTCAAAAAATACCCTTGGAAAGAACAAACCGGTTAATTTATTCAGTACCTATATATGGGAGTATATATCCAACAACTTTGTTAGAAATTGCTTTTCAATTAATAAACCCACAACATTGATCTCTAATTTTATATTTCGCAGCGTGACGTCAGCTTACGGACAGACGGCATAGTATTTTTTCAAAATTTGCCACAAACTAGACGTTGCTATTATAATTTTCATTTCAATTTCCCGTTTTATCAAATCAAACTTCGTTCGTTACGGCTGATAATGACAGTAAAGGTCTATTGATTTGTTCTTATTCGTTAAGGTATTTCAAGAAATTTATTACAAACTGTCGATTTTCTCCAGTTTTGATAGGTACTTCCTGACAATGTAGGTTAATTGAAAATCTTATAATTGACACATCGTATTCAGGTATGACATTTTACAAACCCTTATACCATAGAATCATCTATTTTATTTTTTCAATCGAATAAGCTGTTAAAAACTTGCTTGGAAACTGTAAGGCATAAAATTGGTTAATTTAAAAAAATAATATAGATGGCCACTACCATATAAGGAGAAAAACTTGCTGACAGTCAGGTGGAGTCCAAGGCAATCTTCAACCAGAAAGAGACGTCTGAAGTAGTATAGGCATTGAAGAATTGAAGACGTTGGCCGAACGGAATAACATCAAGCTGGCCTGGGTACCAGATCATTGGGATATTAAGGTTGAGAAGGGGGTAACTTGGAATCCTGCAAAAGTCTTAGATACTGCAAAACAGTGCTGGTAACACTATTAGAAGAAACAGACAGGATTTAAAAGTAAAGCGTTATTAGTACTGAACTATTATTTTTTGACGTCTATCTAAAAACGAGTTTAAAATCAAAGTGGATGCAGATACCTTATGATAATAATTGTGAGTCTTCTGATAGTGATGCCACTGGGACACTAATTCGTTCTAACACAACTAAGGAACATAATGTTAAACAAGAGCCTCACACTTCCTTTAAAAAAGTGCCATGTGCGGAGTTTACTCCCAATTCTCCAAGCGGTGCCCAACCTAATGAAGTGCAAAAATCTTAAGGTTTAATAACTTCCCGTTACGGACGATATATTAAAAAGCCTAAGTAATTAAATTTGTAAGGGCCATTTGCACCATCTATCCCTAAAACTGATACTTACTAAAGTATCACTTAAATATAAGGGTCACTCAATATTTATGTTCTTTTGCACCATTCCGATTGTGACCTTGTTTAACTAAGTATTACTTAAACTAAAGAAGATGTGGCATCGTTGGAATTTTATAGTTATTTCTCTATTCTTGTATTGGCACTGGCCATGTTTTGAAGATCATTTTTATTAGTGTCGCTTGTCGCATTTGTCAATCTAAGTTTAAAGTTATATAGGTTAGTTTATAGTTTCCCTTTTTTTATTATTATAAGTGTAGATTCTCTGAATTACAATACGATTATAAATGGCACTAGAAACAAAGAAACGTTCTTTTAAAAAAATAGATATGGAAAATAGTAAGTACTTAGCTATAATTAATTCTTTTATTCTTAAAATAACTGTAAATATTTAAGATGAACCACATGGAGACCATTCTGCAAAGAGGCATGGAGGTGTTAATTACAGTGAGCAAGAAAAACAACTGCTGCTCAATTTAGTTTTCCAAGAAAAGCATATAATTGAATGCAAGAAAACTGATGCGGTGACGTAGAGAGAAAAGGAAGCATACTGGCCATACTTCGCTTTATTACCTCTTTCTTTAACTCAGCTCTTCGCTTGCATTTCCCAAAAATGTTAGGTTAAGTGTCACTTAAATACCTTTGAGGGCCGGTCTAACTACCGCTTAAATTAAGGGAAACTTACTGTCAGATAAGTGACAGGTTTCCCTTTAGCGATTTAAGTGTCACTTAAGTTTTAACTGAAGGTGGTGCAAATGGCCCTTAAGTCAATCAACTATTTTTAAGTTTTTCATGTTAGTTTGTACTTAGTTAGATCTTGAAGAAGGAGATGTATGATATAGGGTAGGTAACCAGTCATGCACTATCCACAACAGTGTGTTGCCTATACCCATAGAGACTAAGACTTTTATAACCTACAATAATTAGTAATCTCTTTTACTTGTAACAAGATTTAATAAATAACTTATTAACAAGTGTGCGAGTTTAACTTATTCCTCGACAAATACAACAGGTATAGAAGCCAAAAGATCCTCATACTCTCAGATAGTCAGGCAGCACTGAAATCCTTAGCATGTGTTTAGATCAAATCTAGACTGGTCTCGGACTGCCTACAAAAACTAACCCGGGCAAACCATAATAGAGTAACTCTTAAGTGGGTCCAGTGGCACATGTAGGCAATGAAAAGGCAGTCTCCCTAGCAAACCTAGGGTCTAAAACTTCATTCACTGGTCCTGAACCAGTATTTGGAATATCAAAATCTGCTGTACGTGGTTGTTTATCTCGGTGGATTCAAACTAAACATCAGACATTCTGGAGACACGTGCCAAAACACGAACACAGCAAACTCCTGGTCTGACTGACGAAATATTAAACCTCAGCAGGGGCCAGATAAGGAAAGTGACGGGATTACTCACCGGTCACTATACTATAAGGATTAGCATATATAGGGAGGAACCTATTTGTCGGTTGTGCATGGAAGAGGAGGAAACAGTCCCTCACATTATCTTCGAATGTGAAGCACTGCTGTCTCATTGGAGATATAGACTCCTAAGACTAGAGTATCCAAGGAAGAATTTCACCAAGAAGGACCTAGTGAAAAGTCTGTTGAGCCTGATGAGGACTCTTCTGGTCTCTTCACATAAACGGCATAACCAAGAGTACAAAAATACTGAAGGCTGAGGTGCTGAGGTAGTTAAGCCTCTGACTGGTGTTGCTGAACCAATCAGTTAATCAATCAAAGGTTGATAAACAAGCTAACTAACTTGCGAAAAAAGTTAGAAGCCTGCCTGAACCAGGACAGATTCAATTCGTAAAAGTATCACACCAAGCTTTAAATTCAAAGTACTTTATGACGTATGTGATTAAGTTCATTACAATCCAGCTTTTTTGATAGTTATAGTATTAATGAAGGCACAACATTGAAGGAATCTATAAAAACTTAAATTTTTTTTCGATAACAGACGCTTTTAATGATACTCAAACATTAGCATATCAGACGATTCAGTTATTTTAGCAAACTTAAATTATCGAAACCTGCACAGAGAAAGCAAATATTGATAAAGCAAAATTGAGGGGAAAATATTTGAATTTGTTAAATCATATGATGACTTCGTTGTAAATTTTGTATTATCATCAAAACAAATCAAACCGGTGCTGTTATGGATATATTATGTACAGGTCGATAATATCCCATGGGACTACCGAATTTTTTATTTGTAATTTCTGTAATTATTGTTATATCTAATTAGATTGCAAGTCCATTAACCTACTTAATAAATAAATGTTTTAGTACGGGATCCTTTCCAAAACTTCTAAAAATTGGTGTAGTTAAACCCCTATAAAAAAGTGGAGAAAAAACAGAGAGAGATTGTATTATTTATTTATCGAGCAATAGTTTCTGGAATGATAAAATTGAAAATTATATTTAAGATTTTTATTTATGAAGTACCGAGTCGTTTTAAAATAAAATAATACTGCTTAGAATTAATTCACAAACCAAGTATTGGCCTTCGGAACTAAAACATTTCTCCATGGATAAAGGTCTGAAGGCAAAAAATGTAAGTGTTTGTTTAGGATGTTTGGTGGTTGGTGCAAACTGTTTGTGGAATAATTCTGTTTAAAGTGTGTGTTTGTTTTTAATTAAATTATTATTTTGAACTAACTGTGTTGGTGATAATGAAAAGTAATAACATAAAATTCTCGTTTGATGTGGGTTCTTTTACTAAATCTAACCTTTCAGCTAGATGCAAATCTAAAGATGTAATAATTAAATAATTGTACGAATTCAAGAAAAAGTTAGTTCCTAGAATCGTAATGATAAATAATACAAGAATAACTCATCTTAAAAAAGCTGCATTTGAGATGACAACAGTTAGAGAACAATAAAGCTTGTTCAGAAAGGTGAACATTCTACGAATTGATCACATCTAACCAAGTCGCTTTTAATGTGCATTATTTATTGAGGAAAACCCAACTCTTTTGGCGTAAAAAAGACAGTTTTGTTGAGTTTGTAAAGTTGAAAAATGTAGTTGGGCTACCCATTGATAGATGGTGGTAGCTACTCCGTATGCACACATTTAGTAGTTTAAGCTATGATCAATTCGTAACTATCGCTTCGGAAATTTCAAGTTTAAAAATAAGGGAGGCAATGGAAGAGTTCTATATAAGGTCAATGTAGCCAACACAATGAAATAAAATGATCAAAACGGGGGTCACTGAAAGGGTTCACCTATTGACCTAATTTTTCAGTTTTCCATGTTTTATGCAATATATCTTGTACCCGAATGATAAAAAGCTCGTTTTAATTTAGGGTGTTTTGCTTTCTAATATTTCTAACAAATGTCACAGGAAACTGTCAACATTGTCAGTACAAGCAGCATAGGCGTAGTTTTAGCTTGGAATTTGTTTTGTATGTTTTAAATTTTTAAAATTAAATTATAATCCACTGGATAGACATATATACAAACGAGTGAAGTTTATAAAAATAAAACCAATATTATGACGTTGACTTTGACAGTAACAGACAGGCCTAAGCCTTAAGAAGCAAAATTCCCTAACTTGAAACGAGCTGTTTATCTTTTGGGTACAATATAATATATTATATAAAACATCGAAAGAAAGAAGAAGTAAGTTAAATGGTGACATCTTTCAGTGACCCTCATTTCTTATGTCATTTCGATAATTTTAATTTATTGTGTTGGCTACACTGATTTTATATAGAACTCTTCTATTTGATCTTTAACGCCTCTGAAAATAATCGTTTATTTTTCACTCGTAACTCGATGTAATCCTTTCCCACTTATATATGAAAAATTCATTCGGAATAGTTTCGAGTTTAAAAATGAGCGAGGCAATGGAGGAGTTCTATATAAGGTCAATGTAGCCAACACAATGAAATAAAATGATCAAAATGGGGGTCACTGAAAGGGTTCACCTATTGACCTAATTTTTCAGTTTTCCATGTTTTATGCAATATATTGTACCCAAATGATAAAAGCTCGTTTTAATTTAGGGTGTTTTGCTTTCTAATATTTCTAACAAATGTCACAGGAAACTGTCAACATTGTCAGTACAAGCAGCATAGGCGTAGTTTTAGCTTGGAATTTGTTTTGTATGTTTTAAATTTTTAAAATTAAATTATAATCCACTGGATAGACATATATACAAACGAATAAAGTTTATGAAAATAAAACCAATATTATGACGTTGACTTTGACAGTAACAGACAGGCCTAAGCCTTAAGAAGCAAAATTCCCTAACTTGAAACGAGCTGTTTATCTTTTGGGTACAATATAATATATTATATAAAACATTAAGTATATCTGAAGGAAACAAGAAGTAAGTTAAATGGTAACCCCTTTCAGTGACCCCCATTTCTTATGTCATTTCGATAATTTTAATTTATTGTGTTGGCTACACTGATTTTATATAGAGCTCTTCTATTTGATCTTTAACGCCCCTGAAAATAATCGTTTATTTTTCACTCGTAACTCGATGTAATCCTTTCCCACTTATGAAAAATTCATCATTAAAAAAATTGGAGAATTTCTTATTCTAAAGCTTAGTTCGATTCGATTAAGTGAGAAAACAAGGTATGCAATGCGGCGTGAGTTATTTTTTTTAAAACCATTTACTCTTCAGAACTAATCAATGTATCTAACAGAAGTTTTAATTAAATTTTTGGATTTTTCAATTAATCAACCCGATAAGCCGATTCAAACAATCTTCCTATTCGTTTTGATACTCCTAATAAGAGTTGACCTTATTTATTATTAAAAAGGAAAAAGATAATTAAAAAAAGTTGAAATGGACTTTTTTCATAAATTTTTTACCAGATAAGTTTTTCCAAGGAGTTCATTTATCAATTAAAGTGAGCAGGAAACATTTTTCTATTCATTATTCATGGGGAGCTTTTAATTAATATTCTTAATTATTTCAAAGGTACGAGGGATCGTAGATAACATTAAAAGACGAGGTTATGTTATAAATTTTATTTTACTAAAAAAGAACTAAAATGTAGGGTGTATGGAAAAGAAAGATCCTTGTAAACATTTTTAGTGGAAAGAAATTACAGAAAGAATGGGGAAGGGGAACAAATCTACAGTTAAGGCAACTATAGAATGATCCAGAAATAATTGGCAAAGTGAAGGTCCAAAGAATAAAATGTAGGATGCAATATCACCTAATATCAACAAAGATTATAAATAGTGTGATAGAAAGAGGAAAAAGGAGAGATGGATAGAGGAAGCAGCCCCCTGTATTCCAAATTTCACATTCCCATTCCATTCCAGTGTATTAAACATTTTCCCAGTTTTTTGAATAATAATTTAATTCCATGACTATAAAAGATAAAACGGTATAATATATTTTCTCATATGAATTCTTTATTAAAAGCTGCAGAGTTCTTAAAAATAATCTTGAATGTTTCATCACTGGAATTATAGCAGAAAATATCCATTTAAAATAATATTAAAATCACAGGCTGTAGATTTCAATAGACTCGACTTTTATATTGCAAAATTCAAAAACTATAAACCGAACCGACTAGAAATAATTGTGAAATTTAAATATAGCTTTATTGCACTGGACTTTTATTTATGACCTAGAGGAAATGAAAAATGTTATTTCCAATTTTATGGACATTATTGATAAAACTTCAAAAACAGAAATTCTAGAGTACCTACCAGATAATTTATTCAATATTTATTACCTTATAATTTATTTATTCATTCACTGATTAGTTCGGTATAAATATCCAATTATAAAACAGTTGTAAATATTGTAAGACAATTTTTTTTCACCCTATTATTCTTAAAATAGTTTTCGTTTCAATAAATTAAATTATGGGCATACCCTAATATTTCAGAAATGCATTTCTCGACAAAACAACCAATTGTAAATAAAGTATCATATTTCACGACGACGATAAGTAGTTTCAAAGCTACGAGAGGGTAAAGGGAATTTTAAGAACGATTCGAGTTTTAGTTCCTAGTAAATACCTAAAGTGTTCGTTTGTTGTTGCATTTCCTATTCATCCAATCCTACTGTACTGTGGAGAGTTTGTGCCACTTACATTTTAACTCACAAACCTATACTGTATTGTGGAGAGTTTGCGCCACTTACGGTTTGTCCATTCCTGATACAGGGTGACTTCTCACGTCACCCATATCTCCTTCCACCCCCTATATTGTGGAGAGTTTGTGCCACTTGCAGTCTAACCTTATTTTTGCTGTACTGTGGAGAGTTTGCACAACTCACAGTTTTACTCACAAACCTATACTGTTTTGTGGAGAGTTTGCGCCACTTACGGTTTGTCCATTCCTGATACAGGGTGACTTCTCATGTCACCCATATCTCCATCCAACCCCCTGTATTGTAGAGAGTTACACTTGCAGTGTAACCTTATTTTTACTGTACTGTGGAGAGTTTGTGCCACTTACAGTTTAACTCACAAACCTATACTGTATTGTGTAGAGTTTACGCCACTTACGGTTTGTCCATTCCTGATACAGTGTGACTTCTCATGTCACCCATATCTCCCTCCAACCCCCTGTATTGTGGAGAGTTTGAGCCACTTGCAGGGTAACTTTATTTTTGCTGTACTATGGAGAGTTTGCGCCACTTACGGTTTGTCCATTCCTGATACAGGGTGACTTCTCATGTCACCCATATCTCCATCCAACCCCCTGTATTGTAGAGAGTTACACTTGCAGTGTAACCTTATTTTTGCTGTACTGTGGAGAGTTTGCACAACTCACAGTTTTACTCACAAACCTATACTGTATTGTGGAGAGTTTGCGCCACTTACGGTTTGTCCATTCCTGATACAGGGTGACTTCTCACGTCACCCATATCTCCTTCCACCCCCTATATTGTGGAGAGTTTGAGCCACTTGCAGTCTAACCTTATTTTTGCTGTACTGTGGAGAGTTTGCACAACTCACAGTTTAACTCACAAACCTATACTGTATCGTGGAGAGTTTGCGCCACTTACGGTTTGTCCATTCCTGATACAGGGTGACTTCTCACGTCACCTACATATATCTCCTTCCACCCCCCTGTATTGTGGAGAGTTGGAGCCATTTGCACTGTACTGTGGAGAGTTTGCACCACTTACAGTAGTTACAATATTGTTTGTGGAGAGTTTGTGCCACATATTCCTTACATGCACTGGGGAGAGTTTGCGCCCCTCGCATATTTCCCTATTACCATAAATATTCACAATTAGGCATTTATTTGTCCTAGTTGGAGTCTTGATGTTTCAACGGTATCTTTGAGATATTTAAGGTACCCAGCAGCTGTGCCTACCACAGAAATTTAGTTACAAAATATATAGAAAAGATAAAAAGATAGGTCTTGTCTCGAAGACAGTCGATAGCAAAAAGGAGCTTTGCTCGTGGCGGTCGGAGGAAGTTCGCTGGTAGAATGGAGTGGCTAATGAGTCGACGAGCGGGAATTAGAGAAAGATTTGCGATATAAATTTAACAATCGAAACAGGTCGATATACATGTTAGAACTTTGTAAGGCGTTACAATAGTGTTGCGGGGTCACCAACTCAAAGCCGGCCCTGTCTCTCGACTATAAATTTTGGCGAATGCGCCCCTTTCGAGTTTCGAGAATGTTCTCGAAAAGACGCTTTGTTTACGCATTGGACGAGCGCGGAAAATACTAGAAATTTCCAGAACTGATAAAGACTATATAAACGCGGGTTTTTGAGTGCGTTGGCAATTAATTAAACGAAGACAAAGAGTGTGAATCAAATAGTCAAGATAAATAGTGTAATATTCAAGTGGTAAAAATAAATTAGAACTATTATACCGAGTGTAAATAAATTAGTAGACATTAAGTAACGTGTGTATATAAATTAAGTAATTAGATCAATAGTAATTAGCCATAGTAGTGTGTATAATTTTATGCCACCGGTAAAAACTATTTAAATAAATAACAAAAACATTAGAATAGTATTAATTCTATTATCTTCGATCTAGTGTAAATGATGTAAATTTATTTCAATAATAAAATTTCCGAGAAAGAAGCACTTTTTATTTATTTATAATTATAAAATTATGTAAAACAGTGAAAGGTACTCGTAGTATAATATTTACAATGAAATTCTTAAAAATAAATAAACAACTAGTGACGCAAGTTTAATTTTTCATTTGCGTGAGTCACACGTCAAGTTTCATGTAATAGTATGTCAAATCACTTTTTATCTATTAATTGTGTGTGAAAACATTGGATAATATAATTTAATAATAGACGTAATGTTTATTATTGTTTTCGTACCCATTGGTAGACAATTTATATTTATTTATTTATAGTATAAACAAAAGGTTTGAAATGAAAATTAAATTAAAAATCTTACAACTAGAAAGACTACTGCCTATTCCTAATTTGCTAAATATTTTAATAAACATTTTTGAAATGGATTTGTTTGTTTTCCTTCCTTCCAGAATCCCCATGCAATAAAAAATGAATAATAATAAATAAATATGTAAATGGTTTCTTGAAATAAAAAAATCTATCCCCGCCAATGTATACGTTTGATAAAGTATTATGTTGATTGAGTTTGATATTTAAGTATAAAAATCATTCGTGGTGATAGAACATTAACATTCAAAATGCTACTCATAATAATTACTATAGTGTTAATATTATGGTACATCTTCAATAATAGTAAACGACCCTTAAATTATCCACCAGGTACGTATTTTTTTGTGCACAATCAAATTTATGGAAAATAATATTTATTTGAAAGAGATTTTCTTTCGAAATTTTCCTGAGCTAAGAATTTATAATGTTTGTCTGTCTTCAAATGTATCTTACTCAGTTTCAACAGCCTGGTTGACTCGGGCTGCTAAAGCTTATTTTCTGCCCTTGTGACCCAACATACTAGCTATAACTTCGTCCGTATTGATTCTTATTAAAGCAACATAATTTTTCAGGTCCACTATGGTTACCTTTCCTTGGAAATGCACTATTAGTTGAACGAATGAAAAACAAATATGGTGGAATACATAAAGTTTTTGAAACATTAAATGAATCATACAATACTGATGTATTGGGTCTCCGATTAGGTTTGCAGCCTTTTGTGATAGTATCGTCATTTCCATTGATAAAAGAAATTATGTCCAGAGAAGAATTTCAAGGAAGACCCAATAATTTTTTTATTAAACTCAGGGGCATGGGAACACTAAAAGGTTAGTATTTTTTGTATCTAAGGTCACTTCATAATAATTCTGTATTCACTTTTTAAAAAAAAATTCTTTTCAATTTAATTGCAAAAAAATTAGCCCAATAAGATGAAAATTAACCAAACGATTCCGGCGAATTCAGTGATGTGACGTCACCGGCTCCGACAGACAAGCATAGTGAAAAGTCAAAAACAAGAGTATGAGCCGTTAACCTGTTAACTGTATACAGCTTTTCTAGCCTTAGTTTTCCAAATAGATATTATAGAAAGTGGGTTTGTGCCTGAAGAATGTTTAAATAGCTCTCTCAGGACCCGTATTCTTGAATTTTTTGGAATGAAATTCCTCCTGCCCCGGGAATTCAGCGTTAAATCAAATCTGTAAATTAATTCCTTTTTTCATTTTCATTGCACCACTGTATGTGTACAAAAGGGGCATTTCTTCCAGCGCGTACAGCGATTAGGCGACATGGAGGGGTTCAATAGCCTAACGAATCAATCACGAACTTAAAAATTCCTTATAGTATTCTATCAGTTGTTTCTATAATAAATTCAATCAAGTCAAAAATTATTGGTACGACACTACAAATATTAGTGATACAACTACTTGAAGTGAAAATAAAATAGACTTTTTTAGGTATAACCATGACTGACGGTGAGTTTTCTAGAACCCAAAGAATGTTTGTGAAGGATCATCTTCGGCAACTCGGATTTGGAAAAGACTTGATGCAAGAATTGATACAAGATGAACTGAATGATTTATTGAACGTTTTCGAAGAAAAACAAAACGAAGAAATAGAATTTGATGAAATTATACCGCTGTCGGTGCTTAACGTACTTTGGGTAATTATTGCTGGAAGCAGACTGGAACGAAATGATCAAAGATTGACCGAACTTTTCATAGTTTTAAAAAAGAGAGCGGAAATTTTCGATGTTTCTGGTAAGAACCAACTAATCAAAAACTTCAGTTTTCTATAGAATTAAATAGTGTCTCATGGTTTTAAATAAGGTGAATTGTGTTTTATCAAAATTGAGAGATATCTAGTAATCCTTACAGTAGTGTTAATAGCAAATGTAGAAAGCATAAGCCAGCTTCAAAGTTAGCGTCATTACTTTTATCTATATTTCCGTTATTCTGGAATATATTGTAGATAAGTGACTCATTGGAATATTATTACTTTACCAAAGGGAGTAGTTAGATTTCCAGGTATTGCCATAGTTGTTTAAACATCTAGGTACAAGTTGAACTACGACTTGTAGATGCTTTTGTAAGAACATAGGCACCGCAATATAAATTGTTTCTAATTAATTCCACTATTTATTGAAAAAATTACATTTGTTCCAGATTTTTTTAATGGGGATACTTTTGTTTTTACAATTTTTTACTTACATTGCTTTCTGTTTTAAAAACAATTGTTGTATTTGTTACTAAAGATATTATCTTTGAAACATTATTAGAAATATTACCAGCATATGTGATGGTTTTATAATTTTGTATTTCTTTAGTTTTTTCAAGAGATATTAGTTGTAATATCACTTTTTTCTCTTTTTTATCAATTAACTTATTTATTACAAGATAACTATAAG